>CM057455.1:940640357-941973571 GCA_016271365.2 Neoceratodus forsteri
CATACCTTTCAGTCACAGAGAGACATTCATTTGCTGACTGAGAAAGAGGAACATCAAAACACTGAAAGATTAAGAAAGTAAGGACACATTAGATAAGACCAGTCTGAGTGTATGGGTTGTAGGAATTTGCACTTTTAAACCTGTTTTGTTTTTAAGATTGTATGTGTTGGGAAATCTTGTTCTGTATTTACTGTTTTCCTAGTTTTACCTATTTTATAGTAAAGATATATATTTTAAAAACAGAAACTGCCTGGTGTGCCTTGAAACTTATTTTTTTATAAGTGAAGCTTAGATCCAATCCAATCCAATCCAACTTTATTTATATAGCCCCTTTCGAATCCAAGGCGCTGTACAAAGACATATACAATGTAATAAAATTTCCATACATACATTAAAATATGTCAGCCATGACTAACTAAAAGCTAAATTGAATAAATATGTTTTTAAAGCAACCATAAAACTATCGACGGTTGGGCATTCTCTCAACCAACGAGGTAGAGAATTCCACAGGGTTGGTGCTGAAAAAGCAAAAGCACGAGATCCTGATGTCTTTAATCGAACCCTGGGAATCTCCAGCAATCCCTCATTAGTGGAACGGAGAGGACGGAGGGGGCAGTAGGGAATCAGGAGATCTTTCAGGTAACCAGGTCCCTGATCATGTAGGGCTTTAAAGGTTAGTAAACCAACCTTAAAGGTGATCCGCCACCAAACAGGCAGCCAGTGCAGTTCGCGGAGCACAGGCATAATATGACTGGTTCTAGAAGTCCCAGTCAAAAGCCTGGCTGCCGCATTCTGCACCAGCTGGAGGCAGCAGATATCAACCCCTGGTAGCCCTAGGTAGAGGGAGTTGCAGTAGTCCAGACGGGTAGTGACAAAGGCGTGGACCAATGTTGGAAGATCCCCCGGAGGAACCAGATGTTTCACCTGGGTGATATTCCTCAGATGATAAAAAGAGGATCTGATGACAGCTGACACCTGAGATTTTAGGGTCAGACCATCATCAAAAATAATGCCCAGATTTCACACCTGATCGGAGGTAGAGAGCGGTATACCACCAAGTAACAAACCTGATGGTTGTCCAGCTCCCAAACCCACCCGCGGGTGACCTGGATCCACTACCAATACCTCAGTCTTATCCGGATTTAGTTTCAGCCAGCTGGAACTCATCCAAAGTCTGATCTCCGCAAGGCAGTTATTTAGTACAGAGAGTGCATCACCCTGACTGGGGAGAAAGGACAGATACAGCTGAGTATCATCTACATAACAGTGGAAACCCAGACTGTATCACCTGATGATTTCTCCCAATGGCAGCATATACACTGCAAACAACATGGGAGCTAAAATGGAGCCCTGTGGTACCCCACAAGGCAGGGAGTGAGCGCCAGAGGAATAAATTCCAGTGACAACTATCTGAAACCTGTCCATGAGGTAAGAACGAAACCATTTGAGGACTGTACCAGACAGCCCACAAAAGACCCGCAGGCACTCCATGGTCTACAGTGTCAAATGCAGCAGAGAGATCGAGAAGGACCAGAATGGTACATGCCTTTCGATCTCTAGCCATTAGGAGGTCGCTCAATACCTGGACAAGGGCAGTCTCTGTGCTATGCCTTTTCCTAAAGCCAGACTGGAGAGTATCATAGACAGTGTGAGTTATAAGATGATCATCCAATTGCAACGCAACTGCCTTTTCAAAAACCTTACCAACAAATGGCAGGTTAGAGATAGGCTGGTAGTTAGCCAGACAATCTGGATCCAAGGAGAATTTTTTAAGGAGTGGTCGAACGACCGCCTCCTTAAGGGGTCAGGAAAGAACTCCCTCTCCAAAGACTTCCAGACAATGTCACCAAGGATTGGGCAGATAACGTCTACACATCCTACTAAAAGAGGTGTAGGGCCCAGATCCAAACTACAACTAGTTGGTCGCATTGTTTGGGTGATCTTCACGATGTCCCTGAACTCCGCCCGGCGAAAATCTAACCAGACAGACCGAGGACATGCCAGTTCTCATCGACCACCGCAGTCCCCCATAGGAGAGGTCGGACCGATGCTGGACCTGATGCTGGCAACCTTATCTGCAAAAAACCGAGCAGACTCCTCGCATCTTAGCTGAGAAAAAGCTTCTCTGGGCTGAAGACAGATTGGATTGCACAATCTGTCCACGGTCTGGAAAAGCTGAGCCGGTCGATTTTGTGCAGCAGAAATCTCTCTGGACAGGAATTCTGCCTTCTTACGAGTGATTTCTGATTGATAGCTATCATAATGTGCCATCAACCTAGGCCTGTCAGCATCAAGGCCCGACTTCCACCAGGCTCTTTCCAGCCTTCGGCCAACTCGCCTTAACTCCTTCAAGGAGCCTTCAAACCAAGGGCTCCTTGAACGGAGGGCAAGAGGCTGAACACGAACAGGAGCAATTTTGTCCAGAGCATCTCCCACAGCCTTATTATAGGCTAATACAAGATCATCTGGACTCATGCATTCACCCGACAAACTCGATAGATCCAGTACCGCCGTTAGGTCACTGGGGTTAATACCCCTTAAAAGGCAGTACCGAACCATCTCCGTGGGGACAGACCTATTGGGGGGGCCCTGAAACTGAACCTTATGATGTGATGGTCAGACCAACTGACAGGTTCCACCCCCAAATCAGCGATCTCCATACCCAAAAGAAAGACCAGATCCAGTGAATGACCCCCTATATGGGTCGAGGAGGTAACTACCTGTGTTAGGCCTAGTGTATTCATCAGTTGGAGGAGATTTTGACCAAAATGTGAGAGTTCATCATCGACCCAGGCACTGAAGTCCCCCAGAACTATCAATCTGGGGAACCTCAATACCAAATCGACGATGAAGTCTGCTATCTCCTGCAGGAATTCTCCACCGTCACCTGGTGGACGGTAGACGAGGAGAATCCCACAGCCTACACCCTCTCCCAGGATATATTCAAAGGATCTGGTACTTCTAATGGCACATCCACAAGGCCCAGCTCAGTCTTAAACAAAATGGCCACACCCCAACTCCTACGATCCAACCTTGGACGGTGTATCACCAAGAACCTGGCTGGAGTTGCCGAGGCCAATATAGGGCCTGTATTTTCATCCTGCCAGGTCTCGGTGATGCAAGCCAGATTAGTTGATCCAACAAGGTCAGCTATAATAACTGTCTTGTTCTTAATAGATCTGGCATTGCATAACACTCTCAAGGTGGGATGAGCTGTCAGGGAAGACCTCGGCACCTGTCCAGTAACATCGGAACCCTTGGGTATGGGGACAAGACAAGAGTAGATGGTTACAGTTGACACTGTGCATGAGCTTATTGTGGTACCAAACTAGGAAACTGGTAAGAGTTCTCTAGGTCTTGCATAGAGTTCTAAGGGTTCATTTTGTAATACCTGGTTAGGTGCCTATAGGCATAGATATCTGGTCTCCTGAAGACAGAATTATCTGAGCCTGACAATTAGGTATGCTAACAAGAGGTTATCAGTTTGAATCCCTCCAGAACTTGGGGCAAAGGTGACTCGAACCCACAAAAACAGACAAGAGGGTTACCTTGTTCTGTTAACTGTTCACAATTCTATGCTCAGAGGTTGGCACTTTGGGAGTAGAGGGCTGAGTGGAGCTGTGACAAAGAGTTCACTCAATTCTTCTCAGAGTCATCCGTTCAAACCTGGATTATTCAAAGTGGGCTTTGGTAGCCCAGTTGCTCAATTTTAGTTATTCCTGATGTGGCTGTCATAGCAGAGAAAGTTTAGGCCAGTCATGGTGGAGGAGGTGTGTGGGCTGATTTCAGAGTTGTGACCCATTTTTCATGAACTGTATTTGGGCCCCATGGGGCTACTTGTGAGATTTGTGGCCTATGAGTCCAGTATTTTGCTGGGATTGTTCAGTGCTTCCTTGCGGGGTCTGAATGCACTGAAGAATTCCTTTGTGAAACTTCTCCTGAGGAAACCAACACTGGTCCCAGAGATCATGGAAATCTATGGACCTGTGTCTAACCTGCCCTTCCTGGCAGATGTTATTGAGAAAATGATGACATTGCAGCTTGATGAGCGCCTCACTTCCTTCAACATCTCTGAGCCCATTCAGTCTGGTTTTATGTCAAACCATAGTACTGAAACTACATTTGTCAGGGTACATAATGACCAACTCATGGATAGAGAGAGTGAATGGTCAGGTCTCAGTCATCTTGATCTTTCAGTTGGTTTGTTATTGGACCAACTAAAGAACTACTGAGGACTCACTGGCAAAGTCATCTGCTAGATTGAAACCTTTCTCAAGGACAGAACCAAGTCATGTTGGGTAGTTACTCTTTGTGTCATATGCTCCTGTTCTGTGGGGTGCCCCAGAGTGTGGTCTTTTCACCCATGTTGTTTTCAGTATATATGCTGCCCTTGAGTGTGATCATTAGACATTGCAGTCTGGGTTATCACACTTATGCTCATGGTACCCAGTTATATATGTCACTCATGCCAAGGACACAGGATATGGTGACGGTGCTTAATAGCTGTCTGGCCAATATCCAGAACTAGAAATGGTCATGGTGCTTAATAGCTGTCTGGTCAATATCCAGAACTGGATGGTGGCAAGCTGGCAGAGGGTCAAACCCAGTAAGATGGAGATACCAATGATGTGTGTCTGAGGAGAGGAGCAAAAGTGGCTGAAGAGGTTAAAGGGCTTAGGCTCAGGTTCTCGAGACTGTCTGTCTCTGCTAGAGTGATAAATAGGATCTTTCTGGACAGTAATTTGACATTTGATTCTGAGCTCTTGGCTGTTGACTGGAGTGGCTTTTATCATCTGAGGAACATCAGTGAGATGAAAGCCTTGATCCTGTCTATGGATCTGAATACACTAATGTAGGCTTTAGTGACATCTCGGTTCAGTTACAGAAATGCTCTATACTTCAGGATAAATGGGGTTTGCTACACTGCCTGCAGCTGGCACAGAACGTGGCAGCCCCATTATGGATGGGTCTGCCTAGATCCTGTCCTGTGGCTCCAGTCATGCCCAAAATGCACCAACTGCCCTTAAGGTGTTGTATAAACTTCAAGGTAGGCTAGCTAACCTATAGATCTTTACATGGTAGGTGCCCAGGCTACTTGGTTGAACTTCTTTCTTGTACTCCTGCTGTCACTCTCTCCCCTCCACAGACAAGGATCTTCTTGTGATATTGAGGTCAAGGTTAAAGACTTTGGGTGACCGGGAATTAGCAGTTGTGGCCCCAGTTCAGTGGAACTGGTTGTCAAGGGATTTGAGGATGGCCCTGTTGTTTGAGGCCATTAAAAGGGGTCTCAGACATAATTTATTAAAGGAGGCTTTTGCAATATCTGAATATCACTCCCTGCTAATATATCTGAAGTGATTATGATGTTTGTCATTAGGCTGTGTTTATGTTTATATAATTCATTAGTGGATGTACTGAATTTTATTGTACAGCACTAGGGCTGAGTGAAATGTTTCTTCTGCTGGTGGAATTCTGGTGAAATTATGATTTTGCTTTCACAAACTTTTGAAAAATTTCACCAAAATTTTAATTTCAGTTATTTCTGTCTCCATCGAGGTAGTCATCCAAATGGCACCACATTTCGGATGATGAAGTGACCATCCCCCATGGAGACGTGTTTCAAGTTTCAGATATTTGTGTTTAAAAGTGACTGAGTTATTAGCCTCCATACTTTCAGAAATTTTAAAATTACATTTCACAAGTGTGCAAACTGCAGAATTGTAAATCCATATAATTTCAAAACTACGGAGAGGAATATTACTAATTCTGTTAGGTTCACTGACTCTAAAAATAATTGTGTATGTATCAACTCCCTAATCTTTTCCACAAATGCTGCCAAAATTATAAGCAGCCAAAGATTGCAAAATAACATCAGAAATTAAAGTTTAATTTCATGAGCTTTTGTGAAATTTGAAATTTTTTGATAATGTTGTTGAATCCATAGCAATACATTTCTCTGAGCCATACACTTGAGCTGCTATTATGGAGGAAGGGAAATGCTGGGTAGATTGGCAATATGGTAGTATTCAGAGGAGTTTCCATAGTAAAAGTATTGTGGAACCAAGATTATGTCAGTATTTTAGGTGAAGAACCATGAAGAATAGTCATCAGCATCACTGTGCACTAGCCTGTCTTCTTACATTATGCTAACTAACCACTACAGCTTACTGACTAAATGATTTGTGTAACCACATGCATGCACATTATTTTTTCCATACAATGTCACCCTGCTGACTCTTTAACAACACTATAGTAGACAATGTAAATTTTTAGCTTTTGTAAACAGTGGCACTAAGTGATGCCAAGCATTGTAACTCGCAAGGACTGCGGCCATTGTGACAGAAGTATCTGGACATCTGTGTGGTGGCTGTGGGAGGGTCGCTGTCCATATGTCTCAACCTTTTGTCACTGGAATGAGGGACAAGGACACTCAAAATGTTGGACAATTAGGGACATTGACTCTCATAATGAGGTACACATTTTCAAATGTGACAATGCAAGCTCAAAACACTATGAAAGACATTATATTTACTTGGACAAAGTTTTTTTTTTTTGATTTAACATCTTAAAATATTATGAATTTCCACTTTAAAATCTAAAATTACAGCACATTTCCTGTGTGAGCAGCACCTTTTCCGTTAGGGACAGATGAGGGGCAGAACAATTGTTAGGGGGAAAAATGAGGGATGCCTCTCATAATCAGGGACAGATGAGAGGTATGTTGCTGTCTCATCTCTTATTCTGTATCTTGGTTTATATAAAAGTACTGCAGAAATATTTAGTATACGGACTTGTAGATAAAAATCTTTTATTCATTTAAACATACAAGTGATTCCTGCATTGGCATATTTCTTGCCATATTTGTTGTGCTCCCTTGGACTGCACTGACTGTTCAGGGAGAGAGGTCATGTCAAATGAATTTGATAGATCTCTTTGACTGGGTAAGAAAGGAGTCGGCTCAGGGTGGAGCGGTAGACGTGGCCTACTAAGATTTCAGTAAGGCATTTGATACTCTTCCACATAGGAGACTAGTAAGCAAGCTGGGTAGTTTAAGAGTGTGTCCAAAGGTGATAAACTGTGTAAGAAATTGGTTAGTGGATAGGTGACAGAAGGTGATGGTAAATGGAGTTCACTCTGAAGAAGGGAGGGTGATCAGCGGGGTGCCTCAGGGATCAATGCTGGAACTGGTTCTCTTTAATGTCTTTATAAGTGACAATGCAGATGCACTAGAAGAAGGTCTGCCTCTTTGTGTATGTCACCAAAATCTGCAATAGGGTGCACAATCCAGGGGGAGAGGAAGGGGTGAGCAGAGACCTGAGAAAACTAGAGGAGTTGTCATGGGTATGGCAGCTGAGTTTCAGTGCAACGAAAAGTGAAAAATAATGCATTTATGGCACACGAACCCAGGGGCAGAGTACAAAATAGGTTCAGTGGTATTTACAACCACCAAGCAGGAAAGAGACCTGGGAGTAATCACACTGGATGACCTAAAGGTAGCCAGGCAGCATATCAAGGCAGTTGAGAGAGCTTGTGAGATGATGGGGTACATACGGAAGGGTGTCACCAGCAGAACGATGGAGGTGGTGGTACCTCTGTATAAATCTCTGGTAAGACCCCACCTAGAGTACTGTGTGCCATTCTGGTGATCATATCTCCAGAAAGACATAGATAGAGTTGAGGCAGTCCAGTGGAGATCAACTAAAATGGTGCAGGGTCTGCATCAAAAGCCCTATGAGGACAGACTAAAGGATCTCAATATGTACACCCTGAAAGAGAGGAGGAAGAGGGGGGGATATGATAGAGATCAGACAAAAACCCCAGTGCAGAAGCAAAAGCAAAGGCCAGGCAAAAAGTGTATTGGCAATAAAATCAAGTTTCAGAGAAACACAAAATTACCCATACCCTAATATAAGGCATCATGGGTATGAGTTTATATGCAATTCACCATGCTAGAAATGATGATAATGTAGATAAACTTACTGCAGCACTGTACACAGGCATAAGACATATCTAAGGGAGATAAGATAAATGACAATGGTATTTAAATGTTCCCACAGTATCACTTTTAAAAGATGTTCATTGTTTTACTGGTTAATGTGGACCAGAAAATTGTTCTAAAACTTATGGGCAAAGGTGACAAATGATTAAGTACAAGTTTTGGTTCTGCTTTTTATGATTGTGGGCAGAGCCTACAGCCATTTTGTGATCTGTAACCTGAAAATGGCCGATAGTGGCACGCTTCCAATGGACTTTTGGAAGTATCCTTCCAAAAGTCTAACAGAGCTGAGAGTATTCTGTCACTCAGAGAGGAAGCAAGCACAGTTACCTTCTCAGAGGTGCTGCCAGTCCATGGCAGGGGTGAGGCTAGGGTACTACACACCATGCAGTTTAATGAATGGTTGCAAAACTGGTGCAGAGCACAGGGCTTTGGCTTCATTGCAGACTGGGGGTACACCTGGAGAGATGAAGGTTTATACTGGCACGATGGTCTGCATCTGTACATAAAGGGAACCAAGATCCTAAGTCACAGGTTTAAATGCTTCCTTGGCAAGCTTTTAAACTAGCCATGGGGGGAGGTGCTAATAAGAGGCAGGAAATTTCAAACCTCCCCCCACAAAACATGACAGATAGTAAGATAAACATTGAGGTGCAGTGCTCAGCAGAAGGCAGGACGGGGGTAAATGGAAAAATAGACAAGGGCAAAAAGAGCAGGCATGGGGGGAAAAAAGGATAAAGCCAACATTAAATGGAGGACAATCAGTACCAATGCCAGTAGTGTGGGAAACAAGCTTCCTGAGCTAGTAGCCTTGATGGAAGATGAACACTTGGATATTGTGGCAGTCACAGAAACATGGTACACAGGGAACCATGACTGGGATGTCAACATACCGGGGTACACGATCTACAGAAGGGACAGGGAGGGGAAAAGAGGAGGTGGAGTAGCTCTATACATAAGGGACGGGATCAAAGTTACAGAACTAAAAAGTAAAGGGGGAGGACGAGAGGCATTCTGGGTCACCTTGGAGACAGGGAATGGCATCACAATCCGCACAGGGGTTATATACAGATCCTCATCTCAAGGGGAGGAAATGGACAAGAAAATGATAGAGGACATTCTCAAAATGGCTGAAAAAGGGGAGATACTGTTAATGGGGGACCTGAATATGCCAGATGTTAACTGGATGACATGTACTGCAGCCACATCCAAGAGCAGGGTCATTCTCAATGCCCTGCAGGGGGCAGACCTTAGACAGCTAGTGTTGGAACCCACTTGGGAGGAAGCAACACTAGACCTCGTACTCTCAAATGGAGAGAGGATCACAAATTTAGAAGTCGGTAGACATCTGGGAACAAGCGACCATTGCACAGTGTGCTTCACAAGAAGCACAACCATGGAGACAAGCCATACAAAAACAAGCATACTGGACTTTAGAAGGGCTGACTTTTGGCAAATGGGTGAATACCTGAGAATACACTAGCAAATGGGCAAAAAGGAGGGGTGGAAGAACAATGGAGAAAAATCAAAACTGCCATCATAGAGCCAACAAGCCTTTGTGTGAAACATAAAGAAAACAAAGTGGAGTAAAAAAACACTATGGTTCTCAAAAGAGGTGGCAGAGAAGGTTAAGGAGAAAATGGCTGCATTCAAAAAGTATAAGGCATCACAAAAGGAGCAAGACAGGGAACTGTATCAATCAAAGCAGAAAGAAGTGGCGAAGGCAATCAGAATAGCAAAAGCCCAAACTGAGGAAAAAATAGCCAAGTCAGTTAAGAAGGGGGATAAAACCTTTTATAGGTACATTAGGGAGCATAGAAAGGTTAGGGAGAATAGTGAAGGTTAATAAGGAGAGGAAGGTGGGCAGAGGGAGACAGTGAAAAGGCAGAGATACTGAACGAATACTTTTGCTCAGTATTCACAAAAGAAGATGAGGAGGAGTTACCTAAACCAGACAATCGAAGCACTCTGGGTAGGGGGGTTGACACCAGTCCATTTACAGAAGAAAGAGTCCTGAAAGAACTCCTAAGACTCAAGGTGGACAAAGCAATGGGGCCTGATGGGATTCTTCCCAGAATCCTAAAATAACTAAGGGAGGACCTAGTGACACCACTGACCACACTTTTTAACAAGTCATGGGAGGATGGGGTGGTATCTGAGGACTGGAGGAGGGCAGATGTCATTCCCCTTCACAAAAGTGGGAGCAAGGCAGAAGCAGGAAACTACAGACCTGTAAGTTTGACCTCGGTGGTAGGGAAAATGATGGAATCACTTCTCAAAGAAAGAATTGTTGAGTACCAAGAGGCCAGCGGGGCAGAGGACCCAAAGCAGCATGGATTTACAGCAGGAAGGTCATGTCAGACGAATCTAATAGATTTCTTTGACTGGGTGAACAAAGTAATAGACCAGGGAGGGGCTGTGGATATGGCCTACCTAGACTTTAGCAAGGCATTCGACACAGTCCAGCACAAAAGATTAATAATCAAGTTAACCAGCTTGGATGTGGGTCCCAGGGTGGTAGCCTGGGTTGCAAACTGGCTGCACAACAGGACACAGAAGGTAATAGTGAGTGGAACACATTCCGAAGAAAGGGGGGTTACTAGTGGAGTACCTCAGGGCTCATTACTGGGTCCAGTCCTCTTTAACATCTTTATACAGTAGGTGACATTGCAGAGGGTCTGGAGGGAAAGGTATGCCTCTTTGCAGATGATACAAAGATCTGTAACAGAGTTATATACAAGGGGGGTAGAAAGAATGAGAAGGGACTTGGCAAAGTTGGAGGAATGGTCAGACATATGGCAACTTAGATTCAATGCAAAGAAGTGCAAGTAATGCATAGAAACAAAAACCCAGGAGAAGAGTACACAACAGCAGGAGGTACTAACAACAACAAAATGGAGCGGAACTTGGGGTAGTCATATCGGATGATCTAAAGGTGAGTAAGCAATGTGAGAAGTCAGTGAGGAGAGCCAGGGGATACTGGGATGCATGGGAAGGGGCATCACAAGTAGAAAAGAGAAAGTGGTTATCCCTCTGTACAGACAGTTGGTGAGACCCCATCTGGAGTACTGTGTGCAGTTTGGAGACCTCATCTATGCAAGGACATAGACAGGATGGAAGCAGTCAGAGGAAGGCAACTAAAATGGTGCAGGGTCTGCATCAGAAATCATATGAAGAGAGACTGAGAGAGCTTAATATGTATACCCTTGATGAAAGGAGGGACAGGGGACATGATAGAAACATTCAAGTATCTCAAGGAATCAACAAAGTTCAGGAGGGTAGCATCTTTCAGAAAAGAGATTGTAAGAACAAGGGATACAATTTAAAAGATAGAGGGGGGACGGCTCAGGGGTAATGTGAGGAAATCTTTTTTCACGGAGAGAGTGGTGGGTGCGTGGAACTGCCTTCCTGGGAAGGCTGTTGGGGCTAAAACAGTGGGGGAATTCAAACATGCATGGGACAGACACGAGGCAATTGTAGTGGGAGGTGGCAGGAAGTAGGCTGTTGGTTAACTAGAATCTGCAGCTTATCCAGTAGGTAGGGAAATGGGCAGATTGGGTGGGCCAAGTGGTCCTTATCTGCCGTCAAAGTCTATGTTTCTATATTTCTATGTCACGGTCGGCCGCTACAGAGTAACAGGCACACTTTTTTTGCTGTTATTTCTGGATTCTGGTATGAAAATTGTACATGCACGCCTCACGCACATGTGCAGTTCTGTTGGTAATGCCATCTTGGGAATGGCAGAATGGCATTTACTGCAACTACACATGTGTGAATGCCATGCATGTGCAGTTGTGTCGCTAATGCCATCTTGTGGATGGCACTCCTTCTGCACCCTCTCACTGCTCCTGTTCTCCCCACTCCCACCATTCCCTCCCAGCACCGGCAGCAAATAAAACCCTCCCACTCCCTCCCACTACTGCTGTCCTCCCCGCTCCCTCTGTTGCCTGTCCCCAAGCAGACATCAGGATGCTGAATCTCTGTGTTAGCATCATCTACCCCCCCAACTCATGTGGCACACTGGAGCCCACCCCAGTGTGCCAAATTCTATATTCTTTTTCTTTCCCCATGTCGACATGGGGTGTCCAATCCCCATGTCAACATCATGTACCCTCCCCAACTCATGTGGCATACTGGGAGCCCACCCCAGTGTGCCCAAATATATGTTTTTTTCTTTTTTCCCCCACATCGACAGCGGAGTTCCCAGTCCCCATGTTGGCATCATGTACCCCGCCAGCTCATGTGGCACACTAGGATCCAACCCCAGTGTGCCCACATTTATGTTTTTTTACTTTTTTTTTTATTTCCTGTAAAAAAAGAAAACTGTCCTCCTATGACTTTTTTTATTTTTTACCTGTAAAAAAGTAAAGTCCCTCATCATTGTCCCAGTCCCCCTTCTCCTCCATCCTCACCCTTCTACTCAGCACATACCTCCCTGCACCTGCCCTTACCCCATACTTACCTCCAGAGGTTGGTGCTGTCCTCTTCTCTGGACCAGGACACATTTGCACCCTTCAAAGCCGAACCACAAACTGAAGAATTAAAGGTAAGTGTGGTATAATGGCAGTCAATGGGGTTTTCAACTTATGTTGATATATCAGTAATTTTTTGGAATTTTGGCCCCAAATTTTCAACATGGGATTTTAGGGATCCCCACCTCGTGAACACTGTCACTGTCATTTCATTTCTTGGTCCCGAAAGGTGACTTTGCGGTCGCATGTGGAATCACCTTTTGAGACAGATTAATGAAACAACAGTGCCAATTGATCATGAGCGGGGTCCCAAAAACCTGAGTTGCGGTGGTGAAAGATTCCAAGAATTAGTGTTTCACGAGCTGCATTGTGCAGTTTCTACACACGCTCCTAACTTCGCCAATTTTTAATATTTTCACTCCAGAATTTCAAAATTGCCATTTTTGCATACCTCCTTATTAACAGCGCAGCTGTCATTTCTCACATCCTGCCAACAATGAGTATTCACACTGGTGGCACAGAATGGCATGGTTGCTCTGCAAAATCACCTTTTGGGACACATGAATGAAATGACAGTGGAACTATTCATGATGTGAGGTCCTAAAAAGGCCATGTTGAACATTTAGTGAAATAGCTCCAAAAATGGCCTTGTTATACCCGGTCCTTCAACATTTTCTACGCTTGCGTGTGTAACTTTGGCCGTTGGCAGCCACTGCCAGCTATATCAGCTCTGGCTAGAGTTTGTTGGAATTGTGAGGAGTTTAGTTATAGTTTTAGGGTTTGTTTTTTAGTTTTAGTTTATTTAACATAGAAACACAGAAACATAGAACATAGAATTTGATGGCAGATAAGGACCGCTTGGCCCACCTAGTCTGCCCATTTCCCTACCTAATGGTTAAGCTGCAGATCCTAGTTAACCAACAGCCTACTTCCTCCTACCCCCACTAGATTTGCCTTATGTCTGTCCCATGCATTCTTGAATTCCCCCACTGTTTTTGACTCTATGACCTCCACAGGAAGGCTATTCCATGCATCTACAACCATCTCTGTGAAGAAACACTTCCTCACATTACCTCTGAGCCGTCCCCCCTCTATCTTCAAATTATGCCCCCTTGTTCTTTCACATCTTTTTTTTTTTTGAAAGATGCAACCCTCTTGGACTTTGTTGATTCCCTCAAGGTATTTGAAACTTTCTATCATGTCTCCCCTCTCCCGCATTTCCTTGAGGCTATGCATCTTAAGCTCCCTTAGTCTTTCTTCATATGTCTTCTGGTGCAGACCCTGCACCATTTTGGTTGCCCTACTCTGGACAGCCTCCACCCTGTCTATGTATTTGCAGAGATGGGGTCTCCAGAACTGTACACAGTACTCCAGATGTGGTCTTACCAACTGTCTGTACAGAAGGTCAACAACTTCCTGTTTTCTACTGGTGATGCCTCTCCCTATGCATCCCAGTGTCCCCCCAGCCCTCCTTACTGCCTTCTCACATTGCTGGCCCACCTTTAGGTCACCTGATATGACTACCCCAGATCCCTTTCCATTTTTGTTGTCAGTATCTCACCCCCCATTGTGTACTCTTGCCCTGGGTTTTTGTTTCCCAGGTGCGTTGCTTTGCACTTCTTTGCATTGAATCTAAGCTGCCATACATTTGACCATTCTTCCAACCTTGCCGAGTCCCTTTTCATCCTTTCCACCCCACCTTGCATATCAACCCAATTGTACATCTTTGTGTCATCTGCAAAGAGACATACCTTCCCCTCCAGTCCCTCTGCAATGTCACTTGTAAAGACATTAAAAAGGACCTGCCCTGGTACTGAACCCTGTGGTACCCCACTAGTAACCCTTCTTTCTTCCCTGTGGACTCCATTTATTATTACCCACTGTGTTCTGTTGCTCAGCCAGTGCTTTACCCGCGCTATCACCCTGGTACCCACTCCCAGGCTGGCTAATTTGTTTATTAATCTTTTGTGCAGGACTGTGTCAAATGCCTTGCTAAAGTCTAGGTAGGCCATGTCCACAGCCCCCGCCCCCGGTCTACTACTTTGGTCACTCAGTTAATGAAATTAATTAGATTTGTTTGACATGACCTTCCAGCTATGAATCTATGCTGCCTTGGGTTCTGTACCCCACTGGCCTCTAGATACTCAACAATTCTTTCCTTCAGAAGTGATTCCATCATTTTTCCTAACACTGAGGTCAAATTGACAGGTCTGTAGTTTCCTGCCTCTGTCTTGCTCCCACTTTTGTGAAGGGGAATCACATCCGCTCTTCTCCAGTCCTCAGGTATCACACCATTCTCCATTGATTTATTAAAAAGGGTAGTCAGTGGTGTTACTAGTTCTTCCCTTAGTTCTTTTAGAATTCTGGGGTGAATCCCATCAGGCCCCATTGTTTTATCCAACTTCAGTTTTAAGAGTTTTTTCAGAACCCTTTCTTCTGTGAAAGGATTAATATCAACCCCCCTATCCAGAGTGCTTCTATTGACTGGATTAGGTCTCTCCCCTGCTTTTCCATTGTGACTACTGAGCAGAAATATGTATTCAGTATCTTTGCTTTTTCACTGTTGTTCTCTGCCAACCACCTTCCTCTTTATTCAGCCTCAGTATCCCTGCCTTCGTCTTTCTTTGCTCCCTATTGTACCTATAAAAGGTTTTATCCCCCTTCTTAACCGAGTTGGCTATCTTTTCCTCAGTTTGGGCCTTTGCTATTCTGACTGCCTTTCCTGCTTCCTTCTGCTTTAACTGGTACAGTTCACTGTCCTGCTCCTTCTGTGTTTCCTTATACTTCGAGAATGCTATCTTTTTCTCCCTTACCTTCCCCGCCACTTCTTTTGAGAACCATGTTTTTTTTTCTTTCATTTTGATTTGTTTATTTGCTTCACACAAAGGCTTGTTGCCTCTGTGATGGCAGTTTTGATGTGTCCCCATTGTTGCTCCTCCCCACTTTCTTGCATGCTTGCTAGTGCTTTTCTGAGGCACTCTCCCATTTTGACAAAATCAGCCCTCCTGAAGTCCAATACCTTCACTTTTGTGTGGCTTGACTCTACAGCTAAATTTATTGTGAACCGCACTGTTTAGTGGTCGCTTGTCCCCAGATGGCTACCCACTTCAAGATCAAAGATCCTCTCTCCTTCCCTATTTGAGAGTGCCAGGTCTAAGATTGCTCCCTCCCGAGTGGGTTCCAAAATTAGCTGTCTGAGGCATGCCACCTGTAGGGCATCAAGAATTGCCCTACTCTTGGATGTGGCTGCAGCAAAGGTGCCCCAGTTAACATCTAGCATATTCAGGTCCCCCATCAGCAATATCTCCCCTTTTTCTGCCATCCCAAAGATGCCTTCTGTCATTTCCTTGTCCATTTTCTCCCCCTGAGCCAGGGGTCTGTATACAACCCCTTTGGGGATTATGGAGCCATTTCCAGTCTCCAAGGTGACCCACAGTGCCTCCTCTCCTCCCTGTTTACCCTTTAGTTATGTTGCTTTGATCCCTTCCCTTTCATAGACAGCTACTTCTCCTCCTCTTCTTCTCTCTCTGTCCCTCCTGTAGATTGAGTACCCTGATATGTTGAAATCCCTGTCATGGTTCTCTGTGTACCATGTTTCTGTGACTGCCACGATATCCAGGCATCCTTCTTCCATCAAGGCCACCATTTCAGGGAGCTTTTTACCTAGACTACGGGCATTGGTACTCATTACTCTCCATTTTTTTCTGGCTACATTTCTTTTTGCCCCATCCCTGTCCTTACTGCCTTTGTCTTTTTCTCCATTTACCCCTGCGCTTATCCCTATCGGTTGCTCTATCTTGGTGTTTTCTTCACTAACTACCCTGACTTTTGGGGGGGGCTAGGATTTCCCTTCTCCTTTTCAGTGCTTCCCCCCTTGGCTAGTTTAAATGCTTGCCAATGAAGCATTTAAACCTATCACCTAGGATCCCAGTTCCCCTCCATGATAGATGCAGACCATTTAAAAAATGATTGCTGCTCAGTCTGAAAAGTGAGTTGAGTTTTGTACAGTATGATATAATTGTGTTACTTACAAACATACAGACTACAATACAAGGTCTTATACAATGTAATGCTACCTTTACTGGTACATGTATAAAAACCTATCTTACTACAGTACACATATACATATCATTTTAACACATGTTGCTGCATGATGAGAAGATGCAAAACCAGAGTTATACTCAAATATTTGGAGGCCATACACTAAAACATATGTAAAAAAAAATGTTAAAAGCAGAAATTGAATGCTATCTTTGATCCACTTGAAGATCATCAATCTTGCAAAATGATTGCCCATATCTGAAGCCCCTTATGATCTGATCCCTTCTGTCCAGGGTCAAGAGGTGGGTGACAGCAGAAAAAGTACACAAGCAGGTGGTATAAGTCAGTGAGCTGAGATTTAAGTCCCTAGATAGCTGTCAAATGAGAGACGGGGGTATCAACCACAGGTACGTCAGAGAAGCCCCTGGGTCAGACTCTTAAGAGGCCAACATGAGGTGAAGGACTGGATGTTAGGAGTGAGGGAATTCTTGAGAACAGGGAGTTACAGTACCAGAAGGAACTTCAATTGCCAAACTGACAGGGTGTTCAGCTAGGATTAAGGAATATGCAGGGGATAGTGCAATGGAGGAACTAGGATTACAGAAGTATAGGTGTGAGGAGAAAACAAACTGTACTAGGGAGAGTGTTATAGAATAGTAGAACAGAATGTAAGTGTGTCTCTGCCCCCATAGGATGCAGTCCCAAACAGGAGTACAGGTCCTAGTGATATAGACAATGCGAGGAGAGGGCAGTTCAATGAAAAGTGGCAGAAAGCATAGTAAGCAAGGTGCAGATTTGTTAATGGGAACATTGGTGTTGTACTGTATATAAAAAAGCAGAAGGCTGTATACAGTTTAAGCAAGTGGTAGACACATAAGTATGGGACATTTATTGTACATTGAAAGAGAAGAATAAAGGCAACACTGTGAAAGATCTTGTTACAGTACAGGAAACAACTGCTAGGATAGCAACATGATGGACTTGATCGACCATTTGTCTTATTTCATCTCCTAGAAAGTCTATGTACCTACAGTATATCATGGCTGTTCCTAGACAATTTTCATCTTTTTTTCTATGCAATACACTTGAGTGCCCACAAGATGCATTGTTTATGATATAACACAGAATATATTCAACAGGGAGGCTGTTAGTCCTAATCTCATCTGTTACTCTATATCTATTTTAGGGTGAAATAGACTTTTATTCCCAGCTTAACTCCGAGTGTGGTACATAAATACAGTTTATTATCCTCCTTTCAGCTTTGCAGGCGAAGTCAGTGAAAATATAGAAAATTATGGGTTGGTAGAGGAAAGAGTTAAATGTTTGCATTATTTTCAGCTTTAAACGTGCACCTAAAAAAAATATTTACGAAGATACGAGCATACGGAATTGCCAGCAGATAAAGGCTTTATGGTGTATAAGTCTGCTCAATTGTGCAGCTAGCAGCCCTTATACTGTAGCTGCCCCTCCCTCCCCTATCCCTCTCCAGTGGCCTTTCCCCTTACCCTGTCCCATCCCCTTTTGAAGCAGCCCACTGTTCTACAGTATACCACTTCCTCTGGCAATGCATTCCACCCAGACACCACCCTCTCCATAAAAATGTATCTCCTCATTTCCCTCCTGAACCTTTCTCCTTCCAGTCTCAGATTGTGCCCTTGAGTGTCCCTCCCTCTCCTTAAAATGTCTCCCCATCCCATCTCTCCTCCAGGGAGTACATGTTCAACTCCCTCAGCTTGCTTTCACATAGTACGTCCCCTAGTCTATGGATAATTTTTGCTGCCCTGTGCTGCACCCCCTTCAGTAACCTAATGTCCTTCTTCAGGTACAGTCACCAGAACTGCATGCAGTACTCCAAGTGTTGTCTAACCAGTGACCTGTATAGCAGCCAGATCACCTTTACTTCCTGGAATATATGCCTCTGGCAATAAAATCCAGCATCCTGTTAGCCTTTGCAGCTTCCTTTCTGCACTGTGCTGAGTTGTTCACTGCTCCTGTTATGATCACTCCCAGATCCTTCTTCTCTTTCATCTTGGCTAGTTGATTCCCCCCTAGCTGGTAGCTCCTCCTTGGGTTTTTTGCACCGAAACATAGCACCTTGCATTTCCTGGTATTGAACCACAGCTGCCAAGTGTCTGTCCAGGTCTCCAATTTTGCCAGATCATCTTGAAATCCCTGTCACTCTTCTAAGTCATCCACTACTGCTCCAATCAAGTATTGTCTACAAACAGACTGATCTTGCTCTTGATGCCTATTGATATCACTGCCATGAAGATCCCAAACAACACCGGCCCCAGTACAGAGCCCTATGGCACCTCACTTGTCACCACCCTGGGAAATGAGAGCTCCCCTTCCACCTTCAACCTTTACTGTCTCCCTTGCAGCCAGTTCACTACCAATCCCACCATCTTCACCCCTGCCCCCGTGCCTTCCAGTTAACTTCCTAGCCTCCCATGTGGCACTGAATTGAATGCCTTAACTGAAGTCCAGGTACAAGACATACACTGCATGGTCCCTGTATAATTGCCTGGTTATAGTACTCCACCAGGTTGGTCTGACAGGATCTGCCTGAAACAAACCCATGCTGTTTGCTGTCCTGCAGCACATTAGCCTCTAGGAGGGAAACTAGCCTCTCCTTCAGGATTGCATCCATCAACTTTCCCATGATAGATGTGAGGCTTACCTGTCTGTTCTTCCCAGGATCATCCTTGGGGCTGCTCTTGTGGATGAGGGTACCACATGTGCCATCCTCCAGTCCTGAGGTACACTCCCTGAGTCCAGAGAGGCATTGAACAGGTCTGCTAAGGGTTCTGCCAGGACTTCTGCCAGCTCCTTCAGCACCCTGGGGTGTATGCCATCTGAACCTGGCGCCTTGTCCACCCTCAGTGTCCTCAAGACCTCCAGTACTTTGCCCACTGGGATTTCCCCATCTGTTACCTCCCCCAGCCTGTGCCCACCCTCCCACCCCCTTGGGTACAGGTCCCCTTTCTCTTTAGTAAAAACTCAGCAGAAGTACTTGTTTAGTGCTTCTGCCTGTTCTGCCCCTGTTTCCACACACCCCATCCTTCTTTATCCTTATTATTTGGTCCTTACAACTCCTTTTCTCCATGACGTACCTGAAGAAGTTCTTCTCCCCCTTTTTGATGCCCTGGGCTAGCCTGAGTTCCCTGGATGCCTTGGCTGTCCAGAATGCCCTTGTTGCCTCCCTTGACTCCTTCAGATATTCATCTCTGTCCTCCCCTCTCCCTGTTTTTTGTACCTCCTAAAAGTGTCTCTTTTCTTCCTTACTTTTTCCATGACTCCCCTGCTCAACCAGCTAGGCTTTTGGATCCCAGCCCTTTTATGCTTGACCCCTGTACATGTTACGGTTGCCTCCACAATTCCCAGTTTAATGACCTCCTACTTCTGGTTGGTGTCCATGTTTGGATGGATCCTGGCCAGATGCCACTGTACTATTTCCCTCATCCTCCCAAAGTCAGCCATCCTGAAGTCTAACACCCTTGTGCCTATTCCCACACCCACCCCCTTTCCCCATGTTTATTGTGAACCACACCGAGTGGTGGTCACTCCCCACCAGCAGTTCATCCACCCCCAGCTCCTTCACAAACTCACCATTCACTAGCATGAGGTCTAGGGTGTTCCCTAACCTGGTTGGCTCATTGATCATCTGCAATAGGAAGCTGTCCTGGAAGGCATCCAGAAGTACCTGCTCCCTCCTATTCAAGGTGGCTGAGGTACCTCAATACACTCCCGGCATGTTGAAGTCCCCCACAGTCACTGTGCTGCCCCTCCCACAGGTCATTCTGATCTGTTCTGCTAGTTCCCTGTCTAACTCCTTAGTATGTGAGGGCAGCCTGTACACCATTCCTAACCTGAGGGTCCTCTTTTTGGGGTCCTAGAGCTGCACCAATAAGGAATACGTGCTGCCCTCCTCCCCCTTTCTCCCTGATGCACCTCAGTCATTTCCTTACATACAGCACCACCACCCCTCCTTTCCCTTTTACCCTGTCCCTCCAAAATATCCTATACCCTGGTACTGCCAGGTCCCACTCATGGTACTGGGTAGCCCATGTCTTGGAGATGGCCACCATGTCCACCTCCCCATCTGCTATGAGAACCTGTAACTCTGCTGTTTTCTTCCCTAGACTCCTAGCATTCAAGGTTACCACCCTCCACCCCACTTCCTTCCCCCTTCCCTACTTGCTCTCCCTTTCAAGCATCCCCTACTGACCTCCCCTGTAAGTCCCTTGCTGCTGGTAAGGGGGGTAAGCTCATTTGGCTTCCCTATCTTTGGATCCTGACTGACTCCTGCCCACTTTCCACCCCCTCTACTAATTAAAATTATCATTGTTTTCTAAGTATTTCCCCAGTTTCTGTTTCAATACCCTCCTTCCCTCTTCACTTAAGTGTAGCCTGTCTTTGGTGTAGAGATCACTGCCCTCCCAGGTCCTTCCTCCCCCCTCCCCCCACAAGCCCATACCCTTTGGACTGACACCATTCTCTTAGCCATGTGTTAAATCCCTCTATCCTCAGCTTCCTTATCATGCTTGCCCTGGGTACTGGAAGCACCTCCAAGAAAATTACTGAGCTATCTGTCTCCTCACAAATCAGCCCCAGCTCCTCAAGTCTCCTCTGGACTAAATCTACCATATTTCCCACCACATCATTTGTTCCCAAATGCAGAACTATGTGAGGTTTCTCACTACCCTTACTAGCTTACTTCAGAACAGATTGACCCACCCTTTCCGCTGTCATGCCTGGCATGGCCTCCACCCATATGACTATGCCTCACCCCCTTGCTTCCTCATCTGATCCCTATCAGAACTGAGTCTCCCAGCACGAGGATCTGACCACTGTTTTCATGTTCTACTAACCTTGTCCTTCTTTTATCCCGTACCCTGCCTCTCCACTCCTCCTCCTCTAGCACAGTTGTTCCCCCTTCCTCTCCTGTTGTAATGTCCTTTGTCTCTGCCCTGCCCTCTTTCTACCAATTTTCCACTGATTTTACCTCCCCTGTCCACTGGGCTTCAGCTGCCTCCTCCCCCTGATGCAGCCCTACACCTTTCATCTCATACCTCCCCTTCCCTCCACCCTTCCCCACAACCCCCCTTACTCGACCTATCCCCAATATCATATCCCTTCAAACCCTTGTCCCCTGCTCCCATTCCCCTCTTGCCTGGTCTGTCATTAGCTCCTCCACCCAGCACTCCCCCTAACACGTCCCTTAATCCTGCCAGTACTACAAACTGATTTTTTGATGTCCCTTCACTACCACCTATCTCCTCCTTCCTTCTGCTCGCCACTCCCCTGCTGCTAACTCTGCAACTGTTAGATTCCTCCTTCCCTCCTGTACTCCATTCCTCCCCTTTCTCACCCTCATTTGTGTTCTGATCCAGGACCCCCTCTCTCCTTCCTCCATCTGTCACCCTTTTTCCTCTCCTCCCCCTCTATCTTTGATCTGTCCTCCCTTCTCAGTTACCCTCCTTTCCTCCCCAGCTGCTGAGTTGTCCTCAATTGCAGCCTGCATTCCTCTCATATGCTCCATTTGTAAACAGCTTGTCCAGTTCCTAAGCTGCCTTATTTGCCTGCACATCAAACACCCTCGCAATCTCCATGCAATTTTCAGAAAGGTTGCCTCTCCACAGTTGTTGCAGCCTACCACCCTCCCTGTCTCACCTTTCACCCACCAGTGTCCCCCCTCATTTCCAGTAGAAGGATACCCATACCATCACATGACCCCTCCCATCCACTTTTTCCGGTTCTGCCAATGGTTCCCCCAGCTCTCTTATACCTTACCCTATTGTAAAAGCTGGCCAACAAACAAAGCTTAACCCACCAATAAGTGCAGTCTGTCTAATAAGCACAAAGTAGGGAAATTCCCTTTGTCTCCTCAGTGGGAGTGTAGTTACATTGCTGCCCTCTGCTCCCACAAAAAACAATGAGGCAACCAAAGTAAAAATCCCCATCTATACACACAGCCTCCAGAACCTAGAACAAACACCAATATAAACAGATAAAAATGACAGCACTTTGTATTGTAGTTACTTTCCTTCCCTGAAGATAACAGCCATCTCTCCACTCACTGCTTTTCTTTCCCTGAAATGTCAGCTTCATATTTACTGACTTCAGAGTATTGTCAATGTTCATCACATGTTTTATGCCTTTTTTGGTGGAGTTGTGGAGGGAAAAGGAGATAGAAGAGGGGGTGGAAAGGAATGCATTTAGGTAGGATTGAAGTGAGCCAAGCCAGAACTTACCAGCTAGTAAGGCACAATGAGCAAGGTGTCTGGCCTCAAGAGGTGGAAATGATGGAGCAGTGTAGAGGTCACAGTAGTGAGTATGAGGCAGACAATTAAGGGCAAAGTAGCCAAAGGAGTTGAAAAGGGTGTCCAGTCTGGTGAGGGTGAACTTAGGGGTGCCACTGTAGACTGTGTCCCCAAAGGAAAAAGTCATGAGAATCATCTTCTGGATAATTTCTTTATGGTCTGGGAGGGGGGTACATCTATGGTGTCTATAAAGAACACCAATGTTGAGATGAAGCTTTTCTTAGAATGCCATTCACATACCCAGAGAAGTCAAGGTTCCTATCCAGCCAGAGCCTGAGATATTTAAAAGAGGAGACATCTTCCAGTATAGAACTGTCAAGAGTGTGGAAAGTAGGGGTATCTGTAAGCCTGGTGAGCCTTTGCCTGATGCCAAAAGTCATAGAGACCATCTTTTTGGCATTGAAGAACAGTTGGTTAGATGAAAACCAGCACTGGACATTATCAAAAGCCAGTTGATGGCTGGATGCCACTTCAGTGGGAGAGGTACCAGAGCAATATAAGACAGGATCATCTGTGTACATATGGGTATCTGTAGTTTAGCAGGCAGAAGGTAAGTCATTCAGAAATGTAGAGAGGAGTATCAGGCCAAGGACTGAACCTTGAGGGACATCAGTGTTGATGGGGTTGGGGGGTGGAGTTACCTACCCTTACAGATTGGGATATACCTATGAGGTAGGACCTGAACCAGCTAATGGTGGACTCAAAGAGATCAGCTGCAGCCAGCTTGAAGAGCAGTAGGGTAAGGGCAACAGTGTCAAAGGTTTTGGCCAGATCTACAAAGATGGCAGAGATGATGTAGCCCTGAGCCATGCCAGACAGAATGGAGCCAGTGAGCCAGAGCAGGGAGGTCATGGTAGAGTGTGACTTGGGAAAACCAGACTGAAAACAGTTGAAGGAGGAGGAATCAAGGAAAGGAAAATGTTGAGTCAGTACCAGGTGCTGTTGGAGTTTTTCAAGAATTAGGAGAAGGGTTATCAATCAGTAATTACCTGGATTAGAAGAATCACCACCATTAGGAAGAGGGAAAACAGTGGCAAGCTTCCAAATGGCAGGGACAGTACTCAGTGAGAAGGAGAGGTTCAGAAGGTAAGTAAGTGGAAGAGCAACGGCATGGGCAGAGAGGTGCACGAGCGTAGGGTCTAGCCCATCAGGGCTTTTGTCATTATGGGAGCTAAGGGCTAGCAGGCCCTGTAGGGTGTCATTGGTGGATACTGGTGAAAAGGAGAAACAGAGTGACTGGAAGGGAGAAGGAGTAGAAGGAGCAGACAGGGTAGTGATTAAGGGGGTAATAAAGCAAGAAGGGTAGAAGCACAGGTGGTAAAGAAGGTATTGAATTCCGTAGCTACAGAAGTATGGTCAGACATAGTGGTATCACCTATCTTTAGGATGGGGGTTGGACTGGGCAGGAGGAGAGAAAAGGACATGAACTACCTTCCAGAATCTGGAGGGGTTTTTAAGGTTCTCCTGGAAGTTGAAGCAGAAGTATTCGGATTTGGCAAGTCTGATGGCATTAGTGCAGGCATTCCAGAGAGAGTGATATTTTAGCAAATCGACAAAAGAACCTAAGGCCTTGTAAGTCTGCCAAGCTTGGTCATGAGCACGCTGATCGGCCAGAAGGTTGGCTGATACCCACGGGAGGTAAGAGCCTCGGACTCTGTTTTTTCTTATTTGAGTATGCCGATTCCAAACATACAAGAACTAGGTTTTGAAGTAGGCCAAATCTGAGTCAATAGAGGAGTCATTTGCAATGGGAGTCCAGTCAATACCAACAAGTTCCTTGTAGAGGGATGAGAAGTCTAGTGGTCTAAAAGAGCAGAGGCAGAGGATATTTGGCAGTGCTTTGGGGTGATGGATTTTGCACTCACAGTATACCATGTGGTGATCACTAAGTTCATCTGTCTGGATTCCTGATGTGACCACCCGATGGGGGTGAGAAGATAGCACCCAGTCAATTAAGGAGTGCTTACCAGATGTGTGGTTTAACCGGGTAGGGTTGAAGATCAACTGAGTGAGATTCAGGGAGGACATGTGGTTATAGAGTTTAGAGTGAGTGCCGGAAAGATGATGTCTGAAATGGAGGAAGAAGGGATGATAGGGCAGCAGTACATAACCCCTATAAAGATAGGAAGGGAGCAGGGGAAGGAAAGTTTTAGCAGCAGCAACTTGTAGGCATATGGGGAGGCAATAGAGAGGCAGAGGGAATATTGGATGGATGATGCAAAGTATATGGCTAGTCCCCCACCCCTGGTAGACTGATCTTGCCGAATAAGGGAGTAGCCAGGGATGGAGATGGCAGAATCAGGAATTTTGGAGGAGAGCCATGATTCAGTGATGATCATCACACTGGGTTTTAGGCTAACCATAAGAGGCTGGAGCAGATCTATTTTTGGGAGAAGGCTTCTGATGTTGAGATGGAGAGCCTTTAATCCTTTAGGGAGGTCGATGTTGGAGAGAATGGGATGGCCCTGCATTGGGTTTGATATCACCTGCAGACAGGAGAGTAGAATGATAAGTAACTTGGAGGAGAACGATACACACCTCGGAGATAGGGAGGTTTTATGGGATAAAGAGGAGGAAGCATAAACAGGGGAGTGACAATGTGCAGACAGAATAGAGTGAATGGAGGCTAAATGGATACATGGTGAGTGGTGAATGGAAGGGCCAGAGCACCATGGAGAGTGAAGAAGGGGAGAAGACATGAGGATGGAAGACAGGGGGAAAGAACAGGGAAAGGAGGGAGACAATGGCAAGGAAGGGAGGGAAGTTGGAGGGATGGATGTATGGGTAAATAATAGGGGAAGATAGGATAAGAAGGAACATAGTGTGAGAAGACAGAGAAGATGGAGCTGTGGTTAAAACAGTAAGGAGGCAAACAAGGTGGGAATAAAGGGAGGTGGGATAAAGGGACGTGAAAGTATAAAATATCA
The DNA here is from genome assembly GCA_016271365.2 of Neoceratodus forsteri. Taxonomy (NCBI): domain Eukaryota; kingdom Metazoa; phylum Chordata; order Ceratodontiformes; family Ceratodontidae; genus Neoceratodus; species Neoceratodus forsteri. The sequence continues at coordinate 940,666,117 of CM057455.1, forward strand.
AGGAGGGGTGAGGAGGTTGTGAGAGGGGAGGAAATAGATTAATAAGAGACAGAAGGGAAAATTTAAAAGAGGTCATCAACAGTTTAAAATAAACAGCAGTGAAACAGTTAACATAACAGTGCAAAAATGCAAATAACAAAGCTTAAACTAACAGCTTATAGTTTAAAAAAATTTTGCAAAACTATCATGAGCTGAATGCTGGCAGGGCCCGAAAATATAATGTAGCATGACAGTCCCATAATAAAACACAGTAGACAGAAAAAATATCTAAGCTAATTTGTGCAGAGTGAGGACATTTTATTACCCTGAGTTCCACCTCCATCATAGCTATCACAATGAATAGACCACCCATGAACAAGAAGGACTGAATTACCAAAGTAACTGAGCATTTAACAGATCATGGGGAGGGGGGAGGGGGAAGGGGGCAGGCACATTTCAACATATAGCAGTGCCAGGGCATTAATTACAGGAGCAGGTTACATGCAAAGAAACATGATAACGTTAGTTTAAAGTTAAAAAAATTGCTGCAGGGGGAAAGCAGCAAACAAAATAAATTACCTCATATTAAAACCCCAAAGTCCTTCTCGGCTAAGTCAAATTAAGTTGCGAATGACACAGTTTCTTATTGTTTAGAATTAACAATCATTAGAAAAACATAAAAGGTGTTACAGTTTTATTTTTTTTTTAATCATCATGTAATTTTATGTATCGATGTACAGGCTGCTGCTTCCAAAACATTTTATTGATACAGTGTGTTTACTGGTTTTGGCTGTGTCCCAATTGAAACACATCTATCAATAATATACTGAATAACATACTGAAAAAAGTTTCAAATAGCATCTGTACACATAGAACTACATAAACAAATAACACTCCCCCCACACACCTTGAAATGCTTTTGTTTCACTGTTTCAACGGCTTTTGTTTCAGTTTTATTTTTTCAGGTATTCATTTTTTTATTCATTCAATGTATTTAATTAATGTATAATTCATTTATTCATTAGTTGATCTGGGAATGTGGCAGAGGAATGGTTGTGGCAGCCGGCGAGGTGGGAGGAAAAGAAAGTTTAGCTTGCTACATAGAGGTAAATTTGTGCTTTCTGTTTGAATTTATGCTACTTTTTGAGCTGAGGTACAGAGAAGAGCTACAGATAAAAAACTGCCTACATTGGAGAATTGGCAGCGGTACTATGGTGGTGTGTGGCTGTTCTGTGGAGAAAGTGAGTATGGATGGAAGCCCTGTACATTTTGTAGGACAGATGTCCTCAAGATAGCATGAAAAATGAAGAATAAACCTGCATAAAGCAGGTAGATTTCTGAGTTTTGTGTGGTGTTTGAAAAAAAAAAACAGGTAGAGGATCTGTGACGGTACATGGGGGGGGGGGCAGCTGCACTGTGGAGAAACTGACTATGGATGGAAGGTCTGTAAATTTTTTAGGACAGTTGTGATTGAGGTAGGTGGAAAAAGAAAAGTAAGCCTGCATAAAGCAAGTAGATTTCTTAGTTTTGTGTGTTGTCTTTAAAAAACAAAGCAGGCAGAGGATCAGTAATGTGACCAGGGGGGTGCAGAGGGCTAAGTAGGAGAAAAAATGGCAGTAACTTTGAAAATTCGGGGTGCCCAATGTTACACTAAGTAATGGGCACCCCGAATTGGTATTCATTTTTTACCGGGCTGTATTGAAAATAAATGCATGCCTGACCAAGGCTTTCAGCCAATCAGGATGCTTTGTTTTTCAAGCCCATTTTCTATGTGCTAAAACAGTTCAGGAGTATGAAGGGGGTGAGACAGATGCATTAGAAGGGTGTGCATTGGACACCTGGGGTGTGTGGATGGTAGAGAGAAAGGACTATTTGATTCATTTCCCACTAATAAACAGGTTGTAGGCAGACTGGATGGGCCACAAAACCTTTCTCTCTTGACAGTATATATGTGCCTGAGTCTCACTGAAGTTTTATTCCTCAGGAACCTGGTATGGAAAAGAATTGCCTTAAGTGGAGGAGTTTGGACAGATGGTCCTCTGACCATCTGTCCCTCACTGCCAAAAGATAGGAACTAGGCAGGATGGACCCCTGTCCCTTTTCCAACTACTGAGCCAAGGGTGTCTTCTCGGCCTAACAATCTGGATCCAACCTTCCCTGACATCTACCTCTGATAAAGTATTCACCTGCTACTCACTTCCTTAGGATCCCTAGATCCCTGCAGTGTTCCAAAACCATCATTTGTATACTAGCATGAAAAAGAATTGTAGCTGACAAAGCCACTCTGGAGATTGGAAATTTGTAGGGGCTTTTGTTAAATAATACATAGTCAAGAAACCAGGGACTTCAAAGCAGTCAACCCTCCTCCTTCTAAACCCCCATTCCCAGGAAAGACACCACCCAATGTCCTTATAAAACCACCAAGTACTGTAAATATCCCCACACTCCCCCACAATCTCTCCATGTAATGCACACAATATATAGAATAATATATGGGGTGGTGTGTGTAACAAGAATTTTACACACACACGCACAAGGTGTTGGATACCACTTAAACCCCAAGAACAAAGTTTGAGGGGTTTATCTAGGCAACCAACACTGAGCGTGTGTGTAAAATCTGAGTTTACACACTACTCCATATTTTACTTTATATACTGTAATTGCTGAGTTTCCCTTTTTTGCCTCAGCAATTATACAAAATAAAAAGAAGTTGTTGTGTGGCCATGGTCTGGTTAGATTACAGTGCACAGTCCGTGGTCTCCTTTATTTATTTAAAAGTTTTTTTTTTGTTTTTTTATTTTGTGGGCAACCGAAAGTTAACTTTTAAGCTCCTTGTAGTATATTTTTTTTAATTACTTACTGCCGAGTCCAAGTGGTGTTTCAGTTTCTTTCAGCGGTTCAACTGGAAGAGCAGCAGCAGGCACATGCACAGAGTGAGGGAAACTGTGCACGTGTTTGCCATTATAAACACTCCTTTATAATGACAGATTATACCACTGTTTCCCTATGGGAAAAAGGGAAAGGCAGTTAATATAGTAAAACATGTCTATACAATTACCCACACATCTACAAACATACTCCATCTATAATTTAACAAATAAATATAAATTGATAAGCAGATGTGGCAGGGTACCAATTGAATATAAAATTATGTTTGAAGTTTGGTTTCTTATGTCCCAAAATTAGAATCAGTCAGTCTTAAAACAAAACTGCCTTATTTGAATGCTGACTACAGCTGAATAAGTCATCTAATTCAAAGTCAGATTTACTCTACCAAACATTTAGTAAGAACCTCACCTACCACCACCAGGTGAGAAGATATATCCAACAGCTCTTTCAGAATATCACTCTCCTTCAGTCAGCTCTGTCCGGCCTTCATAAGCTAGTGATTACTGCAGCATGGCTCCATCCCCAGTACTCTGTCACTAGACCAGAAGATACATGCCAAAGAGTTCACTCAAATGTTCAGTTAACCACAGTTCTTTCTCAACACGGCATCTGGAAAAAGCTAATATCTGCTCTTATTCCAGCTTTGAATCAAGCATCAGTAACTTAAATATCATGCCCAAACAGATCTCCGTATCCAAAACCTGAACTTATGTTGGCAAAAGGCAGACTGCTGCAGTTTTCTTGTACCTGTCTCCACTGCTGAACTCACAGAGGCAGGACAAGCTGCAGTCCTTAAAGCTTTCAAACTCACATAGTTCTTCTTCAAAAGGAAATGGCAGCTTTCTTAAAAAAAGTTCCCTTTTAAATGCCCTGAACAATATTAAAAAGAAAAACTAATTTTACACATGAATGTGACAGATTATGGGAGTCATTAGATAAGAAACACAACCAAATAGAGATAAGAAAGCATCCTTGAAACTATAGTAGTATGTAAGTCAAATATCACAGAATGGAATGTTATGCAGTTGTAGAAGGTGAACATTGGTTTTGTGTCCCATTACACTATTTAAAGTGCTCCTCCTTGCTTCAGGTGCAACACATGGACAGATATTTGTTTTACATATTTCTAATATGCTTATATATAAAATGGTTCTGTTTAATCTATATCTATATGGATTTATAGATTTGATTTTAAGTGGTGGTTGGAACTGCTGTTTCTAGTGCTTATCACACACACACACACACACACACACACACTAATATGTGTATATACACTACTACCCCCACAGGCTCCCCCCCACTCCGTAGCATTATATAAAGGTATTTAGCCCAAGATGCAGTCCTGTATTTGTGATGTCAAAAGTTTTTACTGTGGGACAAACTGTGATGGCACAAACACAGATTATGACTTCATTGCATGCCAAAGCAATAGCAGTAGATGAAAAGACAGAGAGCCCATATACAAACACAACTATCTGTAATAATTAGCCTTAATAAGAAGGCATGGCCACATATATTTTAAAACCAAAACACTGTATTTCTTTTGTCTGTTGGTTGATATGCAAGCATACAAGTAAGTTTTTATTGCAATTCTTTTTATGAAAGGAACAAAAAAGAAAATTAAGGTAACCCAGGTTTTTTTTTTTAATTGTGAGAGCCCTCTTTAAGGTCATACTAAAAGTTCATACCAAAAGAGTTAGGAGCTAAGAACACGTGAGCCTATTAGTTGCTTGTGTTCAAGTGTAGTTTTTTAAAGTGACTTCATTCAGTATATGTATGTGTATGTAGTTTCATCCTAATTTCTGATTTTGTTCTGATTATTATTATTTCATGCGGCAACTGGTTCCATGGATGGATAGAATGCTGTGTGTAAAAGTATCTCCTTATATTTGTTCTGAACTTTTGAGCTTTAAATTGAAACAAGTGCCCACATGTACCAGTAGATTGTTTTTTGAATTCTAGAGTTAGCTCATTAATGAGAATTGGATCTTGTACAATGTCAAACTTAAGCATGACATCACCTCTTGCATGCCTGATTTCTAAAGACATGAAAGTAAGACTTTTAAGTCTTTTATCATAAGTTAAATTTTTTATATTGTCTACAAATTTAGTGACCCTACGTTGGACACATTCCACTCTAAACACTGTACGGTATTTCTATTATAGGGGTCTGGTTACCATAATCCAAAATCAATCTCACATACACCTTATAAAGTGGCATAATAACGTCTTCTGTTCTACTGACAAAGGTTTTTTTCTAGTTGACCATAGGACTTTATTAGTTCTAGAAATCATTGACAAGCATTGTCCCTCTTGACTGAAGGTAGCACTGATAATCAACCCTAAATCTTTTTCATTGTTCACCATTTTCAGTGTATTATTTCATAGTGTGCATGTATGAGGAATTTGTTATTTACCCAAATGCATAACACTATACATTCATAGGTTAAATTGCATAGCCCACTTGTACACCCATGTTGAGATTTTTTCAAGGTCATCTTGTGTGGTTTCTATTTTGGTCAGAGTGTTACATGTGCCACCTATTTTAGTGTCTTTGCTGGCTCAGCTAGTCACATTTTCATTCATGTCTGATATATAAGTCTGGAACAGAATGGGACTGAGGACTGATCCAAGGGGCACCCCACTGGTCACCTCACTGGTTGCTGAAAGCTGATCATTTATAATAAATATTTGGGTTCTACTACTTAGTCACTAACTAATGTAGTGTATTATATAATAGTTAATCTTGAGTTTAAGGAGCTTTTCTATAATGCCCCAGTGTAGACTGGAGTCAAAGGCTTTAAAGAAATCTAGATAAATACAATCAACTGGCTGTTTTTTTTTTTTTTTTTTGGTCTAATGCTGCTGAAACTTGTTCATAAAAACAACGCAAGTTCATAAGACAAAATCTCCCTGAAATTAAGCCATGTAGTTCAATATCAGTACTTTTTGTTTCTTTCATATTTTGTAATATTTGATATTTAATGAGGGACCCTATTATTTTACTGGGGGACTGAAGTAAGACTTCTAAGTCTGTAATTTTGGTTATTTTTATTGGCTCTTTCATGTATGCCGGCCAGTATCACAGTTCTCCAACCAGATGTAACAATCCCAATTTATGTAGAGTCTTTAGGCAATATCCTACTATTGCCCCAAATCTGTAAAATCTGTTGTGAAATGCCATCTGATACAGAAGAGATATGTTTTTCAAACTTTTCTATTTTGTATAATACATCTGCACTTTTGATTTTTATGAATTCTTGATTAAAAGTGTTAAGGGTGACTCAATGTGACTGATTTTGTGAAAGCAGAGAACAAAAATAGTTATTTAAAAGATTGGCTATTTGTTTATGGATCTTTTCTTGTTGCCCATTCTTAGTGATTGTGCCCAGTTTGTTGTTGGAATTTTTTAGAGAACTAAGATAGCTGTAAGAGTGTTTACAGTTATTTTTGTTTGCGTTTACTGCCATCCTTAGTTCCAATGATATTTTGCATGTCTGAATGTATTTTTGCAATTTTTAAGTGCATTTTTGGAGGTTATCCATGTATTTTCAGCTTTATTTGCAGTGTATTGTTTGTATATTTTTTTTTCCATAAATTCAGTTTGTTATCCACTTATTAAACCTTGCAGGTTTAATAACTTTATTATTGTATTTTTTAATACACTTATTACAGACAGTGATGATAGTATTGTTAATTTCATGCCACATACTTTCCACTGATTTATTTTTGAAGTTGGTTTCCCAGTCATTATTATTAACCACTTCTATAATTCTTTTTACATCTGTAGGACTGCACAGATATATTTCAGTAAGTTGCAAACCTGGAGACCTGGGTTTCAATCCCATCAACCCCCACTTGCATATTGTGTGACCCTAAGCAAGTCACTTAACATCTTTGTGCTCCCAGGTTGCACCTGGTAACAATCTCTGGCTTAATGTGCCTTTCTTGGTTAAAAAATTCCCCCTTTCCTTTTCCTTTGTGTTTTTATGTTGTAGTTCAGTTTTAAACTTAATCCTATTATGGCTGTTGTTGCAAAATAAATGGCAAACTACACATTCTGGGATATTGACAGTTTTGCTACTAAGCGCTAGATCTAGAATTTTCATTCTTCTACTTGGATTCTTAACTTGCTGATTTAAGTTGAGCTGCTTACATATGTTTAAGAAAGCCTGGCTATGCCAAGTGCCTGTAGTTTTTGATATCCAGTTAATATCTCCCCAGTTGAGGTCAACTCAGATTTTGTTATAACCTAAATCACATACTCTTTCTATCTCAATATTAATTGCAGAGCTTATTGCTTCTTCAGTACTCAGTGACCAGTAATACAGTCTCAGAAATATGTTCTATGCTTTTAATGATTATTTTAAGTCATATGCTATCTACAGGGAAGGTGGATGATATTTTTTATGAAATATTAGTGGTGTGTATACTATCAGAAATATAGTTTGCAATACTGCTTCATATTGTGAACATTGTCCAGTCCAACCAGATAATATCCACTGAGATTTTTACCAGAGGTATCTTTGTTAATCAGTACTCATATACTACAAGACGCACTTAAATGTCTCAGTCATAGGACACTCACCATCTGCATCACAGCTCTGTGAGTTCCTACACATCCTCCTCCTGTTAGGTAACACCAAAAAAGTGGACATGATCTGTGCCTACAACCCTCCTACGGGTGGAGAGTCCGGGCTCTCCTACCTCCTAGACAGTCTTAGCACAAAGGTTGGCTCGAATGAGTTACTAGTCCTTGGGGACTTCAGCCTTAACTGGGCAGGTCATAGCGTTCAGCAATAGGAACCACTGTTGGCTGGACTGGCCCTAAGCCAGCTCATCTCGGAACCCACAAGGCCCTCTCCCAGAGGCGACAAGGGCTCCGTCATCAACTGGGTACTAAGCAACAGAACAGAGAAAATTATCTTCTGTGGCATTCTACCTGATGCTATATCCAATCATTCTCTCACCTACTGCATATGGGGCAATGCCCCTCCCAAAATCCCACACAAGGTGATTCAAATGAGGGACTACTCCAAACTCAAAGCTGGAGACTTCCTTGCAGACCTGTCTCATACTGACTGGTCTCAGGTCATGGCCACCAATGACCTCTCAAAGGCCCTTGACAACTTCCTAAAAGCATTCACCCCACTTCAAAACAAGCACGCCCTCCTCACAAGAAGGAGAGTGAGGGGCACTGCAACCAAATGGCTCCATGGAGGCCTGTATGATCTCATGAGGCAAAGGGATAAATGCTGGGCAAGGTATAAGTGCTCATTGTCCAGCATGGACCTCCAGGATTACAGGCAGCTGAGGAACTCATGCAAGAAATCCATTCGCTCAGCAAAAAGCGAGTACTGTTAGTCCATCCTGCTCTCCACAGCCAATAATCTGAGGACTTTCTGGCAGAGCATTAAGAATGTGGTTGGTGGGGCCACAAGATTGCAGGTCACTGACATGATCATTGACGGGGTTAACTGCAACAACCCCCTCACTATTGTCAATGCTTTCAACATTCAGTTCACTGACTTGCCTGCTTTACCCAAACTGCCACACTACCCTGCTGATCGGGCCTCCTCACCCAGAGGGACAACCCCCCTACTGCCCTTTTACCTCAAGGCAGTAACAGACATGGAGGCCCAGAAGCTCCTTGCTGGCCTATCTCCACACACTGGTGCTGGGCATGACTGCCTGGAGCCCAAGCTGCTGAGGCTAGGGGCATCAATACTAGCCTGGCCCATAGCCCATGTCTTCAATGCATCGCTCACCTCGGGGCATAGTCCCGGACATCTGGAAGATGGCTAAGGTTATACCTGTACCCAAGCAAGGGGACACAAAGGACCTTAAGAACTACCACCCCTTAGCAATCCTATCAGCTATCAGCAACCTTCTGGAAAAGGTAGTCGCTTCTCAGGTCACCCATTACCTACAGACCCACAACCTTCTTTCCCCTGCACAACATGGGTTTAGAAAGGGGCATAGCACCTCCATGGCCCTAGCAGTTGTTACCTCTGAGATCAGGTCTGCTGCTGACCAAGGTGAACTGACCGGGGCCATCTTTGTGGATCTCTTGAAAGCCTTTGTTAGGGTAGACCACACATTACTATGTTCCTGTCTCCTGCCACTTGGCTTCTCCTCCCCAGCTCTTGCCTGGATCAGTAATTACCTTACGGGTATACAGCAGTACACCAAATTCAACAAGGTCCTGTCTGAGCCTGCCCAGGTAAACTGTGGAGTCTCCCAGGGCTCTGTTTTGGTGCCTCTCCTGTTCTCCCTCTTCGTAATAGAGCTACCCCTGGCTCCGGCTCTAGGGACCTCAGTGCTATACGCAGACGACTTAGTCATCATGTGCAGTTCCCAGGACATCGCCACCATTAACACCAAACTAAACTCGGGCTTTGATCACATCCAAACTTGGTTGCAGGACCATAAACTTATGATTAACCTGCAGAAGATACAGGCCATGCTATTTGGCTCAGCAGCCAAGTTAAAAGCCGCCCCCTGATTCACTACAGATCTCTGGGGCCGATGGATCACCACTGTTAGTCACAGACTCTGTCAAGTACCTGGGGGTGACACTTGACCCACAGCTGGATATGAACCTGCACATACAAAATTCATGCAAGGCCTCAAACTGCAAGTTGGGTCAGGCTTACAGAGCAAAAAGTTGTCTAACTCCAGCTAGCCAGCGGAGTCCTCCTACCCACGCTTTGCTATGGACTAATCGCCTTTGCTCACGTTGCAAAAACTAGTCTAGTAAAGTGGGACTCAGCGTACAACAACATATGCTGTTTTGCGCTCTCAGCACCCCACCTTACTCACTGCTGTGAGGTTTACACCCGGCTTGAATGGCTCCCACCGGAAACACACCACACGTATGTCGTGGGCAACTTCATTGACAGTACTGTCAGAACTACCACCCCTCTTAAGCTTGCTGAGACCCTTGTTCTAGCTACTTCTTCCTACAACCTGTGATCCAGAGGCTCCCATGCCCTCCTGGTACCTAAAACTCGCACACAAATGGGTGACCGAGCCTTTGCTGCGTATGCACCCAGGGTTTGGAACTCTCTTCCATCTAGCACTCACTCCTCTCCCTCACCGCAGAGCTTTAAAGCCTCCCTCTGGGGCTTTCTCAAAACAGCCTCCACCTGTCTCTGCACTAGACAAACCCTCTCAGCCTGTGATGCCCCAACAAACTGAGATGCTACCTAAACATTACGACTTGGGTAGAGCACATCTGTGCTTATACTCCTCCTGTTCTCACAGCAACTATAAATAATTGACCACTTAGGCCCACTGGCACAACAGGGTGAGCACTATAACTGTGCACACCCTTATCTCGCACTGGGCCCACTCTATCCCAGCTGGTACTCCTCCTTGCTCTAACTGCAAGCCTCACAACTTACTGCCTGGAGCGATGAATTCACACTGTACTTCTTCCTACTGCCTGCAATGTTAATACTGTAATGTAATCCCTGTTTTGGTACTGTTGTTTGCAATGTCCCTGTATTCTAGTCACTTTATAGTAATTCTTCACTTGTATTTGCCTGATGGTACTGATGCTTGTAAAGTCCCTGTGTGCTAAGTAATGTAATCCTCCACTTGTATTTACCTGATGTTCATGTATGTACCTTGTAATGTACCTTGTAATCTCCCGGGTCGCACCTGAAGATAGGCACTTGGCTGTCTAGTGTGCTTACCTGGTTAACAAAAGCAAATAAATAAATAAATAAATAATCCACCAGTTTTCAGTAACCATGACAATAACATACTGTACCTTATGTTTAATGCCAATAGAGATTCCATTTCCCCTTGTTTATTGTTCAAGCTTCTTGAATTCAATGATAAGCAGTAATACACAGGCAGTATAGCACTGCATTTTAGGGCATTGAGCTGCAAAACTGGAGACCTGGATTTGAATCCCACAGCCTCCATCTGCATACTGTTTGACCCTGAGCAAATCACTTATCTTCCTTATGCTCCCAAGTTGCACCTAGAAACAAGCTTTGGCTTAGTGTGCCTTTCCTGGTTAAATAATTTCCCCTTTTTCCTTTCCTTTCAAATGTTGTTTGTGTGCTTAGGTCTAGCATAACTGTTAAATGCCATACCCCTTCACTTTCTGTTTAAATGCTGGCATGCAAGAAGCACATTAATTACTGTCCTTTCTCTATTTAAGTGTAGCCCATTTTTTGCATATAAACAGTTATCTTTAAACTTGCCCCAAGTGTCAATAAACAAGAGACCTTCTGCTTCACACCAAGTAATAAGTCTTGAGTTTATTCTGGCTATAGTCCTAAGTTTCTCAGGCTTGGTCTTTGGGAAAGAAAGTATACCTGCTATAAGTACAATTCCACCAATATTTTCTTTCTGTTTCTTTGCCTAAGCTGATTAATTTGTCACAAAATGACTTTCTTTTGGTCATGTCCTACATTGTTTGTCCCAACATGAATCATGACTAGCAGGTTTGTCCCAGTATTTTGGGGGATTTGGGGAATTTGTGTTCAGATGTCTGATATTTTGGCTCCAGGAAAGCAGGAGACCATTAACTTAGTCTGTGTCACATACTGTGGTATCACAATGCCGAGTAATTTAATCCCCCAGAACTGTAGTTTGCCTTTGTGTACATTGTTTTGTACGTTGGATTCAAGGGACTTGGTCAGTTGAGGCTTGCCCTAGCACTTGAAATCTGTTGTGGATTGAGATCTCATGGCTGCCAATATCTGTTTGTCAGCCCTTCTTTGCTCTTCTATCATAATTTACTAAGCACCAGTCATTATCTGTTGAACTGTTTCTATCCTCCCTCCCCCTTTTATTTTTATTTGCCCCCAGAGTTTCACCACTGAGTTAATCACCATCCTACCTTGTTTGTTTTTTATACTATTGTCCCTCTCTTGATTATCCATTTACAATTTTGTTGTCATTTTCTAAAGCTTTCACAAAGGATTCAGTTTTATAGATCTCCATGTTATTTGCCAGATCTGATTTTACATTCCTTAGTGCCTTGGCTAATTCATTATATACCAAACATTTACTAAAGGTTAATGAATCTGCAATACCTTGTGATGGTTTCTCAGCATATGGGTGCCTTCTTTGCTTAGCAACTCAAAGATTTATTTACTTCAAAAGTTTTACCAAGAAAGACGACCGAGCAGAATAGCTTTTTCCAGATGCATCGGGGGAGGTAGAGAGGCAATGAATAACAATCAGAATAATAATTACTTTACAGGAAGAAAAAAATAATCATCATATTCTAAGCTACAATCAATATGCTGATTATACAATTGTATGCTATTGTGCAAGGAAAGGCAGATTGTGCAAACCAGTGAGTACCAAGGAGATACAGTAAAAGTGCAAATTGCAATTTATGTAAGAGACAAGGCAGAGAAGCTGTCCAGTTGGTTTCAAGAGAAAATATAATTCAAAAGTGCAGCAGTAGTGAGTTGTGGAACAGGGACTGGTATCAGGTGCAACTGCAGGAGTGAGAAGTGAAATCATGGAGAAGAGCAGAGAGAGAGAGACAGTGTTGGGAAGAGGCAGAGTGGATTTTTAGGGGGAGAGAATTCCATAGATTGTGGAAGTGGTAGGGGAAAGCAGCCTGGCCAGCTAAGGATTTCCTAGAAGGGAAGGCAAGACAGTGATAGCCAGGGTTGTGAAGAAAGTAAGAGGAAGGTGGTGGGAGGGAAAGAGAGAGATAAGGTATGAGGGGAGAGAGCCTAGCCAGAATTTAGAGATAATGGTGGTACAATGAGTGAATCATCTGGCTTCAAACGAGGGGAGGAGAGGAGAGGGAGGAATAAAGGGAGCAATGGTAGGCGCAGGGCAGACAGTCAAAAGCAAAGCAACAGAATGAGTGAAAGAGGGAATCCAGTCAGGCTAGGGTGGACATAGAAGCAGCACTGTAGACAATGTCACCATAATTGAACATGGGGAGAATCATCTGTTGGACAGTGGCTCAGTGAGCAGTGAGAGGAATGTAACCTCGATTCCTGTAGAACACATTGAGTTTAGGGTGAAGTTTTTTATGGATGGCATCCACAGGCACTGACAATTCTAGGTGCCAGTCAAGCCAGACCCTGAGGTACTTTAAATGAATGAATGAATGAACGAATGAATGTCATCAATAGTGGTCCCATCTAAGGTGTGGAAGGTGGGGAGGGTGGTAAGCCTAGTGAGACTCTGCCTAGTGCCAAATGTCATAGAAACTGTTTTCTTGCCATTGAGAGATAGCTGATTTGACCCAAACCAGTGCTGAACATTGCCAAAGTCCAGCTGGAGCCTGGCCATCAGATCAGTAAGGGGAGGAACCAGAAGCAAATAGTATAATATCATCTGTGTACATGTGGATATTTGCAGAGAAGCAGGCAGCAGGGAGGTTGTTCAGGAATGCCACAAACAGTATAATGCCAAGGACAGACCCTGGGGGGACACCAGTGCTGATATGAAGTGGGGGGATGGGGAATCACCAATTCTAACAGATTGTAGGTAGGTAGGTAAAAGCTGATTTTTATGCAGGTAATACATGTCATTTGGACAAAAGTCCAGTTTACGAGACAGACCTGTGTAGTCCCTACAGTTCCTAGAGTTGTGTCCTACCCTCAAGGTAGGAGCAGAGCCAGTTAGTGGCAGAGTTGGAGAACCCCGCTGTTGTGAGTTTGTCAAGGAAAAGGTGGTGGAATATGATACTGAAGACTTTGGCCAAGTTGACAAAGATAGCAGAGGTGATAAGGCCCTGATCCATGCCTAAGAGAATGGAGTCAGCAAGCCGCAAGAGGGAGGAGGAAGAGGAGTTGGACTTACAGAAGCCAGACTTGAAATGGTTGAAAATACCCTTACTACCCCCGTTACAGGCTGGATAGTGGAAACATGATAGTTTGGGGAGACAGAGTTCAAGGGATTTAAATTTAAAAACTGGCAATCATTAGCTGTGCCCACTCCCAAAGTCCCAATCTAAGGACCCTGTTGGCTGCTGGAGGAGGCTGGAAGCAGCAACTCAAAGTCTCTTGGCATGGCATTCCTTTGCTGATGCTCCATCGGGGATTTGATTGATGGTGGGGGGAGGGTGATTGAAAGTAAAGCAGTGTACCCTCACGACCACAGTTGCAGGCTGTCTGGTGGAATCATGATGGTCCAGGGGAGACAACGTCAAAGGGATTTAAATTTCAAAATTGGTGGTCTTTAGCTGTGCCTGCCCCAATCTCCCGATCCTGGAACCCTATTGGCTGCTGGACGAGGAACTTCAAAATCTCTCAGCTCAGCGTTCATTTGCTGGGGCTCCATTGGGGTTCCAATCAGTGGTGAAGGAAGGTGATTAACAGTAAGGCAGTGTACCCTCACATCCCTGTTGTGGGTTGCCTGCTGGAAGCAAGATTTCCCCAGTTAGACCCATTTTCTTACACTAGGATAATCTGAAAGCAACGAACAAAAAGGAATTATTTAGATAGGGACTGACCTCAACCTTGACTTCCCCAGCTGAAGCTGTCAGATGTGCTTACCTCTGCAGTGTGTTGCCTCCTCACATGCTCATTGGAGTTCCCAAGTTATAGGACTGAAGCTGGAAGGGGGTCTCACCTGACTTCCAGTTTAAGGTATGCAACAAAACCCTCTAAATTTGTAATAAAATGCATTCATAAAGCTTTATAAACATTACCCAGTGCCTAATGTGCAAATATGCAGATAAAACAAACTCAAGCTAAGTCATGGATTTGGTCTTCAACAGGTGGAAATTGAGGAATGTGTAATGGGGCAATTGCAACATACTCTGTCTCCTGACAGAGGGTGGGATGCAAAATGCAGAACTAGGGTATTTGAATTTGTAAATACTTAAAGGGATAGACAGAATGGAGCATACACAGCTGTTTGAGCTGGTAAGTCTAATAGAACTAGAGAGCTTGAACTCAAACGGGGTTGGGGGCAAGATGAAGGGAAAATCAGGTAAGCAATAAGTCATGACAGGGTGTGCATTAAAGAATTTTAATGCACACTACAGGACAGTAAGGCATGAGACTGAAGGCTGAGTATCCTTACATCCCTGGGAAGTGCATTCAAATCTTTAATAAACACCCTGGAGTGACATATTGTACTTATAAAATGGATCATTGCTCTTTTGTAATATACGTAAAATGAAACAATTTTAATATTTGCTTTTTACAAAAAACCTTTGGTCAAATACAATTGAAATAAAACACATACTGAAATAGTCCTTGATTTTATAGGTAATGCAGGTTTTTTGCCTTGGTAATGAGATCTAGCACCTGACCATGCAGTGCTATGAATTCAATGCACGGTCAGTTAATGTCTTTTGTTCAGTGAAGTTCTAGAGTTTGTCTGCCATTTTACAAATAATTATTTCCCATAGAGGATGGTTGTAAGCCTGTGGAATAGCTAACCTGCTGGGTTAGTAGAGATTAGCTCATATTAAGGCTTTTGAAGCAGAATAAGACAGATCTTTGAGGAAGAATAGCATTGTGGGTTACACAGCATGAATGGGATAACATTCAAGCTAAGCTCGGATATTGGTCAATAGTCAAAATGGGGTTGAATCACAGCTGTGACTTTTTCACCCCCACATCCCTGTTACAATGATAGTATGAAAAGAGGATTCCTCTTTCCTAATTGTTGAAGTGGTACTGACATAAGTTGGAAAGGTGGCCACTTACTTTGCCCTCTTGATCAGAGGGAAATTGACATCAGGAAGTGTAAAGATACGGTTTGAAAACCTGAAAGTACAGGCCACTCATCTCTTGTTCCTGATCCACATACTCTGAGAGGATTAGATAATGGCTCTGGGGTGTTGGAGTGTGATGGAATTTGATTCTCTAGGATAAATGTTGATTAGAATTAGAACTAGCATTGCTTAGATGGGCCTTGGCTCTTTCTGTAACATATAATTGTCACTGTTGGTATCCTGGGGTAAGATGTCGGGGGTCCAGCTGCTCAGCAGAGTGCAGGCTGGCCAGCTGCCAGTCATTTCATTGGCTGCACAGAACACAGCAGTGAACTTATCAGCCTTGATTACCCCTACAAGCCCTGCAGCATCTTAAAAATGGAGCAGCACCTGACAAGCTGGAATGGTGGAGCAACCCCTTGGTAGGGAATAAATGTCCATATGCTTCAAGAATCATGTCAAAGAGTAGAAAACATGAGAAAGGTAGACTTTTGTGCCTGTCTGCTACATCACACTCTAAACTCTTAGATATTCTTTAGGGTACAGCAGTGCATTGTATATTAAGGTGTAAAAATATCAGTCTTATGTGGGAAGATGTTGGCAAGAAACGTAATATTTCAGTAGCCAAAGCTCTTGTAATGGTAACCATTTCATGCAGTTCCACAAGGACAGGCCCATGATGTAGAAGCCATAAGGACAGCTAAACAGAGTTTCTAAGGTCTACCTGTGATTTCAAAAGGACCTTAGCCTAGCCACTGAATTTTGTTACACACTGTAACATAATATCTATTTTATTTATTCATTTTGTTAACCAGGAAGGCACACTGAGACATAGTTGTCCCCTTTTCAGTGATGATCTGGAATTACAGTAATTATATTTAACAAGCAGTCAAAACTGAACATAGTCAAAATGCATTTTCAGATCAGAGTCAGACAAGACATAGGCAAACTGTATGTTCAGTGGAACAATAAATTTGGCCAAAAGTAGAGTACCAATATGTGTCATAGTATCAATAACAAATATTTGACTATACAAGGCAGGGAAACATAGATCAATATGGTATCAATATACAAACATATGAACCTTGTCAACAGAAATAGGCCTCATGGTCTATCAGGTCTGCTTGAATGCATAGCTAGCCCCCTTATATTGCAGCTGCCCCACCCCCATCCCACCAATCCCCTGTGGAAACTGCTCAGCCTTGTTTCCCCTGTCCCCCTTGCCCTGTCCCATGCCCTTTTGAAACCTTCCACCATCCTACATGTCACCACCTCTTCTGGTAGAGTGTTCCATTTTGACACCACCCTCTCGGTGAAATAATGCCTCCTCATCTCCTTCCTGAACCTGCCTCCCTCCAGTCTTAGCCATGCCCTCTCGTTTCCTTTCACTTCCTCAGATTAAACAACCCCTCTGTGCCAGACTTGTTGAGACTCCTCAAGTATTTGAAGGTTTCAATCATACCCCCCCGATCCCTTCTCTCCTCCAGTGTAAACAGACTCAAGTGTCTCAGCCTTTCTTCATAGGTTCTGCCTTCCATCTCCCGTATCATTATCATCCTCGAGCAGTCTGATTTTTTTCCCTAGATACGGGTGCCAGTATTGCATGCAGTAATCCAACCGCGGCCTGACCAAGGACCTATGCAGGGGTAGGAGCACATCCTTGCTCCTTGATGACAACCCCAGAGCGATGCACCCCAGCATCCTATTGGCCGTAGCCGCAGCCTTCCTACACTGAGAAGAGTTGTTGATGTGACCCATTATTATGACCACCAGATCTTTCTCTTCCTTAGTTAAATGAAACTGCACCCCCCAAAGAGTATTCCCTCCTTGGGTTCCTTGACCTGAAGTGGATAACTTTGCACTTCTTTGCATTAAAACCCAATTGCCACCTTGCTGACCATTCTCCAATTTTGGTTAGGTCATCCTGCAGCTTCTGCAATCCCTCTATATCCTGCACAACAGCCCCCATCTTGGTGTCATCCATGAACAAACTGATCCTGCTCCTGACCCCATGTGCAATATCCAATATAAACAGACCAAACTGCACCAGCCCCAGCACAGAGCCCTGTGGCACACCACTGGTCACTGGCTCGGGGGATGACAGTCCCCCCCCCCATGATCACCCATTGTAATCTATTTTCCAGCCAATTCCTAATGCAATGTGCCATCTTAGCCCCAACCCCTATGTATTTCAGCTTTGCATCCAGCCGCCTGTGAGGGACTGAATCAAAGGTCATGCTAAAATCCAAATATAGGACATCCACTGCATGGCACTTGTCCAGTTTCCTCATTACGCAGTCATAGAATTCTATTAGGGTGGTCTGGCGTGATCTCCCTGAGATGAAGCCATGTTGCTGACCATCATGGAGCTCATTGTTCTCCAGGAAGGTTACCAGCCTCTCTTTCAAGATTGCTTCCATAAGTTTACCCTCTATGGAAGTGAGATTGACAGGCTGTAATTACCTGGCTCATCTTTTGCACTGCTCTTGTTGATAAGCACCACATGTGCCAATCTCCAGTCCCATGGCACACATCCTGTGTCCAGAGAGGTGTTGAACAGATCAGCCAGCAGCCTGGCTACCACTTCCACCATCTCTTTCAACACCCTGGGGTGAATGCCATTGGAACCTGGTGACTTGTCCACCCTAAGTGCTGTCAGAGCTTCCAATACTCTGCTTTTCTGAATTACTTCATCAGTCACCTCCTCCTCCCCCCTTGTCCCCACCCTCTGAGTCCACAGCAGTAGTGGCCCCCCACCTCCCTTGTGAACACAGCAGAAGTAATCATTTAGTACTTCTGCCTGCTCCTCCCCCTTCTCCATCCACCCTCTCTCTTCCAGAACTGGACTATCCAGTCACTGAATTTCCTTTTTTCCCCTCACGTATCTAAAGAATTCCTTCTCCCCCTCCTTGATCCTCCGTGCCAGCCTCAGCTCTTTAGAGGCCTTGGCCTCTCATGCTAACTTGGTAACCTCCTTGGACCTTGTTGCATATGTCACCCTATCCTTCTCCCTCCCGGTTCTTTTCAGTCTTCTAAATGCTTCTCTCTTGGCCCTCACCCCCTCCAACACACTTCTGGTCATCCAGAATGGCACCTTAGCCCTGGTCCTCTTGCTCAGGGTTCCAGTGCACACCTCCATAGCCTCCCTCAGCCCTGTCTTTATGATATCCCACTTCTGCTGTGCATCCATCTCCAACCTGATCTCCTCAAGGTACCCCCTCAGTATCTCCTTCATCCTCCCAAAGCCTGCATGTTTGAAGTCCACTACCTTTGTTGCTGACCCCACAGTCTCCCTGCTCATGCTGAGCGTGAACCACACTGAAAGGTGGTCACTACCACCTAGTAGGTCCTCCACCTGTAGATCCCTAAATGTGTCCCCATTTCCTAATACCAGGTTCAATATGTTACCCAGCCAGGTTGGTTTACCAACCATCTGCACCAAGTGGCTATCATGGAGTGCATCCAGAAGTGCCTGTTCCCTGGCTGTAGAGGTTGCCTGGGTACCCCAATTCACCCCATAAAAATTAAGATCTCCCACGATCACCATGCTCCCCTTACTATGTACCCATTTAATCTGATCTGCCAATTCCCTATCCAACTCTTCGGACTGTACTGGTAGCCTATACACCACCCCAGCCTCAGTTTCCTACCCCTTGGATCCAGGAACTGCATCCACAGTGCCTCTGTCCTCGCCTCCTCCCCCACTTCCCTTGTGCATCTGATCCCATCCTTTACATAAATCTCCACCCCTCCCCCTTTTTCCATCCCTCTGTCCTTCCTATAAACACTGTACCCGGCAATCGACAGACCCCAGTCTTGGTGTTGACTGGCCCACATCTCTGTGATGGCCACAAGATCCACCCCCCCCTATGCTTAAGAGAGTCTGTAGTTCAGCTACTTTGTTACCCAGGCTCCTTGCACTATGGGAGACTACCCTCCATCCGGTACTCATCTTCTCCCTGCCCCATGTCCCCTCTACCTGACACTTACTCCACATGTCCCTCTCGTTACATACACTGCTATCGTGGTGGGACAGCGCTTTGAGATCCCCTACCAGGGGACCCTGCACACTAGCTGCACACTTGCCTCCCCCTGTACCTAGTTTAAAAACCCCATGGAAGCTATGTGTTCCCCCTGTTTCCTCTTCAAGACTGCCTGCCCGGCTCTACTCAAGTGCAATCTGTCTTCCACGTATTTGTCAGTGTCAGTGTTGGCCGAGGTGTTCCCCCAAACCCCCACCTGCCCATAGCCCTGTGAGCGAAACTAACCCTCCAACCAAGAATTAATTTGCATAATCCTGTACTTCCTTGCTCTGCTCTGCTCTCCCTGGGTATCAGCAGCACCTCCAGGAAGGCTAGTGAGCACACAACCTCCATGCACAACTTCTCTGGTTCCTCAAATCTCTCCCTAACCAACCCCACCAGACTCTCTCCCAGGTCATTGGTACCTACATGCACCACCATGTGAGGTTTTTCTCTTCCCCTCCATACCCACCTAAGCAAAGCCTGCCTTGCCCTACCCACTGTCAGGCCTGGTATGGATTCCACCCATATCTGACTGTGTCTCTCACCCCTTCCTCCTTATGAATCAGAATAGTAAAGCCATGGAGTGGTAATGTTGTGAAGTTTTACTTTGCCAGCGCAGTTGCAAAATTCACCTCTGTGAATAACTTGGCAATTTGCCCACTTCAGCACTTTGCCACTTTGCATTGAGTTTTCTGAGGATATGGTACTTTCTCAGCTGAAGTCAGGTGAAGTTAACATGAAGTTAAATTGAAGTTGCAACTTCACCAGCAAATGTGCATAACTTCTCTTGAAAAAGTGCCACTTCGCCTGCCCAAATCTTCATGAAGTCAGCACTTTGAATATGTAGCAAACATTACAAATATTTTGCAGAACGAAGTTTGCCAACCTCACATATCTGTAATATGGAGCCTCTGTTTGCCAAAAGGTTGTTTTTGAGATGATACCACAGTAACCACGTCTTCAGTTAACTCCATTGTGTAAGAAATAACACATGACAGATTGTGCAATTATAAGGGAATAACAAGTAGAGCAGGTGATTGTGAGGCACATGGCACAGCAGAGTTCCATAACCACTTAGAGTGCATTATTCACTTATAACCACACAACCTGAAGAGTGTTATCCAATTCATAAAACTTTTTTTTAATTGTTATATAATGTAGTTCAGGAGAGGTGCGTAGTTATCTGAAAATAATAATTGGTGCACATTTTTTTCCTATATGGAATCCCAGTTATAATTTGTTGTTATAACCAGCTGGTTATAATGGCAAACACACACTGGGTTTCCCTCGCTCTGTGCACGTGCTAGACAGCTGTCTCCCTGTAGTCGCGCTGAGCACCTCACCACCACTCGCTTTCGGTGGCAAGTAATTTTTTTTTAAATAAACAAAATGGACTGCAGACTTTCTTCCCAACAACTGTTTCGAGTGCCTGGACAAAGGAGCCTGACAAATTTAAAAAATTAAACAAAAGAATGTCTCATCAGCCGTGGACTGTACTTGAACCAGATGGGACTGCAGCCAAACAAGAGTATGGTTTTATTTTATATAATTGCTTTAGTGAAAAAACGCTCCCCAGCAATTATATACTATAAAGGCTGGGTAGGTGCATAAAACTGAAATTGTAACCCCCCCCTTGGTGTGGGATGCCTTTATAAACACCTCAATCTTTGCTCTCGGGGTTGATGTGGCATCCCACACCTCAGGGAGAGGGTGTAAAATTCTCGTTATAATCTCCTGCCGAGCCATTATTCTCTGGATAATCACTGGTCATGTGTTGCATTTCAACCAATGAGGTTACAGGTATTTTATGGCCCATTTTATAAGGAAGCATTTAATTTCTCCAAATAGAGCACACTATTCTAAAACAAATGCATCTAGGACCACAGCTTTGACCCCAAAATGGAAGCAAGATTAAGTAAGGTATAAGTTTGCAGGAACAGAATGCAAAAATGGCATGACAGACATAGTAACCTTCTCAGAAGTGCTGCCACATGCATGACAAAGCAGAAGTAACATGTGATAATACACAGTGTGATTAACATGGATTTTACCTTTTGTGTTCTTATTGAAACTTATTAAAGTTTACTAAATTTTAAAAAAGATTATTCTTATTGAAACTTAATAAAGTTTACTAAATTGACACTGAGGCTGAGGTGCTGGATGCCTTACTTCGTGCTACATCAGCAACTCATGCTCAGAAATGAGCTTGGGCCGCTGGGGGTTGGAAGGGGAGGAGAAGGATTGAGCATCTGCGGGACTGATCTCCTTCACTGGGGAGGGGGGATGTGAGTGGTTGACTCCTGACTGGCCCCTAGTGGAGGCTGGGGGGGCAGTTCGCCGATGATGCAGAAGTGGGCAGAGATGGGGCAGATGCCTGGAGCAGCATGTGCAGGTAAGTGCATGCTCCCTCTGCCAGATCATTGCATGCCTTATCTCCTGGTGAGAAAAATGGAAATCAGTTCCTGGTCAGGCAGCATGAACTTCCAACCTCCACGGCCCATCCCCGAATGGCGCTTCCTCCATCTGGATCCTTCAAGGTGAGTCTGAGCCCTGGGGGTGAGGCTCCTCACCACCCTGCCACAGGGGGAAAGCCATGGGGGAATTGAGGAAGCCGACCAGATGTTGGGGTTGCAAGCCGGGAGTTCGGTTGGGATGTACAGCCGACTGGAGCCGCAGGGGAAAAAAAGTTAAGTAAAAGAAAAAAAAGATGAATTCTACTTTTCTACAGAACAGCAAATCTTCTAGAATGATATCAAGCTATTCACTAGTGATAATCTTCTAGTAAGTCAGTGGGGAATCAGCACTATAGGGAAAGCTGGATGTTGAAGCTGGTCAGCTATTAACCTACTGTAGGCATGAGTGAGGGCAGTGAAACAGATATGGAGTGGAAGCATATACAAACATGTAAAGAGAGCATGAAAAGTAGGTCAGGGACCTTGCAGCAATAGACAGAAGTTAGTATTCAATAAGATAAATAGATTTAGAGGCAGAATTCATGGCAATTGGAAGGTCATGCACACTAACACAGGAACTGTAGCTTAGACAATAGAATTGTGTAATAACTGCAAAAGCTCTAGAAATAAAATGGATGAACTGCAAGCTGTAATACTGTAGCTGCAGATGATCTTGACATCATAGCAATAATGAAAAAATGTGTGAATCAAAACAACAGCTGGGACCCAAGTGTTTCTGGCTATGGGGCTAGATTTTCAAACCTTTCAGGAACTAAGTCTCATGCCGCTAGGTAGACACTTCTGTCACAGGTAATCTCTGTGGGTGCTATTCACTCTAAGACACAGAAATTCAAACAAAACTCAAGTAGGTTAGATGCAAAAGTGATTTAATCCCAAATCTAACATGGGAACTGGAGACATCTGCATCTTACCTACCAGAGTTTCATTTGAATTTCTGTGTCCTGGAGTACCACAAGTACAAAAACACATTTTGGCCAGGATTTCAAAAATGACAGCTGTCACAGTCATGAGGTGGTGTGAAAAAATGGCTGTCGAAAATTTGGGGTCAAAATATTGAAAATTACCAAAGTTACCAGAGTATGTTGAAAAATGTCAATGTATACTCACAACTTTGTTGTTTTTATATATTTTTACCCAAGGTTTTCAACATAGCCTTCTTTAAGACCCCACCTCATGAACAAGTGTGGAGAAAAATGTAAAATCCTGCCCAAAAGGGGATTTCATGCAGCAACTGCAAAATCACCTTTCAGGACAGATTTGCATAATTTCACTGCCATTGTTTATAAGGTGGGGTCCCAGAAAGGCCATGTTGGAAATCTGGGAAAAAATATTCAAAAATAACCAAGTTATAAAGATAAGTTCACAATGCTTTGAAATACATTGAACCATATACCTGATTTCCTCAGTTTACAGTCCTGCGTTGAAGAATAAAGACATGTCGCCGGTGCAGAGAGGATTACGGTGTTTGAGCCCCTGCAGGTAAGGTGCCGGGAGTGGGGGTGCTGGAGTGGGTCAGGTGGGGAAAGTTAACAGCAGTGGCAACAGACATCAATGGACATTTTTCTTTTTTAAAGGGTGTATAAAAATAAAAATGTTTACAAGGGATATTTTTCTTCATTTCAGGTACAGACACTGGGGACTGGACACTCCATTGTCACTGTTATGTTCGGTGGCACCGGGGGTGGGCTTCCCAGTGTCACACAATGAAAATCAGTGAGGTAGGGGGCAGTAGCCAGCACCAAGGATTGGACACCCCATTGTAGAAAAATTAAGAACGAAGAGGTGGGAGTGATTGAGGGACAGTTTCCTTAATTTCAGATTATGTTGGGGGTTGGGGGACAACAGTATTCTCATAAGGATACTGATCATCTCTGCTTGCAAGATAGTGGTATGCAGATCAAAGAAAAGAGCCTCCCTAGCATTGGACCCGCTCTTTCCTTTAAAGTACACAAAGTTTCCACCGAGTAAGACCAGAACAGTATTGTGACCAGCCTGGCTGATGATTGAGCTGACACTGATGAGCCCCTTGCCGACTACCCTGAACTGGATCGGCAGTAAAACACCTCCTACAACCTACCCTCATACCAAAATGTTCACCATTGTGCACAAGCACAAGGGTAAACACAACAACAGGAAATGCTAATACAATTCTGGTCTGAGCCATATTAAATGGAGTGCACCTTTTTAAAAAATAGTGGTGAAGCAGACTCAAAATGGGGAAAAATGGCTATCATAGAAGTCAGGAGCTAAGGGGAAATGTAAAATAGAAAAAAAAAATTCTTCGCTGTCATATACTCCTGCTTTATGAACAGTACTCATGTGGGACTTCAACTTCACAGTTATGTGTAGACTGGGATCATACATGGCAATAAGGCAAAGAAGTCAACAGTTCCAAGAAATAATTCAGGACAACTTCCTCATACAATGGTAACAACAATCAACCAAAGGGGAGGCACATTTTAGAGCTGGTAACGTCCAACCCACACATTATAGTAAATGTCATTATAGAGGATCCAGTTGCATGGAGTAACTGTAACACCATCAGATTTGACATGCATCTGGCACCAGAGTAGCTGAAATCCAACACTGTCATCACTGACTTTATTAACATTGACTGTGGCAAAATGAATTTTCAAGTAGAAGAACAGCAGAAAGATCTACACAAAACAGAGGGGGTGGAAAAAAATGTCAGTGATAAAAGGGGGGCTGCTCAAACTTGCATAAAATTTGTTAGCAAGATCAATAAACATAGAAAACCACTTTGGCTGAAAAAGCAAGTGAGGAAGGCAATACAGGAAACAAAGAAAACTTTTAGTTTATACATGGGGCACTAGAAGGAGACCAGCAAGCCTGTTTACAAAGATAAATTAGAAAAAATCAAGGACAAAATAGAAAGGGTAAGAGCAAACATGAAATTAAGGATAGCAGAGGGGGTAAAAATAGTGACCAAAATTCTATAGATACATAACAAAAAAAACAAAACAAAACAAGAAAAACAATAGCATAGAGAGACTAATAAAGGAAGGAAGACGCATTGAAGATGATGAAAATAAGGTAAACATTTTAAATGAATACGTCAAGTCTGCCTTCACAATGGAAAATATGGTTTTAATTCCTGACAGTAAGAATAGATTTTTTAAGGGTATCAACTGCAACAGACTGAAGATAAGGACCCCGATTCTAGAAGGGTGGCACAAGTTGCCGCTGAACGCAACTTGCTCCACTCGCAACTGTGACAATAACCCTGCGCCCTATTCTAGAAGGGGCAGGGTCTCTGCAACAAAGACCTGCAACTTGCGACATGCAGCTAGGTACACTGCACAGAGGGCGTACCTGACCAGCATGTTGCAACTTGCTGCCGCAGGTCACAAGTGCACCCCACCCGTGCTCCTGACCCTCAGGTCGTTCGCCACGCAATGCGACATGTTACTTGCCCTGGTAGTCTAGTGCCCCCGAACAGAGATAAATAGAAGAATATCTCCCATAACCATGGTAGTCTAGTGGCCCCAGATCTGTCTAATAAATATATAGATCCCCATATCCCTGGTAGTCTAGTGGCCCCCTGAACTGTATTATAAAAATATAGATATCCCCTTTCCCCGGTAGTCTAGCAGCCCCCTAGAACTGTATAATACAAGTTTAGAGATCCAGTTTCCCTGGTAGTCTAGTGGCCCCCCAACACCCCACCCTGCCATGTCACCCCACCCAGCACTCCCCCCCACCCGTTACTAGCCAGCTACTGGCACAGCCCACCTCTCACTTCCATGGCCAGCCACCGACTGAATGCAGTATTAGCGCTACTGCACAGACGCGCTCAGAAATTCATTTCAGAGTGCATCTTTGCAGTAGCGCTAATACTGCACTACAGGGTGTCAACCAGCAATGGTGAAGACTTGGGAGTGAAGGTGCTATTGGGAAGTTTCCGGGGGGGGGGTGCCTGTATTGCAGTGCTGTCTCAAAAGAGTCATTCACTACTAAAATAAAGAGCTACTCTTCTGTGATGGGGGATAGTAAAGCTTTTTTGAGGGGGACAGAAGGAACTTTTTCCTATAGGGCAAGGCACCACTGTTTTACTTGGACACAGGGCTCCATGCAGTTTTAGTACACTAGCTCTTTAACTATAGTAATTAGCCAGGCTGATCGAAATAGCTGTTTGCTGGGTGGTGCCCTGCAGATGAAAAGAAAATGCCACCACATGATTGGTGCAGCATTTTCTTTTCAAGTACACACCACTTCAGGCAAAACAGCATCACAATCAGCCTGGCTGATGATTCATGTGATACTGTCAGGCCTCTTGCAGAAGCACTCTACATTGGATAAAAAGTGTCACACCCCTCAAAAGTAACTCATTTGAAGAAGCTTGCTGTGTGTGTGCACAAGGTGAACTTAAAAAATACTTCAAATATAGGAAGTGATAGCTGACTGCATCTGAAATTTACTATTAATTACAGACAGCACACTAGCTCTTTAATGGAAACATAGAAATATATGCAATGACAGTAGAAAAAAGACCAATAGTCCATCCAGTCTGCCCAAGCTCCCTAAATCCCTGGAACCATCCTTGGAACCTAATGTTCCCCCCAGTGTGCTATCCCTCCCAGTCCTCTCTCTATTTTCTTCCCTGGTCCTGTCAGCACAGGTAACCACTATTCCCTTCATTCTATTCCAGTCTGTTTGAACCCAGTCACTGAGTTCACTCCCACCACCTCTGGCTGGCAAAGTGTTCTAGGGTTCCACTACCCTTTCCTTAAAGAAGTACTTCCTCATGTCCTTAGTGAACCTCCCACCTGCCAACATCCACCCTTAACCTAGTGACTGTGAGTTGATATTCAGACTAAGTAGTTCCTCACAGATCTCTTTATTTATTCCTTTGAGGAATCTGAAAGCCTCAGTCTTATTTCCCCTCTCCTTTCTGGTTTACAGTGAGTACAAATTTAACGCTGTGAGGTACTGCTCATAGGATTTACCCTGCTGTCCCTTAATCATTTTGGTCACTCGTTGTTGCACTGTCTTTAACCTATCCTTGTATTTTCTAAGGTAAGGACTCCAGAACTGGACACAGTTCTCTAGCTGAGGCCTCATCAGGGATCTATTGAGGGGTAGTATTACCTGTTTTCTCATACTATAAATCCACCTCCAAATACATCCCAGTATCCTGGGAAACTAAAATGGAGCAGGGTCTGAATAATAAGCCCAATGAGGAGAGACTGGAGGACCTCAATATGTACACCCTGGAGGAGAGGAGGGAGAGGGGGCTATGATAGAGACTTTCAAATACATCATGAGTACAAAAAAGTTCCTGATCTGGCAATTACCTTACAGGGCTTCAATGGTTTCAGAATGGACCATGTCTCTAAAAGGGGAAGGGGCTGTGCCATCTACATTAAGGATAGTCTCCTGGGGCACCTTATTCTAACCCCCATCCCTGCCTCCTTGGCCCAGCTTCAACCCATTAAAATTCTTCTAGGTCCCAATCAAAAATTCCCTCACCATCGTCTCTGTATATATACCACCGCGAGATCAAGATCTTGGCATCAAAGAAGTTCTTAACTTCATCAGGTCCCAACCTCCTGGATCTGAACACATTCTGCTTGGTCATTTCAATATAAACTGGCTTGCATCTGATGTCTGCGCTCATAAGGATGCCCCTGCAGCTGCCAACCTCTCACTATTGGTCACCACACCAACTCGGATAAATTACATAACTGGCACCAGTACCCTGCTGGACTGCGTTCTCACCAATCACCCTACCAGGATCTCTTGTACCTCCATTCTCCCAGACTCTCTCAGTGACCACTCCCTGTTATATGTGAATGGTCTAATAAATTTCTAAAGCCACCCCCTATAATCATTACCAGCAGAGTCCTCCCCCGTGGTCAACTTACCCATCTCAAACAGTACCTATCCTTGCAAGACTGGCTGCCCATCTACAAGGTGAAGGATGTTAACCTAGCCCTCAGCTACTTCATCACTGCCTTCAATAAGGCCTGTGACCTTTTCGCTCCTTCAAAAAAAAATGGAAAACAAAAGCCCTCTGTAACCCTTGGATAACTGCAGAGCTCCTTTCCCAGCTGAAATCTAGGGACCATCTGTGGGCAGCGGCTAAAGCCACAGGCAAACAATCTGACATCCAAAAATACAAACATGCCCCGTAATGCCTGTACAAAATCCATTCGTCTCACAAAAAGCTCATATTATAAGGACATCCTCACCAACACCTGGGGAAATGGTCGTGCTTTCTGGGACAATATCAAGCACATTACTAAGAAACAATCAAAGTCCCCTCCAGCCATGTTAATTGTTGAAGGGTCCACTACCCTTGATCCCATGATCATTGCAAATACCTTTAACGTGGCTTTTACTGACCTCAGTACTGTTCTACCTCCTGATTTCTTCACAGTCAGTCACACCCCCTCTAACACACCCTGCACTCTGTCAAATCACTCTCATTTTTATTTCAGGGAGATTAAGATGAATTAAGCCGCCTCCACATTGCCTCAGCCATCTCCACTTCCGGAATCAGCAGTGACACCCTGGACCTTAAGCTGTTATCACTTACACTTAATGAGGTCCTCAGTCCCCTAACTAAAATTCTTAACCTCTCTCTCCACACCAGTACATTCCCTGAAATATGGAAAACTGTCACTGTGACCCCGGTCCACAAAAGTGGGGATAAGACCTACCACTCTAATTACTGCCTGATCTCCATATTGCCACCACTATCCAAGGCCCTAGAGCATATTGTTGTGGAGCAGCTCACTGATTATTTGTACAAATATAATAATCTGTGCACACAACAGCATGGTTTTAGAAAGGGGAATAGTACCACCACTGCCCTGTTTGAATTTACCGGTGCAGTGCATAGTTCCCTTGATAAAGGTCTTCTTACTGGGGCTGCCTTCATTGACCTCTCAAAGGCATTTGACATGGTCCATCATCGGCTGCTGTATGACCAACTACTCCTTGCTGGCCTCACACCAGACTCAGCCCGCTGGTTCAGAAGCTACCTTGACAACTGCTCTCAAAGAGCAAAAATTGCCAATGCTATCTCGGACACCTTGTCTGTCCTCTCTGGAGTACCTCAGGGGTCCATACTGGGCCCTCTCCTTTTCAGCCTCTTTTTAAACTCCCTACCACAATCCTGCTCAGAACAAATCATCCTGTATGCAGATGATGCTGTTGTCTTTTCTATGCACAAGAACCTTTAACCACTACAACACAGCCTCCAACTCAGATTCAGTACAGTTGAAACATGGTTCTCCAATCATAAACTAGTCCTCAATCACAAGAAAACCAAGTCATTGCTATTCTGCAGTTCACATAACCATTACAAGCAACACCCCCTTGCCATCTCCACCAAGCAGGGGACTGTCCTCAAACAAGTTTACTCTTTCAAATACCTAGGAATTCTGCTTGACCCCAATCTCCCCTATATGGCTCACATTGACAGTGTGGCTAAAGCTGCCAACACACGCCTTGGATTACTCTACAAGCACAGGCACCTCACCCCAGAGGCCCTGAAGATTGCCGTCCAGAGCTCTGTGGTGTCAATTATTGATTATGGCCTCATTATCTATGGCTCCGCCACGACGTCAGCCCTCCGACGTATATCAGCTGCACTTAACAAAGCATGCTGACTCACAACTGGTGCCCACAGCCTCACTCACACCTGTGCCCTTTATGAACAATACGGATGGCTCCAACTCTCCAACCATATAAAGTATCTCACATGTGCTATGGCGGGAAAAATCAACCTTGGCCTCACACCCCCCTGGTGTTACTGCTCTGTTACATCAAAACACCAACCGACAGAACACCAGGAGCTCGACAACCCAGGTTCTACAAGTTCCTCGCTGTCGAACTACCCGAGGCCAATGCTCCTTCACCTATAGGGCTCCTCTGTGGATGAATGGTCTCAGCCACAGCATCTCCTCTGCCTCAACACTAGGTCTGTTCAAAACCAGGCTCTGGGTCCATCTCATTGCCTCTAGCTCCTGTCACTGCCTCTCCTAGATGATGACCTACACAGCTTTAATCCTAACTATTATCCTGCTTAACCCCATGCCCCCCAGTCCCCCTCCCCCCAGCTCCTGAAGTGCCACTTTAAATCTCAGGTCTTCATACAACATTATTAGTCTCTCCTTGCCCCATTATAGCACTTATTTCCCCACTTCACCTTGCCCCCTTTTTCTCTTCTATCACTCCTTCCCATTTATTTTTTGACAAATGCCTCTGGCTGCATCTTCATCCTCCCCCTCTCCCCTCATTCCTGTTTCTCTGCCACCCCCAGACGCCTGACCCTTCTCATTCCTTGTGGGCACATGCATCCTAGCTGTGTTCACCATTTTACTATAGCTGCCTCTGTTAACTACCTACACTTCTCCTACTCCTCTACACCTTACTCTTCCTATAATTGACCCCTTTCAATAGCACTGTTGTACATGAATTGTTTACTGTTATTTCACTGTTGCTTCCTTGTTGTTTATTATTTCTGATGTGGAACCTTTATAAAAGAGCCTTGGCTCAAAGGTACTTGTAATCCTAGAATAAATAAATCTTGTTGGACTTGCTATTGGCCTTGTTGCACTGACTTCTTTGTTTAAGGTAGTTGCTAATGGTAACTCCCAGATTCTGTCCCTCATCTGTAATTTTAAGTCTCTCTCCTCCCATCCAGTACTCCATCATAGGGTTCTTTCTCCATAAGTGGATTACCTTGCATTTGTTTTGCATTGAATTTTGACTGCCAGATCTTTGACCACCCCTCTAACTTTTGCAGGGCTTTCTCTATATTCCTTATTCCTTCTTCACTATGCACCCTCCTGCGTAGTTTTGTATCACCTACGAAGAGACATACACAACTTATCCTGGACTCCTTCACCAATGTCAATAATGAACATGTTGAAGAGAACCAGACCCAGGGCCAATTCTTGTGGAACCCCACTCATTACCTCCCTCTCTTCTGATATATAACCCTATTGACCACCACCCTTTGTTGCCTTCCTGCCAACCAGTTACCAACCAGCTCAGTAGAGTTTTAACTGCACACAGGTCTTCCTTTACCAACTCAAAGGCCTTACTGAAGTCAAAGTACAACAGATCCACCACATGGCCCTTGTTTATCTCCTTTGTCACCCAGTCAAAGAAAACTATTAGGGTTGTCTGACAAGACCTTCCATTAACAAAACTGTGCTGTTTCTTGCCCTGGAGTCCATTGCTCTCTAGGTTTACTATGAGGTCCTCTTTAATCATAGATTCCAGAGATCTCATCTAGAGTACTGTGTCCAGCTCTGGAGACCACATCTCCAAAAGGACATAGACAGGGTGGAGGTGGTCCAGAGGAAGGAAACTAAAATGGTGCAGGGTCTGAATAATAAGCCCAATGAGGAGAGACTGGAGGACCTCAATATGTACACCCTGGAGGAGAGGAGGGAGAGGGGACTATGATAGAGACTTTCAAATACATCATGGGTACAGATAAGGTACCAGAAGGAAGCATTTTTCAGAAAAAAGATGCTCAAGAACAAGGAGTTATACTATGAAGTTGGAGGGTGGTAGACTGAGGGGAGATGAGAGGAAGTACTTCTTCACAGAAAGAGTGATAGATGCCTAGAACAGCCTCCTAGCAGAGGTGATTGGGGCAAATACTGTAGTTGGGTTCAGTAATGAATAGAATAGGCATAGAGATGTTGCAAAGTTTTAATTTGCCAGCAAAGTTCCATCGAAGTCACCAAATCTGCCTCCGTGGAGCAATTTATGAATCTGTGCAAGTAGCTTAAAAATTCACCTAACTGTGAATTGCAGAATTTCTCCCATGAATGGTAGAATTTCACCCTCAAACCTGAAACCTTAAAATCCCAGTGAGGGTGACACTTTTCCTTTCATTTCTACTATTGGATTTCTAAATTTGCCTTGCAGTGGCATATACTGCACTTGGGAGAGATAGAAGAGTAGTTATTTGAGTCTGTAAAAAGACTTCCTGGTTACTCATTGCAACACCAGAAAGGAATGTATTTGTGATTTACATGGGAAAACTCAGGGGTCTTAATTGTCTGAACTCTCATAGCTCAGTTGGTTAAGAGCTAAAGCATGGATTGCTGAGGTCCTGGGTTCAAATCACAGTGAGAGTCACACTTTTCCTTTCATTTCTACAATTGGAACCCTGGAACAGTGGAATTCCATCTATGAATGACAAAATTCCACCAATCCTGGGCAAAATTCTGCAGTTAACAGCAAAATTCTGCACTTTGCAGATCGATCTGCACTTTATGAATTGTGCTCAACCCACGTATTAATTCACAGAACAAAATTTCCCAACTTTGCCCATCTCTAGATAGTCATATGGGAAACTTATTGCTAAGGCAAGAGGGAGTAGGGCAGGAGATCAAGTAGGGTCTATGGTAATACAGTAAGTAGGAAGAAATGGGTAGACTAAGTGGGACAAGCGGTCCTAATCTGCCATCAAATTCTATGTTTCTATGTTTCAGTTCTACTCAATTAATGATTAGATACATTGAATGCAATTATACATGTGGTTTCCCTTGATGTAGGCGCAGCCCTGATTTTCTTCCCTGAAACATAACCGAGATTCCACCAATTCCATCCAATTAATGGTTAGTTACGTTGAATGAACACTTTAAGTGTAAACCAAGGTGTTTACAAAAAGTAAATTTCCCAAATTATCAAGAGCAGTGAACAATACTGTAAACTGGGGAGGAAAGGTGGAGGAGGTCACAGACAATATTCACCATCAGAATTAACTGAGCAAACCCCTTCTGCATCACAGTTTAGCATATGCCACATATTGTAATAGCAGCAATTGGTATACATAAGACTAAACTACCAAGGGATTGGTATAAATATGTTATGACTAAAAGGTAAGTAAGTTTTGTGGGCAACACACATATGGTTGATTTTGACTTAATGAA
Organism: Neoceratodus forsteri; assembly: GCA_016271365.2. NCBI lineage: Eukaryota > Metazoa > Chordata > Ceratodontiformes > Ceratodontidae > Neoceratodus > Neoceratodus forsteri. The sequence continues at coordinate 940,699,073 of CM057455.1, forward strand.
CTCCCTGTCTGAAATTAAATGTTAACGGTAAACATGCCACCCGCTCACAGCTTACCCAAAGAGATTTCAGTCAGTGGGTCATCAGAAAATTCACAGCAGTAGCATGGAGGCACATTTGCCCCTGGTAATGCATTTCAGTACTAGTATTAATCAAAGTGTGAGCTACCGAATAACACAGATGTATGTCTTCACATCCTCATGCAATTTATGCATGTAGTTTTCCTTCATGTAGGCTACAATCCTAATTTGTTTTCCTGAAACAAAACAATATTCCACAGATCCATGAGATTTTGGTGAACAGGGGAAGTACAGGTCTGCTGTTTCTTATTTACTTTACTTTTTATGCATCTTTCCCACAGTTACTGTATGCTAAACAGTAGCCACTTACTGATAAGGATTGTAAATGAAGTATAGTTACTGTATGGATATAATTAATGTTAGAAAAGTGTAGTGTAGGAAATTATGTCACCCAGGTGCCTAACAAGGTCATGGACCGGATCCCGTAAGTCGCATGTATTCATGACCGCTTAAGCACCCAAAGATAACATTGTTTCATAAGTAGACAGTACTTTTCTTATTTTTGATTTCTACAAAACATTTGGATAGAAAACTGCTTAATAACTTTTATTAAAATTAAAACAAAACAGCAGTTCAAGGGCTAAGCTACGTAATGGTCATTATGCTTGGAAAGCAAATTAGTGGAAAGTGTTTACATTCTGTAGTGGTTTGTTCACTTTGAGTTGCTAGTTAGATCATGTGATGATTTATTTTTTAGGCTGAGCATATCAGACGAGAACAAGGCTTTTCTTAGATTTTGTGTATGCCCGCCTTTCCTTGATGCACGAAAGGGTGATTTGCTACCCTTTATTGGACCAACAGAGATTTACAGAAAATCCTGAAGTCCTTGAACCTACAGAATCTCCGTTAGTCCAACAAAAGGTATCAGTTTTCCTATTTTATGCATCGTGCTGTACAAGAACCATTATGGCAATAGACAATTTTCTTGCCTTTCCTTAAGAATTTTTTTTTTTTTGTAAACTAACTGGAATATTGCCATGGCCGTTGGGCTACAGTTTTGCAGCAAATGGACAATAGTAATCTTCATATAATTTTAATGACAGTTGCCTTTCTATTTGGAAATAAATCAAGGGATATTTGTTCTTTCCAGTATGTATTTTGTGTTTAGTATGTAGTTTCTCAAAACTGGAGCACTTATCTTTGTATTGTTTTTGAAAGTGCTGTGATGTGTAAACATTTGATCTACAGAGGAGCCTGCCAGAATGCAACACAGTGTCACATGCTCCAATGTCGTTTTAGAATGAAAGATTTTGGGAGATCAAATGGCTTACAGAGAAAATAGCTCTGTAGATACATGTTTCACTTCAGACCTCAGAAAGTAGATGCAGAGCTTCTAACAAGGAAGGGAAAACAGGAAGTTATGTGCAAGGCACTTAAATTAAAATATCTTGTTACTTTGAACATAGTTGTTTTACTTTTTTTTTTCTTTTTTGTGCTGCAATATTTAAAAGTTTGATTTAGTGTTTGGAAGACTATTTAAGGGAGATCATATGGTTTAAAGAAAAAACTTTTTTGTTAGATTGTTTGACTTCAGACTGCATGGCTTTAAAGACAAAATGTCTTTGTGTCAGTTAGTTTCACTTCGCTTTAAGAAGAAGGCAAGACAAAGAAAGGCAGTTTTATGTATAGGGCTCCCAGTCCAAGGGCCTCTGGGTGCCTCGCGATGTGTACAGCATAAAGAATAAACTTGAGTTAAAATCAATAAATAACACTAAATACAAATCTCAGAAAAGATTATATTGCAGCATCAGGACCAAAGATCAGAGTAAGATGATGGGTTTCCAGCAGCTTTTTGAAAATGGCCAGTGAAGGAGCACCTTTCACCTCACGGGGAAGAGCATTCCACAAAAATGAGGAGTCACTCTGCACACACTATCACCTGAGAATTTCAGATGGGATCTTGGAATAGATAAGCGATCTGCCTTCACTGACTGGAGGTGGCAGCCAGGAGCAAAAGGCACCAGAAGGTTTTTCAGGTAGCCCAGACTCAGTCCATGCTGAGCCTTGTATGTTAACAAGCTATCCTTGAAGTTGATGCACCTCCACACTGGCAGCCAATGAAGGGTGCAGAGAACTGGTGTGATTCATAGATTCATAGAAGTGTGATGGCAGAAAAGGACCAAACTAGGCCCACCAATTCTGCCTATTTGCCCAGCTTTCTGCTTGGACCTGTACCTCCCCCCTTTAACACTCCCATGTCGGTCCCAGAAACCAGCGGGGCTGTCACATTCTGGACTAGTTGCAAATGACACAGCAACCTTGTAGATAACCCAAGGTAATGAGCATTTCAGTAATCCAACCTTGATGTGATTAAGGCACGCACCACTGTTGCCAGGTCAGCTGAATTATGATAAGGCTCGATCCTGGAAATGTTTTGCAGATGATAGAAGTCACTGTGGACAACAGCTAACACCTGAAATTCTAAGGTCAACTTGGAGTCCACAGTGACCCCCAGATTCTTCACCCTATCTGCAGCTCCAAGTGTCACACCATCCAGCGAAGGTAGGAAGGTGCTACTACTTGTTGCTGCTGAATGCAACCAACCTGACTCCACCAGAAGCACCTCCATCGTCAGTGGGTTTAATCTAAACCTGTTGGCCACCAACCAGTCTTGAATTTCTCTTAGGCACTAGGTCATTTCCACAACAAATGCACTGTCATCAGTGGCACAAGACACATGCAGCTGGGTATCATCAGCATAGCAATGAAGACCCAAGCCACAGTGTTTAATAGTCTTCCAGTGGCAACATGCACTCAGTGAATAACACTGGAGCTAAAATTGACCTCTGAGGAACACCACAGAGCGTGCTGCACTGCTCGGTGTGAAAGGGTTAAGTGCCATCTGCAGTACCCTGTCAGACATGTAGGACTTTAACCACTGCAACATCATTTCAGCAAATGCTATATAGTGCCTCAAACAAGCCAACAGCACCCCATAACCCACTGTGTCAAAAGCCGAAGAAAGGTCAAGTAAGCAAAAACTGAAAAATGCCTGCTATCCCTTGCTACATTGAAACATAGAAACATAGAATCTGATGGCAGATAAGGACCTTTTGGCCATTCCAGTCTTTCCATGTCTCCCTACCTTCACTATTGCTGCAGACCATGCATGATCTACAACTTTTTCTCCTTCCCCCCTTTCCTTTCCACTATGATTTCCTTGTGTTTATTCCATGCATTCTTGAACCCCACCATTGTTTTCACCACCAGCACCTCTGCTGGAAGGCTGTTCCAGGAATCCATCATTCTTTCTGCAAAGAAGTACTTCCTCACTTCTCTCCTGAATCTACCCCCTTCACCTTCATGGCATGTCCCCTTGTTCTTGAGCACATTTTCTTTTGAAAACTACTTCCCTCCTATATCTTTTTAACCCTTGTGAGGTATTTAAAGTTCTCTATCATATCTCCCCTCTCCCTCCTCTGCTCCAAGGTGTATATATTGAGGTCCTTTAATCTCTCCTTATAGAGCTTTTGTTGCAGACCCTGCAGCATTTTAGTTGTCCTCTTCTGGACTGCTGCACCCTGTCTGTGTCTATCCAGGGATGCAGTCTCCAGAACTGGACACAGAACTTCAGGTGGGGTCTTACCAGTGATCTATACAGAAGCAACACTACTTCCTTCTCTCTGCTGGTGACACCCCTCCCTATGCAATCCAGCATCCTCCTAACCCTCGCTACTGGCTTGTTGCAATGCCTGGCCAGGTCATCTGATACAATTACCTCTGGTCTCTTTCTTGCTTTGTGGTCATCAGTACCACCCCACCCATTTTGTACTCTGCCTCTGGATTGCTGTGTCCTAAGTGCATTATTTTGCACTTCCTTGCATTGAAAACCAGTTGCCATACTCTTGACCTCTCTTCCAGCTTTCTTAGGCCTCTGTGTATCCTTTCCATCCCCCCAGAGTGTCCACTCTATTGCAGATTTGTTTTCATCTGCAAAGAGGCTGACCTTCTCTTCCTGCTCCTATGTAATGTCACTTATAATGACACTAAAGAGGACCTGTTCCAACACTGATCCCTGAGGCACCCTTCTGGTCACCCTCCCTTCCTTAGAGTGAACTTGGTTTACCACATCCTCTATTGTCTATACCCTAGAAGAAGATCAAGGTGCACCCTGACAAACATATGTCTATATAGTGGCAAGGCTGGAAACCAGACTGGAAAGGCTCATAGATGTCATAGTATTCCAGGTGTATCACCACAGCCTTTTCAACAAACTTTCCTAAAAAGGGAAGGTTCAAGAAAGGCCTGTAGTTGGAGAGATCATCAGGGTCCAGAGAGGATTTTTGGAGGTTTTCTGAAGAGGGGCTTCACCACTGTACTTTTCAAGGCAGAAGAAAAAATATCCTCCCAAGGGAACACCTATGAATCTCCACAACAATCAGACCAAGTGAATCCCAGCACTCTAAGAGAATCTGAGTTGGCCCAGGATCCAGAATACAGAAGGTGAGAGGCAGACTGGAAACCACCCAGAGGACATCATCCACCAACACTGGATCATACCTGGCCCATAAAAACCAAATCCCTCTACCCATTAAATATTGGATACTGTCAGCAGATGGCAGCCAGTTTGAGGATATCCCAGCTTGAATGGATTATACCTTGTCTAAAAGGAACCACTTATACTCTTCACAATTAACAGAAGAAAAGGTTCTGCAAGACCAGAGATAGACTTGATTTAATAGTTTGTCCATAGTGTTGAAGAACTGAGCTGGACGGTTTCTTCCAGCATCAAGCACTCATGATAGGAATGCTGACTTTTGCAGAGAGATTGCCTGCTATTACTCATCATAATAAGCTCTCAGTGTCAATCTGTCCTCCTCCGAGTGGGACCTCCATCAACAATGCTCAAACCACCACCCCTTTGTCTTCAACCTCCCCAGGTCAGCATCAAACCATGGTGACCTGTGGCAAGAAATCACAGGAGAGTCACAGAAAGGTGCTAGGGAGTTGAATGCAGTTGCAAGAGCCAGGTTATAACTCTCCACCGCTTCATTGGCTCCCATCGCATATGCCATCTCCATATCCGAGATGTCCAGTATTGCCAAGAAGCTCTGAGGCTGAAGAATGAAGACAGGAGTACAAATTATGGATAATGTGAGTGGTTTTTTAACATAGCTTGCATTTGCCTTATTGTTTTTATAATGCTGCAGCATCTAGAAGTGTGTTTCAAAACTGAGAAAAACTGTATAAGGGAGACCCATGACATAGAGCAAATCTAGCTTTTCTCACTTTGCTGTCTTTGTGGGAAGGGGTTTGGAATTTTAAATTCTTTATAAATGTGCTCTCTTGCTTTTTAATGATAGTGAAGGATTGAACTATAACTAGGAACATTTTTTTATGAAAGTTAGACTCTGGGTTTGAGGTAGAAAATTAAAAAAGTTTGCCACGTATGCCAGCCCATCAGCACAGTGGTAGCACTACCACACACGACACTGGTGACCCGTGTTCAGGAATGACCACAGGACATCGGGATCCAACTGGAGGAGGAAGATCGAGTGTCTGAAATGAGGAGAGGGCCTGGGGAGGGAGGGTTGTCAGCTCCAGTGCTCCACTGCCACCTATGTGATCACAGGTGGTAGTGCAGTTGGAGTGGTGTAGAGGGAGGAAATGATGCAGTCTATTGCCACACACTACGCACAGTCACTTGTGTGCACATGTGCACCCACACTGCCTGTGTCCTGAGGAAGGGGAACCAGAAACCAGAAAATGCCCCAGACAGGCAGGATGAGCACCAACTCTCCACAGGCCCCACACCATTGATGTGGTGCTTCACCTGGTCTGTGCAGTGAGAGGGTTCACCCATTTCCCCCCTAACCAGGGAGTGGTGGTGAGACAAGTGAAGGATGGAGTAGATGGTAAGTCCACATGAAGCCAAGTGACAGAGCTTGGGAGTAGGTGCAAAGGAGGGCCTAGCTCAAGAGGGGGAGGAAAAGAAAAAAACATTTCTAAGTGATGGTGTATTATGAATTTAACAGGATTGTATTATGGCCTGGTAAACTTGCATATTTCCTTTGGTAAAAAGATCTTCCAATGTGTGTATTACTGTAGTGTGGTAACACCACCATATTGGGTTGAGTAGGCAGTTGAATGTGTCAAATCCCAGTGTTTGCACTTTGATAATGCCACCATCCCTTGATGAAATAAAAAGTTGGCAAGTGTGGAGTCCATGACAGGACCTCTGGATCCTGTAAATTTTGTGACAGTCAGTCAAGCAGATACAAAGTTCTAAAAGTTTGAAGACTAATAAACATATGGAAATTAAGACCATTTTTGGTTCATTGATAGGCCAAACGCAGCTTGGAATGGAAACCTGAAACTTTTCAGTTCATTAGAGTTTGAACCAATAATATTTCTTCAATAGGTGGTTTTACTGATAAAATGTGTAGTTTTTTTAACTATTTAAAAAACTGAAGTGCCATTTTGTTGCATGTGCAGAACCATTTTAAAGTTTGTGTTTTTTTATAACTAGATTTCTGCAGAACTGACAAAGGTCAGTTTATGAGGTGGAGAAAATAGCATGTCTCAAAACTGCCATTTTATGCAGTTTCCAATCATGAAAATGTCCCTACTATTTGCCCTCCTACCTGATCTTTAAAAAAGCCAGTTGTGGGTGCCCAGCCTTACCACCAGTACCTCCTGTCTGCCTAATCATTGATGTAGCCGATGGTGGGTGCTCAGACCCACCACTGGTATCTCCTCTCTCACCAGGCTTATCATTCACAAAGCTGGCAACTGATGACCAACCCCACCACCAGTAGCCCCTACTTGTCTGACCACTGACAAAGCCAGCCAAAGGTGCTTAACCTTTTCACCAGTGTCTCCACTCCTGCCTGCTCGATCACTGACACAGTCAGTGGTGAGTGCCCAATCTTGCCACTTGTATCTCCTGTTTTTCCCACCTGATATCTGGCAAAGCCAGTGGCAGGTGCCCAACCCTGCCACCAGTGTCTGCCATCCCACCTAATTAATCTTTAAGAAGTCAGGTGATGAGTTCCTATCTCTACCCCCTGAACCCACAAAGTTTCCTGTCACTCGCTCCCACTCACTGGCCAAGTTCCCAATCCCGCTTTCTCCCCCACCAATCCCTATAATGTAACCCCCCCCCCACAACAGCCACAACCCCCTCACAACAGCTGCTCATAGTTTGGACCTTCATTGTGAATCCTTAAGGTCCCACATTGAGATTCCTCAATGTGTCACATCGCAATTCCTCAGTGTCACTCGATGCATTCCTCTACATGAAGGTAAGAAAAAATAAATGAGAAAAAAACCAAGTCCTAAAATGGGACTTTGTTTTTTAAGGTAAAAAGAGATATTGAAAATTGGACTTAAGGAATATTTTGCAAGAATCGAGTTTTGAGTTCTGGATGGGGGTGGTCAAATCCCCAACCCTCAAATTTGGTAAAAAAATGTAACAAAAAAAAAGTTATGGGCCTGAGAAAAAATTGAACCAAACAAAATAAATAAGTAAGCGATATGAAATGCACACTGTATGTGCTCAAGAACTAAGGACTTTCTGCATTTATTTTTCTAAATCAGTTTTTATTCAAGTTTTTTTTTCCATATTGGTGTTTTTCCTCCATGGCCTGAGCAGGCAGCAGTCAGCCCCATCTCTGCCTTCACCAGTGCATTGACATCTCTCCATGACACCCAACTGGCCCTACAGAATCCTGCATGGATCCTCCTACCCCTGGCAGGGACAGGAGGGAGGGGGCTGTCCTCCCCACCCCAAAAACACTCATCCAGATTTTGAACCGGTAGTCGGAGGTGATGGCATTGATTGGGTGCAGGCAAGACCTGCCCAGCCACTTTTTCCATTTCCTTTGGTGCAGAATGGACATCAGGGCATGCCATATGGAGGTGCACATGTACTGAGTCAAACTGGCAGCTCCCACTCTGTGCATCACTTTCTGCCTACACTACTTACAAATCTCCACATGGTGGCAGTCGATGGTGGAGAGGCGAACCCTCCCAGAAGAGGAGATCATCTCCCTCCTGGCTGGACCCCAAGGAGCCTTAATTTGCTCCTGAATCCAGGTCACCAGCGTGGCACAACATGAGGCATCCAGTGCCAACAGCCCTCCATGCCACTGGACTGGCTATCAGGAATCTTTAACATACAATTTATTTTTAGTTTTGAATGTTCTTTCATCCAATTTAAAGGCCAGGGTATTGGTACCCCTCCTAATGAACATCCAATTGGCAAGCTTAAGTCTGCCCATTAGGAGTGCTGCTTTATTTAGGGCTCACATGACCCTGCACAAAGCATAATACAGGTCTGGGGCCATGCCCAATGGGTGTGCTGTTTCATGTTGGGCCCAAAAGGAAGCGCGGTGTCTGATCGACACCGCCACAGTGACACAAGGACAGCAGTGGCCAATATCTCGACCACAGCAAAGCTGGCCTGCCACAGCAGCTGACACACTCCCCACAGTGTCAGCATGTGTGCTGGCACTGACCACAAAGACGACTGCTGCACCTGCAGACCCGTTCCCCAAAAGCAACAGGGAACATGTCGGCTACAGTCGAGGACAGTGTTAAGAGGCACAAGCTGCTGGTGGGGCCGGGCACACCGACCAGTCGGTGGGGACCCGCGGCAAGTGCCATGCCTGTGTCACCCCCTGTGAACACTAAACACTATGCACCAGTCCCACAGTCCAGCATTGATATCCCTGGGGAGCAAAGATCACTAGGTGGTCCACTTAGTTCTGCTGTGTCAGTGCCGCTACAACCACCGTGCTGTGTGTGATGCCATGTCTTGCGCCCGGGTCTTGCATCCGGCTGCACAGAGGGCATCCCCTGTGAGTGTTCAACTGTGTCAGCATCCCTGCCTGGTGTGTCTTCAACGTGCCTACAGGAGACCCCCACCCGCAACCCTGAATGTCACTCTGCTGGCCATTGGGCATCCCTGGCTAGGGGGGAAGGGGTGTGCACCATCGGGTCCTTACCCACAGTGTCTGATGGTGCTGCTGCTGTGGTGCTCAGTGGCTGGTCACACCTCTGCACATCAGGATGTCTGCTGTGGCTGCTGCATTATTTTGCCAGTTGTTGGCATGCATTGCATCTGGGTTGTTGGTGACGGTTTCCAGGTGTCACTGTGGAGGACGTAGGGCACTTTGGTGTAGATCACCTGTGGTGCTTCAGGCCCAAAAGTGTTTAGCTGCACCTTGCATTAAGAAAATCATACATACATCATTTCTGATGCAGTCTCTAACAATATTTCTGCAAGTTCTTGGAACTTCTTCTGAACCTTGGGTTGTGACCACCTATTAGGTGGTCCAGCAGCACCCACACTTTACACGCCGTTAAAGTACCTGCCGAAGTACCAATGGTGATGTGATAATCCAATCAAGAGTCCGCATATAGTAGAAACTTCAAAAATGAAACTGTAATTTATTGTTCATACGACACTTTAAACTAGAGTTACAGTTCAGATTGTAGCATTAAGTGCACTAGCATAAACACAAACAGGGCCACTCTCTCCCTAGGCATAGCTCTAGCACTTTATAATAAACATATACTGCAGTCTCAGCCATATGCTCTGAAATGTGGTTGCTCTATTTAGAGCAAGCATGTAATAACACAAAAGAGGGGGTGCATCACTATGGGCTTCAAACAGAACAAAATGGTTAACTTAGAAGCCAATTGAAAATAGGAACTAAAAGGAAATGAATGATTCAACTTTTAGGTTTTCTTTGGGAATGAGCTGGAAAGGAAGACAGTCATCATAGTAAAACAATGGCTCTAGATTTATTTTCAGTTTTCAGCATGCATCAAGATAATCTTTTTGCTCTAGGGAAAGTATGGCCCACTTTGTATGCAACAAATGTACCTTTCTTTTCACTGTGTAGAAGAGAGTGACTGACATTACAGTTCAGTGATGGCTAAGAATGTGAAAACTGGAGTGGTCTAGGTTTAATGTATTGCTGGGTTTATGCCAAATGACTTTAAGAGCACGATGTTGTATCCCTCTTTCATTTGGGTGCTGGGCTGGTTGATATGCCACACTTAAGAGAGGGGGTGTAGTACAGAAGTGGTCTTAATATGTACCTATGCATATTAATAATTTCTTGGTTAAACATGTCAGGGTGTTAAGTGGTACAATATTCCACTGGCTATAGTAATGATGGCTTCTTTGTGTAGTCCCATTTAAGGTATTCTGTTATGAGTCTTTAAAGATTTGCTCCAGGTATTCTCAAAGTGATCTTGTTCTATCACCCACAGTGCTGGATGAGTTTTGGTTGTATGTTCAGTTCAGTGATACTCCCTTTTGGTTTAGACATATTCTAAAGTGTGTTGGACTTCTTTGTCCAGGACATCAGATTGTCATGACCTCATAGAAGTTTGCAGCTTTAGAAGTTTTAGGAAATTTGGCCAGATCATACTGGCTATCTATGTTACTGTTTTGTTGAACACGGCTAGCTTATGGCATTGATCATTATCACAAACAGTGGTGAATGCACTACCTTGGTTCTGGAAGGTTATGCCACCATTTAGCATGATGTAGTCAGACTTGGTGGTGTTCTGAATGACATACTGTTGTGTGTTCTGAAGGAATAGTCTTACATGTCTCAAGAGGACGAAGTTAACATCTTTGGCCTCATCTTGTTATAATGATTTTCCAGCCAGTTTGTAAGGTGCCTCTTTGAAGTACATGAAGAGAATTTGGGTGGTCTCATTTTGGCTGTCCGCTATTAATATGCAGGATATTAGTTCAGTGAGAGCATGGATGGCAGAGATATCCTTCATATTTCCATATACCATCTGTTGAGGTTATTGAGATGGCTACAATATTAAAATGAGAATCTGGTATATTATATAGAAATGATCAGTAAACTCCAGCTACTGTGCCACTAGAAAAGCAAAGAAACACACACACACACACACACACACACACACACACACACACACACACACACACAACACACTGTAAATGAGATCACCATTTTGAATCCCACCATTGTCACTGTGTGCTGTGTGGCCTTTGTTAAGTCATCAATCTTTTTTCTGCTTCAATCCTTGTAGCAGTAAGCTTCTGTAGAAAAGAGCACCCCAATTAAAATAAGAATTTGAACTCCCATAGGACTGTTCTGAGTAAATGCATTATATTCTCCTTTATTGGGCGTATATGGTTGTATATTGTACTTTTCATACAAACTAACATTGTATCATAGTAATTTAGGATTGCATTATAAGTAGGTATGAATAAGTGAGCTGAACAAATGTGTTAATTTACAGGGTTTCCCTGTCTACTCTACTGTCTAGTGTATCCAGGGATTCCCTTGGTATGCAGAAATATGCCCAGGCTTCCTTAAAATCAAGTACTGTCTTAATGTTCACTTTTTCCACTTGTTGGGTGTTCCATAGGTTCACCACCCTTTGGGAGAAGTTTCATTTCCTAAAGTTACCCTTGAATTTATCACCTCACAACTTTATGTCATGTCTCTGCAACTTGTTTGAAGACTCCAGATTGGATATATGTGTGTGTATGTTCAGTTTTATCAATACTACTGCATGCACAGAATACTGAGATCCTGTCATCTGTCAGATTCATTGGGCTCAATTTTCAAAGGTTGATGCAGGACTGATGTCAAACCCTGCAGCAACCCTGATGTTTGACACAACTGTGCCAGACCTCTTTGATGCAACTGCACCCAATTTTAGTAATTTGGTGCAGTTGCAACCCTTTTCCACAATTTATGGCAGAGTGTGCCAAAGCTTTGGTGCAAGCTCCATAAACAAGGTCCCCCAAATGACACAAATTAGACCAGGGTGGATCTGGTCTAACTTGCAACATTTGGCGCACTGTATGAAAATCACAGTTGGTGCCAAAAGACTACTGCAAGCTCCCTGTGTCATATGATCAAGCACAGCAGGGGCTTACAACATCCACAAGCCATTTGAAAATCCTGTCTCTTTTCTCGAATGTGAAAATATTAAGGGCAACCAGCCTCTCATCCTACCTTTGTCTTTCATAACCCTAATATCTTTTTTGGCCCTGCTATGCATTCTTTCGGGTGCCTCAATGTCTTTTTCTCTATTGAGCATCCCAGAAATGCATGATCTATCCCAGGTAGGACCTGACTAGTGCCTTGTAAAGAGACAGCATTTATTCCCCTGCTCTGCTGGTCAGCTACATTTGATGTAACCCAGAATTTTGCCAGCCCTCTTGATAGGGGCTGCACACTGCTTGTCATCTTTAGCCCCATAGCTGTTGCAATTCACGGGTCCTTTTTTCTTCTTCACTGCGGTGTGGAGCCCTACACAGTGTGTATAGTTCTCATTTCTGTTGCTCCACCCCAGGTGTAGTGCACTTGTCTACACTGAATCTGAGATATCTGGTGTCTGACCAATTACCCATCTTGTTCCAGCCCTCCTGAAGTTCATCCCCATTCTCAAGAGGTCCCACCACCCTGACCAGTGTGACGTTATCAGCAAAGTTAGGCAGCCTACTGGAGACCTCTGACTTCCAGGTCATTGATAAAAATGCTGAACAGCACTGATCGCAGCATCAGTCTCTCATATGGACACCACTGAGTACCTATCTCTTTTTAGAATAGTGTCACCATAGCCAGGCAGTTAGAGAGCCTCCTTGTGTATGCCTCATGCATAGAGCACCTTTGTACTTTGCCAAGATTCTTGTAATGCACGACAGTGTCAAATGCCTAGCTGAAGTACAAATAGACTACGTCTATGACCCTGCCCTGGTGGACCTCCTTGTTCACCCCCTTGAAGAAAATACTGTAGTCTGGTTGACTTGGCACTATCTGCTCATTATACAGCCATATTGAGAAAAAGTAAGAACGTTGGACTTAAACAAATGCTTTTTTTTTTTTTTTGTCCTTGGCAATTGCTTTAGGAACCTTGCCCAGAACTACTGTTACACTTTTTGATTAGTAGTTGAAGGGGTTTGATGCCATCTTCTTGAAGATGGGGGCCACATTGGCCACATGCCAGTCCTCTGACAACACACTTATCCAGACAATCTCATGAAAGATTACTGTTAGCGATCCTTCCAATTGTTCCCTTACTGTAACTCCACTGTGATCCTTGGGTGCATCATCACTGTCCCTTGTGACTTATCTAGCTCGATCTTAACCAGGTTGTCAGCTACCAGGACTGTTGTGATGTCTACTGGCTTCATTTTGGCTAATCCTCATGCAATGTGCCCTTCGGATGAGCATCCCCCCCTTGTCCAGGAGGTCCTTGATGAATACTGACACAAAATATTAATTCAATATCTCAGCCATCAACCCCGGCTCACTCAGATTCATCACTCCATTACCCTGTTTACAGAGGCCTCATTTCTTTTTTCACCTTCTTACTTACATTTATATACTTCATTTAGTTAGTTGGTTGGATTTTATTAACTAGATAGTCTCACTGAGACTGTAAGTTCCTTTTTCAGGAGTGACACAAAATTAATTATATTCAATGGTCATTTTTAAATACTGCACAATTACCAGTCATTAATAATAATATACAGAGAGTAAACATAAAAACAACAGAGTACAACCAGTATTAGCAAACAGTTTAAAATCATCATGAAATCAAGGCACATGGACAGATTTACAATTCATAGACTTTAACACTGTGATGTTAAGGAAGTACAACAGCAAGGTAACAGCAACAAACAAGTAGCTTGTGCAAGACATAGGTTTGACTAGTGACCTCAGAGAGGTTGCTCAGGATCTCAGCAGGCACAAGTACACTGGCTGCATACAAGAAGTATGCCCCCAAGGGAGGATTTGACTGATATAGGATTAGTGTATGCCTGGACATCAGCCAGGATGTTGTTCCACAGCCTAGGAGCTACAAAGGCAAAGGACCTTTTGTCAGCAGCTGTCACAGCTCTTGGCACTGTAAGGAGCAACTGGGAGGAGTACAGAAGGAACCTCCTATGAGGTTTAAGTTCCAGGAGGGAGTCAAGGTTAGAGGAGGGGAGTGTACAATGCTATGCACCTGACAGATTGTGGAACAGTAAATTGGTCTTTCCAAGGAGGGACAGTTTAACATGGTTTTGGCTACAGTTCCTACTACTGTCCTGGCTTTTTTCTATTCAAGTCTTGCAGTTCCTCAGTGCTGCTCTGTACTCCTGTTGGGACTGGGGACAACATTGATTACAGTGATCATGTGCTTTCTGTTTGTGAGGATCAGTTGTCTTTGGTCCCTGTTGAGCCAGGAAGGCACTTCTTGGCCCTACCTATTTGGAGTCCAGTCAAGGCAGCGCCGCATAAACTGCAAGGACAGTTTCAGCTCATCATTATGAGCACCAGGCAAAACAACAACTGGAAACTTGGAAACTTGAGCAAGGGGTCAGAACAGCGAGACTTTCCTATGGTGTATAGTGCATCTTCATGTATGCATATTTAAGTAAGGGGTGTGCAAAGGCAAAGACCCCCATGTGGGGGATGTGGGAGCAATGCCGCCCCCCAGTTATAAACTTCTGGGTAGTGTTCATTTGATTTTCACTGTTCTGACTCCTTGTTCAAGTATGCATTCTCATATTGCTATGCTGAAATTGTCTTTGATGATTTTCCTGTGCTGTTATGACATGGAACCTTTTTTCCTTTATTGCTTACAGGGATGCAGACCTATGTGGCTACTCTGAGCACTCTTTTCAACATAGTTCACATGTGTTCTGCAAGAATGCCAATCAGGAGTGCTTTAGAATCATCTAGAGGGAACAAGCAGGTTTAACTTTGTTTTTGACATTATATAATATGTTTGATAATTAGTATGCATATTATTTATCACGCATCAAGCTTCAACTCACCTCTTGCTGAGTTGTGCTTGTGTTTTTAATAAACTAAACTAGGTGAAAGGTTGCTTTCTTAAAGCGCACAATAAATGTGATTAGCTGAACAAAAGACAGATTTAATCAGCACAAAGTTTAGAGTGATTACAAAGAGGTCAATCACAGAGAGATTATGTGATTTACTCAGTGTCATACAACAAGGGAGTGGTGGTGGTGGGATTAAAACCTGGGACTCCAGGTACACAGCTGTATATTCTAACAGCTAGGCTGCACTGAGGATGGGAAGGAAATGTCAAATAAGACATTGCAGTCATAAAAAATGCATGTTTTGTGGTTTGGGCATGAGGTGCAGCCAAGTGACTGTGATCCCCCAAGTAGTGTATGTATTTCTTTATGACTACACACCCTAATGTGTGTTATTGCATTTAATTAATGATGAGACAAATGTCTAACAACATTTAAAAAAAGTAACACATTTGAGGTGTACAGTTGAAAGGAAATAGTACACAGTCATGTGATTTGTTTTCACTGGGCATATTATAGGATTTGTTAAAGCCATTTTATAACTAAGCTGTAACATAGTATATCTAAATTTATGAGTATATTTAAACAGTGTATTTGCTGTGTTAGCCGAGAACATGCAGAAAAACAGCAATTTTGTCGGGTCACCTGCAAAGTATTTGTTGTTTTTTGTATTTGTTTGCCTGATATAATTATATTTTTAGAAGTCATTGGTAATATTATTGTGTAAAATGTACCCTCTAACAGCCCACTAATAAATTATAGCTCTCGCAGTCCTGCCTAGTAAACTCTTAATATTAAGTAATGGCTTTCTTCAGGAAACACAATCTCTTAGTGTCAGACCTTTCCACTCCCGCAGTTCACAAATTACTAATCAGGCCATACTTAGGAGAGAATGCTCTTCATTAATCTTGGTAGGGAATTTCAGAAACAGAGGCCATGACTTTCATAAACATACTGACTGCCTAGATAGTAAAGTGTGAGAGTTGAGAGCCAGGAGAGGACAACTATGTGTTGTTAACATGCCCGGGCCTTCAGCCCTCAGAGTAATTGAGCAATTAGTTGCATTATACAGTACAAAGGTACACTGTTTGTAATCTGAAAACTGGTAAGGGTCACATCTGCTGGAACTCAGGCCTGCAGTAACAGCATTCTGCTGTACAGTAGTGTCACATTGCTGAGTCAACAAACATGAAATAAGTGAAACATACAGCATGACAGTGTCCTTCAGCCCTAATCAGTGTAATCACAGATGCTATCAAAGGATATTAAAGTGATTTCAATGCTTTCAGCTTATGAACCAGTCACCACTGATTTTAGTTACTATTTAAGGACAGCCAGGGGTTGGGTTACAGTTTGCAGCAATCTACATGGTGAGATGTTTCCCAGATATTTTGGACCAAGAAGCAAATGATTTGATACCTTTTATTGAACCAACATAGATGTAACAAGAAGAACAAAGCACTCTAACTTTCGGACCAACAAGTCGTTCGTCAGAAGTGTAATGACAGTTATTTAGAAAAAAACAATACTTTTAACATCTAGATCATGCAGAAAAAAAATGAAAAAATTCCCATTGGTTTACAACACTCTTTTATAAAAAACAGAAGATGATGTCAGAGAAGCTTAACAGTACCATGTCACCTTAAACTGGGAGAGTCTCAAGGTCAAAGGTGCTTATGCAAAAGACATACAAAGAACTCTACTGAATATAAATTACATTGACATATGAGATAACAACTACTTAAGCAGATGGCACTTAAATCAAATTATGAGTGTCACAATGTGTATAAGAATGCAATTTCTGAAAAACAATCCCCACCCGGATTAAATAAATACTAAAATTGTCTTAGGACTACAAAAAGCATCTTATATGTATTACAGACAAAGAGTAACCAGCAACGTTTCCTTAAAATGATCAGTAGGTTCACACTGCATGATGTGTAAAACTTAGCTGGACCCATTACCCTGCTATACTCTCCAGCTAGATACTATGCCCCATAAACATCAAAAGCCTGTAGTGCAGTAACATGACTTTATATATGATAATATAAATATAAATAGACAGTATAAGTGTCAAATAAAAAACTCTTGTCAAGGACCACCAAGGAAATATGACCATGCAGCCTGATATGTACTGATGTCAATAAATTCTCAGTGTATAACAACTTGATGTACAGAAAATGTCTATGGAATTTGAATAAAAAAAAAAATAGATTATATTCTCCCTTCCACACACACACAACACTCCCTACCCCACCCACACCTCCATAAGTATGTTGGGGGGGGGGCTAACTAGTTTTAAGGAGATACACACATACACAACACACACACACACACTCCTAATGCATCATCATTCACAACACTCACTGCAATTGTTACCCAAAGGAATTCAGCTTGTCATGAAATTCCAAGTAAAAGGGATCATAAATTTTGGGACATTTCTAAAGAGATTCTCTTTGGTGAACCTACAGTGGTATTGCAGGCAAGCAACATGTTTCTCTACATATGTCACACAAATTTCAAAGATATTTCTGGCCATGTCAATTTCTGCAACTTTGTCATCTGTTAAAGTAACCCGAAGAGGACTTGAGACACCAGGAGTAGTTGAGTGCCCTATGCACCTATGGTTACATTAACATAGGTAACCCAGCCACTCTAGTGCATTCTTGTCATTATAAAACTAAAATGTTGCCGTTTTTTTTTTAATTAATGTTTTCATAGTTGGACAAAGTCGGGGATTTGATATCTTTTATTAGACCAATAAGAGATTTAAAGAATACAAGCTTTCAGGCAACACAGAGCCAGCCTCACATCAAACAAATAACAGACTGCACAAAGAAACAACGGGAAGGCTATAGCCTGAGGTTCAAGGGGTGGGGAATAGCTCCTCCCACATCCCCTACTTAATCCTCAGCACTTCTGCTGCTCAGCTATGAGCGTTCTGGAAACAGACTCACATGGGGTCTTGCCGTCCCTATCTCAGACCATCTAATAATGCAGAAATGGCAGACCACGTGGGGTTCCACCATCCCAAATAAACAGTATTGTCCTTCTTATCTCGGACCATATCATACTACAGCGATGGTGGACCCATGGGGGGGGAATCGCTATCTCAAGCGAACAGTGGGGCCTTACTCTTTATTAAAACATATTTCTATATCACTAAAGGCAGACTCACATTAGGGTCTCGCCCTCCTTACCTTGGACTATTCAATAATATGGTGATGGCAGACCCACGTCGGGTCCTGACCTTCCAAACAAACATGCCCAACAATGGGGCATTACTCATTACTCAAACTCATCTACAGACAAACTCACATGGGTGTCTCACTTTTATTACCTTGGATCTTGCAATCCTGCATCCATGGGGACCCACATGGGGGTCCCGCCATCCCACAACAAACATTCCTCACAAGGGGGCATTTCTCATTACTTAAACATAATTCCATATCATCTGCAAGTAGACTCATGTGTGGGTCTCGCTATTCTTTCCTTGGACTATCCAATACTATGGTGATGGCAAACCTATGTGGGGGTCCCACCATCCCCAAAAAACATACCCCACAATGGAGCATTACTCATTGCTCAAATCTAATTCCATATCATCTACAGGCAGACTCATGAGGGGGTCTCACCCTCTTACTTTGGATCATGCAATCCTGAGGCCATGGCAGACCTACATGGAGGTCCTGCCTCCCCACAACAAACATACCCCATGAGAGGGCATTCCTCATTAGTCAAACATATTTCCATCTTCACCGAGGCAGACTCATGTGGGGGTCTTGCCTGCCTTAGTCTGAATGCTTCAGATCTACACTGCAGTTCAATCCTCTTAATTCTGCATACAAATCACCTACATGGGGGGGCTCTCATGCTCCAGCTATCCCACATACAGGCCAAGCATGCTACTTCACCATCTGTTCTCTTCCTCTACTGCAATTGAGATTCCTTCCTCTTCCAGTTCCAGCTCAGGTTGCATATGGAGGACATCTCTGAAGTGCACCTCAATTCTTCAGACATCTTGGGACATTTTCTACCTTTCTATCAAGGTACTCAGTCCTACCAATATGTTTCAGAGGACCCATGACAGCCTCACGCAAGCTTCTCAACTTGCATATACACCTACCATGCATACATGATACCTCTACCACTCTCTCTGAGACTGCCTCACCGTTTCTCATCCAGCCAATGCTCCTCAGCCATCACACCTTCTATGATATTTTTGTCCCTCAAATCTGCATCTTGGCAGACATTCCATTAGCAGAGTAGACCGTATATATACATTCTACACCTTCCTCGCTACCACTCGCGAAGCTTTCATCATCCAACCTGTCCACATTGATGGCCTCACTGGCAATTTTATTCAACTCATCCAGTCATCCCACACAGGATTCTCCTGGTTTAGCTTGGCCTCTGCGGGGACCTCCGACAGCTCCAGTTTTGTCCCACAGTACTGTAGTGTGGCATCTCTGACACCACATGTCTCTTTCCTGCATTCAGCCACTTCTTCAGATGCTCTTGCTCCTGTACATGCTGTGTCAGCCTTTGACAAACTCACCTCTAGTGTCTGACTAGCATCCTAACCTTACCTCCATACAGGTACTGGTGCTTCAAGGAAGCCTTTTCACCAATTATCAGACAGGGTGATAATAATGCTACCATGCCAAGACATTGCTTCCTGGATGTATGTTCGTGTTCAGTTTAATAAGCTCTTCATTCCCATATAGCTATCTTGGACATGGATTAACTGTCTTCTCTCATCTGGACATCCATCTGAATCATAGAATCATAGAAGCCTGACAGCGGAAAAGGACCATACTGGTTGATCTAGTCTGCCCTATTTTTCCCCCTACACCTCCCCCTCCCTGGCAGCCCCTGCACTCCCCTAATACTCAGTCCTATAAGCTTGTCTCATGCCCTCTTGAATTCTTCCACCGATTTTGCCCCACCACTCTGTCTAGTAGTCAGTTCCAGGGCTCCACCACCCTTTCTGAGAAGAAATGCCCTCTCACATTGTTCCTGTATCTTTTTCCTTGTAGTCTGAGGCTGAGTCCTCTAGTTTTGACCTCCTCCTTCCTCTTAAGTAAACCCTCTTCTCCCACTTTATTGAGCCCCTCTACATATTTAAAAGTTTCAATCATGTCTCCCCTTTCCCTCCTTGTCTCCAGTATGTACAGATCCAGCTCCTTACACCTCTGCTCATATGACTTTCCCTGTATACCCTGCACCATCTTGGTTGCCCTTCTCTGAACCCTCTCCAATGCATCTATATCCTTGTGGAGCTGTGGCCTCCAGAACTAAACCCCATACTGCAGGTGTGACCTCACTATGGCTTTGTAAAGGGGAATTATTACCTCCCTCTTTCTGCTAGTAATGCCCCTGCCTATGCATGCCAACATTCTATTGGCATTTCCCACTGCCCTGCTACATTGGATTCTTACCTTAGGGTTCGAGGAGAGTATGATCCCCAGATCCCTCTCCTGCTCTGCTGCTTTAATTTCCTCCACAACTAGGGTGTACCCTGCTCTTCTGTTCCTACTCCCCAAGTGCATCACAGCACACTTCTTGGCATTAAATTTCAGTTGCCATGTCCCAGACCATTTTTCAATCATCTTTAAGTCCTCCCTCATGTCTTCCACCCCCCTTGGGGTGTCCACCCTAGTGCATATTTTTGTATCATCAGCAAATAGGCACACCCTCCCCCTCAAACCCCCAGCAGTATCACTGATGTAGATATTGAAGAGAAGTGATCCAAATCTGAATTGGATCCCTCTTCTTCTGCTAGAACCTTTATCCTCCAGCTTTAAGTTTTCTGCTCACTATCAGATTTGGAGATATGGCTCATCTACCAGCAAGTTAGGACTTACTTCTGCTGACCCGGTGGCACAAAGAGTTGAGGCGCTGGAAGCCAAACATCACAGCATGTCAGCGACCGGGTTCAGGAACAAGCCCAGGTCATCGGAGGTCGGCACGGGGGACAGAGCTGGATTGAGCTGCCTGCAGGCAACTCTCCTCTCCAGGGGTGATGAAGAGGCATCCCTCAGCTAATGGCTGCCCCCTGGTGGAGGCCCTGGGCAGCTCAGACTCGAGGGTGCCAAGCAGTAGGCCAATGTAGTGAGTGGAAGGGGGCTGTCACTGGGGCTGTAGGGCACGTGCGCACCTCCACACAGATGCATCCTTCTCCTGGGGCCTTCGGGAGAAAACCAAGAAAAATCATCAGAGGCAGGATGAGACTTGACTCCCCAAAGGCACGGCTCCATGGCTTGTCATAAGGTAAGCTCTGGTTATTCCAGGTGATGGAGCTGGGAGAGCCGATCGGATGGGGGCTGACAGTGGAGAGCGTAAAAAAGAGTGACATGATAAAAAAAAAGTTTGGACTTACTTCTTGGACATAACCAGAACCAAAAGCCCACATTTAGGATTATTCATCTCTTAGTATGCCCAGGGGATGTGCAGGTCAGCAACCATGGGTCCTCGGAGGTTCCCCGAAAAGGGGGGTTTTCCTCTCCTGTGTGCTACTGGTCACACTCTCCAGAGCTGGATGAGGTAATCAAAACAGTAGCTATCGTTTGGGAATTCCACTGAGGGTGGGAAACAGAGATAAGCCGAAGTCTAAGTCTATAAACATCAAGCATGTAATAGTCAAGTTCATAAGTATACACGATCACTGAGCTATGTACCACACATTGAATGGGAAGGCTACAACCTGAGATTCAAGGGGTGGGTAATAACTCCTCCAACATTCCCTACTTAATCCTCAGTGCTTCCACTGCTCAGCTTTGAGCATTTCGGAAACAACCCCCATACTCCCCTGCCTCCTCCTCCTCTGGCACTCTTATCTCACCCACAGCACTGGGCCTTAATTCCTGCACCTTCCCAGCATTACAACGAGGATGGGAAACAGAGAAATGTCAAAGTCTAACTCTATAAACATCAAGCATGTAACATTCACGCTCATAAGTATACACAAGCACAGAGCTATGTGCCACACATTGAACCCTAATACATTGGGTAGAACCAATTTAAAAAAAAAAAAGGTATTTGAAATCCTAGTTGGGAATAAATGACATTTTCTCCACAGATGAAATGTGACAGCAGGAGGCCTATCAATTGTTAAATGCTTATGTGTCTCCATAAAAGCAAACTCTGTGTGTGTGTGTGTGTGTGTGTGTGTGTGTGCGTGCGTGTGTGTGTTTATGTGTGTGCTCAGGACTTATGTGAAAATATATCAGCACTGCAAAAAATATGCATATATATCCACAAGAACACAGCAGACACAGTGTGAACTAACAAATGGAACCATGTTAACATATAGAGGCATATTAAAAATAAATATATCAAATGTAAGATATAATATATATAACAATAATATACACAGGAAATCTTGATGTACCTGAGGCAAGAGAAGGGCAGTTGTCATTTTAAATTCTGTAATGGGTCATGAAACCAAGGTCCACATTCATTCTATTTTTTATTATATTGAGATGACAAATAAGCTTGACCTTATGAGCCTGCCTTTCTTGTGTATTTCTGAAGTGTCCTTTGAGAACCAGGACAGAGAGGTCAGAGATGGAGTGATCAAGCTGAGAAAGATTTTGTCCCACTGGGTTTTCAGTATTCTTCACTTTTATGTCATGCTTGTGTGAGCTCATTCAGGTTTGAAGGGATTGCCCAGTTTCCCTCACATAACTTGTATGTGGATACTTCTTGCACTGGACATAACATACAACATTCTAGGCTCCATGGCCCGGATATTCAAACTGCACCAGGCTGTGGCGCAAGCCTGGGCACAGCTCAACTTGGCTGCGCAGGGGTGTGGCCTGGGCGATATTCAACGGAGCTGCGCTATGGCTCAGCAGCTTTGAATATCGCACCCTGGCCACCCTCACTGTGCATGGCACAGTGGCACTGCGCCAGCGCAAGTAGCCAGAGTGGAGCATGGAGATGCGCTAGGAGCAAGTGCCATTCGCCATTCACAGCACCCATGATATTCAAAAGGTGACATGCAAATGGAGCTATAATTTATGCAAAGCTGTACATGGGGCCATTTGCGTATCATTATGGCCCCATTTGCATCCCATTACATGCAGGTCGCCCGATCCCGATGACTTGTGCCTGGCCCCTGCGGTGTCAGCAGCCGTCGGGGACCGGCGCTCCAGCAGCCCGATCGCGGGCATCTGTAAAGATAAAAAAAGTCCTATATCCCTGGTGGTCCAGTGGACCAATTTCAGCCGGATCGCGGGCATCTGTGTTAATAAAGAGAACCCCCCCGGCCAATATCCCTGGTGGTCCAGTGGACCGCTATGTGCCCAATCGTGGGCATCTGTTTTAATAGAGAGAACCCCCTGTCCTAGATCCCTGGTGGTCCAGTGGACCGCTATGTGCCCGATCACAGGCATCTGTTTTAATAGAGAAAACCCCCCCAGCCAACATCCCTGGTGGTCCAGTGCACCTCACTCTGCCCGATCGCGGGCATCAGTACAACGGAAAACATCCTATTACCCTGGTGGTCTAGGGTACCCCCCAACCCACTGAGCCCAACTGCCCCACTCCCCGCTGGTCAGATAGCTGGCTGCTAGCTTCCACCGCCTCACTGCCCGCTGCCTGCCGACTGACACCCAGTAGGGCACGCCCATTGGCTCACGCCAGAACCAATGGGAGTCGCAGCCCTACTGAGGTGTCGAGTCAGCAGACGGAGGGACGATGATGAGCTCCTGCAGCCCACCGCTGACCGGGGAGCGGGCAGTGGGGCTCAGTGGGGAGAAGGAGAGTACCTAGATCATCAGGTAATAGAATGTTTCCGCACCCAACCGGATGCCAACGATCGAGCAGAAACGTAGACCACAGATGTTAACCAGGAGTTCTGCCTGGATGCCCGATCACACATAATCAATGGACCACCAGGGATATAAGATGGGGTTCCTTTCAAAACAGATGCCTGCAATCGGGCACATAGCGGTCCACTGGACCACCAAGGATACTGGACGGGGGTCGATTTAAACAGATGCCCATGATGGGGCATGGGGGTGCCACCAGGTGCGGCAGGAACTCGGGTGGCCACCCACAGGTGGCAGCTGCCGTGTTGCGCCCTGCAATGCAGCAGCTCACCTGTGGTGGCCATCAGTTGTTCCTTTTTTTTGGCTTAACTTTGTGCTGCTGGGTAGAGGTTAGCATGCATGGCTCTGCACATCCCAGGCTGAATATTGGGTTGTGCAGGTTATGCATGAGCACACTCCCCACCTGTGCCTGCGCCACTCTGATGCGCCCGCGATTGGGATTTGTGCAGCGACTTTTCCCTTTGAATATCGCACCGGGGTTCATCAGTGGGTTGCGCATGGTGCAACACTTTTTCACAATGTGCAACCCTTTTGAATATCTGGGCCCACATGTGTAACTCCCATGTATCATGAATTGCTGGTTTTGAGAGGTGTTGATAAAGTCCGAAGTGGATATGTGCTCACATGTTTAACAATAAGGGAGGCAGTATAGCATAGTGGTTTAAGGCTCTGAGCTGCACATCTGGTGACATCCAGCAGACCAGACCTGGGTTTGAATCCCACAGCTTCCACTTGCATACTGTGTGACCCTGAGCAAGCCACTTAACTTCCCTGTGCTCCCAAGTCGCACCTGTAAAAAAGCTTTCAGCCTAGTGTGCTACTTCTGGTCAAACAAATAAAAAAAAATAAAAATAAAATGTAGGAATATTGCAGGGTTTAGTGCCCCCTAGTGTTCTGTTACTTTGGTCAGGTATACATTTGTGCCTGACAATCAGGTTGGATAAGTTATGTGGTTGCTTGAAAGACAGTAAAAGTGGTTCTTGGAAGATACATTTCTGGTGTCATCCTCACTGAGTATTGGTTCTAAGTCTTTAATACATTCTTTATATTGAAGTAGTTGTTCCTTTAGCATAAGTGTGGCACATTCCACAGCTCTGTCAATTTCTCCAGAGGAGTGTCTCCATTCAGTAATTTTTTTTTATTTTAGTGTGACAAGGTGTTTATCTCTGTCCTCCTCACTCAAACAGATTTGATGGTATAGAAGTGCTTGACTGTGTATTACAGAATTTCACTGTGCCTAGGGTGATTTACATAGAGACACATACTCTGCTGGCAGGCAAGGACCACTTGGCCCACCAAGTCTACCCATTTTCCCTGCCTATAGTATAACTGCAGATCCTACTTGATCTCTGGCCCATTCACCCACCCCTTCCCTTTCCTTTCCCTAAGATTCCATTATGCTTAGCTAATACATTCTTGAACCCCACCACTGTTTTTGCCCTGACCACCTCCACTGAAAGACTGTTTCAGAAATCCACCACTTTATCTGTGAAGTACTTCCTCACATTTCTCCCAAATCAACCCCCTCCAATTTCTTATCATGCCCCCTTATCCTTGAGCACTTTTTTCTGAAAACTTCTTCCATCTTGTACTTTGTTTACCCCAATGAAGTATTTAAAGGTCTCTATACTATCTCTCCTCTCCTCTCCTCTCCTCTCTCTCCTCTCTTCCAAGGTGTACATGTTGAGGTCCTTTAAAACATAGAAACATAGACTTTGATGGCAGATAAGGACCACTTGGACCACCTAGTCTGCCCATTTCCCTAACTATTGGATAAGCTGCAGATCCTAGTTAACCAACAGCCTATTTCTTCCTACCCCCCACCAGAATTGCCTTCTGTCTGTCCATGTATTCTTGAATTCCCCCACTGTTTTTGACCCCATGACTGCCTTGGGAAGGCTGTTACATGCATCCACCACCCCTCCATGAAAAAGTACTTCCTCATGTTGCCCCTGAGCCATCCCCCCTCTATCTTCAAATTGTGCCCTCTTCTTACACATCTCTTTTTCTGAAAGATGCTACCTTCTTGGAATTTGTTGATTCCCTTGAGGTACTTGAAAGTTTCTATCATGTCCCCTCTCTCCCTCCTTTCCTTGAGGATATACATATTAAGCTCCTTTCATCTCTCTCTCTCTTTGTATGATTTCTGGTGCAGACCCTACACCATTTTAGTTGCCCTCCTCTGGCCTGCCTCTATCCTGTCTATGTCCTTGTGGAGAGAGGGTCTCCAGAACTGCACGCACACCTTCAGATGGGCTCTCACCAACTGACTGCACAGAGAGATAGCAACTTCCTGTTTTCTACTGGTGATGCCTCTTTCTATACATCCCAGTATCCCCCCAGCCCTCCTTAGTACCTTCTCACATTGCTTGCTTACCTTTAGGTCATCTGATATGACTACCCCAGGTCCCTTTCCATTTTTGTTGTTGTTAGTACCTCTCCCCCAATTGTGTAATCTTCCCCTGGGTTTTTGTTTCTCAGGTACATCACCTTGCACTTCTTTGCATTGAATCTAAGCTACCATACATTTGACCATTCCTCCAACCTTGCCAAGTCCCTTCTTATCTTTTCCACCTGCTCTTGTGTATCAGACCTGTTGTAGATCTTAGTGTCATCTGCAAAAAGGTATACTTTTCCTTCCAGTCCTTCTACAGTGTCACTTATAAAGACATTAAAATGGACCGGACCCAGTACCAAACCCTGAGGTATCCCACTAGTAACCCCACTTTCTTCAGAGTGGACTGTGTTTACTATTGCCCTCCATGTCCTGTTGTCCAGCCAATACTTTACCCAGGAGACCACCCTGGGGCCCACTCCCAGACTGGCTAACTTGTTTATTAATCTTTTTGTATGGGACTGTGTCAAATGCCTTGCTAAAGTCTAGGTAGACCATGTCCACAGCCCCTCCGTGTTCTACTCCTTTGGTCATCCAGTCATAGAAATCTATTAGATTCATCCAACATGACCTTCCTGCTGTGAATCCATGCTGCCTTGGGTCCTGTGCTCTGCTGGCCTCTAGGTACTCAACAGTTCTTTGTTTCAGAAGTGATTCCATCATTCTCCCTACCACTGAGGTCAAACTAACAGATCTGTAGTTTCCTGCCTCTGATTTGCTCCCACTTTTGTGAAGGGGAATCACATCTGCCCTCCTCCAGTCCTTAGGTACCACACCATCCTCCCATGATTTGTTAAAAAGGGTCGTTAGTGGTGTCACTAGTTCTCCCCTTAGTTCTTTTAGAATTCTGGGGTAAATCCCATCAAGGCCCATTACTTTGGGCACTGTCAGTTTCAGGAGTTCTTTCAGAACCCTTTCTTCTGTGAATGGACTGGTATTGACCCCCCTATCCAGAGTGCTTCTATTGATTGGATTAGGTACCTTCCCCTCCACTTCTTTGTGAATACTGAGCAGAAGAATTTGTTCAGTATCCCTGCTTTTTCACTGACACCCTCTACCCCCCACCATCCCCTTTATGAAGCCTTGTTATCCCTCCCTTGGTCTTTCTTCGCTCCCTAATGCACCTATAACAGGTTGTATTTGCCTTCTTAACTGAGTTGTCTATCCTTTCCTCAGTTTCAGCCTTTGCTATTCTGACTACCATCCCCACTTCCTTCTGCTTTAACTGGTACAGTTCTCTGCACTGCTCCTTCTGTGTTTCCTTATACTTCCTGAATGCTATCTTTTTTTCCCTAACTTTCCCTGCCACCCTCTTTTGAGAACCATAGTGATTATTTCCTTCATTTTGATTTGTTTATTTGCTACACACAAAGGCTTGATGCCTCTGTGATAGCAGTTTTGATGTTTCAATATTGTTCCTCCACCCCTCCTTCTTGCCCATTTTCTAGTTAATTACTTCACGTAGGGCTTCTGATATAGATCCTGCACCATGTGAATTGTCCTCCTCTGGTCCACCTCCATTCTGTCTATGTCCTTTCTGAGATGTAGTCTCCAGAACTAGATACAGTAATCCAGACGGGGTCTTACTAATGATCTATGCAGAGGCAACGCCACCTTCCTCTTTCTGCTGTTGATACTCCTCCATATGCAACCCAGCATCCCACTCACCCTCCCAACTGCCTTGTCACACTGCCTGGACACCTTTAGATTATCCAGTTTAATCACCCTTAGATCTCTTTGCTGCTAAGTGGTCATCAGTACCATCCCCCATTTTGTACTTTGCACCTGGGTCACTGTCCTCTCAGTTCATTATTTTGCTCTTTTTCACATTGAAATCCAGCTGCCATACCCTTGTCCACTGCTTGCATTTTCTAAGGTAACTGCTCATCCTTTACACCCTCCCCACTCACCAAGAGTGTCCACCCTATTGCAGAGTTTGGTGTCATCCATGGAGAGGCAGATCTTCTCTTCCAGCTGCTCAGCAATGTCATTGATAAAGAAATTAAAGAGGACCAGTCTCAGCCCTGATCCCTAAGGAACCCTGCTGGTTACCCTCCCTTCCTCTGAGTGAACTACATTAATCAACACCCTTTGCTGCCTATCCATCAACCAGTTTCATGCTCAGTTTACCACCCTTGGACCCATGCCTAAGCCACCCACTTTGCTTACTAATCTCCAATGTGGAACAGTGCCGAATGTCTTTTTGGCTGTTTTTGTATTGGTATCTCTGTCTGTCTGTTGGTTTCTTGTCAATACAGGAATGTATGGCTCGATCTTTGATGTTAACTGGTGTCCATGAAATTGATGCTGATGTCAGAGTACTCCAGGTGAAGTTTAATTGATGAGTGGAGGATGTTATGTTCCTGATGAAATTCTTTAAATGTGTCAGTACTTTAGGTCCAAACTTTAATTAAATCGTCAATATATTGGAAATATGCAAATGGTTTGATTGTACGTTGTTTCAGGAAATCCTCCTCCAAATTTGCTATGAAAAGGTTGGCATATTGTGGAGCCATTCTGGTGCCCATTGCTGTTCCCCATAGTTTGATTATAATATTTACTGCTGGAACAGAAGTTGTAGATCAGAATAAATTTGATACAGCTCAGAATGAATTTGGGGTGTAAATCATGATGCTATCCTTTCTCTTATAGATATTTAAGACAGGCTGAAATTCCATAAGTATATGGGATATTAGTGTAGAAGGAGTTCACTTCCATTGTGGCTAAGATGATATTCTGCAGTAAATCTTCAAAGTGTCCTTAATATAGCAGTCTCTTTCTGTGACAAGTGGTTTTAAAATGGTTTCTAAAAGTTTTTGTTTTTATACTTGAAATTCTAATTGTTCTATTATACACGGCAGTTTCAACCATTAATATAAGTCTTTTAGAAGTTGTCAGCCAATCAAAAATCTTCTTTTCCATCAATTGTCGTATAATAGATTTTAATTCTAGGATGATGAATTATGCAATATTTGATGTGGCACAGCAGGAGAACGGACATCAGGGTATTACTAATTCATTTTTGAATATGCCAAAACAGGAACTAAACAGTAGAGAAAGGCACGAATATTGAAACAAGCTATTACAAGCTGAGCATGTCTTTTCTGGTGAAACATGTTCAATAGATAAAATAAAATGGAAAAGGAGGCTATAATCCCACCATATATAATGCTCTGACTCACAATATAGCATTTGTCATTGTTTGTGATGGTAGGAACTCAATAGCTCATGAAGATAATGAACATATTCAAGTCAAGAAAGATGGATGTTCCTGGCTGCCCTTCTCCTCAAAGGAGATAAGTCAGGTTCTTATGGAGGTGGATGAGTGCCCTGTTGTCATATTGTACTGTTAAACTCCTCATAAAGTAGGGACTCAACTCCAAGGTTAAGTCATCAGAAAATATGGTCTATTAGGATTGAATTTAACACCCTTGTAATAAAGTGCAGACAGCATTTTGTGGCCTGCACCACTTTTTCAAGGCTAACGGAGGGCAATCTCTTAGTTTTGTTTTCTTTAATCCTGGGCTGACAACTCAGACTGCAACCTTATATGCTTTGCCAGACTGGATGGATACCTCATAGCATAGAAACATTGTTGACTATGGTGCCCATTTTTCCTACATGGCTCAGTTTTCAAGGAAATAGGCAATGTGGCCAGCTGGTCCCCTCAGCAACTGGAGACAGTCTCCAGTAGTTGTGGGGTCCATCCAGTCTTGTCATCCATTACTATGAGAAGTCTACAATCAGGTGGGCTTTAAGTAGTGATCTTTGATTTCAGGGGGTGAAAATAGTGATTGCTAGCACCAAGCATGGGCTTCTGGTAACAGAGATCCAATTATTTTGTAGGTATGGTTATTGGGGGTAGGCATTCTGAACCTGTGATCAATTATAAGGGAGAAGGGTGATAGAAACATAGAAACATAGAAGTTGACGGTAAATAAGGACTGCAAGGCCCATCCAGTCTGCCCATTTCTTTTTCTGCCTTATGAATGAGCCATCAGCCTTTGCTCTGCCAATGGCCTATTTATTCATACTCATCTGTATTGCTTCCTTATGCCTATCCCATGCCTGTTTGAAGCCCTGCACTGTATTTATATCCATCACCTCCTGAGGAAGGCCTTTTCATGTATTCACCACCCTTTCTGTGAAAAAGAACTTCCTCACAATTCCCCTTAATCTGCCTCCCTCTAATCTTATGCTGTGTCCTGTTGTCGTGCCATTTTTTATGTTTGCTAGCACTCATGTGCAAGAAACATTATGTGGCAGCTTAGGAGAGAAGCAAGTTGTGGAGGCGCAGCACTGTGACAGCCAATGGAGGCATTGCATTTGGGGACTTGGCACTGGTGGACCAATGGAGACACAGTGTGCTGATGGCACTGGCTTCCAAAAGTGCCACCAAGTTGTAACACACTGCCACTTTTCATGAGAAGAGGTCCCAAATGCTTTCATGAGGTGGGGTCAGAAAAAGGCCTTGTTGAAAATTTGTAGTGCAAATACCAACAAACCCCTGCGGTGTTGGGGTTTCTAACCATAATGTCCCACCCTACACAGACTGACAGGCATCAGGGTATGCCTTTGGATTGCTGACTGTACTGCTTATGCCATCCCACCCTCACCTCCCAGCCACTGACAGGTATCGAGGTGTACCTTGGACTCTTCAGCCCTAGACTTCACCCCATTCTCCTATACTGCACCCATTTCAGTGTATGTCCTTATTTAATGGGGTGACTGTAAAGCCAAACACCCCAAGGCACACCTCAACATGTGTTGGTGTCTGCAGAATAGGGTGAGGTGGCTCTTCAGGTTGTGATGGCTGCCGGCTAAGCCACGCGTTCTTCAGCTCCGCGAACCCCCCCGCTTGAATCCATTAAAGAACAGCTTACATTTGGGTCTTAACATTATAAAAGCTTGCAGATTATGAAATAAGAGCATTACCTGTCTCGAGTGTAAACTCCACCATTTGGCAGTCGCGTTTGAAGCCTAACTTGGGCATCGAAGCCGGGACTGGGGATTGCACTTGAACTGAGCTACAGTCGGAGGTCTGGATACGAGCTTCCCCACTTGGAAGTATTGCCACAAACAGAATTGGGGTGCTATTACAAGGGAAACACTGTTATATACGGAAGGAGCTGCACTATTTCCACGGGTGCAGTTACTGGCTATATGGAAGTGGATATGAAGACCCAGCATTCCAAACACATGCCGCCCAAGTCCCCAGATAAAACGAGCCAGCAAAGTGAAACAAAATGGGGGAAGGTCTTGAAATGGACCCACCGGATTCCCAGGCCTTGTTAACGGAGGTCACTTTTTCCGAAGGCCTGGCCCCACTAAAGGATGCGTTGCAAGCGGTTGTGGAGGACCTACAAGAAGTGAAAAATTCCCTGAGTCAACTAAGCATCAGGACAGGGGATAATGAAACCAGGATTTCATCTCTGGATGATTGGAGGGCATGAGCTGAACCTGAGATGGCTACCTTAAGACAGCGGCTGAAGAAAGCAGAGGAAAAGCTAGAAGATTTGGAGGGATGATCATGCAGGAATAACCTAGTAATACTAGGGCTACTGGAGGGAGAAGAAGGGGCGAATCTGGTGATGTTTGTGCAGAAGCTGTGCAGCAAAATAGCTGGACCATCACCAAACAGCCCCGTTTACATAATTGACTGTGCCCATCTATCTATACAACCCATGCCACCGCAGGGTCTCCTCCACGTCCGCTAATTTTTCATTTCCTGAACTATCTTGATAAGCAATATATCCTAGATAAGGTTAGGGAAATGAAAGACATCCAGTGGGAAAATAAAAAGATTCGCATTGCACAGGATTTGCCAAGATCGGTGAGGCTGTGACGTACGGAGCTACATCCGGTGGTCACGAAGTTAATCGCAGCCGATATTAGATTCCGTATGCGGTATCCGGCTATACTTCAAGTTCAGCATGAGGACAAATGGATACCATATGAATCCTCATCAGAAGCTATGTCAGATTTAAAGAAAAGATTCCCAGATCTGTTTAAGTGAGGCGGACTGTTGAAGTATGCTGTCTCAGCTGGGAACTGTGTCCCAACGAACTTAATGTGGAATGTTAATGTTGTAAAGGGGAATGCTTTATTAATAGCAGTGGGGACTGTTTGAAGTGTGTTCAATCTGTTAAAATATCTTCCTCCAATTGTGTACAATGCAAGCTGGGTTGACTAATTTAGCCCCTTATAGTTGTAAGCTGTGAGGTGGCCTATGAGACTTAGGATGACTTCTTAACTAATAGTGTTAATGTTTGGGATTGCTAGATGGACAGGAAAGTGAATCTTGTTCATAGGATGTTTAAATAGTACTTCCAAAGGGGATAAAATATAGCATAGTCTTCCTTTCTTTGAATGGATGTCATGGGGGGGGAGGAAGAGAGAAGGGAGCGGGATATCTGGTAGTAGAGTTGGATTGTAACCGAAGTTTGGGAAGGAGGACAGTCAGTAGGACTGGGGAATGGCAGATTATTAGTTTGGGGATAATGGGGGGAGGGAGATATAAGGGATGTTAGATTTTTGGGTTTTTGTAGAGAGGGGGGAGGGAAAGGAATGTCCACCACTTTAGGGGGCGAACGAGAGGAAAAAAGAATATAAGTCTAAGGAAAGTACTACATTTCTATGAAGCCCGGTTTAAGGGATTCAGAGGAGAGACAAGAAGTAATCATTCGATTTCTGATTGGGTCCCTCTGGTTTATAGTTAGGGTAGAAACATGAGGTTTAAATCCTGGAATGTGAGGGGAGCCAGAAAAAAGGTTAAGCGTTATCTAATTCTGAGGCATTTGGCATCACTAGGTGGTAAGGTAATTTTTCTCCAGGAAAAGCTCTTGTTCAGAAGGTGTCAAATTGGGCAAATCTATGCTGCAGGCAACACCACGGCCCAGAGAGGAGTAGCTATAGCTTTTACTTGAGACACAGCTTTTCAGTTGCAACGAGCCCAAATAGATCCGCAGGGTAGGGTTATACTATTACTGGGAATACTGAATCATGTAGAGATGTTATTGGGCTCAATTTATGGGCCTAATAAGGACTCCCCCGAATTCTTTACTGCCCTCTCACAAACTCTGGGATCCTTCCCGAAAGCGCCAATAGTACTGGCAGGAGATTGGAACAGGTGCAATCTCCAGAATTAGAGAGATCAAGTAGTCAGAGTAAAAGATTTCTTACCCCTGTACAGCTAATGTTTAAAGAATTTCTGGCAGACCATGAACTCATTGACCCGTGGCGCTTATTAAATCCTAACCTGAAGCAGTTTACATGTTATTCTGCTGTGCATAGATCCCTGTCACACATAGACTTTTTCCTTGTTAATAATCCAATATTGAACGAGATAGCTGGTAGTGGGATTACCCCTAGAACTATTTTGGACCACGCACCTATCTGGCTAGAGGGAGCCCTGCCTAAGTCCACTGTGAAGGATAGTAGTTGGAGACTAAATGTACAGATGCTTCAGGAGCCAAAGGTAGTGGACATCCTTAAAAAGAGTATAGAACGCTACATAGTAGAGAACTCTGGTTCCACACAACGTTTAGATATGCTATGGAGCGCGTTTAAATGTGTCATTAGGGAGAATGCATACGGTTGGCCACAAATCGGAAAAAGAAGAGAGAGGCCCTTTCTTCTTCCTTGCTAGGCCAAATACAACATCTTGAACATATGGTAAATCATGATCCAAGTGAAGAGACCCTGACCCAATTAGCTTTGCTAAGGAATCAATACTCAGAAATCTTAAGAAAAAAGGCGCAATTTGTGCTGTTTAGGTCTCACACGAAATACATAGATCAGGGTAACAGAGTGGGCCGTCTTCTGGCACTGCCACTTAAAAAGCAGGAGGATTCTAGAATGGTTGTGGTGGTGAACTCCAATAAGGATGGTACACTGCTTACGAAGCCTAGGGAGATTGTTCAGGAATTTGAGGAGTATTATAAAGAGCTATACTCCCCCTTAACTTGCCCTCCAAATTTGGCTGAAATTAAGAGTTACCTACATTATGCCCATCTTCCCTTGCTCTCCCCATAGGATAGAAAGTTCCTGGTTAGGAGGATAGGAAAACAAAAACTGTCTGAAGTTATACACGCCCTCTCTAATAATAAAGCTCCCGGCCGGATGGCTTCCCACCTCGTTTTTATAAAATATTTGAGGAGCAGCTCTCTCCATTGCTCTTGCAGGTATTCAACTTTTTTTGTGAGTCTGGAATAACTGACCCAACCCTCCTGGAAGCTCTTATTATAGTGATACCAAAGCCGGGTAGAGATCAAACCAAGGTAAATAATTACCGGCCTATATCCTTAATGAACTATGATATCAAGCTGTTCTCTAAAATTCTGTCAACAAGATTAGCACAGGTCTGGAAACCCCTGCTCAGCTCGGAACAGGTGGGATTTGTGGAAGGGAAGTCGTCTGCAGACCACCTAAGGAAGCTTTTTCATATCTTCTCTGCGTCCAGGCTAAGCCTGTCCCCTATGGTTCTGGTATCCCTGGACACAGAGAAGGCTTTTGACCGGGTCAGTTAGCCCTTTTTGTTCACAGTTTTAGAGGAATTTGGTATCTCAGAGGAATTTATTCAATGGATCAAAACCCTGTACACAAACCCTTCAGCAAAAATCCTCTGTAATGGGGTTTGTTCCAACTCGTTTCCACTGCATAAAGGCACCCATCAGGGATGCCCGTTGTCGCCAATGTTATTTAATTTATATATTGAGCCTCTGCTGTATTTCCTACAGCACTCTCCCTCGGTGCAAGGTATTCAGATAGGTCATCTGCATCTCTGTTTGTCAGCCTATGCGGATGACATTCTGTTACACTTGACGAATCCTGAAACTTCGATCCCGGCAGCTTTGAGTATCATAGAAACTTTTGGGAAGTTAGAAAATTACAAATTAAACATTGAGAAATCCACGGTGATGCCACTCAATAGTTATACCTATCATGCACATATAAACAATACTAATCTGAGATGGGGCTCCCCAAATTAAATACCTAGGACTCACTATCTCTAGGGATATGGGGCAGATTAAGAAACATAACCTATACTCTTTACTAGGAACTATTAAGTTAGACCTAGATAGATGGGCCCCTTTACATCTCTCGATACAGGGGAGAGTTAGTGTGATAAAGATGAATATTCTCCCAAGATTATTTTACCCTTTAAACATGCTCAACTTTTATCTTCCATATTCATGGTTTCAGAAAGTACACAGTGTTATTTCATGGTTTTTGTGGAAAGGAAAACCACCAAGAAGATCGTATATGGAGTTAGGGGCAGCAAAACTATGTGGGGGCCTTAAACTTCCTAACTTTTATCATTATTATTTAGCTAGCCACATGGCTAAATACTTACGGTTGATCCATCCGGCTTTCCAGCTCCAGGGAAATGCCCAGAACCCAGCGTGGTTACAATTAGAGTGGCACTGGATTGAGCAGAGTGGTATAGATCCCTTGGCTCTATTATATACCACGACTAAAGAATGCCACCCTTTCCTCAGGGATGAACTAATTTTAATGTCCTTCAAGGTCCACAAGCAGTTATGCAAGGCTATTAAATATAATAACCTTAAAGATATCTCCCAGCCTCTATATTCAAATCCCAATTTTAAAATTAGTGGTCAGTGCCTAAAGCCGTATATATCATCTCAAAATTCCAAGGTAATAATATCGGCCCTGTTGGAAGATGGCAAACTCAAAGCTACTAAGGATCTTATGTATATCTTAAATATTCCTGAGAGGTAGGTTTTCTACGGATACCAGGTCAGGCACCTATTAATTACCAAACTTGGAAATGATAAGTGGGATGAGGATCAATCAGGGCTTTTAGAAACATTACGAACCTTGGCCTGGCAACCGCATGCTGTCTCTAAAATTAATTCAATTCTATATCCCCTTATATGTCCTGGGGTGACCGGCAGGTCTATATACTGGACAGAGCAATTTCCTACTAAGGATTTAAACTGGGAAAAGATATGGCAGGCAGTGGTCTCTTATACTTCCAATGATAATCTTCAGATAATGCAATTTTATATATTGCACAATATGTATCTAACACCCTCCAAGTTAGCAGCCATGGGTAAACTAAGCGACAATATATGTATTAGATGTGGTAAGGCAGAGGGCACTCTGCTTCACATATTATGGGATTGTCCGAGGGTGAAAGGCTTATGGAAAGAGATACAAGAGAAAATAGACTCCCTATTAGGTTTGGAAGAGGGCTTCATACTGGAGATTTGTATAGTGGGGGATTACGCCACTGTCCCGGTTAAAGAGAGATGGTACCACTTAGCCCTTATATCCCACACAGTTAAAAAACTGGTGCTTAAGCATTAGGAGGATTCCTCAGTAATTACTTACATGGAATGGCTGAATAAATTACTTTACAATTTGAGAGTTGAAAAAACGATTGCATCGTTAAGACATAATCTTAGAGGTTTTGATAAGAAATGGGGGAGGCTCTATGCGCTGTATGTATCTAATATGGATACAGTTACTTAGGTGTTTTTTTTTCCTCTTTTTCCTTTTTCAATAAGTTACCGGTGCTTGTAACCCGATCGAGCAGCCCTTTCCTTGGCCTTGTCTTGTTGCAGCTTGTACGTTAGGTTAGTTTTGAGGGGTGGACATTGGGAGGTGGAAGAGGGGAGGGAGCGCTGGGGCCTAGTTGAGCCGATGTAACCTATATATATTTGTAAATTGGTATATTTTACATGTATAATAGAATGAGTGTATTTCCTATTGTATAGGGCTACTCCAAGCTGTGTGGTTTGATGTGTTAAAATGGTTGTTGATTCCTTTTGTTACTCAAAACTTTAATAAAGCATATTAAGTTAAAAGAAAAAAAGAATAGGGTGAGGTGACTTGGCATGACCGTCAAGGGCAATGACCCAAACACTGACCCCAGTGCCTGTCCATCTCTACAGGATGGAGGTGGGGTTGGCGTGAAGTTCAATACTTCTCTGCCATTCCTATTCTGCATCTGTCTAACTCCTGCATTTCCAATGCTAATACCAGCAAGCAAACATTCGGCATTGACAAATGCTTGTTCTTATATTAAAACATGTTAGACTTTTTCATCTTGTTATTGCCCTTAAGGTGTTTGAAAGTTTCAATCATATCACCTCTCTCACTCCTTTGCTCTAGGGTATACATATTGAGCTCCGTTAATCTGTCCTCATATGTTTTCTGATGCAGTCCCTGCACCATTTTGGTTGCCCTTCTCTGGACTGCCTCCATTTTGTTAATGTCCTTGTGTAGGTGTGGCCTCCAGTACTGAAATCAGTACTCCAGATGGGGCCAGACCAGTGTCTTTTAAAGAGGGATTATTACCTCCCTCTTACGACTTGTGATACCCCTACTAATACACCCCAACATCCCTCTAGCTTTAACTACTGCTTTAGTGGTGTGTTTGGATTATTTCAGGTCATCTGTGATGATGATTCCCGGGTTTCTTTTTTCCCTTGTGATTGCCAGCAACTCCCCTCCCAACCTATAGGTAGCTTCAGGTTTCTCTTTCTTATGTGCATGATCTTACACTTCTTTGCGTTAAATCCCAGTTGCCACTCTTCATGCCATTTTGCCAGTTTTTCCAGATCTCTTCTCATTCTGCCCACCCTATCTGGATCATCTACTTTGTTGCACATCTTGGTGTCATCTGCAAACAGGCAAACCTTAACGTCCAGTCCATCTGCAATGTCATTGATGAAGATATTGAAGAGGACTGGTCCCAGTACTGATCACTGAGGTACCCCATTTGTGACTTGCATCTCTTCTGATTGTATACCATTTAACAGCACACTCTGTTTTCTGCCTGCCAACCAGTTTGCCACCCAGTTGACCAACATCTAACCCACCCTGAGCCAACCCAGCTTATTAATCAATCTTCTATGTGGAACAGTATCAAAAGCTTTGTTGAAGTTAAGGTAAGGGGCATCAACTGCATCCCCTTGGTCTACCATTCCAGTTACCCAGTCAAAGAAATCAATGAAATTAGTCTGACTGGACTTTCCTGTTGTAAACCCATGCTGTCTTGGATAATGTGCTCCTATGGATTCCAAGTGTTGCACTATCCTTTCTTAAGGAGTGGCTCCACAATTTTGCCCACTACTGAGGTAAGACTGACTGGTATGTAGTTAACTGCCTCCTCCCTGCTGCCACTCTTGTGCAGCAGGATCACATGAGCCCTCCTCCAGGCTTCTGGGACCTATCCTATGCTCAGAGACTCATTAAACAGTTCTGATAATAATGGCTCTGCTATTTCCACCCTTAGTTCCTTTAGT
Source organism: Neoceratodus forsteri (assembly GCA_016271365.2). NCBI lineage: Eukaryota > Metazoa > Chordata > Ceratodontiformes > Ceratodontidae > Neoceratodus > Neoceratodus forsteri. The sequence continues at coordinate 940,737,443 of CM057455.1, forward strand.
ACCCTGGGATGTATGCCATCAGGTCCCATTGCCTTGTCCACCCTGAGCTTATCGAGCTCTTTTAGGATCCTTACTTTTGTGAAGGGACTTTTGCACACCTCCCTCCCCCCATGCCATGGTGCTGAGCTGTGGTCCTTTCCCTACCTTCTCCTCAGTAAATATTGAGCAGAAGTATCTATTTATGATAGATGCTTTTTCTTGATCCTCCTCCACTCACTCCCCCTTATCCTCTTTGATCTTAGCAATGCCCCCTCTGGACTTTCTCCTTTCACTAATGTTGCTATAGTAAGTCTTGTCCCCTTCATTTACTGCTCATGCTAGTGTTTCCTCGGTTTGGGCCTTTGCTTGCCTTACTGCCTTCCCTGACTCCCTCAGGGAAGTTTGGTATGCCTCCCTATCTTAATCCCACTGTGTTCCCTTACATTTCCTGAAGGACAGCCTTTTGGCTCTGCCCTTTTCTGCTACTGTTTTTGAGAACCAAAGTGGTTTCCTCCTTCTTTCACTCTTGCTTTTTTCCCTAACACAATGGGATGTTGCTTCAAGTGTTGCATCCTCAATGCTTGCCCACTTTGCCTGTACCACCTCACCTGTATTTCTTCTTGCCAGAGGTAGCTTAACTCTGTTGGCCATCTTATAAAAGTCAGCTCCTCTGAAGTCCCATATTTTTGCCTTGGATTGGGATGATTTAGTTCTAGTGGCCAAATTGAACCATACCATATGATGGTCATTGGCCCCAAAGTAGCCTTCTACTGGAGATCTGTGATCCTTTCCCCATTAGTCAGTACTAGATCCAGGATAGCCCTGTCTCTTTTGGACTGTTGTACTAATTGTTTGAGGCCCCTCCCGCAGGGAACCCACTATGTGTCTAGTTCTGGCAGATGTTCCTGCTGGTATTGATCAAACTGTATCTGGCATGTTGAAGTCTCCCATTATCAGAACCTCCCCTTTAGCTGTCATGTTTTGTATATCTTCTAACAGTAATGTGTCTGTGTTTTCCCCCTAGTCTTGAGACCTATAGACAACCCCAGTTCATATGGCTGTCCCATTTCCTGTTTCCAGAGTGACCCACAGTTCTTCTGGTTCCTTATGTGTATTCTGAATTTCTGTAGCTTTTATATTTTAATTGACATAAAGGGCCACTCCCCCCTTTGCACCTCAGTCTCTTCTGAACAGTATAAAGCCATGTACTGAAGTCTCCCAAGTGTAGTCATTGGTGAACCATGTCTTGCTAATGACTACTATGTCCAGTTTAGCCTCTGTCATTGTTTCCTCCAGGTCTGGGGTCTTGTTTCCCAGACTGCAGGCATTTGTGTACATGATTTTCCATTGGCCTGATTTTGGTGTGTTAGTTGTGGGGTGAGGTCCAGCTTTTCCCCTGTGTGTCGTATGGGGAGCTGGACCTTTTTCCTTACCTGGCGATGCAAATGAACTACAAACATGTAACTCCTGTTTGATCACTAGCTGAGGGGGGAGGGGTGTTCTTCCCATTTGATGTATTGGGTGCTGCTCCTCTCTCCCCATTTGCTAGCTTAAATATTCTGCAACATATGAATACTGAATATAACTATTTGGGAACATTCATTAATCTTGGTTTAGAACAAATGGTTTTGGAACCTACCTGTGAAAAAAAATATCTTGGATCTCATTTTGACTAATATTCCGGATAAACTTAATAGCATAGAAATAGTTGAACCATTAGGATCTAGCGATCATAACACAGTTACATTATCTATAATGTAATTAAAAAATAGTTGTAGGGAAAACAAATATCGCTTCAATTATTATAAGGGTAATTATAAAGAAATAAAGGAAGTATTGCTGAAAACTAAATGGAAAATATTATATAAAGACAAGAGCACAGATGAGTATTGGCATCTTCTTAAGGGAAAGATATATGACCTAGAACAAAAATTTATTCCTAAGATTAAAATAAATAATCATAAAGGTAAAATCCTGGTATGGTTGACCCCAAAAATTCAAAAACATATAAAAACAAAACAAAAAGCATATAATAAACTAGAAGTTGACCCTAGTGTAGAAAATAGAATTAAGTATAAAAAATAACTTAAAATCACTAAATCCCATATTAAAAATGAATGGAAACGGATTGAATTTAAATTGTCAACACTGGAATATAATCTGAAATCTTTTTATGCGTATATAAACAAAAATAAAAATTCTAATTCACCAATATCTACTATTGTTAATGAAGGGATAGTCGTTGAAAATGGATTAGATGTAAGTAATATATTCAATAAGTATTTTGGGTCAGTGTTCTTAAATAAAGAACCCATAAATGATTCAGAATATAATTATTCTAGTCCATATGAAGTAATTACTATGAGGGAAATAAAAGAGGCAATTGGAATTCTAAAAGAAACTTCATCTTCAGGGCCAGATAATATAAATACATACTTCATTAAACAAATGTTGGATGCACTTTTGTACCCACTGTATGTGATTTTTAACAAGTCATATAAGAGTGGGGAAGTTCCTCATGATTGGAGGCTGGTTACGGTAATACCAATATATAAGAAGGGAAACAGGAATAAGGTTGATAATTATAGACCTATTAGTTTGACATCGGTGGTGTGTAAAATTATGGAAAGGATATTGAAACAAACGATGGATCACAAATTAATAACTAAGGGTATACAGAATATTACACAACATGGATTTTGTAGGGGAAGATCATGTACTACAAATCTTGTTACTTTTTATGAGAGTCTAAGTATCAGCTTGGATAATGGTATTCCAGTGGATGTTGTGTTTTTGGATTTTAAAAAGGCATTTGACAAAGTTTCACATAAACTCTTAGTTATGAAACTGATCAAGTTGGGATTTAATGGTTATACTGTCAAATGGGTTGAAGAATGGTTGAAAGATAGAAGCCAGAGTGTAAGAATAGGGAATATAACTTCGATTAGTATCCCAGTGACAAGTGGAGTACCTCAGGGTTCTGTTCTGGGCCCTACATTGTTTGGTATATTTATTGGGGACCTGCAATCGGGGGTTAATAGTCAGTTCAGCAAATTTGCAGATGACACTAAAATATCAGCAGAAGTGGATTCAGAAATAAAAATTTATCTATTAAAAAAAGATTTAATGATCATTGAAAAATGGGCAAAAGATAATGATATGTGGTTTAACATTGACAAGTGCATGGTGATGCATTTGGGCAAAAAGAATTCCAGTGTTGATTATGCACTTGGTGGGAATCAAATTAGGATTGGAACACAGGAACAAGACTTAGGGGTAATAGTAAACAATAAATTTGATTGGAGTAACCAATGTATCAAAGTGATTCAAACAGGAAATCATATTATTAATGCAATTAAAAAATCATGTATAACACGTAATAAAGAATGTATAATACAATTGTATAAATCATACATTAGACCACACACTGATTGTGCAGTTTCCTTTTGGGCACCATATCTGGAAAAAGATAAAAAAAATGATAGAAAGTTTACAGAGAAGAATGACCAAATTAATTCCAGAAATAAAATCTTTACCATATCAAGATAGGGTTAAATCTCTGGGATTATATGACTTACAAACAAGACGTGATAGAGGGGATTTGTTGTTACTGTTTAATATTTTGAATGATGAACATCTTATGGAATTAAGTGGACTAACCTATATGGATAAAGTATATGGATTAAGATGTAATAACAAGCAAATTAAAGTACAAAAGGCAATTTCCAATAAAAGGAAATTTTTTTTACAGTGAGAACCGCAGTACTTTGGAATTCTTTGCCACCGTATATAGTTAAACAGACATCCTGGAAACAGTTTAAAGTACAACTAGATAGGTTATTTCTGGGAAGTTGAAAGTAATCTCCCCCACTATTGTGGAGAAAGTGGTCCCGATGGGCCTAGTCCCTGCTACCACTTTTAAAAAATGAGAGTACCTGAGAGTAACATCTGCCCCAATGCACTGAGTCCCTTCTTAGTCAGATGCAGTCCATTGAATTTAAAGAACTTTCACTCTGAAAACTGTTTCCTGTTACTTATACATTTGTGTCTTTTTCCTGGCACCAGCCCTTGAGCCACATGTTTAGCTCCCCTATCTCCCCTTCTCTGACCTTCTGTCCATCTGCCCCCACCCAGACTGGCAGGATGTCAGAAAAGGAGATGCCAGATGAAATGAATTGCACTTTGTTTCCCAGCCTGGTTAGGTGTTTCTTGGTCTCCACAACTGACCGGCTGTCAAGATCATTAGTCCCTATGTGTACCAGGACATTGAGGTTTTCTCCTGCTTTCTGCATGATTTTAGCAATGTGGTCAATGTCTCATCATGCTGATGTACCTGGTAGACATCTGACCATTACACCCAGCCGGAGGTAGGTATCAACTCCCCAAATCACAGAGTCTCCTATGATCAGAAGTGCTTTGGATTTCCTTTTTGCATTTTTTGTTTTGGTCCCTGTTTTGGGCAAGTTTTGTAGTGCTAGCTCCGGTGCTGCAGTGTCCTGCTCTGCAGTATTGTCTGCCTCTTTGATTGATTTCAGAGATAGAGGCAGATACCTGTTTGTAGTTTTTATATGGTTTGTGGAGGTGATACATTGGTGAGCACTGAGTGATGGGACACCTAATTTGCCCCTCCTAACCATCTGCCAACCTCCTGGACTAACTCCCCTCTGCAGTCGAGGTGCTTCAGTTGGATATTGGGGAAATGGTAGGAAGTCCTTGTAATATATTTCCTCCAAAATATGTGATTTGAGGTTTGCAATCTCTTCCCATCCTGCCCTGAGTGGAGTACTTAGATCTTCGATGGTCCAGCATTTAGGACAGCATCCTAAATCCTGTATAACAGCCCTTTTGAAAAGTGTCCCGCAGTACCTGCAGTTAATGATATCCATTCCCACTGAGTTGCCGAGTTTATTACCTTGTCTGAGTAATTAGAAGGAAAATGAAAGCAAAAGTTTGACTATTTTTTTGTTTTGTTTGTTTGTTTTTGTGTAACTTCTTTTAACAGTTAAATTAATTGTGCCCCAGTAAGTGAGGTCACTGTGTGGATACCCCTCTGATCCTCCCCTTCCTGCTTTGATACAGGAAATGTCACAGCTGTGCTACTCTGTAAAAGGAGTGTAGTATGAGGTGGTTGGGGATGGGGTGGGTGGTTGGTTGGGCCCTTTCCCTTCCAAAAAGAGAAGAACCACGGGTGAAAGAAACAAGGAGGTAAGAGCAGTAACATTCAATCAACAACAAATGCTATCCCCCAGTCTGCATCTCATATGTGCTCCTATAATTAGCCCTGAAAGCTTAGCCTAATGACAGATAAAACTGTAAAACCTGTAAGCACCACCTGTAACAATTTCACAGAAGATATACCCTGCAAAAAACACTTTGCTACAGAGAAAAATAAAGCAGTACAAAAGTAACAAAACCTGTAAGCACAACCTGCAGAACACTTTAACAGAAGATATACCTTGCAAAAAACAATTTGAATCAGAGAAGATTACAGCAGTAATCTGTAAGCACAAAACAGTAACACACCTGTAGGCACACCTTGTAACAATGCAGCAGAAAGTATACCCTGCAACAGCAATTTGAATCAGAGAACAATAAAGCAATAAAATGTAAGCAAAAAACAGTAATAAAACCTGTAAGCACAAAAGAAAATAATAACTCGCAGTAAAGCTGCCTAGCCAAAAGAAGCCTTAATTTGTTTCCTTTCTCTGATAATGTCGTTTCTTGCTCTGTCTTTATAAGCAACCCTAGAAGAATGGAGATCAGGAAAAGCTAGGTGCCTTTGCCAGCAAACCTAGTCTTCATAGTCTACATAGTAGGATCCTAGTTCATATATCATCAAATGAACTACTATCTTACTTTGTATGATGCCCATATGAACAAAGATTACAAATGTTAATTAAGCCACATATTAAGACCTTTCTCTAAGCAGTAAAGTGCAGAATGCACCTACGGGGTTCCAACAAACAAGCTACATGTGTTGGTTCCTCCCCATAATATCATTTTGGTAGGTTTCTAAATTTGAATTTTCAGGCAAAACTAAATGCAAGATGGTGGCCATATGAAGTAGGAATTTTCCCATACAATGTAGGATTCCTACTTCATTTCATACAGCTATATTTTAGTGCTTACTGAGCATGCTCAGAAACAATTTTGTTACATTTTAAAATTTCAGTAACTTAAAAGTGACTTATTATTTTTTCACCAGACTAGCAAAAGGCACATCTGTGAGGTAGTCCCTTTCAGTCATGAAAATGTCAGACCAAAAATACAAAGCATCTGGGCTGTAGGCTAGTTCAAAGAAAAATCCCAACAAAGTCAATGCACGAAAACATGTTTTTTCAACTCTCTGTAACTCAGAAACTGCACATCTGACCAGAACATAACTTGTAAAATCAAGACATCTACACCATAGGAAGGCGCATACCACATTTCTTGCAAATTCATTGAATGGTTGCAAAGATATAAAGTTCAAAATGTTAAGTTTAACATTGAAGTGCCTACTAAACTCTAATTATAGGGGCGTGACTGCGGCCATATATAAAGATACATATGTGTGTGTGTATATGTATGTGTATATATATATATATATATACACATACGAATATATATATATATATATATATATATATATATATATATATACACACACACACACACACACACACACACACACACACACATATATAATACGGGAGTGGTAGTGCCCCTATAGTTAGGGTTGAGCAGGTACTTTAATATTAAACCCTAAATTCTGCACATTTCTAAAATGGCTTTGGAATGTTGTGGAGAAAGCAACATGCTCCAAATGTGTGATCTGCCAGTTCAAGGGTTAGGGGGTGATCCTACTACTGATCTGTGCAGCCTGCCAAAGGAGGACCCCCGGTGCTGCTGCACACCCAAAGTATTTCCCCTGGCTGAGTGGGCTAGGGGAACCTGTGACATCTACAGAGTCAGCAATAGAGAGCTGGGATGAGCTGGGAACTGTGACTGCTACTATGACCAGCTCAGAACCCATCCTACATCGAGTGCCAAGCAAGAAGCTGAAAGGCCTGGTGGGGTGGCTCCAGAGAAAGCAGAAGCTTCAGTCCTGAACCTTCCACCCACCATCTGTGGATGTGGTCATGGGAATGGCGTCCACATGAGGTTGCTGACCCCCAAGGACTTTTCTGAACCATCACAGCATTCGTCCTCTGTGCCCCCAGAACTCCCAGGTGCAGCTGCTTCAGCCCCAGACCAGCCAGATGAGGAGCTGGAGGAACCAACTTCTACCCTATCCACACCAGGGAAGCTTGGTGCAGCATCCACTGGATTAGTGCTGCTAGAGGGAGCGAGTCATGTTAGTGATTGAGACTTGGACAGGGACATCATGACTCAGCACAAGTCAGTAGACATCACCTCTTGGAAGGACTGACCTAGCCTTGCTGATAATTGTTGTTGTTGCTGGAGAGAACTTTATGAGGGCATAAAAATGGAGACCCCAATGTGAGGAGGTATAGGGAGGGAGTATGGCTGCTGAATGGGCAAGCCCCTCATTTCAGCATTAGACAACTGCCACAATGAAGCCAAGTGGAACATATTATCCAAAAAAAAGATCGGCGAGGTTATCCACAATCTGTTTACCCCTACCTCCCTGAGAGACAGTGGGTTATCATAGGAGAAAATCATCAGGACTGGGTATATTGGGGTACCCAGGACAAGTTTTATAAGAAACACAATCTAGGCCCTGACAGCACCAGTTATGCCCTCCAGAGGATTCAAATATTGTCAAATCTAAGTCTGCCAACTATGTCTGGGAAGGCCTCACTTTATTCAAGATGCATGCCCTGGTACAGGATCTGCTAGGCAAGAGGAAAAAGAGCTTTGTGGATGGATTTGACTCCTTTGACCAGGCTACCACCAAACCACTGCCTGGTTACTACTTTTCCAGGATGTGAAGACTTTTGATCTGCAGTGTTCTCGTCTTCCCCCAGAAGATGCACTTTAAATATGGACCTTGAACAGACACAGCCTTAAATGGGTGAGATTAAACCCTTTTCTAGATAACTCATTTTTAGGGCTGTGGGCAGAGCCTACAGCACTATTGGGATCAGATTGTAGCTCTAAAATGGCTGATCTTGGAACTCCCTTTTTGGACATTTGGAAGTATTCCTCCATAGCTGCAAAATAGTGCACTCCCCCTCTAATGTTTTCTATTTTCTGCTCTATGTTAAAGGCATCTGAAGGGAGCGGGGGTGCTACTGTATTGTACCTCAGAACTTCTCAGGATATTAACAAAAGAAACTTTTTTAAACTGCTGTTTCTATCATCTGTCCAGCTCAGTCTAATAGGTTTATTTTATTTCTTTCAGTAACCTAGGGGCTAACTCATTATAAGTTGTCTGGAATTTAATGAACCTCTGAAAGTCAGATTACAGTGTCAGATTATTGACAGTGCAGTTTGCAGCCTGTGTCAGCTATCTCATACCTATGGGCACACACACTCACTCACTGACACACACACACACACACACACACACACACCAGCATGTACTCTGACTAAATAAATTCAAGAGGACTAAATTATCAGCATGCCAGTTTTTGATGATTGTGGCTAAACAGCACTATATGGCACCAACAAGAAAATAACTTTGGTCATTTAGTAGCTCTTCACAGCCCGATCGGCTCTGGCTAGAGTTTGTTAAATAAAAGGGATTGCAGAGACTATGCTGTGATGAACAAACAGCATGTGTCTGTTATGTGAACATTTAGACTCTCATTTTAAAGTAATGCTTCTAGTACAAGCAATAGACTGGGACTCTGCACCACGGTGCTGCTAATGTGGAGGGAAATGTGATGATTATTGTTTATATTTGAATTTTGCAGCTAATGTTTGAAATGTTTTGAGTTTTTGCAGCTAGTTTAAGTAACAGTCTGTGACTCTGCACTTCGGTGCTTCTAAAGTGGGGAAAACATGCTGATTGTTGCAGTGTATGGTGAAGTTTGCAGCTAATCTTTAAAATGTTTAAGTGTTTGTTACTGCATGCTGTTTTGAAATGATTAAACAGTGACATTTAAAGTGTATTAGGGTAGTGATTTGTTTAATTGAGAAGAGCAAGTTTTAGGCAGGTTAAGCAGCAGAGGGGTGCATGTCGGGGAGGGGGAGAGCCGGCAAAATAAAATAAATAGACTAATACCTGTGCATAAAGCACAAAATATTGTGCCCCTGCCCAGCCCTGAACCCTGCATCCTCCCAACTAGAGCCAGCCACCCTCACCACCTTGCCACACAGCCAGCTTGGTGGCTTACCCCCTCACCACCCCTCACATACCTTCTGTCCTCTTCCGGTATTCTGTTGCTCTTCCCGTCACCTTGCCCTTCCTCCTTGCTACCCTTTCAGGGTCCCTGACCTTACAGAAGCTGAGATTGAGTCCCTCAAATCTAAGTCACTCAGTCTCAGTCACCCTTTTCATGGTATACCTCCAGTAATAGGTCAAATGTAGTTGGGTTGGGGATGCCATGTTTTTGATTCCTAAAAGATTTATTGGATGGGTTGGGATGCCTAGTGTTAGGTCCCATGAAATGTGACAAGTTTGGAACCCATCATTTCGGTGGTTTGCCAGCATGTCATGTGTAGTTGTGCTCCATACCCAAATGCAATACAGTTGCTGTGGAGGCTGAGTAAGTGCTGCCCACTGGAACAGTGATCATTTGAGGCAGGGGAAGATATAACCCACCGTTGCAGGTTGGGTATACTAATTTCCCCCCTTGATCAGGTTTTGGCTTAATTAATTAATCAATATTTATGGTAGTTGAGTCTACATGGGTCGGGGGCCACCCCAGGTGATTCAGCCATAAGTACATTTTTTTGGCATGGTTTAGGGTCATATTCCACACCGTTGAAGTGTGCAGTGGTGAGGTTGCAGGAGCAGGGTGACTGCCTGCTCCTGCATCTTCTTTTGCGGCTAGTTGGGTGGTCCAGGGAATAGCAGCAGCAAGTTCATGTGGTGGCAAGAGTAGATAATGGTGATGTCTCTGGGTTGAGGGGACTCAAACCCACTGCTCTTGAAGTTAGAGATGGAGCAAGGAGAGACTGGATGCAGTCATGCCTGCCAGAGAGCTAGAGGGTATGCTTGCAGTAGGTCGTGACACCCTCCCCCCCCAAATCTGGACTGTACAGCCTGCAGTGAAGGTGAAACTGGTTGGAAAAGAGCAAACAGTACCAGTAAGCTGGCCAGCAGAGATGGACCCATTTTTAGGAACATCTGCCCAAGGTTGTCGGGGAAAGGGTCACCCACCCACTGTGAGAGGAGAAGAGATTTGAGGAGGAGGGAGAGTGAGGAATGGAGCCCTGTATGTGATATGGTTCCTCCGGCATTCTGCCTCACACATTCATGAGGGAAAGAAGCCTGCCTTTAGAAATAATGTAAGAACCAGTATGAGACAGTAAAGGTCGATATGCTGCTACCTAGTATTTTAGGGGTCACCCAGCACCTCAGAAAGTGTTCTGCTGCCTGAAATCCCACTTGTAGCCACCCAGCCCATGAAACAGGGAAAATGGTGGAGGGTCTTCATGACCAGGACAAACCACCACACTCAAACTCCTATGTGGTCTCTTGGGTCCAGAGGAACATATTTTGTAAGTAAGTTTGTGCTAGGCCAAGTCAATCAGTTAAACTGGGATTCCACTTTTCCAGTATTATCTCTGTGTGGATCTTTTGTTTTTTAAATGTTGTTGCTGTTTAACTCATTCACATGAAGAAGGGACCTTTGAGGCCCCCAAACGTTTGCGTAGAATCCCATCTTTGTACAAGACTCATGTTGGTCACATAAAAGGTATCAAATCTTCCAGCTTCTGCTGTTTCATTCCAAAGTTTTCTTGCAGCCCAGCACCTGAATGTCACTCCCTAGCACAGAAGGACCCATTCCAACACAACCAGCTCATGTTACAAACTATTTAAATGATCTGTATGTGTTTCTGCTGTAGTGGGCCCCACTCCCCAATATTGTCTTAAGGCATACCCCTAGATGTGGGGTTGGGAGGGGGTGGGTTACTTACTGTATATATCACAATCAATAAAAACAAACTTGGAAGCTAGGAATCAAACTATAATGCATTAAACCACTTTCAGTTTATAAATCAGCAGGAGAATTATTAATTTATCTATTTAGATATTTGCACACCAGGATATGTTCATTTAGGTTAGACAGACCTCTAGTTTTCAAGAAGGTCTTGGGGGACTATGACAGCAGTTCCATTGGTGCATGAAGGTTACAAATATAGCTATAGACATAAAGTTATATAAAGCACAGTTAAAAAACATTACATTTTTACAAATTAGCATAAGGGAAATTCTTGTTAGTAATAAGTTAAAGGCATGAAATGATCATTCTGGGGCAGAGGGTAAGAAAAACGGATGGACTAGTGATAGAGTGAAGGATGGAAATATCACAGTGGAAAAGATGGAGGAGGGAAATGCATTAGCAGTCAAAGGATTTTAAAAGCATTCAAACAACAAATTCTTGAAGACTTTCAGGTTGTGTAGGTTCTTCAAATGTTCATGTTGTGCATTCCAGGTGATCTGTCCAGCAGTGGTGAAGGCCTTTGCTCTGACTGATTTGTGGGCCTGAGGTTCATGCAATATATTTCTAGACTGGTCTGATGAGGAGGCTGTCTTCGTGTGGTGGATAGAGACCCTTGACACATGTTTGTGTAATTATGGCCCATTTGAGATTCTTTCTTTTTCTGTGGTGCGGCGGGGAGGGGGGTTGTGTCCAAAGTTACTATACAGAGTGCAGTGGTGAATACCTTATCATATGCAAGTGCACATTTGCTTGTATTGTAGATTTAAATAATTGTAAGATTTAAAAAATAAATGAGGAGGCACTTTTTCCCAGAAAGGATAGTGTCAAAGTGGAATGAACTGCCTGATAAGGCTATGTCTTTGGAAACAGTGGGACATTTTAATGGGGGGAGGTGGGACAAGGTAAAAATGAGAGTGGCAACAGGAGAGGAGAGGGGAGGGGGATGGGGTAGGGGGGATCTCTCTTGGAGGCAAGGGGAGGGTGGGGAAGCTCCAGTAAAATAGACTGAGCTGCAAAGTCGAACAGACTTGATAGACCACTAACACCTATGTCTGCTGGCAATTTTTTGTATGTTTGTATTGTTAAAATCAACTGTTATTTCTAATAAGTTCGGTGTATTGGTTGATGTAAAGCTTTTGTTCTAGAATTCTAAGACTGGGCATCAGGACTGCTATAGTAGCATATTTCTGGTGTTTAAGCTAAGACAACTTTTATGCAAGAGGAGACCAGGTTTTTGATACATGCTTCTGACCAACTGGAAATATGATCTGCATGTGTTAGCTTAGAATCCAGCCAAAATCCAAGCTATTTGAATTGTTGAATAACTTTCAACAGTGTTCAATCCAGTGGGTGATTTTGGAGTAAACTGTTTGCAGCAGAGGTTCAACTGATGAACATGACATTTGTTTTCAAGTTATTTAGCCAGAGGCAGTTCAGACATTCAGCTATGGGTTGCATCAAAGATATGATACAAAGTTTGAATTGACTTGCGATGTTCCAGCGAAGTGTCCAAATTCACCTTCGTGAATCAGTTCACAAATTATAATCATTGGCAAGAAAATTCACCTTTAGTAACATTGCCTGATGACTAGGCCTGCAACTTTGTCCTTAGGGCGCAATTTGGGTGAAGTTTGCTCAAATTGAGGCTACTGGTACACAAGTGCATGTATGTTACATCATCAGAACAGAAACAGATCCTGCACGTTAATGGAAGCAGCTCATGCAGGTCACTTACTACTGCTGTAAGTGCTGAATGATTCTCAGTTTCATTTTGCAATATAAATTAGAAGAATCAGTTCTGCTGCTTTAGGAGCCTTAAAAAATCTTACATGAAAAAAAAAAAACTTTTACAGCTTTTTTTACTCTTACCTTTACTTTGCAGTTTGTGAGGATTTGTTTAGTAATCATTTTCTTTATGTTCCCCACTTTTATTTGTTCTAGTTTTCTTCCTTTTACTCTCTTCTTTTTTCACAGTTGTTTTTTCTAATTAAAATGAGTGGGACTGTTGAGGAGTAGACTGGGAGGACTGGGACTAGGAAGAGTCACAGCAAGGAGAGGGGGATGTAGTCCATGGACTGAGCACACCATCCCATCCATGAGAAGGGGACACCTTTTGCAGCAAGAGCATCTGAACAGTCCACACCTGATCCCCATCCCACAGAGAAGCACCAGCAGCAGTTTGTAGGGCACCACCACCTGTTGTCCATGCTCCTGTACATCATGTACTTGCAACACCTGCCACTAAGATCCCCTTCCCCACTGTTGTGCTGCCTCAGTTCTATGAGGAAGAGGAGACCCATACAAGATCATCTGGCTCCTCCTTTCTACAGCAGCATATGTCTCTAGTTTGGGTGTTCTATGAGATTGACACCTGCTGACAACAGTGCAGTGACATGCACCTTTGATTGCACTTTTGTTTTGCATGGGAAATGAGGTAGCCATTTGGGCACAGGTGGGCAGCATACCCACCTTAAGTTGATGCACTGCTAAGAATAGGTGAGCATGTCAGCAGTGAGACTGAGACAACTGAGAGGGGTGGAGGTGGTACTGCACCTAGTGGTCCTGGTTCTTCCATGCCATTCTGTGAGCAATACAGGAAGAGACAATGTAGGTCATCTTGAAATGTTCAGGTCTCTGAGGGGGACACGGATGGGACTGGGAGTGAGACCTGTAGGTGAACTTGGGTGCTGAGGGGATCACCTGAGAGACCATCCTCAGTTTCTCCTCCCACATCCACCCATGCTGAAGTGGCCCATATCCATGGAGAGATAGGGAAGCTCTCCCACTAAGTTGTGGTCATAAAGGAAACAGAGGCATTGTTCCAAAACCAGCAGAGTATCCTTGAGGGGCTGGTGGACCTCTGTGATGGTGGTGCACTCTCTGTCCCCATGCCATAGCTCTATCCTGTCTCTACTCCTTGCCTCTCTCTCTACTTCTTGCATCATATTCTGTTTTATCTGTCTTCTGTCCTCAGCTGTTGTAAAAACAATTAAAAAGTGAAAAATTAAAAAGAAAAGATTGCATCTTCTCTCTGTCCTGATTTCTGCTACTGTTTCATTCTATTTATCTAAATTCTGCTGTCAGGTATCCTATCCTCCTCCAGTTTAATGAAAAAAAAATAAGATTTCTGATTTCCTTTCTATTGTTTTCTTTCTTGTGCAACTGCACAATCCTTACACTATCACAGACTTCTTCTCTCACTACTGCTTTTGTGGCAAAGCAGTGCGGTAATGTACAATATGCTGAAATTTGGTACTACCCAAATTTTTCTCAACTACCAAAATAAATATAGCATGCTGCTACATGTTGCTACATGGCTCTATGCTGTGTGTCAGTCCCCAACCACGGTCCTTGTAATACACTTTAATGAAATTTGTGTGCAAAAAGCACTAAATACCAGTATTTCATATTCTCAGAATTTTCCTCAACTACTAGGATAAATATATTGTGTAGCTACATGCTGCTGCACAGTGTCAGACCCTGCCATAGTCCTTATAACACACTTTCATGAAAATTATGCATGAAAAGCTCTATATAGTGAAATTAAGTACTCCTAGAATTTCACATTTTTTTCTATGTCATTTTACTTTTCCTCAAGTTGTGCTGTTTTTCCTGCATCTATCCGAATACCTGCTGCCACCCTCTCCGATGTGATGCCTATAGACATTCTGGAAAATCACCGAACACTGCATAATTAAATGCAAACAATGACATGGGCCGCTGCTGTCAACTGTTTGCATTTAATTATGCAGTGTTCAGTGATTTTCCAGATTGTCTGTAGCCATCACATCTGAGAAGGTGGCAGCAGATAATCGGATGGATGCAGGGAACAGCAGCACAACTTGAAGAAAAATAAAATGACATAGAAAAAAATAAAATGTGAATCATAAAGAAAAAGATATAAATAATGAGGAGGAAAGGACTGACATAATGCATAGCTTTTAATGCTTCATCCTCATCATGGAAGCAGCCCTCATAATCTTCCAGACTGGACTTGTCCCCACATGGGAATTCTTTATCCACCCATGCTCATTCTTGTCAATAGAAGGCAATTTGCCAATGACTAAAATCTCATGCTGTTTAGGTTTGTCTTTACAACCACTCCACCTTAATGTGGTAGGAACGCTGACATGATTGTATTGCTGGAATGTGCACTGCATTCATTTTAATAATAATCTGAATACCCACTCCGCACTGACACTCAAGGCTGGACAGATCAGGCATTTGATTGTTACTGAGGTCAATCCTGAGCAGTCAGTGACCTTTCTACTCCAGTGTAGCAAGGGCTCATCTGTGATAGTAAGGTGCCTGGTATCTGCCAAATATGCATCCACCATGTGTTGTGCTGCTTGCAATTCTGCTGCTGCATCAACCTCCTCCTTCTCCTTCTTTTCCTTCTCACCTTCAAGTCCCACCCGGTACAAAATATCCCAAAGTGGATTTGTTAAGATTTTTTCTTTTACCTTGCATATTATCTCAGCCTGTTTTCCACATGAAATGATAGCAGAACACGGTCTCTGTGTTGAGTTTCATGTTGTGCTTTATATAACTGTGACTTTAGCAGCTGTGCCCCATGTACCTGTCTAATAAAAAGATCAGTCAAGTTTTGGACCTGATTATGCCCACCTTCAATTATTGATGCCAGGCCACATTTATAATGCAGGTCTAGCATGGTGTCAGTCCCCAGATCTACAGACTGCAGAATGCTGAAAATATGGATATCGTGGTTCAAAACATGATACATGTTTTCCATTAAGGCACAGCCACAACTTCTAGTATCACCACCTGCTTCCAGCACCTGCAGTACGCTCAGCAGAATCTGCTTCAGCACATGCAGAATTGGGATGGCCTGACTGATACATACAGTGCCCCCACTCACTGCCTGTGTTGCGGTTCAAATGGCCTGAGCATTATGTTCAGGTCATCCATTAGTTGCCACTGGTCTTTTGTCAGGGACATGTGTATTCCTGCACTGTCCACACTTTTATTTATTTAGCTTTTGTTGACCGGGTAAGTGCACTAGACAAATCCTGCCTATTTTCAGGCACGACCCGGGGAAGGGGGATACAGATGAATGCCAACTGACCTTGAACCAGATTAAGCTGTTGGTGGTATTTTTAGTGAATGAGGGGAAATTTGGCCAGGACACTGGGGAAATTCCCCTACTCTTTTCGATAAGTGCCATGGGATCTTTAACATCTACCTGAACTACCACCAATCCAGGCAGATGGGACCTCGGTTTAACATCTCATCTGAAAGACGGCACCTCAGAAGTGCAGCACCCCTCTCATGCTGCACTACAGTGTCAGTATTGGGATATTAACCCAAGTGCCAGATGTGGGAACTGAACCCACAGCCCTCTGATCTCCCGGCCTCAGAAGCGAGTGTGCTACCTACTGAGCCACTGACACTGCAACACATAGATGTTACAAAAAGAAAACAATGTCTAAGCTTTTGGATTAATCAAGTCCTTCCTCAGAGACTTATGACAATTCTCATAAGTCTCCAAGGAAGGACTTGCTTGAATGTAACATGAGATATTTGGAGATGGCTTTATGCTGCTCATACAAACACTCAATCATGAACAGTGCTGAGTTCCAGGTGGGGACTACTTTCAGCTTCATGTGGTGCCGATGCAGTTTCTTATGTATCTGCAGATGCTTGAGTTCATCACAGGTCTTTCTGGAACAGGTGAAGTGGGCACAGATGTGATGGTCCACAGTCAATATAGACTTGACGAAAGGATATGCTACAAGACTTCTGCATGAGATTAAGATAATGTGCCAACAGATCCAGAAGCAAATGGTTTGATACCTTGTATTGGACCAACATAGATGTTACAAAAAGAAAACAATGTCTAAGCTTTTGGATTAACCAAGTCCTTCCTCAGAGACTTATGACAATTCTCATAAGTCTCCAAGGAAGGACTTGGTTGATCTGAAAGCTTAGACATTGTTTTTATTTTTGGTAACATCTATGTTGGTCCAATAAAAGATATCAAACCATTTGCTTCTGGGTCTGTTCTTATAAGGACCAATACAGCAACTAAACTATTTCTGTATGTTGACAATGTGCCAGGCATGGCAAACTGAGAACCTCCGTCGCTTATATATTCCACCACATTCGAGCAATTATGGCGAACAATAAAACCTGCTTTCAGTGAATCGGGGTGCAGTGACTTGTCAGCATCAGTCAGGAGCAATTCTAGCATTTTATGACCTATGTGTGATCCAGTTACAATCTCTATTGCTAGCGTGCATGCATGCTGGTGAATACCCAGGGTGCTGCTACCACTGCAATTGGGCTTAGTACAATTTTCCCTCAGCCAGAGTCAAATACTACCCATGGTACTTGTACCCAGTGTGCTATGATGCATACATAGGAGCTACCAGCTGTTTCCCCACTGTTTCACATATCCACACTGAGATGTATGCATGGCATTGCTGAAAGTAGCAGGGCATGGATTAACATGCGTGACACCATCCCATAAAGGTCACGTGTAGAGAAATATGTTCTTGAAGAAATCTGACTTTTGGGACAGGCAGGGGCCATCCACAATATAAAACCAACATTCTTCACAAAAGAGAATGGCAATAGATCAATGTGCATATCAAGTGTTGCAGCATTTAGTGTAGTTCATGTGCTATAGCATGATTGGTTGGGTACATGGACTGACACTGAAACACGTTATGCAGAACAGGCTGGACATTTCTGAATGTCTTGGCCATTAAAAAGCTGGACTTGTCATGGTAGCATGCTTGCTGGGGTAGTATTTGACTCCTGAGGATTCACAGTTGATGCTTGTATTTAAAGAAGTGACTTTGGATGCTTTCTGTAATGGCATTACTGTGGTTTGGTGCCTACATAGAAACATAGAAACATAGACTTTGACGGCAGATAAGGACTACTAAGCCCATCTAGTCTGCCCATTTCCCTACCTACAGGACATGCCGCAGATCCTAGTTAACCAACAGCCTATTTCTTTCTACCCCCCACAAGAATTGCCTTATGTCTGTCCCATGCATTCTTGAATTCTCCCACAGTTTTAGACCCCACATCCTCCTCAGGAAGGCTGTTCCATGCATCCACTACCCTCTCTGTGAAATAATACTTCCTCACGTTGCCCCTGAACCGCCCTCCTTCTATCTTTAAATTGTGTCCCCTTGTTCTTGCAAGTCTCTTTTTCTGAAAGATGCTACCCTCTTGGACTTTGTTGATTCCACTGAGGTACTTAAAAGTTTCTATCATGTCCCCCCTCTCCCTTCTTTCCTCAAGGGTATACATATTAAGCTCCTTTAGTCTCTCCTCATACGGCTTCTCTTGCAGACCCTGCACCATTTTAGTTGCCCTCCTCTGGACTGCCTCTATTCTGTCTATGTCCTTGGAGATGGGGTCTCAGAACTGGACACAGTACTCCAGATGGGGTCTCACCAACTGTCTGTACAGAGGATAACAACTTCTTGTTTTCTGCTGCTGATGCCTCTTCCTATACATCCCAGTATACCCCTAGCCCTCCCTACTGCCTCTCACATTGCTTGCTAACCTTAAGGTCATCTGATATGATTACCCCAGGTCCCTTTCCTTTTTGTTGTTGTTACTACCTCCCCACCCATTGTGTATTCTTCCCTGGGTTCTTGTTTCCCAGGTGCATTATTTTGCACTTCTTGCATTGAATCCTAGCTGCCATACTTCTGACCATTCCTCCAACCTTGCCAAGTCCCTTTTCATCCTTTCCACGCCTCCTTGTGTATCAACCCTGTTGCAGATCTTTGTGTCATATGCAAAAGGCATACTTTTCCTTCCAGTCCCTCTGCAATGTCACTGATGAAGACATTAAAAAGGACTGGACCCAATACTGAACCCTGCGGTACCCCACTAGTAACCCCTCTTTCTTCAGAGTGGACTCCATTTACAATTACCTTCTGTGTCCTGTTGTCCAGTCAATGTTTTACCCAGGCTACCACCCTGGGTCCCACTCCCAGGCTGGTTAAACCTCTTGGTGGTACTAATCAATGCACCACTGCTACTATGATAACCACTGGCAGTCCCACAGACTTCTTATCCTCGCAGTAGTCCTCTTCACTCAACTCTTACTCCATCTGGGTTGAGTTCCCTGCCACAACTGAAGGCTTTGGCAAATGTTGATGATGAGTAAGTCATGCCCCCTGCACCAGATTCCTTCTGGTGCTGAGTCCAGAACACTGATTTTATGAACTTTATGTGTGTGTGTGTTGCCCACCTAAGCCAAGGTGTTTACCTATTTTTCCCTACTAACTCACACTTGTCACAGCTGGCATATAGCAATGGTTTCATCAGCTGGCTCCAGCAAATAGCAATCTCCTAACTAGGGACTTGCTACCCCTTGATTTTACATGGTAGTGGGAGTGAGACAGTGGAGAGAAAGGAATGGAAATGGATGTTTTTTGGAATGCTTTATGAACTTTGAGACTGGGTGACTGACATATAATAAGCACATTAGTAATCAGAACACTTGGTGTAGTACTGGGAGTGACATTGGTAGTTGGATGAGATAGTGGTGGGCAAACTCCTGCATCTTCAACAACACTACCCTTCCACTTATTCTTTTCTGGCTCCCGTATTCAATCCCAGTCATCCTCACCACAGCCGCTAATAACCTCCTCCTCCTCCTCCTCCTCCTGCTGATCTCTGTTGTCGTCATCATCATCACCATCATCGCTTTCTCCAGGCTCCCTCTCATCATCATGAGTGTGACACACATTTTTCAATTTAGTTATTTCTGACGCATGACAATTAGATCTCTCTCCTCAAGTTCTGACTCATTCTCAGGCTCCACACGCTCACTTGAGAATGGGAAACTATCATCAAGATAATGCTCAGTGCCACCTCCACCAGCAGGGTGACACCCATAGCCTCCTCCTTCTCAACCATTATGCCTGAGCAAGTGATTTTACAACCTTTTGTACTGCTCCTCTTGTCATCACCTCCCCAGTCCCACCTGCATGGATGCCACAGATGTGATAGAGAAACATGTGGTCATACTAATGCCAGCACCACTGCCACCAATTACTTCTTTACTTTTACTATCAGCCCCAAAGTCCATAGAAGATGCTGCTGTGGACACTTTTTTTTTTTTTATGGCTGCAGCACCTTTTTTTCCTCTCAAAAGTTCTACACTTATTTGCTGCCTCCCAAGTTCTTTTCCCTTTAGTAGAGCATCTCTGCAGAGTCATTTATTATGTTTAGATTTACAATATTGTGATAAAAAATATAAAGAAAATGTGCAGCACAACTAACTAGTAGCAGCCAACAACACCGCTCCTGAGAGATTGGCAGTGTGATCTAAAAAATAAATACAAAATGAGTTTACTGAGCTAATAGTAGCTAGTAAAACCACCAGTAAAAAAAGAGTTTTTTTTTTTTTTAAACAATGGGGATTAACGTGACACACATGACAATGGTAATTAACAAGTCGGGAAAACAAAGTGACAGAACACCATTACTTCTAAAATTAAATAACTAAAACTAATATATAAAGAGACTGACAAAATACTTCAGTTAAACACCCAAAACTAAAGAACAGAAATAAAATAAGAAATCACAGACCAAAAATAATTAACAAGAAAGACTGAGGAAAATACATATGACAAATATCCTGCTGCTTAGTCAAAAAGGCTCCTGATCTTTCAGGGCTGCCTTGCTAACTTAATACACGTCCTGTCCCCTCAGCAGTGCTTCACTGGAGACAAAACAAAACCACTACTTTAAACTAAATAATCAACCAAAACCAGAAACGGACAACACAAACCTCACAACACGTCCCTCTAGAGCAGTTTTTGAGTGATTTGGATTCAAAGGCTGTGTTTCAGATGGATTTCAGTGGTTTTATTGCTCAGACAGGGACAGACAGATGTCACTCCTACACTCTTTTTAGAAGACTACACTGAAGACTGCTTCCACATGGCATACAGCTCATTTCAGTACCATGTGAACTCTGACCCCATAGTACATTTTGAACTTTGCCTCAGTTTCCAAAATTGCAATCCACAGTTATCCCTATACTATGAAGTAGAACGTCACAAAGGGGAGTAACTTCATGGATTGCAACATATTCATGAATTAATTCACAAAGCAAATATTTTCAACTTCACACATCACTATTTGTAATGAAGTACTGAGATTGCTTATAGAATTGGATTTGATGTAGATGACTGCCATTATCATAAAGATGTGTGTGTGTGTGTGTGTGTGTGTGCATTGGTAATTACAGGCTGAAGGTAAATTGTTGATAAAGAAACTAAATTACAGGTGGCCAAGATAGAACCTTGCAAAGCACATAATTAAGAGTACTAGGCAGAGAAGTCTCTCCATACTTTGACAGCTTAGAGTCAATTATGATGGTAATTCTTCATCTAAAGTAACGGGGGTAGTTGAGACTCCCATGGAATGGAGCTTGCCAAGAAGAAGATTTTGGTTTTTCATATCAAAGGCGTTTGTAAGGTCAGTGCAGATGCACCAGGATGGCTGCTTCATCCAAGGCAATTGCCAGATTATGCGTTACTTTAAATAGCACAAAGGTGGTTTGAGGGTCTGAGTTGAAAGCCTGATCATGCATCTGTTAGGAGGTAGTGTTCCATGATGAGGTCCATAAGTTGCCTATGAGTTAACTTTTAAAATTTTGCCTAACATAGATAGGACTGAGATAGGTAGATAATTACTGGGTAATGAAGCAGGTGCAGATTTACTAAGTGAGGCTACAATAGATTTTTTTCCACATTTCAGGAATTTGAACTGAGAAGAGGGAGAGGAGGTTCCATATCATATCAGCGACTCTTTAACAGTGCTGATCACATTAGCGAACGCAACACAGCACCCACATAAACGGCACACACCAATGACACCGACAGTCAAATTAGCAACTGAAAAGGCAAAAAAAAGAAATGCACTAACAATGCAGACTGATGCTACATCAAAGAGGCAGCACAGCTCGCACCTGCAGCAGGAAGAAATGGCAAAAAAAATGCACTAACACCGCAGAATGCAGCTACATCAAACAGGTAGTACAGCTCACACCTGTAGCTGGAAGTTATATGCCAGGCCCGAAGATAGTCATAATGGCTACGGACACCATAATCAGCCATGATACCCTCAATACACCTGGTCAGATCCTTGTTGGACAACTTCTTACTTGCAGACACCAGTTGTTCAAGCTTCCCCTCACTCAGGCCCTGCTCCTCCTTCAGACAGTCAATGAAACACCACGCACTGTGATGACATGCACCCAACCTGGTATTAAACCCATGATACCATCCCTCAACGGCATTATTTGTCCATGTCAACCCAGCACACATGGCATCATGCATGTTCCAGAACCACACCAGGAACAGGGGCTTCCGTCACCCTGAATGACTGGCCGACCAATCCATGTATCTTCCACATAGTCCTCAACGGGCTGCAGCACCTCTTCATTTCTGCTGTAGAACTTCCAGTGCCACATCTCCTCTTACATAGCCACAACATCCCCCACTGGCACAAATGCCAAGGCAAGCAACATCTGTACCTGCAGGGTGAATTCCCCATTCATTGCATACCTGTCATGGATGACTGAACACTGCTGTATTATTGCCACACCTCCTGGCAGAAGTGGAAGAAACAGCCACGCACCTGCACATCCACAAATACAGCATTGCCACACCTCCTGGCAGAAGTGGAAGAAGCAGCCACGCACCTACACATCCACAAATACAGCACTGAAACCCCTCCATGCTGCCCTCTCAAAGTCCATTGCAGCTATCCGTGGGCACAGTCCAGTCCCCATCTTTTTCAGTTCTGCAAACACCCTGACATAGGCCTCCTCCTTCCTGGAACACATCAGGATGTACACAGTGGGTTTCACCACACTGGATCACATGCCTTGCACTGTGTACAGCTGTTTGAACAATGGGGGTGAACACCAAAAAGTTCCATTGAGGAATCAGTCCTCACACCCCTCCAGGAATTGAACTTACTGCTTCGTTGCAAACGTCAGCACATGGTCCTTCTCCTGGCCACTGTCATATGTCAGGAAGAGCTCACCGGATCCAGTAATGGCATACTCGGAAGGGGTGCACAACTCATGCACAGTAGCAGATGTTACTGGACAACCCCTCTCAGCCTGTCAGATGTGCTCCACAGTCTGCTTCAGTAGCTGTATGCAGGGTAGGGGGCCAGCAACAACATCAGGCACATCAGAGGTGTACTGTACAAACAATACATACAAAAAATACACAAAATATACACAAATATCTGGGTAATGGTGAGCCAATAATGGATTATTCATCGACTCCTAGAGGGTGCTTCAATGTCCAATCTAAACAGAAAACAACTGGAGTCTGCTGTTCCATTAAATCATTTCTTTTATTCCAGTTCATCTACCCCTACATTTCGCTCCAGTGAGCTTGTTCACGGGGTTCATTGAAATCTACTGAAAAACAAATTGACAATTACTTTTATATCTGCACTGTGCACTGTACAAACACCTGTGATGTCAACTCCAGGCTGGACTGTGCCCTGTCCCGGACTGATCCCATTACCCGCCAGACACCAATCTCACCTGCATCCCATACCTGGTTATGTGTCCTTAGAGATTTCTTAATGTGGTCCACCTCTGTATGCACTCGTGTGGGACACCAGCACTTATGGTAGGCAGTACAGAAGCAGTATACCTTACTGGCCACCTCCTTGGCCCGTCAGTAAAGGAATCCGCCATAGACTACAGGCGATCTCTGCTTCTGGCTCTCAACAAACTCAACTGACTCTGCCAGGCTCCCAAATGTTCAAATGTCACACCTACTCCACAGACACCCCTCCCCATTTCAGTGTGTGCAATCCTTTCTGAGTGGTCACACCTGTCCATAATTAGATCACACCTGCTGCTGTTATGACCAGCAAAATGAAAGGCCCACATGGGTACCACATAGATATGTACAAACATGAAGCACCATCCACAGGACCAGTTGTTCCCACTACAGGTACAGTGCAGGCCACCCCCTGTCCAAAGACCAACACACAGATGGGTGATCGAACATACACCACTGCAGCATTTGTACTAAGTTGATATCGAACACACAGCACTCTATATCTGACAACCTGCCTACCTACCTACCTGTGCATTTAGCCTACTACGCTATGATGATGGAATGCTAGGGACCCATCCCACACACCCCTACATGCCCATTGCACAATTAACAGCACACCAATGTAGGTGCCATGTAACCTGCATGGTGCACACCCCCACAACATTGCACCCCCCCACCTTGAATTTCCTCATGGCAATTCCACATATTTGCATACACTGTCTTTTCCCCTTCCTTCAGCAGTCCCAGTCACTGACACTAGTATCTCATATGGAGTTCACTATTTTCACTAATCGCTGTTTTGACATGTGCTCAATTGGAGTCGATCAAATTGAATCACCAATACCCCCCCCTTCAGCAGTCACTATCATTGACCCTAGTGACTCATATGGCGCACTCTATTTTTCACCAGTTGCTGTTATGACATGCACTCAACTTGAGTGGCTGAAACTGAGTGGCTCACATTGAGTCGCCCGCTTAACAGGATACCAGGAGAGGTTGTTACACACCGTAACTGGAGATGCTGATTGCTCAGCTGATAGTTTTACTAAATGAAGTTCTATCCCACCAGCCCCAGCCCTTTTGGAGCCATCAAAGTCTTTTTAGAAGTTTCAGTACCTCTTTTTGTGATATTTCTGTGAAAAAGATGGTTAGCAAAGTATGCTGGTGGAAAGCATTGCTACACAAGTTAGGATAGTCAGGAGGATTTGTTGAGGGTACTATAGGTAGAGGAATGTTGAAGTTAGTAAAGTGCTTATTTAGGGTGTTAGCTATTTCCATGTTATCTGACATTAAGTTGCCCTCATGTAGCAGGTGAGAACGGTTCTGGAAACACTAATTTCCCAGTCAGGTGCTTATCCCTCACCAATGTTTTTTAAGGGATTTGTGAGTCTCCCAGTATCTGGTTTAATACTGTGTCTTTGTTTTCTTTATCATAACAACCAAATTTCTATGGCATTTGTAGGCTTCTCAGACTTGGTTGCTATGTATAGATTTGAACTTAAACACAGCTTTGTCCCACTCTCTCCACTTGTACTGCCCTCTCAAATTCTGCTGAACTTTGTGAGAAGACGATTGTTGCAGGCACATTTTACTTCAGAAGCAAAAACAAAAGACTATACATACAGTCCACCCATGATTATTTTTCCCCTCTGTAACCCTCGATTATTCGCCACTGATCTTTGTGTCCCGTTCTGCGTACCTGTTAATTCCCTTGATTTTCCACCACACTCGGTTACACCCATTCCCCACAATACGTTCTGTTCCTTTTAATCTCTGCAAAGTTAACTATACCCTAATTAACCACCAGTCAATACAACATGAGGTGTTCATCTCTGGTAACTGTATGTACTTATCAGGGGTGCCTTCCTCTGCCAGGTTTTAACTATTCAACATTGGTAAACAATGTCTATTGTTAATTTCAGAGCTGGGTTTGGGCACTTGCAGTGGCAGCACTGTGAGAGAGATATGACAGATATCCATTTCATTACATTTCATGGTGAACTAGTCCAAGTTACAGAGTGCTGCTGAAGCAGTGACAGCATCTGTTATCAATTTTGTCGAGCTGATCCCATGGTGGAGGTGGCTAAGGCCCTGAGCAGCTACGGCTGGGAATCATCCTGGAGACCAGGGTTCTGTTCCTGGTCTCCCAATTGATGCATTAGAAGGCAGTATAGCGCAGTGGGTTAAGGCTCTTAGCTACAGAACTGAAAACCTGGGTTTGAATCCCACCATCATCTAAGTGCATACTGTGTGATTCTGAGCAAGTCACTTAACTTCCTTGTGCTCCCAGGTCGCATCTGGAAACAAGCTTCAGCTCAGTGTGCTACTCCTGGTTAAACAATGTTCCCTTTCCCTTTTGCAACTGAGTTTTGTCAATTTCACTCTGTTTAATGGTGCATGGAGAGTCAGAGCCTTAGAGTGCTGCCAGAGGAGTGATGGCATCCATTGTCAATTTAGCAGCTGAGTTTACCTACTTGAATGTTTATTTGTCATGTTTAGTTAATTTGTTTGTCACTTATTGTGTTATTATTGTATTTGTTTTGTATTTTTTTTTGTATTTTGACATTGTTGTAACAACCTAGCATTTTATATAAACAGGTATGCCTTGTAAACAGGGATTTTCAGAACCCTAACGACTGTATTACTGTATAAATAACATTTTACCTACCTACCCACCTTTTGTCAGTCACTCTGTTTCATGATGAGCAGAGAGTCCATGGTTTCAGCAAGCTAGTGTTAGAGGAGGGAGGGGGGGAGTGATGATGTTTAGAATGGATCATGTGTTCACTATGCCAGATTGCCTGAAAGTGTCAGAATGAATTTCAGTCAGACTGAACTAGAGCCCATTAGTCCCCTGTTTTCAGCAGCTCTGTTTCAGCTAACCAGGGGGGTGGGGTAATGTAAAACATACAAAAAAATGCATAATTCAGATTTAGTGAATGAGTCCCCATTTTCCAGAACCTCTGTTTACAGACTACTTTTCAATGTGAGAATGTTGCAACTTATATTTTATTAAGCAGATTCACAGCCTTGTTTTTAAAGGTAGTGTACTGTACTGTGTTTAAAATTTACTAAATCTAACAGGCTACTGTAACTTACTTTCAAACAGAAGTGTTGCTGTGCTTTGTTTTTAAACATTGTTTGCACCATTAAAACAATTACATTTTATATTATTATTGTGTGAAGTCCCTTTCTTCACCCAAGAATACAGGTCACACATCCCATTCATCTCTTTTATCCCCTACCCATGCTTATCTACTCAGGTTTGGTTTGTACCAAACTAGTCAGATAATCAAGGGTGTATATTTAGAATGTAGCCCCCCCTCAGTGGAGTTAGAGCCTAAGGCCGGGTGCAGTTCATGCCCATGGGTAATTAGAGGGTAATTAGAGTGTACAGTTTGTGTTTTTGTAGGTAGCAAGGAAAGGGTTAAGTATGGGCCACCCTGCAGGGACCTGCTGCTGGCAGGAGGATGCCATTGGAGGGCAGGATATAAGTGAGAAAATATAGGAGTGGGGAGAGGAGTTTGAGAGAGAGAGGGAGGAAGGAGGGCAGGAGTGGAGGTGATTGCCACTCTGGACAGCAGCAGATTTGGAAGCACAGGTGTGAGAAAAAAAGAGAGCTGGTGGGAGGCCGTGGCAGCTGATGCTTTCTAGCCCTTGTAGACCCCATGATATGCCACTTCGGTGGGATGGGAGCAAGATACCCTGTTGTGACTACTGCCTAAATGTAAGGTGCAAGGTGCAGCAGAGGATCTTATTGGCATTGGCGGATCTTATTCCATCTGTTGACCTGGCTTGCATCACTGAGACCTGGCTGGATGAAAATGCGGGCCCTATTTTAGAGTCTGCAGTTCTGGCCAGGTTCTCAATGATTCACTGCCCGAGAGTGGACCATAGGGGCGGGGGAGTTGGTCTGTTTTAGACAGAAACTACATCTTATGGAGGTACCAGTTGGATGTACTAATTCCTTTGAATGTATTGTAGGTGCAGGTGCAGGCTACAAGATCCTTCTCATTTATCGTCCACCAGGTGATGGGAGGGAATTCCTGAGGGAGGTTGCAGACTTCATCACTGAGAGGGTATTGGAATCCCCCTGATGGTTAATTTTGGGAGACTTCAATGCCTGGGTTGACGATGAACTCGCGCTTTTTGGACAAAACCTTCTCCAATTGATGGATTCATTGGGCCTGACATGGGTTGTTACCTCTACAACTCATGGGGGGGGGGACACTCATTGGACTTAATATTCCATCTAGAGATGGAACTCTCTGATGTGGAGGTGGAGCCTATCAGTTGGTCTGACCATCACGCCCTGAGGTTCAGTTTTGCAGACCCCAAAAGAGGCCTGCCTCTAAGAAGATAGTACAGTTCCGTCCTTTGGAAGGAGTTACCTCAGAAGGCCTAATGATGGAGCTGGACTTCTCGGGATTGCCAATGGATAGCACTGACCAAGGGCCCCTAGTGCTGGCCTATAATAAGACAGTTGTGGGGGTGCTGGATGTCATTGCTCCATCCCATGTTCACCCCTGTACTCTTTGCCCAGGGGCTGCACGGTTTACCAGGGAGATCCGTGGATTGAAAAGACAGGGTCGAAGACTGGAGAGACGGTGGCAGAAAACTCACCTGGAGGTGGACAAGCTTAGATTGCAGGATCACTATAAGATCTACCAATCAGCAATTTCTCATAAGAAGGCAGAGTTCCTGTCCAGGGAAATGGCTGCAGTAAGGAACAGACCGGCCTAGCTCTTCTGGACTGTGAACAGACTGTGCAGTCCAGCCTGTCTTCAAGCCGGTCGAGCATTGTCACAGTTACAGTGTGAGGAGTTTGCGATTTTCTTCGCTGATAAGGTGTCCACCATCCAGGATGAGATCAGCCAGTGCCTCCCCATTGGGTGTTGCACTGGTCAACCGAGTGGCACTAATGCCCAGTTGATTTGGTTCACCTTTAGTCAACCGACAGTCATGGATATAGTGAGGATTGTCCAGACTTTGAGTCCAACCTACTGTAGTCTGGATCAAGGCCCTACTTGCCTACTCATGGAGTGTGTAGAGGTTATTGGCCCATTCCTGACTGGGACAGTGATGGCATCATTGGAGAGAGGGATCTTTCCAGATCCCTTAAAGGAGGCAGTGGTGTGCCCCCTTCTGAAAAATCCCTCCCTTGATCCCAACTGCCCAGAAAACTACAGACCGGTTTCGAACCTTCCCTTTTTAGGGAAGGTCATCGAGAAGGTGGTCGCTTTGCAGCTGGAGGATCATTTAATCAACTACAGTATCTATGACCCTCTCCAGTCTGGCTTCAGGAAACGGCATAGCACTGAGACAGCTTTTGTATGGGTAATGAATGATCTCCTGATGGCAAGAGATCAGAGAGCTTGTTCCATCTTGGTTCTCCTTGATCTCTCAGCAGCATTTGACACTGTAGATCATGGGGTGTTGCTCGAGGGCCTGTGGTTTCTCTGTGAACTGAGAGGGGTGGTCCACATTTGGTTTCAATCTTTCTTTAAGGGCAGAACTCAGAGAGTAGTGTCGGGGATTTATTCCTCTGCCTCTCACTGCCTGCCCTGTGGGGTGCCACAGGGTTCGGTGTTGTCCCCCATGCTATTTGCAGTGTATATGCTTCCATTGGGGGACATTATAAGATGGTATGGGTTGAGTTTTCATTGCTATGCTGATGACTCTCAGCTCTACATGTCTTTTATGCCAGGGCAGGAGTCCGATTCAATCATAGTGTTTAACAGCTGCCTGCTGGAGATACAGGACTGGATGAGTACCAGCTGGCTTAGGTTGAATTCAGGTAAAACAGAGGTATTGGTGGTGGAGCCAGGGGTGAGGATGTTAAGCTCATGGGTGGGGAAACCCTCAGGTTTATTTCTGGGAGGGACCCCGCTTATGACATCTGGCCAGGTGCATAAACTTGGTGTTATGTTTGATGAGGGCCTGACCCTGAGGGTACAGGTGCCGGCCGTAGTCAAATCATCTTTTTTCCATCTAAGGAACACAGCACGAGTGAAACACTTGGTCCTACTTGAAGATCTTCCTATCCTGGTCCATGCCTTAGTCGCCAGTCATCTTGATTACTGCAATGCCCTTTATCTAGGGCTGCTGGGGGTGGATATCTGCCACTTGCAGCTAGTGCAAAATTTGGTGTCCAGGTTGTTGACTGGAAGCCCTAGATCCAGTCATATAATACCTGTGCTGCGCGAACTGCACTGGCTACCTGTACAGTGGCGGATCACCTTCAAGGTCACATTGCTGACCTATAAGGCCCTACATGGGTTGGGACCCCACTACCTGAATGAACTCCTGGTTTCTTACTGTCCCTCCCACTCCCTCCGATCCTCAGGTGAGGGATTGCTAGAAATTCCCAGGGTAACCTTGAAAACATCTGGTGGAAAAAATTTTGCCTTTATGGCACCTACCCTGTGGAATCCTCTACCTTGTTAGATACATGATAGCCTGACTGTTGAAGGGTTTAAAAAAGCCTTGAAAACTTTCTTATTCAAACAAGCATTCCTGGAAATATAATGTCCTCTATATTTAAAGGTATTTTAATTATTATGGATTTTAATATTGTTATGCTTAAATTTTGTAAAGGAGCCCTGAGTTCAGGAAGGGCGCCTCATATAAATAAATCTTATATTACCTTACCTTACCTTACCTACCAGAGTAGAGTGGCATGGAGAAATGTTTCATTGGGAGCTTCCAACTTAGACATCCTGAGGAGAGTGAGAATAGACAAAGAAAGAATGGAGTGGTGTTTACAATGATTTGGGGATGTGTTGCCTGATGATCGTGGGGACAGTCACCCAAGGGAAGCTTTATATAGCTGACATGGGAGTTGGAAGGGAGCTAGCAGCCCAGATTTGAGAGGTCAGCCTGTTCCAAGTGATGAAAGGGCAGTGAGCCAGTCAAGATGGGATGTAGGGCAGAACTGGTGGCACCTGAGGTGAAAGGTAAACCTGTTCCATGGGAGAAGATGACTGTGAGTAAAGCAGAAAGAGGAGAGTTGGGACTTTATCAGTCCAAAGTGTATCTGGGAACTTAAGCTGCCTGAATTTGAGGGCATCTGATTCATGCCCCAGTTGAAATTTGTGAACTGTCTGATTATGTGAACTGTTTGCAATGCAAAATATAGAATCATAGCAGTCCAAGACATGTACTGCCTACCTCAACTCAGCTAACTCAGTTTTTGTGCTCCATCTATGATCCTGTGGTCTCCATTTATTTCACCAAATCCCGTTGTAGCTAACCTCGATTGCCTTGCAGCCCAACACCTGAAGAGCCATGCACCATGGTGTGATTAAAGACCCACTAATGCAAGCCGTTTCTGTAGAAGTATTCTGCTGCTGTTTCCCCTCCTGACAGATGGTTACCATCAGCATACCCCTAGGCATACCAGCTCCAAGATATTCAGACATGTGCCTATAGTATGTACTTTAGTACTGCTGCCGATTCTCCTACAGCAATTGCATTCTTGCAGATACAGACACAATAACATAAAAGTACACCTAAAAGAAATAGACTTACTGTATGTTTTTATCAGGGAGGAAAGGGATATGAGGGAGGCAGAGGGTCAAAGCCCCCCAAAGACACTAAGTATGGCAGAGGTAGTAATACTATTGGAAGACTCGAATGACCATACTGTATATCTCTTCCTGTGTTCAGAGTCTATGTTACTGTGTTTGCATTAAAGCAACTTTGATAATATTAGAAATAATAACAAATAGAAAACCACATCAAAATTCCATCTTGGAATTCTGATGACTACATAAGTCACTCAGCCCTCAGCCTAATGGAGCATTATCCCATCATAAGCCCTTGCTGGAATTCCAGCCTCATGGTTTTCTATCTGTTGTCCTCCTTGTCATGGGCTATTAATGTATTCCTGCTTAAATTGTTTGCTTCTTGTACAGTGTATGTGGACACCACTGGGCTGCCTGATTTTTGAGTTTAGTGAGATCCATATCACCACAGGCCTTTGCTATGACAAGGTTTTCCCTTAATCATTATTGAGTTTTGGGTATTTGAGTTTTACCTCTGTTACTGGTTTGGATAGCATGACTAAGAGTATTGCAGACCTAGGTAAATGTGTTTGTTAAGTTGACAGGAAGGTGAGAACTGTTACATATGTGCATGAGAATAGAAAGATGAGTCTGGTTTCTATATTACAGATACCTTGTTAAGATCCTTAAACATTTATATGGTTAGACCTTATTATGTATGAAAATCATGCAGCAGAAAGTCCTTGTTGTGCACTTTCTGAGTTGTGCTAGTTCTAAAAAAGTTGATATGCATGTGCTATTGTCAAGTGCACCTGACTTCCTGCTAGCATCCGGCTCCCATCACTTTCATTTTAGTCAGAAGCGCTTCAGGCATTGACCATGACAGTGAATGAAGTGCATGTTAGGTGTCTGTTAGTCAGTAAAGGACTTCAGTCCCCCCCTCCCCAGCAGTTTGTTTCAGAGGACAGTCACAAACAATAATGTAAGCATTTCACTGGGTGGGCTGGAATTCAGGCCTGGAGATTGAGTTCTTCCTGGCAGCATGCTACCATCTGTAGCAGCACAGTGCAAGAAACTGGCAATGTTCTGTGTCTTTCTGGGCAGAGCAAGCAGGTTTAAACAGCAATGTTGTGTTGCAGGGGCTGAGGTGGAACATAAATTGTGTTTGTCACTTGTAAGTTTTAGTGGCTACTGGACACTGAGGCCTTAATGGTTGTCGCTGGTGGGGGCAGGATTGAACTGCTAGCTGCTGTTTTAGCCATGTTTAACAGTGACCAGCTATTAAACACCATGTACTTTTTTTATTCTTTGGTAACCGGGTAAAGCCCGCTTAGCATAAGTGCCTGTTTTCTGGGGTGACCTGGGAGCACTGGTGAAGTTATCCAACATGCTCAGAGTCACACAGTATACAAGTAGAGGTTGTGGGGATCAATCTCATGTCTGCTGGATGCACCAACTTCATTCACAGCTTGTTACTCTAATAGAAACATAGAAACCTAGAATGTGACAGCAGATAAGGACCGCTTGGCCCACCTAGTCTGCCCATTTTCCTACCTAACAGATAAGTTGCAGATCCTATATGTGGGCTATACTGCCAGCCCCTATAAAAAAATAAAATATGGGAAACCAGTATAACTCACCATGTGTTTCTATCTTGGGGATAAGATAACAGCATCTACCTCTCAAACTTTGCTCTTAAGGTCCATATGCTATTATCTCAACTCCTTGATGGAAACACAGGCTGGTTGTGTATGGTCACCGATACAATATTCCTTATGTTGCACTAATCTGAAATGATCTGTATCTAATGCTTCTGGCTACACTACTGTGTGCCTACTCCATAAGTTTTTTTAATGGTGGGGGGGGTCACTGAGGAGAGAGTAGGCCTGCAGTACGATAGCACAGTAATGGATTACAAACCCATTGCCCAGTGGAACAGGCATTGCACAGATTAAATGATGAATGACTGTTGACTTGAATGCTCTTGCTTATTTGTATTTTATTACTTATTTACCCAAGATAAGTCAGCTAGAATGCAACCTCCTATTTTCACATACTGTAGGTCTGTGTGCATCACAGTTTTTAAGCTCAGAGGACTCATTGAAGCATTGGGAGGTGACTTGCTCAAAATCACATAGTGATCCAGAAACTGGCCTGATTTGAACCTGCACTCCTCTTTGTTCATAATTAAGTTTGTCAACCACTGGTCCACATAGCCTTCTTTGTTAAAATATTTAGAATGGGTAACTTGTTGGACTTATAATGTAATTTACATTTGAGGGGGTCCCATGGCACTTGGACTTCACATACTGTATATATGGACAACATTAGTGCAGTGTATCTGGCTGCAGTTCTGCATCTTGCTGCTGGAAACCTAGGTCTGGATCTTGGCTTGGGAGCCAGAGTCAGTGAGTTTGGAGACCTCGGCTTACTTTACATAGAACTGTAGTTCAGATTAGCCAACAGATGTGCATATCTGGGCATAATTAACTTGTAATCAATAGTCTCTAGTAAAAGGAAGTTGTGACTCAGACAAGCATAGATACTGGTCTACTATCTCTCTTTATTTCAAAAGAAAAAAAAAAAGAATAAACAGCCCATAGGGAGACTGAGCTTTCCACCCTGTGGAGGCTTAAGATCCTGAGCCCTTAGGATTGCTCAACGAAGAGAAGCAAGCAGGTAAGCTTGTTTAAATCCAAGGATCCCTGTAGGCTTCTAGCTCTCCTGTGTTGGTGAGTCAGACATCATCATTATGCACAGTAAACTGTCTCCAAATGGGTAGTCCTCATTGGAGGAGACTGTTGTGTCATCAGGTTGCCACCTCTATGGCAGTAATGCTGTCATCAGGTCAGGAACTCTGTTGCGTTTACCAAATCTCTCTAGCTGTCATATCATCACGATGGAGGCCATGCTAACTAAACTGTCTCCCATTTAAATACATAACATTTAAAAGTACAGTGTGAATTCTCAGTAGATGATAACAATACCCATTCAGTTTGCAGTTTCGTTGGGAGACCGATTTACCAGAAATGCAGCTTCCTTCCAAATAATTTTACATACACATAGTGTATCAAATATAATACTACAAATACAATCCCTAAAAAACTTGGAAATGAGCGATACATGGACAAACAGAAACAGAGACCTAGCACAACATTCAAGTATTTGTTGTGGTCTCCAAATCCCATCTGTTTGACAGAAGGACCTGCTCCCTTCCACCTGACCCTAATACTTGGTTATTTAACACGGTGTCACCACCAAATGTGATATGTGCCAGAGTGGTAATGGTAAGCTAGGTCTACATATTGCACAGTAAGACTGATGTATAATAGATTCACTAATGATTTCATGCAATTTCTCAAACACTTACCATATGCAAATGTGAAAAGAAGTGTCATAAAGTATTTGGGCAACCACATAAAAAGAATCCTTTATAACTGCTTTTCCCTCTTTTTCAGCTGCTGGCTCTCGCTAGAGGGAGGCCTTCTCTATGCCTTCGTGGGACCTGCGGCTGCTGTGGTTTTGGTATTTTCATTCAAATCCAATAATTTCTGAGAGAGTGTTACCCCTTTAGTTGACAATTGACTGTGCATGGGGGCTCCCAGGTGAAATGAGTTTTGTTTAGCTTGGTGCTTGCAGGACACAGAAGCATGTGTCAACAATGTGCATGCCATGTAGCACAGATGGCCTTCTCTATTCTGATACAGTCCAAGCTCAAATGAGTTTCACCTGGGGGCAGAAGAATGATTGAATGTCAGGGTCTGAACTTGCAGGACTAGTATTCATCTTTAGTTTACAACACCAGCTTCACATATTATCAGTCGCAAAATTCAGATCAGGCAGTTTGCAAACAGAACAAATTTAAGCAGTTATCTTACTAAAGCTGGAAACTGAATATTTTCTGGTGCCAGTTCCAATCAAGAATGAAATTAGGACATTTATTAACTGGACAAAAAGAAATCTGAAAAATATAGCAACATTGGTACTCCTACCATGTTAAAACCAGTAGAGACATAGCTACATTGTATTAGTTTTTATCTTCTCAATCATCAGGCTTCATAGAGAGATCCCGCTGCTGATCTTAGGATTTGATTGGCTTAATAGTCACATTATGTTGCTAAAACAGTGTTATTCCTTGGTTCCAACTTATTTTTCTTTTATTTATTTTTATTTATGATACTTTTTGTCTGCAGGATGCACTGCCATCTGCCTTGGTCATGGACCTCCAGCTCCCACCTCCCACCTCCCATCATCAGCTCTGTTGCTCCCCATGGCACCCCTGGCTTACCTCCCAGAGGGTGGGGTTACGGCATCCACTCCCTGATATGGGTGCTGCAATTCTAGTATCTAGTGGGGAAGCGAGCCATGGGAGGCTAATTGAAGCTGGAGGTAAGGCTTCATAGAGGCAGCCCTGCAGAATTTTCTTCGCCTGTATGTGTGGGGGTGGGGAAGTGCAATGACAACCAGTGTCTGCCCCGCCCCTGAGAGGTATACTGTTTCGGTGCAGTGTGGCAGCCCTGACCTCCATCGGCTGCCACTGTTGCACCGATCATGATGCCATCCTCCCCCTTGGAGAAGGAGAGCTGTCCAAGGGATGTTCTATCCTTCTCCTCTCAGCTGGCCCTCCAGTGACCCAAGTCTGTTCCCAAACCTGAGTCATCGGCGTCGCAAGTGGAAATACAACTGCTGCACTGGTGGGCCAGCTTCCAACTTATTTTTTAAGGAATACTTTTATGACAGTGCCCTTCATAAGGCATGATGTTAACTGTAGTAGGCTATAGTTTGGAGATATTCCTCTCTAAGTCTTTCCTATTTGATAGCACATTACCACCATTTTTGAGTCTTGTGATGTTATGCGTGGAGAAGCTCTGCCTAACTAAAGTGTAATTAGGCAGTTAGGTACTTCTTTATCATGACTGATTTAGGTCATACCTCTGTTTTTCATCATCAAATGCAGAATCTT
This sequence comes from Neoceratodus forsteri, assembly GCA_016271365.2. Lineage (NCBI taxonomy): Eukaryota > Metazoa > Chordata > Ceratodontiformes > Ceratodontidae > Neoceratodus > Neoceratodus forsteri. Next base: position 940,773,546 of record CM057455.1, read on the forward strand.
GCAATTGACTACATTGAGTCTGTGACTCAATGAGTCCAACCAGTCATTCAACATGTTCAGATTGTCTTATAGTTTGCTTCTATCCTCATGGGAGTCTAGCACTTTGGCCATCTTAGTGTCATGAGTGAACTTAAGATGCCCGTTGGGTACCCCTGCCTCTAGATTATTGCCTTGTTTATATGCATACCTGAATTGGGTTCAAACTCCAATTTCAGTGGCATCAGTGCTGCATTCCTTAATTTGAAGGTCATGTAAACTCATTGCAAGATGGGTTCCTTTTTTAGTCCGAACAGGATTCAAGTGTAATGGTTCAAGGTCATAGATTATTCTGAACCTAGTTACATTGTGCACGTAAATCCTACTGGGGACTGGTTCTGCTATTTTTCCTGTTGAAACTGTTGCAAAAGAAATGCAACCAGATTCAAAATCCTCAATTGCTGTGTGTTTGCATGCAACGGGAATCAGTCACCTTGTAGTCAATTCAGTTCATTCTCATCAATCCAACAGCAAGTAAACCAAAAAGGATTACAATCTGAATGAAGTGAAATGATTACATAGAGAATACTAGTTGGTCAACCATGAACAACCAGCCCGTGCTGCCACAGAGAGTTTTGGATTACAGCAGACCTCGAGACCGAAGCTCAAGAGGTCCATTGTTATTTCAGCCTCATGGTGGCAGTACAGGCTGGTTAGGCATGGTTTTGCCTAACCAGTACTTTTTTTTTATAGTGTATAGAGATCAAAATTTTGTTTTGGTTTTTTGTTTGTTTTAAGTGTGTAAGCTGTTGTGCCCCATTCTTATTCTCGGCCATTCTCCCACTGTCAACTGCAAGTCACAGCTAATACAGATAAACAGATGATTTTTTTAATTAAGATTAAATACATTAACATCCATATCAAAGATTAATTTTATAAAATTTTCTTGAAAACAAAGTAAGCTACCAAAGGTCAACATTGTTTTCCATTTTGCAGTATCCGTTGGGAGCATGGTGTATTTTTTTTCTAGCTCTGCTTTTATTACAGCTGGTTATGAAGACATTGTGTTTAGCTGTATAGAATGTTGTTGTACCACAGAAGAGTACAAACATGTTCCATGACCTTTGCACTGTGGTACAAAAAAATTCTGCTTAGGAAGAAAATCCATGCAGAAAAAGCTTCCGCTATACTCTATGAAGTAATGGATTCTCACTACATGTAAACATAGCAAATGATGAAAATGTTGAACAGCAGTGGCCAAGCACCAGCCCCAGAGGGATGCTTGTGAGTACCCATCGCCACTCCGAACTGTAGATACACAAAAAAATTATGCTAATGTTTGATTGTTTTTCTGCCAATTAGAATGACAGTTTTCAAACCACATTTTTATTACTGCAGACAAACCAGTCACAGAGCATCTGTGTACAGTGAATTCAACTGCTAATATAATTTAAAAGTTTGAAGGGTTTTAAAGCCTACTCTGTTAGTTTAGTCTACGCAGCATGTCCCCACTAAGACATATAATAGCTATCCATTCAGTTGATCGCTGTAGATATTCTATACTTTTTTAAATAAAACACAAAAGTAATTATCTCCCACCAAAAAGTACTATATTCAAAAAATATTTTTGCAATGCCTTCAACTTAATGTGAATGGATATAAAATAACTAAAGCATATTTACCGAGTACATTGGTAGCCACCAGAGTTGCCACTGTTATGATATCATTAGTTTGAGAAAGCCATGATGTGATGGAATCATTCTCATTAATGCAATATAATGTAATGCATAGCAAGTAATATTGATAAAGCAGTAGCAGCTGTCATGTCCCAATAGCACTACAGATGGGGCTAGAAGTCACTATAACTTGATGATAACATGTAAGGGCCCAATCCATATCTGTGTCAGCATATGTACAATTCATATGTTGCCAGCCCTCACTGCACTGCTACAAGATGTTGATCTGCAAAACATACTCACAAGTTGAACCTACAGCCACAGAATTCCTCTATCTGTCAGAGCAGATCACTACACAGACAAAGGGGGAGGTCGGGAAGGTGGAGCTGGGCCAGTCACTGGGCTTCCGGTCAGATGCCTAGATCAGCTGGCTACAGTTTTACCTTTGCCACATGAGCAGAGGACTGTGAAATATTGCAGTCTGACTCAGACAGCCATGTTCCTGTGAGCAACATAGATTTAAAAGATGACATCATTGGTGCCTCTTTCAGTCACCCATAGTTTAACATAATGAAATGATAGGGACCCTAAAAGTCAGTAAGAGCTGTGTCAGCTGGGTAAAGGATCGGAAATGGGAGGGGTTCAACCCATGTATTTCCATGCCCTCCCTTTTCCCAAGGCCAGGCATATCTGGCTTAGGGGAAACCAACAGTGCACAGCTCTGCCACTGCATTGCTCCTGGTGGGATCGCTTAACAAGGAATCCTGTGAGGGTGCTTAAGGAGGGGTACTTTAATGCTGCAGAGTCCTTAGATTATGTAAAGTGGACAGTCTATGGGTTTACAGAGTCCTCCACACCCAAAGAAGCCTGTGTGGATTGGGCCCAAAGACACAAATGTAGTTGCCGTGAAACCAGAAAGTAAATACCGTGAACAAAGCTGACATACAGTGTGACCAGCTAGTATAAACATACAATCATACGAACATACGAAGAACCCAAAGAGGAGTTACCAGCTGGGAGGAGTGCAGCTAGCCCAGCCAGAGAAGGAGAAGGATCTGGGGGAGCTCATTACAGGGTCAATGAACAACTTGGCACAATGTAGGAAGGCAGCTGCAAAGGCCAATAAAATGCTGAGTTGTATTTCAAGGGGTATATCCTCGAGGAGAGAGGAGGTGATTCTGCCACTGTATAGGTCATTAGTTACTGTAGACCACACCTGGAGTACTGCGTGCAGTACTGGCGCCCATATCTGAAGAGGAACATTAAGTTACTGGAAGGGGTGCAGGGCAGGGCAACAAAGATGATCAAGGGGCTGGGGGACTTATCATATGAGAGGAGGCTGAGGGAGTTGAACATGTACTCACTAGAGGAGAGGAGGAACGGGTGGGCATGATTGAAACCTTTAAGTACATGAAATGAATAAACAAGCAGGTACAGAGGGGCTTTTCAAAGTAAGGGAGGGGAGGGACACCAGGGGCCATGATATGAGACTGGAGGGAGAAGGTTCAGGAGGAAGATGAGGAGACACTTTTGTACAGAGAGAGTGGTGGCTAGGTGGAATGTGTTACCTGCAGAAGTGGTATACAGTAGAACAGTGGACTGCTTCAAAAAGAGATGGGACAGGACAAGGGGGAGGGTTAATGAAGCGGAAGGGTGGAAGGGAGTGGCAGCTGCAGAATAAGGGGTGCTAGCTGCACATTCGAGTAGACTTGACAGACCTCTAGGCCTTTATCTGCTGGCAAATGTTGTATGTTTGTATTGATACCAGCCCATTTACAGAAGAAAGGGTTCTGAAAGAACTCTTAAAACTGAAGGTGGACAAAGCAATGGGGCCTGATGGGATTCATCCCAGAATTCTAAAAGAACTAAGGGTAGAACTAGTGACACCACTGACTACCCTCTTTAACAAATCATGGGAGGATGGGGTGGTACCCGAGGACTGGAGAAGGGCAGATGTGATTCCCCTTCACAAAAGTGGGAGCACGGCAGAAGCAGAAAACTACAGACCTGTTAGTTTAACCTCAGTGGTAGGGAAAATGATGGAATCACTTCTGAAGGAAAGAATTGTTGAGTATCTAGAGGCCAGAGGGGCTCATGACCCAAGGCAGCATGGATTCACAGCGGGAAGGTCATGCCAGACAAATCTGATAGATTTCTTTGACTGGGTGGCCAAAGTAGTAGATCAGGGAGGGGCTGTGGACATGGCCTACCTAGACTTTAGCAAGGCATTTGACACAGTCCCACACAAAAGATTAATATACAAGTTAGCCAGCCTGGGAGTGGGTCCCAAGATGACAGCCTGGTAAAGAATTGGCTGGAGAATAGGACACAGAGAGTAATAGTAAATGGAGTCCACTTGAAGAAAGGGGGTTACTAGTGGGTACCTGCAGGGTTCAGTATTAGACTGGTCCTTTCAATGTCTTTATAGTGACATTGTAGAGGACTGGAAGGAAAAGTATGTCTCTTTGCAGATGACACAAAGATCTGCAACAGAGTTGATGCACAAGGTGGGGTGGAAAGGATGAGAAGGGACTTGGCAAGGTTAGAGGAATGGTCAAATGAATGGCAGCTTAGATTCAATGCTAAGAAGTGCAAGGTAATGCACCTGGGAAACAAAAACCCAGGGGAAGAGTACACAATGGGGTGAGATACTAACAACAACAAAATGGAAAGGGACCTGGGGTAGTCATATCAGATGCCCTAAAGGTGGGCAAGCAATGTGAGAGGGCAGCAAGGAGGGTTGGGGGATACTGAGATGCATAGGGAGAGGCATCACCAGTAGAAACAGGAAGTTATTATCCCTCTGTACAGACTGTTGGTGAGACCCCATCTGGAGTACTGCGTGCAGTTCTGGAGACCCAATCTCCGCAAGGACATAGACAAGATGGAGGCTGTCCAGAGGAGGGCAACTAAAATGGTGCAGGGTCTGCACCAGAAGACATATGAAGAGAGACTTAAGGAGCTGAATATGTATAGCCTCGAGGAAAGGAGGGAGAGGGGGAAATTATAGAAACTTTCAAGTATCTCAAGGGAATCAACAAAGTCCAAGAGGGTAGCATCTTTCAAAAAAAGAGGTGTGCAAGAACAAGGGGGCACAATTTGAAGACAGAAGGGGACGGCTCAGAGGTAATTTAAGGAAGTATTTTTTCACAGAGAGGGTTGTGGATGCATGGAACGGCCTTCGGAGGAGGTTGTGGAGTCAAAAACAGTGGTGGAATTCAAGCATGCATGGGACAGTCATAAGGCAATTCTAGGGGTTGGGGGTAGGAAGAAGTAGGCTATTGGTTAACTAGGATCTGCAGCTTATCCATTAGGTAGGGAAATGGGCAGACTGGGTGGGCCAAGTGGTCCTTATCTGCTGTCAAAATCTATGTTTCTATGTTTCTGTGTTCATATATTCTACTGAAGGACACCAGATCAAAATCTCTGCATGTTCAATCTTGTGGATATAACGGAACAGTGAGATCATATTCCCCCTATCTTTTGCTCCAGGGTGAATATGTTAACATAGAAACATGGAAAAACATAAACATAGAAATGGAGAAACACAGACTTTGACAGTAGATAAGGACTGCTTGGCCCACCCAGTCTGCTCATTTCCCTACCTATTGGATAAGCTGCAGATCCTAGCTAACCAACAGCCTATTTCCTTCTACCTCCCACCAGAATCGCCTTATGTTTGTCCTATGCATTCTTGAATTTAACCACCGATTTTGACCTCATGACCTCCTTAGGAAGGCCATCCATGCACCCACCACCCTCTCCATGAAAAAATACTTTCTCACATTACCCCTGAGCCATCCCCCTCCTATCTTCAAATTGTGCCCCCTTGTTCTTGCACATCTCTTTTTCTGAAATATGCTACCCTCTTGGACTTTGTTGATTCCCTTGAGGTACTTGAAAGTTTCTATCATGTCCCCCATCTCCCTCCTTTTCTAAAGGGTATACATATTAAGCTCCTTTAGACTCTCTTCACATGGCTTCTGGTGCAGATTCTACACCATTTTAGTTGCTCTCCTCTGGACTGCCACCATCCTATGTATGTCCTTTTGGAGATGGGATCTCCAGAACTGCTTGCAGTACTCCAGATGGGGTCTCTCCAACTGTCTGTACAGAGGGATACCATCCTCCTGTTTTCTACTGGTGATGCCTCTCCCTATGCAGCCCAGTATCCGCCCAGCCCTCTTTACTGCCTTCTCACATTACTTGCCTACCTTTAGGTCATCTGAAATGACTATCCCCAGGTTCCTTTCCATTTTTGTTGTTGTTAGTACCCCCCTCCCTCCCATTGTGTCCTCTTCCCCTGCATTTTTGTCTCCCAGGTGCATTACTTTGTACTTTTTTGCATTGAATCTAAGCTGCCTTATGTTTGGCCATTCCTCCAACCTTGCCAAGTCCATTCTCATCCTTTCCAATCCCCTTGTGTATCAGCCCTGTTGCAGATCTTTGTTTCATCTGCAAGGAGGCATACTTTTCCTTCCAGTCCCTCTGCAATGTCACTTTTAAAGACATTAAAGAGGACTGGTCCAAGTACTGAAGACTGCAGTATCCCACTAGTAACCCCACTTTCTTTGGAGTGGACTCTGTTTACTATTACCATCTGTGTCTTGTTGTCTAGACAATTTTATACCCAGACTACCACCCTGGGACCCACTCCCAGGCTGGCTAACTTGTTTATTAATCTTTTGTGTGGGGCTGTGTCAGATGGCTTCCTAAAGTCTTGGTAGGCCATGTTCACAGTCCCTCCCTGGTCTACTACTTTGGTCACCCAGTCAAACAAATCTATGAGATTCTTCTCACATGACTTTCTCACTGTGAATCCATGTTGCCTTGGGTCCTGTACCTCACTGGCCTCTAGGTACTCAACAATTCTTTCTTTCAGAAGTGATTCCATAATTTTCCCTACCACTGTGGTCAAAATAACAGGTCTGTAGTTTCCTACCTCTGTATTGCTCCCACTTTTGTGAAGGGGAATCACATCTGCCCTCCTCCAGTACTCAGGTACCACACCATCTTCCCATGATTTGTTAAAAAGGGTAGTCAGTGATATCACTAATTCTTACCTTAGTTCTTCTAGAACTCTGGGATGAATCCCATCAGGCCCCATTACCTTGTCCACTTTCAGTTTTAGGAGTTCTTTCAGGACCCTTTCTTCTGTGAATAGGCTGGTGTTGACCCCCCTATCTAGAGTGCTTCTATTGATTGGTTTAGCCCCCCCCCCCTTTTTTTGTGAATACTGAGGAGGAGTATTTGTTCAGTATCCCTGCTTTTTCACTGTCACTGTCTACCCACCCTACTCACCATATTAAGCCTCACTATCCCTCCCTTGGTCTTTTTTTGCTCCTTAATGTACCTATAAAATGTTTTATCCCCCTTCTTAACTGGGTTGTTTATCTTTTCCTCAGTTTGGGCCTTTGCTATTCTGACTGCCTTTACTGCTTCCTTCTGCTTTAACTGATACAGTTCTCTTTCCTGTTCTTTCTGTGTTTCCATGTACTTCCTGAGTGCTATCTTTTTTTTTCCTAACCTTTCTCACTACCTCTTTTGAGAACCATAGTGTTTTTTTTTCCTTTGTTTTGATTTGTTTATTTGCTTCTCACAAAGGCTTGTTTCCTCTGTGATGGCAGTTTTGATTTTTCCGCATTGTTCCTCCACTCCTCCTTCTTGCCCACTTGTTAGTGTTTTTCTGAGGCACTCTCCTATTTTGCCAAAGTCAACCCTCCTAAAGTCCAGTACCCTTGCTTTTGTATGGCTTGACTCTACGGCTGCATTTTTTGTGAACCATACTGTTTGGTGGTCACTTGTTCCCAGATGGCTACCCACTTCTAAATCTGAGATCCACTCTTCATCCCCATTTGAGAGTACCAGGCCTAGGAATTCTCCCTCCTGAGTGGGTTCCAACACTAACTGTCCAAGGCATGCCCCCTGTAAGGCATTAAGAATGACCCTGCTATTGGATGTGGCTGCAGCAAAGGTGCTCCAGTTAACATCTAGTATATTCAGGTCCCCCATTAACAATATCTCCCCTTTTTCTGCCATGTTATGGGTGCCTTCTATGATTTCCTTGTTCATTTCTTCCCCTTGAAATGAGGGTCTGTATATAACCCCTGTACAGATTGTGGTGCCATTTCCTGTCTCCAGGGTGATCCACAGTGCCTCCTCTCTTCCCTGTTTACTCTTTAGTTCCTTTGCTTTGATATCTTCCCTTATGTAGAGAATTACTCCTCCTCCTGCTCTTTCACCCTCCCTGTCCCTCCTGTGGATTGTGTATCCTGGTATGTTGACATCTCAGTCATGGTTCTCTGTGTACCATGTTCCTGTGACTGCCACGATATCCAGACATCCCTCTTCCATCAAGGCCACTAGTTCAGGGAGTTTGTTACCCAGACTGCCGGCATTGGTACTCATCTTCCTCCATTTTTTGATAGCCTTACCCCTTTTAGCCCCATTCATGTCCTTACTGCCTTTTTCTCCATTTACCCCTGTCCTGCTCCCTATCGACTTCTCTGCCTTGGTGTTTACCTCATTAACTACCCTGTTTTGTTTGGGAGGGGCTGAGATTTCCCTGCTTCTTTTTGGTGCCTCCTCCCTTGGCTAGTTTAAATACTTGTCAATGAACCATTTAAACCTGTGACCTAGGATTCTGGTACCCCACCCATACAGATGCAGACCATAGCACCCGAATAGGCCTGTATCACTCCAGGTGGATCCCCAGTCCCCAATGAAGCCAAAATCCTGAGCTTTGCACCAGTTTGTAAACCATTATTTGAATCTCATACTATATAGTACCCTAGCCTCACCCATGCCATAGACAGGCAGCACTTCCAAAAAGGTCACCGTGCATGCTACTTGTCTAAGGCCCCTCCCTAACTTCACAAACCTCTCCTGCACTGCTCTGATCCCATTTCAAGCCAGGTCATTTGTCCCAAAGTGTACAATGATGTCCAGCTCCCTCTCCCATGCAGCTGCTTCCACGATCCTGAGGATTCATTTCATGTCCCTCCCAGTCATGGCACTGGGCAGGCACCTTACCTCCCTATCCCCTCCTTCCCCCAGTTCTGCCCTCCTAATGACTGAGCCTCCCCAACAGGAGTTGTTTTCTTCCCCTGTGGGGTCTCGTGCCACCCTCCTCTAGGTCTCCTTTGTGGAGTTTCCCAGCATCCTCCTTGTTCTCCAATGCAGGTGTCTCTATAAAGGAACCACGCTCCACCAGAACAGCATATGAATTGTGGTGAGGTGAGGCACAACTGGAGAGATGTGCCTCTGATCCACCACCCTCACCCTCCCTGAGCCCACCATGGTCGAACCACTCCTCTTTCTTGTCAACCTCTGATGCAGCAGCAGTGGCACTAGTGGTCCCTGGCTGGGGGAAGAGGTTTCCTGAATCTTCATCAGGTCAGTCTGGAGATGTGCAACCTCCTCCCTCAAACCAGAGAGGTGCCTGCAAATAGGGTAGTATCACAGCCTCCAGAATGTCTCCCGGAAGCCTGCCACCCCACAGTCAGTGCATTGCTCCACTCCCCACGTGTCTCTCTCCCTTCCTATTTTTTTTTTGTTAATGTGTGAGAGTGTGTGCATGCTTTTCTCCCTACGCGGTGTGCTGATCTATTAAGGTTATGACAGGTGTATTTTTTTGCCCTTTTACAGAAGTAATGTCAGAACCCCTGTTATAAAGGAAATGATGCACTTGTAAATGGGAAGAGGACATGAGGCCTATCTAGTCTGCCCCACCCCTACCTATCTAATGTTTATTGTGAGGGCCCTGGTGGCCCTTTACTCCTCCTCCTTAACTCCCTCCCTTCTCTTTTGCCACTATCCTTATCAGACCCATGTGTCTGATACACCAGTGTTTGAAACCTCCTAGTGATTTCCCACAGACTACTTATTTTGGTAGTCCATTATACTCGTATACCTCTCCATGAAGAAATGCTTTCTGGCATCCCTCTTAAAGGAGACAGGAAATGATGTTTACATAGTTAACTGCCCTTCCACCTTCCTTTCCATACCAGTTGTGTATTCTGATGATTCTTTGATGATTTTTTGTTAAATAAATAATCTAGCTGTGGGGTGCCCTCAGATCTATATAGAGTTCCACTCTCCTCATCAGCTACTGCTCTTGATTTTTGTATTTCTAAAACATTCTATTACATCAATAACTCCCATTCCATGCTTTTCATCTGAATGGCCTGGAATGGTGTTATTGATGTCATAGAATGCTGCTGAGGAGAGAGGGAATTCAGGGTAGTTATAAAGGCAACAAAATTAGATTATTTAACAAAAAAAGTCAAAAACATATCAGAATACTGGGTAGCCAATAACAGGACAACAGGAGAGCATCTAGAGGCATACAAACTGTTTCCTATCACCTTTAAATCTCTCACCTGCCAGCTTCATTGCATTCCACTGGTACTTGTGTTCCCATTGGCATGAACAACTCTCTGCTACCTACTTTATTTACCCCGTGGAGCTATTTGTTCTATATCACTATAATGTGCCCCTACTTTCTTCTTGCCTCCAGTGTGTACATGCTTATATCTTTCTGTGTACATGCTGAGCTCTTTCAATCTGTCCAGGTAAGACTTTTCCTGCTAACCTTGGCATCATTTTGGTTGCCCTTCTCTTCACCTCCCCATTCCCCCCTTGTCTTTCTTCAATTGTGAGCCCCAAAAATGCACACTGTACTCCAAGTGAGGATGAACCAGGGACCTATGCGGTGGCTAAATCCCCTCACTCCTTGAACTACCAAATCTCCCATCTTATATATCACAGCATCTTATTCACTCTCACGACTTCCCTTTTGCACTGTGCTGACATTTTTAAATTGTCCATTATTATAATACTCAGGCCCATGTCCTTGGTCATACTTTCCACTGTCACCCTTTCCATTCTGAATTTGTTATTCAGATATTGTATCCTTTTGTGCATTACCTTGCACTTCTTAGCACAAAATTTAGGCTATTAAACTGGGACCCACTTCTGTAGTCTTCCCATGTCCTTCCTCACATTTCCCAACACTTCTTCACTGTTCATTCTTCTGCAGATCTTGGTATCATTCACAAAGAAACATAGCATCCCTTGGATCCCTACTTCAATAGCACAGATGAAGATGTTCAAGAGGACCGGACACAAGAGAGATCCCTTCAGCACAAGACTGATCCCTCCAGCACACCACTGGTGACCTCCACAACCTCTGAGCATTCCTCATTAAGGGAAGCCCTCAGGGTTCTGTCCCATAGCCAGTTTCCTGACCACTTCATAAACTTTACCCCCACTCCCAGGTCACTAAACATCTTTACCAAACATCCCTGTGGGATAGCGTCAAAGCCTTTGCTGATGACAAGGTTCTCATGTCCACTTCCTGACCCTTGTTCACCCCCTTCATCATGCAATCAAAGAATTCATTCAGGATCATCTGACACAACCTCCTTCTCAAAAATTCATGCTATCGTATCTCATAAAGTCATGAATCCCACTAGCCACTATCATCTCCTTTACTGGTATCATGTCGCAACAGCAACGGGAATACAGTGAAGACCATCACAGTGACATTTTAGACAGTTCACTGTGATGGTCTGCTGGGTTCCTGACACCGTTGCCTCCAGGGTGTTTACCCCCTCCCAGAACCAACTCCGACTTGGAGTTGGTTATTTAAAGTCAGGGGGTGTGGGGAGAAGAGGCCCCACATGGGGGGTAGGAAGCAAAGCCCCCCACAGAAAACACCAATTCCTCAAGCGATGGCACACCAATTGGCAGTGTTGTGCCATCGCTGTGCTGACGGCCAACAAATTCCATGTCAACGCGGCATAGTGGAAGCTCCTTTATTAACATCAGACAGACATGTCTCTAGTTCCCTGGTTCATCACTACTTCAGCAGTTATATGGGGAACAACATCTGTTGTCTTCCCAGACCTTAGGTACAACCCAACATCTCCAGGAAGCTGTTAAAGAACTCAAGTAAGTGGTAAAGCCAGGATGTGTTCCATTTCCTTTAGAACACTTAGATGCAACCTGTTCTAGCCCACTGTCTTGTGTATCTTTAGTGTAGTTAATCCCTTTAACACCCTTGTCATCAAAATCAGATCTTCATTCATGCCCTCCCTCCTTCCTCTCTGCCTTCAGGACATGGTCAATGGCCCCATATCCTCCACTGTGAATACCAAACAGAAAACTTGGTTAATATGTTCCCTTCCCTTTGGCCCCCTCCTACCACCCTACCCTCTTCTTTAGTTGGGCAATCCCATCTGATGTTTTCTGTTCCTCTTATATGTAATGAAAGAATAATTTAACCTCCAACTTGATTCCCTCAGATATCCTCAACTTAACATCATACTTTACTGTCTTCACATCCCTGTTGGCTTCCCTTGTAAGTGGTTAGAAACAGTGCTCTACCCCACTTGTGCCTGGCTGGTTTTGCATTTTCTGAAGGCCTTCTTTTTCTCTCTTGCAGCCTTCTTCCCCCCCCCCTTAAACCACAGTAGTTCCCTACCCCTCTTGTTTTTTCCCTAATGCCCTTACACAGAGATTTGTGGCTTATGACGTCATGATCTTAATCAATTCACACTTCTTTTCCACCTCCTCTGCTGCTCCAACCCCTGCTACTTTCTCCAGCAACAGCTCCCACATCCTGCCAAAATATGCATTTGTCTGTAGCTGTTTTGTCTCTGACTCTAATTTGTTATCAAACCACATGGTCTGGTGATTGCTGATCCCCAGTGAGGCCTGTATTGAGATCTCTTTTATACTGTACTTGTTCATGAGACCCAAATCTAGGATGACTCCTTCCCTTTTTTGCTCCTTAACCCTCTCTGTGACAAATGCTTCTTGGAATGCCTGTACAAGCAGCTGGTTTTCTGTACTTGCTGAAACTGGGATCCTCTATTCCACATCTGGCATGTTGAAGTCACCCATTAACAGCTCCTCCTCTTGTTCTGTTTCACTTCTATCCTCATCCACAAGTTCTGTATCAGCCCCTTATTCTGAGATGGTGGTCTACATACCACTCCAGAACTGATATTCCACCCCATCCAGCTACCTATACTCACATATGTCTCTCTTTCTTTCTTTCTTTCTTTCTTTCTTTCTTTCTTTCTTGAAGCACAAGTGCTCATTTACAATGGTTCAACATCTAATACATAATCACAAAAACATTTCAGATACAAAAAGAAGTTCCAAAGAAAATGCAGTCAAGTCAGGCTCAAAGCACTTAAGGCAGAACAGTTACTTACAGATTTGAAAAGACATCCATACAGATCATTGTATAACAAGCAACAAGTTACGTACAGAGAGAAACCAAATAAAGCTGTCTAATGTTTAGAAACTGTATTGGACTGCAAAGGCAGACTGCAAAGATCTCTTAAACTGATTTAACTTTGGGAGATCCAGCAGTGTGCCAGGCAGTTTGTTTAACCAGTTAGCGGCCCTGACAGCAAGTGACTGCTTGCCCAATTGAGTATGACAGAAAGGAGGCTTAAAGGCATTCCTGATTATGTTCCTGGTGTTGTACTGGTTGGAGGTGGTATGGAAGCAATTTGTTAATGCAGGGAGTGTTAGGCCCAAGAGCACCTTTTCCACTAGCAAACAGGTCTGGAGCTTTATTCTGCTGGGAAAAGATAGACGGTTAGTGGGTGTATAAAGGGTACAACTATGAGTGTGGTTATCTGCAACAAGTACAAAGTGGCACTCATATTATAGATCATATTTTCTGTTTACCACAGTGTCATGGGCAGCTATGTAGACAGGGAGTCCTTAATCTATAAGTGACCATCCAGGATTCTCTCATTTGAGTAGGTGCACTCTTCAGCAACCAATCTGTCACCCTTCTCTGTTAGTGGAAAATCATCTTGATGCACTCTGTAAACTTGTGCCCCATCATAATTGTGCCTCCTTTGAAGGGGTGTAGGCCATCCCACATGTTTAGCCTTTTTTATATCCAGAGTGCCAACCAGTCTCCCTTGTACCTGAGGGTGTCTTTGCTACATCACTCCTTCAACATGAGTAGAAATGAATGATCAGAAGAAGGCTCCATTCACCCCAAAACCAAACTGGCAGGACTCAGATAAAGTTCCTGAACTTGCTGTCAGTTTATGCTTCCCTCCCCAGCTCCTAGAGCTACTCTTCATCTCCCCTAAGGGTCTGATAGCCAGGTCATTAGTCCCTATATATAAATATTTATAGTCTATGTTAGAATGTAGTTCTCACTTGATTTCAATGTCAAGTAAAACGTGGTTCTGCTGCAGTAGTGACATCCGTACTGAAGCAAAACAACTTTGCGTTCTGCTTCAGTGCGGATGTCATACTATCTCCCCCATGTACTCCTGCATTACCCTGGTAACCAATCACAGTCATTGCTTCCACCCGCATAGCAACAGTTTCAAAAGCAAAAAAAAAGTTCACCAGCACATTATCAAAGTCGCGCCACCTTCAACTTACTGTAACTGGAATAATCGATTGGTAGCCAATGTCCAAGAGTCCACAGTGGATGTGAGGGGTGAGTGGTGACAGGTGGAGGTTGAAGTGCTCGTGGTGGTCCGGGGTCTGATTCTACAAGAGTAGCTAGCGAGTGCAGACCTATCGTCGGTTCTCGGAATCACTCTGCAGTTGTTGCTATTGAAACAAATTATTTTGTAAGTTTACTGATTTTATTCCCCATTTTTCACTCTCTCTCCCTTTTGTCCTGCTATTGGCCATAACAGACAATATATAGAAAAGTGTATGACTTAACAATAACAACAAGGCACAGTCTTACACTCGTGGTTGCTATGATGATATTATGACTTCTCGAGCTACGCTCTCGAGGTCAACAATCGTCATAACAACCACTCGTATAAGAACTGCCTTGTTGTTAACATTAAGCCATACACTATCCTATATATAAACAGACATCTGAATTATGTCACAAGAGCAGAATTACCTGTGAACATAAAATCAAAGAAATTACTACATGTATTTGAATTTATATAAGAGCTGAATCTAGGCCTGTTAAACTTTTCTAATACCTACAGAGTGACTATCAGTCAGGTATAATCTCCACATGAGACATAGCAATGGGGATGTTAGGAGAGATGCCTGTTTATAAGTAGTTCTGTACTCGGTGAGCATGTTGGTGCTAGGGTGTGCCTCACATTTAGATTGTTAGAGCTAAAATGAATAAGGTTGTGAAATGTACTAGTGAATGCATACATACTGCATTATCATCTTTTTTAGGCAAAAACTCACTAACTAGTGATATAAATCCTGTGGTTACATAACACGAGGAATACATTGCATTGAGTAGTTAATGAGCTGTTTGTCTTTAAAAGTTTATGAACTTGCTGTGTTTTTTTTTAATTAAGTACATGCAGTTCATTTTACACTGATATTTAAATTTTTAGAAATATTAGGGCTATCGCCTGAAGAAACCCAGAAGTGGTGCATGAAACATACAGAGTGATGTTTACCTAGTGAAGTGAATAATAAATAGAACACTGAAACTGAAATTGCATCTGAAGATTTTTTTGTGCTACCTTCTTTTTCCAACACATATTATGTACATCGGGGGGGATGGTAATGTCACAAGATTGATTGATTTGATAGATTTAACCATTTTCTGAGGATTTCCTTTGACACAAGGACTCAAAATGTGTGTGCATCCTGCCAAACTGTGCACAGACCATCAAGCGACATTCACAGAGCAATGCATCATGGGAATACAAATTCTTGTATGTCAGGTAGACAAGGCATTGTCAGAACAGACATTCCCTTTAAACTCTCTTGTATGTCTGATCCAGTATAGTCTGATTATGGCAATGAACAGGCATGTGTCTTGTCATCTTTGGGACTTCTCAGTGTACTGTAGCCAAAATCTCAACCATGTACCATGTCAGAACCCAAATGCAGTGTCCACTGAGAACACTTGGAGTAAGCGTACCGGAGAGGCAGTTTGCAGTAAAAGTGGTATATGGGATCTGTATTAGGTGCTAGTAAAGAAATATCCATATCCTGTAGTCTAGGTCTTGTGCATCTCTCCAAATCATACACATACTCTCAAGCGTCATTCCCTGAGCAAGGCATTATGGACATGCAAGTTCTTGCTCAAGCCAGTCTGACAAGGCTTCACCAGAATGTACATATGCTTTTTAAACAGACTTGCACATCTGATCCTGAAATGGCTGAGGATGACAAAATATACTCTGGTGTTTCACCCTGTTTAGGACACCTCAGAGTGCTATTGTCATAATCACAACCAGGCACCATGTCAGAATTCCAATACAATGTCCATTCACACACTCAGAGTGAGCACACTGGAGATGCTGTATTTAGAGAAAAGAAAGCATTACATGTGGGACCCATAATAGAATGCTAAGAGAGAAGAGATATCCGATAGTTTGATTTCTATACATCTCTCCAAAGCATATACAGGTTGGGTGTGCAAATCTTTGTGCAAGCAGGCTGACAAGGCTTCACCAGCCTAACATAACCTTTTAAACATATATCTGAACTAGTACTGGCTGAGAATGACAAAGTACAAACATGTTTTGTCCTCTTTGGGACTGCTGAGTGTACTGCAGGCATGTATCTCTTTTGAATTTGGTAACCAGGAAAGGCACACTGAGCTGAAACTTGTTTCCAAGTGCTACCTTGGGGAGGGATATGACATAGAGTGAAACAAAAATTATAAATAAAGTGACAATTGGTGCATGTAAGTGAACAATAAAGGTAAGGCACAAGTAACAAATTCCAGAGATAGAAAAACATTTAAAAAGTGTACAAAGTACCTAGGTTATGGGGGCAGTCAGGATGAGAGCTAGGTGGCATGCCAACAATAACTTATGATAAGGTATTTGTAACAGAATCAAAGATACATAAAATTCAACCTATAATATACACTATGATTTAAATTACACAATACTGTAAGAGGCAAAATGGATGAATAGTGTAGACTAGATAGGGCATGGGATGCTGTAATGTGAAGAGAAGGAGAAGAGGAAGAGAAAGCAGGCTAGCTGCAGGTGCATGCTTTTCAGAAGTGTGCCAGTAAGAGTGATTTGAGTGGGTGCAGGGAGGAGGAGAGATGGACAGGTACAGGAAGGTTGTTCCACAGTGTTAGAAGACAGATGGAGAAATCAGACTAGCTTGATAAAGATTTACAGTGAGGAATATGAAATAAATGAGAAGCAGATGACTGGAGAGAGAAATAACCCTTATAGAAATATATGTGTGCTGTGTACATGCAGAATGCATGCCACATGTTTAATTGTGCAATGCTTGCATGCACATACTCAAAGTGATCCTAAGGGAATCTGGTCTAAAAAAGCAAACTAGGTTTGCATGCTGCAAGCTTGACATGTGCACAGCAGGTAAGCTGGTGTGAACATCTTCTAAAAATGACATCAGGTTCATGTGTTGCATGCTTGACATGAGTGCCAGAGTTAAGCTGGTGTGAACATCATTTAAACATCACATCAGGTTCACATGCTGCATGCTTGCCATGTGTGCAGCAGCTAAACTGGTGCAAATCTTATCTAAAAAAAAACACATCAATTTCTATTTCTTATGCTACTGCTAACAATTAGAGTAATTAAAATACATTTGTATTTGAATTCCCATAAAAATTAGATAAACTCATTAATTCTGCTCGTTTTGCAAGTTGCTTAATGGCTTTTGAATTTTGTCATTAAATCGCCATTAATTTATAAAGTATTGTTTGCGTTTTACATTAGGTGCCTAGGATATAGCCAGTCAACATCCCCATTCCAGATGTACGAAGAGGGGTCTCTGTGTTGTAACACCTATCCTTTTTGTTTTGGATCATACAGATCCCTTATGCATATTTAGTTCTAAAAATGTGTTTCTCCATGACTGTTTCAACTCACTTACTTTCCCTTTGTCATTTTGTATTGAGCATATTTGATATAACCATGCTCAGCACTCTTTGTGCTGAGTAGGATCTTGGAAGCATTCACCATACCCCACATTTTGTCACTAAAATGAGAGACATGGACACTCAAAATGAGGGACAATGAGGGACACTAACCCATATGGTGATCAGGACACATCATGAAACATGGAGATACAGTTCCTCAGAAAACAGTGGAAAGCATTGCATTAGCACATGAGAATGAATTTCTACTATTAAGCAAGGGTGCCATTGAGGTAGGGCAGAGCGGGGGCAAGCCCCCCCCCCCACATTTGTTCCTAGGTTGTTCTTATTGTATGGAAATAATGGCATTAAATTTGGATTTATTCTTTAGCACAACAAGTGCCCACTTGACCTATGTGTGCTCACGCTGCAGGTACTCTTCAGACTCAACTGTGTCTGCATTGTGTTGTCCACTCTCTCCACCTATTAGAAGTGGCACAATGACATGTGATGTGGATGAGCTCCAGCCAAGAAAGAGCACATGAGTCTTGCAAGTGTGACACTGTCTTTCCCACCACAGAATAGACAGACTGCACACTACAGCTTGGAGGAGTCGATTAGCACTAAACTCTCAATAGCAGTATTGTGTCAGCATATTTTTGTTGGTCTACTCTTAGTGAGTCTCCATCTCCCCTGGTGGCTGAAGGGTCAGAGGGTGAGTTAGAAGCTAACTCAAGATTAGGCTATCTACTTACTCTACTAGGCTCACCTTACAAAACAAACAGAATAGACCCCTATGATAGCAAGCTAGGCTTAGCAGCAGTGGTGACAGTAGTGTGGGTGGTGTTGATCAGTGCAGTGTGGCAGCAGCCACAGCAGCAACCAAGAAAGAAGCAAGCAACCCAGGTTTTGTGGGTTTGGTTGGTGAGGTGACTTGATCGTGGACCACACTGGGGACCTGTGATGGTTCATTCTAGCATCCAGCTTCTGGCAGAAGGAGAGAGGGGGAGCGGACTGAAAACTGGGCTTGTGGCACACTGTGCCAGGCTGCAGGTTCTGGCCATATGGTCAGATAAGTAAAAGTAAATCATTATTTTACAGGGGGATTGGGGAAGGTGGAAGGACTGAAATATTGATGTGTTTTTCATGTTTCTTTACCTTTGGGTGGCTTCATGACTCATAAATGATGGGTATTGAATGAAATGGAGTTGGGAAGAAAACTCTTGGCAAAGTTCTTTTTTGTGGGGAGGAGCAGAACTTCAGCCAGGAAAAAACTGGTTAGTTGCCTGGTGGGTTTACACCCAAATCTGATGCACTGCTCTGGGATGTATAGAGATGAAGTGTATTCATTTTAATTTTTCCTGATTTGCATATCACTTTTAAGTCAAAACAAGTGAGTTGTACCTTTTAGAGATGTTACAGGCATTCTAGAGCTGCCCCTTGCTTTCACAGACAGCTGAGTGGTATGGTATGCACAGACTATTGGAGCCCCACTATAGTCAGTCTTATGCCCATCCCCATGTGAAGATGACCTCCACATCCCCACACTCAGTCACATTATGACAAAGGACAAAGGAGACTACAGGGGTGTGCATCATTGAAATGAATAGGGGTATTTTTTATTACTTTTTTATACATCATTGATGCAGAGTTTGAGATTAATGAAGGTCACCACTTGACTAACAAAGGCATTGTTAGTAGAACAGTGACCTTCATTATTCTCCAACTCACCATAATAACGTATAAAATAGTAATAAAAATAACTTCATTCATTTCAAGGGAGTACGCCCAAGCACTCTGACCCATGGACATCATCTCTTAAAGACTCCTGCCTCTGGCTCCCTAGTACTCAAATAAGAGACATTTTACTTAAATCTATACTTCATTAGTTGTCTGTAGCAGCATGGCCATATCCACTACAGTGTGTGTGTGCGGGGTTGGGGGGGCTGGCCATGTGGGTGTGTATCCAGTTATTACTGCTTTTGTGTTTGCACCTTAAAGTCTGTTTGTGTGGAAGCATTCAAAACTATGGAGAGAAAATGGTAGGAGTACAGGTCAGACAGAAGTAATTAAGTGGTTTTGTGGGTAAGGTTGTGTACTGGGGGTGGGAAAAACCACATGTGTTTCCATTGGTATGTGTGCTACAGTTCAACTGTGAAACTGACATGAGTAAGAAAAGAAAACTGAAAAGCATAAAAGAGGCTATAAGCATGTGTGCAGATATAGTCAAATACAGCATGTATTGAAGTAAAAGTGAGTCATATGTGTGCAGACAATAGTGGTTAAAGGCACTACACTTCAAGCCATGAGACCTGGAGGCATGGAGACATGGGTTTGAATCTCATCAACCCCCATTTTTGTATGGTGTGGTCCTGAGTAAGTCACTTAACTTTTTCATGTGCAGTTATCAGTTACCACTTGCTTTTTGCACGCATGCCACATGCATGCAGTCTTTCCCAATTTATCATAAAAATGCTTGCTACATGCATGCCATGTGCCATATGCATGCAATTGATTCCAATTTAACATTTAAATCCAATACCCCCTGCTCTGCCACACTCATAAACTACTCAGCCCATACCCTCCTCCCAGCTCACTGGACTCATTGCCCAAAAGAGAAACTCTAGGCTCCTCAGAACAATGGACAGAACCCTCCTCAGAGTGACAAGGGTTAGAACCAAGGTGGGGGGTAAGTTGTTTGCCATCACAGCACCCACCCTATGGAACTCCCTGTCCCCTGGTGTTCAGGATGCTATCTCTACCCACACCTTCTGCACAAGGCTGAAGGCTCATATGATGGTCACCTCCATATGCAACTGCTAAAGTGAGAGGCTCCTAAGTGGAAGCCCACCACTCTCCCTCATATGGAAATAGCGACTATCACCTCACCCCCTCTATATAGCACTGCACCCCATCTGTAGAGCTTACCCAGGAAATGTTAACTGCTAAAAAGCTACTATGTCTTACCTCTTAAATGTAACTGCTGAAAAACTACTATGTATTATGTTCCTCACTGTCTAGTGTAATATACCTGTGCTGTATGCTACCCCATGTATTATTCTATGTAATTCCCTTGGTCGCTTCTGAAAAAGGGACCTTCGGGGCCCAGCGGGCTTACCCAGATATCAAAATGTAATAAATAAATAAATTCTTGCAGCATGCATATCACTTGGGTGGTTTTATATGTGCAGCATGAAAACATTTCTGATAATTATTTCTGTAAGGGAAGGAGGATGAAATAGCAGGGTTAATGAGATTGGAAGATAAATGGGAAAAATGGCAAGCCAGTATTTGGCCAGGAAGAAGAAACAGTATCAGACACTGGACCTCAGGGAAGGGGAAAGTGAGAGTAGCATAGAAAAAGCAGTGATGGGTGAGAGATGAAACATTATTGAGGAAATGACAGAAGGAAGGAAAAACAGGGTCCAAACATTTGGGTGGTGTGTAAACAACATCTGCATAGTCCAACACTGGCAAGAGCATCTTAAGGATGATCTCTCAGTCTACCAGATGATGAAGGAAGGGTTTGTTTTGGTACAGCACAGCAATCTTAGGGCAAAGTTTCTTATCCATGTGGGTAAAAAAGCTGGCATTCTGGTCCAGTTACCCCCCCTGGTACTAGATGTGGGGCTACCTATTCAAGCAGTTTACCATAATGCGATTTGTAAGCAGGGGTAAATTGGAACCTTGTTGGTCTCTGTCAAATGCCAAAAGGCAGTGAAATGTTTTTTGGGGGCATTAAGTGAGAGCTGGCTTGAGCAGACCAGTGTTGTGAATGCCACACTTCAGTGACAATTTAGGTCAGGAACTGTATCTCAACCAGGCATTCTGTCAGAACACCAATGCAAAATCCATTTAGAACACTTGAGTGAGCATACTAAAGAGGCAGTATGCAGAGAAAGCAGTATATGAGATTCATAACAGGATTCTAAGAAAAACAATATCCAGCAGAGGGAACTGGTGGAGGAGCTTGCAGATCATTTGGCTGGCCTGTTCAATAGTTCACTGGAATTTGGTGTGGTACTGCAGAAATTGATAATGCCACATGCATTGCCCCTTCATAAGAATGGTCCCAAGGATGACTCGGGGAATTACAGACTGCTTGATCTGACCTCACTCATGTACAAGCCCATGGAGACCATTCTTAAGGAAGAGTTTGGGGAGAATCTGGATGAGTATGGTCTCAAATATGCGAGGCAGCACAGGTTTATGGAATGGAGGTTGTGTCAAATGAATCTGATTGACTTCTTTGACTGGTCCACTAAAACAGTGGACAGGGTCCAAGTGTTGGAGATCCTTTAACTGGACTCAGCAAGGCCTTTGACTCTATACCCCAATCAATCAATCAAATTGTATTTAACCAGGCAGTTACATCTTTGAGCAAGCTCATTTTCAAGATGGTCCTGGACTCCACAAGAGATTGCTCAGGAAGTTTATGGATCTCAGGGGATGGAGAGAAGTTGACCAGATGGGTGGAAAACAAGCTGAGTGACAGGACCTTGAGAATGCTGGTGGTTAAGCTGTCTAGCACTAGGGAGGTCACAAGTGGGGTCCCATGGGGCTCGGCGCTCGGACCAGTGATGTTCAATGTCTTCATAAATGATACTGAGGATGGCATTAAGGGCAAAATGTGCCTATTCACACATGACACCAAACTCTGTAAGAGATTGGGCATTGCAGATGGGATACAAGACCTAAAGGACAATCTGGAAAAACTAAAGAAGTGGTCAGGATTTGGCAGCTTGGCCTCAATGCAAAAAAATGCAAAGTTATGCACATTGGAGCCAAGAACCCCAGGACTGAGTACAACCTGGGAGGGGTCTGAGTATCTGCATCAGAGGAGGAGAAGGATCTGGAAGTGATCATCACTAGTGACTTGAAGCACTCTATGTAGTATAGGAAACCAGCAGCAAAGACAAATAAATGCTGGCTGCATTGCCACAGGGATCTGCAGCAGCTGAGAAGAGTTAATACTGCCCATGTACAGGTCATTAGTGAGGCCACATTTGGAGTACAGTGTACAGTATTGCTGCCCATACTGTAAAAAGGACCACAACCTGCTGGAGAAGATCCAAAGGAGAGCAATGAAGATGATCATGGGCCAGTACGGTGAACTGTACAAGGAGAGGTTGGAGGCCCTGAACCTGTGCTCCCTAGAGAAGAGATGAGAGAGAGGGGACATGATTGAAACTTTCAAGCATGTGATAGGAATAAATAGAGTCAATAAGGAGGATCTCTTTAAGCTTACCGGAAACCAAAATATGAGGGGTCATAGTCTCATGATGGGGGGATTAGGAGGGAGGCTAGGAGGCAAGACTTCATGGAGATGGAGGTTTTGGATTGAATTTGTATAATATTTTCTATTTGCTCAGGGAAATCCATCCCAGTTTCATACGTTCTGGATATTAGTTTATGTAAATGTATTCTAAGCTTTAAATACTGTAGATATTTATATTGTCTGAATTTTCTTGCTGATCTTTGAAAGAAAATGTTAAATTCAAATGTTCTTGCTGTTCTTATTTTTCATACACATTTTAACTCCTTATCTCCCCTGGCAGCCTCTTTCTAACTGACCACCGAGCTCCGACACCGGCTTCTCCAGCACTTACAGTACCTGCACCAATGTCCTCTGCCACAGAACTAGAACAGGGTCTGTGCAGGGTCAGTTATCATCCTGCTGCCAGGAGTGGATTTTTCTCCAGTTTTCTCCCTATGCCTGTGGACATGCAATGGGCACAATGTCCAAGCTGTACCTCGGCAGAGATGGCCCCGGCATCCTGAACATGGGATCCCTTCCCTACATGGCAGCATGCATGTTCTAGCACCCAGCCACCTCTGGGTGTCAGGCAAGCAACATGCCAGACTAACCCCCCTCCCCAGGAATGACAGCTGTCTAGGGATGCTCAATCATTCTTCTTACTCGCCGGTCCCCAAGCAACATGAGTTCATTTCTGACCTTAGGTCTCTGATGTGGTAGAACATAAGGCACCCAGTGCCTCAGCCCTCCGTGCCACCAGGCTGGATTCTTTCTTGCTATTCTTTGAACAAATAATGTGTTTTTTGAATTGTTCCACCACTCCCCTAAATCATCTAATGCACTCAAAATTGACCATCGTGCTAAAAATACATCATACCATTTATCCACCACTTACTGGTTCTCTAGTAGTGTAATATTTAATCTCCATGGTTTCTTTTTTGATTGGGGAGGGGAAATTGTGGTCCTAGCAAACAATTACAATATGCTGCTAAGTGATCTGAGGTTTCTACTTCAAATGGTTTTGCACTACTAAGTTAAAAACTGTTTAGATAAAAATAAAAAGTATATTCTCATGGCTTGTTTCGTTTTCATAAAAGTGACTTTTCGAGTGCTGCATGCTACATGGAAACCATCTTGCAAATCAACTATTCTTATCATTTCTCTTAAATAAGCTGAGTCACTGGAAATCTTTTTAGATTGTCAATCCCTATCACTAATAGGCATACCACAGTTGAAGTCCCCCCCCCAACATTACTAGTCTACTAGTATGTAAATATGACTGTACTTCCTGAAAGAATTGTACTTGAGCAGCTTTAGATTGTGGCACATATATGTTTATGACCCTAAGCTGCTGCTGCCCATATATCATGTACAATAACAAAGCCCTCCCAGGTAATATAGCCAAAGGAGTCTGAAGTTTGAACGCTGTTCCTCTAAAAAGTATTAATTTGCCATCACATTTTTCTAAACCTTACAAACAGAAAGATGGCCCCTTTACCCATGCCCTTTGTACAGCTGTTAACCTCAAAGTTGTCTTTAACCTGGTGCCTGTAAAATGATTGTATTACCTGCAAAGTTTCTAACACTGACAGAGTAGATAATCTCTTTTTATATGACCTCATACTACTGGCATTCAATGTGATTGGCGAAATGTGTAGTACTACACACATTTTTTAAATCAAGTAGGAAAATCTTGAGTCTGTCTAGTCTGGGACCTAGTTCTGCCTCTTACTCTTCTTTTTTTGATTTTCTCATTGTGAATCCTCAATATCAGAAGAGTGATCTATTTGAGAAGATGTTAAAGATGCTTCTGAATCTACCTCTTCTTCCTCATCATCTCCCCTGTGTGTTTTTTGAAGCCAATAATGCATATCTTTTTTTTAATCTGAATTTGTGAAAGCTTAACTGATTTCTGTTTTGCTGTTGTCTGTCATCCACATTTTTTTGCAATAACCTTATTTCTGTCTCTGTTGTAGTAGGTGGAAGAGGGGGCATGCTATGCCCTACTGCTGGTAGTGGATCTGCTGGCAGTACAGGATCAGAAACAGGCACATCCTCATTTGTGTTTTTATTGTCTGTTGCTTTTTCTGTTTCTTGTAATGGTGGTGCTCCTGAGGGGTGACTTTGAGATTTTAAAACCAGAGGTATATCCTGAACTATCCTATTTTGTGAACTCTCTTTCTGTAGTGCCGGTGCAACCATTGATTTCTGTTATCTTGCTTCAGATACCCCCTGTGTTTGCCCCTTTATAATCAATTTGTCCTGATTCAAACCATCATGTCTGTTGTGTGAGGCCCATGATTACTGCCAAAATGAGTTACCCAGGTCCTCACACAAGTTAAGTTTGAAGGGATTTGGGCTGTTCTGACTGGAATGGCCATATTCCAAAGAACTGTTATATTTTGAACTATAACCTTTTGCATCTTTACCCACTGGAATTAAAACATATCATGGAGATCTCTTACTAATGTACAAAATAATGGGGGACTACAGCCTGATGGATAGTCTGGGAATGACTCTTGCCAATAGAAGTAACTGTTTAAGAAGTCATAATCATCAACTAAAACTGACATTCCCAAAAAGGAATCTGAGATGTTATTTCTTGTTTCTGGTTTTTAAAGCCAAGCTTGATAGCCATATTCTTAATCAGAACTGGGTATAAGTGCCCCACTAAAAAGAGAGAAAGACACCATAGGCCATGACTCTTCTTCCTATCTAATGAACCAAGTATGAAATCAAGTATGATATATTTTTTCCAAATCACAGGACAAACTTGTATGGGTGTGTGCACTGCACTTATGATAAGTTCTAGGTTGGCCTGGATAAAAACAAACTCCTCTATCTCTTCCAATGTAAAAACTCCCCAGTCAATGACAGATGCAAGTATTTATCTGATGTAATTTTACCTTGAATTTCCATCCCACAGTCCAGACCTGCTCACAATTTATTATACGTACTGGTATATCAGTTACTTCACATTACTGTTTCAGTCAGTAATTAATATCTGACACATTAACTCCCTCATTGTGAAATAATATACTGATTGTCTTTATTGCGGGTTTGGACAGATGGAGGCCTAAGAAAGGTGGCCACCATACAGTATTTTTCAATTTGTCATATTTTATCCAAAAATGCTCCAACACTTTCAACATTTTTAGGCTAACATCAAAAATATTGTCTCCTGAAATATGTATAACAGCATACAATTCGACTCCAAAAAAAAAAGAAATGTATTCTTTTAAGAGTTTCAAAATTACATCTATTCTATCCAGACAAGGATCTATACCTCCTTTATAACAGATTTGAACAACATTTCTCCATTGCACTGGTTCACTTTGCAATGAAAAAAGATCCAACATCTTAAATGTCCTCTCATCCCCTGTACCAGAGCCTTTAGCAGAAGTGCTTGCTTCTGAATGCCCCCTACATGAATGACCTTCATCTGGGTCCGACATATTGTCTGAAATGTCCCTTAGTTCTGAAATCTGTTGCATATTAAGATCATTTAACTCCATGGTGCTAGAAACATTGAAGGACCCTCTGACATTTTGGTTAGTATCCATGTTAAATGACTGCAAACTATTTTCCCCAGTAGCTTGCACTTTTGTCTTGTCCTTTGACCCACAATAAATATTAATATCACGTCCCATTTCCCTGATTCCAATCCTTTGTACCTTTATGTTTTCTCTTATCATCTGGTCTGTCCTTGTATAGTGTTGGGGATCCATTGGAACCCAAGAAACTCCATCAACATTTTTGATCCATCCAGCTGCTAACACAGATGATTCAGCTGACCATTTCTGTAAATGCTTCCATTAGGGAGCATTGAGGTGGGGGGGGGCACATCTTAGGTCTAGCCATTGTCTCATTTAGGCCATTCTGGATGCTACTGACTCCTTCCCCTGTTGTTGTTCTTCATAGCTCTGATGACTTGACATGTCAGGTGTAGGTGCTGCTGCTTGTTGCTTTTGTGGTCTTGTAACAATGGTTTCACAGGATAGAGGGGTTATTATCCAGACAAGAAAGAGTGCTTTTTTGCATTTTGTAAGTTATGCCCATTGACTGTAGACTGCTGTACTGTTAATGTTTCTATTTCCTTGCCCTGTGCAGTGTCTACACAAATGCTTACCTGCAATACTGCAAATTGCTCTCATTCTATGATGCTCCTATGTCATCCCTGTCTGTGTTCAAAAGCTTATCTGACTTGTCAGGGTTGCTGCTCATCATTGGTCTTGTCAGTCCTAGGTGAGTGTAAAAACTCTAAAACCAACTTCTATTTTTGCATTTTGTATTTGTTTTCTTCTGCTACCAATGCTAAATGTCATTAAATGTGCTAGGAGCAAAAAGGGTGAATGCCCAGATGTAGCTCCTTACACATCCATGTAATAACTCATATTTATTCTGTTCTCAATGTATTTATCTATACTTTTTTTAAAAGGTATCTTTGTTTTGCTGTCTACTACTTCTTTGGGCAATCTATTCCAAAGGTTGATCACCCTTTGTGGGAAAAAATACTTCTTTTTTTACCTGAATCTTGTTGACCTCAGCTGCAATGTATGAGCCCATGCTGTTTAATTCTATTTCTTAAATTCTAGGTTCAAATTTTCTGTTAGTAACTCGTCCTATAGTATATAATAAATTAGCAACAAATCTGCCCTTTTCTTCTGAATCTCCAGAGAGTGTAACTTAAGTTTGTTTAACCTTCCATTGTATGAATCATTCTGTAAGTTTCTTATTGTTCTTTCATCCTGTATTGTACCCATTCCACTCTACATATGTCTGTCTTCCTGTACGGACACCATATCTGACCCCCATAATCCAACTGAGGTCTCACATAAGAGACATAAAGTGGCATCCGTACCTCAGATTAATGGCTTTTGATGTTCCTTTTAAATGCTCCCATAACTCTATGTACTTTTGCCACTGCTGTTGTACATTGTTTCTGAAAGTCTAGTCCTGTGTCTACAATAGTACTTAGATCATTTTCTTTATCTGTTGACCTTAGGGTGTTGTTGCTTAATATATAAGAGTGTGGTATATTATTTCTGCCCATGTGCAAATCACAGCTTTTCTCCATGTTAAAGAACATACTCCAGGTATATGCCCATTCTGTTATTCTATTTAGGCCAGCCTGCATAACCTTGATGTGTTCTATTGTACTGCATAGCCCTCCAAGTTTTGTATCATCTGCATATTTTATCCTTAGGTTGTTTACATTTTCATTTAAGTCAGCAATAAACAGTTGAACTAATATTAATCCCAGGACTGAGCCCTGGGGGGACACTTCTCATCACCCATCTTTCCTTTGACATGCAGCTTTTAACTGCCACCCTCTGTGTGCTCTCTGTAGGCCAGTGTATGATCCATTTGACAATATATTTTTCTGGGTCATATTTCCTCATTTTCTCTTGGCTATAGTCCAGTAGGGTACCATGTCAAAAGCTTTGCAGAAATGTATCAAAACTACATCCACAGCCTCACCTCTATCAAGCCAAGTCAAGTCACCTTTATTTGTAAAACGACACTTTTGAATATCAAAGCACCTGTAAAATCAGCAATCATAAACCCATTTCATTAGTAAAAATCCCAGATCAAAACATAATTAAAACAGTTTAAGTAATGTCAGGGAAAACCAGCTCAAACAGATAAGTCTTCAGCTCCAACTTAAATAACTCAGTGGACAGACACCCTCTAACCCAACGAGGTAGAGAATTCCACAGAGCTGCAGCCACAAAGGCAAACAATCCTGCCCCTGAGGTCTTCAAACAGACCCTGGGAACCTCTAGCAATCTCTCGTTGATGAAGTGGAGTGGGCAGGAGGGGCAGTAGGGACAAAGGAGGTCTTTCAAATAATGTGGCCCCAGTTTGTGTATGGCCTTATAGGTTAGTAAAGCAACCTTGAAGATGATCCTCCACTGCACAGGCAGCCAGTGCAATTCATGGAGCACAGGTGTGATATGGCTAGATCTTGACAAGCCAGTTAACAACCTGGCTGCTACATTCTGCACCAGCTGTAGGTGGTAGATATCCACCCCTGGGAGCCCTAGGTATAGAACATTGCATTAGTCCATGCGGGTGGTCACCAAGTCATGGACCAACATTGGAAGATCCTTTGACAGAACAAGGTGCTTTATCTGGGCAATGTTCCTCAGATGGTAAAATGAGGTCTTGATGATAGCTGACACCAGAGATTTAAGTGTCAGTTCATCATGCCCAAATTCCAATCTCATTCTGAGGTCCTCAACTGGATACTCCCCAGTATAAGTCCGGACAGCTGACCAGGAGGTGGTCCCTCTGCCTGATGACCTCGGTCCACCACCAACACCTCAGTCTTAGCTGGGTACAATCTCATCCAGCTGGCAGTCATCCAGTCCTGAATCTCAGCAAGGCAATTGTTAAAGACCGAGACAGCATCACCCTGTTCAGGCACAAAGGACATGTACAGCTGAGTATCATCTGCATAGCAGTGAAAACTCAGCTCATACTTTCGTATAATATCTTCCAATTGCAGCATGTACACCATGAACAACATCCAGTAAACAGCTTACATATTCATAAAATCATAGTAAGTTTGTGGAGAGGATCTTCCGCTTGTGAAACTGTGCTGACTCTGGTCATGCATATTATTGGATGTTATGTGAACTAGTACTTTATCTGTTATAATAGATTCTAATATCTTTCCAGGGACTGAAGTAACACTTCTCAGCCTATAAATTTGTACTAAATGTCTATTTCCTTTTTTGTGTATAGGGGTGATTCTGTCCATCTTCCAGTCCTGGGGAACTTGACCTGTATTTAAAGATTTTTTAAATAATTTCCTAAGAGAAGTGCAGATGGTTTCTTTCTGTCATCTTCAGCATTTGTGAAGTAATTTCATTCAACCCAGGTGCCTCTTGTGGTTTTACTCCATCTATCTTGTTTATTATTATTTTCCCTATGTTAATAGTTGCATTTTCTATCTGATCATTTATTCGTTAATTAAGAATACTAGTTTGTGTGTGTGTGTGTGTTGTGCAGAAGTAGTCACTGAACTCCTCTGTGATTCCTTTCAGGTCCATAATGATGTTACCATCCTTTATAGTTGTGGTTATTCCTGTATTCAAAATCTTTAAGGAATTAATGTAATTGTAGAATTGTTTGATGTTTTGCTTAGTGGCTTTTTTTTTGCTAGATTGGTCTCCAGTTTTCTCTCTGCTTTATTTATTTCATTTTTTCAAATCCTTTGCTTGTTTTTAAAGTTTTCCCGATTTATAGCTGCATTTTGTTTCTTATATTTGGTGTTGTGCCTGTTTTTGCTTTTATTAACTTTGTTATTTTATTTGTTAACCATTTGAGTTTCAAACCTTTATGATTCTATTTTTTTTTTACCTTCTTAATATGCTTATTAATAATGGTTAGACATTGTTCTTTAAAGTAACCCCAGTTTTCCTCCAAGGTTTTATCATGAAATGCTTCTGACCAGTTTATTCTTTTTAACTCTTTATTAATAAGTTCTTTATTTGTGTTATTTATATATATATATATATATATATATATATATATATATATATGTGTGTAGATATATATATATATATATATACAGTATATATATATGTTTATATAGATATATATATATAGATGTAGATATATATATATATATGTGTGTATATAAAGTATATATATATATATATATATATATTTCTGTGCAACCCATGGGTATGGTCTGTGTGTTGTTTCTTTTATATCAAATAGTATACTTGCATAGTTGTTGTTTCCTAGTGGACAGTTAACCTCACATTTCTGTATGCTGACAGTTTCGGTACTTATGACCAAGGCCACTGATTTACGGTGATTAAAACAATTAAATTCCGTTTTCAAGACTTAAGATTCCGGAATTTCACCGGTGATTGTTACTCTAATTTCCGGATTTTACCGGGATTCTATTATCATTCTTTTAGTATGTACATAAATAATCAGAATTAAAGAAGGCTTAATATACATAGCATTAAATAAAGCAAACTAAAAACAGTACAGGAAGGAATTAAGAGAAAAACAGACTTTTTTGTAGATTTACTGATCTGATAGAAAATGCCAGATTCCATGAAATCTTCATTTTTACCGGTTTTCAGGCAGCCCTAATTCCGGAATTTTACCGGAATTTCCGGTAAAAACCGAAAAACAGTGGCCTTGCTTATGACTGTATCTTAACAAGTTGTTTCTCCTGGTGGGGCTTTCTACATGCTGCTGTAAGTTATTCTCTTTACAGGTGTCCAGGAAGTCTGTACTCTGTTTATTATGAACTCTCTCATCTTTCCAATTCAGGTCATTATAATTCAGATCCACTGTAAATACCATTTGACCAATTTTACATGCATTTGTTAATTCTTCTATTATTTCCTTGTTTGATTCTTCGTCTGTATTTGGAGGTCTGTAACATAGTCCCAGGGCAAATTTCTCAGGAGAATTAGGGTTTATACTTAGCTAGATATTCTCAGACCCAGATTCATTTTTCTTTGTTGTTTCTGAAATGTCAATAAATTGAACTGTTTTTGAGGTAAATATAGCAATCCCTCCCCTTTTTTGGTTGTCCTATCTAATCTGGTGACCTAGTAACTGTGAATATTTTTATCCCATTCATCTCCTTTTACCCAACATGTTTTGGTAATTAACACAATGCTGATTTTATTGCCAGAAGTTAACAGGGCCTGTAGTTCCCCCACTTTATTTTGTAGACTTCTTGCATTACTTAAAAGGCATTGTATGGTTTGTGGCTTGTCATGAGCATTAGTCTTTCTTCTCG
Organism: Neoceratodus forsteri; assembly: GCA_016271365.2. NCBI lineage: Eukaryota > Metazoa > Chordata > Ceratodontiformes > Ceratodontidae > Neoceratodus > Neoceratodus forsteri. Next base: position 940,805,072 of record CM057455.1, read on the forward strand.
TATTGGTGACTGAGGTAATAGTCCCCTTCCCCTTTCTGTCAGTTTAAAGAGATAATTTTCTGATTGGCTTTAATTAGCCTGCCCAAGATGTAAGCCCCTTTCTTATTTAAATGTAAGCCATCCTTACTGTACAAGTGGTTCCTCCTGTGAAAATGGGCCATGTATCAATAAATCTGATGCCAAATCCTTCCCACCATTCTTTTAATGCATGATTAATTCTGTTAATATTGTTTATTTTTTTGTTGTTGGTTTGTTGGTTTGTTTGTTTACTGCTCTGTGAACTGGGAGGATCCCTGATAGGAGTACCTCTGTGCCATGGTTTTTCAACTTTTCTGCAGTTTCCATGATTTCTCTTCTTATTTCTTTTTTTTGGTCCCTCCCCACATTGTTAGTTACCACATGAATTACTACCACCGGGTTAGTGCCATAGCTCTTTATAATGCCAGGAGCTGTTATTCTTACATCCCTTATTTTGACCCTTGGGAAACTAGTCACCATTCTGTTCTTATCATGGTCACAGATTGCAGCATCTCATTGCTTAATTAGAGAGTCCCTTAGTGCTACTAATTGTCTGGGTCCATTTTCAGATATGCTTCCCTGTGTGTTATAATTGTCCTCTGCTGCTTGCATGTTATGTCTGTTGGTCATTACCAATTCATTCCCTTCTTTGTTATGTTGTGCCTCTGCTGCCAGTGGGCCATATCTGTTAGTTAGTGATATTTTCTTCATAGTCATAGCTCTTCTCCCCTTTCTTTGTTTATTTGATGTTATTTGACAACAGTTGTTGTCGGGGGGGGGGGTCTCCCTTGATTCTCTTTACTTCTTTTGTTACTACTTTCCCCAGTTTGTGTTTTACTCTTATTCTGTTATTCCTCCTCCCTTTATGTTTTTTTAATTAGTGTAATGAATTCATTGTTCATGTTCTGTGATTCAGCATTTAAGGTGTCAATAAATTGTTCCATATGCTTTATTTGCTGTAGGTTCCTGAGTTCTGCTTGAGTTTCATTTAGTTTATATCTGATGTTTTCAAAAGCCTGGCACTTGACACATATGAATCCCTCTGAACAGATCAAAGAAGATTTTTCAACATTCATCTTACATTTCGCACACTGTACTAAAGAACCTTCTTGGCACATTAATGTTAGTATATCAATGGTGGAATCCATTCTATGTTGTTCAATGATCTGTATTATTTCCTTTCTGCCCTTTGCTCTTCCTTTTACCTCAGTAGTAAAGTGTAAATAGTACCTATGAGTAGATGCTGCAAATTTACTGTACCAAGTACTTTTGTATCTTCGGTTAAGCAGTTATAGTGACATGCCATTTTTCCTCACTCCCTTAACAGATGCAGGATATCTTCACTATGTGCTCACCTCCACTCACTGAGGCTGCTTTGTTTTTACTGGCGGTGCCAGAAGTGATGTCAGCATACCATGTACAGTGTTCTTATTTTTTAAAGTTATTAAATGTATTAAATATAGTAGCTGCACAGTTAATTTGCCTTTAAAAAGGCAATATAAAAGTGATAGGGTGCTCTTGAGGGCACCAAAGACTGTAGCTGGCTACAGCAGCTAGATGTTCAGTGGCTCCCTCTGTACTGGGTGATCAGAGACATGAACCTCCAGTCTAGTTCCTGCATTCAGTACACATCAGACCTCACACAAAGGACTGTGCTCAATACAGCTCACACACCCACTTTTAAACAAAATAAAATATGGTTCAGCAATAAAAGGCATTTTCTATGCTCCTCTAGAGTTTTTTTCAGGTGCACCTCTTCCAACTTAAGTTTTTGCTCTGCTGGGCAATATTCGGATTGAGTGGTATCATTCATTTTTTTCTGTAAAGCTGCTTGTACAGTCACTGCACCATGAACCACCTCTGTGTCATTATCTGGTGTACCCTCCATTGATAAAGAAACAGGGAAGGAGGCATTCTCCCCTGCTCCCAACAAATCCATCATCTCCTCCTTCTCCTCCTCTGTGGCAGTCATCTTGGTTAATACCCAGATGGCCAGATGGCTCCCTACTGGAGAGTAGGGGAGTTTCCCCAGTATCATGGCCAACATTCCCCTGTCAATAAAACAGGTCCATGTAACCCAGACCCAAGATGCAGCTGAAAGCAAGCTGTAACCACTTAGTGTGTCTGTTCAGATAAAAAAATTACAATTAAATAAATAAATAAAAACATAGTATATATTCTCATGCAGTGCTCACATTGGTATATCTCTTCCTCCCCTCACATTTCACCTCCTGTGTCCACTCTCTGTACACAGTATGCTACTTCCCTGCTTTATATATATTACAGAGGTGTGGTAGCACCCCATAGTTATGGCTGGCAGGGTGTTCAATGTTAAACCCTAACTTCACACCTTAATGGCTTTGGAAGTGTTTGATGAAATTAGCTGGTATTATACATGTGTCTGAGGTCCAGTCTAAATTTATGAACAGTTTTGTGATGGCAGCTTGCACAGATTCTGAGATCTGCATATTTCATTTTGTTGTAGATATCTCATTTTTTTCATATGCTTAACATTGGATTGGGGTCTGCTCTCACCTATATCCTACATGGAATGGAATTTTTTCCTGAAACTTTCAGGGTCGAAGCATGTTATGGCAAGGCAGTGCCTTTGGAAGGTCTTGTGAAACATACTAAATGATTCCAGAGTTATAAGGAATTAAAGTTTTTTTTTTTTGTTTTTCTGTTCTGAGCATGCTCGGTAGGGTTTTTGGATTGTGTTCTGATATGAAACCAAACATTTGGTGTAGTGAGACCATTTTTGTTTTGTGAGATGTTGCGCAGATGACATCAGTAATTTTTTCATTTCACGACAGCCACCATCTTGCTCATCACCTCAGTAACAAATTACAAATTCAGACTGTTATTACAGCAGCCATAATAAAAACAACAAACAGACATCAGTCTACCTCATTAGAAAATGCTGGTTCATATTCTGCAAATTGTTTTATTTAGTTACTAATTTATTGAAAAATGTCACCAGGAAAATGCATACTGAGCTGGGAGATCACTTACAGATGCGTCCTGGAGGAAAGGGGGAATGGCACAAGATGAGGTTCGACAGTTCCAGAAACAAATACATTTACCTGTTGGTAGTCAATTTACAGAGCAGAAAATAGCACTTAAGATCAATATACATTGAGATACAGCACAAGTCATGACTGAGAACAGAGTAGCAGGAAACAACTGGCAATCCATTTACAGAGTATAACATTGAGAATTGGCACATTACAAGTCATAAAAAACTAGAGACAAGGAAATTGTTAGACTAGCCATTAAAAATGTTGAGCAGACAGATTATAAGTGCCTATAACAGTGGTACAACACTTGGAAAATAAGAGTCAGGAGTGGAGACTGGAGGGTGAAGGGCACGTGTAGGCTGGGCAGTGTGAGGAAGTGAGGAGCAATTGCACAAGGGGGAGGTGAGGCCTCTGAGGTGGTTACAGAAGACCCAGAGTGAAGGGGCATGTCAAACTGCATGAGAGAGGGAGTTCCAGAATTTAGGGAAACGTTGTCTGAATGCTGCTTGGCCAATGGTCATGGAAACTGGAGGATTACTATGGTACAATCATTTGTTTCAGTCAATCATGATTATAAATATGTTTTATATATTTCTGTTGCCATGTTAACATCATTCCCATTTTTTTAATCATGACATACCTTACTGTGTTGCACCATTAAGGTGGTGCAACACTAAATTTGAATTGCAAAACTATTTTTTAATTATGATTCAAAAAAGACTGTTGGAAACACATTTTGATTGCCAGCAAAATATTTTGTTTCACAGCAGAAATTTGATTGTGCATCAGAATTTTTCATTTCACAGCAGAAAATTGATTTCTTTGCATGAAATCCAATTGTACACCATGATTTTTTGTTTTGTTATAAAAATGAGTTTCTTGATTTTGAACTTGATTGCGAATCAGCATATTTTGTTTTGCAGCAGAAAATTGTTTTTTTGGCATGCAATTTGATTGCTCACCATGATTTTTCATTTCATGACAGAATTCTGTTTCTTGACTTGAAATGTCATCATTCATCAAAATATTTGGTTTCATGACTTAAATTGTTTTCTCACCATGAAATTGATTGCACAGATTAATTTTTTGTGTTTCTTGGCAAACAGATTGGTTACTCAATATCAAATTTCACTGTGGATCATGATTTATCATTGCATATGACAAACTGGTTTCTGGACATGAAATCTGATTGTGATCTAAAGTTTTTAGTTTCGTGTGGTGAGAAGCACGAAAGTAAATGTGACTTGCGGATGTATTTTTTTAATTGAGATTAAAAAAAATTCCATTGGAAACACATTTTGGTTCTGGATCATAATTTTTGTAATTGTGAAAATGGAAATTGGTTGCTTTATATGAAATTTTATTGTGGAATAAAATTTCCCATTGCATGACTATAACTAGTTTTACAACATTCAATTTTCAGTGCAGATTATCATTTTTTTGTTCTAGGACACAAATTGGTGCTTCAACATGAAATTGCATTGCAAACAAAATTTTACATTTTATGACTTAAATTGGTTATATAACATGACACTTGATTGCCAATCATAATTATTCTTTTCACTGCAGAAAATTGGTTTCTCTGCATGAAATTTGATTGCATATCATGATTTTTCATTTCATGGCAAAGATAGGTTGCTCAACTTGAAATCTGATTGCTCATCATACAGTGGTGATCACGCAAAAGTATACTGGTATGGTGGTATACCGCTACTGCACAAATGCAATACCCATTGAATAACATGTATACCGTTAAGGTGCAGTAATGCACGTTCTGTGATAATGGTATACTTTTGCGTGATCACCAATTTTTGGTTTTATGACTTCAAAATGTTTCTCACTATGAAAGTTGATTGTGCATATAGTGAAGACAGTGCTTCTCTTGGCATAGGGCCCTGCACTTCTGCACCCATGGGTGGTAGAGGGCTCAGTGCAATAGCTGACAGATGGCCTATTTTCCTGTGTGTCTGTATCTGCAGCTACATGGAAGTGCAGAGAATATGGAGTCCTGAACTTCTGCAGCCCACCTGACAGCCCCCTGAATTCTTGGCATCCATTGCTGCATGAAACTGCAGGGCACACAAGGACTCTGTATTTCCATAAGTGCACAGAGTCTTCCTTTTCTTACCTTGGGCTCTGCACATCTACAGGTCTTCTTGCAGGTCCTTTCATGACCTGTGTGAATGAGGATACAATTCCACTAGCTCAAAAAGAAAGGAAATTATTTCCAAAAATCTTTAATGCACCAGTCAAGGTTCAAGTTAACACCACAAAAGTAGGGAAGTGTGGCACTAGGGTTTCTAGCCTTAATTCCCACCCCACCCCCAAGAAGCAAAATGAAAAACATTAGGGTTTTGGGTCTCTAGAGTCTATGTGAATCAGTGGTGGAGTCTTCCTTGGAGTTATCATCCTAATGCTCTAATTGTTCCCTGAGAAACAAGGTCACATGTGATCTCCTTTCTGGGTCCTGGGTTAAAAAAGCTAAAACACCTTGCTGTGAATATACTTCTCTATCTTTGAAGAGTGTACCAATATGAGGCACTGGCTTGGAGATGTGCTTTGTGCTTTAGACTGGAGGCTATTGAGGCTATTGGCTTGGGGGAGGGATGGACAGTAGGGCTGACAACCAAAAGGAAGATCCCACCACAGATTCACCAAGTCTCCAGAGACACAAAACCCTAAGTGTTTTCCTTTTGCTGCTTGTAGGGTAGGAGATGTATGTGGGGAGTTAGGGTTGGAATCCCTAACATTACATTTCCCTGCTTTTGTGATGTTAACTTGAACCCTAACTGGTGCAATAACAATGTTTTGTGCAAATAATATATATATATATATATATATATATATATATATATATATATATATATCTGTAGATATACAGTATATAGATAATACTGTAGATATAGCTATGGATATACATATACATATACACATATATCTAGTCTTAATTCTTTGGTAACCAGATGAACTCCTTTGGGCATAAGGCCCATTTACAGGGGCAATCTGAGAGCACTGAGGAGGTTATATGACTTGCTTAAGGTCACACAGTATGCAAGTAATGGTTTTGGGAATCAAACCCATGTCAGTTGGCTGTACCAAGCTCATTCACAGCTCAATTTACATGTTCATCAACAGTGTTCCATTCAGAAGCCAAAGAATTCAACAGCACATTTAGAGCAGTAAATGCACAGAGCTATATCCAAACAGCTTACCTTGAACCTGTGGCTACTCCACCTGATTCTGGACCTTGCTGCACTGCAGTGCATCCTCCATGTTTTGCTCCTTTCTTGTATCCTAGTCCTGCCACTAGTCCTGTCTGTCCTGTGCCCACCCAAGCTCAGCCCTGCCACAGCTCCCTTTTGATCCTGATTCTTCCACCTCTCCAGTTGGCTAGGTCCTGGCCCCTTATGCCTCTTCTGAGTTCAGCTACCATTGGTGCTAGATCCTGATTTTGCCAACAATCTTTCTGAGTCCTGATTCTGCTACTGCTTTGATTCACTAGCTGCTGGCTCCTATGTGCTTCTTCTTCATATCCTGCTGCTCTGGTCTGAATTGCCCAATGAGTCTTGCTGCTGCTGCTGCTGCTACTCCAATTGTCCTTCCTTCCTGCTGCCATGCCACTTCCTCAGTTTTCTGTAGCCATTTTGACTCTCCACTTGCTGGACCTCCACACAATATCAGCAACTCTGTGCCAGGATTCAGTTGTGCACCTGCTACTGTGCAGCAGCAAACCAGTGGAAGATATGCTTCCTAACTGCTTCACTCTGGGCCCAGAAGTAGCCACTATATTAGCCTTGTTTACTGTCTCCAGGACAGCACTGAAGGATTTTTGTAGAGCAATATGTTGATGCATGCACTGCAGCTGCTCATGATTTGATTGCCATGAAAAAAAAAAAAAAAACTGAAGAGAGCAGTCAACAGTGCTCAGTTGTACACCTACAGTAATATGAACACTTGACACTTCATGGTGATGCTAATGACAAGAACAATTTTATATACTGAAGCTCAAAAAGAACCAGCACCTGTGTGTCAGTGTTAGAGGTATATAGAGTATTATTAATATATACGCCTTAATAAGTAAAATGAACACATCCATAAACTGTTTTCTATATTATGTTATTGTGCCATATTGTTACAAAGTTCATGACATTAGTGAATGTCCTGAATGATTCCTGGAGAAGAACCTGTGTCCACTGAGTTCTTAATATATGCATACATAAAACAAAAATCTAGCTAAAAAAATAGATTTATTTCATTTTTTTCCCCCAGGAAATGGGAATGAACATTAAAGGCCAGGTTAATGTTATATGATCTGTATAAGCTTTATATAGAAGTGCAATAAAATGTGGCATTTGTAGCCCCCCTGAGGAAGAGACAGAGGCATAATTCTCAAATGTCCCTCATCATGAGGGACATCAAGTATTTTACCCCTCAAAATCACCCTGTTTTCTGTGCAGAACATGACCTGTAAATTCAGGCTTTAAAGCAAAAATGTGTATCAAAAATAAACTCTGTACAAGTAAACACAATGTTTTCTGCAGTGTTCTGAGCTTGTATCTCTATGTCTGAGGATGTGTCCAACATTTTCAGGATCAATGCTCCACATTGTCCCTCATTTTGAGTGTCTGTGTCCCTCATCTCAGTGAAAAAAGGTTGAGAGATATGGACATATGTGTGGAAGCACCGTGGGATGTTTTTGCCCATCACAGAAGCCTTTACAATAACATAGTAAATACAATATTTTTTTAGTATGTCTCTGTTTGGGAATATTTGATGCCATCTGCCTGGAGTGTTGGTATCAGTGGAGTAGCAATTTCTTTGCAATAATCCTTATGTAATAGGTTACCTATACCAGTCTCAACAGAGTTGCATTGTGAGAAAAGGTGATGAGTCTTTAGCGAAAGGACTGATTATAGGGACCGCCCTGAGGATAAAATGAAGTGGAATAAAAATGTTGAAGTCTCTAAAATGCTGAAATGACAAATATGATGTACGTATGACAATGTTGTTTCTATACTTTTTTCAGTCATCTGGCCAGTGTCTTTCTTGTAAAAATAATCTCAATGGGGTTATTATTATTTTGGTAAGATAAAGGCTAATTAAAAAAATACATGTAATGTGACATTTGGTAAGTTTTATATAATGCCAACATGTCCATTGGTAACTCTGTGACCTCTTCCTTTACAAATCAGTTGGTACTACAACACAGAGGCCAAACCCCAGGTTAGCTTACATAGAAGATGACAAATTAACCTTTTCTAAAAAAAAACGATGTCACATAAGCTGGTAGCATATTGTTTGATAAGTACAGCATCTACAGTATATGTTAGCATTTTTATAACAAATATAAATAGCTATACAACAATGAGCATTAAGTAGGGTATTGGCCATAGGATATAGTCCTTGCAAGTTCAGAACAATTCTGCAGTGTTGATTGATGCATGCAGGAATATATGGCTTTAACCTTTTCTTCTCATTTGATTTATTTAAGGCTTGTTTGTGTGTTGCTATATCATTGGATTCTATAACACTTTATTTTCCCCACAAGTGTAACTGCTGAGACATAACCAACAGTGATACATGTCTACATTTCTGTTTCAACAGGTGAACATGGTTATTGGCATTCTGGTTTTTAACAAACTTGTATCCAAAGATGGAATAACAGATAAGAAACTGAAGGAACGGGCAGGGTATGCCTTATCAATATGTCTAAGTGGAAGCAACATGATCAATAACCAGGCACTCTGTGGCAATATTCTCACTAATTCCACCACTGAAACATTTCTTAGGAAAGGGTAGCTTGGCAAAATAAAGTACAGCAGCAACTAATATGTTTTATCTTATTTTTGTTCCCATATCAGAAATGTTTCAATAGCCTTTAACCTTCAGGGGTGGAGGATGGTTGCTATTATATTTGTTTCCATGTTCCTAGACTCAGCATAGACAGAGCTTCAGTTACAGTAATTCTGTTGTGGAAAATATGCAGCTTTTAAAAATAAGGTAAAAAAAAAAAAACTTCCAAAAAAGTAATGGGGGAATAATTTGCCAAGCAAAGGGAAAAAAATGGAAACATCAGATTTTGCAAGCATGGAAGTCATAAACAGATGATTTTGTTTATTCTGAATAAAAAGGTGTTTGTGCCAAATCTATTCAGTTCAGATTCTAACATGTATTTCTCTTAGAGGATTGACTTCCAACATTTGGGTATTAGGAAGTATGTTGACTTTTGGAAAAGACTTCCACACTCAGACTCATGGAAGTGTTTGACTTCCTCCAAAAATAATTAACTGAACGATGAAGCCCTTCTAAATGTACTCCTCTTCCCATCTGAGACCGGCAATTACTGAACTTTTCTTTCAGTCAGGATGGCACAGTCAGACAGCCTCTTCCAATACTGACGCTAAATCCTTTCCATTAATCTTCCAATGTGGCAAACAGCAGCCCATGGCACCATGACCCAGTAATCATAAATAAAATAAAGCAGGTGATTATAAATTTGATATCTCCACCTACCCCTTAAGTCATTGACTCACAATATGACCTTGTACATAATGCAGGACTCCCCTGAGAATAAGATACAGAATCTCTGATGGACTATCCTGAGTAATTAAATTTCAAAAATGTTATTTAAAAATGGTATCATATATACATGAGAAGGCAAAACCATAAACACGGTATCATCTTAGTTGGGCTACTCTAGGTAAGGAGACTACTAAATACAATAGCAAAAAACTCCCCAAGAAATGAATGCACTCAGCATCCTCTAATCCAGTCACGAGGCAAGAGTCCCAGGTTCATGGACTAATGCTGGTTATTTTGTCCATACAAATTAAAAAAGTTCAGAATTGCAAAGATTTTCCCAAATCCTACTGAAAATGCCAAGTCTTCACTCGCAGTGAAATGAAAAGGAAAAAATATGATCCAGTGTTTGAAACATACAAAATCAAATCAGAAGATCAAACTCAAATTTATCAGCAAAGCTCTAGGCTCATCCTCATACACTGGGTAATGTGACTGCATTCCTCTTCTTCAACCCTACCATGTGTAATATCAAGGAAAAGCAAGATCCCACTGTAAGATGCAGCATCTCAGTTGAGCTATCCTAGTTAAATAAGTAAAAGGAAAGAAACAAACTGCCTAATGAATGATTCAGTGCTGTTACTTAATAACATACAGTATAGTTTAAATTAAACTGTCATGCCGATGACTTGGTTTGGGATTGTTGTTTGAAGATGGCAATAAATTGGCAACTCATATTGTGTTGTGTTTTCAACATCTAATGAGCACAAGAGCCAGTTATTTAAAATTATTTTGCAACTTCACTCAGCTGCATAGCAGTTCTATCTCACAGGAATGCAAAACTGAGTTACAACTTGTAGGCAACAGTTTGTCCAGGGCGTTGTACTGCATCCCATAACAATTATGCAATTAATTGAGAAATGCTAAAAAAACTCATTAATAACACTAAAGCAACTCATTAGTGGGACAGTTTACTGCAGATTATACAATGAATTTTAAAAATTCACTTTCCTGATTGGTCATCTGCTATCTTATGCTGTGGGTTAATTTTTACACAACCACTGCATAAAGTGCCAGCCAACCACACATGGAAAGTAAAGTAAACAAAATCACTCCATACTGCTTAATGTTCTAAATAGGTCTCTCAAAGCCACCATCTTTACTTCAGCTAGCAGATTCTGCAAACAAAAAGAAGAAAAAGTTCAGATTTAAACTGTAGTTTTGATCTCAGTGATAACTGAGAACTACGGGTTATCTGCAACAGCATTATGGCTCAAGAGTCAGACTCCGACAAAACAGCTACTGTTACCATAAGTTCAATTCAAACTTACTACCTCAGTAATTAGTCGCTCAGCCCAACCTCCAGTGCCTGAACATTTTTATCTTGTGTGTTAATATTTCACTCTTTAAAGCATAAAAAAAGCTGTTTCCCCACTTTATTTGTCATGTGTCCTAACTGTATAATCTGAATAATCCACAATAAGGTATGGAATGGGCAAGGATGTACCCACACCAATTGCTGTTCAGTCATGATGCCGAACCATGCCAGGCCTGGTTAAATCCAAGCCCAATCCACACCCTGTCATGGATTGTTCCTTAATTGTACTGTAGCATTGTGTTTATGGGAGGACTTATGATCTGTCTTGCCCATCTCATCTGCTGCACGCCAGTAACGATAACCTCTGCAACTTGAGTAAGGGAAATTGTTGTATCAAGGTTTAAGATTCTTAGGAATTCAAGAATCAGGCAGCTGAATAGAGAAAGCATGGTTTTACCAATGGAATTTCCAGTGCTGGTTTCAAACATGAAGCTAGTGTCTTCACCATGTGTGCCCAAGGAAGTATTAACTATAGGTGAGTCACAGCGTAATACACAGTCAATATTAAGCTATCAAAGTGGCAGACTCACAATGAATATATATATATATATATATGGTCTTAGAAAAGTCCTTTTTGAGCCCATCTGGATTTCACTTGGGGGGCATTTAACAACCAAAACACATCTCAAGCAAAATACTGAAAGTGAACTTCATTTTTGAAGACAGGTCCTTTTGAAAGAGGACTTATGAATTATTTACTCAAGCTCTACTGGTTATTGATCATGTAATGCCATGCCTTTTAAACATGAAAACAGTATTATTTCTACAGATGTGCTTGCTACTGTGTCTGTAAATAACTTCACTGTGCTAAGTACCAATTTGCCTGCATGGATATATATTGCATATTGTATAATTCGTGAGAAATGCTATCCAATTTAAGCATGCCATGCAGTAGCTAACACTGATAGAGAATGCCTTTGCTCTGATATGGTGGCCATGTTGGAAAGCAGCTATATATCCCAAGATATGACTAGCTTGACACAAAAGTACATTCTTAGGCTGATTGAAAACATGCCTGGTCAGTTCAGCGCTCATTGTGCCAATAAGGATGAAACATACAGTGGAGCCAGCCAGGACGTAATTCAGTGTCTTGAGTTGCTGCATGATAAAAGGGATTAACTGCTGATAAAATTGCTATTTACTGCAGTAGCTCCACAGCAGTAAGTTGTGTTATTGCATTTCATCCTGGCTGGCTCCACTATACCAATGCAGAGGTAGTAAAGTACAGTAGTTGAAGAACAGTACTATGATGCAGAAGAAGCCAAGGTCACATCCTACCACAGTATTGTGTGACTATATGTAAGCCACTTCACTTCCTTGTGCTTTATGACACCTAGGTACACAATTGACTAGAAGCACATCCCCATTAAAAATAGTGTGTTACATCTCAAATGGGTTATCCTGGGTAAAGATCACCCAGATTTATGTTTTTAAAATTAGATTTATTTTATAGTAATATATAGATATTAAAAATAACACTATTGAAACCCATACAAAATATTTCCCCAAATACATCAATGGAGATCCATTGATATTTTTATGAGATGCCATAATATTATCAATGCAGCTCCAACTATGATATTACAGAAAAGAATGCTGAAATCCCGCCACATGCCGTGCTTCAGCTGAGCACAAGCCAGCATTTACTGTAACTGAAGCACCCAGTAAATGTCATATGGCTCTTCAGCTAATGAAAAAGCAACACTAATAAAACTGCACAAAATGGAGAAAAAATCAGAATGAGGAGACAATCCAACTCAGATACCTTTATTACAAGAAAATAACAGATAGGGGACTGTGCTGCCTCAGCTGTAATACCATCTCAAGGTTCTCAGGACATTTTGGACACTCTCAAGCTTTGCTCTTGAGTTTAACATGTCTCTAGAACCTCTCAATGTTTTCATATATAGAATAATTCATGGGGTTGTGTGCCAAAAGAGAATTTTACACACACCTGAGATGTTGGATGCTACATAAACCCTGAAAATGATTCTCAAAGGGTTTATTTAAGTATCCAACACTGAAGGTGTGTGTAAAATTCAAGTATTACACACAACCACATGTTTTATTTTATATAATTGCTGGGTATGTTTTTTGCCACAGTAATTATATACTGTAAAATAAAAGATGTCACTGTGCTGCCACGGGTCAGTCGGGCTTCTATGTGGTCCGCAGTACAAAGTGCCTGCTGTAAGAAACAATCTTTTTTTTTTTTATTATTTTAAAAAATATATATTTCAGTTTAAAACTTTTTGGCCCAGTGATTTTTCTTTAGTGAACTTACCTCCATGTCCAAGTGGCAGTGAAGTCTGCAGCAGTAAGGAATGGCGGTCGGTGCTGAAGAAGGGAAGAGCTACAGCTGGCACATGAACAGAGCAAGAAAAAACCCAGCATGTGTTTTCTGTTATAACCCACTGGTTATAAAGACAAATTATGACCAGGTTTCTCTTAGGGAAAAAACAAAACCCAGTTATTATATAAGGAATAATGGCTAGATGACTGTGTGTTGTGAAGATTTTTTACACACCAGAGGTGTGTGATGATGCGTAAACCTCAAGAGCGAAGTTTGAGAGGTTTATTCAGTTATCATACACTGAGGGTTTGCAAAAAAACTTCATAAACACACCATTGCCTATACATTCTTTTTTTTTAGTTTCATTGTAGATCCCTGCCCAAAGCATGGCAACAACAGGATCAAGCAGATAGTTTTTTTGTTTTTTTAAATGTAAAGGCAGAATCAACTACATAAGTACAGTCAAAAAAAGTTATAAATTACCTGAGGGGAGAGGCTAACCTTGAATTTCTGTCCTTTGTAACTGGAGAAACCATTGCCATGTTTGTAGACATATTTGGCCTGCCCATGCATAGACTGTGAGCCAATAAGGTGGCATGGTAGAGATGAGTGTCACAGCTACAGAAAGAAAGTTTTGCAAAAATGCCATAATAACCAGTTTTCTGGTTATTATGGCATTTGAAAGAGATGTGTTAATGGTGTGACAAAGGGGTCACCAGTAATTATAACCTATAACCTATAACATATGGCAACTTAGATTCAATGCAAAGAAGTGCAAAGTAATGCACCTGGGAAATAAAAATCCAGAAGAAGAGTACACAATAGCAGGGGAGGTACTAACAACAACAATAATGGAAAGGGATCTGGGTGTAGTCATATCAGATGACCTAAAGGTGGGTAAGCAATGTGAGAAGTCAGTAAGGAGAGCCAGAGGGATACTGGGATGCATAGGGAGAGGCATCACAAGTAGAAAAAGGGAAGTGGTTATCCCTCTGTACAGACAGTTGGTGAGACCCCATCTGGAGTACTGCGTGCAGTTTTGGAGACCTCATCTACACAAGGACATAGGATGGAAGCAGTCCAGAGGAGGGCAACTAAAATGGTGCAGGGCCTACATCAGAAACCATATGAAGAGAGACTGAGAGAGCTTAATATGTATACCCTTGATGAAAGGAGGGACGGGGGACATGAAAGAAATTTTATGTACCTCAAGGAATCAACAAAGTCCAGGATGGTAGCATCTTTCAGAAAAAGAGATGTATAAGAACAAGGGGGCGCAATGTAAAGTTAGACAGGGGACGGCTCAGGGGTAATGTGAGGAAATTCTTTTTCATGGAGAGAGTGGTAGACGCATGGAACTGCCTTCCTGGAGAGGTTGTGGGGTCTAAAACAGTGGGGGAATTCAAACATGCATGGGACAGACATAAGACAAGTATAGTGGGGGGTTTCAGGAAGTAAGCTGTTGGTTAACTAGATTCTGAAGCTTATCCAATAGGTAGGGAAATGGGCAAACTGGGTGGGCCAAGTGGTCCTTATCTGTCATCAAAGTCTATGTTTCTATGTTTCTATGTTTCTATAATACACAGTCCCCTAAGTATTATTCTATTTATCTGGAACAGTGGTCACTACATCCACCTAATTGTTTCATGGCCTAGCCACTTAATTAAAGGAATGGTTCACAGTCTCGCATGTAAATTTCTTTAATTGTGTGTTTCAGTTAGTTCTTCTTAAACAGTTTATTCATTTATTGATTTGAAAATTTGTGACTGGAAAAGACATGAAAGACAGTAAAGTTATCTTTATTGATGGAACTTACTGATGATCTTACCTCTAGACCTGGAGAAGTTCCTCACTAGTGTTCTCAGGGCAGCATGGAGCCTTTGGTTAAGGAGAATGCAAGAGAGGTACTTCTCCAGGTGAGGAGACAGGCTGTTCAGTAAGTACTGTCACTAAACATAACTGTTTAATCCCAAAGTTTAAAAACTGGCATAAAAGATCATGGACCATATCTCTGACGAAGTGGCTAGACCACAAAACATTGGTGAAGATCTAGTGGTCACTGCACCATATTATATAACAATGTATATTTTAATAAGCATATTGGAATGATCAAGTCTCAAACAAAATACCCCAACATTCTACTAGCATTCCGATAAGCCATTCTTCACTATGAAGTGGACTTCAGGGGTTCACTAAAGACAACCCCTGAATCATTATATTCTGTAGTGTTTGTCACCCTCACCCCCATCAATACATCAATCCATTTTATGATATTTTTTCCTATAAGCATTATCTTGCACTTCTTGGCACTGAACATCAACTGTCAGATACCTGATCATTTTTGTTAAATTTTCACATCTTTTTCATATTAGCATGTCCCTTCCATTGTATCATCTCTCCCACAGAGTTTTGCATAATCAACAAAGAGGAGCACCTTCCCCCTTTCACTATCCCCTATATCACTGATGTATATACTGAAAAATTTGGGTCCCAGGACTGACCATTTAGGGATCTCACTTATAACCTCTCTAACGTCAGAAAATTTGCCATTTAGAACTATCCTCGGAGTCCTCTTTCCAGTTACCTATCCACTTGATCAGTGTTCTTCCCCACACCCAGATCCATCACCTTTTTAATTAGTCTCCCATATAGCATACAGTCAAATGCCTTCCTGAAATGTAGGGTTAGGATATCAATTGCCTGACCCCTGTCCACTGCCTCATTGCAGAATCAATGATGCTTATCAGATAAATCTGACATAAGCTGCCTCTCATGAATTGAAACTGCCTTTTGTCCTATAACCCCTGTTGTTCTAGGAAATCAATTAACTTTGCCCACAATGGAAGTTAGGGCTAATTGGCCTGTAACATTCAAGATCATCCCTTGTCTCTCTCTCTCTCTCTCTCTCTCTCTCTGATCACTTTTTTTTACTTCTTTGCTGAACCAAATTGGGCTTATGTGTTTGTTAACCTTGTTAACATGTTTTACATATTCCTTTTTCACTAAGTACCTCCATATTGCTGATTGCCCATTTACTCTCTACTTCTCTCTCAGCCCTTTTCGTGTGTCTTGAAGAATATCAAATCAAATCAAATCAAATCAAAATTTATTTATAATGCACTTTTCTACATATCAAAGCACAATTACATATCAAAAAAACATCAAACACAATAAATAACAGCATAAAAACAGTAAAAGTACCAGTAAACTTACTCGAATGCTAATTCAAACATAACTTTTCAGAGACCCCTTAAATAACTCCCTGGACAGACACTCTCTAATCTGACAAGGTAGAGAGTTCCACAAGGTTGGGGCCATAAAAAAAAAAGCTCTGGACCCAGATGACTGAAGATGAACCCTGGGAATCTCTAGCAATCCCTCATCGGTGGAGCGGAGCGGGCGAAGAGGGCAGTAAGGTCGAAAAAAGATCTTGGAAGTAGCCAGGTCCCTGACCATGTAGGGTCTTATAGATCAGCAATGCGACCTTGAAAGTGATTCTTCATCGCACCGGCAGTCAGTGCAGTTCACGCAGCACAGGTGTGATGTGGCAAGTTCTTAGTAACCCAGTCAACAACCTGGCTGCAGCTTTCTGCACCAGCTGCAGGCAATGGAGATCCACTCCCAGCAACCCTAGATATAGCGCATTACAGTAATCAAGACGTGAGGAAACAAAGGCTTGGACCAGCACAGGAAGGTCAACGTGTGGAACAAGGTGTTTTATCTGAGCAATATTCCTCAGATGGTAAAAGGAAGACTTGACACCAGCCGACACCTGTGCCTTCAGTGTCAGCCCACTGTCAAGAATTACGCCCAGATGCTGTACCTGTTCAGAAGATCTCAACTGGTTACCCCCTAGTACAAGGCCAGAGGGAAACCCAGGAGTCAACTTCTCTGCACGATGACCTGAGTCCACAACCAACACCTCAGACTTATCTGGATTCAGTTTCAACCAGCACTCATCCAGTCCTAGATCTCAGCGAGGCAGTTGTTAAAGACCGTTAATGCATCATTAGGTTCAGGTACAAAGGACATATACAGCTGAGTATCATCTGCATAGCAGTGAAAACTCAGCCCATAACACCTTATAATGTCTCTTAATGGCAGCATATACACTGTGAACAACATGGGGGAAAGCACAGAGTCCTGTGGCACCCCACAGGAAAGAGCAAAGGGAGCAGAGGAAAAAATTCCTGAAAATACCCTCTGACTTCTGCCTGTGAGGAAAGAGTGGATCCATCTGAGGACTGTTCTTGATAGTCCACAGAATAGCAGCAGGTGATCTAGCAACATCCCATGGTCCATGGTATCAAACACTGCAGAGAGATCAAGGAGGACCAAGATTGAATGGTTCTTCTGATCTCTCGCTATTAGGAGATCATTAAGTACCTGGACCAATGCCATCTCAGTACTATGCCACTTCCTGAAACCAGACTGGAGAGGATCATAGACCTCATGGGTGGTAAGAAAGTCATCGAGCTGCAACGTGACTACTTTCTCAATAACCTTGCCCAAAAAGGGCAGGTTAGAGATTAGTCTGCAGTTAGCGAGACAGTCTGGGTCAAGGAAAGATTTGTTCAAAAGGGGTGTCACGACAGCCTCTTTTAAGGGCTCTGGAAACACCACTTGGTCCAAAGAGCACCAGACTATCTCAGCAAAGACTGCTCTGATCACATCCATACTCCCCACAAGAAGGCACGTAGGACCAGGATCCAAACTACAGCAAGTTGCTCACAAGCCCTGGACAATCTTCATGATATCCATGATCACTGACCGGTCAAAATCTGTCCAGGTAGACTGAGGGCCTGTAACCCCACATTGATCCCTGCAATGCTCATTAGAATGTGTACTGCAGATCTCCGACCTGATCGACTACACCTTATCCTCAAAAAAATTGAGCAAACTCATAACACTGTATTTGTGAAAAAGCTCTCCAACTCTGCAAACAGGCTGGATTACACAGTCTGCTGAACAGGAACTCTGCCTTCTTACCGGAGATTTCTGATTGATAGTCCACATAATGGGCCATCAATCTAAGCCTGTCATCTTCTAGGCTGGATTTGCACCAACAACATTCCAGTCTTTGCCCCACTCTCCTTGACTCCCTCAGTATCCCATCAAAGGGGATCGAGGGCCAAGGGAGAGGGGGAGAACATGGACAGGTGCTATGGAATCCAGTGCCCTCAGCACCATATGATTATAGTGCACTACTAAGGCATCTGGTTCCATGCACTCCACAGGCCAACTCGATAGGTCCAGTACCGCCATCAGACCCCAAGGGGTAACTCCCCTCAAAGGGTGGTACTGGACCATCTCCAAAGGGGTAGGTCTCACAAGGGGGGTCACGAAACTTAACCTTATGGAGTGATGGTCAGACCACCCAACTGGTTCCATCACCAGTTCTGTGATCTCCATCCCCAGGTTGAACACCAGATCCAAAGAGTGACCCTGGATATGGGTGGCAGAGGTAACAACCTGTGTGAAGCCCAATGAAATCATCAGTTGGAGGAAGTTTTGACCAAAGTGCGAGAGTTCATCATCAACCCAGGCATTGAAATCCCCCAGGACCAACCACCTGGAGGGCTCCAAAACCAGGGTGACAATGAAGTCTGCAACTTCCTGCAGAAAAACTATCACATCACCGGGTAGATGGTAGGCGAGTAAGATTCTACTACCCACACCTGCTCCCATGATACACTCAAAGGATCTAGGGGACACCACTGGAACCTCCACAAGGCCCAATTCTGATTTAAAACAAATAGTGACCCCCCCACCCCTTTGATCCAACCTTGGGTGATGTATTACCGAGTACCCTGCTGGAACTGCTGACTCCAATATGGGACCTGCATTCTCATCCAGCCAGGTCTCGGTAATGCAAGCCAGGTCAGATGACTTAACAAGATCAGCAATAATTGCTGTCTTGTTTTTTTTTAGACCTGGCATTGCATAACACCGCCCGGGTTGGATGAGAGGCCTGGGAGGAGTGGGCCACTTGCTCGCTCTCAGTGGAACCCTTGGGCATGGGAATCAGGCATCACACCCCCCTGTCCTGGACCCATTTCAACCCAGGGCGTCTCTCTGACCTCACCACCCTAATTCATCCACTCTGCTCCCCCTCATAGCCAAGGAACCCCTTCCCCCCCCACCTCCTCCATGCAATCCCTAAGTCATGACAATGCCTATATACCTCGAGTAGCAATGGGGGGCTTTCAAAAGGGCACAGGTCCCTCAGCCTAGAGGGGGAATAGCGCCTGTCCACGGAAGCCCGGTCCCAACACATGCTACCAAATATTTAAAACAGCTATTAATCAACCAATTTGATTAATACTATCAAACCCACTAAAATGTCTTAAACAATAGCCCCACTCCCTATTTTAAACAAGGAAGGATCTTAAGTAGTCTAGGCCAATAGTTCTCAGACTTTGTGACAGTGAGCCTCCCCAAATCCATGGAAAAGATTTTGAGCCTCCCCCAAAAACTGAAATAATCTTGGGCCTCCCCAAAGAAAAATAACATACTGTACTTTGCGCAGTACACCATGAATAAATTGAAACCCCTTTGAGTACCTGGCTCACATTCAGTTCTTTGTCTTATACTGATGTGGAATCTTTGAAAAAAAGCTCCTGTGCTCAAAGGCATTGTCTGAATAACAAATAGATAAAATAAATAAATGTTATTCAGCTTACTGTAACCTCCTTGACAGGCCAGCCTACTTGCTCCGCTATTTTTATTCTTAAACCGTTGTTACCCCTTGTTGCAGTGACTTCATGGGTCAGACTACTTTCTCTGTTTCCTCTCTATACGGAATAACCTTCCTAAATACTTTGCCTCTCTCTGTCCTTCCCTGCTCCCAAGCAACTTCTCAGGGATTACTTTGCTCCTTCCTGCTATTGCTCATAGCACTTCTATGTTCAACCCTTGTATATGGGCTCTTCTACCATCAGGCTACAAATTGATCAATTACCACCTCTCATTATTAGTTTATTGTTCATATTTGCACTATTGTTCATTGTGTATTTCCTGATTGTTTTGCAGTTACCTTTTGAAATGTATTGACTCCCTACCCTTCCCCGAGTACACCTGAAATGAGCCTTGGCTCATTCACCTTTCCTTGCCACCTACTAGTAAATAAGTACATAAGATTTACCTACTATTATCCTCTTTCAGTTTGCTTCATCTCTTCACACAAAATACATAAAACTCAAAATTTAAATGCAGTACTTTTTCAGACTTGCTTGAGCCTCCCTTGGAACAGGCTGGGGCCTCCCAAGGGAGGCTGGCCTCACCATTTGAGAACCCCTGGTCTAGGCAGATTTTAGCTCCTCCAAAGGAGTTTTTAACAGTTTGGACACAAAGTCTCAATTTCCTTCCACCTGTTTACCACTAAAAACTGAAAGTAATGGAAGAAACTCTCAGAGCTCTCACCCCTGAGGTGTTAGTGTCAAGCCTATCTCTCACATAGGCGAAGTAAACAGTCACACAGTTTGATCTTGAATACAAAAAAACGAAGCACTCTCACTGCTTTACTGAAATATACAGGGGGGAAGAAAAAAGAAACAATCTGACCTGGGTAGTGTTCAGACAAGGTCCGTAAGTTCCAAGTTAATAATACAGACCTTTGCTACAGCTAAAATCCCTGAAGATTAATCCCAGCCATTTAAAGGCGAGCTCAAGCCACCAGCCAAAAAGAGATTCTCCCCCGTCATCCCCCAAGATGCCACTGAGGAAGTCGAGCAGAGACTGGATCCATGCAAACAGGCTCTCCAGCCTGCCCTTCACAAAGCCTAGAGACCACGGGCACACTGGGGCATGTCCTCCAACAGTACCACCCCAATCCCCCTTCACAGTCAACTGCCCCAGTAAACCACCCTGGGTTCAGTCCATGATTTAAAGAAACTCACCCCAAGTCATCCCCTGAGATGCACCACCCTGGGTTCAGACCAGAATTTTCACAGGCTCAGTCACTCCAGAAAACCAACACCAATGATGCAGCAGTCCAAAAGCAAAGCCAACAAGTCATCAAAAAAAAAGAACCCAGCCTGAGGACCACAGTCTCCAACTGTAGGCTCTGGACCATTCCACCAGACAGCAGCAGCGATCCTAACAAAGTTCTCACTTGTAATATCCAAAACCAATATGCTCAAAGAGGACTGTTGGGTCCCCATAGCTATTTTTAACTGCACTGTGTTGTGGTTGTTTGTTCCCAGGGAGTCCTCCACCTTTCTATTACCGATAATGTCCGGTTTTAACCATACTAGCTCCAAAGAAGCACCCACCCAGTTGCATCCTACATCCACTGCTGGAGAAAGAAGTCCTGGAAATCTCAAATAACCCCTCAGTTTTTATGCTCTTTGCCTCTGGTATTGCCTAATCTACATCACCAATACTGAAATCTCACAGAATGACCAGTGCCGCTGACTCACCTACTTTACTGAATTTCTTTTAAGAGCAGTTTATTAGCTTCCCAGTCCTGACAACACGATCTGTAGACCACTTCAGTCCTCATGCATTTACCCCTCATCAGTTGTAGCCATAGAGAGTTTATATTTCTAACCACCTATAGGCCTGTCCTCCAATACTAGGATGGAGTCCTTTACATACACTGCCATCCCTTCCCTCTTATCTGTACCACATCCTCCTAAATACGGCATACTCAGGTACAGTGAGTTCCCAGCTGTGATTTTGTGTTGCCCAGGTTTCAGTAATGGCCAGAATGTCTATGTCATCACCAGCCACTAATGCTGAAAAGCCTCCATTTCATTGGCCAGGTTCCTGGCATTTGCATAGAATGCCTTCCAAATTGCCTTCTGATTGTCCTTCCCCATCATCACTGTTTACCCATCCTCCAGGCTCCCTGTTTGCCCCATGTTTTGCTCCTTATGTACTATACTACTTTAAGGTGGGGTGAGTGTGCTAGGCTTCCTTTTGTGTGTCAGTGGGATGTGCCTTATCACTACATCCCTCCCCAATTCAGTCTGCCCTGGTGTAAAAATGGATGCAAATAGGGCCTAAACAAAAACAAGATATTACATTTCACTTTGCTACCCTGGGTAAAAACATTACCAGAAATAGAACTGACTTGCTAGTGTCTCAGATAAACCTTCTGACCCCACATAGGACATTTTGTATTTGATACCACAGATGTAGCCTGCCAAGCACTGCATATACTGTTTCCTGCATTATTATTATATGACTCTATCTTACTTGCCCAAATTCAGCAGTAACTCTCAACAGGATGTCTGGATGGGCATGTCAAAATATACAGGCATTAAAGCTATCTTGTGAGAAATGAGGCATAACTGACTACCTTCAGCTTCTAAAAGTGTCAACATACCCATATCTAAGCAAGCCAGGTTATCCTGCTGTATTGCATTTATTTTTTGATCATGAAATTGTTTTTTGCAGCTTAATAAGTTTACATTTCAAACACAAACATTTCATCACACAGTTTCATAACCTTTTTAGTTTTGTATGTTATATTGGACTTATAAAGCAGGCAGTAGTAAAAACAAACTCTAGTCAGGGCCCACACAGCTGCAATAATGCATTAAGGGCTCCCATGAGGTCAAAAAAAGAAGAGCCTGCTGTGCCCAAGATTGCTATCAGAGCTCAGTGTGCATGCCCAATTTCAGTTATGCAGTTGTGCAAGCACAAGTATACTTCCACAGTTGCAGTGAAGTCATGCATGTGCACTGAGCTCTGGAAGCCATCTTGGGGATGGTGGACTGTTCTGCCATGACAGTAGTGCACATGTGCAACTTGACTGCAACTGTGGAAGTGAACTCGGGCATGTGCAACTATGTAAGTGTAGTTGAACATGCACACTGAGCTCCAGTAGCCATCTTGGGCATGCTGGGTTCTTGGAAGTGACAGGTGGCACTAACACAGTGAGCCCATGGGGAGCTACTGTGGCCATGGAGGGGAGGGGCAGTAGATACACAACAGCAAACCAATGACCACAGCAGTGTGGAAGATTACAGTAGCACTGTGGAAAAGCACATAGTAGAATATTATGAGTCCGGTAGCTTACAGGACCCGTGATAGCATGGATTCATGGGGATGGGAGGTCTTGCAAAACAAATCTGATCAATTTTTTTGACTGGGTGAACAGAGTATTGGATCAGGGAGGAGCAGTGTATGTGGCCTACCTGGATTTCTGCATGGCTTTTGACACCATTCCACATTTATTAGTAAGCAAGCTGGGTAGCTAAGGAGTTGGACCAAAGGTGGTAAATTGGGTAAGAAATGGTCTAAGGGATAGGAGACAGAGTGTGGTGGTAAATGGCACTCACTCTGAGGAAGGGAGAGTGACTAGTGGTGTACCTCAGGGATCTGTACTTGGACCAGTCTTCTTTAATGTCTTTATTAATGACATTGCAAAGGGGCTGGAGGGAAAGGTCTGCCTGTTCACAGATGTCACTAAAATCTGCAACAGGGAAGACAATTTTTTGGGGGGGGCAGAAAAATGAGATATGATCTGTAAAGGTTAGAGGACTGGTCAAGAGGATGACAACTGGGCTTCAGTACAAAAAAGCGCAAAATCATGCACTTGGGTCACAGATGCCTAAGAGAGGAGTAAAAAATTGGAGGAGATATAGTGACACCCACCAAACAGGAAAAATGCCTGGGAGTTATCATATCTGATAACCTACAGTTGCCTAGGCAGTGTGACATGACAATTGGGAGAGCTAGTGGGATGCTAGAGTGGATAGGAAGGGGATCACCAGCAGAAAGAGGGAGGTTGTAATACCCCTGTGTAGAGCCCTGGTGAGGCCTTATCTGGAGTACTGCATTCAGTTCTGGACACCTCATCTCTGGAAGGACATAGAAAGAATTGAGGGAGTCCAGAAGAGGACAACCAAAATGGTGCAGGGTCTACATCAAAAGCATCATGAGGAAAAACTCAAGAAACATAATATGTATACACTGGAGGACTGGAGGGAGAAGGGGATATCAAAGAAACTTTCAAATACCTCACAGGTGTAATCAAGGTTCACGAGGGAAGCATTTTTCAGAAAAAAGATGCTCATGGACAAGGGGTCATGTTATGAAGCTGGAAGAAACAGACTCAAGGGAAATGTGAGGAAGTTCTTTTTCACAAAGTGGGTGGTGGAT
Source organism: Neoceratodus forsteri (assembly GCA_016271365.2). NCBI lineage: Eukaryota > Metazoa > Chordata > Ceratodontiformes > Ceratodontidae > Neoceratodus > Neoceratodus forsteri. The sequence continues at coordinate 940,829,409 of CM057455.1, forward strand.
GCCTGAAACGACCTCCCAGTGGAGGTGATGTGGTAAAAACTGTAGCAGTGTTCAAGAAAGCATGGAAAAGGCATTAGGGATCCTTGAGTTAAGACAAGGGGGGAAAGCTGGAGATCAAGGAGGGTCTGCAGTGATATAGTAGTTAGGAAAATACAGGCAGACTAGGTGGGTTAAGTTGTCATTATCTGCTGTCAGATTCTATGTTTGTAAAGGCGGGAAAGAACTCAGTGAGTCATTGGTACTCTTTTTTAACATGTGTTTCTTCCTATGGTTTTGTGGCAATGGTAATGCTGCTGGCACTCTGGATGCATTTGTGTTGGGGGGGGGGGTGTCTCAGTGGCCCTGCCTTGAGGGAGCAATTCAGGGTGATCAGTGGTCGTGGCTGTCCCAGTGGGTGGATGGGTCCGCAGAGGTCAGGATGGAGTCACTGGGGATGTTCGCTCAAAAAATCAGAGAAGCTCAAATACTGTATGTATAGTATTATAAAATTTTAAATTTCACAGACCTGAAACCATCTATATTCCACTAATTTGCACATAGCTTTTAACTTTGTTTGTTGTTTTCCTAAGGATTAAGGAGGGCTCTACTTCATTCCTTAACTATAAAATGTGAATCTCTACAGTGCAGGGTAAAGGCAGCATGGAGAAGAGTAATCAAGATGGTCCTGGGACAGCAGAAAAGGATTTATTAAGAGAGGATGGAGGATCTGAATCTGTATACTCTTGGGGCAAGAAGGAAGAGAGGGGGCATAACTGAAACTTACCAGTACCTCCACTACATAAATAAAGTGGGTAGCAGAGAACTGTTCAAAGCGGGAACACAAAAATCAGACGTAGTGTCATGAAGCTGGCAAGGGTCAAATTTAAAAGAGACACCAGAAAGTACTTTTTTTCATTCGGTGGGTAATAGAGGGGGAATACACAGCCAGAGGAGGTGGTCTGTGTGAAATAGAAACATAGAAACATAGAATTTGATGGCAGTTAAGGAGCGCTTGGCCCACCCAGTCTGCCCATTTCCCTACCTAATGGATAAGATGCAGATCATAGTTGACCAACAGCCTTTTTCTTCCTACCCCCACCCCCTAGAATTGCCTTATGACTGTCCCATGCATTCGTGAATTCCTCCACTGTTTTTGACTACACAACCTCCTCCGGAAGGCCGTTCCATGCATCCACAACCCTCTCTGTGAAAAAATACTTCCTTCCATTACCTCTGAGCCACCCCCCCCATCTTCAAATAGTGCCCCCTTGTTCTTGCACACCTCTTTTTCAGAAAGATACTACCCTCTTGGACTTTGTTGATTCCCTTGAGGTACTTGAAAGGTTCTATCATGTCCCCTCTCTCCCTCTTTTCCTTGAGGCTATACATATTAAGCTCCTTAAATATTTCTTTATATGTCTTCCAATGCAGACCCTGCACCATTTTAGTTGCCCTCCTCTGGGCTGCCTCCATCCAGCTTATGTCTTTGCAGAGATTGGGTCTCCAGAACTGCACGCAGTACTCCAGATGGGGTCTTACCCGCTGTCTGTACAGAGGGATAACAACTCCTTGTTTTCTACTGGTGATGCCTCTCCCTATGCATCCCAGAATCTCCCTAGCCCTTCTTACTGCCTTCTCACATTGCTTGCCTACCTTAAGGTCATCTGATATGACTACCCCAATGTCCCTTTCCATTTTTGTTGTTGTTACTACCCCACCCCCAATTAGTACTCTTCCCCTGGGTTTTTGTTTCCAAGGTGCATTACTTTGCACTTCTTTGCACTGAATCTAAGCTGCCATACATTTGACCATTCCTCCAACTTTGCCAAGTCCCTTCGCATCCTTTCCACATCACCTTGTGTATCAGCTCTGTTGCAAATCTTTGTGTCGTCTGCAAAGAAACATACTTTTCCTTCCAGTCCCTCTGCAATGTCGTTTAAAAAAACATTGAAGAGGACCGGTCCTAGTACTGAACCCTGTGGTACCCCACTAGTAACCCTGCTTTCTTCAGAGTGGACTTCGTTTACTATTACCCTCTGTGTCCTATTCTCCAGCCAATTCTTTACCCAGGCTGTCATCTTGGGACCCACTCCCAGGCTGGCTAACTTGTATATTAATCTTTGTGTGGGACTGTGTCAAATACCTTGCTAAAGTCTAGGTAGGCCATGTCTACAGCCCCTCCCTGATCTACTACTTTGGTCACCCAGTCACAGAAATCTATTAGATTCATTTGACATGACCTTCCGACTGTGAATCCATGTGGCCTTGGGTCCTGTGCCCCTCTGGTTCCTAGGTACTTAACAATTTTTTCCTTCAGAAGTGATTCCATCATTTTCCCTATCACTGAGTTTAAACTGACAGGTCTGTAGTTTCCTGCTTCTGCCCTGCTCCCACTTTTGTGAAGTGGAATCACGTCTGCCTTCCTCCAGTCCTTAGGAACCACCCCATCCTCCCATGATTTCTTAAAGAGGGTAGTCAGTGGTGTCACTAGTTCTACCCTTAGTATCAACTCCTGTATCCAGAGTGTTTCTATTGTTTGGTTTAGGTACCCCCACCTCTTCATTTGTGAATATTGAGCAAAAATATTTGTTTAGTATCTCTGCCTTTTCACAGTCAGCCTCTGCCCACCTCCCCTCCCCTTTATTAAGCCTCACTATCCCTCCCTTGGTCTTCCTTCGCTCCCTGATGTACATATAAAAGGTTTTATCCCCCTTCTTAACTGATTTGGCTATCTTTTCCTTGGTTTTGGCCTTTGCTGTTCTGACTGCCTTCCTAGCTTCCTTCTGCTTTAACTGATACAATTCTCTGTCCTGCTTCTTCTGTGATTCCTTGCACTTCCTGAATGCTTTCTTTTTCTCTTGAACCTTCCATGCCACCTCCTTTGAGAACCATAGTGGTTTCTTACATCATTTTGTTTTGTTTATTTGCTTCACACAAAGGCTTTTTGTGTCTGTGATGGTGGTCTTGATTATTCCCCATTGTTCTTCCACCCCTCATTCCTGCCCATTTGCTAGTGCATTCCTTAGGCACTCACCCATTTTGGCAAAGTCAGCCCTCCGAAAGTCCATTTCTTTTCCTTTGTATTTCTCGACTCTACTGCTGTGTTTATCGTGAACCATACTGTTCAGTGGTCGGTAGTTCCCAGATGGCTACCCACTTCTACATCTGTGATCCTCTCTACATTTCCATTTGAGAGTACCAAGTCTAAGATTGCTCCCTCTCGAGTGGGTTCCAATACTAGTTGTCTAAGGCATGCCCCCTGTAGGGCATCTAAAATAAGCCCACTCTTAGAAGTGTCTGCTGCAACTGCACTCCAGTTAACATCAGGCATATTCAGATCCCTAATCAGCAATATCTCCCCTTTTTCTGCCATTCTGAGTATACTTTCTATCAAATCAGTGGACAGATTCAAACAAGGATAGAACAGATTCAATAACTAGGTAAAGACTGTGCCAGAAAGGAAGGGGGAAGGGACAGTGAAGAACCACTAGGGCTTACTCATTCAAAAGTTGTTAGACAGAAATGGGCAGACATAATGGGCCAATGTACATTTTTATGCTGATAGGTTCAATGGTTTTCTAGGAGAAAGTAAATCGGTGTTCTTTAAAACTGTCCAAACCAGGTTCCTGTTATGGAGCAAAAATAGCCTTTTTTTAATAAAATGTGTTTATTTTATTTATTTAAATGTTTCACCTGGAAAGGCACACTGAGCAGCAATTGCTCATTTCCAGGTGTATCCTGGGGGAAGGGGAAGGGGAGCATTATGATAGTATTTACAGTATAATTCTTTTATACAGATAGTAGGACAAAACATTCATTAGCACATGTAGTAGAACAACATATAATGAACTAGAGCTTTTCCATCTGTAAATGCTTAACATATTGACAGTTATGTACAGATCTAGCAATCTTCAATAGGTTATGAGTCTGATGACATTACTATAGAGAACCACAATTAATCTGCAACATAGAAGGAAAATGGGTGTGGTTAATGGCAGTTGCAGGTAGTGGAAAAGAGGCTATGTAGAAAGGAAGAGATGGCAGAAGGATAGGAGGCATGACAAACAGAAGAGGGGAGGGAGTTCCATAGTTGCTTTCTGTGCATGGAAGGAAATAATTCATTTGGTTTTATATAACCCTTTTCTATAGACATCATACCCAAATTGCTTTACAAACCATGAACAGCCTACAACAGCCAGGTGCTAAGGTCTAGAAAGGCTGAGAGGTCAAGCACCAAAGAAAGTGGAGACTGAGCAGAGAGGTTGAGCAACTAGCTCAAAGTTAGCCAGTATTTGGCAGTGGTGGTATTGAAACCTAGGTCCCCAGACTGACAGTTATGTGCTCTACTCATAAGGCTACAACACACATGCACACACGCACGCACTCACACACCAAATGCCTCTCATAAGGATACTGCTTTTAATAATAATGTGACCCCCCATCCAAAAAATAACCATTCTATTAGAGAAGACTTCCTTGTACCAAAAACAGAAGAAAATGACTTGTTTAGGAATAATGTATTTCTCACTGTAAAAAAGAAAGTGTTAAAAAATATACGTTTCTGGAAAACCACCCCATCTCCATAAATTAGGCCATTGTCAAAACCCTCAGTACAGTAAGAACAGTCTTGCCAGATGGTCACTCTTTACTGATAAAAGTGGTAATTTCTAAACTATCCAGGAACACTCTGTGTAGCTAGTCACATACATACATAAAACAAAACATGACAACCATACACAAAACCACACAGATCTGAGTCAATACCCTCTGCGCGATCCCATCATATCTGCATCTTATACAAGTTATTGCACAGACAGAGTGCATACTCCCCAGCCCCTTCTCATCACCCTCACAACCATCAGCCCTCTGGCCTTTGTTCTGTCCATCATGTCTATGTGTTTAGGTTATTTATTGTCATTCCCTTGAGTCTGCAAGTCATCCTCCCCATAGTTCTGCTGCTAGCATTAGTGAATGGTTTACCTGGTTAGTTACATCAGTTACCAGGATTTTAATCAGGATCTTCCTTTGACTGTAGAATTTTTTTTTTTTTAATTTGTTTAACCAGGAGTAGCACACTAAGCTGAAAGCTTTTTTACAGGTGTGACCTGGGAGCACAGGGAAGTTAAGTGACTTCCTCAGGGTCACACAGTATGCAAGTGGAAAATGTGGGATTCAAACCCAAGTCTGGTCTGCTGGAGATCACCAGATTTGCAGCTCAGAGCCTTAAACCACTGCACTATACTGCCTCCCAATTCATTGTGATTCTTCTCCAGACATCTGTGTATCTTCTAAGGCTCCAGCAGTGCCAGCTGCTCCTCAGCCCAGTGCTCCCCTCCTACTGCCCCCCACTCCAAAACTGCCTCCCCTTTGTTCTCCCCCCCACCAGGCACCCTATCCAAAGTAAAAGCCACCCTATCACTCTCGTATGCTGCACTGAGCTCCTAGGACCCAAATTCTGCCAGTAGACTCCCAGGGAAAGGGTCTGGAATTTGAAAATTCATCACAGCTTCTGTGGAGAGCTGAGCTACGAGATTAACAGACATTGCCATTGCCATTTTGGATTTCAGATGCCACGACACTGGACTGCAACACAAAGTGGTGTGTTGATTGGCCAAGTTTAAAACAACAGGCTTCCAAGTTCTAAGCTCCTTTCTGCATGCTGATTGGACACAAGTTTTTTTTGCCTCTGTTTTTATAAAGTCTGATCACATGTATATGGTGCAGAACAGCTGGTAAGTTGTAACATGGCAAGCATGTGTTTCTTCATTCTTACAGCTGGTACTTTACAGCTGTGGAGAACATAGGACACAGAACTATTTGTGACAAATGTTCAAAAGTGCTCACTAGAACCCCACCTCCTCCACCACCACCAACATCACAAATGGGCTCTGAGCTCTGACTGCCTTCCTGGGCACAGCGGGCTCCTTTTTTCTGCAGAATTGATGAGCACTAAAGAAGTGCACCCGTGGAGGTGGGGCAGGTACTGCAGCTGCAAAGGAGTGGTGTGGTCGAGACACCACACTGAACCAGACTGCACTAGTGTGGAAGGTAGCCACCGCACTGTGGATAAGAACAGACAGATTCCAATCACATTCTTCCACTGTCCCTTTTCTCTCCTACAGTGATAGCAATAAATCAGCATAGCTCCATCCATGCAGACATAAAAAAGGAGACATTTGTAGGTTGACTAATCCAGGCTTTCAGGAATACCCTTGCACAACACTGAACCAGCACTGCCAGACACAGACAGATTGCAAAACATATTCAGATCACTTTAGAATTACATTTTTAGCATATCTTTTTCATTTCACCATCTATCAACATGCATGAGTCTCTGAATTATTGGCCATTAAAGAGCTAGTTTACTACCTAAAACTGATGTTAGTTTTTTTAAAGCAGTTAACCATTACTTTTTATATCTTAGGTACTGTTTGTTTTCCCTTTGTTTAATTGGAAGATTGTTTATCTGATGTTAGTAGGTGTGATGTGTGGTCTAACACTGCCTGACAGCTGATATATGTATATCCCCACCATCACACTATATCATCATCATTGTGAACTCGCGACTGTGACATCACTGCTGCTTAGGAAAAGTCACTTGGTGGCTGCCAGTTCAGTCACCTGTGATGTCACTGTCAATGAGATCACAATGCTGGTGATATACTGGGGGGGGGGAGGTAGAGATACATATGTCAACTACCAGGCTAACAGCTGTTCCACACGCCAAGCACAATATTATAATGTAGAAGACTTTCCAATGAGCAACAGGAAAAAGGAAAATACTTCAGAAATAAAAAGATACAACTGGCTACTTCTTAAAATGTGTACTGTTTTTCTATCTGCCTGTTTTTGGCTCCACTAGCTCATTCATTGAGGATGACTTTTATAAAAGATACAGTCTATGTGAAATTATTGGAAACTTAGCTCTTCCACCCCACCCAAAACAAATTCATATACAGTATAAATGAAGTGATCTAATAATTTAAAATATTGAGAGCCAGTGTAATCCCTTTACACCTGATGCATATTATCTGTAGTACTAGCAGTTCTGAATTCTGATGCTCAGGTTCAAAGGGTGGGGTCTCCAGATATTGACCTTCTACTGAATCTGAGGCAGCACGAGACAAATTCACTGCACTTGTGACACATGCAATGTAACTGCCTCCCTAATGCCATCCAGGTATTGTGCATGCATACATGATATAGTTGCTGCAGGTTTGTCCATATGGTTCAGAATCTCTATAATGTTCAGCAAAAGATTTCTAGAACCAAATCAACAGCACCCTACTTCAGGGTTGTTAGACTTTTTTTATCAGAACTGCCAAGCCCATCTCAGGAGTGTCTGCTCAGGACAGGCCTCCTCATGGTGACAGTGATCTGTTACTGCTCTAGAAAACAGAGCACTTTTGAAAACTGAAAGGCGTACTTTCCAAATAGAAACACTTGGATAATCCATGGCATCTTTTAGATAACCCAGATAATGGCAATTTTAGGTCAAAATTTGTTTTTTTTAAAGCAGATAAGGAGGAATCCAGACTATTATTCTCCCAAATGTTCAGGATTATGGAGATAAATGATTCATTATCTAGCGCTATCATCCCAGATATGGATACTTGCACAATATGCAAGTAGTAATCCAGAGCAGTAAGTGCTCAATCCAAGCATCTCAATTCCATATCTAGCTTTATTCGGGAAGTTTTAATTTTGGACATTACAATTCTGCCAAAAAAAATCATGTAATAAAAGGACAACCACTGCTGCCCTTCTCATAATGGGTCTTACACAACATTTTACCATCTCCTTATCAGTTCAGCATGTACACTGGGGCCTCTATAATTAGGAGATTATCTAGAATTTTTGTAATGGGTAGCAGCACTTCCCAGAAAACTGCAAACCTTCCATTCTGAAACTCAATTTAGGCTAAAATTACTACTATATCCTATCCTAAGATGGGTAACAGGTGATACCCCGCTACATAGCTCTCCGTTATATTAGCAGTGACAACCAAAAGAACTTCCTTATTTAGAGGATATTGGCTTGTAAACTCTGGAAAGGGTAAGTTGACATAGCATAGTAAGGGAATGAACTTAGAGTACATCTTGTCAGCGCCTCCTGCCACACTGCAGTGTCAATCCCCAGTGATGTCTCACCTAGAGGAAGGCTAACTGTTTCTAGAACAAGCATTTGTCAATGCAGAATGTTGTCTTGCTGGCGTTGGCATTGATATTGCAGGAGCTAAAGAAATGCATAATAGGAATGGCAGTGAAGTATGGAACCAAAGTCAACACCACCCCACCCTGCAGAGAGTGACAGGCTTTGAGGTGTATCTTTGGGTCGTCTGCCATAACGCTCATGCAATTTCATCTCACCCTACTCTGCAAACTCAGATAAGTGCCACTTTGTGCCTTGGTGTCGTTGGGCCTTACGTTCACTCCATTCCATAAGGAAGTACGTTGAAATGTGTGCAGTGTAGGAGAATGGGGTGAACTTTGGGCCAAGGAGTCCAAGGCATACCTTAATCCCTGTCAGTGGCTGCAGGGTGGGGGTGGGGTTGCAATGGTGTGAGCATTACAGCTGACAGTCCAAAGGCACTCCCCTGATGCCTTTTAATCTGTACAGGGTGGGACATTATAGTTAGAAACCCTAATGCCTTGGGCATTTGTTGGTATTTGCACTCCAAATTTTCAACATGGCCTTTTTGTGACCCCACCTCATGAAAGCATTTGCGACCTCTGTTCATGAACAGTGGCACTATGATTTTGTTAATCTTCCTGGAATGCTGATTTCCCACAGTGACCGTGCCATTCTGTGCCATGTGTGAAAACACAGTTTGGGCAGGATGTGAGAAATGACAGCTGCACCATTCATAAGGAGGTGTGAAGAGATGACAGTTTTGAAAATCTGGAGTGTAACTATTAAAAATTCTTGAAGTTACAAGCTTGCATGAAAGCTACGCAATGCACACTCGTAACAGTCATTTTTTTGAATTCTTTTGCTAAATTTTTAACATAGGCATTTTGAGACCTCTGCTCATGAAGAGTTGCACTGTGATTTTCTTAATCTGTCCCGGATATTGATTTCCCACTGTGACTGTGCCATTGTGTGCCAGATGTGTGAAACCACATTTTGGGAAAGATGTGAAAAATGACGGCTGTACTGTTCATAAGGAGGTGTTCAAAAATAGCAATGTTGAAAATCTGAAGTAAAAATATTAAAATTTCTCATAGTTACGTGGAAACTGCACAATGCACACTCATAACATAGTCATTTTGTGGAATTTTGTCACCAAATTTTCAACATAGGCATTTTGAGACCTCTGCTTATTAACAGTATTACTGTGAGTTTCTTACTCTGTCTCAAACATTGTTTTCCTACTGCGACTGCAATATTGTGTGTCGGATGTACAAAAACACATTTTGGGCAGGATGTGGAAAATGACAGCTATACTGTTCATAAGGAGGTATGAGAAAATGGCAATGTTGAAAATCTGGAGTAAAAATATTAAAGATTCTTGAAGTTACCATCATGTGCAATGCACACTGGTAACACAGTCATTTTGGGGAATTTGTTCACCAAATTTGCAACATAGGCTTTTTGGTAGCCCACCTTATGAACAGTGACACTGTTGTTTCATTAATCGTTCTGAAAGGTGATTCCTTGCAGTGACTGAGAAATCACCTTTTGGGACCGAATAACGAGATGACAGTGACCAAATTCATGAGATGGGGTCCCAAGAACCCCATGTTGAAAATTTTATGCCAAAATTCACAAAAAATGGCCAAGATATGCACCAAAATTGAAAAAAATCCATTTATGCCATTATGCAGCTTACCGGCATTTCTTCATTTCACAGTCGTCTTTGAAGAGTGCAGATGTGTTTCCGGTCCACCGAAGATCGTCGCGCCACACTCTGGAGGTAAGTATGGGGTGAGGGGGGTGTGTGAGGAGGTGTGGTATGCAGAGGGTGGGTGCGTTTTGGAGGAGGGGCATCGGACACGTGGAGGGACCGTTTTCTCATTTTTCATGTAAAAACAAACAAAACAAAACATAAAGAAAAATGCAGGTCAGTTTTCTTGTTTAGCAGGTGTGTTTTGGCACACTGGAATTGTCTCCCAGTGTGCCACTTGTATGTTGGGGGAGGGAGACTGAAGCCGATGGAGATTGGGCCCCCCTGTCGGCACAGAGATGTGTCTGGGCGGGGACACATGGTTAAGGGGGATTCTGCACCCCCTCGGCACACAAATTAAATGATATGTGGCCCATTATGCTGATGGGGATTGGGCTACCCCATCAGCAAACTGAACTGGGAATGGGGCATGTCAACAGGGGGATTGGGCACCCCTGATGTCGGCTTGATTGGGACTGTGAGGCGGATGGTGATAGCCGCCGCCATCTTTTATTGAAATGTTCCACCAGGCAAGGCATGCACTGCAATGAGGGGGAGATCCCTCATTGCAGCGGCTAAATTGTTTCAAGTTGGTGGCACACTTTTGCACTGCTGTCATAAACAGTGTGCAATCTAATTCATGCCACAGAGCCCAGCCTGAAAAAGCAGTGGTGCCACTGGCCACAACATGACTGTGCCTCCAAAACCTGCTATTCCAAGCTACTTCAATATGTTGCTTGCATGTGCACAAGACAACATAAAAAACATCTGCTTCACCTTCCCACCACAGTGGGGCTAGTTTGAACATTCCAAATTGAAATAAACCTTTGAATCAAAAAAGTCTAACTCTACTGTAAAGTCAAATTAGCTAATAAGCATGACTTTGCATAATTAGATATTGCAGTGTTTGTAACTCCAAATATTTTCTAGCCTCGTGTTATATAAACTAATTTAAACCCAAAGTTCTACAGGATTCTCTGTGTGCAGTTTCAGAACTGCAGACTGGAATGCTTTGATAGCAGAAGGTGTTGGAGTTCAGCACCCTACTGCACTTGTGTAATATAAACCATAACCTGAGATCAGATCCCTAGTGGGGAAGCTAGGTTCAGGATTCAAAATGATGTCATAGCACTGTTTAACTCTCTCTGCTAACAACTCATGAGGGGTTGTTAGTATATGTCTTTGTTGTGTTCCAGGAGGACTGACCACCTCTCCATTCAGTACCAGTGATATGGCAAGTGCCACTGGAACCATATTAGGAATAGGCTACACCGTTTGGGTGGATTTCACAAGCACCACATAACATGCATGAGCATATGTAAGAGATGTGGGATGCAGGATTCCCTGAAACTGTAATAAAATATTTGGGAGAGATTCATGGGAAATGATGTGTTCAGTAACACAGGTGTCACGTTTGGAAGTTCTGCTGCTTCCCACCAGGGCACCACTATCTGTTGCAAAGGTCTTATGTGAATTCCCACTCTATCTACCAGGCAAATGTAAATTTAATTCTTGTGATGGATATTCTTTGTGGTCTTTCCTTTTTGTGTTGACAAGCAAAGTTTTTTTTGTTTCAGTCTTTTAATTTTAATTGCAGTCAGATGGCAGTGCCCCTTTACGGCATGACGCTCAAATGTTCCAAGTGTGGAGTAGTTTCAGCAGCTGATGTGTCGGCTACAGCTACCAGTAATGCCATGTTAGTTCTCCTAATTTCAACTTATTTCTTTATTTTTATGTTTTTAATTTTCCATTCACACCAAAGTCATTCCACCAGGAAGAGTAGACATACTCATAGGTTGCACTACACTTAAAGGCAAAGAAAGAGGGTGTCCCCCAAATAATCTTCTACATTGTTTTCTTTTCACGGTAGACATGTTGAGAAACAAGGCTCTTGTGATTTTAACTGGCACTTCTCCACAGTGTCTCTCTGGAATTTCTTACTTTGTAATGAGGTCCTGATTTTCAAACTTGTGGGTTAAGCCGAAAAGACCCTGTGCCCAACTATCCTAGTAAAAGCAGACCTTCTTCGAGGATATCTGCACCATTGGACTACACCTTTGGAACTATAAGCCATCAGCACTAGGACTACATGGAAACTTATGCTAGCCAGGGGCCACCCACAATGACCTGCAGCTTTTAGGTTTATAAAAAAAGTGAGTGCTCCCATCACTGCTTAGTTCCTTTCCTGCTGTCGATCATCCTTGTCAGACCTGCTTAAAGAAACACTCTCAACCTAGCAATTGCCCTTTTTTATTTCACTGTGTTTTACCTTGTCATCTCTGTATGCCTCTGAAGTCAAAAGACCCTTTATTTTGCTATTGTAAGTGCAGATATAAAATTTACAAAGAGGTCATGTGTGCAGTTTGTGTGTGCTATTTGGGCCTGTCTCACAACATGAGGACTTGTGAAATCTGCCAAAGCTTCAACCAGGCTATAAGGTGAAGCTGTAAGAAAGTTCTAAAAAATGTCCTTTTGTTAAAAACACTGAAAGCCATGGAGAAGGAAAAAGGATAGACAACTGCTTCTCCCTCACCATTATCTGAAAGGCAGCCATCAAAATCTAAGGATCAGGATAAGGAATAGTCATCATCACCATGGCCCTCCTCATTGTCTGCTTTAAGCACAAACACAGAGAAAAGAAAGGCCTCCTTCGTTGAAGAGTCCTGGTCACCTTTGAGACAAGGTAACCCTTTGCCATTGCCCACTCTGACAGTGTTGAATACAGCTCCCCCCTGACTGTTGCTGAGACATCATGGTTAGAGCTTGGCTTAGATGCTGGCATACCTACTATAGATGGTATGATGCCATCATCATTGGTCCGAAGCCTGTTGACACTGGTAGTCCTGGCCCATTTGCAGGGTACTATTTACTATTAGGCTGTGCTAGTGTCATTTTTCTAAATGATTTGATTCATTCTGCCTGGATTGTCAATGCAAGCAGTTACTCTGCTGATGGGGCCTTCTAGCACTCAGACCCCTCAAAGGGTTCCAGTAGCACAACCCAGATTCCTGTCTCTCAGCTGCCACTGGAGTTGTTGGCCTATTCTAAGGATCCCATAATTGTTTGTGCTGCTGATGATGATTAGGAATATAATCCAGACCTCATGCACTTAGAAAAAGATTTAGAGTAGGAGTATGAGGGTGAACAAATTCTGGAGGATCTCCATCTCTTTAGCTTTGCCCTTGTATCTTGTAGTAAAGACTCAATGGTCTACACTGCAGATATCTCTTCTTGAGGTCCCATCTTTTCAAGCCATGATGTAGAAATTGCAGTAGCCCATGGGCTTTGAGGAGGAAGAGGACAATTCCACTAAAAAGAGTCTCATGGAATTTTAGAAGAAGCCCTGTTCCACTCCATTATTATTCTACCAATATATCCTGCACTAGAGAATGTTACTTTGGCTGCATGGCACAGATCAAACTTTCTGTCTGCAGACACTAGAAAGGCTGATAAGCAGTATCCTGCACCATCTGCTAAATCTTGGTATGCTAACCAGCCAGTATCTGACTCTGTGGTCATCATGGCTGCTCAAGATAGGTTTAGGGCCCCTAGACAGATAAGTACTTTGGTTCCTAATAAGGAATCTTTGAGACTAAATGTGACAGGCAAAGGTACTTATGCCTTCCACATCATTGGGCCTTAGAATTGCAAACTGCCAGGCCAAGATGATAAAATGTTAGAACAGCTTGTGGAAAGCTACTTGTACTGCTGCTCAGACTTTGTGGGATGGCTTGGCCAAGCAAGATCTTCTAAAAGCATTGTCTGCTGGTGCTGAGGTTGGCAAGCATTGTCTGCACTCAGCTTATAATGTCTCTGATGCCTTTGCCAGGGCTGCAGCATTTGGAATTTACATAAGGAGATGTTCTTGGCTTACAGTTCCTGGCTTTGCTAATGCTGTGCAACAGGCAGTTTTGAATGCCCAAATTTGAAGGGTTAAAACTGTTTGTCTATGATGTTTCGGACCCTACATGGTCTTTAAACTTCAAAAATGACTCTAAGGTCTGTCAAGGTTGTGTATCACATTCCTGCAAGAGGTAGTGGTTGGGGGTTCCTTTCGTCCACCTGCTGCCCAAGGTAGTCCTGTCTACTGGCAGGACGGCTTTAACAGAGGAGGTAGCCCTCTTCCAGGTCCCGTCCCCCCGATGCCTACACAAAAGCAGCCAAAGGAATCAGTTCTGGTGGGTCTGCCTCCCTTGGTTTCACCTCATTCTTTTCCATCTCAGCCCCTCCAAACTCAGTTGTTACCTCCAGGTGTGAGTGTGAGGTGCAGGATCTCCCTGCATCCAAAGCAATGTCGGGAGATCACTGTGGATAAGTGGGTTCTGGAGAGCTGTTCTCTGGACATGAAGGATATATACCTTCATGTTAAGATCAGAAAATGCCACAAATTATATACCTACACTTTATGCTGGAGGAAGAACACTGTCAGTTCAATGTATTATCCTTTGTTTTGTCTTCTGCACTACAGGTCTTTATCAAATGCTTGGCAGTAGTTGCAGCAGCCTTTCACAGGGAAAGCCTATATGATTTCCCTTGTCTGGAAGACTGGCTCCTGAAGACCAGTTCAAAGGAATCTCTGCTACCCACTCTGTCTTAGACATATCAGTTGTTCGATGACTTGAAGGTCACAGTGAATGTGCCAAAGTCTGTGCTGATTCCATGCCAAAGACTGTAATACATAGAAATGGTCTTGGGCACAGAGAAAAGACTCACTCTTCTGCCACAGGACAGGGCAGACAATCTACTTGCCCAGATGCACTTGGCGTACAGGAGCACTATGTCTCTGCGACACCAGTGTTATGTCTCCTGAGTCTCATGGCTGAAGCCATATTGACTATGCAACTGGCACATCTTCATTTTAGGACCCCTTAGTTGACACTCAGAGTTCACCTGAATCAGTTGACAGATGAGCTGGGACAAATGATTCTTATGACTTTGCCTCTTCGCAGAGTGTTGTTATGGTGGATGGATCATGAAAACCTATTAAAGAGTGTCCCATTCCTTGTACTAGCCCCTATTCAGATTCTCAATATGGAAACACTGTGCTCCAGCTCAGCTGCTCATCGTGGCCCTTACTAGACCCAGAGGTCATGGGCGAAGGTGGAGGCAGAGCTGCATATAAACATTCTGGAAATGAGGGATGTTCTGTACAGCCTGGAGGCATTTCAGAATAATTTCTGTAGCAGTCCTGTGCTAATCCAAATGGACAACATCAGTGTAATGTAGTACATCAACAAACAAGGGGGCACTCACGTTTATCCCTTATGCAGGGAAGTAACAACACTATGGTGCTGGGTGTTATTTCACTGCCTTCAGCTATTGGCCATGTATCTCCCAGGTCTTAAACATTTCTTTGCAGACAGGCTAAGTAAGTCCCAGTCAATTGTAGATGAATGGGTACTGCTGACTTCCATGGTAAATTACCGCTGTGCAAGATGGGGTCATCCAGAGCAGGATCTTTTTGCACCTCTACACAGTGCAAACCTGATTCATTTTGCTTGCTTGCTCCAGGGCCTAGAATTTCTTGGTGAGATGCTTGTCCCTCTCTTCAGAAGGGAAATTCATACACAAACATGTCATTTTTCTCTAATGCAAAGAGTTCTGATCAAACTGCAAGTGGAGAGTGTACTCTCATCTGCATCGCTCCGTTATGGCCTCACCAGCTATGACTTCCACTCCTTCAACATCTGGCAGTGGAGGCTTCTGTTCCTCTACCTTTATTTAGAGATCTGTTGTCACAGGACAAGGAGTTGCTGGTCCATCCACACCTGAAGTCCTCCATCTGTAGGCCTGGCTCCTGAAGACATAGCCACTGCACATTTTGGGTTACCTCCTAAGGTTGCTGATGTCTTGATTGCAGCTAGTAAGCTGTCTACCAGACATACTTAGTCCCTGAAATGGAATCATTTCACTTTGTGGGCTGCTTCCTGGAATTTGGACTCTTTTACATGTTCTGTGAATACTGTGTTGGAATACTTGCTTTCCCTGTCTGACTCTGGACTGCAGTATTCCTTGCTTAAGGTGCATTTAGCCACTAAATCTGTTTTCCATGCACCTATTGCTGGTTATTCGGTTGCCCATTTAGAGGTGTCTCATACATTTATGTGAGATAGTCTTTATATGAACCCTCCTATCTGTAATCCAGTTCCACCTTGGAACTTGACATTTGTGCTTGAGAAATTGATGTTGGCTCCTTTTGAGTCTGCCGTGAGTTGTGACTTATGTTTCCTGTCATGAAAAACATTTTTAGTTATGAAGACTTCTGCTTAATGTATTTCTGAACGTCAGGCTCTAATGTGTGAGTCTTCTTATTTGTTTTTTTGTAAAGACAGGTTCTATTTGCATATAAATCTTGTATATTTTCCTGAACATGCCAACCACAAGGAGGCATTGCTCCATACTTTGGATACACATAGAATACTGCAATACTCTATTACTAGCACCAAGGACTACAGAATGTCCTCTCAGCTTTTTGTTTTGTTCATAGAAACATAGAAGTTTTCAGCAGATAATAACCTCTTGGCCCACTTAGTCTGCCCTAAATTCCCTACTTACTGGGCTACTGCAGACCACACTCGATCTCCAGCCTGAACCCCCAGCCCTATTGCTATGCCCCCCTTGTGTCTATGCCATTCATGCTTGAATCCTTCTACCATTTTGGTACCCAGCACCTTCACTGGGAGGCCATTCCAGGCATCCACCACCCTTTCTGTGAAAAGATATTTCATCACTTACCCTCTGAGTCTCACCCCCTCCAGCTTCATGTCATAACCCCGTGTCCTTGAGCATCTCATTCTATGTAAAATGCTACCCTCCTGTATTTTATTACTACCTTTGAGGTATTTGAATATTTCTATCATGTCCTTCCATTCCCTCCTTTCCTCTAAAGAGTACAAATTTAATTCCTTGAGTCTTTCTTTTAGGGCTTTTGATGCAGGCCATGCACCATTTTAGTTGCCCTCTTACGTACTGCCTCCGCCCGATCTATGTATTTCTGTAGATGGGTCCGCCAGTAGTAGATGTAATAGTCTAGGTGTGGCCTGACCATTGATCTACACAGGGGTAACACTACCTCCCCTCTTTCTGCTAGTGATACCCAGGCTAGCTTTTCCAACTGCCTTATCACACTGTTTTGCTATTTTCAGATCATCAGATATGATAATCCTCAGATCCCTTTCCTGTTTTGTAGTTGCCAATACCTCCCCACCCAATTGGTATGTTGCCCTTGGGTTTCTGTGCCCCTTGTGCATAATGTTTTATTTTTTGGCATTGAAGCCCAGTTGCCAAACCCTTGAACACTCTTCCAGCTTTTCATATCATCTCTCATCCCCCCCCCAAGGTGTACCCACTCTGTTGCAAAATTTTGTGTCATCCATGAACAGGCATACTTTCCCCTCTAGCCTTTCTACAATGTTGCTAATAAAGACATTGAAGAAGACTGGGCCCAGTACTGACCCCTATGTCACTCTACTGGTTACCATGCCTTCTTCAGAGTGAGTCCTATTTGCCACCTCAATCTGACTCCTGTTTATTGACCAACTTCATACCCATTTTACTACTTTTGGATCCACTGCCAGGCTGCCCAGCTTGTTTACCAGTCTTCTATCCGGAATGGGTTTATCCTTGGAAAAGAGGGTGCTTCTGTATTTGTTTGTCCAAATGGCTGGCACTATGTATTATGTTGTGTCATAGGAAGTACATTAAGGAACTTCCTGGTGCTGTTCGTCTTCACTTCACAGGGTTATGGCCACATCTGTTGCCTGTTTCAGAAAAGTAACTCCTGCTGACATATGTGCTGCAACCATATGGAGAACTGTGCATACTTACACTAAACATTACAATATGGGCACTGTCTCTTGCAAATGTGCTGGCTTTGGGCTTGCTGTTCTGCAAGGCCTTCTGTCCTGATTGCATATCAGACTGTGTTATCTATTTGGGAATCATTCCAATGGTGTGGCCTAATGGAGGAGATGTTCTCAAAGATAATAAAACAGTTACATAAGTACTTACCATAACAGTAGATCGTTGAGAGAATCTCCTCCATTAGGCCATGCCATACCTTCCTTCTGTCCCCTTTTTGTTTATTCAGTGAGGGTTATATCAGATGCAGTGATTAAAACCTTACTCCATGCATCCTGTCTCCAGCCCCATGCTTCTCCTTGTATGCCTGGTGCTGGTTTCATCTCCTACTTCCCCACAGTTGGAGATCATCTAAAGTTAATCTGTAGCTGGAAACTGAGGAGTGATGGGGCCACCCATGTTTATGTATACGTAGATGTTGCACGTCATCCTTTGTGGCCCCCGGCTAGCAAAAGTTTCCTTGTGGTCCTATTACTGACAGCTTATAGTTCCAAAGGTGTAGCATATGAAGGAGATTCTCTTGAAGATCTACCCTTGCAAGGCCGCAGACTATATATCAGTCCAGAATTTCTATACATTCTAATTCTGTCGGCAGCCTAGGGGTTAAGGTTAATTCTTATGTAACTGCTCTTTTCCCAGTTCCTCTCAGAAAATTCATGTTTAATAGGGACTACATCCTCCTCTAACACCTTGAGTTTTGCAAGGTTAAATATGCATCTAAGTCTTAAATGATGGGAGTGGCTGCTGATATGAGAGAGAGGTACTTGCCATCATTAGAGCAAAAATGTATATTTTAAAAAGATATTATTTTGCTATGCCAAAAGCACTTTTTAGTTGTGATTTTTAGCATATACATTGGACTTAACCTTACACTTGTTTTTTGTTTTATTTATTTAACTTTATTACATGAAATGAGTCCATAGAGGCGGATACTTAAATGAAGACCAGCCTAGATGCCACAAAATAATCAAATAGTTGCAGTACCTATAAGGTATATCGTAGGGTTATACCAGTGCTGTATATACTGTTTTGCCCAAATGCTATGAAAAAGTATCCATATCCAGCTAGACTTGGAAAATTGTGATTATTCTGGATAATGATTTTGTGTAATTTCCCATGCACTGTATTTTTCATTCTCACTGGAAAATCTGGGAAAAAAATGCAATCATCTGGGCTATCTAAAATGAAAAGGGGATTATCTGAGCAGCTCTGTGGTTGTTTAAATAGTATGTGCAAATAAAACTGACTATCACTTAGTAAAACTAAACAGAAGAACTGTTATGACCAAAAACAGTGGCAGTTTTCTTTTTGCTGTTTGAGACAGATTTCATTTATGGAATGCTTTTCTTCAGTGCTCAAGTTACAGCACAACAAATGGTACCTTAAAACAAAAAAATAATATGTAATGGCTCAAAAATAACATAGATACATAGATACTGTTGTCAGATAAGGGCGTGTGGCCCACCCAGTCTGCTCATTTGAGCTCATAAATTACTTTAAAGTTAATTTCTGACCAACTGGCATAAAGTAGTGGGCTTCATGTTATAGTAACACCAGAATGCAGCCAATAAGTTGGAGAGGTAATGCTTACCTGACAAAACAGGACTCCAGATGGCTTTTGAAGTTGGCCACAGAGTGAGCCATGTGGATCTTGACAGGAAGGATATACCATAACCTAAGGAGCCAGCACTGGACATAAACAGTATCCTGCTGATGTTAATTGAGAAGCCAGGGCACACAACATGCCTTGCACTCATGAACACAGCACCCTTGATCAAATGATGGCCCAGGAGGTTGTAGCAGTATTATGGGTCCAGTTAGTTGAGGGACATATAAGCTAAAAGTAAAAAGTGAAAATCAATCAATCAGCCACTTAATTAGCAGCCAATGCATCCTGCCTTAGTGATGCTCAAAAACATGGCCTGTAATATTCTGCATCAGCTATACATAGCAGACTTTAACTGTAAGTAGTCATATATATTTAGGGCTTATATGTATGTGTGTATATATATATATATATATATATACACTGCTTATTTATGTATAGGGCTTATTACAATATATTAAAACTAGAAAAGGTGAAAAATGCCTGTACCAGTGTTCTCAAATTGACCTGTTGCAGTAAAGGACACACCCCGGTAATGTTCTTTACAAGATAAAAGCTGCTCTGGACAACAACTGGCACCTGGGTTTCCAAAGTTACGCTGCTGTCCAGAACAACCCCCAGGCTGTGTTCAACTTCCTTTGCCTCAAGCTACTTTCCATTCAGGGTCAGCACAATGGAGCTGTCATCTACAAATAAAATTAGGTGGCTGTGCCAACCAGGAACAGCTTTGCCTTATTCAAATTTTGCATCAACCAACTGAGAGCAATCCAGTCCCTGATTTCTGCCAGACATTTCTCTAGCAAGGTCACACAAATTATGTGGTTTGTGACAAATGAAAGATGCAACTGGATGTCATCTGCATAAAATCAAAACATCACACTGTACTTTTGCATCACTTCTTCAAACAGGGAGTATGTATACTGTGAACTGCAATGGAAACAGATTCAACTCCAGAAGTATTTGAGTTGCTGGAATAGTATTCATTGGTATTAGATACCATTGGTTACCACCGATTTTCTTAGAGAGGAGATGGGATTGAATACTGTTAGTATCAGACAACTGGCTCCTATCACCTGGGATACAGTAAGATACCAGCTATCCAGTGTGATTATTTGACCTTGGTCCCACTATCTGGCCTTCAGTTCATTGGATCCAAATCTGATATTGAGCCTTGAACTCCCACTATCTGACCTTGGATCCAAAATCCAAATGGGGTCTGATTGGATCTCAAACCCAGAGTCGGATAGGTGGGCTGTGCATTGGATCCCATTAGGGTAGTCAAAACCACTATCTCAACATTGCTATTAGGAATTAACTATATCCAACATTAATGGACACAGACATGCTAAAAAGGTTCCATACAGTTCAGCGAGTTTGCAATAATATATTCAAGAACTAATACATAAAACGAATATTGAAAAATCAATTCAAATGACTGGCATAAGATGTCTACTAATTTGTTTGGGAATCATCCAGAAATCAAGTACAGTTGAACTCCACTTATCTGACCCCCTAATATCTGGACCTCCGTATCTAATGAACCTGCACTGTGTCCCCCTGCTTCTATTACAGCAGTATCTTTGATACATAGTTCTGGCAGTCTGTCACTTTGTTGTTGTTGTTGATCGCATCAATTAAGCTGCTCCTGTGTACTGCACAGCTCTGTGACCTTCAGTTACCTATCTAAGCACTTAACGAGGTGTTTAATTAGTTGCAACTTACTGCTCAATATAACTGTTGTTAAGTGCTCATGTTAGTCGCCATTGTGTTAATGCTGACAGCCTGGTAAAAGAAACATTTAGCAACCGCTTCATTTGCGCTGAACACAGCGCTACCTTTCCAGCTACCTGCAGCAGATTTGTGCTGCCTCAGGCTGCTTTTGACTTGCTGCATGGTTTTCTGTGTCGATTGCCACAAGCCCAAATTCCTCAGAGAAAAGAGGCTTAAAAAATTGAAAAATGCACAGAGAGAAGAAAGGGTTTTACTTTGTTATCTCTGCAGTAAAACAGCTGTGTTGCTGTCTCTGCACCATCTCTCTCCCCTGCTTCTACTCTGTCCTCTTAAAGCTGTTCTGTATATTACTGCTTTAATTTAAAAAGACCTCCTTTCCTCAAACCAGAGGCTATTTAGTTGAATAAACTGACCTGTTCAGACTCAGGCGGTAACAGAAGGCCAAATACAAAATATAGTACAGCGCTACAGTTGTAAATCCCATTTATCTGACCCCCACTTATCCAACCAGATCGGATGTCCCCCATGTAGGTCAGATAAACGAGGTTACATAGAAACATAGAAACATAGAAACTGATGGCAGATAAGGACTGTTTGGCTCACCTAGTCTGCCCATTTCCCTACCTAACGGATAAGCTGCAGATCCTAGTTAACCAACAGCCTACTTCCTCCTACCCCCCACTAGAATTGCCTTATGTCTGTCCCATTCATTCTTGAATTCCCCCACTGTTTTTGACTCTATGACCTCCTTAGGAAGCCTGTTCCATGTATCCACAACCCTCTCTGTGAAGAAATACTTCCTCACATTACCTCTGAGTCGTCCCACCTCTATCTTCAAATTGTGCCCCCTTGTTCTTGCACATCTCTTTTTCTGAAAGATGCTACCCTCTTGGACTTTGTTGATTCCCTTGAGGTATTTGAAGTTTCTATCATGTTCCCCTTCCCCCTCCTTTCCTTGAGGCTATACATCTTTAGTTCCTTTAGTCTTTCTTCATATCTCTTCTGATGCAGACCCTGCATCATTTTGGTTGCCCTCCTCTGGACAGCGTCCACCCTGTCTATGTCTTTGTGTAGATGGGGTCTCCAGAACTGTACACTGTACTCCAGATGTGGTTTTACCAACTGTCTGTACAGGGGGCCAACAACTTCCTGTTTTCTACTGGTAATGCCTTTCCCTATGCATCCCAATATTCCCCCAGCCCTCCTTACTGCCTTCTCATATTGCTGGCCCACCTTTAGGTTGTCTAATATGACTACCCCCAGGGCCCTTTCCATTTTTGTTGTTGTCAGTATCTTACCCCCAATTGTGTACTCTTCTGTAATGTTTTTTATGTGTGTGGGGGGGGGGGCTAGGAGTAAAGTGGTACTATCTGATCCCAAAACTGATAAGTCATCATCATCTAGTTTATTGTTCGGCATATCATGCCATTACAAACTGAGACATAAATAACAGAATGAAAAATTAAATAATAAATATACATATCAGACAGACATGCAATTAAAAACTGCCTTAAATCAGTATAAAATCACTGTAACAATTCCCAAATATTATGTAAAGCCAATTCATCACATATTAACTTCAACACCTCCTCTGGATAAGACTTTTCAGAGACATCAGTTTTTCTACCTGTGTTGCACTGTGTTGGTTTGGCCTCTCTGGTAGCAGCACCCTCTCCTCTAGGACAGAGAGTCATGATTTCAAATTTCATGCCTGAAACCTGATCTCATATCCAGCACTGACTTTGCAGTGCAATACTTGAGGAATGGGATTCACAGTTGGAGATGCCATTCTGTGGATGAGATGTTAAGCCTAGGCCCCTTCTGTCCATCTGTAAAACTTTTCCCTTGAATTGGGTCTCTAAATTGTGCTAGCCAAGCTGCCAATATTATCACTCCTAGCCTGGAGGGATGGTGACCTGTGCACCCAGAGGCTTCCTCCCGTCAATGGAATTTTTCCTGTTCTCCTTGCTGAAGGTCATAAAATTAGATAGTTTCCCCTGTAGCTGGAGAAGGATGGTGGTTCTCCCCACCTTTAGGTCTCAGTTCTGGCTATGCCTCCTTTCCTTTGGGAGAATGCACCTGTCTGTTTCAATTGTGCTTTTGGGCCTTCCGTACTGAGGTGTCTTTGGTCTCGGGGACCTCACCCCTGTGACACCTTGAGGGGTTGGAACCCTTTCATGAGGGTTCCTGTATCTTTATGACACATCAACAGGTGGTTAGTCCCCTTAGCAAGGACAGAGACAGTGTAAGAAAAAATAGACAGCTGCACAAGCACCATATAATGCCGGTCAATAAAGTCTAGACCATACTTTTAAGACCCTGATGACCCTGTGAACTGAAGCACTCCTCCTGAGGTTTAGAGTGGAAGTAGGAGGCACAAGCCACCCCATGCATATGCAAGCATCCCTTGGATGGTCAACATTTTTTCATATCACCTTCCTTCCCTTCTCCTTCTTTGGCAGTTCTCACTCCTTGGGATTGGGCCATCTTCCCCAACTAAAGGGGTTGGGACCCTTTCATGAGGGTTCCTGTATTCTTAGGGTACCCTGATGTGGTGATAGTCCCCATAGCACTGACTTGAGGGCATATATGCCAAACTACACAGTTGTAGGACAGGAGGGTGGATCATGTTTGAGGACAGGATAATGGAAGACAAGGTTAGGAAAGGACTTATGTCACCTAAGGTAAACGTGTCACACCCACAGATGGCATGCACCTAAAGGGGTTGAGGGCACTAGCAGCAGAGCTGACAGGTTCACTGGTGAACCTGTTCAACAGCTCTTTGGATATGGGATGGTACCCCAAGAATGCATAACTGCACATGTGGTAACACTTCAAAGGACTGGGCCCAGGGATGAGCAAGAAAAGTACTGGCTAGTCAGTCTGACCACCATTATGTAGAAGCTCATGGAGACCATTCTCAAGGAAAGAATAGAGGAGTTTATTGAAGCCAGCAGGCTACAAGACCAGAGACAGCATGGGCTTCATGTAATGGAGGTCATGTCAAACCAATCTGATTAACTTCTTCGACTGAATAAGAAGAGTGGTTTTGACAAGGGTCAGGTGGTTGACATTCTACTTCAGCAAGGCCTTTGACTCAGTGCCACACAAGAGGTTGATCAGAACATTGGCGGTCCTTTGGGCAGGGAGCAAAATAACCAGGTGGGTGGCAAATTGACTTTGTAGTAGGACACAGAGGGTAGTGGTGGTGGTGGGGGGGGGACATTCAGGCACAGGGGATGTTACAATTGGTGTCCCACAGGGGTCAGTTACTGCACCAGTGTTGTTTAATGTATTCATAAACAACATTGGGGACAAAGGTTATTTATTTATTTATTTTTTATTTGTTATTTTTGGTGACTGGGTAAGTGCATTAGTCAGTAACCCTGCCTATTTTCAAGCACAACCCGGGACAGTACAAGATACGGGCATACAATCAACACAGTATGAATAAGAAAACATTCCATAAATGCTTACAGTCATTATGGGAGAGCACAGGCATTCAGACAGACACAGGTTGAATACAAGAACTGTCCTCAGATACAGTAGTTTCCTCACAATTCCCCCACAGGGAAAAATCAAATAAAGTAAGTAAAGTAAAGTCTGCATCTTTGCTGATGACACTAAGCTCTGTGGGAAGGTTGACTCAGACAAAGGGGTGTAGGATAAAAAGGAGGTCCTGTCTAAGCTGGAGAAGTGGTCAGGCATTTGGCAGCTATGAAGAAGTGCAAGGTCATGTACACAGGAAGGAAATATCCAAGGACAGAGTGCGGTCTAGGAGGGTCAGAAACAAAGGAGGAAAAGGACTTAGGGATAGCTATCACCAGCAGCTTTAAATAGGCCATACAGTGTAGGAAGACAGAAGCTAAGGTAAACCGAAGGCTAGACTATTGCTAGAGGATTCACCTGCGGAAGGGAGGACGTTTATTTATTTATTTTATTTATTTATGTATTTATTGTTATAGGAATTACAACCCTTTGAGTCAGCAGATTCATTTACAAAGGCTCCTTGTCAAGGTGCAGAGACAGGTACAACAAACAATTACATATCCATCTTATATAACACAATACAGAGCAGTTTCAGTGAGAACAGAGTCAGAGGGTATAACATTCAATGCAGTATATACATAATTAAACAAGTAGATCAGATCCTATATGAGGTGATAGCTAAACACAAATTCATGGAACATTATTTGTCCTGAGACTAGTTCACATAGGTGCATGAGGTAGAAATAGAGGGCCGCGAGCAGCTGGAGTCCTGGAGATTATGTACAGTTTAGAGAGTGGGTGGCAAACAGGTGATGCTTAAGGGTGATTTTAAAAGGGTCAACCCTTTGTATTGATGAGATATTAGGAGGAAAGGAATTGAACCATGATGGTGCTCATCAAGGGAAAGACCTTTAGGCTAGTGATGTCCTGGCTCTGGGTATTTGTAAGGACCTTTTGTAGGATCTCCAGGTTGAAGCCGTGGAGACAGAGGGTTGAGTACAGCAGATAGGCCAGGGGGCATTAAGCTGGCTAAGATTTCCTTGGAAAAAAGGCACGTTTGGTAGTGCAGCCTCTCATCAAAGTTGAGTAACTCTCCCAGTACATATAGTGAACAGCTGTGGATGAGTCTGGGGGCCCCCATGAGTAGCCGGCAGGCCTTGTTTAGTGCTGTTTTGATGATTTTGTTGAGTGACATTTTGTCCACTGCACTATATATTAGTAGGCCATTGTCCACTAGGGAGAGGACTGAGGAGGTGATGGCCAGTCTCAGGGCTTCAGGAGGGAGGCAGCTCTTGTGGCGCTAGAGCAGGTCATCACGTGAATTTATGGCAGATGCAAGGATACATATGTGGTCATGAAAAGTGAGGGCCGTGTTGAAGGTATTTGTAGGTGCTGACTCTTTCAAGGGGAAGGAGTGTACCAGATAATATGGAGAGGTGGGCGTCCTTGTGCATATTCTGATTGTGCAAGAAAAGCATTAGCTTTGTCTTCTTTAGATTGATTATGAGTTTACGATCAATGAACCAGTTTTCAGCCTGGTTTAAAACACCTTGGAGAGCATTCTGAAGGTGGTTTGGATACGGTGAGATGAGAACAGGACCACATCATCTGCATAAAGTAGTATTTTTTCAGAGCATGATTTGGGGAGTGAGTTTAGGTAAAGGCTAAAAAGCAGTGGGCCAAGGATTGAGCCCTGGGGGACACCCAAGTGAACTTGCTGATTGCTGGAGAATGTGCTTCTGATTTTCACACATTGTGAGATAGTTAGTAAACCAGTCCAGGGGTCCTTGCGAGAGACCTAGTTGAGATAGGGTAGTTATGAGAAGTGGGTGGCTGATGTTATCGAAAGCTTTCAATAAGTCAATTTAAATGGCACCCACGAGGAGCCCTTTATCAAGGGCTGTATGTACATAGTTGGAAAATTCAAGAAGGGCCATGGAGGTACTGTGCCCTTTGCAGAAACCATGCTGTTCTGCACAGAGGAGATTGTGTTTGGCAAGGTAGTCTGTTAGCTGGGCTGCTACAATTTTTTCTAACGCTTTGGAGAGGGGAGGGAGGATTGATTTCATCCTGTAGTTCCCAGTGGAGGTACTGTCCCCACCTTTGTGTATAGGGGTGATCATGGTGGTCTTTCAGACATAGGAGAACTGGTTGAGGCAGAGGGAGTAGTGAAGAATGTTGGTGAGGTGTGCAAGAACTACGTCCAGGACGAATCATAGGAGCTTGAGGTCCAGGGTGTCATTACTGTGATTAATGCTCTCAAGCGATCTGAGCAGGTAGGATTTGGCTGCATTTGGAGTGAGAGCCTGGAAGTAGAAAGGGGATAGATGATATGGGTGGGGGGTGGGCAGGAGCAGGGTCGAAGAAGTTAGAGGGAGAACTGCACTGAGGTCTGTGAAGGTGACATTAAGACTTTTGGCAATGACTTGGGGGTCTGTGGAGAGGGAGCCATTAACATCTAGTTGGGCTGAGGATGGGGGGGGGTATGGTTTTTCCATTGAGCTCTTTTATATGATCCCAAAATGTTCAGACAGACCCCCAGGTGGAGCCAAGGATGGACCTATAATATTCTGATTTTGCCTTGCAAATTATCTCAGTGCACTTATTGCATGCAGCTCTATAGGCTTGCCTGTCTGTGGATTTAACAGAGACAAGAGCCTTATGCCAGAGGTTGTCTCTGTTCCGCAGCTGGTTGATGAGGGAGGAGGTAATCCATGGGGAGTCATGCTTCTTTATTATCCGCTTAGAAACGGGAGCGAAGATGTCACAAGTGGCATTAAAAGAATGGACAAAATAGCTGAAAGCAGCGTCCACATCTGGTGCTAACTTAATCGGGAAGCAGTCCTAGCTGGCAAGGTGTTCTCTGAGTTTGGCCAGTTTGCCAAGTCAGAGGCGATGCTGGAAGGTGACTTTATTAATTGGTCTTTTTATTTTACAGGACCAGGTGAAGATGATGGGGGAGTGGTCACTTAGGGCATTGGGCAGCACAGTGGTGTCAGTGATTTTGTGAGGTCAGTTTGAGAGGACAATGTCCAGTAGTATGGTGGTGGTGCCACTGGTAGGGTGGGGCCTGGTGGGGGAAGTGACTAGCTGGGTGAGGTTAAGGGCTGCTATAGCATCTTTAGCATGGGATGCAGAACTAGCTAGCCAGTTGATATTTAGGTCTTCCATAGTGATCTGTTCCAATTTGTTGGAAACATTGGTGAGGTGGTGCAGTACTGACTGGAGTGAAATGATTTGATGTTGTGGGGGGATATAGGCTGCAGTGAACCTAGTGGAGCTCTGGAGTAGCCAGGGCTGATTTTAATGGAGACAGCTTGGGCTCCATGTTGCAATTGGGTGGGGGGGCAAGTCCTTGTAGTGTATCATGGAGGTAAATGGCACAATCTCCTCTACGCTTCCCACTCTAACCTCCTAAAAGTGTGTACCCTAGCAGGTCAATGAAGGAGTCTGGGTGGACTTGGACAGCCAGATTTTGACTAGTGCTAGGACATCTGGCTGGTGCTGGGCAACTCATGCCTGTAGGTCGGTGAATTTCTTAAGGAGGCTGCATAAGTTCATTGAGGCTAGGCAGAGACCAGATGATGTTAGTGGGAGATTAGAATGCGCTGTGGGTGGGCACGGGTTGGGGTGGATGCTGCCCGATAGCAGAAGGAAGAGTGAGATGAACCTGAAAAGTACCAGGTGCTGTTTTTGGCTTGAGAGCAGCTTAGTATGAGAGGTCTGTCCCTGAGGGGGGAGATAGGGTAGGAAGGGAACGAAGAGCTGCGGTACCCAGGTAGAGTGATGGCCAGGGTGAGTCCGGGGATGGGGGGGTTGGGAGTGATAAGCTGGGGGAGTGTGAGTATAGGAGTGGTGATGGTCAGGAAGCAGGGAAGGGGTTGGGTGGGATGTGTGTGCAGGTGGGTAGGCAAGGGTGTGGTATCTGAGGGGGGAGCGGGAGTGCTGGAGTGGAGCAGGATAAGGACAAGCATTGCCAGTTGGGCAGGTGCCTGTACCACATATTTGGTGGCCATGTTCCAAAAGCTTAAGGGAGATAGGGTAGCTTTCATAATCGAGGTAGCCCTTTTGGCACAGTGGCAAGTCCATCGGCTATGGTGCGGAAGGTACAGGGTTTAAATCCTGGGGTGGGGGGCCTGGTTTGCACCTACAAAAATTGGGATGGCAGGGTGTCTGAGCCCAAAATAAGGATGGAGTAAGTAGGGGCAGAGTAGGGGCCAGTAGCGACTCCTAGGGGGAACTAAGGGTAGTGCATGTGGAGGGTTTGAGAGTGGGAATTTGGGAGAGAGGCAGTGGAGGTAAATGGATCAGGCTGAGAGTGGGTGGGGAGAAACACAGGGAGTGTGACAGCGGAGAGCAGGTGGAGGAGTGTAGAAGGCAAGTATTAGAGTGGGAAAAGAGAATACAGGATGGGGAGTAGAACGTTACTGCCACCAGGAGGTGGGAGTATATAACCTGCAAATGGGAAAGTGGGGACTTAGTAATATGGCAGACAGGAAGTCACGTGATTGGGGGAGGTCCTTAAATTAAGGTGGCAGACAGGCAGTCATGTGTTTGGGGGAGGTCCTTAAATTAAGGGACACCCCTGGGTGGGAGGGTGACCAGGGCAGTCGATGCATAGCGTCAATGAGCTAAAACCCCTCTCAAATAGAGCTCTTCCAAGTGGGGCTCCAGTTACCTTTAAAGGCTTCCCGTGGTCCAGGCACTGTTCCCAGGTAGGAATTCTGCTGTGTGTGTGTGTGTGTGTGTGTGTGTGTGTGTGTATGTGTGTGTGTGTGTGTGTGTGTGTATGTGTGTATGTGTGTGTGAGGAAGGGGTCCCATGGCCTATATAGGAGGAGCAAGACAAAGAAAATTATTAGTATGAAGCAGGAGTAGGGCTGAAGGTGCTGCGGGTAGGCCAGGTGCTAGTGTGCATGTGTGAACAGGAGGCTCTAGTGCGCATGCACGGACTATGTGAGGAAGATGGGGAAACAATGGCCTAAGCTCCCTGAGAGACACCATTCATGAGGTGGGCCCACAGAGGCATACAACCAGGCAGGTAAGCTGCCAATAATGCTGTGATATGATCAAATACACAGTACAACTGTTGTAAAAGGATGTAAAAGGCTGTGCTAGGCAGTAACAGGAGTTAGATGCAGAGTAAACTAAATGCTGTAAAATGCTGAGCTAAGCTGTAAATTGGAACGATAGAAAAACTATCACAATGTTGGACAAAGAACTAAAATAGCAGTCGCTAGCAAAGAAAGACACAGGTGGAAAAACAAAGCAGCTATAGGAGGTTCACAAGCTGCAAGCAAACTCCACACAGTGTATCCACGGTACAGAGTGTCTCTTAGAGCTCCCGCTGTGCAGAGTCTGAACCCCAGGCAGCAGAGAAGGGAAACCAGGTCCTGGTAGTCAGTCAGTCATGATACGAGGACAGAAATGAAAAACACCCCTCTCAAAAAGAGTTCTTCCAAGGGGGGCTTCAGTTACCTTTAAAGGCTTCCCACGGTCCAGATACTGTCCCCAGGTAGACATTCTGCTGTGTGTCCATGGGGAAGGGGTCCCGCAGTCTTTAAAGGCTTCCTGAGGTCCAGACACTGTCCCCAGGTAGGCGTTCTGCTGTGTGTTCATAAGGATGGGGTCCTGTGGCCTTTAAAGGCTTCCCACGGTCCAGACACTGCCCCAGGCAGGCATTCTGCCATTTGATTATAATAACACTGTACAGATCGTTAGTGTTAATGTTCAGAAAGATTTTGCACAGAGAGAGAGAGAGAGAGAGAGAGAATGGAGTGAGTTTAGTGTAGGGTGGATAAATAACCAAGATGGCAGTTATTTCATTAGAATAGTAAAACATAATGCCCCCAATTTTTCACTGCATTGCTGAATAATAATGGCATTAATTTTCCACTGCACTGTCATTGGCTGCAACGTGGGTACAAATATTCTGTTGTTGCACCAACACATAAAAGTGCTATGCCATGAACAATGTAGCTGTGTTAGGGGGCAGAGATTGCTTGCAAATATCCTAATATTTAAGTTAAGGTGCCCACATGTTTACTATAAGAGAACATGGTTTCTGCACAGTAACATCACTGAATACCACCACAGACAGTGGGTCCAATGCGTTGATGTGTAGGCCACAGTTTTCAGAGACAAGAAGTGGTTGTGGGATAGAGATAAAGGTGAGAAGAATCAAAGTTACAGTTGAAGTTGAAGGAGCAAGGAAAGCCAGAGCAGAGTAGAGACAGGAAGGGGAGGAGCTTAATTACAAAAGCGGTATGGTGAGATAGAACTGAACAGAGAGAGAAGTCTGAAACATGACAGGCTTATTTGATATAAGATGTCTTAAAGAGGAACATTCATGAACTGTGCAAATCACAGTTTGAAAGCCTGTGAAAAGCTCTTTTTAAATGATATACTGGGATTCCCTGTACCTGGCAGCAGTCCAGATATATTGATGACTATATGTGCTCCATGTGGATATCACATTGCCACCATTTTTAGAACCTTTTTCTTCACAGTGCCCCTTCTCTTCTTAACTTTACAATTCTTCCCCTGGTCTTCATTTTTTGCTTGCAGTCCCAAAAAATTATCCATTATTATATCTATCCAAATTCTGCCATACTATCAAGACTCTTAATCAAACCCAACTGGTCAGTGATCCCACCCACCTCAATCACAAATCCCACAATCACACCTTATTGGACTGGGCTCTTGCCTCCCATCCTCAGCATATAATTGCTGCTGGCACCCTCCCGGATGCCCTTTGTGACCACCACGTGGTCTACTGCACATGCAAAATACACCGATCCAAAGCCCTGCCCAAACTCCTCCTGATCCAATCCTTCTGGTCATTGGACTTGTTCTCCCTCCATGAGGATTTAGCAGTGACCAACTGGTTGCCCAACTCCTCTGCTAGTATCATCAATTCTGCCCTCAATTATTTTAAGTCCAGTTTCCTGCCTATCTGGGATCATCATGCTCTCCCCAGGAAAACCAAAGTCTGAGGTTCCTACCTCCCCTGGACCTCAGCTGAACTGCTGGCCTGCCTACATGCATGGGACCTTTCATGGATGGCTCACAAGTCCTCAGAGTCCCCTGCTGACTTACTCAAATACCGAGCCATTCAAAAGGCCTGCACCAGAGCCACCAGACTAGCTAAGGCTGAGTAGTTTTCCTTCACCTTCTAAAACAACATTAACCACCACTCCAAGGTCATTCACGTGCTCTTCTCTCCAGCCCAGGTCCACCGCACGGTCCTCAAGGTGAGAGACACAACCACTTCTGACCCCCCTGTTGCCTCTGAATTCAATGCTTTCTTCGTCTCCTGCACCTCGTTCCTACTCTCCTCCTTCCCATTGACCTCCCTTTCTCCCCGTCTCCCCCACTGACCCACTCCTTCTCCTCCTTTCTCCTTCTCTCCTATTTTACCAGCAGACACCTTCAAGGCCCTCCTAGCTCTTAACTCTCTCAAGAGCAAAAGTCCTGATGGGCTTGACCCTAAACTCCTTCATCTCTCTGCCCCTGCCATCCTTCTACCATTCACCTCCCTTCTAAACTTCTCCTTCTCCCTTGCCTCTGTCCCTAATGCTCGGAAACATGCCACCATCATGCCTCTTCCCAAAGGTGGTGACTCCTCCAATCCTGGGAACTACCACCCTATCTCCCCTGCTTCCTACACTTGCTAATCATCAAGAACACTTACAGCTTTCTCACCTCTCTCACTTCCTTGTTTTGTCCTCCTTCTTCACCCCTTTCCACTCTGGTTTCCATAAATCCCACTCCACCTCCTCCTCCCTTTGCTGGCTTACTGACTCCATTCTCTCAGGCATAGATCAGGGCCAGATCACCTCCACCATCTTTTTTGACCTGGCCAAAGCCTTCGACACCATAACCCACCCACTTCTCCTTGATAAGCTTTCAGCTGCGGGACTCTCTGTCTTCTCTACTAACTGGGTCCATTCTTAATTTGTGGATAGGACTTGGTTAGAATTGGAGAATCATTGCCCCCCCTCTCCCTATCAGCACTGATGTCCCCCAAAGATCTGTCATTGGCCCATTACTATTTTTGGTCTTCCTAAATGACCTTCATGTTGCCTGCACCTCTGTGTCCATCCATATGCATGCAGATTGTGCAGTTCCTTTTGCCTCTGTCTCCTCCCCCTCTAATCTGAGGACCAGGCTCTAGCTGGACTTTGGCAATGTAAAGCACTGGTTCTGAGCAAAGTGGCTCTCCCTCAACACCAAAAAAATGTTCTCCATGACCTTTGGTACTAGGCAGAAGCTCTCCAGGCTTACCACCCTCCCCCTTCACACCATAGATGGGTCCTCCATTGAGGATGTTCCCTCTTCCAAGTTCCTCAGGGTTTGGCTTGACCATCACTTCAGCTTTTCTGGGCATGTGTACATCATCTCAAAAACTGCACCCAAAACTAGGTGCATTATACAGAAACTGTGAGTGCATTCCCCTGCCGACTTGAATAGCTATTCTCCAGAAAACGATTCCCTCTATTTTTGACTATGGAGTCATCGTTTACAGTGGTGCTCCTAAGTCCACTCTAGCCAGGCTGGAGTCCCACTTTCACTCCTTTTGTCACTTTGCCCTGGACTGTCCACCTTGCAGCCACCATTGCTCCCTTTACACCTTCCTCTCCCTTTCCTCCCTTGAAGCCAGGCACCTGGCTTGTTTCTCCTCCTTGATTGCTAAATATTAACTAGAGTCTCTCCCCCTCACCTCGCCTCTCTCTTCTCCCCCCTTCCTCCTCCACCCTTCACAACTCTGGCTTCTGCTCCCTATCACTCCCTTCAAGGTCATCCTCGGCTGGCCAGGCTACTTTCTCCTACCGCTTACCTAAACTATGGAATTTTCTCCCCCATCCATCCACTCTGCTTCTTTGTTTTGCTTTCCCTCTCCACTCTTCTCCTCTCCTCTCCTCTCTGTTCCTCTCCTTTCTGAGGCCTCCTCTCTCCCTTCTGAAATTGCACTTGATCTCCACCTCTGCTCCTTAACTCAACAACCCCCCACCATCTCCCTCTTGTCTTCTCTTTCACCATTTAACCCTGTTCTAGCTCACCCCTTGTTTACCCGCACCCAGAAACCACCTGTATATCTTCCACCACCTCCACATGTATAATTCTATGATGCACTTAAATGGTACCTTCTACTATGTCCAGGCCGAAACTCATATTGGTTTACACTGCTATTCGTTGTTGATGGATCTCGATGCAAATTTTGTTCTCATCCTGCTTTGTAAATATTGTTTTGATTTGTTATGCTTTGTCACCCTTTACCCCTTCCTCACGGGACATATCTGGAAACAAGCTGATACTCAGCTCAGTATGTCATTCCTGGTGAAACTTTTCAAACTAAAATAAATAAAATAAATAAAAATTAACTTGTCCCCTTTGTTACTCTCTTAGCTGTTCTCTCTTCAGTTTATGCCTTTGTGCTCCTTACTGATCTCCCTGCTTTTGTTTCCCCTGATACACCTCCTTATCCTTCTCCCCTCTGCATCTCCATACATCTTTTGAATGCTACTCTCTTAGCTTTTACCTTTTCTGCCACTTGTTTTGAGAACCATACCAGTCTCTTTTTCCTTGTTCTTCTGCTCCTTTGCTTGATGCAGAGGTTTGTTGCCTTAATTATGGTCCTTTTAGTTTAATTAGGAAGCTAGAAAAGGATGATGAACTCCACTGCAGACACAGTCTTATAAGCAAAGAAACTGCTTTATTATGGTTTTAATTTCGCACTTGGTCATGAGGTCGACGATTTTGTGGCTATCATCACTTTCTCAGGTCCAATACAGTGTTGGATCTAAATAAAACAAATACCTAGGCATCACTACTGATTCCACACTATCGTGTGCCAAGCATGACGACATTACTGCAAGGGCCATCAATACCAGAATCAGGATCCTGTATCGGCAGAGGCATTGTCTCACACATGAAACCCTGAGCACTGCCATCAATAGCTCAATCGTTGCACTCATTGTTTATGGGCTGGTGATCTATGGATCAGCAACAGACACAATCCTCCACTGCATCTCAACTGCAGTGAATAAATCCTGCCATTTCCTCAAAGGTGCTGCTAGACTCATGCACACCTGTGATCTCTATGCCTTGGCTGGCTGGCTACAGCTCAGTTGAAGACTCAGGTACCAAACCTGCCTCCTTGCCAAAAAAGCCTCCTTAAACCTTCTACCACCATAAGTATGGAACCTACTGACCCCTCCCCAGAGCACAAAGCAAACCAGAAGCACCGCCTCTCAGGTATTCCATGTGCCAAGGTGCCACACTACCTTGGCTCAGTGACGTTTCTCATACCAGGCCCCCCCTCTGGACAAATGCTTTACCTCAGGACATCTGTGATGCAGCAATGGTTGGCTCTTTTAAACACAAACTGCGCCAACACCTTCTCACCATGGGTACCTGTGCCTGCCCCCACTAAATACAGCTTCAAGATAGTAATCCCATTGCTGTAGTCTGCACTAACCATCTAGCACTTCTTAACCCTGTCACTGTTCCTGGGTAGCCCAGACCTTGCACTTCACTGACCCACCGTCATCTCCCATGGCACTGCCACATCCCCACACCTCTCTTCCCTACCCCTACCCCTTCACCTCCTACCCAAACCCACCCCTTCCTCTTACCATTACCTCTTCATCTTCTCCCCCCTTCTCCTCCTTCAGTCTACTCTATTGATTTTTGCCTCTCCTTGACATGGGCATACATTGTACAATGCCTCAGTATAGTGTAACCATGAACTTTATCTGTATTGTTGTACTGTAACATGTGTTTGTATATTTGCTACTGAACCACTCTGTATGTGAATGTTTATGCTGCACTCTGTACATGTTAACTGACGTGGAACCAATTAACAAGCATCCGCTCATTGGTGCTATCCAAGATTTCAAATAAATAAATAAATAAAACAGATAAAACCTTTTTTACTCCTCACATTATTTTACATATCATTTCATAACAGACAAGTGATCATGCCTCTACAACTGTATCCTGAGGGAGTGTTAAACATATTTATTCTTAATTATTTAATCTCTGAATGATGGAAACAGTTTTGTGACCAGTAATTTTAATCTTCACACAGCACCAAGTGAGATTCCCCTTACAAAAACCACAAAATGTAAGTAATTCAGTAAACCTCTTATTACTTACATCTTTCTTACAAGATTGTTCTCATATTCAGCCTTTAAAGCTCTCTGGCACTTGTCTCGACTAAGAACATCTGTGTGCATAGATAGAGAAAGCTTATAGTAAATGAGGACCCTGTCTCTGGCCTTGTAATTAATGAAGCCACGTAAAGTATAACTATCTTACTTGCTTACTTCTTTTTCATTTTTCTTTAA
This sequence comes from Neoceratodus forsteri, assembly GCA_016271365.2. NCBI lineage: Eukaryota > Metazoa > Chordata > Ceratodontiformes > Ceratodontidae > Neoceratodus > Neoceratodus forsteri. The sequence continues at coordinate 940,865,310 of CM057455.1, forward strand.
CATCTCTCAAAACAAACTGGCATTTAAGTGTTAAGTCTGATAATCAAATTGCTTCTAAATGACAACTATCTGATTTACTGTCTTACCACAATAAATTTACTCCGCTTCTTTCCGACCTGTGTTTTTTTTTTCTTATCCATATACAATTCAAAAATGAAGTGCAAAAAACACTTCTATGTAGCGAATGTTGTTCCCCTTTAAGCTTCATTCCTCATCTTAACAATTTATCAAAACCTGTACATCTCTTTAAACATACTCTTCTTATAATCTTTTGTATAATTTAGTACTCTATTGTACATTAAGCATACTGCCTCAGTCCCTTTTCATATGCAGACCATATTTCTCAGATCTTATGCCTCATTTCTTTCATTCAGTCACTCTTTAGCACACAGAAAATCTTTTCAGTCTATATTTTCTTTCCTTCTACAAACTGTCATCTCATATAAACATTTATTCATTAATGCAGCTTTGTACCAGCTCACCTTAACCCTCTCCAAGTGTCCTTGCTCCTTGTCCTTGCATTCTAATATTTTCTTGTTCATTTAATTTTGTCTACTGGAGAATGTGAAAGTCCTAGCTTTAGCACTTATTCTACTTGTTCAAATACGCGCATATTTAGCCCTGTTAACTAAGAGGTGTGGAGCTAGTGCATAAAGGCATGCACAGCTTCGCAGCCCTGGGAGATCCATGCAGGGACAGCATTCACAAAGCAGCAGTCCTCACCCTGCTCCCTTCTGCATCCCTGCCCACCTGGCATGGATGTTCATGGCTGCGGAGTTGTGGACCCGGGTCAGCAGCCAATCAGCTGCCCTACCTGGGTCCGCAGTGGATCACTTGTGCTGGTATAGTGCCATATTGCAGGGGGCACACAGAATGCAGGTCATGCTGTTATTCGGGGGCATTTGCTAGCTACCCACCCCCAGCCCAACCATTGTCCCCCAACACCAGAGTCATTATCTTCTGCGGGTCCAATGACCCTCCCACCTGCACCAATGGGTCCAGTGGTGGCATCTGAATGGCACATATCTGTTATGGCGGCCGTCCAGATGCATTGCCACCGGCCCCGCATACAGCACTTCACACGTTCGTGAATGATGTGGAGTGCTGGCATGACCCCCCCTGCAGAGACCCTGGCCCACCCACATGTGGAGATCCACACTCGGCCAGGGATCTGGTGCACAGAGAAAGTATCCCAATTTCAAGCATGCCACTGAGAGGGCACAGAGGGTGTGAATGGGTGCAGTGAGGCTACGCACCTGAGTTACTCATCGTGTAGCCACCTCAGCCCGTTTGTGAATAGTGCCTCATAGTGCTTTTTAAATACAGTTAACAAACTTAGTGCACACAGTTTGTGAGTAAAAAATTCACCTGGACAGTCTGTGTAAACGAAAGTTTGTGGCATCTCCAAAAGGCAGAAAGCGCTTGAACTCTCGCGGTTAAATACCACGATAGGCGGAAGGAACCACGTCAGTTATGATGTTACCACCCTGCCCAATCCAGGACTTAGCCCTTGATCTGTCCTATAAAAGTGGAGAGAAGCTGCCCACAGAAACTCAGTGGTGGGAAAACAGAATGCGCAGGACCACTGGAGTTCTGTTGGTGCAGCCAGAAGGTGGTTCGTCCCCCATCCTCAGCTGTATGCCTACAAAATATTTCTCTATTGTTAAAAGTTTTGATTTCATACCGGATCATTGCCTAGGATATCCCTCTACTGCTAGCATTTTATATTGCTAATGCCAGTGAATTAAACCTTATTGTAATGTATCTAACTGAGATGAACCCCATGCATATAAATTAATACTGTCTGGGATAAAGGTCAAACAAAGGAAGGCAAAAATGAACCCAGTAAATATACTGTAACTAATCCTGTCAATAAATATTTTGAATACAGTTTACACTGTTACTATTTTTCTCTTCTGGTGGGAGGTCAAAAGGTCAAGAGGTGTGCATCTAAGAGAAAAAAAAACTGAATCCACTGTGGTTCTCCCTAGTGTTGTTACACTCACATCATGATTATTATAAAACAATATTTTGCATAGCCCATAGTCTCCTGAATTCTGTTTCTTTATTCAAGTTTCTGTTTCCCCCATAGTCCAGAAAGCCCTTTTGTAGCCAGCTGGATCTATTCTTCTGTTGATTCCTTATATTTAGAACCTTATTTTGAAATTGTATACCCATCAGGCAGTCCATTAGTTCTGACGGTTCTAATGCTTGAATCCAGTATTGGAATATGTCCATTTCCATTCCATATCCATTCCAAAATTACCAGTACAGATTCCAGTCACAGTTTTTGTTCAAGCCAACTTGTGGGTTCAGGCAGTCCATGGTGTAAATCCAGTATACTTCTCTTTTCATTACTAAATCATATCCCAGCTTATACTCATTCCCAGAGGCTCATTGACCCTCTCCAAACCCCAGAATCTAAGGGATGTGGCAGAGAAGCCAGCTGCATTAAAATGTTTGGCTATTGTGGAATTTTGATCTCTGGTTCTTAAATCACTTTTATGCTCACTTATTCTACTTTCTAATTCGCTTTTTGTGTTTAACATAGAAACATAGATTTTGACGGCAGATAATGACCGCTTAGCCCACCCAGTCTGCCCATTTCCCTACCTAATGGATAAGGTGCAGATCCTAGTTAACCAGCAGCCTACTTCTTCCTACCCCAACCCCCTAGAATTGCCTTATGACTGTCCCATGCATGCTTGAATTCCACCACTGTTTTTGACTCCACAACCTCCTCCGGAAGGCCGCTCCATGCATCCACAACCTCTCTGTGAAAAAATACTTCCTTAAATTACCTCTGAGCCGCCCCTTCTATCTTCAAATTGTGCCCTTGTTCTTGCACTTCTTTTTTGAAAGATGCTACCCTCTTGGACTTTGTTGATTCCTTGAGATACTTGAAAGTTTCTATCATGTCCCCTATCCTCCTTTCCTCGAGGCTATACATATTCAGCTCCTTAAGTCTCTCTTCATATGTCTTCCGGTGCAGACCCTGCACCATTTTAGTTGCCCTCTTCTGGACAGCCTCCATCCTGTCTATGTCTTTGTGGAGACTGGGCCTCCAGAACTGCACGCAGTACTCCAGATGGGGTCTCACCAACTGTCTGTACAGAGATAATAACTTCTTGTTTTCTACTGGTGATGCCTCTCCCTATGTATCCCAGTATCCTCCCAGCCCTCCTTGCTGCCCTCTCACATTGCTTGCCCACCTTTAGGTCATCTGATATGACTACCCCCAGGTCCCTTTCCATTCTTGTTGTTGTTAGTATCTCACCCCCCATTGTGTACTCTTACCCTGGGTTTTTGTTTCCCAGGTGCATTACCTTGCACTTCTTAGCATTGAATCTAAGCTGCCATATATCTGACCATTCTTCTAACCTTGCCAAGTCCCTTCTCATCCTTTCCACCCCACCTTGTGCATCAACTCTGTTGCAGATCTTTGTGTCATCTGCAAAGAGACATACCTTTCCTTCCTGTCCCTCTGCAATGTCGCTTATAAAGACATTGAAGAGGACCGGTCCTAATACTGAACCCTGCGGTACCCCACTAGTAACCCCCTTTCTTCAGAGTGGACTCCATTTACTATTACTCTCTGTGTCCTATTCTCCAGCCAATTCTTTACCCAGGCTGTCATCTTGGGACCCACTCCCAGGCTGGCTAACTTGTATATTAATCTTTTGTGTGGGACTGTGTCAAATGCCTTGCTAAAGTCTAGGTAGGCCATGTCCACAGCCCCTCCCTGATCTACTACTTTGGTCACCCAGTCACAGAAATCTATCAGATTTGTCTGGCATGACCTTCCCGCTGTGAATCCATGCTGCCTTGGGTTCTAAGCCTCTCTGGCCTCTAGATACTCAACAATTCTTTCCTTCAGAAGTGATTCCATCATTTTCCCTACCACTGAGGTTAAACTAACAGGTCTGTAGTTTTCTGCTTCTGCCTTGCTCCCACTTTTGTGAAGGGGAATCACATCTGCCCTTCTCCAGTCCTCGGGTACCACCCCATCCTCCCATGATTTGTTAAAGAGGGTAGTCAGTGGTGTCACTAGTTCTACCCTTAGTTATTTTAAAATTCTGGGATGAATCCCATCAGGCCCCTTTGCTTTGTCCACCTTCAGTTTTAAGAGTTCTTTCAGAACCCTTTCTTCTGTAAATGGGCTGGTATCAACTTCTGTATCTAGAGTGTTTCTACTGTTTGTTTTAGGTACCTCCCCCACTTCCTTTGTAAATACTGAGCAAAAAGTATTTGTTTAGTATCTCTGCCTTTTCACAGTCACCCTCTGCCCACCCTCCCTCCTCTTTATTAAGCCTCACTAACCCTCCCTTGGTCTTCCTTCACTCCCTGATGTACCTATAAAAGGTTTTATCCCCCTTCTTAACTGAGTTGGCTATCTTTTCCTCGGTTTGGGCCTTTGCTGTTCTGACTGCCTTCCTAGCTTCCTTTTGCTTTAACTGATACAGTTCTCTGTCCTGCTCCTTCTTTGATTCCTTGTACTTCCTGAATGCTTTCTTTTTCTCTTGAACCTTCACTGCCACTTCCTTTGAGAACCATAGTGGTTTCTTACATCATTTCGTTTTGTTAATTTGCTTCACACAAAGGCTTGTTACCTCTGTGATGGCAGTTTTTATTATTCCCCATTGTTCTTCCACCCCTCCTTCCTGCCCATTTGCTAGTGCATTCCTTAGGCACTCACCCATTTTGGCAAAGTCAGCCCTCCTAAAGTCCAGTACTTTTGCCTTTGTATGGCTTGACTCTATTGCTGTGTTTATTGTGAACCATACTGTTCGATGGTCGCTAATTCCCAGATGGCTACCCACTTCTACATCTGTGATCCTCTCTTCATCTCCATTTGAGAGAACCAGGTCTAAGATTGCTCCCTCTCGAGTGGGCTCCAATACTAGTTGTCTAAGGCATGCCCCCTGTAAGGCATCTAGAATAACCCCACTCTTTGAAGTGGCTGCTGCAACTGCACTCCAGTTAACATCTGGCATATTCAGATCACCCATCAGCAATATCTCCCCTTTTTCTGCCATTCTAAGTATTCTTTCTATCATTTTCTTGTCCATTTCCTCCCCCTGAGAAGGGGGTCTGTATACAACCCCTGTGCGGATTGTGGTGCCATTGCCGGTCTCCAAATTTACCCACAGTGCTTCTTCTCCTCCCTGTTTTCCCTTTTGTTCTGTTGCTTTGATTCCTTCCCTTATGTAAAGAGCTACTCCTCCTCCTCCTCTTCTTTTACCCTCCCTGTCTCTCCTGTAGATAGTGTATCCTGGTATGTTTATGTCCCAGTCATGGTTTTGTGTGTACCATGTTTCTGTGACTGCCACAATATCCAGATGTTCCTCCTCCATCAAGACCACTAATTCAGGAAGCTTGTTACTTAGACTATGGGCATTGATACTCATTGCTCTCCATTTTTTGATGGCTTTACCTTCTTTTGCAGCATCCCCCACTGACCTGTCTACCTCGGTCTTTTTCTCATTTAGTACCCTGTTTTGTAGGGAGAGGCTGGGATTTTCCTGCTGCTTATCAGTGTTTCCTACATAAAGTTTATCACAGGGACACTGTAATATGTATATCACAAGATCTGATTTGCATGTGATGTGTTGTCTGATATCATGTTTTATGTTTGTGTATGAGTGTTCAAAATTGTCTTTATACTGGTTTTACTGCATTGGAAGCAGTGGCCGCAAAGGGAAACTTCCATTTTTAAGGGTCCTAATAGGAGTTGTTTTTCAGTTGGTTCCTGTGTTTTGTGTGCTATGTGAAGCAGCTTGTCCCTGAGTATAGGGTTCTTCTTTGAGGTCACCAAATGCCACTGTCTGAATCTTCTGTTCTGAGGATCCCATGTGAAGGATGTGCCAATTTATTGTTAGTATTTTCTGTATGTCACCTCTCAGATGACTATAGGCCATATAAAATACAATTCTATTCTCTGTGTTGTCCCTTATCTCACTGTTTAGTAGTGTTTATCATGGTGTTTCCATCACCTCATGTACTGTTTCTTGCACTTTCTCTCTTCTGGGTCCCGTATTAACAAATGTTTTTGTCATGTTCTCGGCTTCCTTGACAAACTCTTGTGTGTCACTATCATTTCTTCTTGCTCTAATCTTTTGAGATTTGGGGATACAATCCTTGCATTTTGGGTAATGGGAACTCTATAGTGAAGGACTGTGTTCCTATCAGTTTCTTTTCAGTATAGTTAAGTTTCTATTTCTGTTCTCTTTTATAGATCAATAGATCAAAAAATGAAATCTGTTGTAGGCTTGCTTCCATGGAGAACTGTATGTCTGGATTCCTGCTGCTTATGTAGTACCTGAACCTGTCCAGATCTTCCCTTTTTTGTTTACCCCTCTGTTCCTCCACCTCATCCAGTTCTTCCCCCCCCCTTCCAGGTCAACCCTGAGGCATTCACCAATCTTTTTAAAATCTGTTCTCATGAAGTCCAGTACCCTCGCCTTTGCATGATTCAGCTCTGCAGCTGTCCTTATATTGAACCACACTGCATGGTGATTGCTGGTCCCAGATTGCCCCCCACATTCACATCTGCAACACTGTCCTGCTGGTGAGTACCAGGTCCAGTGTTGCCCCATCACAAGGAGGGTCTCCAACTAGTTGCCTGAGGAATGCCCCCTGCAGGGAATCCAAGAATCCCTTGCTTCTGGTTGAAGCCGCAGCTGGAAGGCCCCACAAACTGACAAATAGAATCTTAGAAAAATAAAATTTGACAGTGGAAAATGACTGCTTAGCCAACCTTGTCTGCCCAGATATTCCCTACCTATTCTGTCTTTGCAGACCCTATCTGATCTTCATCAACCTTCCCCCTCCCTGTATCTTATCTAATATACCACTATGTCTATCCCTCGTATGCTTGAAGTCCCTCACTGTTTTGGCTTCCACCACTTCCATCAGCAGTCTGTTCCAAGCATCAACTTCCCTTTCAGTGAAGAAATATTTTCTCACATTACACTTGAATTTACCCCCTCAAGCTTCATTACATACACTCTGCTCCTGCTGCATGCTCTCATTTGAAAGAGACTCTCCACCTGTACCACCTATACCCTGTTTACTCTTTAGTTATTTTAGGTCTCTATCATGTACCCTTGATCTCTACCTCTCTACTTTAACCTGGGGTATATGTATTTGGATACCACAATCTCTCCTCGAGAGCTTATTTTGCAAACTATGAATCATTTTAGTTCCCTTAATGTGGATCATCTCTACTCTGTCTACATTCTTTCTGAGGTGCAGTCTCTAAAACTGATTACAGTGTTCAAGGTGTGATGGCACCAATGAGAGGCAGAATGACAGAACCACCTCCCTTTTCCCACTGGAGATTCCCTGCCCTATGCAACCCAACTTTCCATTAGCCATACTCACTGTCTTGGCACACTGGCCTACCACATTGAGGTCCTCAGATATGATCACCATTGCATCCCTTTTTTTGCTTGGTGCATGTTCGTACTACTCCCCCCATCTTATACTCAGTGCAAAGGTTTACATGTCCTAGGTGCATTACCTTCCACTTTTTGGCATTGAACCTCAACTGCCATATGTTGACCATTCTGCAAGATTTTCAAGATCCCTTCACACTGTTTTACCTCTTCTTGAGTGCTCATCCTAGTGCAAATTTTGGTATCATCTGTGCAGGGGCACACCCACTTCCAGCTCTTCCACAATGTCTCCTATGAAGATATGGAAGAGGACTGGTCTCACTACTTAGACTTGAGGTACTCCACTCATCACACTCCCTTCTTTAGAATGAGTGCCATTAATATGGCCCTCTGCTAAACCAACTCTTCCTATCTGGTCACCTATCTTCTATTATTCACCCAACAGTTATCTCAGATCATGCACTTGTGAGCATGGTCCATATATTTTATGGCATGGGTGAAGTCTCTCTCACTTCTCCCTAATATTCTCCAAAGCCAGAATGCAATTTGGCTGTGCTGCAATAAGCCACTCCCTCCTTCCATTTTGGAACAATGCACAAAAAACCCTGAGGCTGGCTCTACCAGTGTCGCCGTCCTTCTTTAAAATACTGCTGTTGTGATCATTCAAGGTGACCTGTAACTGTTTTCACCAATGATCTCTCTCACCTGGCCACACTCTTTTCCGTAGTCTATATCCTGATGTTATGCTCTTCTTGTTCCCCTACCTCCTTAGGTCAAACCTCTGTGGGGTCCAAGCTTACTAACTCCATGTTGTTATATCCTTTCTCTGTGGTGCTGCTGTCAAACTTTCATATACAACTTTATCCTGATTTGTGTATATATTGTCTATATTGTATATTGAACATGTATTGTTCCCTATATGGTGTATATGCTGCAACTTTGTATTTTGTATGTATTGTATATGCATTTAAATTTATGAGCCATATATAACTGCATCTGTACTCAACTTTGTTTAGATAGTTAAGTCAACCATGCCCTGTAGAATATCTCATTGCTGTCTGACTATTGACTGGTATTGTAACCCTTTGTTGACTGCATTGCTATGAGGAAATTTTTTTGGTAACTGCATTCGGGTCAGCCTCGCAAATAAGTTCTTCTCAATTGTGTTTTACCTGAATAAATAAAGAAATAATTGCTTGATTGATTGATTGATTGGGATTAAGCACAGAATTTAAATACACAGTTCCTTGAGGACCCAGATTCTCAAACCTCTATTGGGACCTGAATTACAGAGTATTTTCAACATAATTAAGGTACAGTCCCTGCCTTGGACATTCTATGGGGCACAGGCAAGTGCACCATAAGGGGGGAATGCACAAGATTGGCATCCAGGCATTCTAAAGCTCACCAAGTAAAGCTTGACCAACTTTTGCAGGATATTTGAGAGTTAGAAGAACACACTTTGCAGAGGGATACCTCTTATGATTCTTGGTCCTGCTTGCATGTTTTACATGCCCAATATGCTGACATCATGGCACAGAAATCTGAGTTGGCCATCTGGCGCTCTAAGACAAGTTACTCTGCAGAGCATGCTAGGAAACTCGTTGCATTGTGGCTGTGTCAATCAGACACATCCAAGCTTATTCTTCGCATTAGACCTACCTCCAATGCTGCTATTGAAACTCACCCCTAAATGATTACTGAGATATTTCTCACTTACTATGCCTCTCTATATTCAAATAATTCTTCCTGTTACTCATTCATAGGGGACCGTATATAATCTATCTAAATTTCCTCCCTCTTCTGACCCTCACAGCATCTCAGGGACCATGCTAGGGTGTCCCATTTCTGTTTCAGAGGTATTAGAGGCCATTAAACAATTTCCCTTTGATAAAGCCCTGAGACTCGATGAGTTTACCAATAACTTCTATGCGATCTTCTCTACAGAACTCACTCCCTTTCTAGCATGACTCTTTAATTATTGATAATCATCTGGGGAGAAACTTAACAAATAGTGGAGGTACACAGACACAATTATACATAGAAATTACAAAGCAGCAAATTTAAGCCTTGTCATTATAGTGGAAGAGTTTTCAGATGTAGCAGCGATAGAAGAATAAACTGATATAGGCAAAAGAGAGAGGGTGTGTGTGTGATTGTAGGGATGAAAGTTTAGGGAGTGGGGTGGGAGGGAGGTCAGAAAACTGATAGGATGTGGACCAGTGGGCAGGGGAAAAGGAAGGGGCATAGAAGATATTGGGTGACATGTGGAGAGATAGAGCAATAGTGGGGCAGAGTGGAGGTGAGAAAGAGAAAACAAAATAATAATCAAAAAGGTGTAGGGGTTAAGTGAGGTGGGTAGAGGCACAGAAACTGAGAAAAATGGAGATGATGGAGACAGGAGTGTAAGCATAGGGTACTAAGGTGATGAAGTCACATGAGGCTCGAGTCATGAGGGTATGCTGAAGATTAAGTTTAAATAGTCCTAGAGTGGCTGAGTTGGTGAATTCGCTGCTCAAGGAGTTGAACAACTTAGGGGCTTTGCTTGCAAATGACTGCTGGCCCAGAGAGGTGTGACAGTGGGGGACAAGTAGTGTGGAATTATCAGAGCTTCTGGTATGGTGAGTGCTGTTGGTTGGTCTAAGGAGATTCTGTATTCCAGGAGGCATAAGATGGAAGAATGTCTTTTTAATTACCAAGCAGGTTTGGTAAGTGATTCTTCCCAGAAGCTGAAGCCAGATAGCCTGCTTGTAGAGGTTGCGGGTGTGCATGTGCGGGGCAGCACCAGTCAGTAATCTACAGAATTTATTCAGAGCAATGGTGACTCACCAAAAGACAGACACAGGGGCAGCTCCGTAGATGACAAGCCCATAGTCAATGATTGAGACAATTGAACTTTGTATTGCAAGCTTAAGTGCATCAGGAGTCAGGCAATGTTTATATCTATATAGAAGGCCAATTCAGGTATTCAGAGATTTGGCAACCAAATCAATATGATTTTAAAAAGATAATGTACTGTCCAGGGTCACTCCAAGGTACTTGAAAGAATGCATCTGGTGTAATGTGACGCTGGCGCTTTTTCTGACTGTCAGTTGTTTTCTTTTATGTTTGTTATGTGTGCAATGGAAAAGAATAATCTTCTTATTTTTGTAGTTGAGCACTAGTTTCTGCATGACAAACCATGCCTCAACATTCATGAAGCTTTCCTGAAAGTGGCCCTCTAGGAGAGAGGGATCTGGATTCTTTGAAAAAATTACCGCATCATCTGTACACAGGAGGATATGTTCATGGTAGGAGGCAGGGAGTTTGTTCATGAAGATGCTAAAGAGCAGGGGCCCCAAAATTTACTCTTGGGGGACATCCAACTGAACAGATTGTTTGAAGGAGAGGGTATTATGAATCTTTACCTGCTGAGTGCAGTCACAGAGATAGCTAGTAAACCACCGGAGAGTGTCTATTGACAGTCCTGTATCAGCAAGCTGTTCAATTAGAAGTGGATGGTTGACCATGTCAAAGACTTTTGACAGGTTAATGAAGGTAGTGCCAACAATTTAACCTTGATCATGCACCTAGTGAATGAAGCCAGTAAATTCAATGAGTGTGGAGATGGTACTGTGACCTTTATGGAAGCCATGTTGCTGTGGGCATTGCAGATTGTACTTTTCCAGGAAGTCTACCAGTTGATCTGCAACACTTTCTTCTAACACTTTGGATAATGGAGGGAGTATGTAGATAGGCTTGTAGTTTTCTTGTTGCTCCCTGTCACCATTTTTGTAGATTGGAGTCATCAAGGCAGACTTCCATTTGTGAGGGAATTGGGAGAGAATGATGGAGCAGTTAATAATCTTGGTTAAGGGGGTTGAGACAGCATCTAGTGTGAGGGCTTTGAGCTTCAAGTCAAGGGAGTCACCACTAGTTCTGTTTTTTCCTAGAACTTTCAGTAGGTATTTTTTGGCATTACATTCAGAGACTGTCTTGAAATAGAAATGTGGATGTTCCAGCTTCATAGTCGGCTTCCCTTGAGGAACTGGAGAGGAGTTTGCATCAAAGAAGTTAGCTGGCATCACATGACTAAAGTAGGTATTGGCAACTGAGATGAGGTCTATGATAATGGAACCATCTATGTTCAGCTCTTTGGAACCTTTTCCCGTGAATTCAGATTTGTTTCTCCAGAATTTTCTTCCATCCTTCCACATGTTGGATAGAGCACTGTTATAATAGCTGGGTTTATCTAAGTGAATGCCTTTGGTGCAGGCATTCCTGGCTGTTTTATAGGCCTGTATATCAGGTGGTCTGCATGTAGCTCTTGCCCAATCCCAGAGGTGGTTATATTTTCCAGCAAAACACTAGCAATCCGAGAGTTGTCTGGGCCCTTTATTTTCCACTTCTGGAAAGGAGCATGGATATCACATGCTGCATTGAAGTGTTAGATGAAGTATTCAAGTGCATCATTAACGTAAGTGGCAGAATCAAATAGGGACCAATCCTGTTATTGTAGAAGCAATTTTAATGGCTCTAAGTGCCAGCTGATGAGAGTTCTACTATTGATAGTTTTTGCCAGGGGTTTATTGAATTTATTTGACCAAAGCCACATAACTGGTGAGTGGTCGCTTAAGAAATTGGAGAGAACTTCCATATGAGAGATATGATCTGCATGGTTTGTGAGCACCCAGTCCAATAGGGTGCTAGTCTTGGTTCTGTACTTGACCCTTGTAGGTGAGGTTATGAGCTGGGTGAAGTTTGCAGCAGATAAGGCATCCTTATAATTGTTGGCACTAGGGGAGAGCCAGTTCACATTGAAATCCCCAAGCAATTTAACTTCAGTGTTGTGGTTTAAGCTGTTGATACAGGTTAGGAGTGGGTCCAGGCTAGATGACTGATGTTATTGTCAGTGCCTTATTGTGGGCTCTGAGAAGAGTCATGATAGCTTGGACCTGTAGGTCATTGCCAATGTTGGGCGCTAGCAGTGCATGCCCCCTGCAGGAAGTCTTTTAGATATAGGGTATAGCCACCCCCATTTTTAGATAGTCTATCCTGTCTGAAAACAGAACATCCTGGAATTGCAACAGCAGCATCAAGGATAGCTGGAGACAGCCATGTCTCTCTCAGTGCAGGTGGACTGTGTTAGATGTTAGCAAAAGTTAGCTTGCCTAACAATTCACTGTCATTTCTCACAGGCCCTAGGGCCATGAGAGCTTTGGAGAAGACCCTTTGGATCTATGTCCACCTAGGAACATTGCCTCCTCATGTCCTTGGCACTTGTTTTCCATATCAGTAATGTAGATAACAGTCAGCTCCTCTCAATTACCAACCAAGTTCAACTATGGATCACAGTCATTTGACTTGTTCTGCAGGCAGACAGATTGATTCACCTTCACTAGCACTGTGGCCTTGCAATGCTCTCCAACTCTCCTACTAATTTTACTGTGGCGTCCCCTATAAATGTTCCTTTGTTGCAACTCTACCCTGAGTTGCCCTTCCTAATATGTGGTAAGTCAGATACATGTCTGGGCTGAATTTATTAATACAGCTTCCACAAAATTATCATGCAGTTCCATAAGTTTCACAAAACCCCATGAAATTTAACTTTAAGTGCTGATGTTATTTTGCAGTTTTTGGCTGCTTATAACTTGGCCAGCATTTAAGCAAGAGATTAGTTTTGCAGTTTAGGTACTTGGCAAAATCGAATTCAAAAAATGCTGAATGTTTGGCTGCATATACAGTAACTCTGCCACCATTAAAGCTAGACACCTGGAACCTGGTACTCATAATCATGTGGCACGGGACGCCAAACAAACCAAATTCAGTGAATCTTCAAGTTATAATTTTAACATTAGAAGAAAATAGCTGAAAATTAAGTGTTTGCAAAATGTTTCAAACTGTGGAAATTATGGTAAATATGGCAGAATTGCTCACTTTTGACAAAACACACATTTTGTGTGAAGCACTGAGTCTTTTGTACAGTATGGCTGCTATATTTGCATAATTGTATTTAATAAATTTTTTGTTCAGATCTACAAGCTTATAAGTGTGCTTGTTTCTGGTTCTATGAGCAAGGGCCATTTTTGCATAATTAAAATGTAATTTCAACCAGAATTCCACCATCAGAAGTCAAATTTCACCCAGCCCTCTTAACAATGCTCCCAGGCAGATGGGGCTATCACAGTACAACCCACACCCTCTCCGTTGTTATTGTATATCCAGCTGAGAGCCTTTCAACCCCTGGGGAAGAGTTGTCACTATACCATACTGCATACTCTGGAGTGCTCTATTCCATTAAAAATCATAGCTGCTGGTTGGCAGCTTTTGTAGGTAAAACTAGAAGAATGAGAAACAACTCTGTTGGTCCCAAATTCCAAAATTGTTGAAACCCATTTACAATACAAAGTGGTCATGGAGGTGCAAAAAAAGAATGGTAAAGAATCTCAGACTCTCATATTTGTAATGTTTTTTCCTACTGTAAATCAGTGTGTTTCAAAATGAGGCCACTACTGCCCCAGTCGGCCACCCAAACAGTTTTCTGTTGCCCCAGAACTCATTAGAGCCCTACAAACAAAAGTAATGGAATTTACATTTTCTTAAAAAAATAGGAGATTCATTTCGAGAGCAAATATATTGCGGACTTAATTTAAAGCAGCAGTGCATATAAGCAATGATACTTTTGTTATTTTAGATTGTTCCTTTTCTCCCATCTTGTATGATCCCACTTCCCCAATTTTGAGTTTGCTTTAGCACTTCTTATTTACATTTGAAATAATAAAAGGGGTGTTTCTTATAATATAACATGATCCAGGTCTTCATCAAAAGTCTCTGTTGTTTTGAACATCTGTTGTTTAATATTAATTTGCGTGTGACTAAAATGAACTCACATACAGAAGACAGTGCCTCCCAATCTTATGGGGCAATAGATGTACAAAAATGGATGAGGTTGCTGATGAAATCCTGATTCAAGCAGTACTAAAAGAAGCACTCCTTTTATTATTTCAAATATTAAAAAAAGTACTAAAGCAGATGCAACAGAGGGAAGAAGGTTATCATAGAAGACTAGAGATGCAGCAAAGTTTTACTACATCAATGAAGTGAAAGCAAATTGCATGACTTCAAATTCGTGTGTAATTACGCAAAGTTTCCATGAAATGGTCGAAATTCATCCATGATGGGCTTCGAATTTTGAACTTTACGTTAACTTCAGGTTACACGTTGAGAAGGCAAAATTTGTGAGAAACATGACTGACTGTGGTGCAGTGCAAGAGGTGGCAGCACGGCATCAGCCTACACGGTGTCCAAAGTGCAGTTAAAGGGAGAGTGCTGAACAAGTGGTGGCTCCTGCAGCTGTAGTGAGCACGACCCTTCTGAGATTCCAGCCACACAGGATGATCTTGCCATTCTGTGGAGTGAGGTCATCATCATCTGGCCTGTATGTCACCACTGTTAGATACTTTACAGCTGGAGAAAACAAGGGAAACAAAAAAAAAGAAAGCAGCCCCCGCAATCCTGAATGCCGGAGTTGCACCCACTTGGAAATTATTTTTTTATGACTGCATCAGCAGCCTCAATGGTACACCGTTTTACACTGTCACCAGGATGGTCTGCTTCACCTGCATTATTCAGCACCACCACCATCATCATGACTGGGTGCAAACATAGATGTGATTGTCCTGCTTGATATGTTGGACAAAAAAAAAGTTGAAGTGGTGCGATTCATGATCATAAAGATGAAAAACATGATTTATCTTGAGACTTGCACTGCACCACTGGTACTGAACACTACTGGAACATTCAAAGTCATCCTCCTCATGCCTGTAGTAAACCTCCGGTGTTAACTCACAACTTTCACCTACATGGCTACCTGCTGTTACTTGATGACTGGCTGGCAGAGTTTTTTCAGAGACACACACAGAATTTATTTCGCACACCACCTATGCTAAAGTTAATGCTGCAGGCATTGCTGCTACTCACACAGATTCAGGGACCTTGCTTGGCCTAACCCTCTCCGACACAGTACTTTTTCCCTTTAAGGATTTTTTTTCTTTTTTCTATTTATTTCGTGTGATGTGATGGAATGCCCTGACCACAGAGCCAAAGCTTATACCCACTGACTTATGTGGCTCGTATGCCACAGTCAGAAACACCATTACCTGACCCAATCTTTGTGGGCAGTTTTTTAGATTACACAGAGTCACCAAGAAAAAGAGACATGTTTATTGCAAGTAGTGATTTTTCTAATTTTGTGGGTTGCTAACAAATTCAAGAGAATTCACAAACACAAGACTGCACAATGACAAAAATACTGCAGTAGGTACATTTCTTTATTATGTCTTTTTATTTCGTTAGATGCTCTAATATGCAGTGAGAGACTGTATTCAGTCACGGTACTATGAGGAAACACATGATAGTGGTACAGTGACAACAATTTCAACAGAATGAACACAGTTAACAACAACATCATATTTATTCAGTTTTTCTTGGATGGGAAGCCAGAAAACAACAACAGTGACTTCCAGATGGAAAATGAGCACTAAACAGATGTAGCCACACAGGCACAACAAGACATTAACCAGTCTTCAGAAATCCTACAGTGGAACAACAATACTTTATTTTGTGGTGGTGGGGGGGGGATTTACAGCAGTTGCTAGTTGGAAGCAGGAAAAAATACCACAGATGGGCTGAGAAATTAAGATTACTGCTAATACAGTGGTGCAATAAAATGCATCTGACTTTACAACATGCACACAGACTAAAGGTAATGCACAGAAACTTTAACAGTTCAGTAAACTACAACATAGTCTTTTAAACAGACTGCAAAAAATGCAGAGCAGCACAGCAAACGGCAAAAACCGATAACAACTTACTAAAAGTATTACTGTGTGTACCTGGTTGCAAAAATACTAAACCACTAGCCAATAACAGTTGGAAAAGCTGCCTTTCTCACTGTGACTCTCCCTTCTACAATCTACACAACAGATCCATACCTCCCTCAAAGCATACTTCTACGTTGTCTGTCAGTAGATAGATTGAATGAACTAAATTAACATTCAATATTCACACAAAATCAATAAATGTTCAATGATATAAACACACAGGGGTTTACTACAATCAGTGTGCTAACTTTTGAAACAAAATTTTGTGGTAAAATGCATTTCTAAAGATTTTTCGATGGTTTGATTCTCAGAGCTCTAAGAGCAAACTGTCTCCAGCTTTCCACTACACACACTACACTGAACGAAGGCTGTTCAAGACAATATAAAGCCCCTATGACCATACATCCCATGAATCATTACAAAATTCACCTTAAAGTGCAAGAAAAATGCAAAATAATGTGAAGTCAATAGAGAACAATGGGAACTTTGCGTTACTTCGAGATGTGAAGTTGTACACTTTGCTTTGCAGAATATAATGCAAAATTCGGTTCTATGAGAAATACTAGTTGTAGTGAATTTTAGGCACTTCGCCCACCACTATACAAGACAGGAGATAAGGGGTAATTTTTAAAATAGAATAACTAGTTATAGTTCAAAATGTTCAACAATAACATGCACTACAGCTTTAATATATACTATATTAAAATAAATGTGCTAACTTAGGTGAGTTGAGTACAACAGGAAGTTTGCAATGACACATATAAGGAGTGAGAAACCAGTTAGTTCTGGTGGCTGCATGCTGAGTTCACCAGGATTTAGGACTTGAGAATCTCTGGACTAAATTCAATGTTTTGCCCTTATTTATCTCATTTAGCTCCTTTGGTAAAGTCAGGTTTTGTTCTGGTGAATAGTCCATGCTTTCCATGTGATGAATTATCACATCTTTTGTGATTGACTCAAATACATCGCCAAGCACTGAGGTCAAAAATTAAAAACAAACAAACAGATCAAAATCTTGCAGATCTATAGTTAGGATTAAAACTCAGAATTGGCACTTGCATACTGTGTGACCCTCAACAAGTCATTTAACTTTTTTGTGACCCCAGGTCCCACTTGGAATGATACTTTGGCTCAGTGTACCTTTCTGTCTAAAAATAATAAAATAAAAATGCATTCCTGGGTCTGATCTCTCCTCTTTGAATAAGGAGCATACCATTATCCTTTTTCCAGTCATTTGGCACTATCCCCATATAATACAGTATATAGTCAAAGGATTTTGTGAATAAAAATCCATAATCTCAAAAACTTCATTGCACCACAGTTTTGATTTAGCTACTGTTGTGCTGCACAATTACATCACCTTGTACCAGACTAGCTAAATCACAGAGCTGAGCATGTAGAGCTCAGTAAAACTGCTGTGTGGAACTGAAGCTGCATCAGGGGCAGCTTGAGTTTCTGCATCGTGTTTACCCCATCAAGCAGCAGTGTCAGTAACTGTGTGCAGTTTTAATGTATTAAGAACCATATCAAATAATATATGGTCAACCATTTTGTTTTGGCCATCTTTTCATCTTTGGAAAGGTGATGATGTCAAGGATCTCTAGAGGTTCAATTGAAACACAGCATTGTAGTGTATGGTTGTTCATACATTATCCTCTATACTGTATGCTAGGAGTCCTGAAAGATGCCAGTGTGGGGTCTAGCCAGAACACCTCTTCAGTTCATAATTACACTAGGGTGCACGCCGTACTGACTCTGGCATTTTCCTAGAGTCATACTCTCTATATTCAGGTACAGAACTTCATATTCTGATTCCTAGTGGAGCCTGGGAGATTAGTTGCCAGGAACCACAAGACTAGGGAGGAGGTGTTGGTGGACATTGGCACGCCATGCATGGGAGCATGCACGGCCAAACCACTGATGTCATTGCATGGCTGCATCTCACAAGGGAAGCAAGAAGGACAAAACACCCACCCAGCAGCACAGTCCAGAAGCAGCAGTGGCCACCACACTCAAATGATACCATGCCTACAACTTGTCAGGTACTCCAGGTAGATTTCTGTCTCTCCCTCTGGGCAGCCCTGCTGTGAGGGGTAGGTCACAGATCTCCCAGTTGGGCAGTTCAGAGATGCCAGGTGAGGGTAGGTACATGACTCCAGATGGGATAACATGGGATACATCACTGTCTGCACCAGTTAGAGATCAACAAAGTTAACGAACAAAAAAAAATGTTTTTAGTATACAAAGAGATTTTGCAAATGTTATTTTACACATGATTGTACTTACACTCTTGTGCACTGTATCAGAGTGGTAACTGATAATGTTAATGGGCCCATTAATACAGTATGCACATTTTGCACTTCTTAAACCTATTGGTATGGGTTAACACTGCCTTCTGCTGAAGGAGGCACTACATAGGGATGTTGCCATACTCACAAGCTCACCCTGCGCTCTAGTATTTTTGCAAAATAAAGTACCTCAAATCTGCCTCAGTGTGTGCAGTGTACTTTGTTGGGTTTTTTTAGTATGTTTCCACTGCTGGCTACCCCTTTAGGCTTCTGGGATTGGAATTCTGAAAATCTTAATTCCAAAAATTGGGCATGAATCTGATAAATCCAATTCTGTGACTCAGAATACAAGCAATGCTAATTTAAATAGGAGCTTTATCCATTAGAGTTTATTTATTTAGCTTTTGTTTACTGGGTAGGTGCACTAGCCAGCAAGTGACTATTTTCAGGCATGACCCGGGACAGTACAATACAGGATGTACCAAGGAAGGTTTAACAATACAATTTGAATGGCAGTGCAAAGTACATACATACAGGGAGGCAGATTCAGCTAGGCTAACATTGAGTTGGCTAGAACTTATGCAAAACGTTTGGATAGAAAGTACAGGAGGTGTTACAAGGGAGTGTAGGTACTGGTACGAAGTCAGAGTCATTTCACCCCAGAAGGGACAGGTATAAAGGTAAGGAGATAGAGGGAAGGGGGGAGTATTGGAGACGGGTTCGGATAGCTGAAACCACCCAGGTCCGGCGTTAGGGGTTTAGAGGAGTAAGCATGGCTCCTACATATGACGATGGGGAGAGGGGTGTTGGGCTCTTGGGTACCGAAGTCGGGTGGGCGAGCGGCAAGCGGTCAGGGGTCTTGAGGACAGTCAGGTAATCTAGCGGCTTTTGCGGTAGAGCGTAGTAGTAGAAGCCGGGCTTATGGTCTCACAGCTGGGCAAGAGGGTTAAAAGTGGTGGGTAAACTACAAAGCCATAGAGGTTTTTTTTTTTTTTTTAGAAGGGGCAGGCAACCGGGCAAACTGTTTCGTCATTTGTGGAAAAGCGACTAGAGGGGTGATAGCAAGGCACCCAGCAAAGCTGTGTGCATGAGGCTGGGCTGGAAAGCCGTCATATGCGGGCATACGGCGGCAGGCATTCCATGGCATCCAGGGACAGTCAGGTAAGCGTACGGCTTTAGCGGCAAGGTGTAGGGATACACGCCGGGTTCATGGTTTCACGGTTGGGCAAGACAGTAAGGAGCAGTCGGGGATAAAGACAAAGCGGCGCACTTACGTCTTTAGCAGTTGGAGGAAGGTACATGCAGCCGGGCTCACAGTTCCGAAGCTGGGCATGGGATCAAAAAATCAGTCCCTGCCCCGGGACATCCAGAAGCAAGAGCTAGGAGCAGGAGGGAGGGATTTGGGGCCTTACCGCAGTACCTGCGCGTGGTAGCCTGGCGGTAGGAGTACCATGGCATCTGGAGACTATCAGGCATGCCTACGGCTTTAGTGGCAAAGAGTTGAAATAAGCGCCGGGTTCATGGTCCCAAGGTTGGGCATGAGAGTAAGGAGCGGTCAGGGATAAACAGACAGGGCGGCTCACTTACAGGTTTAGCGGTTAGAGGAAGGTACATGTAGCCGGGCTCACGGTACCGAAGCTGGGCATGGGATCATAAGTCAGTCCTTGCCCCGGGACATCTAGAGGCAAAGAACTAGGAGCAGGAGGGGAAGGGGGTTAGGGACCCTCGCAGTACCAGTACCTGTCTGGTCAGAGGTAGCCCTGCCAGATTTGATAGATGAGCCTGAGACAAGTAGCAAAAATAACATAACAAAACAGTTATTTGGAGATTACCAAGAGAAAATAACAATAGCGGCAGTTTACAAAAAAGTTTAAAAAAACAGTAAGAGCTTCACAACACAACAATAAAATTGAACTTAACATCAATGAAGTTTATAGAGAAGTAGTTTTAGGCAGGGGAGCTTAAGGAGCTGAGGGCAGCAGGAGGTGTGGGAGGAGAGAAATAGGAGGTGTGGGAGGAGAGAAATAAGAAGGTAGGTAGCCAAGGGGAAGGAGTAAGAAGGTAGGGTAGGTAAGGCTGTCAGGTAGGGTCAAAGCAGGTGCATTGGTCAGAGGTGACCAGGTAGTGTCTCAACCCACGTTTGAATGCATGGTGCGAAGATGCTTGCCTGAGATCCAGAGGGAGCTGGTTCCACATTTTGGGGGCAGCGTAATTGAAGGATCCAGTTCCTTTGTTGGTATGGCAGCGTGGGACTTCCAGGAGGGCTTTATCTGCCAATCTTAGTTCCCGGTTTGGTATAGCAGGATGAAGCAGCTCAGCAAGGGCTACTGGCTGTCCTAGCCTGAGGATACAGTCGTTTAGGCAGCCCAGGTAATAGATACTAGTGGCAGAGGGGGAGAGCCACCCAATGTCTCTGTATAACTGACAGTGATGTTGAAGTCGAGGAGCCTTGGCTGCATATCGGCACACATTGTTATAAGTGACGTCCCATTTCTGCAGGGCTGTTTTGTGGGCAGTAGTTAGTAAGGGGGCACAGTAGGTAAGTGTAGGTAGAAGGATTCCTCTGGCAATGGCCAATTTAGCTGATGTTGTGAGCATATAGCTGGTTCTATAGGCCGCCCCCAGCTTGCAGTTCACAATTTTGCAGGTGGTTTGAATGTGTAGGTTTAGGTCCAGAGATTGATCAAGTAAGATACCCAGGTAGTGGAAGGAGGTGACTGTCTGAAGGGTTTTCCCATTAAGATCAAGAATATTCAGTGGAGTGGTGCACGACCGAAGCTTTTGTGCTGTGCCCAGGAGCATGGCATTAGTCTTGCTGGAGTTGAGGATAAGGTGATGGAAGTTGAGCCAGGTCTGTACACTGTTGTAGGCTGTGTTAAGTGATTGGTTAATGTGCTCCACGTTGTGAGAGCTGGCGTAGATGACCAGGTCGTCAGCGTAGAGAGAAGAGAGGAGCAGACTGGTATGTTATCAGGGAGGTTGTTAATGAAGAGTGTAAAAAGAAGAGGACCCAGAATCGAACCTTGAGGAACACCGACGTTGGTTTTGACATTGTTGGAGATAGCAGAGTTGAATTTAACAGTCTGGGATCTGTCAGCTAGGTAGCTCCTGAACCAGTTTAGCATGGGGGAGGAGCAGCCTGTTTTCTGGAGGGTGGACAGGAGCAAGGGGTGATCCACAAGGTCAAAAGCCTTGGTGAGATCAATAAAAACAGCTCCTGTAAACCTGCCTTTGTCCTTGTTCGAGAGGATGTCCGAGGAGAACTTGGCAAGGGCAGTCATAGTGCTATGGTTTTTTTTCTGAACCCATGCTGCACATCACTGAACTGTTTTGTAGAATCAAGGTATTCCAGGATCTGATTTGCTACGAGTTTTTCTAAGATTTTGCTTAGTACTGCCAGGATTGCAATTGGCCTGTAGTTGGAGATTTCATTTTTGTTCCCTTTCTTGTGGATTGGGGTAATCCTGGCAGTTTTCCAGAGGTCCGGGACTATACCACTGGCAAGGGACAGTGTGAAGATTTTAGCCAGCGGTTTTGAGATAAGATGTGCAGCTAATTTTAGCAAGCAGGGTTCCAGGTGGTCAGAATCAGGACTGGTGTTTTCGGATATCTTCTTTAGGAGATTCAGAACCTGAGTGCATATGATGGCTTTGAAGTGGAAAGGCTGAGTTTTTGGATCAGTAGTTTGGGAGGGATAGACAGTTACTGGCACACTGTCAGCTGAGGGGAGGGACGTAGAGGGTGCCAGTGGTAAAGTACAGGTAGAAGATGAGAGGTCAGAGAACATGTTATTGAAAGCATTCGCTATGGTGAGGGGGTTATTACAGTGGGATCCATTAATGACCATCTCTGAGGGGGTAATAGATTGAGGAGAGCCAAGGAAGGTTTTTATGTGGCTCCAGAATTTCCGGGGATCATGGGCTGAGTTGTTCAGTAAGTTCTGGTAGTACATGCTTTTAGCTAGCCTTATGTCTTTTCTGCAGGAATTTCTATGTTGCCTATATATTGCGTGGTCACTGGGCAAACCAGAGCTTTTGTAGTGCTTCCATAGTTTGTCCCTGTGCCTAAGTTGCCGTAGGAGGTTTTTGTGGAGCCATCTGGTTTGTTTCCCCCTGACTCTTCTTGTGGCTTTCGGTGCATGTTTGTTTTGTACTAAGGCAAACTGCAGTAGGAATACTTAGTAGGAGGTCATCTGGTCCTGCTGCTTTACAAGTGATAACTTGAATATGTGGATGAGACAACTTTGTATAATTTTAGGCAGAATGAAGGAGCTTGCCTCCTAGATTATGATTTGAAAGTAGCCCGTGACTGGATTAAATCCAGTGACATTCAAATTAACGTTAAAATGACAGAAATTATGGTGAGTAACAAAAAGAAAAAGTGGTTGTCACCAGTTTTATATAAATGATGAACTTGCTGAGGGTCTGTAATAATTGTAAACTCATGGTTATCAGATTAAAACAAACAGCAAAGAAAATTAATTCATGAATTTGCATTCTCAGCATTTTTAATTGAGAAGGATTAAATCAAAAGGAACTTCTTATGGCACATAAAGCTTTTGCTAGTCATTGTTTGGACTATGGGGTACTGATGTATTACTCAGGTCTGGGAAAAGTTAACACCAGCATCCTATAAGCCCGACATAATATGGCATTTAGAATAATTGATACAGAGCTGAACAGAGTCCCAGTATGCTTTTTTGAGAACTGGGACCTTGGATATCTGTAAGTGTGAGGAGAGAAATATGTTGACTTTTTTAATAGTACTGTATAAAAGTCTTGGGCTTTTCAATTGGGACCATGATCTGTCTTACAAAGGAAAATAAACTGAGAAATAGACAGATATGACCACTAAAGCAAGGGAAACAAATACTGCAGGTAGGTGTGTACTGCAGACAATTAAACAGTTTGATTGAGATCCTTTATTATGGTTTTAAAAGTAAGTAAGGTGAAGATATAGTGTTTTTTGCCCATAAACTTTGTGCTAATTTTTAACTTATGAGTACTGAAACTGCTTTAAGAGTAACATCCAATACACACTGGTGGGTTTGTGATATGTACTGTATTATGTCACATTTGTTATTTCATATAATTTGTTTTATTTTGTGTATCTTCCTTATCTTTTTGTTTAGTCTTATTGTGAAATGCAAAAATGTCAACACGTTGTACCCCCAACTGGTTGCAATTATTAGCATAAACTTACAATGTGACATAATTCTCCTCCTGATGATATCATAATGATTTCCATGGCAACTACTTGTTATACATAAACAGAGGATTTTGATATCACATGTAGAACAGGAGCAGATGTTATCTGAGGACAAGGATCCCATTTCAAGCAGCTGCACTTACTAATAAAGACAAAAAGGATGATACATCTAGACAATATGGGAAAACTAAGCAGAAATTTGAGTAAATATGTGTTTTAAAGTTTTCTCAACAAAGTCACAGGGCGGATAACTTAAAGAAAATGCATGCCCCTGCAGTGAGATGGGGAGTTTTGGACTGGCTCAGATCATCTGATTCAAGTTTTCGGAGATCCAAGTCAACATGGCTCTGTCTATCATCAGACTACTGATGGATTACCTGTGCTCTAACACATGACTTAACTCAGATACAGATCTACAGTACCATCAGCATTAAACTTTATTAACAACGCCATTGCTGTTGAGTTCATAATCCATGTTATAAACTCAGTAGTAAATTGGTTTGAAGCACAAAGTCTAGTGATTTTCCATCTCAGTTAGAAATGAGCTGTCAATCATTTTGCATTGTATTATTTTCTTCATTACTCTTAAAAAAATAACAGTTAAGCATTTCATTTTTATATAAATCTATTTCATAAACAATGAATAAATAAAAGAGAAAATAAATAAAAAGCAAGTAATTAAACAATGACATAGCAACTATAGTAGTTGTAATTAATGTTTAATGCTGACTATACTGAAGGCCTGCTCCAAACAAGCTGACTTGGATTGGTTCAAATAATCCAAGTCAAATTCCTGGAGATCCTGGATAGAATCTGAACTAGGTCATAGCTGTCTTTCACATCCTTAATCCGGGCCAGACTGGAGAAAAAGGGAGCCCATTTGGAAATGTTAGACAGGGGCCCACCTGGAAAATCAATATGCTAGGATACAGAATGGTACACTTACACAAGCATTCCACTTCAGTTTGATACAATAGTTCTTCATTTGCATCTTACTTTTAATTGCACTGCCTACAATCCCCCATATAATTAGAAAATAGCTAATAAATACAATGATTTTCAGAGTTTAGAAGGTGGGCATGTACACAACAGGTGTCCCATCAAGACAGCATTGCAAAAACGGTGAAGGCAATTTCAGCCCAGCAATGAGAGAGCCAGGCAAAGCAGCAACTGGAAAATCAAGCAAGGGGTCAGAACAGCAAGACCTTCCTGTGGTGTATTGTACATCTTCAAGTAGGTGTATTTAGGTAAGAGAGGGTGTGGGGTGTGAAGCCCCCTGCTTGTAAACTTTCGTGTGGTGATCCTTTGATTTTCACTGTTCCTATACCTTGCTTGGGTTTCCATTCACTTTTCTGCCCAGCACTCATGTTTCTAGGCTGAAACTGTCTTCCCCATTTTTGCTGCGCTGTTATGAAATTGAACCTACCCAACAGAGAGGAACACACCTAAAAATGTCCGAGTATCCTGGGGGGACAGCCAGTCTCTGCCCTTAATTCTGCTCAGCATTAATGTTTTAGAGGTCCTGCTCTGGAATTACTGTACACTTCAAATGAGTTAGACAAACCCTAGGATATTTCAGCCATTAACATGTCCTACATTTCATCAGCCTTTTCAGCTAGATAACAATGATATGCATGCAACTTAGGATTTCTGAAGAATTTTCAATGTGATCCTAATTGTTCAACTTCTTGTTCCTTTAACAGGGCCTCCCTGTGGAGCTCCTGTGTGGTTCTTCCTCTGCTGGCACTGACATGGATGTCAGCAGTTCTGGGCCATCACAGACCGAAGATCTGCACTCTTTCAAATTCTTTTCGCTGTGTTTGATTCTTTAGAAGGCTTTGTCATTGTCATGGTTCACTGCATTCTCAGAAGAGAGGTAGGTCACTTGGTTGTGTTGCTTATGCATTTGTATACAGGATAAATAGAGGCTTTGAAAGCGGTTTAAGTAGTAGGACATGAAAAGTATTTTGATTTTGATTTTTAATTCTTTTTTTTTATTTTTTCCCCAGTAAAGCCTAAGGTAC
Source organism: Neoceratodus forsteri (assembly GCA_016271365.2). Lineage (NCBI taxonomy): Eukaryota > Metazoa > Chordata > Ceratodontiformes > Ceratodontidae > Neoceratodus > Neoceratodus forsteri. The sequence goes on from CM057455.1 coordinate 940,891,088, forward strand.
AGTATCACACTTTCAGCGGGATCCTGCTTAAACCTAATTTTATTGCTGGAAATGTCATGTGACTTGCTCAGAACCACCTAGTGAGCAAGAGGCTTTCAAGATATATGGTCTGGGATCACCTGTTTCAGAATTTAATGCTTCAACCTCTTAAATGGAAATAATTTATTAAACATGATTAGCATAGTTCGAAAAGTTCTTGAAAAGATCTTTTAAATGAGATAAGGTTCCTCCGTAGTTTGCAACACTCCATAGATAGTAATAATTAATTCTACCTCATATTGATACTACATTGCCAACATTTATAAAACCTTTTTGTGATGTCACTGACATCCAAACTGTGCTTGACTACAACGGGGTTAACTAAACCTTGATGAACAGTGGCAACACAAGTTTGTAAAAACAGTGGCAGTGTAGTGTCGCTCTGGGGGAGACATAGTCATCAATATCTCTGGACTGTTGCCAGCTACAGATATAATAAGTTTAATACCTCATTTAAAAGAGATTTTCATGATCTTCCAAACTATAATGGGCATGGCTCATGCATGTTGTCCTTTAAAATCATACTGCTAGGTTATGTATAGAAGACTACCATTTTTCCTGCATTTGTGCTATATTTAGCAAGATTTTTTGCACTGCACCTACTTGCCTGTTTTGCTAAAAAGTCTTACTGAATATTTCAGAACTTCCTCAGATGGTGACAATGAGAGATCAGCAGAATAAAAGCAAATCCACTTTCATGGAGTTCAGCAGAGCATAAGGACTCAATGAAATGTAACAATACAGAGTTGTACATGTCCAACTACTGTTTTTGGCTATCCTGATAGGATCCCATGGATAGTTCATCTATCTGGCTCCATTTGGGTTTCAAAGCCAAGGTCAGATAGTGTTATCCAAGGTCAGATTGTGGGAAACCAGGTTGTAAGTCTGCCTCAGATTCTCTGGACCCCAGATAGTCACATCGAAGAGTTGTTGTCCGATTGGATACTAGGGGATTGGATCCACTTGTAGGATACAAATGAAATCTGATGCCATCTGGTATCCAAGAAAATTGGTGCCACCATTCTATTCACCTTCTCTGTCAACTTATTACAAAAGCTTAATCTGCATATTTTGCAGTCCAATACAAATGTTTGCTGTCTAAATAAAATTGATGTTGTTCTGAGAGAGCTACAAAAATCAAATATCTGGGTATTCAGGTGCCCAAACATGTAACAAAGTTACATGATGCTAATTTCACGGTGCTTACTCAAAAAGTTCAGACAGATATCACCGGTTGGTCCCTTCTCAACTTCCTGCAGTTCTTCTGAATCCAGTCAGTGACCATGAATATTCTCCCATGATTCCTTTATTTATTTCAATACATCCCTATCACTATTACCCAGTGGCAATTTTAACAGTGGCTGCATCTCATATCTAAATATGTCTAGATCTCTCAATGTCCCAGAATTAAATATAAACTTTTGCAGACCCCAAAGTAGTTGGGAGGCAGAGCTCTGCCCAATTTAGAGGATTACAATCTCACCACTCACCTCTGAAATTCACTTATCTGGCAGATACCAGAATATAATGCTAATTGGACATTGATGGAGTTGTGGGATGAGAGGGGGGACACCTCTAGCAGCCTGGGCCATGGATATACACTTAAAGAAACATAATGGGGACCTGTCCCTCTCTTTGGTACAAAATACCCTCTGAGGGGTATACCGTCTGTGGGAAAAGTTTAATAAAGGGCACTTAATTCGGCCTTTCCACTGGTTTGGGTAGGACTCAAATTTTCAGCCAGTGCAACTTGATGTAACTTTCATGAGGTGGTTCAGACTGAAGTTTTATTACCCAAGCCAGGCTATTAAGGGTGATATACTTTTAGACTTTCAGTCATTGCAACAAACCTTTCAACTCTAAAATTTAGATCACTTTAGATTCCTCCATCTGTGCACCTACATGCAAGGTCAGCACTAAATGATTTTAAACAATTTGATGGCAGAACAGTTACGTACCATGGCACCCACAATCTTGAAGGACAACTTACACACAGGACTGATTTCTGACCTATATAAAGCAATGAAATTGCAACATGGGGATCAGGTCCTAAATATTAAACAAAAATGGCAACAGCAAGCCAGTATGATTCTCTTGGAAACAGACTGGTCAAATATTTTTCAACTGGGGCTAAGAACCATCTGCTCTCCATTGTGCCAAAAGAATTTGTTTGGAAAGTCAGAACTAGCTTTTTTCGAACACTGATTATCCAGGCTAAATGGTGATTCCTTTTCTCCTCAGATTGCTGGAGGGGGTACAGTGAGACAAGAGCACATCATACCCATATCTTCATGGAGTGCCATCACTGACAGTTTTCTGGCAACAGAAGGCACCTTTTCTAAAGGGATATGCCTCATGTAACTTCAGACAAAAAGGGAGTGAGGAACAGTAAGGAAGGACATAATGTGCTGAACTGCACTTACGTCTACTATCTACTCATGAATGTGTGTAACTAACAAGGTTGTTCATACATAAACTCACCTATGTCAACTGTAGTATTGTCTATCTCTGTGACACTTATACATGATCAATGTACCATATACTGTAGTACAATCAAAAGCATTGGTTTTCTTTTCCCCTCTAGAAAAAGGGACTGTCAAAGTCTCAGTGGGCCTACCTAGTTACCAAAATGTAAATAAAATAAATAAAACAAACAAATCAAAACCAAGCTGTTGGAACTTTTTGCAGTTGAGACCCCACTTGCATTCTAGAATATCATCCTTGGTCTCCCCCCACCTGGCCTGGCAGGATGAGACCCACTTTTATTTATGGAACATCCTTTTGACAGTTGCTCACAAAGCCATTAACTGACAATGGCTGCAAGATGACCCCCAACAATTCAATCCTGGATCTCTATAGTTCAGGATATACAGTCCATGGAAGAAATAACTTATAAAGTGAATCTCTGAACATGTATTTGCTTTGCCTTTCTTTCTTAGCTTTGTATGTATATCTGCATCTCAGTAAGGAATGTTGCTTTTCTTTTTTTATGATGATCTCACTACTGCTTCTGGGTGTCCTCTAAATATCTGGGGGGGCACTGGGAGAAAAATAAGGCTATTATAGCAAGCAGCTGGTTGCTCTCTTTTGCTCTTATCTGCTGCTGGCTCAAATTTAATCAGTGCCTTCGATTGGTCTGGTTTCACTGAAGTCTTTTCCAATTGGTTGAAGAGTAGGGGGAGTTGCCGCTGGACAAGTGATAACCATATTGTCAGCTTTATAATTATAGCATTCTGTGTAAGGTTGTACACTTTTATAGGGGATTGTCAGTGGTTTTAATATCCATACTGAATCTCTGATATTCTGAAAAGTATCTTTTAGCTCTTGTCCCTTTTCTTCACTTGGTGCCCCTAATTAGTGCAGCAATAAGCATACAATGCAACAGGAGAGGGGACACAAAATAAGTCAAGATGGGAGTTGTGCAGTGCAATGGGTGTAGAGCAGCAGTGTTCCGGGAGACATTCTGGAGGCTGCAATGCTGCCCTGTTTGCAGGCACCTCTCTGGTCTAAGGGAGGAGGTTGCCCGCTTCCAGGCTGACCTGACTAGGATTCATGAAACTTCTTTCCCCACCCAGGGACTATGACGGCCACCGCCGTTACCTCAGAGGTTGCCAAGAAAGAGGAGCAGTTGGACCAAGGTGGGCTCAGGGAGGGAGAGGGTGGTGGAACAGAGGTGCATCCCACCAGTTGTAGCTCTCCACAATTCATATGCTGTTCTGGCAAAGAGTGGTTCCTCTATGGAGGAACCTGCAGTAGAGACAAAGGAGGATGCTGGGAACCTCCACAAAGGAGACCCACAGGAGGGTAGCATGAGATCCCACAGGGGAAGGAAACAACTTCTGGTGGGGGATTCAATCATTAGGGGTATAGATGTGGGGGAGGAAGGGGATAGGGAGGTAAGGTGCCTGCCTGGCGCCATGGCTTGGAGGGACAGGAAGTGAATCCTCAGGATCGCAGGAGCAGCTGCATGAGGGATGGAGTTGGATCTCATTGTCCACCTAGGGACAAATTACCTGGCTGTAAATGGGATCAGAGGGGTGCAAGAGGAGTTTGTGGAGTTGGGGAGGGGCCTTAGTCAAGTAACATGTATGGTAACCTTCTCAGAGGTGCTGCCTGTCTATGGCAAGGATGATGCTAGGGTATTCTGCACCATGGGATTCAATGAATGGTTGAAATACTGGTGTGGAGCTCAGGGTTTTGGCTTCACTGGGGACTGGGGAGCCACCTGGAGGAATGCAGGCTTATACTGGCATGATGGTCTGCATCTGTCCGGAGGGATCCAGGATCCTAGGTGACAGGTTTAAATGCTTCATTGGCAAGCATTTAAACTAGCCAAGGGGAGAGGCACTAAAAAGGAGCAGGGAAATCCCAGCCTCCCCCCACAAAGTGCAGTAGTTAGAGAGGTAAACACCAAGGCAGAGAAGTCAGTACGGAGCAGGACAGGGATAAATGCAGAAAAAGGTGTTAAGGACAGGGATGGGGCTAAAAGTGGTAAGGCCATAAAAAATAAATGGAAGGTGATGAGTACCAATGCGCATAGTCTGTGCAACAAGCTCTCTGAACTAGTGGCCTTAATGGAAGAGGGATGCTTGGATATTGTGGCAGTCACTGAAACATGGTACACAGAGAACCATGAGTGAGAAGTCAACATACCAGGATACACAGTCTACAGGAGGGACAGGGTGGGTAAAAGAGGAGGAATAGCTCTCTATATAAGGGAAGGGATTAAAGCAACAGAACTAAAGAGTAAACAAGAAGTTGATGAGTCACTATGGGTCACCTGGAGACAGGAAATGCAACCACAATCTGCATGTGGGTTGTGTGCAGACCCCCATCTCAGGGGGAGGAAATGGACAAGGAAATGATAGAAGGCATCCTTGAAATGGCAGAAAAAGGGGAGATATTGTTGATGGGGAGACTGAATATGCCAGATGTTAACTTGAGTACCTTTGCTGCAGGCACATCCAAGAGCAGGGTCATTCTTGAAGCCCTACAGGGGGCATGGCTCAGACAGCTAGTGTTGGCGCCCACTTGGGAGTGAGCAATCTTAGACCTGGAACTCTCAAATGGGGAAGGAGAAAGGATCTCAGATTTATAAGTGGGTAACCATCTGGGAACAAGTGACCCCCAAACAGTGTGGTTCAAAATAAACACAACCATAGAGTCAAGCCATACAAAAACAAGAGTACTGGACTTCAGGAAGGCTGACTTTGGGAAAATGAGAGAGTGCCTTAGAAAAGCATTAGCAAATGGGCAAGAAGAAGGGGTGGAGGAACAATGGGGAATAATCAAAACAGCCATCACAGAGGCAACAAGCCTTTGTGTGAAGCAAATCAATAACACAGAACAAAGGAAAAAAACACTATGGTTTTCAAAAGAGGTGGCAGGGACAGTTAAGGAGAAACGGATATCATTCAGGAAATATAAGGAAACATAGAAGGAGCAGGACAGAGAACTTTATCAGTTAAAGCAGAAGGAGGCAGGGAAGGCAGTCAGAATAGCAAAGGCACAAACTGAGGAAAAGATAGCCAACTCTGTTAAGAAGAGGGATAAAACCTTTTTTAGGTACATTAGGGAGTGAAGAAAGACCAAGGAAGGGAATGTGGGCAGAGGGTGACAGTGAAAAAGCAGGGATACTGAATGAATATTTCTGCTCAGTATTCACAACAGATAAGGAGGGGGAGCTGCCTAAACCAAACAAGGAAGAAACTCTGAATAGGGGGCTTGATACCAGTCCATTCACAGAAGAAAGGGTTTTGAAAGAACTCTTGAAACTGAGGGTGGACAAAACAATGGGGCCTGATGGGGTTCACCCAAGAATACTAAAAGAACTAAGGGTAGAACTAGTAACACCTCTGACTACTCTCTTTAACAAATCATGGGAGGATGGAGTGGTACCTGAGGACTGGAGAAGGGCAAATGTGATTCCACTTCACAAAAGTGGGAGCAGGGCAGAGGCAGGAAACTACAGACCAGTTAGTTTGACTTCAGTGGTAGGGAAAATGATGGAATCACTTCTGAAGGAAAGAATTGTTGAGTACCTAGAGGCCAGTGGGGCACAGGACCCAGGGCAGCATGGTTTCACAGCAGGAAGGTCATGTCAGATGAACCTAATAGATTTCTTTGACTGGGTGACCAAAGTAGTAGGCCAGGGAGGGGATGTGGATATGGCCTACCTAGATTTTAGCAAGGCATTCGACACAGTCTCACAAAAAAGATTAATATTCAAGTTAGCCAACCTTGGAGTGGGTCCCTAGGTGGCAGCCTGGATAAAAAACTGGCTGGACAACAGGACACAAAGAGTAATAGTAAACAGAGTCCACAGTGAAGAAAGGAAGGTAACTAGCAGGGTACCCAGGGTTCGGTACAGAGACCGGTCCTCTTTAATATCTTTATAAGTGCCATTGGAGAGCACCTGGAAGGAAAGGCATGCCTCTTTGCAGATGACACAAAGATCTGCAACAGGGTTGATACACAAGGTGGGGTGGAAAGAATGAAAAGGGACTTGGCAATGTTGGAGGAATGGTCAAATATGTGGCAGCTCAGATTCAATACAAAGAAGTGCAAGGTAATGCATATGGAAAACAAAAACCCAGAGAAAGAGTACACAATGGGGGGTGAGTTAATAACAACAGCAAAAATTGAAAGAGACCTAGGAGTAATTATATCAGATGACCTAAAGGTGGGCAAGCAATGTGAGAAGGCAGTAAGGAGGGCTGGGAAGATACTGGGATGCATAGAGAGAAGCATCAACAGTAGAAAACAGGAAGTTGTTACCTCTCTGTGCAGACAGTTAGTGAGACCCCATGTGGAGTACTGCGTGCAATTCTGGAGACCCCATCTCCGCAATGACATAGACAGAGTGGAGGCTGTTCAAGGGAGGGCAACCAAAATGGTGCAAGGTCTACACCAGAAGACATACGAGGAGAGACTAAAGCAGCTTAATATGAATACCCTTGATGAAAGGAGGGAGAGGGGGGACATGATAGAAACTTTCAAGTATCTCAAGGGAATTAACAAGGTACAAGAGGGTAGAATCTTTCAGAAGAAGAGATGTGCAAGAACAAGGGGGCCCAATTTGAAGATAGAGGTTGGACAGCTCAGAGGTAATGTTAGAAAGTATTTTTTTCACAGAGAGAGTTGTGGATGCATGGAACAGCCTTCCTGAGGAGGTTGTGGAGTCAGGAACAGTGGGAGAATTCAAGAATGCGTGGGGCAGGCATAAGGCAATTCTAGTTAGGGGCAGGAGGAAGTAAGCTGTTGATTAATTAGAATCTGCAGCTTATCCATCAGGTAGGAAAATGGGCAGACTGGGTGGGCCAAGTGGTCCTTATCTGCCATCAAATTCTATGTTTCTCTTTTTCTTGAATGTTTTGTAAAGTCTTCTGAATGCAGAGTGTATTAATTTTGCTGTCTCTTTTTGATGGCTTTTAAAATGCATATACTCTGACACAGTCATGTTCCACTGAGAAAGTGCCTGCAGGGCACAAAGCACTGGAGGATTGTGGCTTGTCATTGGAACCTTGTTTTTGCCTACTAAATATTGTTAAAATTGGCTCCCTTGCCTAGTGTACTATTTGTGGTTTTATACAACTGCTGCTCAACATGCCATAAAAAAAAAGGAGCTTTATCAGAGTGAAAACCAAAGACTGAATTGGGGAAAAAAACACACAAAAAAAAAACAGATCATCTTTTTAAGAAATGAGTAAGAGGCAAGCACAATAACCAGTCAAACTAAGAATCTGTGGATCCAAAGACATTGTATTGAGGAACTTGGAAACAATAGTAAATGTATAGCATATGATTCAGTATTATTGTTTACGGAAATCCGTACACTTCCAGGTACTGCTGTATTGCAGTGGTGATGTCAGAATGCTTTTGTATCACTATGGTTATGTCACTGCTGTGTAACAACAGCACAGAATCCTATGTCTATTAAAATTCGCCATACTTACCTACACTACAGAGGCCTCATAACTGAGATATAGGCAAGACTGAAAACCCACCAAGTGAACTGTTTGTTAAAGGGCAAACTACTAGAAATATTGCCTGCTCATGTAGCTATTTCTTAAATCACATTAAAAGTGTTTAATCTTGTCCTGTCAGTAGCTGTCTTCTGTTTATTTAACCACAGTTCAAGAAAAAAGTTTGAAAGAAGGTAAATTAATTAAAACAAACGTATACCATATAAAATAATTTATAGGCAGCCATTCACAGAAAGGCTGATGTTTCCATCGCAAGTAACATGACATCATTGAGACTTCTTGAGCTTTGCTCTTGAGGTCAGATTTCATCTCAGCCCTCAATGGAAACACATCCTTGTTGTGTATGAATGTGCATATATTATTTTGTAGTATATGTACAACAAGTAAGCAATAAGACACAAGGGTGTGTGCATTAGACATTTCTAAGGCATGGCCAGGGGTGTTGTGAGGCTTGAGACCACAGGCCGAGTGGCTTCAGCCCCTGGCTGTGCATTAGAAATGTCTAATGCACACCCACAGAGTGTCTTATTGCACTTATAAAATGGGCCTCTGTATTTTACATACTTATAATAATCAAAATGTTTATGTTTACATAGAGAAACATTCAAATCATTAATGTACTTTTTGGTAAAATAGTCCCTCCGCTTCCAATAGATAACTGTTTTTTTTTAATTTTTTGCACTTATGATATTTGTCCTAGTGTGGTCACCATAGTTGTAGCTCCCCAGCACTCCCCCCTCCACACACACACAGTGTTCATTGATATTTTGTTGTTTTATTAAAGTATAGCCATAGTTTTAGTAAACCTGTAACATTTGTTGACTGAGTGGTGCAAGTGAGTGGGCAGCTCAACAGCAGGTGGGCAGACAGAGTGAGCCAATGGTTAGATGGGAGGAAATGCAAGAGTGCAGCGTGAAGAGCACAGTTTTAAAACAGACACAGAAACGTACACCAACCTAAAGTGTGTGCTTTTAACCTACATCCTGATTTCTGTCTCTTTTCCAGTGTGTGTGCCGTGGTCTGCTGCAGTAAGCAAACAAACAAACGAACGATCATGGGGAGCCGGTGCTACGAGGATGTCACTCTGGGTCAGGAGCACAAGCGGCATCAAATACTAGCTGTTTAGGAATAAAAAAAAGCTTCTAGTAAATACTTTTTTCCCAAAATACTTTGGGAATTGAGGTGAGGCTGAGAAGAGTGACTGTACCTGAGTATACTACAATGACTTAAGCATCAGGAAGGAGTGAGTGAATGGCTGTATCTGGAGCAAGTGTAGGGCTGAGTGACGCTATCCTGTAACGTGTATGAAGTGCAGATGAGCCCATGAACTCAGACACAATAATGCAGCAGCGCTGAGAGACAAAACTTTCTTCAAAATTTAAACTGTTTACATATCTTAGGGCTTGATATGGTAAATTGCTGCTAAGGGGGACTGATTGTTTTTTGTGTGATAATTTAAGTGGAAGTCTGTGTCACTAGGTGAGGAAAAAATGGTGACAGTTTAAAATGAAAGTTCTATTTGGCACTTTGACTTTTATTGTACTGCATCCTGTCTCACAGTACTTGTTTTTATCTTTGCATTAGTCAGATCTAATGCACAGGCAACAACCAATTAGGGTGCAGCTTTTTTCCATTCCCACTTTATAAAGCATTAGAAATTCACTTCCAGCAAAGCCTGATAGAATGGAGCTTATTGTTTAACATAAATCCTTGCTGTTCATTTATTTATTTATTTATTTATTTAAATGTTGGTAACCAAGTAGACCCACTGAGACTTTGACAGTTCCTTTTTCAGAGGCAACCAGGGATTAGTTACATGTACCTAGAGGGGAAAAGAAAATCAATGCTTTTGATTGTACTACAGTATATGGTACATTGATCATGTATACGTGTTGCAGAGATAGACATTACTACAGTTGACATAGGCGAGTTTACGTACTAACAGCCATGTTAGTTACACACATTCATAAGTAGATAGTAGACGTAAGTGCAGTTCAGTACATTATGTTCATCTCTTAGACTGAGTAAAAACAGGACTTTGTTTTCAATGCTGTGCTGCAAATGTTTACTCTCAGATATCTTTAAAAATAACTTCAAAAGGAAAATCCTTCCATTCTTCTCAGCAGTGTTAGTGGGGTGCATTTTTTTTTATTTCTTCCTTCTCTAGTGAGCACTTCAGCCCTTCTTACATCCCATTTGGATCACCTTAAATAAATCCCTTTGAAGTATGTTATGTTTCTTAAGTGCTCCTTTACACTGAGAAGAAAAATGTATCTGCATTTTTTTCTCTTGTACTAGCAACTAATAGCTTGCTGCTCTATGACACTGTTGATGGCTTTACCCACTGAAGCCCATGAATATCTTGAAAACAACCAGCAGATAAAAACACTTCCTCTATTTCCCTGTATGATGGAATCAAAGTGGTTACTTACAGAGTAGTTCAGATGGGCCTGCAGGCAGGCTCAAAGTATGAATGGGTGGACATGGTTGTAAAAAAAGTTGCCCCCCGGAAGAAAAGAATGGCTAGTTCTGAAGTTCTGGAAATTGGGACCTCCACTTCAAAGTTGTTTGTGTTGTGTGATGCAGAATGAGGATAATTACCATAGAACTAGTGATTGTCATTGGGATTCCCTACATTAAATGAAAATGCCATACAACCTGCTTGGGTGCTCAGTTGGCAGTTATTTATTAAAACTTCATATCTTTACATCTTCCACCTTCTCACTCGGTCCATTATTTCATCACATTTCATTTACAGTTTGTTTACAAGTGAATATGATCATAAATACTTCCATATATACTCACATTTCAACTTATCTTATGTTATTCTTCCACATTTCTTATACATATACACAGTCCATCCCTTATCTTGTTTTCCCCATGCTTGGATGTGTACCTGACACCCATCTCCTGGCTGAAAGCCCAGTCCTTCCATTTTATTGTCTTTCTGGGCTCAGATATCTACCCGGCACCCAACTTCCGGCCTTTGGGATAACCACCACACAAGATGCCCAACACAGCTGGATGTAGACCCAGCCTGTGCCTTGTATTTTACCACCCCATACCCCCTGTGCCCCTATTTCCTCTCCCTGCACCTCTTCCCCGTCCCCACCTCCCCACCTTCTTCCCTGTCTTTCACAAGCCCATATCCCACTCCTGTGACAGACGATAGGCATCCCCCTTCATGCTCGCTTCCTTTTCTCAATCCTCCAGTATCCCTTAAGCTGCAGATTAAAGAGATCCATGCCGACTTCCAATAAGTGCACCCTATAATGCCTATAATACTCTACACAATCATATGAAATGTCCTTATGTGACACATATCCCCCCCACTTCTGCCATAAGCCCTGCCATCCTCCTATTTAACCTTTTCCTAGCTTTTTCTATTGCCCTGATAACCTGCTTCTGTCTCCATATCTTCCTTCGAATCATCGCTGACCATCCACTCATCACATCAGGCCATCAACCTCTAACCATCTCCACATCTCATCTCATTTCTTGAAACAATTTTACCCACTGCGATTCCCCCAAATCATTTCCCCCCCAAATGCAGTATTAATGAATCTAGCCTAGGCCATTTCAACTTGCGCTCTTCCAAGTATTGTAACAACTGTGTGCTTCTCATCTCCCAAATCCCTCTCCAATGTGCTTTGATTTCCTCTGCAGCCCTCCGCAGCTACGTCCTGCCAGGCCTCGCTTCAGCTCGTCTCTAAGCTCGATACACAAAATAATGCCCCACAAACCAAACACTCCTTTTGCAAGCTGCATCTGAGGGGAAAAGAAAAACAGACAACGTTATTACTTTATTTTCCTATTATACTTTTTATAGCAGCTCAACCTCCATCTGCCCACTACTTTTATTTCCTCAACCAACCCAACTTGTGCCTCCAGCTCTAAGGCTGTGCCAGTCCAGAATGAATGTGATGAGAACCTACCCACATCCTGTCCCAAAAACTATACTATCTTCTTTAATACCAACATCAACTGATAGCTTGTGACTGGAGCCCCATCACTGTGCACAAACAAACTGACCGCTATTGCTGGTCTAACCACTTTATAATCCTCCAACACCTTCACCGCACACATGCCCCCTACTCATTCCCTCTTCAGTACCAACTTTTCACCATGACCTGTTTGATCCACCTTGGACCTGCACAACCATATCACTATATTATCTTCCCCTCATTGAACCTCTTCCAAATGCAGACCCCCAGCCCTGTCCCTTTTGTTTTCTGCTACCACCTCACTTACCCTGAATGTGCTCCAGTACAAAACTAAGAAAATAACAAAGAACAAACAAGCCTCATACCCTAAGTGGCAGATTCTTTTTAATGTCATTAATAGCTTACCCAACAACTCTCCTGCTACAAGCCTCCTAATGTCCAGCCTCTTACCTTGCCATCTCTGCTGACCTTGGAACATTTGCCTCACCACCAGGGCTCTGCTGGGATACCGCCACCCTTGCAAGCCACATACCAAACGAATCCCCCCCAGGTGTATCTCCATGGTCAAGTGCACCATCCCTTCATCCCATTTCTGTACCATGAGCTTCATAACCTGACCCTCAGTTACTGGCCTACTTACCTCCATCCCAAATGTTACCGAAACCCTTGGAATGCTTTCCATGCCCCTTTATACACGCTCAAGGTGCTTATAAACCAAGAGCTTCTGAACAGCAACTGGGCTCTTTCCATCCAATCTCTCATATGCGTGATGGGACAAGCATTCTCCTGGAAGCCGCCCTTGGTAGCAATGACCTGAATCTGTTCAACTCAAGATGGGAAAGGCTGTCAGCCACCTATTTTTTTATTCCCTCAATATATCTCACTTTGAAAGATAGATTCAACCTCAAACCTTCTAGTATGAGCTGCTCAACCACCCTTGTTATCTTCTCCGTGGACCCCCCTGCCTATTTAACACTTCCACTACCAATTGATTGTTGCACCAAACTACTATCTTCTGATTTCGCAAACTGTTCGTCCCGAATGGTCACTGCCACCCATATCAGGAAAATCTCCAAGAATGTGATGTCCCTTAGTAAGCCTTGTTATCTCATTCCACCAGCCATCTCTCCAATATCCATTTCCCAGTAAATTATGCCCCTATCCCAAATGCCTCCATTGAACCTGTGTATAATTCAAAGTCAGTATTTAATAACCACTCCTCCGGCCAAAATGTGATGCCATTGTAATGTTGTTAAAATTGTTCCCACACCTCCAAATCTTGCCATACTCCCTTGAAATATCAACCCAGTGATGCCGCATTCTTCCCTTTCCTGTGTCCCTAGCTAGCCATCAGGTAAAAACCCTCCCCAGCATAATTGCCTGGCATGCAGAGTTTAGGTGATCCAACAACTGTTGCTCTACCGACTATGGAACTCTCTGCTTAACCTTCCCAAGAGTGATCAGCTACTTTAACTTCATTACTTTGCTGGCTGGAAGCCGTAATACCCATTCCTCCTCATCCACCTCAGTCCTCAGGAACTCCAACTTGAGAGCTGGTCCCTCCATCTTCCCCTCTGCTAAAGGCAACCCCAACATATTACACATCTCCCAAAACCCACGCAGCATGTCTGCTGCTTCATCTTCTCCTTGCCCTATCAAAAGAAAATCATCTAGATAATGCAACAACCGCTTGCACTCATATTTTTTTCCTGAAAACCCACTGGAGCCAAGTGCTGAATGTCTCAAATGTGGCGCATGCTACTGAACACCCCATCAGCATCATCTTATCCAAGTAATAACCGCCCCAAAATATGTAACCCAGCAGGTCACAATCCTCCACCCATATTAAGAAACAGCCCGAAAGCAGTTTCTATACTTGTCTTTACCAGCCATGCCCCTTCCACTGCCTGTATCATTTCTACCACCTAATCCAAAGTTGCAAAGAACACTACCCTTTGTTCATCTGCTGTTGAATCATTGACAGATTACCCTTCTGAACACAAGTGGTGGATCAGCTGATACTCCCCTGGCTGTATTTTGGGTATTAAACCCAACAGTGACACCCTGAGCTCGGGGAAAGGAGGCAGTTCGAACGGGCCCTCAACCTTACCCCATGCTACCTCCTTTTCTATTTTTTCTTGACCAAGTCTGTGATAATCTTAACTGATACTAAGTTACTTGCCTTCACAGCCCTCCCTCCCATCTCAAAGTGTAGGCTACACACTTCCATAAAACCTTTCTTCAGCAATTACCGAGCCTCCCTATACATATAGCCTTCTGTCCAGTCCATCAATATCTGTGCCCTGATTGGCGTTCGAGACATATAAAAATCCTTCTTCTTCATTGGTTCACTCTCCCTCAGTTTATTGACCCCCTGCTCCTGAACCAAAAGCCCCTCTCTCATTGAACCCCCTCCCCTACTTCTCTGTCCCATCCCCTTTACCTGCCCTAAAGCTTCCCCAAAAGGTCTTCCCTCCATTGGCCTGAGTCCCAAACCTGTTTCCCATAGCACTGCACCGGGTTACCGGGTGCTGTCTAGCACACTTTCAGCATACGGTGTTTGAACTTACAATTTGCCAGTTGCAAGTTGCCTTATTATTGCCCCAGAAGGATTTTATTTGACTCCCCATCCTCCCCTTTGATTCTTCAAAATCCTCTCATGTACCCCGTCATCGTCGGCAGCCATAAATCTGCATATGTGATGTCCTATTGAACATCCCCGTGTGATGCCATCCCCTGCCTGAACTTTTCATCAAATTTCAGCTACCCATACCACCCTTTCCTCTTATATCCATCTCATATAATTGATACAATCACTGAATAATAGAGGTGCTGCCAGTTCTGGTTGCTTTTGCAGCATAATCACACTGAAATGTATGAAACTTACCACCCATGCATCTATGTTCTTGCCCTTGAAACTTTTTTCCTCCACTGTCTTCCCCACTAATGCTAATGCCACCGCCATCTCTGACTTTCCCACTGTTTTCCTCGCCTCATATTTTTTGGCTGTCTCCTTGTCCACCAGTGCAAACATGTTTTATGTATTCCCCTTTCATATTTTTTCCCTCCTTTACTGATTGTGGCACATGATTCCCCAAAGTCATATCTGGGATACCTCCCTTGATTCCCCCCTTTCCCCCTTCGACCCTCCCCAATCCTTTCCCTGTCACCCCTTTTCCTTTTAGTTCCTGCAGTGCCTTCTCCATTTCCTCTAACCCCTTCCCCCCTTCCTCAATGATACATGCCATATACTCCTTCAGGCTCCCATCAACCATCAAGTCCAGCAACATATCCTTAACCCTGAGCTTCTTTGATTCATCAGCCCCTGCCTTTACTAGCTGCTTTCCTCCCTTCCCTTTTTCCTCCTCTCCATCCAGCACTTTCCTCTTCCCAGACTTTTTTGTCTTGTCTTCCTTCTTCTTCGCCTCATCCAATAGAGCCTGCACCTGGCCCCTTAACTATTCCACTTGCTTTATCAGTTTGTCTTTGTCAGATCCTTCTTTGTTCACCTTTCTTGTGGGTGCCATTCCTACAGACAAAACTCCAAACAAAGCATTCCATTAACTATAGATCCCCTTGTGCTGTGGCCTGGCCCTTCCCATCCCCGCTACCCCTTTGTGTTTTTTTTTTTGGGGGGGGGGCTTCCCCGTGCTGCATTGCCTCATACCCATCACTGTATGAAAACTGGGTTCATAGACAAACCCCTAAGTTCCACTGGAATAACCCCTTCTGCAGCTCCTTATCCCCCCCCCCAATCTATCGCTTTTTTACTTCTCTTCCATGGTTCTCTCCTCAATGTTTTTTTTTTTTTTGCCTTGAAACCACCCATATCTTATAAAAACTATACAGCAAGAGAGCTATGGTTGGAGCTAATGAATGCAGCCCTAAATCTAAATTCACATTCGGAGGTCCACTTACCCACCCAATTGGTATGCAGCTATTCCCGGTGATTGCATGGTACAGCTGCAAGCTGCCTGCGGGGTTCTTGGTCTACTATCTCATCCTACCCCTTACCCAGGGGCACAATGGTGCACCCCCAAGTTGTGATGTAAGCCCTGCTTCTACTAGCTGATACCCCCAGGTTTGGCTGGCCACTGAGTCTACTCAGGGAAACCAGGATACTGTAATATTTCATAATGAAGCATTTAGGATCCCTAAAGGGATGCACCTGATAATGCTTTGTTTGCTTGCATCCCTTATTCTCCCTCCAACTATGGATATACAACTAAAAACTGGGGCCAGCCTTATCATAGACATCATACCCCTCACTCTCCCTATAGACTCACTGCAAACAAAATCACTCAAACAGTACTGGAAAAGGGTTAAGACTTGGATATATTTTAGCATCTCTAGAAAAAAGGCAATTGTATTACTATTACTATTACTGCTATCAGAAAATGTGCATCCCAATCCTGGGCCACCAAGCTACCAGTCTAAGGTTGGTGAGTAACAAGCAGGGCTAATGATAGCATCCTTGAACATCAGGATCCTGCTGGCAAAATGAGCACAGCTTTAAGCATGGACACACATGAATGCTCCGAACATCATCTGTCTTTCCAAAACTTGGCTAACCTCCAAAATTAAGGATAATGCAGTTTCCTTACAAGGATATATGGTATGTAGAAACATAGAATCTGTTGGCAGATGAGGACTATACAGCCCACCTGGTCTGCCCATTTCCCTACTTGGTTTGACAATCCCTACTCATATCTGGACTGACTTTCCCCTGCTTTACTGTACAGCAGGGTGCCTTAATGCTTATCCCATGCACTTTTGAATCCCTGTACTGTTTTCGCTTCCACCACCTCCACTGGTAGGCTGCTCCAAGGATCCACACCCACTCTATAAAAAAATACTTCTTAGCATTCCCCCTAAGCTTCTCTCCCTCCAGCCTCATGTTATGTCCCCTTGTCCTTGAGCACTTTCGTCTCTGAAATATGCTCCCCTCCTATGCCCTGTTTATTCCTCTAAGGTATTTGAAAAACTCTATCATATGCCCTCTTTCCCTTCTCTCTTTCAGTGAATAGATGTTTAGTTCCTTGAGTCTTTCCTCATATAGACAAGACAGAGCTGGTAAAAGGGGTGGGGGGGGTACCTGATCTACATCAGGGATACTATTCAATGGTGCCTGCTTACCCTGTCAGTAAGTTCTAGTGATCATGAATTGCTGGTAGTGAAACTCATGCTTGGTGCACAAAACAAGTCCCTTACAATAGCTACAGTTTACTTACCTCCCAGGAAGGCAAAAGAGGGACTTGATAAAGTTATTGAGGTGCTCAGTCAGTTCAAATTGAACAATGTAGTCATAATAATTGATGACTACAATCTAAACCGGCTCAGCAAGGAGACCGACCCTCAGAAGGACCTGCTTACCAGTCTGGACCTCTCCCAATTGGTAACTGAACCCACTAGATAATAGCACTCTTCTTGACTGGGTTCTGACCAGTCACCCATCAAGGATATTGGGGATACAGTTCATCCAGACTCTCTTAGTGGCCATGTGCCCATCACCTGCCTTTGGTCTAATAAAATCAAAAAGGCTGCACCAACCTTGATAGAAAATAGGATCCTCAAGAGAGGCCTGCTTAATTCCTTTAAGGCATCTCTTGCCCAAATTGACTGGCACCTCTGGACAAAATCCAGGACATACAGTAGACCTAGCACTGCAGTACTTTATAGACAAGTTCAATGAAACTTGTGACATTTTTGCACCAGTTAGGAGGAGAAAAACCTGGGGATCCTGCAATGGTTTGATTACCAGGACCTGCCTGATCAAATGAGGAATGGAGTAATCTGTGGAGCAGGGCCAAGGTCACAGGCAAAAGAGATGACTATTAGAGATTTAGGGTGGCCAGGAATAAGTGTACAAACCTTATAAAGACTTGCCAAAGCAAAGTTCCATAAGGACCAGCTGGAGAGTTCATTGGGTGACGGTAGTAGATTTTGGGAAACTATAAATTAATTATTAGGGAAGGAAGATAAAAGCATCCTACAACGCTCAATATAAATGGAACTAATACTCAAGGCTTGTTCACCATTGCCAACTCCTTCAATAAAGCTTTTACAGACCTCAGCTGTGTACTGCCACCAGACTATTTTAACAATTCTGAACCTCCTCAATCATCACCGTTCAAGGAAAACAAAGCACTCTAATTTCTATTTTAAATGCATCTCCATCCAGGAGGCTAGGAAATACTGTATGTAAGAAAGGTACTTGGCAAAACCAGACAAGGCAGTGACATAATTGATATGAAAATAGTTGTCCTCACCTTTTTTTCACAATTGTTTAACCAGGAATAGCACACTAAGCTGAAAGCTTGTTTACAGGTGTGACCTGGGAGCACAGGGAAGTTAAGTGACTTGCTCAGGGTCACACACTATGCAAGTGGGGGCTGTGGGATTCAAACCCAGGTCTCCAGATTTGCAGTTCAGAGCATTAAACCTCTGTGCTACACTGCCTGCCAGCTTGTAAGAAGTGCTTGCCTCATCAGTAAAATATTCAATAAATCCCTCAAATTTACTAAATTCCCTTCAGTTTGAAAACTTGCTGTAGTGACCCCAGTGTACAAAGGTGGGGATCGCACAACCACATCAAACTACAGGCCTATCTCGATCCTCTCCCCCCTTTCAAAAGCACTTGAAAAAATAGTGGCTGACCAAATCACTGATTATCTGCAAAAGTACAATCTTCAATGCAATCAACAGCATGGTTTCAGAAAGATCCATTGCATGACGACTGCCTTAGTCGAATTCTCTGACTTGATGCATGGGGGCCTGGATGGAGGTATGCTTGTGGGGTCCATTTTTATTGCTGTCACCAAAGCATTCAATAGAGTCAACCACTTTCTTCTTGCACAGCAGCTGCAGGCTCTAGGCCTGTCAATTACCTCGGTAAGGTGGTTCCACGAGTACCTCTCCTGTAGATCACAGATTATCAAAATAGGGTCTGCTGCCTCCATCACTAGAGAGGTCTCCCTTGGGATCCCCCAAGGGTCCATACTTGGCCCAGTGCTTTTCAACTTATTTCTAAATGCACTCACTGATGCCTGCACTAGCAAAATCATTCTGTATGCTGATGAAGCAGTCATTATGAATTGCCATCCCCAGCTTGCAAATCTCCAGGCCACCTTTCACAAACTTGAAGACTGGTTTCACCAACAAAAGCTTCTACTCAACTACAAAAAAATGAAAACCATGCTCATCTCGAGCTACCAACACAAGGCAAGAAACCCTCCTCTTACCATTACCAACAACAAGGCATTCCCAATGGAGTAAGCTGACTGCTTGAAATATCTTGGGGTCATAATAGACAACACCCTGTCCTTCACAAAGCACATCAAACAGATAGAAAAATCAGTCAACATCAGACTAGGGATTCTATATTGGCACCATCCATACCTTATGCCATTAGCCCTTTTCCTCTCCATCTTCAGCTCTCTCATATAATAATTGACTATTGCCTAGTAGTGTACTGTGCTGTGTCAGAAACAACCCTAAAACGGGTGGCTACGGCACTCAATAAAGCATGTAGGCTAGTCCTTGGGGCAGAAAAACGTACCCACATCTGCGACTTGTACAAACAGACTAACTGGCTTTCACTCAGTGGCAGGATCAAATTTCAATCTTGCCTACTAGGTAAACAAGCCCAACTAGGCCTTGCACCCCTTGCATCCAGCAGCTCATCCTACCAGTTCACCAGAGGTATAACAAAAGGGGCATGTTTAGAAGTACCCTCAGCATCCCCTTCAGGAGGACATCTCTCAGCCAGTGATCTTTTGCTTACAGGGCTCCTCTCTGGCTAAATGAACTCCTGGCTGTAGTATTTAACACAAAGAACTTCTCTACCATTAAGCATGACATGAAGCAATAGCTAATCAATAATAAATGTTGTGAATACAGAAATGCATAAGGCACTCATAGCTCCCTCTGACAGGCACTCGCCATCCACTTAAGTAACTCCACTGTGGGAAATCAGACTCACTAACCCCACCCATTATGACTTTGATCCACCACAGACTCATTCTTACTCCAACATATGTTCTTTCTTGCCCCTCTCTCTGCATGCCCTTACTCCAACAATTTCAATCACATCCCTATTACACTTTTTCTGCCCCTACTGCCACTTTCTCCTCTCCACTTCCCTACTGCCATCACCACCCTAACCTGCCCTTACCATATGCTCACCTCCACACTACCTCGACCTTCACATGGTGCTCTACTAGCTCCAGCCTATCCAACACATCTCAGGGACTGAGCCTGTTTATTTCCAGCTCACACACCCCGCTCCCTCCTCCCAATACCTGCGACTATCTTGAATGAATTAGGACTCGCAACATGTGACAATGCCTGGTCCCAAGGCAGCTTTTTATTTACCTCTCAGACCTGTAATGTGCAACTGCCTGTAATCAACTTCTTAGCTACTGTAGTGTCCAGCTAGAATTCCTATGTTAGATACCTATATTTCAATTCAATGTGAATTGTTCATTGTATCTCTTGTATTGTCTCTAGATATGGAACCTTTGCAAAGCAGCTCATAGCTCAAAGGTTATTTCTGAAGTGTTAAATAAATAAATAAAAAATGTCATTCATGAAACACATTCAACCCCGCAGAGCTGTATCTGGGTCAAGCAAATATCTGCTGTCTGTGCCTACTAGTTAAAATTGCACAAAACAGAACACAAATGGTAGCTATACCAATCAATAAATAAATGCTTGCATAAGCCTTTATTCTGTTCTTCCTCTGTGATACTTTTTAATGTATACCACAGAAATTAAGACAGCCAACCCATTTTCCAATCGGCGCATTGTTATATGTTCCTTGCTGCTTGTATCCATATGGAATGTATGCGCCACACCTGCCCCCATCATCTTGTCCATCCCTACCCTACTCTCCTTTCAGTCCCCAAAATGGCCACCCCACAGCATGTGTGCACTGTGAGTCTTTTTGTGCCATACTACTGGCTGCACACTACCCCCCTCCAGACGGTGTCCTCTTCCTGTGAGTTTCAAAACTACCTCTGCCATGTCTGCTGCCTATGACATATGACCCCTGCTCCGCACAAAGTCCATAGCCAGAACCAAGAAACACTCCTGTACCCAGTACTGAATTGCTCCACCAAGTTTCAGCTCCATGCACCCTCACCTGCTAGCCTTCCTCCCCATACGCTGATGCAGCCTTACCTTACCCACCACACAAGCAAAAAAACAACATGCTCTTCATCCTGGGTTCCGGAAGGCCTGCTCTCTTCTAGCCCCCCCTCACGGAAAAACCCAACAAACAAACAAAAACCCAAGATGTTCGTACTTGTGTCAAAATCTGCTGCTGCATTACTCTGACCCCTACATGCTGTCCGGTGTCCTTCTTTAGTGCTTGGTACCACTTCTGAATGTAAGGATGCCATAAATATCTTTCCTTTTCCCCAAAATAGACATGTTAACAATTTTGTTCAGCTTCACCAGTCCACTGCTTCCAACAATTCAAATCTTTGTCTTACCCCTTACCCCATCATGGACCACCATCACCAAGCCATCCAACTGTCCCAAGAATGGCATGCTGCCAGTTCCATGTGAAAATGGTGACCCTGTGATAGCAATCACCATTTGGGTGAGACTACATTATCAAAAATGAATTTTGGCGATGTAGACTAGCAGCGAACAGCAAGACAGCGCCGAGATGTACTGGTAGCTCCCCATCCCCTATTAAAGGTCTCAACTCGGAGGCATGCTGAAGGGTGCAAAAGTAAAAAAAAAAAAACCTTATCAAAAGCGAGCACCCAGAACCAGAACCGGCACCCTCCCAACCCCAGACTGCCACCAACCCACCATGCCACACCGCCATCTCAACAGTCCACCACTGCACTACACCCCACAAACCCTCCCTCCTCTTCTACCCATTGCATGGCTTGGTCCTCCCCCATGTACGTGTATACATGCAAATCCCTGTCGCTATATGCACCGAACCCCCTATCCGGTCACCCTCCCTGCCATGTAGTTCTGTGCAAAAACACCGTGATTGAGTCGCCCTTTTTGAAAGTGCACAACCACGGTTGCCTTATATCCTGGATACCCATACTGCACAGCCTAGCTCCCTGTTGTAGCCTTGCCTGATCCCCACCTTTTTCCCCATTCGCCAAAAATGTTTTTTTTCTCTCTCTAGCTGGCCCTGCTACTTCCAGTATTGCTCCTAACTATTGACCTCCATCCAAACCCAGTACTGCATGGCCCTTCAACTATTGTCTTCCATAGCTTTCCTCTCCGCAGGTGGCCACGGCTGGCCTTTCTGTGGTGCCTGATCAAAAACTACCCACATCCAACCTCGGACCATACACAAAGTAATGCCACAAGTTGCCTCTTGCCATCACTTTTCTCCCAAATTTAAAATTTATAGTTTTTTGTTAGTTTTGCCAAACAAGAAATACCCAGCCATGCATGCAATTCCAATCCATGCACTCTGTCCCACTGTGCGTCACTCCTGCTACCAGAGCCCAATGCTTTTTCTTTTCACCTCTGCCTCAAACCTAAGCAGCTGATTCAAACCTCTAATAAGAGTGTCTACTATCTCTGTTGGACATCTCACCACACCAGCCATATCTAAATCCTTCTTAATCCACATAAGCTCCTATAAAACTCTCGTACTACTACACCAGAACTCTGTACCACCCATGAACTTTGCTTATAAGTTGATTTGCAAACTAGCAAAAAGTAGGGCTCTGTCCTTCTAACAACTACCTATATATGAATCCTTGAGACCTCCCCAAGCCTTGCCATCTAACCAATCATTTGTTCAATATCCCTTTTCCCATGACTCCTCCTGACCCCCCTCTCTCCCCATCCTCTTCCCCTCCCATTCTCATCCTAACCCACTGCTTTCACCACCTAGCATTTCATTTAGGAACCCCCTGAAAAACAGACTTCCCTTTAACAAACAACCCACTTTGAAGCACAAGCTTTGGAACCAGGAAACCCAGATTTAAATCCAACGTGCATTATATACTCACTGTGTAAGACATTGAGCAGGTCTCTTCAGTCTGCTCAACTCTAAAAACTGGATATAAGAAGGACTCCATGGAAAATACGCTGTTGTATATCAGATGGGCTATTAGAGCTGTAGATTGGGCATGGTCGAATGTAATAGTGCAGGTAGGGAGAAATGGGCAGATTGGATGGGTCAGGTAGTCCTTATATGCTGCCAAATTCTATGTTTCTGGCCAAACAAATGCTAGCTATCTTTCTATCTACAGTATCTTTCTTTCTTTCTTTCTTTCTTTCTTTCTTTCTTTCTTTCTTTCTTTCTTTCTTTCTTTCTTTCTTTCTTTCTTTCTCTTTCTTCTTCCTTTCCCCCTCTCTCTCTCTTTCTTTGTTTCTTCACACAACAAGCTGTGTACAGATACTTTCATATGCATACGGGGGAGGTGGGGTAGCATGTGGCATAGCCAAATGATTTAATAACCAGCTCCTCCCCAAATATTGTACATATATTGGGGGGGAGGCTGAAAATAAACAAAGAAAATGTGACTGCAACATATAAGCTTATCAACAATTCAAAAGAGATTCAGAATGTCGAACTATTTTAACTCCTTTTTGTACAGAACTTAAACTGATTCAAACCTAAAGCAAAGAAGGTTCACACGTATTTTCTAACCCAATCTCCCCATTGCATCCACAATGCCTCTCAAACATTTGTTGCAGAACTGTGAGATAATGATGCTCCAAATCTGGGGAAAATGTAGGAGAGTGACTGGGGAAAATGAAGGAAACTTCATCAATCACAGAGATACAAGAGATCAGAACACTGTGGAAATGAAGTCCTTTCTTTGTGCTAAATTTAATTTTGACTTTGAATTACAGAGTATAAAAATATTCTGATTAAACATCTCTGAGTTAGCAATGTGAAAGCAGTTTATCTGTGTGAGTACCTATTGCATGGGTGGTAAGGGCAGATGCAATAATTATAGAGTGATAAAATGTAGGGCTTACCTTGTTTCATGGAACAGTTGAGAGGTATGTCACATATTTGTAACATAATAGTTTAAGGTCTTAAGGGACTCTAGGTCCATCATGTCCATCTAATCCTGCTTCATCAACAGCAATGAAAAAAATGAAGTACCGGTATGTTGCACAAACATGTACTATTTCATAGAGATTACCTATCTACTGTGCAGGGAACCCATTGATTCTCCTGGTCAGCAGACATGAGTTCAGGCATAACACTGAAGGCCTGAACAGCTTTCCTATCTACTCTACTGGTAGGCTGATCCATGGGTTCACTCTCCTCTATGAGAAAATGTGCCTCCTAATATTACTCCTCAATTTATCACCTCTGAGATTCAAGTCTTGCCTCTACATCTTGCTGGGTGACACTGGATGAAACATCTCTATATATTCAGGCTTCAGTACCCTTAAGTATGCATTAAATTGAGGTTATGTTCCTCACAGCCTACTTGGAAGAAAGGGGAGATGATTTCATGCAGTATTACATGACGTACTAGTGTATCACTTAGCAAACTGGAATATATGAGGGCAGTAGTGGACTATCATTGGCTCCCAGTTCCTATGCAAGCATGCACTGAGTGCAACTTGGAGGGTGCCATCCTCAGTCTCCAGCAGGAAGGTGCCAGCAACAATTCTCAAATGACTGCTGACCAATTTATGGGGCATGAAATGAATGAGGTGGCTGAATGGAATAAACATTTAACAGACTCTCATTATGATGAGTTCCCTAAATTGTTTCCTAGGTCCAGGATGCAGTGAAATGCAGAGTCGTCGATCGACATGAGGAGGGGCAATGGTGATTCTGGTGGATCATTTCAAAATGGCCATGCCCAGTTAATGGTAGGACAAGAATCTTCGGTGAGGTGACACACATAAGTATCCTTATTTAACCCATATCATTCACCATCCTAAACCTCTGCCTGAGCCCCAATTCCCTTGACATTCTGTAGTAAGGACTACTGGGAAGAATGGCACAATACAGTCTTCTGTTACATTAAGCATGGAAATTGGACAAAGGGATTTAGGAGTTCTGAGGAATGCCCTGATTTCTACACTGCATGCAAATATTGCCACTGCCAGTTCCCTTCCCTCACACCTTCCCCACTCCTTGAGCTTGAAAAGCATTTAATATTGTGTGTCACATCTCACTTTTCAGATGATATAGTTTTAGAAAAAACAGAAGGCATAGGCATGCTTGTGTGACTGAAACAGAATATTTTGAAGCATTTACAAACCAGATATAGGTTTACTTAAAGCTCACATATTCTGGCCAGCTTGCCAGCTCAGCAGCAGAGCTGCCACACTCCATGTCAGTGACTCGGTTTCAGAAACAAGCCCAGATGGCTGGGTGGTTGGCAGAGGTAGGACAGCCTGTCCCATATTAACATACATATGAGCATACAAAATTTACAGAAGAAGAAGGCCATATGATATGATCTATCGAGTCTGCTCATTGTGGAGCCCATGAAAATTGCATTACATGGTGCTTTGCCCCCCTCCTTGGCACTCTAACCCTCCCCTTGGCTGCATCCTACCCCTTTTAAATCTCCCAACCATTATCTGGTTTACAACCTTCTATAGTAACTCATTCCACCTGGCCACCACACTCTCTGTTAAGAAGTTATCACATGCCCCCTTCCTGTACCTTTCACCCACTAATATGGGGGTATGCCCCCTTATGACATTTTTTTTATTGAATCTAAAAAACTCTACAAGAGTGCTCTTGTTTATACCTTTGAGGTATTTGAAAGTCTCAATCATGTACCCTCATTCCCTTCACTCCTTGAATGGGTGCATGTTTAGATTTGTCATTCTTTCTTCATGTGAGATCCCCTGTAGACCCTTGATCCCATCAGATGCTCTCCTCCTTCAGAAAGGGTGGGATAGCTGCAGTCTCCACAACGATTCTGCCACCTAAGTGAACTGCATGGGTGGCAGTGCAGCAAAGACTCTGGTTGGAAGGGGCAGACATCATCTGAGTTCTACAGTAGCGTGCTCTACATGTGGGCAGGATTGGAGTTCTGCAAGTGCCAGTATACAAAGGGGATGGGACTGCAGCACATAGAAAAACATCCCATCTCTTTGCTGGAACACAGGACAGACTTGGGCCCAATCCTGGACAACTGGCAACACATTGAGGAGATTCTTAAAGGAAGACCAGCACCTCAGCAAGAACTAGTTAATTCTGGCAAGTCCCACTTTTTTGGGCAAGCTGGGCTGGGTAAGGGGTTATTGACAGAGAAGTCGAGGCATAGGGCTGGGTGGTTACCACTGGATTGGGGCAAAGCTAAAGGGGCCAAAAAATGAAAATAAATAAAAAGCCCACATATTTCTTACTATGCTTGTTGTTCATTCATTTGCATAATTTGCATGCAATATTGTCATTGTCATGAAGCCTGAACAGCTTGGAATGCAGCTGAGTGCTATCAACTACTGTATACAGTTTTATTTTGTAAATGTAAACAATACTTTTCAAGATATGTTGCTGTTTCTAACACTATTACAGCTTTCCTCATATTACAGGATAGCAAAACCACCTTTGGTCACTTCACAAGGTTCCCACCCTTCCTGTTTACTATAGCCCACCAATGCACACACACACATACACACACAACACTAGAATATACCCCTTCAGCAAGGTATCTCTGCTCTGTACCAGGAGAAACTTACATTCAGCGGTGGGGATGAGCAAAATGAGGAAATAGGATATGCGGTGCTGATGAGATTTTGCTGGTTCTAATAGAGTCCAGATTAATTGCCAGAATATCATCCTCTAGATGGTCCCACCAATCTTCCTTGTCCTCTTCCAGCTTCCCGCCAACCACAACCCCTAGCATAGTCATGTGACATGCACTTCTTTGAAAGTGAACTGGAGGGGATGTAATACACTCATTGGTCATGAAAGTGTGGGACCTATGTAATTCATTGTTAAGCTTTTTCATCTTTTGTTAGTCTCTCATCCCATCATGCAGAAGGTTCTGTTTTCAGGGCTTTCCTTTCCTGCCACTAAATACACATAAAGACAACTGCAAGAAAAAACAATGGACTGGAGCCAGAAGCAAAAATATTCATAGTGACAGGCAAACAGGCTCAGCTTCTCAGTCACCATATCAAGAAGGAATAGGTAGCACACATTGTTCCAAGTTAAAAAGCTTTAATGTTAAAAAAAAAACAGCAGCACAGATACATGAAACCCCTCTTGAGAACAGCCAAACATTTTTGTGCATAAACTAGCACTTTCTGAAGGCTGATGAGATAGCCCTGAGAAAGTGTTAGTTCACGCGCGGAAATCTTTGGCTGTTCTCATGAGAGGTGTCACATATCTGTGCGGCTGGCTTTTTTGAACATTAAAGCTTTTTAACTTGGAGAGACATGTGCTACCTATTCCTACTTGAAGTGGTGACTGAGAATCTGAGTTTGTTTGCCTGCCATTTTTCTGCCTCTGACAAACAGCCATGACATACCCACCATCAAAGAACTGCAGAACTAGCCATAGTGCTGGCAAAAAACAGAGTGAAGCTGAAGCCCAGACTCAAAAGGTTATATTGAGAAATTCAAGAGCTGCCACACTGAATCATATACTCACTGAATCATATACCTACTGTACAGTGATGTGTTGGTGGGGTGCTATGCAGAGGGAGAGCTCTATCTATGAGTCTACTCTCCCCTGGAATCCTACATAGAAATTTGGTAATTTAAGGCCACAAGGGACTGTAGGTCCATCATGTCAACCCCACCTGCATCATAAGCAGGGACGCTGTTTGAACATGTACTACTTTACAGGGATTCACTAACCACTGTACTACCGAGGCTGCCCTGTGATTCCTTTAGTAAGTGGAATTTTGCACAAGCTTACTTTTAAGGTGTGTATTGTCCTCCTTATGGTTTTACCATAGAGTCAGCAGTTACTAGGACAGCTAGCCCTAACAAACACTAAGAGTTAAAATGAGCTGCACTCCAGAAATGCAGATATGGAAGGCAATTACAAAAAAGTAGTATGTGGCTCAGAAACTAAATAGTGCTCAAATTTATTCAAAAAGTGTCAACCACTACATGCTATCAGTACATAAATACATGCAGTGCTATGTAAAATAAGTGTGGAAATACATCTTCATGGAGAGGATTGTGGATGCCTGGAACAGTCTTCTAGCAGGGGTAGTGGGGCCAAAAACACTTGTGGGCTTCAACCATGCATGGGATAGGCACAAGGGAATCTTGATAAGGAAGCAAGGTTGGGGGGGAGGCAGCCGATGATCAGGTTAAGTCTACAGTGATAGTACAGGCAGAAAAAAAGAGAGGCAGATGCTGTGCCAAGCAGTCCTTGTATGCTGAAAAATTCTCTGTTTCTGTGTTAAATAAGTTAAAGTACAAAGTTCCCAATTGTGCTAATGTACCTCACCACAAATGCCACAGGGCTTGAACATGGCCCCAGTCTCTTGGGTGGCAGTACAATGAGCCACTGAGGTTAGCCCATCTCAGATCATTTTCTAATTTTTAATAGAAAAGTCAAGCAGTTTAGTTCCAACATTTTATAAATTCACATGAGAAGCAGTTATAGCAAAAAAGCGTCTTTGAAAAAAAAATTAATTTCTGATTCACTAGTACACAACATTTACAGTACAAATGTCTGCCAGAAAGGCAAACCAGTGCTTCTACAGGAATGTAACACAACACAAAGTACTACCTTTAGATTTTATTCAGTATTTAGCATTCATTTGAAAATTAGACGACCATGAATTAAGATAAATTATTAGGCTGCTAAGCCCAGTAAGTGCCTTGTTTATGTATTGTCAAATCATGATTTCCACTAAAGTTGATTTTGAACACAATATATTAAAACTCTGCCACTCGCTCTCTCTCTCTCTTCCTCTTTCTCGCTCTCTCATTCTCTTTATCTTCTCTGTTTCTCTATTTTCCTTTTTCCCCAGACTGACTTTGAAAAGGATGTAGACATGGCCTGCAGATCAGGTATGTACTGACAAGACCTTCATTCTATTGCTGTTGGGAACAGTTCACGACTGAATCAAACTTTTGGGGAACTTTGCTGTCTCACGGCATTAAAATGGCATGTACACTTACAAGGTTTATTCTCCTGATTTTAATTCACACATGGTTTGCCAGTGCAAGCCTAGTTTACAGGCAATCTTTTTGGATGCATTTTTTTTTCTGATAATATTTCTTACCAGCATATTTCATTGTGGGCTATATTTACAGTAACACAATTGACATAAAAAGTCTTGTAATCTGATGATTAGCTGTGGTCGTTATTCACGGGTAAACCATGCAATAACCTTTGGCTAAGGAAAAGTATTTACAAAAAACGCAAACATGTTTACATTTATTGTACATATGGTTCCATTGTACTGTATTATCACAGTAAGGCACTCCAGGATGTGGGTAATTAAGGGTTTAATCACATCTCGTGTGGTTAAGTCACTTGGCTGTGCCTCATGACACCCCACACAAGGCATGGGTAAGTATCCCAATAACCCACACTCTTGTCATGCTCATCAGTACCATGGTTGTTTCTCAGTTTTTACATCTTACGGTGTATTCTCACTTCAAAAATCAAAAAAAAAAAATTATCTGCCTTACTTGAATCACTAGGATTAATGTTAACCACCTCACCTCAAGATTTCAAGTTTTGATATTTTATGGTACCTTTCCCTTAACATTAAACAGATGGTGGGTTGCTCTTGCTATATTTGTGAAACTAGTGACATTTACAGTACTTACATAGCTAGCAGGTGAACTATTTGCAGACCAACTCTTAATGTTACTTCCAACAGTAAAATGCTGCTTTTTAAATGTTAAATCTCTCACTGTATCTGATGTAGGTTTTTAGAAAATCTAAGTTACTGTTGTGACTACAGTAATTCTACACAAGCAGTTCTTAAAAAGTTACCCAATAATTGCATTAATAAGTATCATGTTGAGAATTGTACAGTTCTGTATATGCAGAATTAGCTACTGCTGAGCACTTGAAATACAAACTTTTAATAAGCAAGAAATAATGTGATCTAATTGGGAATACAACCCTGGCCCCCAGAATACTGTGCTGGTGCTCTGTAAGTAAACATAGATCAATTGGTTACCCTGTCTGAACTTTCCACAATCATTTTTATGTTGTCTTGCATGCGCAGTGCAAGCAACATTTTCTGGCAGCTTGCTGGAGTAGCGGGTTGTGGAGGTGCAGCAGTGTTGTGGCCAATGGCACCACTGCTTTCTTGGGCTGGTCTGTGTGGCATCAATGAATGAGCATGCTGTCTATGACAGCAGTTGAGAAGCATACCACCAACCTGAAACAATTTTGCCGTTGCAATGAGGGAGCACCCCATCATTGCAGGGCATGCCTTGCCTGCTGAAACATTTCAATAAACAGTAGCAGCTGTCTCCGTCCACCTGTCACAATCCTTAGAAAGCTGACTATAGGGGTGCTCAATCCCCTTGTTGGCATGTTTATAACCCCCCCTCAAGATTGTGTGGCACACTGGGAGCCGACCCCAGTGTGCATCACGCTCCAGAATTCTTCACTATTACCCTGAAGCCAACCACATCAGCATGTTCCTGCCCCCTTCCCATCCTACCCCCACTGTGTGCCACACTGGGAGCCCACCACAGTGTGCCCAACAGGTGATATATTTCACCTGTAAGTTAAAAAAACCTTCCCTCAATGTCCGTTCCTAAAAGAAAAAAGGTCCATTGTTACATCTGGAGCACCCTTCCCCCAACCTGCACCCACCATCTGTGCACTCCACCTCCCCGCACCCCCCTCACCCTATATTTACATCTGGAGCCCAGCCCGATGATCTTCGGTGGAGCGGGAGATGTCTGAACTCTTCAAAAGCTGACCATGAGCTGAAGAAAATCACAGTAAGCTGTATAATGGCATCAATTGGGGGGTCAACTAAGGTGGATATCTTGGCAATTTTTTGTGACTTTTGGCTCCAAATTTTCAACATGAGGTTCTTGGGACCCCACCTCATGAACTCAGTCACTGTCATTTCATTATTCTCTCCCATGCAGTCACTGCACGGAATCACCTTTCAGGACCAATTAATGAAATGACAGTGCCACTGTTCATGAGGTGGGCTTCCAAAAAGCCTATGTTGCAAATTTGGTGAAAAATTCCAAAAAAAATGACTGTTATGAGCATGCATTGCATAGTTTCCATGCAAGCTCATAAGTTCAAGAATTTTTTATATTTTCACTCCAGATTTTCAACATTGCAATTTTTTCACATCTCCTTATGAACAAAACAGCTGTCATTCTTCACATTATGCCCGAAATGTCTTTTTGCACATCTGGTGCACAATGGTGTGGTCACTCTGGGAAATCAATGTTCGGGACAGATTAAGAAAATCACAGTGACACTGTTCAGGAGCAGAGGTCTCAAAATGCCTATGCTGAAAATCTGATGAACAAATTCCACAAAATGACTGTGTTATGACCTTGCGTTGTGCAGTTTCCACACATGCTCATAACTTCGAGAAATTTTAATATTTTCACTCCAGATTTTCAACATTGCCATTTCTTCACACCTCCTTATGAATGGTATAGCTGTAATTTTTCACATCTTGCCTGAAATGTGTTTTCGCACATCTGGTGGAGAATGGCACAGTTGCTGTGAGTAATCAACATTTGGGACAGATTAACAAAATCACAGTGCCACTGTTCATGAGCAGAGGTCTCAAATGCTCTCATGAGATTGGGTCAAAAAAAGCCCATGTTGAAATTTGGAGTGCAAATACCAAGAAACACCTGGGGCATTAGTGTTTCTAACTGTAAGGTCCCACCTTGTAGAGACTGACATGCATCAGGGTGTGACTTTGGATTGTCGGCTGTAATGCTCACACCATTCCACCCCTGCCACCACCCTGCAGCCAGTGAAAGGCATGAAGATGTTCCTTGGACTCTTCAGCCCCAAAGTTCACCCCATTCTCCTATACTGCATCCATCTTAACATATTTCCTTATTGAATGGGGTGAGCGTAAAGCCAGATGACCGCAAGGCACAACACAACACTTTTCAGAGTCTGCAGAGTAGGGTGAGGTGAAATGGCATTAGCGTTGTGGCCGATGACCCAAAGACACACCTCAGTGCCTGTCAGTGTCTGCAGGGTGGAGTGGGGTTGGAGTCAGTTCCATACTTCACTGCTATTCCTATTATGCACCTCTCTAACTCATGCACTACCGATGCCAATGCGAGCAAGACAACATTCGGCATTGACAAATGCTTGTTGTTTCTTGAATTGACAATAATGACATGGATAGAATGAATCTAGGAAGCTGACTGCCTGAGAGGAACTTTCTGCTATTATTATATCTCACTGAAAAATCACAGCTTGAAAGTGCCTATAGCTCAGCAGCCTCCTCACTTACTTTTTCATACATTCACCCACTCTCTCATATGTAGTGCCCTCGGACAAAATGACAGTCCTGGCCTCACTTGCTTTTTTCAAAATATAACCAAGGCACTCCATCATTCTTGCCTCACAACATACTCCAGGTGTGGCGAAATCCTATGATATAGCACACTCTATCATAGAAATATAGACATTGATAGCGAAAAAGGCCCTGTTGTAGCCTATGCAGTCTGTCTGTTACTGGTCTGCATTTGCTCCCAGCCTAACTGTAGGCAGGAGTTAGTGTACCTCTAGCCCTGAATGTATTTTGGCACCATCCTCCCCTAGTGTATTCACCCCTTCCCCTCAACAGCCCACCCCCAATCCTTCCTCAGATTTGGACTATTCCCCTGTACTTATCCAACTTGTTCTTCAATCTGCAGGGTTCTACTCTGACTACTTCTTCTGGCAATTCATTTGTTTCCCCAACCATCTTCTATCTATGGCTTCTTGTTACTCTGCCCTTGCTTCTTGTAAACAGGGCATTGCTGTCCACTTTACTAATAACTCTGAGGAACTTAAAGGTCTTTATTATGTCCTCTCTCTTACATAGAAACATAGAATTAGAAGGCAGATAATGACCGCTTGGCACATTCAGTCTGCCCATTTCTCCCTACCTACACTATTACCACAGACTGTGCCTGATCTGCAGCTTTTTCACCCTTCCCCTTCCTTTTCACTAAGATTCCCTTGTACTTATCCCATGCATTCTTGACCACCCACCCCCACTGTTTTCTCACCCACCACCTCCGCTCGAAGGCTGTTCCAGGAATCCACCATTCTTTCTGTAAAGAAGTACTTTCAACATCTCTCCTGAATCTGCTCTAGTCCAGCTTCATAGCATGTCTCCTTGGGGGCCACAAGCATGTAAATATGCATACCAGGAGGAGGCTTGGGGCAGAAGGAGCATGGGGAGTGCCCTAGGGTGTCAAGGAGGCAGTGGCAATGACAGGGTTGTGATGAGGCACCCGGCGGGGGTACCATTTGCAAAGCCACACAACTGATCAGGTGGGACCACTTTGTGGTACGGATTAACAGGGATGGACAGGGATATGGCCTGAGATGGGCATAGATCTAGCACCTGCCCCATAGCTGCAATAACTCCCAAGCCTGTAGGTGGGAGACAGCCTGCCACAATGCGGGAGAGTGGGTACTGGGTGGCTGTTGCAGATCCTCCATCACTGTCAGCCCTCATCTTGCAGCCACAGCATCCCACCTACAGGGTTGGAATTTGTTGCACCTATGGGGCAGGAGCAAGGGCTGTACCCTCCTGGGGCCATGTCACTGTCTGTCCCTGCCAACCCCCCACAAAACAGTCCCATTTGATCAGCTATGTGGCTTTGCAAATGGCACCCCTGCCGGGTGCCATATCACAACCTTGTCATTGCTGCTGTCTCCCTGATGCCCCCTAGGGCATCCCCATGCTCCTTCTGTCCCCAGCCCTCTACTTTCAGGTCCCCACCCCAAATTTCCACAGTATCTGGTAATGGAGCATGGCCCTTAGACCACCTCTTGTCTGGTTTAAACTGAGCCCCCTGTTGCATCCATGGCAGGGCTTTCAAAATTGCAAAAAAGGGGATGGTGCAGCCCTGCCATGGTGCAAGCCACCTTGCTCTTCTGTTGCAAGGGTGGCACAAAGAGGCTTGATTTTGACACAGCCTGAGTTGGAAAATCGGGATTGACACAAAGTTTGATGGATGGTGCCACTTGCGCCATATTCATTTAGTGCAGGCACCTTGCATCAAACATGACTTTTTTAAAATTGGGCCAGTGCTTTCCAGAACTGGACACAGTACTCTAGGTGTGGTCTTACCAGCAGTCTATACAGAGGCAACACCACCTCCCTCTTTCTGCTGATGATACCCTTCTCTGTGCACCCCAGTATCCCATTAGCCCTCCCTACTGCCTTGTTGCACTACCTGGTCACCTTTAGCTCATCCAATATGATTACTACCATATCTCTTTCCTGCTTGGTGGTCATCAGTTCCACTCCACCCTTTTTGTACTCCAGTTCTGGGTTTCTGTGCACTAAGTGCATTATTCTGCACCTTTTTGCATTGAGACCCAACTGTCATACCCTTGGCAACTCCTGTCTAGTTTTTCAGGTCTCTGCTCATCCATTCCGGCCCCCCTGGAGTGGCCAGCCTATTGCAGATTTTGGTGTCATCTGCAAAGAGGCAAATTTTTCCTTCTAGCTCATCCACAATGTCACTTATAAAGACATTAAGGAGGACCATTCCCAGTACTAATTTCTGAGGTACCCCGCTGGTCACCCCTCCTTCCTTGGCGTGAACTCCATTTACTGCCACCCTCTGTTGCCTATCCCCTAACCAGTTTCTTATCCAGTTTACAACCTTTGGATCCACTCCTAAGATACCTAGCTTGCTTATTATTCTCCTGTGTGGAACAGTGTTGAGAGCCTTACTGACATTTAGGTAGGCCACTTCCACTGCTCCACCTTGATCTAGTTCCTTGGTCATCGAGTCAAAGAAATCTATCAGATTCATTTCACATGACCTCCCCTCTCTGAAGACATGCTGCCTCAGGTCTTGTAACCCACTGGATTCAAGATATTCCACAATCCTCTCCTTCAGCAGTGATTCCATTAACATTCCCACCACCGAAATCAGGCTGACTGACCCATACTTGCCAGCCTTCTTCTTGCTACCCCTTTTGTCTTGTGGGACTATATCCACCCTCCTCCAGTACTCCAGAACAATTCTTGTTTCTGATGAGCTGTTAAACAGAACTGTCAGAGGTGTAGCCAGTATTTCCCAGAGCTCTCTCAGTGCCTTTGAAAGCACCCCATCTGGCCCCATTGCTTTGTTCACCTTCAGATTAGCAAGTCACTTCAGGACTTTCACCTCCAAAAAAAAGACTTGTGTCCACCTCCCTCCATCCAAAGCTTGTTACTTTCTTGTGGCCTTGTCCTTTCTCCTTCCTTTGTGAACACTAACCAAAAGCATTTGTTCAGGATGTCAGCCTTTTCCTGGTCCCCCTCTAAACAGTTCCCCCTTCCCATTTTAACCTTACAATCCCACCCCTGGTCTTCCTCTTTTCATTAACATACCTAAAAAATGTCTTGTCCCCTTTTGTTATCTCCTGGGCTATTCTCTCTTCAGTTTGTACCATTGCACTACTTACTGTTTTGCCTGCTTCCCTCTGTTTATCCTGATACACCTCCCTATCCTCCTCCCTCTGCACCTCCTTCTACCTTCTTTTCTCCACTTTTCTCCCCCTACTCGACTATGGCGATGTAATCTATTCCTCCACCACTCTTGCAAATCTAAGTAAACTGGACATCCTTTATCACCGGGCGTTACGGTTCATTACCAACTCCCCTTACCGTTCGCATCACTGTGACTTATATGCAGCTGTTGGTTGGACATCCCTTACTACTAGACGCCTGCTCCATGCTGGGCTATGGACTCTTAAACTGCTCCTGCAGAAATTGCCAAGCTATCTCTCTTCCTTTATTGGTACCTCCACATAGTACATACTCGTTAAGAAAATCTGACTTTATTATGCTTGACATACCAAGGACGCGGACTTTGGTAAATGTGCTATTGCATATGCCCTTCCTCCATTTGGAACCAATTACAAACCGTACTGAAACTAACTAACACAGTTTCAATAAACTTCTACCAATCGCTAAGTTCAGCCAAAATAAAAGACACCTCTAACTGTCATTAAGTCTCTTCCTTCCCCATGTGTGCCATATTTATCCACTGGTAAGGTATAATTGATTTGTCATATTAACTGCTTTCCCTTCCCCTTCTACTCCTGGCTTTACCTATGCTTACGCTCCACTGCTACTCTATCAAATCACTCTTCCCCCCATATCAGTTGTAGACTGTTGTTTGTTCTAGCTGCCAAAATATATGTATTGCACACACCAGTCATCATGTTTCATTTATCAGTATGCAACCTGTAAGTCACTTCCCTGTCTCATATCAATGTTTACCACCTACGGTCACCCTATGTGGTACCCTTGTATGTATATCCAGCCTGTATCACGCAGCGTGCATTTCATGTATATACTGTTATTACCTATCTGTGTTTGTACTTTAAGGCCGGATATTTAAACTTTGCCATTCTGAGCGCAAGCCTTGTGCTGCTCAAAATAGTTGCGCAGGGGGGGTGTGGCGCGGGCGATATTCAAAGGAGTTGCGCTGCCTGAAGCAACTCCTTTGAATATCACCCCAACCACAACCACTGTGCATGGCCCAATGGAACTGCGCCACTGCAAGTTGTCAGAGTTGAGCATTAAACTTGCGGTGGCGCAAAAGTACACCGTGCCGCCATCTTCTTCCGATATTCAAAGGTGACATGCAAATGGGGCCATAATTCATGCAAGGCAGGGGAGCCATTTGCATCTGATTATGTCCCCATTTGCATGCCATTAGCATGTAGGCGCCTCGATCCCTCGAGGACTCTGCTTCAGCCACCCTGCCAGGCAGCAGCCTGGGGGACCCACACACCCTGCAGCCCGATCGCGGGCAGAACGTGAAAACAACCCCCTCCCAAACATCTCCCAATGCCCGATCGCGGGCAGTATGTATAATAATGACCACGCCGAAACATCTCCCAAAGCCCGACTGCGGGCAGTATGTATAATGACAACCCCGCCCCAAACATCTCCCAATGCCCGATCGCGGGCAGTATATAGTAACCCCAAACATCTCCCAATGCCCGATCGTGGGCGGTATGTATAATGACCCCCCAAACATCTCCAATGCCCAATCAGGGCAGTATGTATAATGACAACCCCACCCCCAAACATCTCCCAATGCCCGATCGTGGGCGAGTATGTATAATGACAACCCCTCCCAAACATCTCCCAATGCCCGATCGCGGGCAGAGCATGAAACAACCCCCTCAGTGCCGATCGCGGGCAGAATGTAAAAGACCTCCCCAACCCAAATATCTCCCTGGTGGTCCAGTGGACCGTAATGCCCGATGCGGGCAGAATGTCAATGACAACCCCCAGACTCATCTCCCTGGTGTCTAGTGTCCCCCCAGCCCACCCACCTGGCCCCCCCCCCTCCCCCTGGCAGCGGGCGGCAGCATCCCACCCGCCTGCTGCCCGCCAACTGACTGTCGGTGAGGGCTGCCGCCCACTGGTGCAGAGCTAGAGCCAATGGGCGTGCAGCCCATACCATACATGACAGTCCAGATTTGTGACCGTCATATACGGTATGGGCTGCATTAACTCTAGCTCTGCACCAATGGCATGCAGCCGGCCGCGAGTCAGTCGGCAGGTGGCGGGCGGCAGGTGGTGGGATGCTGCCACCCGCCGCTGCCAGGGGGAGGGTGGTGGGGCTTCGTGGGTGGGTGGGGTGGGGGACACTAGACAACAGGGAGATGTTTGGGGGCTTGTCACTGGACATTCTGCCTGCAATCGACATTCGGTCCACTGGACCACCAGGGAGATATTCGGTTGGGGGTCTTTTACATTCTGCCCACGATCGGGCACACAAGAGGTTGTTCACGTTCTGCCCGTGATCGGGCATTTGGGGAGATGTTTGGGGGGGTTGTCATTCACATTCTGCCCCGATCGGGCACTGGGGGTTGTCAGTATACATTCTGCCCGCGATCAGGCATTAGGGAGATGTTTGGGCGGGGGGGTTCTTTTCACATTCTGCCCACAATCGGGCTGGTGGGGGGGCACAGGAACTGAGTTGGGGGCCAGCCACGGGTGGCAGCTGCTGTGTTGCACCCTGCAATACAACAGCTCAACTGTGGGTGGCCCTCAACTTGATCCTTTTTTTTTGGCTCAAAGTTGTGCAGGCGCAGGTTGGGGGCTGTGCCTGCACAACTCTGCCCAGCCCGACTGAATATCGGGTTGTGCAGTTTATGCATGGTTCCTCCCCCTCCTGTTGAGCATGCATTCATTTGCATTGCGCTGTTGCTCAACCTGTTTTCAGTGGCACAACTGCCTCCTGCTGAATATCGCAGAATGGCGCAATGTAGGACTTGCGCATGCGCAACCCTGTTGCGCATGGCGCAACCCTTTTGAATATCTGGGCCTAAGTGTTTATGTCACAGGACCTCCTTGTGAATGAGCTTGCTCAATGTAGTTTTCCTGCAGTAAACTTGAACTTGAACTTGAACTTCTGATTGCTACCCTTTTTGCCTTTACCTTTTCAGTCACCTCTTTCAAGAACCATCATGTTCTCTTCTTCCTCTTGGTTTTGCTCTCTTGTTTGACACAGCTGTTTGTTGCCTTTACTATGCTCCCTTTTATCTTTGCCCACTGTTCCTCCACCCCATGCAGGCCATCCCCCCCTGCCAGGTCATCCCAGAGGCGTTCACCCATCTTTATAAAATCTGCCCTCCTGAAGTCCAGGACTCTCTCCCTTATGTGGTTCGATTCTGCAGCTGTCCTTGTATTGAATCACACCATATAGTGATTGCAGGTCCCCAAGAGGTCTCCCACCTTGACATCTGCAACACTGTCCCTGTTAGTAAGTACCAGGTCCAGTATTGCCCCAAACTTGAGTGGGTTCACTGACTAGTTGCTTGAGAAATGCTCATTGCATAGAGTCCAGGATGTCCCTGCTCCTAGCTGAAGCTGCAGCTGGGAGGCTCCAGTGTGTATCTGGCAGATAAAAGTCCCCCACAAGCAGCACCTCCCTGTTTTCTGCCATCTTGCCAATGGCTTCCACCAGTATCTTATCTAATTACTCCCCCTTCTGGTCTCCAGCATCAACCTATTGTGAGTCTTCAGTAGGGATTGGTATACCAGTCATGTTGCACATGTGGACCCCCCTTCTGGATCAGGCCAACTAGACTAGAGCATATATGCTGCATTTCATGGCTCAACCAGCATTTAATGTTGACTTGGCCTGGGATCTGCTGGCCTGATTTACAACAACATTGTTTGTCATTTAATTTTACTTTCATTTTTTTATTTGTTTGTAAATCAGACAACCTTTGAGATAAGTGCTCATTTGCAATGGTTTCACATTAAGTATTGTAACACACATATTTGGATTCAGGCAGCATACTGTAGGTGAGCATTTGTCAATACAATCAGTGCATTGGATACATGCAGCTCAACTGAGCACTGTTGAAGCAACAGTAATCAAATATACAATGCAAGTATTACTTTAATGAATAAATCAGTTGATTATTGTAGATATAATTACTGTACTTCCAAGATTAGTTCAGAAGGAAGAGGGGGATGGCGGGAGTGGGAGGCAAGGTTGCAGGACGTCATTGGTCGACTGGGGAGAGGGAGGGGTAGGGATTGAATAATATGCCAATAAAATCACCCCTTTATTCCTCCCCAGCCATGCTGCAATAACCAACAGCCATAGTCATCTTCCACTCTCTGATAGCAGCACCCAAACTCCTTCCCTCGAAACCTCTACAAGAGAATAAAAAAAATGCCCTGTAAATGAAATATTCCTTCACAGGAGCAGGTGCCCTACAATGCAATGTCCACCACTGTCACAATAAAAAATGAATTGGTGATGTGCTGTCATATAGTAACAACTCATTGGCTGTTTCTTAGCCAATCAGGAGTTAGTATAAGACATGGTATCAATTAATTCATTATTGTGTCAGTGCAAACACTAAAGGGTAATGATTACTTCACCACTGAGCAACTGTTTCTTAACTTTCTTTTACTGGGTATTTTTTTATTCACTTTATTGGGACTGTAGGAGGAGGAGGAGAAGACGTGTCAGCCTCTGCTTCCAGAGAGTGGTAGAGTGGGGGTTAATCATGCATAAGAATGTCTAGGACTGCACCAGTGTAGGGGAGACATGAATGGGTGATTTAATTGATGCAAGATTCATTTTCAAATAATGTCAAATGAAATTTACTTACTTCATGGGACTAAGGGGTACAGGAGAGGGAGTTTCTTTGTATACAAGGCCTGCATGGAGTAAGGGGGTGGTCACAGTATTGCGGGAGACCATGAGTGTGGTAGTGGTGGTGGTGGTGGGGGGCTTGCAACCAGAAGAATGGGAATTGGGATTGGCTGAAAAAAATATAAAACTGCCAACACAGAAAAGGGTAGAAGTGAGACTAAGTATGCAGAATTTTCTGAGATATTTTTTAGATGTTGTCTGGGATCAGAGTAAATCATAGTAAATCAGAGTCAATCAAAATACTTTTTGAAATAAATCAGAGTCTGAAGCAGTACCATCTCACGGCCAACCCACTCATCCCTACTCTCCAGCCTCTCCTCATACATCTTCCCTTGCCACCCCTGAACCATCTTTGTAGCCTCCAGTGAACAGCCTTCAACAGGTCCCTATCCTTCTTCAAGTGCGGACTCCAGAATTGCACACAGTAGTGCAGGTGAGGACTTCCTATGGATCAGTACAGGGGCAGTATCATCTCCTTCCTTTTTCTGCTAGCAAACACCTCCCTATCACTGGGGTAAGGAAAATGGGAAGGATAAACTGAGGACGGAGGAGAAGGAGGAGTTTAATAAGTGATTGAAGGGATGGTGTCAGGAGGAGGGGTACTACTTTGTGGGGGACTGGGGTCTTCTGGGAATTGAGGCTTTTCAAGTGTGACTGCCTTCATCTAACAAGAGAGAGGACCAATGCACTGGGGCAAAAGTTTGAAATCTACTGTACTTCGGTGGACAGATAAACTGACTGTGGGAAAGGCAGAGACTAGTGATACCACTGAGAGGGACTGAAAAGTGGGAAATCTAGGTAGAACTCCCCTTGAACTATGGGCTAGAAACATCTGGAGGGCAAAGCAGTATAAGTTCATAAAAGGGTAGAGAATGATGCCACGGAGGGAGGCTCACTAAGCCTGCAAAAAAAAAAAAACAAGAACAAGAAATTAAGGAGACTGAAGAAAAATGAAGGGGGAAGTCATAAAAAACAAAAACAAAATGGGTGTGAGCACACGATGGAAGGTGGCCTGGCTTAATACCATGATCCTGGGAAACAAAATCAGTGAGTCTAGGCGATGGTAGCAGATGTTGGATTGGACCTCATAACCATTACAGGAACTTGTGCCACAGAGAACAGTGGCTGGTAGCTGAAGCGCCCAGCCTACACCATGTATAGGCATGATAGGGGTAAAGGTAAAGGAATAGGGGTAGCCCTGTATGTCAGGGAAGGAATTGAGAGAGTGGAGGATAGATGCTTTAGGGGAGGGAATGGGGTAATAGAATCACTGTGGGTTCAATTCATTAAGTTTTCAGGTAAAAAAAAAATTGCACTTGGGATTGGTCTACAGACCACCAGGGCAGGGGTACAAGAGCAAAAGTGAACTGGGGCAGAAGTAGGGGAAGGTTGCAGCAAAGAGGTATATGGTCATAATGTGGGATCTGAACCTGCCAGAGATTGACTAGGACATTCCATCAGCTAAGAACACCAGAAGCTAGGCCCTGCTAGATACATTGCCAGACTGCATGCTAGTGCAGCTGGTCAAGGAGTCCACAAGGCAGGCTGACATTCTTGACTTGGTGCTCACCCACTCAGAATGTGTAGGAGTAGTGTGGGTTGGGGAATCACTGGAGTTCGGCAACCATAACAACATATAGTTTGAGCTGGCCCTTGGTACCAGTAAGACCTCGTCAGAGGCTGAAGTTATTAATTTCAGAAGGGAAACCTTCATCTCTATAAAGGAATTATTTTGGAACAAGTTAACTGAAGTGGACAGTATCAGGGAAGTAGAGAAGTGATGCAGATAAATACAAGGGCCATTCTCGAGGCAAGAAAGACATGCATTAGAATGGTTACCAAAAGGAAGAGGTACAAGAGACCAATATGGTTCTCTGAAAAGGTCAGGGAGGCAGTGAAGGGCAAAAAATGGCTTTCATCAGGTATAAGTAGAAGCAGGGGGATGAAGAATGGGGGAAGTATCAAGTAAGAACTAGGGAGACCAAGAGGGCAGTCAGGAATGCAAAAGCAGACACAGATCTCCATATTGCAGAGTGGGTCATGGACAGGGAAAAATAATTTTTCAGGTATATAATGAAAGAAAGAAAGATGGGTCACGGACTTCTTAAGCTAAAAGAGGAAGGTTGGGTAATGGAGGAAGATTAGCAGAAAGCAGTCATTCAGAATAATTACCTCTGTTTAGTATTGACTAGGAAGTACAGCAGACCTTTCCCAAAGAGTAGCATAAAGGCTGCTGAAAGGGGAGTCCCAGAAATGAGACAGCAGGCATTTACTAGTAAAAGGGTCAGAAAAGGAGTAGCAGCCCTGAAGATGGAGAAGGTCCAGGGACAGGATGGGATGCACCCAAAGGTACTCAGGGAATCGGCATCAGAATTAGCCAAAACCCTGATAAGGCTATTCAGTAGCTCTATTCAGACCGGAATGGTTTTAAAAGACTGGAGAGTAGCAGATGGAGTTCCACTACATGAGGATGAGGACAAATAGCAACCAGGTAACTACAAACCTGTCATTGTTACCTCCATTGTAGGTAAACTGATGAAGATGCTAGTCAAAGAGGATCTTGTGGAATACCCTGAGAAAAAATGGCTCCAGGATAGTAAACAGCATGGGTTTGTGGCAGGGAGGTCTTGTCAGACAAACTTGATGGTATTCTTTGACTGGGTAACTAAGACAGTGGATAACGGTCATGCAGTGGATTTTCTCTATTTATACTTCAGCAGGGCATTCAGCTCAATGCCATCAAAAGTTTGCTGAAGAAGCTAGAGGATCTGGGTGCACCAAAGTACATAGCTAGATAAATGAGAAGTCAATAGA
Organism: Neoceratodus forsteri; assembly: GCA_016271365.2. Classification (NCBI taxonomy): domain Eukaryota; kingdom Metazoa; phylum Chordata; order Ceratodontiformes; family Ceratodontidae; genus Neoceratodus; species Neoceratodus forsteri. The sequence continues at coordinate 940,934,145 of CM057455.1, forward strand.
GGGTAGTGTTACGTGGAATCAGATCCAAGGAGATGGAGGTCACAGGTGGAGTGCCACAGGGATCTGTCCCGGGTCTAGTCCTTTTCAATATGTTCTCAGAGAGATAGGAGAAGGAATACAGGGCAAGATGTACCTCTTTGTGGAAGAGTAGACAGTAAGGAGGGGGTAAGAGAGATGCAGTTGGACATGCAACAGCTGGAAAGGTGTTCCAGGGTTCGGCAGCTGAAATTCCAATGCACAAAGTGCAAGGTGATGAACACAGGGAACAACAACACCAAAATGGGGTACTGGATGGGAATGGTTAAGCTGGACATCCCTTCAGAGGAAAGGGATCTAGGAGTCATCATAAGTGTCTATCTTACACAATCTAACTAGTGTAACAAGGCCTAGAGTAAGGCGAACAGGATGATGAGGTGTACTGGAAAAGGTTTTGAGAGCAAAGAAGAAAGAGACATTGATTACTACCTCTAGATACTGGTAAGACCACACCAAGAGTATTGTGCCCAGCTCTGGAGTTCTTACCCAAGAAAAGGCTGGAGATGGTACAGCATAGAGTAACTTGGATTCAGGGCAAGCAGAACAGATCCTACATGGATCGACTTAGGGCACTGAGCATGTACTTGCTCAAGGCCAAACAAAAGAGGGGTGATATGATGGAGACCTTCAAGTTCCTGAAAGGAAGGAACAAGATGAAACACAAGAAATTATTCAACAAGAGTAGGGAATCTAGAATGCAAGGTCTCAACTTAAAGCTGATGGGGGGAGGTTCAGGAATGATGTGAGAAAGTTTTATTTTACAGAGAAAGAAGCTGAAGCATGGAACAGTCAGCCATTGGATGTGGTGCACACCAAAACCGCTAATGTTTCAAACATGGTTGTGACAGAGTTAAGGGCTTAGTAGTAACTCAGGGGGTGAGGGGGTGGATAGCATAGATAAAACCCTATATTAACAAAAAGGCCTTGGAGATCATAGGGTATTAGTGGAAGAGTAGATGGTCCATTGGTCTTTTTCTGCTGTCATTGTTTATATCTCTGTTTCTTCCTATACATCCCAACATCCTATCTCCTTTCCCTGCAGCTTTCTGGCACTGGCATGAAAATAGACTCACCCTTCCACTAGAGTCCATCCACCTGCACTGACCTTCTGGTGTCTTTGAGTTAGTGGAACTGCAGCCCATATAGAGCCCTGCCCATAGGCACTTCTGAGGAAATTCTTTTCAGCCCAGTCAGAAATCTCATTGGCAAGGGCCCAGGTCACTACAGTCCATCCATCCATCCATGCTGACCCTCTGGGGTCTCTGAGTTAGTTGTGCTGAAGTCCCTGTAAGGCTCTGCCCTAAGGTACTTCTCAGGAAATTCTTTTCAACCTTGAAAGCAGCAGTATTGGCAAGGGCCACTGACAGTGTCACTGATTTTTATATATTTATTGCTGTTGTCTATCATTAAATATTGACAAATTACTTTTGTATTCATTATTTGTCTTGGTATATTCTAAACACATTTATTTAGCATGCCTCTGAGAAAATTATAATTTATGCTCATAGGCCTTTCGTACTTTTAAAGTAGCTTTTCATCAACTTGAAATCCTCCTGCACTCTGAGAACTCTCCCAGCATCCAGAGCAGCATCTCTCATATCTTATCTGTTACTGTAATTACAAAGTAGGCACAGTATTCAAGGAACCTGATTTGTCCTTAGCCATGAAGAAAACGACAACAAATCTATGTCAAAAGTTATAGCCAGTCTCATTACTCATATTAAAATGTTTAGTCCTATTTCTGGGAATTATAAACTTTCAAACGGCAGCCATTTTCTTCTGGCACTAAAAAGTTTTAACTAAGCCTTTACAAACTAAAATTCCTTGACATGTTTTTGGATAAATAATTAAGTGTTGGTTCCCTCATCATCCACTCATTACACACATATACAAAATAAAGTAATTTAACTACTACTCATAATTTTAAATTCTAATGTTCTTTTGCTTACCATGTCTTATCTTTATTTATACAACATCAGTAGTGTAAATATTCCCTGATACATTTTTTTATCTCACTGTCTAAACACCAGGTAAACATTTATCTGCAGGTTAGATATGTCACAATGACTATTCTTAACCTAAGGACCAATCAGAAAGCATCTTTCACAATGCTGATGACATCACAATAGCTTTGTCCTGCTCTGGGGCTAGTAGCTGAATTCAAAGAGCAGTAGTTAATTCTACACAAACTGCTGATTTAAATGGTATAACTTATCAATTGATATTGTATAAATCAAATACACAACGGCCTTACTGAAAATATACAACTTAATCACCATTTGTAAGGGAGCAGGGCTGTCATAAATCATTCATGCCTTTGTCACTCATGGGTTTTGGTCCTGCCCCCTCACTCTTGAAGATAAATTACATATTTTGAGTAAGGTCATTGTGTATCTCCTATCTATTTACTAAGGAAATAACTGCTACTTTCCCAAACGAGATACAACTGAGGCCCTACACTGACTCTATTTGAGGCCTTGTGTTGTGACTGTCTGTGTGTGTGTGTGTGTGTGTGTGTGTGTGTGTGTGTGTGTTTGGGGAGGGTGATTGGAGACTGAACATTCTGCCAGCAGATAAAGAGAATGAATTTTTGCAATCCATTGAAAACATATGTTGTTGGAGCGTGAGTATTCTGCCAGCGGAATAATGCAGAATTGTTAATTCTTGTAGCCCATGGTAAGCAATCATTTCATCTCTTGAATGTGGGAAAAGTTGCAGAAAAAAGAAACAGGGTGGTGAAGAGTTGAAATAATGTTAAGACAAGATTGGCATGCACCAGGTGCAGAAGAGCCTTACTCCACAGGATTGTGCAATAGGAAAAACTGAGTCAGCACTCACCTCCTGCATCGAAGAACTGCAAAGACAAAATGATATTGCTCCATCATGATATGCCATAGAAACATAGAAGTTGTCAGCAGATGACCTCCAGGTCCATCTAATCTGCCCTATTACCCCTCCCTAAAGTGCTCTTACATGCCCTACTGGCATACAATGCTCTGCATGGTCGTCTGGAATTAGGTTGGCCCCTCCCCTTGACCAGGAATATCCTTATGTGCCTATCCAAGCATTCTTAAGTCCTGTAATTGTTTCAGCCCCCACCACCTCCTCCAGTAGGCTGTTCCATTTGTATACCACCCTATCTGGTTCTGCCAGCAACTCTCTTAGCTCCCTCAGTATTCTGGGGTGTACCCTATTTGGTCCTATTGCCTTATCAGCCCTTACTAATGTTAGTTCCCTGAGGAATCTCTCCTTTGAAAAAGGCCCTGTGTCCATCTCTCTATCCTTCATGACTTTAACCCTTATTGCCAGTCCATTTCCTGACCCCTCCTCTTGTGCTTCATGCCTCTTGTCTTTATTTTCTGTGCAAACGATGCAAGTGTTCAAAACATCTTACTTCCTTAGTACAATTTAGGTGGTGATGGAATGGCTGCTCATGCTGTCATTGACTTAATGTTTCACTCCGCGCCCCACAGACAGTGCTGTGGGAGGCCAAGTAAAATGGTAGGTCATTAACGGCTTGAACTGCTATTCCAGCACCACCCAAACTGTACTACGGAAGTAGGAAGTTTTGCACTCTTTCACTTTTTCAACAGAAAATAAAGGCAAGAGACATACTACAATGTAGTAGTGCAATCCGTTTTTGCTGTTCTTTGATGCAGAAAGTGATTGCTTACTCGTTTTCTCCTATTATTGGAAATAATGTATTGACGGAGAATTTGGGAAACATGGGTAAATGAGCACAGACAGACCAAAAGTGCTTAATACAGCATTCTTGTTGTTCCAGTAATAATCATTTTGTAATTGAATCCTGGATGGCTGAATCTGTTCAGGAGAGATCTACCCTGACCCTACATACATTGCCTCCACCATCTCAAACAACCTGGTACAACAGTTTTGAATTGTGTGGTATTATTGGTAGATGGGTGTGTAAGCACTCCATCCCCATTGTCTAGGAGTATGCCAGATGTTAAATATGGGAGGGCTGCCCACAACAGTAGAATCACTGTTTAAAATCAGTTAGATGGTTCTTACCAGGATTGGCTGCATTGGAGCGTCCATAGCTGGGAGGTGTGCTGTTCTTCAGTGCTGAACTGCAATAAATCATTCAGGTTCAGTAGAAATGTGCTGGAAAATTAAATAACTGAAGGTCCACAACAGTTGTAGGTTCAAAACAGGGGATCCCAGTTTAATTGATAACAGGTAAGACCATGGTGCCATGTACACTCTTTAATTCCAGACCGCAGGGGTCCAAATGAGGTAGCGTTGGTTACATGTGGCTGAGCTGGCCCCCACCTGCTTTGTGGTCATTTATCCCCTGGGCTGAGATGGCCTCTAAAGGTTCTGGGAAACATTCAGATTGGGCTGAGTGACCCACAATACAGGCAGCAGCTGAAACCTCCCTTCACTGCTCTAGAGGCTCTCAATGTTTGTGGCAGTTTGAGGAAAAAATGACCATCGCAAATCGGGGCTACCTCTCTCCATCTCTTCTTCTCCTGGCACTCAAAACAGGGCTTGGGTAGGTGACTCCCCCCTCAAAAAATGGGGCAGACAACCCCACCTCACAGCCACAACCAGGTTGGCCCACCTTGCACCAGATACCTTCTCTCTCTCTGTCTCTCTGTCTCGGCACAAAGTGACTCCTACTGTGCCCATGGAGCTGCTACAACTGGGTTGGCAACATTATTTCATGATGGGCACTCGAGGTGTAGTACTGGGCTTTAATCCACTCCACTAACCCTGACTGGCTCCCTGTGCACTCCCAGCAGCCATGGGTTCAGGACTAATCCCCTCCATCTTCCAGCCCATTCACTCAAGCCAGAATGTTTGAAGCAGCCTTATAAGATGGGTAGCTGATCACACTGGATTTACTGTGGGCAATCCTCAACTCCTAGACAACAGTCACTGCCACATCAAACCATTTTCTCCCAGCTGCTCAGAAAACATATGTTTAGGAGAGCAGGTAATTACCCCTGCTCTCAACTCTCCCACCATGCCGCACTCACACCTGATGAGATTTCTCCTAATGGTGCCAACAACTTCCAATTTATGCCCCCATGCACCTTTGGTGACCTCTGACCCACGGAGAGATCCAAGGCCTGAATGCCTAATTAATGAATGGCCTTAAAGCCCTCAGTGGTGTATGCTGTGTACACACACTCCATGGAGGGGAATTACATATCTCCCCTGCCATAAATACTCACCACCCAGGTGAGCACCCCCCCCCACATTCAGCAACCTAATGGCCATCTATGGTGGGGTATGTGCACTTCTCACCAAGCACGGCCATTTCGACCCAATGAAGCACTGCTGAAATGGTGACTACAACCCCCCAACTCTATTATACCTGGGTCCTAAACATGGCATCCTGACCATCTCCCTAGCCACTGGTGGTGCCTTTCTGGTGACCTAACCACCTGCTTGTCCAAGGATGGCTTGCCAGACAATAGGAGGGCATCCCAGCCTAACCACCCACCAACCAACAAGCCCCAAAATATTGCCTCACAAATTGCAGCTGCCTGCCTAACAGCTGCCACAGCTGCCCCGATTTATGCAAACATTAGAAACCCATAATGAACACAATAAATATTGGTTCACGTTGCCACATAAACATTGCAAACGTTAAAAGACATGCAAACAATGGAATCACTAGTAATAATTAATACTGCTGAGCAGGTTAACATAGTAAAACTCCAACAGTGCTACCCCCCTCCATTAGAAGTTCCCCAGAAATGTAAACAGTCCTTACAGTGTCCAATATGCGAAGTCCAAATGTTCAGAGTCACTACCTGTGTTACAACTCAGACTTTAAAATATTGCGCTGAACCTCTACATCATTTTTCCCAGTAGAAGATGTTTTTAAGAGCTGGTTAAAATTATGTTATTGTTCCATCTATACAGGCCTCTTAGTAACCTTAGTGGGTGTGTCTGCTTTATAGTTCAGTGGTAAGTACCATTTTAGGATGGTATGATGTAGTTTATGTCCTGCTCAGCCACAGAGTTCTATAGTGGAACATCAGTGCATTGTGCCAACAATGGAAGAGTAGAACAATGATATAAACTACATCATACAATTCTAAAATGGTTCTTCCTAGCATCATGTAAATCAGAAACACCCACTAGGATAACTAAAAACCCTGGCTAGCTAGAACAATAACAGAATTTGAACCAGGATTTTAAAAAAAAACAGCTTTTATTAGGAAAAAAAAATTACATATAAATTCAACACAGTTCTCCTTTAAGGCAAAAGAAAGAAAAAGGATTTATCTCACCCTTTGACACTGCAGCTCACTGTTCAAGCATCTTCTTTACCTTCAGTATGACAGTTCTTGGGGCAGTACCTGTGGGGAGATCTCTGGCAAACAAGGAGGGGGGGGGGGTCAGCAAAACACACTCGGTAAAAGTCCAGCAGTCCCTTCACAGCTGCGAGAAATAGTATTTCAGGTTAGGCTTCGTGTTCGCCTCTCTGAAGGAATCCACTTCCTTGCTTCTTCTTCCTTCCAGGTCTTGTGCAAGTGCAAATGTCTTGAATAGGGTGAGCCCTTCATATACATGCCAGATGCATATCTCTTTAGCCTTCCTCTAGCTTGCTTGGAGGGCCATGGTGGAACTATTGGGGCCAAATGTGTGTTTCTGTAGTTTATCAAGAGTACTCCAAAACACCCAGTTGTGTTAGTTTTCCTCAATTATATACCAAATGTGCTCTGGGAGACAAGGATATTTATACTATGGGTAGTTTTGGTGGATCTTCTGATGAATATTTTGTTCAGCTTGGCTCCAGTCAGGAAGACTGTGTATTGATGGTTTGGGGGCCTGGCCATCTGGCAACCATACCTCCTTCTGGCAGTACCTCACCTCAGGGCTGCTATCTTTACATACTTCAAAGGTCTCTGGACACCTCCTACACTTTGTAGCAAGGGTGGGCCGATTTTTCCATAGGATTAGGTAAGCAGTCTTGAACTGAGATGGAATGTCCCATTCCAGGTTATCCTCACTCAGCTTGCCCTCATCTTCCACCACTATATTTGCAGCAGGTTCTTCACTTGGTTGAGCTGATGCAGCAGCAGCAGTATGGGGGATACTAGTTTCAAATTGCTCTGCATCAGGCTCAAATGACCTTGGCGCGGCTTCACTTGGGGGTTTTGTGGGCACATTCTGGCTGGCCCTGTCAGATCTTTGAAATCTTCTGGAGTCAGTAGCTTCATGTGGGCCACCTGACCCAGGCTCTGACCACAGGCTAGAAGAGCTAGATCTTTAGACTGAGTCACAGCATCCACTCTGCAGGGCACCGTGGTCTTTGGGGGGGCTACTTTGAGACTGTATACATTTTCATGTCTTCTTCTCTGACACACTTAGCTGTGCCTTCATGTCCTCCCAACCCTTGAAAGCTGATTTGGCGGAGGCCATAGACTCAATGGGTGGTAGACACAGAAGCTGCTCCAAACTATAAGTGCCTCTTCTCTGGCATATGGTGCATATTGGTAGCAGAGATACTTCTGGTCCCTCAAACTGGCACGCCACACATTTTGATTCAGTGGCTTTCTCTACAGTGCCCCATAACCACCATAGCATAGACGATGGGACTGGGACATCTGAGGCCTCTGATGCTCCAGTTATCCTGAAAAGTTGTGGCAAAAACAATTTCTGATCACAAATCACAAAAAGGGGTGACCTCTCTCCATCACTTCTTCTCCTGACACTCAAAACAGGGCTTGGGCAGGTGACTCCCCCACCTCGAAACACAGGGCAGACATCTCCTCCTCATGGCCACAACCAGGTTGGCCCACCTTGGACTGGATGCCCTTCCTCTCTCTCTCTCTCTCTCTCTCTCTCTCTCTCTCTCTCTCTCTCTCACTCTCTCTCTTATAGGTCACAAACTGACTCCAACAGCACCCACGGAGTTGCCACAACCAGGTTGGCAACACTGCTCCATGGTGGGCACTTGTGGCATAGTACTGGGCTCTAATCTGCTCCACTAATCCCAACTGGTTGTGAATACACTCCCAGCAACCACGGGTTCAGAACTAATCACCTCCATCTTCCAGACCATTTACTTCAGCTAGAATGCTTGTGGCAGCCTCATAAGAGGTGTGGCCAATCACAATGGATTTACTGCAAGCAGTCCCCAACTCCTATACAGCAACTGCTGCCTCGTCAACCTGCCAAATTCCCATTTTTGGCCAGCCACCCAGAAAACATGATCCCTTTAGGAGAGCAGACAATCACCCCTGCTCTCAACTCTCCCACCATGCCCCACTCACACCTGGCAGGATCTCCTCTAATGGCACTAAAACCTCCCAATTTATGCCCGTGCACCTTTGGTGATCTCCAACCCACGGAGTCCCCAACCGCTGGGCAGAGATTTGAATGCCTAATTAATTAATGGGTTTAAAGTCCTCAACGGTGTACACTATGTGCACATACCCGGCAGAGGGGTTGGGGGTTATAGGTGTAAGGGTGGGTAAACAATTTTAATATAGACCTTCTGGGTAAGAGTGAAAGGTCCATTTAGTCACAGATAGCTCTGTCTGAAAGGGAGTAGGGATTAAATGTCATGTAGCCTTAATAAATGTGGGTGGAGAAAGAGAACCAAAAAAACAAAACGGTATTTCTTTTTCTGTAACACAAATTTTATAATGCAAGATGCAGATGACTGTTGAATTTGGGGCTACTGCATTCATTGACTGATGCATTCCATCATATTTCATTATATTTTTAATAAAAACAGTTAATTAAAATGATTAATTTCATGTTTTATCATTTTTACCAGTGAGTCCATTTATACTCACAGTAGGCCATGCCATTGTTTGGGTCATTGTGGGAGTTATCTGTTTCTCATGTGCTTTAACACAGTCTGCAATGCCTCTGAGCACACCACACAAGGACTGGGGGTACTGTAAATCCCAGAATGACTTGGGTATGCTCCCAGATTATGCTGTCTTAATGCACAAAGAGTCAGGTGTGGGGTTGATCTAATGTAGGAACAAGAAGTCACAAATTCTGCGTGGGAATCAGCCACTTACATACCAAATTTTTTTAGAACAATGTTTTTATTTCTTAGTGATGAGTTACTTGTCACCAGGCTTGACATTTCACCAAGCTAGGCTTCATAAGGTAAATGGTAGTCTTTAAATATTGGTTCCTTGTCCCAACATAAACACCATATTTCCTTTACTGTATCTTTACTTGTGCTCACAGTAGCCATTAATTTCACTGACCTTTATTTTTGACTTTCTTTGGGTGTCAGTGTTAATGGTCTTACTTTAGTTGTAGGCAGATGATATTCAGTTTATGTTAGGACAAGAAACCAGTATTTAAAAACCACCATTTCCCCAAGGAAGTCTAGACAGGCAAAACATCAAATCTGGTAATAACTTACTCATTATTAAGAAATAAAACCATTATTACAGACCTCTTCTTAACCATGATTAAAATCTGCAACATAATCATGGGGAAGAAAAGGTGCCAGCCAAAAGGTTGTTTTACCTACTCCAAGTCCATCCATCTATACATTTCGTCAAACAGGTAGTATGGCCTCTTCAGCCCTGCTGAAGAAAATGTGTCAGCTCCACCTGCATCAGCTACTGTCGCTGCACCTGCCAACATAATTTTATTTTACACCCCAAACACAGTAGTTTAGCAGCTCCAGCCACACTTCTATTAACTTATTACCTCCTGGGTGGCCATTTTGTGTCAGGTAATCAATGGATAATTCAAATGTCCCATGGAGCTGTTGGAGGTAATGAGTTAACTCTCTCACCATGCAACTTACTAAAGTTTTCTTCAGCTGCTCACCAGTCCTCCCACTGAATATTTCCGCGTGGCCTTTTACTGTACATTTGTAGCACATGCTCATTCTAAAGCTCCTCATGCTCACTCTCAATATGCCAGCTCCTTCTAAACCTCCACCTGCTGCCTAGCAACACAGGACAGTACCAAAACTGGCAAGCACACCCGGTCTACCTGAAATATTTAATATTGTTTCCTCATGTTAGTGGTCAAGGTCACTTACTGTAGCTTTATGCAACATCAGCAGCATTTCAATAAAAATAGCAAACATGCTTGCCTGCTTTGGGAATGGGGGTGATATGCAACCAGACATTAGCAATTACGTTTAGCAGTTTTACTCTGTTCATAGAGCATGACAAAAAACTTCTGCTTGGTGGGGGGAGGGGGGAGCATGTCAACAGATGTTTTTTTCCACAGTACCAGCACAGTAAAACATATATCAAGGCTGTACAACCTTACCTGCTGTTAGCTACCATAGCAATAGTGCCACCTGCTGATCACAGTTCACTAAAAATACCACCAATAGCTTAATCTGGTTTATGGTCAGTTGGCATTCATCTGCAGCCCCCTTCCCTGGATTGTGCCTGAAAATAGGTATAATTTGTCTAGCACACTTACCCTGTCAACAAAAACTAAATAAATAAATAAATAAACAATGCTAACCACAACCTACAAAGAACCATTTTGTAGAAATGTTTGCCTACAATAACCCCCAAAACGTCATTTTTTCCCATTATTTTTTAATTTTGTTTTAATTTTTTTCTTATACAAATTGCCATCCAGTTCATAAAAGCAATAATACACTCCAGGGCGTGGTATATCATGGGATATTGTCACTTCTCAGGTGCATGAGACACTTGACCTGCAGCCTCGTGCCTTATTGTGCACCTGCGGCGTGATGTTATCCCATGATATACTGCACCCTGTTGTGTATTATTGCTTAATTTTAAAATGTAATGTGTACCATTGGGTATGTGTTTAAAGATAATATAGTGTATAATCATTGAACAAAACATTATATTATAAAAAAAATGTGAGCAAATGGTTGATTCCCATACAAATGTTCTGGCTAAATTGCACAATGATCTATGCACTGCCATGTATTGTTCCACTGCATAATTCTACAGGTACTGACTTACCATAATATTTCTTTCACACTGCAGTTTGTGTATCTGTGAAGGTGAATTGTGAAACCAGAGTACACCAGAGCTGAAAGCACAGCTCTCTGCAAGGAGAACAAAAGAAGCAGCACACATATCTTAGCTAGTAGGAGTCTTAGTAACAATCACACTGGCCATTTACAGTGGAGCAATTGCCTGTAACCAATAGCAATGCAAATTACCAGTTATTACTCTAAATGGCTGTAGAGTATGTTCTGATTGTTGCTATGGCAACTCTGTCATTTTTACATGGCTAGCACTATATATAAGATGCTTTGCATTAGAATGCACAGTGTTTATTAAGATGCTGAAAATAGTAACTGTATTTTCTGAATTGCATCTGAGTCTAACAGGGAGCTGTTCCAGTGGATGACTTCAGATTAATCTATATACCCCCATAGGAATGGGCCAAGAGCAAAATCAAATTTGTCTTCCTAGTTAAGCAGGCTATCACACACAGAACTTCCATGCTAATTATTTAGGTTTTAAAGGCCTGATTCCTTATGGAAACAGAGGCACCTGTAGGACACTTCATTGTACCATCATTCAGAACTGACTACTCTGTGGGTCTTTGGTCAGGATCACCCCAATTTGTTCAGTCTCTCCTTGATTCCCAATGATAGAGAAGCTGAGTGAGAGCCTTGTGTACAGTTGTAGCAAAAGATATGGTCAGATGTTTCCAGATATTTCACACTGTTTCAAAAGAGATTCTCTCTGGTGGCCATACTCTGGAACTACTGGCAGGCATATAATTTCTATAGAGATATCATAGAAATTTCAGAAAATATTGAACTATATTGTTGGCTGCAACTGTAGTTTTGCAGTACTGAACCCAGAGTATAGTTGCAAAAATCAGTGTCCCTACTGTTAGGAAGTTCTCAGTGGCAACCCAGCCTGACATCAGTAGCTATCCTGCCTCTCATCAGTAGTTGTTGCTATTAGCATTAATGAGGAGGAACTCATTGGTGGGGGATGATGAAAGGGGGGAAAGCAAGTGACAAAGCTCAATGTGCTGTTTTGTATATAATTACCTTTATTTTGCATAGACTATAAGGAACATTTCTACTGTGAGGAGATTAAAGATTTCTTTTTTGGTATTATTGTTTCACAGTGCTAAATAAAGACATTAACACATGTAGAACCTCAACAATCACAGGGACCTTGAAACGCCCATCCATAAAGGATGATGAGAAACTCAAGCTCAGCCACCAAAAAGGCTCTAACTTCAACAGTCTTCCAGCCAACATGTCAAAGCTACACCTCCAAGGATCAGTCAACTTCCCAGGCACCATGACCTTGGCAGAGTATGGCAACCACACTCTCACCCTCAAGAAGGACAAGAGCAATCCCGCCAAGTCTGTTTACATCTGTGATGGGGACATTTTTAAACAGCTAGATTCAGAACACACAAGGTCAAAGGATCAAGTGCTGGACACCAGTTATGTCATCTTGCCCAGCAACACAGCCACTTTGAGGGCAAAGCCCAAAGAGGAGAGCAAATACAGCTTAAACATTGACCAGATGCCCCAGACACGACTTATTCACCTCAATACTGCTGAGTCGGGCTTTAGCTTGAAGAACACCCCAGTGGACCTCATGGGCATTCCGTGTAATGAGCGGAGCTCCCCTGTACAGCATCTACAAAATCTTTCCAGTGAACTGCAGATAACAAACAGTCTCTGTGACACAGGTGATTCAGGGAACTCTGGGATGGTCTCAAAAAGTGAAACTGTTTCCACTCTCTCCATGAGTTCTTTGGAGGTAAGAATGCAGATGAACAATCTGTTCTCTTGCATTGCACTTTCTAAATAATATTTCCTTAACAGTTTGCAATCATCTTTTAACCCAGTTACTGAAAGGGGATGATGATACCTGGGATAGGAAACAACTGTTCTTCTGTCACTTGTTTCAGTGAGAATGGCAGACTCTAGACTAAGTGGCCATGAATATTGAAGTAATGATTATTTACTAGTTCAATCAATAATTTATATGCTTTTCATAGATGAGGGTAACACTCTACAATATAATCTATTCATTAGGGATTGACATGGCAGTTGTGATAAAGTTAAGATTCCAACCCCAGCCTTTAAGAATTTTGTCCCAGATAATCTGAGCCAATTCAAGGTAACCCTTTTGCATGTGTGTGTGGGGGGAAGGGGACTGGCAGGCAGTATAGTGTGGGGGTTAAGAGCACTGAGCTACAAGCCTATAGAGCTTAGTTTGAATCCCATAGACACGACTTGCATACTGCATGACCTTGAGCAAGTTACTTAACTTCCCTGAATTCCCAGGATGCACCTGGAAATATGCCTCAATTGATTGTGTCTTTCCTGGGCAAAAATTGTAAAATAAGTAAATAAATGAAGTCTATATACAAACTAGGTCAAATGTAAATGGATGGGTATCGCTCAGTGGCCAAGCTTGATTCTTGACTGGATTGACCCAGGTCTCTGGGAATTTTAGATTGTCTACATCAATCCAATGGAGCATGCCTCAAAGGGGAGAGCATAGATATGCATCAGAAGCTGTTCACCCATTTCTGGTATTAATACAATAAATACCAAATTTTAACTTGCCCTTTTCCTAAAAATGTTAGCATGTGCCATGATTTTGAATACAAATGTGTAAAAAATACCAAAAACTCTCCAATGCAGAACCCTGGGGAAGGGATTGCATTTAAAAAGTCAAACTTTCAAGAACATGCATTACCAATTTGTGAAGGGGAACTCCATAGGCAGAATCCTCTCTAACCTGCAGATGCTGATTTTGTGTGTGTGCATGCAGATGGAGATTTGTTTAGGGTTGCAAAGATTTAATAACAGTCTCCAGGCTTAAATTATTGCAGCCAGAAAATAAGACACTTCAGTTAAATTGTAAATCCTCTTTGTGCCTCTTTTTACACAGATATTTGATCATGGATTCAAATATGACCATTAAAATGGCATTCACATGTTATTTTTTCTTATAAAAGTGTTTTTTTGTTTGCTTACTAAATAGTTGAAGAGATCATAAGTGTTAGGCTAGGTAACCTGCGTTCAACCATTTGTGATCATATGAATAAGACATTGCAGTCACAAATTGCTACAAAATTGTTCACAACTCTTATGCCATTAATGGGCTTTCAGATTTCAAAAAACCCAAGACATCATTTGTCTAGAATTCTGTGATGTTCAGGTGACTTACAATAGGTCTTTTAATGATCCATCCCTTTATAATACATGAAGTGAAGTCTAAGTTTATCATGAAAAAAGGGGTACTGGAAACCAGTGTTGCTATTTGACATGACATACCCTTCATTTTCATTTGTGAAAACAAGTTGCCCTTTTTACAGAAAGGTGAGTTGTCAAAAGAAATTAATACCTTACAAAGTCCCTGGCTGAAAAGCAATTTTGCTATAAAAATAATCTCCCAATACAATATACCACTTCCTGCTGGGAAAATGGGGCCACTTTGCAAGAAACTAATGATGAATATTACTAGTGTTGAAATTAAACTTTCTGAGCTGTGGGAACTAGGGTGGCCATAATGATTCTATCTTTAAAGGGATTCCTCTTCCCATTATAAGTCAATAGCAGTGATGTGTGAGCTACCAGGGCTCACTTCAGAGCAAGGGGGGGTTGAGCCCTGGCAAGTCCACTATAATTCCAATGCAGGGTATTACCCCATGGACCTTTTGAAAACAATGTACATTATGTTTTGATCCACAGAATACAAAAGTGGGTGGTGTTAAAAACATAAAATAGAATCAAATTGGGAACAGAATGAAACATTATTTATATTCCTAAGAGAGGTGACACTATGACACTTGACTATGGGATGCTGAAGGATAGGCAAAGTATTGTAGGTGACAAGATCCCTGGTGATTGTATCAATGTAAAGTTTTGATACTCAAGCTTTTTGGCATAGACACAGGTCATCATTTCTGACAGTGGCCTCTGGTATGGGCTTGAAAATTCAAATGTTGTAATTTACATGTTGGTCCAACGAAAGGTTTCATATCACCAACTCTGTTTGCATATTTATATAAGAAACAACTTGACAATCGAAAAATGTCACATCACAAAAATGGTGAATAGGCCAAAGAAACTACTGTACTCATTTAATTGTAGAATGAAGGTGTACATTACAAGTCACATTAAACTGCTCCTCCAATGAGCTGTTTTAGCATTTCCAACTGAGTTGTATAAGTGTTGTTGGATCCTGCAGAAAGCACTGCACAAACTGTTTCTTTAGATTTAAAACTCAGTTTTGTGATGCATTGTGACTGAACTGCCGATGCATTCCAATTAAGTTGCAAAAACATTTTACAAACATTGCTGTTGAGTTGGTTAAACATTGAAAAGCAATGCAATATGAGTTGTCAATGCATTGCCATCTGTAAAAAAAACAACATTAAACCAATTCATTGGTGGAACACTTTAATGCAACTTGTACTGTGATCCTCACCAATACGAGTTTTCATCGGCCGTTCGTCTACAAAAGAGATACTCTTGTTCTGTAACAAGTGGTTCACACACAGTTGTCTGGAAACAAGGGCGTTTAGGAAGGGCTTTCTAAATTTTCTTAAATTATGGTTTGCTTTCAATCCATAACATAGTAATGTGTTCGCCAGTCAAACACGTATGGCTAGAAGAGTGGTCTAACAGTCTTAGGGTGCCAGAATCACTCACCTTCAGTTCACAGTTTGGAGACCCTAAGATTGCATGAAAGGCCACTCAAGTAGTCATAAGAGTGCAGTCAGGAGACAGATTAGTGTATAAATGATATATTTATAGAGAAGGAATGAAATCAACCAATGGTCACTTATTGGAGCTTTATGGAGTGCAGAATTCCATCAGCAAAATTCATGCAGAGTGGCAATTCCAATTCCAAAATGATTTTTGTAATTTCTTTTTTAATTTCTCAAAATTTCAAATAACATTTCTATAGAAATAAGGAGTAACTATCCATGAATTGTGTAAACCATGGAATAATATTTCATGGATCGTTGCAAAGGAATCATAGGTTTATGTAAAGCACGGATTACTGATATGCAAAAAACATTCCACTTTCAAAATTTCAGAATTCCATTACTGATGGAATTCTAGGAAATTAAGCAACACTTTCTGAAATTCTGTGGAATTCCATTCTGTTGAAATTGGAGAATCCTACGTAGACCTGTCACTTGTTGAGCCCAATCAATCAACTCATATCATGTATAATAAATTGTTTAGCACACCTCCCATGGTTAAATGCATTTATATTCTAGCCCAGTGGGTATGTGCATGTCAGATGTATTAAAAACTAGAGAATGTGCTTCAGTCAGTATGGGTGAGGCATCAGTGGAGTATGTGGCATGGCAGAGATTGCTGCAACATTAGGATACAGGTGTCCTTTCTTATGAAGTTTCTCAGATTGTATTCCCTTGGACTGTTAGGAATTTGATTATTAAGAATGATACTTTGGTTACTCTGACATACATAGTGTTTGTCTGTATCCCAGGGTGTGGGTGTAGCAGATATACATTGATTCAGTCCCTATAAGGTGCAGCACACTTGCTGCATGGCTTTATTCAAGGAGGGCCAAAAAATGAAAGTTTACAAGAAAATACAAATAAATAAATAATAAAGCATTAAGTTGCACTTGTCTGGATACAATAGTCAGAAATTGCTTGACTTTGTTAGGATCCCTTTCTTATCTGTGCTTCAAATTGCTATAGTATGAAGCAATGAAGGCTGCATGTCCTTCCTTCTCTGATGCTTCAGACAGAATTTATTTATTTGTTTATCTATTTATTTATTTAATTGTGTATGTATATATTTGATAACCAGGAAAGTACACCGGTCCAAAGGACTGTTTTCAGGTATGATCTCGGTCATCTAGGTCGCCAACAGTATGAAAATATGATCAGAGACATTATAATAACATTTTATGAGTAGCCAAGTTTCTCCCTCTGTTTCGGGGAGTTATATACTTTCTCCTAGTTTGACATTGTATTACAGAATAATTTCTAGGCTCTGGGAAATCTGAAAAAAACAGGTTGTTTGCAACTGTTTTCAAAGTTATTTAACAATGGCTCCCAGTAGTCTCGGCACTGGGTAATCTGGAAAAACAATGCTGTTTACAACTGGCTTTCTCAAACACCAATTTACTACATAATATATAATATTTTCAATATACTTTAGGTAATCAAAAGTACAGTTACATAAGAACTTACCGTAACAGTAGATCTTCGAAAGAAGCTCCTGCAGCAGGCAACACCAGTAGGACTAAGCCACCAGGTGCTAGGACCCAACAGAAAACCTCTAGCTAGCAATATACAGCGAGGGACCACCCCATGATGTTGGCCCACCCCCAACATTGGCCTGTGGTGTAAAAGCAGTTGTCCCCCAGCCCTACCTCAGTTCTCCTGCTGGAGATCTGGCAAGCACAAGAAGGAGACCAGGGAGGGTCTAGAGAAATGAACAAACACAGGGGGAAGGAGGAAGGGAAACCAGCACCTGCTGCAGGAGCTTCTTTCTAAGACTTACTGTTACAGTAAGTTCTTATGTAACTGTACTATCTTAATCCTAGGATAGCTCCTGCAGTAGGCAACACTGGTAGGACTGAGTCCCTAGCATTGCCAGGAAGAACCACCTTTAAGAGGGAAGAGGAAAACAGTGGAGTCAATCCTTCAAGAAAGAAGATCCTGCAGGACTGCAAGGCCAAAGCCTGTCCTGCGCCTGGAAGCAATGTCCAAACTGTAGTGCTTGGTGAAAGTGTGGATGGAACTCCAGGTGGAAGCTGCAAAAATATCTGCTGCTGAAACCCCCTGCAGTGAAGCAAAGGAGGCAGACACTCCCCTTGTAGAATGGCCTTTAACCAGGCCCTGTAAAGGCTTATCATATTTCTGGTAGCAGAAAACAATGCAGTTAACCAACCATTTGGACAACATCTGCTTAGAAACTGGAGCCCCTAATGTCTTCGGTGCAAAAGAGATGAACATCTGGTCAGATTTCCTGAGAGACTGGGTATGGTTTTGATAATATCGGAGCCCCCTATGGACATCCAGAGTATGAAGTAAGGCCTCACCTCAATTTGAGTACTCTGGGTAATAAACAAGTAAGTGGATGTCCTGGTTCAGTGTAAATTCGGACACCAGCTTAAGCAGAAACTTAGGATTGGTCTGCAAGGACACCCTGTCCTTGTGGAAAACAAAATAAGGTTCCTTACACATGAGAGCCTGAAGCTCAGAAATTCTTTGAGCAGAAGTACCAGCATCTAAAAACAATGCTTTCTACAACAGACAGTATGGCTCGCAATCTGCGGCTAGTTTAAAGGGAGGCAAAATAAATTTCTCTAACATAAACAAAAGGTCACATGGAGAAACAGAGTCCAAAATGGGAGGTTTTAGATGCAAAATGCTCTGTAAAAAGGTATGAGACAGTTCTATCTGGGCAAGGGTTTTGCCCTCAATAGTTGCATGATATGCAGAAATGGCAGACAAATGCACCTCGATGGAGGAGTAATCCAGGCCCAAATCTGACAGGGAAAGGAGGTACTCTAAAACAGAGGTCACCGGACAGGTGAAGGGATCAAGTAAAGGGGCAGAGGTCCACAAACAGAAACATTTCCACTTCATAGCATAGGTATCTCTGGTGGAAGACTTTCTAGCAGCCACCAGGACCTCAGCTACTCTTGGGGAAACCCCAAAATTGGAGACCGCTAACTCTGCAGGAAACATGCGTGCAGATGTAGTGACATGAGATCTGGATAGACTATGGTGCCCTTGCCCTGGGAGAGCAGGTGTGAGCTCAGGGGCAGGGGGTCTGGAGGCTCTGCTGTCAGTTGCTGGAGCAGGGGAAACCAAATCTGCCATGGCCAATAAGGAGCAATGAAGATAATGTCTGCCCCTTCTGCCTGGAGCTTGAAAAGAACCCTCTGCAGCATTGGGAAGGGAGGGAAAGCATAAAGAAACTTCCCTGTCCAGAAGAGGGACAATACATCTCACCAGAAAACACCAGATCTTGGATTGAGTGAGCAGAAACTGGGCAGTTTGGTGTTGAGTGGTGATGCAAAAAGGTCCAACTCTGGACATCCCCACCTGTCAAAAAGGTAATCTGCAACTGCCTGCAGAAGCTTCCACTCGTAAGCCTTGGATCAAGACCCACTTAGGCAGTCTGCCAAGGTGTTTTGGACACCAGGAACATGGATGGCTGTCAGTTCCAGACCATGATTTCTGGCCCAGTACCAGACTCTCATGGCCTCCCTCCAAAGGGGATATGAGTAGGTGCCCCCCTGTTTGTTGCTGTAGAACACGACGGACATGTTGTCCATCTCTATCAACAGGGGGCCAGGGAGGAGATCTGGCTGAAAGGCCTACATGGCATAAAAGATCGGCCTCATCTCCAACACACTGATGTGGAGATCCAGCTCCAGCAGGGATCATGTCTCCTGAGTCTGCTTTTTCGCCAAGTTGGCTCCCCAGCCAAGGCCCAAGGCAACTATGATCAGAATCTGAGAGGGTGTATCCTTGCAAAAATGGAACCCCTTTACAATGTTGGGCAGTTCGAGCTACCATCTGAGCATCTGCCAGACTGCCTCTGAAACAAGTACCTGCTGATACAGGTCATCTGAGTGCTGGTCCCATTGAACCTGAAATATCCCTTGGGGTACCCTCATATGAAGTCGCACCAGAGGGACTGCATATGGTGGCCACCATGTGGCCCAGAAGTCTGAGGCAAGTCCTGGCAGGAGTTCAGCGAGATGAGGAGACTAAGCAGGTTAAGGACTGAAGTCTTTCCACCCTGTCCTCCGGTAGAAAGGCCTTTCCCTGTTCAGTGTACAGAACAGCTTCTATGTACTGCAGTCTGCGGCTGGGCCACGGAGAGGACTTTGGGAAGTTTAAGGTGATGCCCTGTCCTGAAGAGGGTAAAGGTATCAGCTAGAGTCCTTAGTAGCTGGTCCCTTGTGGGAGCAACCAACAGCCAATAGTCTAAGTAAAGAAAGACGTACTGTCCGTTCCATCTTGGGGCCACAGCCACCACTGTTAGGCACTTGGTGAAAACATGAGGAGACAAGGACAGACCGAAGGTGAGGGCAGGGAACTGATAATGGGCCTCCTGAAAGCTGAATCACAGAAAACGCCTGTGGGACTGGATGATCTGGATATGTAGATATGCGTCTTGCATATCCAGAGGACAAAACCATTCCCCCTGATGAAGGAGGGAGAGCGGGCCTGGAAGGGTGACCATTCTGAACTGTTTGTACTCCACAAACTTGTTCAGCTGAGTTAGGTCCAGAATTGGTCATAGGTCCCCTGTTTTATTGGGGACTAGGAAAAAGTGTGAGTAGTAGCCATTTCCCTTCTGTTTTGGAGGAATGGGTTTTATGGTCCGTTTGGACAGCAGAGACTGAATCTCTTCTCATATTAGACTGAAATGAGATGGAGGGTAATGAGAGGATACTAGAAGAGTGTCCAGTGGGACCTTGGTGAATTCTAGGACATGGCCCTGCTCGATTAGTTGTAGTACCCACTAATCTGAAGTGATGCTTCTCCAATCACCAAGGTACAGGGAGAAGTGATCCCCTGCCAACTCCCCCAGATGCTACACTAGAGGAGTGTGATTGGGCAAGGAGTCAGGCAGAGGCACTGGTGTGGAGAAGGTATACTGGCGAGTCTTAGAGGTTCTAGGCCCAGATCCTCCTCTTGGCTGAGAGGTTGTCATCTGCTTAAAGGCAGCTCTGGGCTGTTGACCCTGGAATTGTTGGCTCTTTTAGGGACAAAAGGGCCCATATTTATTGGGAGCTGGTTCCAATCTGTACATTCAGTAGACAGACTGGGCTGCTTTGCCAGAATCCTGGAGTCCCAGGATGATCTTCTCAGCAGGCTCCTCGAGGAGCACCAGACCTTGGAAGGAGGCATCTAAAATTACTTCCCGAAAATCCTGATGGAAGTGAGATACTCAAAGCCATGAGTAATGGCACAGAAAGATATTCATAGCAGCAGTCTGAGCCGAAGTGTCAGTGGTTTCGTAGGTGCACCGCAAAATGTGTTTGCCCACATCGGCCCCAGACTGTAGGCTATCCGGTAACTCAGAAGTCTGAGGAGATTCAGGTTGAGCTTTGGCTAGCTCTATGGCCTTTTTACACAAGGTATTATGGTACTTCACCATGTGGGCCAAGAAGTTAAGTGAACATATGCTTCATGTGGCCAAGGAATATACCTTTCGACCCATTTAATCCAGCTGCTTGGACTCCTTGTCTGGGGGCTGGGCACTAAGGTGTCTGGGCTGCTTGGACCATACATGAGCTGTAGTCAAGACCATGGAATCAGCCCTAGGATCTTCTGCCAAGAAAGGCTCATTCTTATGAGCTTTATAGAGCCTGTCAGATTTCTTAGGGATGGCAGAAGCCGAAGAGGGATGCTTCTGTGCCAACATGGTAACGTCCTGGTAGGAAGGAACCAAGGAGGGCAGAACAACTGGTTTGGGGTACTGCAACTTCAAGTGTTTAGTCAAACTGAGCCTTTCGGGGTCCTGGTCCTCAGTATCCCAGCTGTTGAGTGCCTGAATGTGCCTCATTATGTCCATAAAGATCGCATCATCAGGAGGCAACTGAGGCATGTCTTGAGGATGGATGAGGTGGATGAAAAGCCATCATCTGAAGACTCAGAGTCATAATGGGAGCTTCCACTGTAGCTCCCAAAATCCGAGGACCAGGAAGAGGATCTGTGCCACTGATAGTCATGTGAGCTATGTCAGTATCTAGAGGTGGATATAAAGGAGGAATGTCTATGCCTACCACTAGGAGACTGAGGCTCCCTGGGTTCTGGCTGAGGTGAGGGCTTCCTTGGAGAGGATGGATCCTGAGGAGGAGGAAGAGTAGGAGATACTGGCAGTGGCCCTGCAGGTGGAGTCCCGGGCCCAGCAAGCATCAAGTCTTTCTTTATAGTGTTCCATGAGTCAAAGAGGGCCCCCACTTCTTACAAAGGGATAAGGGAGGGTCTCTGGAGCCTGAGGGACATTTCCTGATGGATCCAGCATCAGGTTAGAAGGTGACACCGGTCCTGATGGCCCAGAAGGGACTAGCAACAGGTTAGCCTGCATCAGGGTAACTGGTGTCGGACTGACGGGCATCGAGTTGAGGGGCATCTAGTCACCAGGTGTTGGGCCTGTAGGCCACTGTTCTCCAGATGCCAGCCTCATGGGGGTTGAAAGACCAGCCAACAAAGACTGAAGGTCAGGCAACTCGGGGGAAGCCACTTGGTTTGAGTCCGGTGAAGCTGGAGTTGAAGTGGTGGGCATCTGCTGCACCCAGGCTGGGGTATCGGCTGGCATCAGATGAGGCATCGACTGCCTAGGGGAGTGGTCATCAGAACTGGTCATGCCTCTGGTGTCAGGGAGTGCCATCAGACCGTGACATCTGGTCCAAAGGGGTTAACGCCCCAGCCAGGTGGGCAGTGGGCAAGGACCCTCCACCCAAGGAAGTGGCACCAGCTGATTCCCCTGGCTTAGGCCCAGGAGGGTGAACATAGGCCCTAAGGCACAGGGGAGTAAGGGCTGAGGAAGACCCTTGTCCCGAGGGCCCCCCACCAGATGTCAGCACCAGGGCAGGGGTCTGAATCAGCAGATACCAAGAAGGAGAAAGGGTGGCTGGGGGGGCAGAGTCCGATCTCCCGTGGGAGGAGGAACTTGATATGTTCGCCGCATGGTGCAGGCATTAAGGATGGAAGCTTGATCGGGACCTCTACTTTTCCTTATCCCAGTGAGAGTGATTCCTGTGGGACTTCTTCTCTCTGTGATTGCTCGAGGAGGATGATGTCCCTGCAGCTTTCGACAGGCTAACTGAAGAAGATCCAAGGTTATTGTTTTTCTTGAAAATAGTGTATATGTATATGTCTGACCTTTTATAATATTATAATATTTCATTATACTGTGTGTACTAATTTGTATACCACTATCAGAATGTTCATTGTTTGATTGTTATAACTGTTTTTATATAAATTGGTTAATGGATACAATTGTAAAAGAGAGCTTGCTCTCAATTTTGTTTTCCAATAAATTGAATTGAATTGAATGGTGGCCAATTGCTGCTCAAGCAAATAGCTCTTAAGGACCTTCAGGCACCAGATTTTAGTTCGGTGGTTGAAACTCTGGCAGTCCTGGCAGGCCTCGGTGTTGTGGATAGGGCTCATGCAAAACAGGCAGGTTGAATGGCTGTCGGAGTGAGAAATTTGCTTGCCTCAGGCACACTTGTTCATCTGCTACTCCGGAGACAAGGAAGGAGATGAAGAAGACATGCAGAAACAAAATTTCACAATGAAAAGAAATAAAAGAAAAAAGCATGAGTAAATGCAAAAATGGTGGACGACTGTGAGCAGAAGGAGTCCGTGGAGCAAATGTGCACAGGTTGACAGTGGAAAGAACTGAGGCAGGGCTTGGGGACCACCCCTTTTATACCACAGGCTGATGTTGGGGGTGGGGCTGTTGTCAGGGGGTGGTCCCCTGCTGTGTATTGCTAGCTACAGGCAGACGATTTCTGTGGGGTCCTAGCACCTGGTGACTTAGTCCTACTGGTGTTGCCTGTTGCAGGAGCTATCCTCGAAGTAAGATCATATTTTATACCATATGTGCTGCATATTTATTTTATCATTTTGAGCCGTTCAACATGATGTAATATTGAAGGACTTGAAAAACATAGTTATGAAGAGAAGGGTGCTCTCCTGGGTGATCAGTCCAGTAAAGGCAGTAGGAAATACAGACAGACAGACAGAAGCTGCAGCTAAAAAATAAAGAAAAGTTGTGTATGAGTTTTGCTTATTCTTCTTCAAAAAGTGGTTCCTAAACTGAAGCAATGCTTCCTATACTGACTGTTGCCTTGGAGAAGGTATTATCATGGCATTACAGTTTACAATTTATAACTCTGGGTCCTTATTTATAAATCACAAAACAATGCCAGGGGCCATCCTGCCACAACTCCCTTCTTAAGAGGGAACCAGCTCTGGCACAGCTGCTGGTTTCTGATACTAGAATCCATCAGTATCCACACAGACCGTGGTGAAGAATTATGGAGCTTTCACCCTCAAGGAACACCTAGAAATGAAGGATGGCATCACCATCACTAAAAACAGCCTGGAAGCCTTCTGGTCCAAAATGTACTCTAACATGACCCTAAACCATTGGTCATTTATCCGCACCGCACCCCCCATGCAGTCACCAAGAATAGTTTCTACACTTGACCTGGGAAAGTATGGACCATTATATTGCAGTCTATACCCAGGTCTGCAGCACATCAGAGCAAGGAAATCCATCAATACCCTCAAAATTCTATTAGCCTGAAATACCCAAGGAGATTCCCCTTTTAGTCCCAATTCAACTTCTTAGTACCACAATAACTGATAACCAAATTTGTGTACACCAAGCAATCCTGTATTCTCCACTACCTTGTGAATTGCCCCAATGGTCAGTTAACCTCCCTTGGAAAACTCAGGCCCTTCCTCCCTAAGAGTGGCCATAATCTTTTAGAGACTGCCTTCTTCTCCAGCAACATACTGAGATCTCAAGTACCCAATTTGTCTCAAGACTTTGCACATTTTTGGACCCCATAAACCAAGAATTAGACCCTTCATTAACTCTTCTTGCCCATTACTTTTCCTCCCTACAAAGGATCGTACGTGTGCACAACTGACTTTCCTATTCACTACCTTATCTCAATAAGGGTCTCTTGTACCCAAGCAGCCCTTCTGCCATGGATCTACTTTGTTTACACAGGAAACTCAGGAACCACACATGCTGAACTCCACCTAGTGTAGAACTGCAGCAAACTCCTAATCCCTTTTAACTTTCTAGTATGGTTACTCTTTATTTTAGCTTTCTACAACTTTTATTTACAACAGCTTGAGTCTACTTTTACTGGTATAAATCTGTTGGAAGGAACTTTCTCAGCCAAGGGAGCCACTCACACAATACTAGGGCTCAAAGTACTATCATCTGGTCCACCAGTCAGTTTCTGCAATATGTTACCACTTGTTGATACATCTCAAACAGGGGCGTGCACTTTTACCAAAGCCCTCAAACACTACTCATATCTTAGGAGAGTGCCAGCAGTGTGTTATTCCGCATCCACGACAGGAGTCTGACATTATTTCTGT
This sequence comes from Neoceratodus forsteri, assembly GCA_016271365.2. Lineage (NCBI taxonomy): Eukaryota > Metazoa > Chordata > Ceratodontiformes > Ceratodontidae > Neoceratodus > Neoceratodus forsteri. The sequence continues at coordinate 940,959,237 of CM057455.1, forward strand.
TGAACGCCCTGTCAGCGACACCGGCAGGTCGAACGCATTCTGCAGTAGGCTGCCGGTTAGCTATCATTTTCTTTGTTTTCTTCGGGGGGCTTCACCCCCTGAAACCCCCACGCAGGTGGCTGCTCCCCCCACACTCCTCCACTTAAAGATTCTCCACTCCAGTCGAAGCTGATTGGGAGGGGTGCAGAATGCCTGACAGGCAGTGCTGGGTTCCAGCGGGTCTCTCACCATGGCTAGGCACTGTAGTCGCTATGGGGGACCTCGCTGGTGAAATGTCGCTGCGAGGAGGGTAAACGTGTTACTCCCACCACCTAGCTTCAAGAAAGGTCAAAACACTCCCAACCTTCCTAAGTGGACCCACTAAACTTGTTTCCCCCTTTTTTTAACCCATCAGGTATCATGTTCCTCTAGATTCAGTAGTTATTGATAAGGAAGCTTTATGATCATTGTTCTGTACCATATAGTACTCTGGTGCTAAGTTTCACTTTCCAGGTTGCATCCTAAAAATCCTTTTTCTTTCTATTATTTTCCCCAAGGCACATATGAACCTTTTAACCAGACAGACAGCTAACCTACCCTTGCCAAAGAGTTATTCTTTTAATTTACACACATACTCAGGGTCACTCCTCACACAACCTATTTGTACTTGCAACATGTAACATATTTATCTGGGGTTGGTAAGTGCCCTAGCTATCCCCACTAGATAGGTTAGTACTAAGTAGGGGCCATTTTCATAGGTACTACCCTCTACATAAACCCACAATATCTAATCTTTTACCTTCTGTACAGTTTCAGACACCTGAGGGTGAACACTAGTGGTGTTACCCCAATGCAAGGTCTGATAACATTCCCACCTATTTTAATCCTATGTATGTTTTTCTGTTAGTACAAATATTTAATGCATTTTACCTTGGACTCTGCATATCATAGGATACACCAGTCCCAATCATCATGCGTGCCACCCTACCTGATTTACCAAATTTTGGCATTCAAGAGAGTACCAGTGTACAGCCATGTACGGACTTTGTTCTCACATTTTAATTTACTCCTCAATCCTTCTGCCTAATAGATCTATGGGTACTTGATAAAGAGCAATAGGATCTTCCACTCACCCTCCACAGAAACTCCACCCTAGGGACCCTTAATAAGCAAACAATGGAACAATAGTGCATCAGTATTCTATATATATATGTTCATATTCATATACCCTAGTGTAACAGAGTACCTAATATCATCACATACATTTTACATTTTCTTATTAACATCATCTTGCAACATAGCAAAGTGGCATTGAGAATTTAGGTATATTATCAAGGACTTTTACCATCTGGTGCCATGTAACCTGAATGAAAGATTTCCCCTCTTCCAAGGGTACCATATTTTCTCTTTAATTACCCCTTCTTTATGGTACTCCCTTTCCCCTCCTAATGCACCAGCACTTCTACTTACAGATACCTTCTGTCCCCAGCAGGAACCTCTACTACTTTGCAAACAGGACAGGTCTTACTATAGGCTGCCACCTCTCTGTACATACCAGGCCACAAGTAAGAAGGTGTTAATCGAGCCAATATCCTTTAATTGCTCAGATGCCCGCAGTGACTGTAGTGTCCAGGCTCCATCACATGCTGCTGGTAGGCCTCTAGCACCACTACCTGGGCATCCACTCTCTGGGTATGGGGACTGGGCCTCATGTGGTAAAAAACACCTCTTTGTACTTCTTACTATGAGGACTGGTTTACACCCACCCCTCCTTTAACTTGTACACCTTCTTGAACTTTCAGATATTGCACTAATTTAATAACAGCAGCATCCCCAGCTTGAAGCCCACCCCAGTCAGTACTGTCTTGAATAATACTGTTACTTTATTTATTTTTTATTTATTGAAATGCTTCACCAGGAAGGGAATACTGAACAATAAACTGCTCATCTCACGGTGTGTCTTGGGGGGAGGGTAATCGGAAACATAAATACAGGAAAACATAATACATCAACATAAAGTATATTTGAGTAAACAAACATAGTAAGTGCATCATAAGAACAATACAACAATAACATTCAAGGAAGCAAACAAGCGCAAATTCTAGAGTGTGTGCTAGAGAAATTGGATATGATATCAGAGAGCCTGTTAACAGGGTGTGCTGGGGAAGGAAAAGATAGCAAGGGGGGAGCGGAGGTTATCAGTTAGGGAAAATAATTAGCAGGTGAGGAAGGGATGTGAAATACACCAGCAAAGGAGTGGCAGAAGATGAAGGAGAAAGGGGGGAAATTAGGTACAGGTGCACTTTACTGAAAGAAAGTTATGTAGGGCAGAAGAGACTGAGTAACGAGAGAAAGAGTGTAACTGTTACTAGTTACAGATTGAACAAAATAAAAAGAGACCCTTTGGCCTCAACATAGGCCTTTTCTTGTTTGATTGTAGTCATTTCCCCCAGTACAGCATCACCAACCACAGTCTTACCTGGGGTCTTACTGACTTCCAATCTGGCATATCCGCCCTCCAACAGGTAACACCCTGGGAACTTGGACAACAATGGAAAATCCTGCTCAAACATGGACCCCTCCAGCTAAGCCTGGGAACTGTCCTCTGCCTCCGATTCTTTATCCAAGCATTCTGACTGGGACCTCTCGATCAATACCTGGCACTGGTGTTCTGCCTCTCAGTAGAGTTGTTTTGCCTCCAGTCATCGACTACTTAACCACTGGCCCAATCACATAAGAGTCTCTACCATCTGGGCATCATCTCAGAGGCTACAGAGAAGGACAATGAAAATGGTGAGAGGAAATGAAGGTTTGGCATACTCAGACAGACTAGAGGGGTTAAACATGTATCCATTAGCATATAGGAGACTTCGAGGGGATCTGTTTTGGTATATAAGATGACACAGAAAAAGGATCTGTGGGAATGCCTGGCACTTGAAGGCAGAGAGATTGAAAGACTAACAAGGGGTCACCACTTGAGACTTAAGGGGGAGCAATTTAGGAGAAACAGTAGAACACAGTGATTTAATCAAAGGGTGGTGGAAGAATGGAATAGGCTCCCAAAAGATGTGATACAGAGTGATAGTATGGGTATATTCAAAAATAGACTGGACACCTATATGACAAAAGAAGGATGTACTAGATACAGGGGATGTTAGGGAAAGGTTCAGGTCCTATTGGCCTCTCTAGGCTTTGGACTTGTAGTCTTCCTATGATTCCTGTGATCTCACAGATCTGACCTGCATTGACCACACTTTAGTCCCTCTGATGAACTCATGGACTGCCACTCATTGACCTGTGTGCAGTTCAGCATCTTGGTCAAAAAGTCCTGCACATGTCTCCCCATGCTAGCATCAAATAATCAATCGCGCTTTGTCTTCCTTCTTGCTCCAATGTCCAGACCAGGCAGTGACTTCTCCCCAGTTTCTTCAACCATGGCCCTTGTTAATACCTTTCTGGTACTGTACTTGCTGCTCCTCCGATGCTGTCTTTCTGGTCTTCCGGCATCCTACCGGGTCAAGATGTCGCATACTATACCGCACATAGAATACCACACGGAATACATTGCGCAGTTCACTAGCACGATAGGGTGCAGAACCTCGCAAGACAGATATAGTGTATGTGCGGTTTTGTATCCTATTGCACATGGGTGGGGACCCTAACTGTTGCAGATGCAGGGCCCCTGAAGGTGGCTTTTATTACATTTTCTGGCCGTGGCCAAAGGTACAACTCTTCTGGACTACAATCACCCATTTTCTAATTCAAGCTCTATCTCAAACCATAGACATGTCTCGAAAACTGTTCATTATAGGCTCTGTGGCTGGAGCAACACATCTGCAGACAATAACATTAAAGTTGGTCTTAGCTGTATTGATAGAAGAAAAGCACCTACTGCTGAGATGACAGCGTATCACTAAGGTACTCTCACTCAATGAATTACTCACTAATCTAACCCAGCTAGCGAAATACAAAAGGCTCTCTCATCTGAGTACTAATACACTAGACAAATATCAGGCAGTTTTGACACCTTTTGTCCTCCCCTTTTTTCTTGGTCTCTCCTTGCTCTGTTTGTTCAGCTGCATTACCTCCCTCTAGTTTGTTTCACTGTCCCCCCTTTGCTCCTTTCTGCTGTTTTGTTTTCTCAGCCCCCCCACATTCCTGTTATTTGGACAGTGAACTTAGTGTACTTCCTTTACCCTCCAGCTTCTGTTCCCTTCCCTGCTCCCCTTGGTTGTGCTGTTCTGGGTGTCCTACCTTGTTGCTGTGTGTTTTCCAGTCCATTCCTTGTATCTTTTGTTCTTTTGGCATTTTCCCCATCCTCGTTCTCTCCGTTGCTTCCCCTGCACTTCTGGGGTCCACATTCTCCCAGCTCCTGGCTCACATCTTTCCCTCAGCTTTCCTGTCTCGTCCCATGACTCCTCTCCCTTGCCATTGCCCTGCTTCTGATGTTTGGCTTCTGTCTCCCCTCCTCATTTCAGCTTCCACCTGTTGAACTTCCGTGAGTGCTTTGTGGACTGCCTTTGTCTCTGATGCTCACACACTGTTCTACATGAGCATGGCATACATTTGTTCATTTTGTTTTTTGATTATTGAGTGTGTCCTGGCTATTCCATTGTGCGTTTAATACCTAGATGCTGTATACCACAGCGGAAGAATTTTGCAGGGGGTGTCATCGAATTTCACTCCATGCCTCTGCTCCCTACTGTGACCCTTCCCACTGATTTTCTCCTTGTGTATCTCTCATATGGGGGGGTGCTGCTGTGGCTTGACATTGTCCATTTTCTTGTTCTTTTTTAATTTACCCACCTTGCAGCGCTGGAGTAGGGATTCACCTGGAATACCTGGACCTTCCTTTGTGTGCTCACCCACACACTACTCCTCGTCATCAGCAATATATAAATAAAAAAATTTCCTTATCCTGTTTTTCTGGCACCCTTCCCCTTTTTCTTTTCTCCCTGTCTCCTCTTTGTTGTCTTCTCCTTTTTGTTCCTTGACATTGCCCTTGTCCCTTGCTCTCAGCATTTTCTTTTTGGGCTTTCCCACCCCTCACACTAGCTCCCCATCTCCATTGCCACTTCCCTTCTATTACAGCAGCCCTGCCTCATATTTCCCCTTGTCTGGCACCTAAAATTCCATGGTCTTTACTGCACTATGCAATCTATTACATAAACCTTCCCTAGCAGTTTTGTTTGCCCCAATGCTAACCATACTTTTACCCAGTTTGCACTATTTTCCTGGTCTCAGCATTTCTATACTTTGCTCAGCCTATTGCTTCTGAATTTATTCCATTTTACCCCTAGTAATTCATATCCTTCCAGTGCTCATATACCTGTTCCTCCTATGCCTTGCTGATAGGACTCCTACATTCTCCTGCCTCCCCTCTGGGTCCCATGTGGGGGTTTCCTTCATCCCTCTCTGATATTGTACTCCTTCCCGTATCTTTCTGTATTATTTGACATTGTCCATTATTTGTTATTCATATGTTTTGTCTGTCTCCTGTGCCCCTTATGCTTATTTTCCTCCTGTTCCCTACTTATATACCTTTTGTTCCACTCCCCTTTGTTTACTCACCTTGTACTATGCAGCAGTTGGCTACCCTTTCCTTGCTCAGCCCATACCAGCAGTTTTCTGGTCTCCATCTTTAACTCTGCCTTTTGAGGCATCAAGTGTAGGTAGGCTTGCCCTGTCTGCCAGGGATGGAAGTCCATTTCAATCCATCTACCAACTTACCCAGCTGGATTCTCTACCAACAACTACCAGTCATAGCAGCTACCTGACATCCTCCGTCCCTAACTCTGCCTTCTGCGGTATCCCTGTCTACCAGGAATGAGAGCATGTCTCCTCATCCTCAGTTTCAACCTATTCTATACCATGCCAGCTGTCCTCAGTCTCCATCCCTAACTTTGCCTGGCATGGCATTGAGTGAATATTAACTAACCCCGACTGCCAGGGATGGGAGCATGTGTCTTCTATCTACTGTCTCTTACTACTGCATCCTCTCCCTGCTATCTGGTTGACGCTTCCCTTCAGGAATGGGACCTCAGTACCCCATCAGCCTGCAATCTCCTGATTCCTCCTCATGCATGTTAAACCAGTACTTTGAGTTCACCACTTCACAGAGTTTGGAACTGTCTGATTTTGAAAGCAGCACAAGGGAAATCACAGAGTTTGGAACTGTCTGATTTTGAAAGCAGCACAAGGGAAATCACAGAGTTTGGAACTCAGTGCTTTGGCTTCTCAGAAGGAACTAGAAGGGGGACAAGATCAGATCTACAGTACAGTAGCTTCTTGTTGTTTTACATTGTTTCTTGTGGATTCTACTTGGTAGAAGGTTATTTCTTTTCTTTCTTACTACTAAAGGGATAGCAGGGTATTGTTTGGGGCTGTTGGAATTTTGAAACCTGTTTTGGTAGCTATAAGTGGGCTCATTTGTTTGATTCACTGTATGGCAGGCTGCATTTGTAGAGGCCTATTTCTTCTGTTTTAAAACATAATTGGTGTGAATTAACTGGGTCTGTTTCTTTGAATTGGAGACATGTATCTTCTAATTCCAAGCCTATTTTGATGTGTTGTTGATGAAGCTGTTTGATTTGGAGTCCTGTTTCTTTGGGTAGCAAAGCTATTTTGGGGGCTTTGAGTAGAATTGTGATTCATTGTTGCTGGCTTCACTAGCTGCAAAGTTTGAGTGCAGAGTGGGGGAAGGGTGCTAATGGTCTGACCAGAGGTCTCAGCTACCTGATAGTTTCTGGAAGACTTGGATCAGTCCCACCTTTGGTCCATTATTTCCTTTATACCAGGGGTTCTGACATCACTTCCTCAAACAGGCAAAGGATATGCACCTGTCATAGCAAAAGCAGATATCCAGGAAAGGAACAGCAGCAAGTGAAGAGGTGACTGCTCTCTCAGTGGAAGGGAAGTAAATGCAAATCTAGGAGCTTTCATTATTACTTCTTCACATTGATATTGCATTGGGGAAAGGAGGAGTAGGAGTTTGAAGAAGGTTGTGCAATGGCTACTTAAAGTCTGTTTTGAGTGTGGATAGGAAGGATAGGAATATAAAAAGCAGTTGCTCAATATATCTAAATGTGTGCAACAAAGGAGGTAAGGGAAATAAAGAAAATGTTTTGCACTGATAGAGGAGGGAGATTGGAGACTTGTGGGAGTGTTTGGTATCCTGCATCTGGAAGGGTGGGGGGTCGCTGGTGGGCAACGACAGCAATGGGTAGGGTGGTACGCTGCAACAACTGCGGTGCACCAATCTTTCTAAAAATTGCCTGGCGTGTGGGAGGATGTTTAGTGTGCGACCACATAGAAAAACTTAGAAAGGAAATTGAGTGTCTGCAGAAGGAACTAAGACAGGCAAGGTAGATTGGGGGTGGGTTTAGCACAATACTGGAGGGAGGAAGAAGGGGAGATGAGGGGGGGTGATTTAAGCCAACAGTGGTGAGGAGAGGGTCAGAAGAAGGGAAGCAGAGACAAAGGGGCCCAGGCCAGGAAGAACAATTGCCGGGGAAACCAGGTCAGGAGACAAAAGACAAATGGAAGGAGGATATAGGGACTTGTGAGGGGAGGCGAAGAAGAGGCAAAAGTCATGGAGTGGAAAGGAGAGAACAGGTTACTATGAAGAGAGAGGGAGCGGGCATTTGTGAAGGGCCTTCAGAAAATAGTTGTGCACTGCTAGAGAGGAAGAAGGTGGAGGAGGGAAATGATGAAATTATTGGAGTAATTGATAAATGCCTGGACCAAACTGGAGTGGGGGGAAGTTCTGCTGGGAGAGTTGCAACAGGGGTAAAAGGGGGAAATAATGTGCAGGAGGAAGAAAGGAGCTGGAAATGAGAGAGGGAGATGAATGAAAGCAAGCAGGGAGTAAGAGGGGTGGAATCTTAGTGCTGGGGGACTCAATACTAAGAGGAGTTAGGTGGGGTAGCAAGGGGGAGAGGCATAGTCGCATTTGGGTGGAGGCCATGCCAGGAATGACAGCGGAAAGGGTGGGACAGTCTGTTCTGAAATATGCTAGAAGGGGTAGGGACAAGCCTCATTTAATCATACATCTTGGGACAAATAACCTGGCTGACAAGACAGTAGATACAGTCCAGAGGAGGTTTGAGGAACTAGCACAATTATGTGGGGGCAGGAAGATCAGTAAATTTTCAGAGATACTTCCGTGCCAAAGGCAAGCACAACGAAAAGCTGAGAATAGAGAATTTAGCGGATGGCTATGAACCTGGTGTTGTGTTAAAGGTATGGGCTGTTGGGGGGTGGGGAGGGACCTGGGAGGACAGTAGTCTCTATGCCAAGGACAGACTACACTTAGTGAGGAGGGAAATAAAGTGTTGAAACAGAGGATGGAGGAGTACATAGAGGAAGTTGGGAATTTAAACTAGGAGTGGAGGGTGGCAGTTGGGTAAGAGATATGCAGAGACCACAGGTTGGGAAACCATATGAGCTTACCCCCCATAACAGTGACAAAGGACAAATGGCAAGTACTGTTGGTGATACTAGGAAAGGAGGGCAGGATGGGAGGGGGGAAAAGGGTGGAAGGTGGTTACCCTTAATGCTAGGAGCCTTGGGAGGAAAACTGCAGAGTTGCAGGTTCTCATGGCAGAGGGAGAGGTGGACATTGCAGTCATCATGGAAACATGGGCCACCGATACAATGACTGGGACCTGTCTGTACCAGGTACAGGTTATTTCATAGGGACAGGGTGATTGGGAAAGGTGGGGGTGGCACTATATGTGAAGGAAGGACTGAAGTGTGTAAGGGAGGAAGGGGAGGAGGTAGTACAGAGTCACTTTGGATGCAAATCCAGGATTCAAGAATAGGTTTCTTAGAATGGGAGTGGTGCAGGCCACCATCTCAGATGGAGGAGTTAGACAGGGAACTAGCGGGACAGATCAGGAGAACCTGCGAGAAGGGTAGTGTGGTGATTGTGGGGACTTCAACATGCCAGGGTGGACTGGAGCACCCCAACAACCAGGAACAGAAGGAGCAGGTACTGCTGGATGCCTTCAGGACAGCTTCCTGCTGCAAATGGTCAGTGAACCAACCAGGTTAGAAATACCCTTGACCTTGTGCTGGCAAATGGGGACTTTGTGAGAGAACTTACAGTGGAGGAACCGCTGTCAGGGAGTGACCACCGCTCATTATGGCTCACATTGGATGTGGGCAAGGAAGGAGTGGAATCTGGCACAATAGTGCTGGACTTCAGGAGGGCCAACTTTGGAAGGATGGGGGAAGTGGTAAAAGGGTACCTGGCCAGAATTCAATCTAGTATGGACACTAACCAGAGGTGGGAGCTCATAAAGCTGGGGATAGTGGAGGCAGCAAAACTTGCTGCAAAGCCCAGAGCAAGAAGGCTAGGGCTAAGAAACCGATCTGGTTGAGCAAGGAGGTCATGGAAAGGTAAGGAGGAAAGAGCTGCCTTTAGGAAGTACAAGAAAACAGGGAGGGGGAGGACAGGGAGGAGTACTTGACAGAATCAGAGGAGGTGACAAGGGCAGTAAGGGAGCCAAAGCATCTGAGAACTCAGGCTGGCACAAGGCATTAAGAGGGAGAGAGGTTTCTTTAAGGTACATCAGGAGAAAAGGAGCTGTAAGGACCACATAGTAAGGATTAGGAAGGAGAGGGGTTGGGTGGAAGCAGGGTGCGATAAAGGCGGAAGCACTAAATGAGTACTCTGCTCAGTATTTACTAAAGAGAAGAGGGGCTGACACCCAAGGTGGGAGAAATGGAAGAAGCAGGGGAAGTGGTGACAGATGGGAAATCATGGAGAGCAGAGTTTGAGAGGGTTTGAAGGCACTGAGGGTGGACAAGGCGCCAGGCCCAGATGGCATCCACCCAGGGTACTGAAGGAGCTGGCAGAGGTCCTTGCAGGACCTTTGGCAGACCTATTTAATGCCTCACTACATTCAGGGTGTGTACCTCAGGACTGGAGGATGGCTCATGTGATGTCCCTCCACAAGAGTGGCCCCAAGGATGAACCGGAAAACTACAGACCAGTGATCCTCACATCCATCATGGGTAAGCTAATGGAGACTATCCTGAAGGAGAGGCTGGTGGCCCTCCTAGAGGCCAAAGGACTACAGGACAGCAGACGGCATGGCTTCATACATGGCAGATCCTGCCAAACCAACCTGGTCGAGTTCTATGACTGGATAACTAGGCAACTGGACAGGGGCCATGCAGTGGATGTCCTGTATCTGGACTTTAGTAAGGCATTCGACTCAGTGCCACATGGAGGGCTGGGAAGGAAGTTAGTAGGCACGGGGCGGGTGCAAAGCTGGTGAGATGGGTAGGAAACTGACTGCAGGGAAGGCAACAGAGGGTGGTGGTGGGTGGGGCTCTCACACCCAAGGGCAGTGATGAGCGGTGTTCCACAGGGCTCAGTGTTGGGACCAGTGTTGTTTGGGATATTCATTGCAGACATATCATGGGACATCAAGAGCAAGATCAGTCTGTTTGCTGATGATACCAAGGTAGTTGCGGTGGTGAATGACCTAGGGGGATGGCAGGGGTTGCAGGATGATCTGACAAAGCTTGAAACCTGGTCAGACACCTGGCAATTGGGCTTTAATGCCAAAAAGTGCAAGGTGCTGCATTTTGGGATGAAGAACCCAAGGAGGAGTTACCAGCTAGGGGGAGTGCAGCTAGCCCAGACAGAGGAGGAGAAGGATCTGGGTGTGCTCATTACAGGGTCAATGAACAACTCAGCACAATGTAGTAAGGCAGCTGCAAAGGCCAACAAAATGCTGGGTTGTATTGCAAGGGGTATATCCTTGAGGATGGAGGAGGTGATTCTGCCACTGTATAGGTCATTAGTTAGACCACACCTGGAGTACTGCATGCAGTACTGGCGTCCGTATCTGAAGAGGGACATTAAGTTACTGGAGGGGGTGCAGCGCACAGCGACAAAGATGATCAAGGTGCTGGGGGACTTATCATATGAGAGGAGGTTGAAGGAGTTGAACATGTACTCACTGGAGGAGAGGAGAGACAGGGGTGACATGATTGAAACCTTTAAATACATGAAAGGAATAAACAAGATGGGTACAGAGGGGCTGTTCAAAGTAAGGAAGGGGAAGGCCACTAGGGGCCATGATATGAGACTGGAGCGAGGAAGGTTCAGGAGGTAGATGAGGAGACACTTTTTTACAGAGAGGGTGGTGGCTGGGTGGAATGCATTACCTACTGAAGTGGCCCACCTTCATTCCTTATCCTGCACCCTCTGTTCCTGTAACACTTACTTTCCCAGCCCCGCTCTCTTCCCTTCCCACTTAGCTATTTCTCCAGTACCCCCTGTCATTACCCCCTCCCTTTTTCCTGCCCCTCCCCTCTCCTGCTCTTTGCCGCCTCACTCCCCCTCTAACCGCCCTCCACTCCCCTCTCTGCCGTCTTTCGGTTCCACCGGCCCGATAACAGGTTGCTACTTGTATACCGCTAATGCCGAACTTGCTGCCACCCTTCCTACCTTTCTTTCACCTTCTGCCCTCTCCTGCCAGCTTTCCTCCTTCTTTATTCTTCCCTCTTCTCCCTATGCTCAGTCCTCACCCCTCCTCTCCTATTTTATCCCGCCTCCCACCAGTTTTGCGTGACTCCCCTCTCTCTCCTGCCGTCGTAGTTCCACCGGCTCCGGCCGCAGGTTACCACTCTACCCGCCAATGCTGTTTCACTGCCTCGCCTCTTGTCCTCCTCCTTCTTCTGCTCAGGCGCTCTTACTAGGTGCACTCTATCTCCCTACCCCACTCATTTCCCTATCTGTTCCGTGCCCTTCATCCCTTTTCCCCATACCCTGCCCTTCCCATCCTACCCTTCCCTCCCCATTCCTTTAGTTCAAATCCCTCCTCACCCTTGCACCTAGTCCCCCCACCGCCCTCCCCTGCACATCACCCTCTCTCCCTCTCTATTTTTTGCACCCATAGCTTCACTGTCCTGTTCCCCGACCTCTCCGTCTCTCTTGCCGACTCCCGGTTCCACCGTCCCGGCCACAGGTGGTAACCTTCTCCCGCTAATGCCGCACTTGGCGCCTTAACCTCCCTCCTGTCCTCCCCTTTTTTGCTATTCGTCCTACCACCCCCTGTCTCCGTCTCTCCTGCCCTACCCTTACACCTGTCCCCTACCACCTCTCCCCCTAGTTCTCAACAACTGAATACATGTAATTTTATCCTTATTGCTATGCTTGACTACACTGTGTGACTTGTCCTTTGCAAATGTATCCTGCTCTGTGTAATTTCTTATGTATCCTGCAAATGTATCCTGCTTTGTGTAATCTCTTATGTATCACTGTGTTCTGTAACTGTACCTCCCGGGTCGTGCCTGAAAATAGTCACTTGTTGGCTAGCGCACTTACCCGGTCAACAAAAACTAAATAAAATAAATAAAACAGTGGACTGCTTCAAACAAAGACGGGACAGGACAAGGGGAAGGGTTAATGAAGGGGAAGGGTGGAAGGGAGGGGCAGCTGCAGAATAAGGGGTGCTAGCTGCACATTCGAGCAGACTTGATATACCTCTAGGCCTTTATCTGCTGGCAAATTTCGTATGTTCGTATGTACTTCCCTTTGAGCATGGGACCTCTGTACTCCATCATATCAACTACCCATATCCTAAACCAGCAATTTGGGTTTGCCACTTCACTTCAAGAATGGGACCACTATACCCCTTCAGTCTCCAATCTCCTGCCTCATCCTCATCACTTCACTGCCAGTAATATGAAATTGTCTCTTTCCTTTGGGAATGGAACCCTGTACCCATCAGCCTTCAAGCACCTGTACCTGAGCCTTGCCTCCTGCCTCTTCTGCTTTTCCTTCCCAGTCTCTTGAACCTTCTTATTTTTGTCCTTCAGCCTGTCCCCGGGCTTCGGCCTCCAGTTACTTTGTGGAAGTATGGACTGCTTTTGCCTCATGGTGGCCCTGCCCCTCCTACCTCCTTTGCTTGGTTCTCTTTTCACCTGGGATTTCTGTACTTGTCTTCACCTTTGGCCTCCTTATGTTCTGGGTTTGGACCTCACCAGCTTGTTCATCTTGACTTTCAACTTGTTCATTATACTTCAGAATTCCTTGCTGCTTGCCTTCAAATCAAGTCAGCTTTTCAAGGTCCATTTTTGTTGCACTTCACAAGGACACAGACAAGGTCAGAAAGGGCCTTTCAGACATCAGACCCAACAAGGCCCCTGGCCCTGATGGTTTACATCCTAGAGTGCTCAGGGAGCTTGCAGAAGAGCTGACAGAACCTCTTGCACACCTGTTCAATGGGTCATTGGAGTCGGGGGTAGTTTCAGGCTACTGGAGGGTGGCAGACATGATGCCACTGCACAAGGGTGAAGAAAGGGAAGATACAAGTAACTATAGGCCAGTCAGCCTCACATCAGTAGTGGGTAAACTTGTGGAGATCTTTATCAAGCAAGATCCAGTGGAATACCTCGAAGTAAATCACCACCAGAACTGCAACAACATGGGTTTGTGATGGGCAGGTCATATCAAAGGAACCTCATTACATTCTTTGACGAAGTGGCCAAGGAGTTGAAGAGTGGTCATGAGGTGGACTTGCTTTGCTTTGACTTCAGAAAGGCATTTGGCACAGTCCCGCACAGATGCATCTTAAAAAAGCTAGAAGACCTTGGGGTAGCAGAACAGATAGTAAAGTGGGTACGGAGTTGGCTGAGGGACAGAAAACAAAGGATGGTAGTAAATGGGGTGAAATCTAATGAGAGGCAGATCACTAGTTGGGTGCGTCAGGGGTTGGTCCTGGGGCTTGTCCTCTTCAGTGTATTCATTATTGACATCAGCGAGGGCATAAATGGCAACATCGTCCTGTTTGCAGACAACACAAAACTCAGCAGAAGAGTGTATAGCACAGAGGGAGTTAGACAGCTAATGGAGAACCTTAAGAAGTTGGAAAGGTGGTCACACATATGGCAATTAAACTTCAATGCTAAGAAGTATAAGTTGATGAACCTGGGTAGGGCCAACCCCAAGGAAGAATACTGGCTAAACGAAGTCCAGCTGAGCTCCTCTGCTAAGGAACATGATCTGGGAGTCCTCATTAAGGATGACCTCAAGCAGCAAAGTCAGTGCAATAAGGCTTACAGCATGGCTAGTAGAGTGTTAGGATGCATTGGCAGGGGGATAGACAGCAGAGACATGGAGGTGATACTACCACTTTACCAGTCATTAGTGAGGCCTCATCTGGAGTACTGTGTACAGTTCTGAAGGCCTCACCTAAGAAAGGACATTGATAGATTGAAAGTGGTCCAGAGAAGGGCAACAAAATTGATACATGGCCTTCAGGAAATCACCTAGGAAGAGAGGCTTGGGGCTCTGAAATTGTACTACCTAGAGACTAAGAGGGAGAAGGGGGATAATATTGAGACCTTCAAGTTCCTTTAAGGCATCAACAAGGTGCCAGAAGTGCAGCTTTTTACCAGGAATGTCAATTCTACTACAAGAGGGCACAAGTGGAAATTGAAGTGTGGAGTGTTCAAGAGAGACATCAGAAAGTATTACTTCTCAGAGAGGGTGGTAGAACCTTGGAATAGAGTACCTCCCGAGGTGGTGGCTGCAACGTCAGTATCGAGCTTTAAGCATGGGTGGGACAAGGACTGGGAATAAACACATGGCACTGGCAAGGGCTAAACTGAGTGTCTAGGAGGACAGAACATTGGTGCACAATAGGTCCCAGGATACCTCTCTTGGGCAGACTCGATGGACCACAGGTCCCCTTCTGCCATCATCTTCTATGTTTCTGTATTTCTATTACAAAGATCCTTCGAGTACCATGCCACCAATTGGCTCAACTCACTTGTGTGCGATGTCCTGGCTGAAACGAAGCTTGGCCCTTCTGGTCATCTGGTGCTCATATGCATTGTCGCCTGGCTTGACTTCCAGCTTGGCCTTCAGTCTCCAGGCCCCTCAGCTGTATCCTGCTGACTCCTCCAGACATTTCCATTCCCTTGCGGCCTTCATCCTGGACTTGTTTCTGCCTGCATTCCCTCTTGCTTTTTGCTGGATATGTGATGATTTGCACATCATTGGGGATGGGAGCCCTAGCCTTTCTACATTTTTTCCTCTAATTCTCTTCTCATCATGGACAATTGGTCTACTATCAGAGTTTCAAGTTTGCCATGTCCTTCAAGGGTGGGTACATCATACTCTGTCAATGCAGCCCCATTACTATCAGCAATTCCTATTCGCCATCTCCTTCAAGGTAGGAATCTCATACCCCAACTCTACTGCACCTTCTTCTTTGCTCCTCCTATTACTTTTACCTGGATCTACTGCCTGGGGCCCATTTCAGTTTCCCTTCCATCTGTTCCCCCGTACCATTGCATTACCTTCTGTCTGGTACCTAACCAGCACCTTCCTAAGATGCTGCTGCTTAACCTCAGTGGATATCCTTTTGTGCTCCATCATCCAGTATGCATACTTTCACACCAAACTTTCCATCGAAGAATGTATTATTCCTTGCTACATTGCTGATCTGGACCTGAGGCTTGCACTCCCCTTCCTGCTGCTCCTGCATTATACCCAATCCTTTTCAGTTGCCATCCTTTTTACCAGTCATGCTCACAGCATTCCAGCTTTGATTCTTTTAGACATCCTTGTCCATCCTCCTGTGAACCTTCACCTCTACAGCCATCAGGTCATCATTGAGAGGCAGGCCATAACCTGGTTTCCTTCCATATCTCCTCTCAGGGGGTAGTCATCATTAGCTGCCTTGCTGTTATGTCTAGCAATTGCCTTCATGCTGCTTTGGTGGCTCAGGATTCCTCCATGTTTGCTGCTCTGTACTTTTTGGGGGAGTTTCTCACACCTGCCAATGCCCAGCATCAACTCTCCCATTCCGTTACTCTCTCCGGTTCATCCATCTTATATTCCTCTCAACTCTGCAGGATTATTCCTTACATATTACATTTAATTCAAACAGTATGGACATTCCTACCTCCAGATGGCTTCCACAGAATCCATGCTCTAGTGGAGTCTTCTTCATGCCTATTATCTCTCAGTGGACTCGTGACCTTTTTTCCCTCCTGGGATATACCAAGTCACTGCTCTTTAGCATGTGGATATCACCATACTTCAAGAAGTTTTCTACATCTCTTCATTATGATACTCTTGGCAAGCCACTTGTATAATGGTCATACTAACTGACCTGATTGGATATATAGTCCTTCATTTTCCTCTAGCGAATACCATTACCAGGAGTGGGTCTTCATTCAATTAATTATCCTGTATGTGCGCAACTGATCTGGCTACCTTCCTCTCACAGTTACACTCCACAAAAGTCTCCACTGGACTAAGCAGTCAACGTACCCATTCCAATTTATTTTTTTATATCAACACCATATTGTCCCACCAGTCACTAGATTCAGTCAAAGACCCCTTTTCTGGCAATGCCACAGTATACTTGTATTGGATCCACCTGCAAGTCAATGCCACAAAGGTGACTAAATCTCCTGCCATTGGGCTACTATGCTACAGCAACAACCATATCCACCATCTGGCACTAACAGTCCTTCCTAATATCTGCCCATCTAAGACCTCACCATTGTCACCCTAACTGACTTGAAACCTCAAATCCATTGTACTGAACATTTCAGTTATATCTATTGATATCCAATCACTGTCTTTACAGCATACTTCATCCTTGCCTTCATTGTTCTGAAATAATTCTGTTACCCTCTCCTACCAAATACCCAAAGCCTCACTCTCCCTGAATCCTTGATTGTCTTCCAGTAGATGCTATATAGCGAAACATTGTGGATGTACTGAATTCAAAGCCGTTAGACTGTACTCAAACATTAAAGCTTTTATCATCTCATTGTCCAGCTTTCTTTCGATTCCTATATTTCTTCCCAGACAAGTACTGAGGACAAGCACTGTCGAGAACCTCACAATCATCCAAAACATTTGCCAATCTACAAAAGAATCTAAGCATCATATCCTACTTTCACCTTCTCAAAGTCTGACATATTACCTTGAGGATTTACTATTCAGTCGTACATCTAGTAATTTGGAGTCTGGCAGCCCATCTAAACAAACTCATTCTCCCCCTGTTCATATTGAGTTAGTACCTTCGCCAAATGCCAACTAATATCAAAAATAATTCATGGACCTTTTTCAACCCTTTTACATCAGCCAGATGTACTTCATATTTAGGATCTGGATGTCCTTCAGACTGGATCTGTCTTTTTAACCTCAAGAATTGACTCTCCTGAACTCAACATTCAACAGAATCAGAAGATGGAACTTCATAATTTTGAACATTACACCGTACTCTAAAACTAATTCTAAGCATCTAGGATCATCTCCTCTTAGTTTGCCCTAAGAACTGGCAGCTTAGTGGCAATGGGTCTCCAGAGGTTTCCTCCATCTTGGGATTTTTCCTCTCCTGCATGCTACTGGTCATACTCTCTGTGAGCTGAAGTAGGTAATCTTGTTTGTGCCTTCTATTCCTTATTCACTACCTGTCTTACCTACTGTACCAAAGGTGGGAATAGAGAAAGGCCAAAGTTCAAACATCATATGTATACACAAGCACTACTCTATTCACCCAAACATTGAAATGAATGTCAGTTCCATGCCGGTAATTAATTGTTGTATGGACTATCTTAAATGCAATATTTATGTTGATTATCTGTTATTGGCTTTACAACCTCCTGACTGTTTACCCAGAATGCATGTTTATGAACTGTTGGTTTTTCATGCATTGCATTTGTGTTGCAACATATGCATAAAGAGATTAACTACTAACAATACCCTGAGTCAGACATGTATGCCCCAATAACCACACACCCTGTCCTGTGTTAACCCCTACATTTATATGACTATAAGCCCTGAAAATTTGATACTGATCCAAACAGAATATGCAATGTTACAAAATCAGTTCATGATGATCACTTTTGACTATTGTCAGTGGCTTTAAAAAATCAATTTGTGTCAAGAAAGGCCAAGTTTTCAAACAAAATATTTTTGCATGTTAGCTTGTAGCCCAGAATAGGTGTCTTTATTACAAAAAACAAATCTACATGGCAGCAGAAAATCTATTCAGCACAACTGTTAAACATGATAGTAGCTTACTAGAACTGTAGAAATGACATTAATTTCATGTATTATACTGTATAACAAGATGAGCTATGATAGCCTGTTTTTACAAGCAATCATTTGAGCAGAACATTATGATACAGCACAGAAATAGGCAATGTACTACAGATACAGGCAGGTAGTTCATGAAATGGAAGAAACAACAAATTATGTGCAGTTAGATTACATTTTGTGCAATATAAAGTGATGTAGGCTGGTGCTAAAGGAAGGGATACGCACACTAGAGGTGAGATGGAAAGGCAGGAGGTTATAGGGACCAATAGCTCTGAAGCACAAGGGTCTTTGTCCTGCAGCTGAGTATCTAATGGGGAGTTGGAAAGTGAATTTGGATTGAGAGCAGGTTCCAAGCTTGGTGGAGTGGGGAAAGAGTGAAGAAATACAGGGGTTAACTTTGCCAAAGGCAACCGTGCATAGGAACACCAGCAAACTATGGGTGAGGTGATCCTCCAGGGAGAGGCAGAAAGTAGAATTACACAGTTGACAGTGGTGAGTCTTATATGATAGGCCATGCAGGAAGCAGCAGATACTGTTGTAAACTGTGCTTTCCTTGGCAAGGGTCACTCAGGTAGCAGCAGCATAGATTAAGGAGCCATAGTCAATTATGGGGAACAATAGGTAGAGTGCGAGTCATTTCTTTGTCTCCTGGATCAAGAACCTTTTGAGCTCCAACTCTCTGGTGAACAGTTTATCAGGTGACTGACATGGATACAGAAGGACAATGTTCTGTCATGGAAGACATCTAGATATTTGATCAATATTGACACAAGAGCCACCACGGAGACTTACCTGTTGAGGAAAAGAAAAAGGGTAGAGGCCGCTTTCTTCAAAAAGACCATGGATTTGTAATTTAGTTTTTTTTTTTTTTTTTAGTGCTGAGAACTATCTTATTGTTTAAGAACCAAGACTGGTGGGGATCAACGTCCTGTTGTATGATTTTGTTTATGGTATCCAGGTTCTTGCCACAGCTGAAAATTACAGCATCATCGGTGTACAGCTGGGTTTCTGTGGAATAGCAGGCACTGGGGAGTGAGTGAGTGAGTGAGTGAGTGAGTGAGGAAAAGAGAGAAATGTAGGGGACCCAGGATGGAGCCCTGAGATACCCCGCAGTTGATGGGACTAATGTCTGAGTGAACATTATCAATTGCAATCCAGTGCACCCTGCCTGACAGGTAGTTATTGAACCAAAAGGTAATATTGGGGGGAGAAATTGAGTGCAGAAAGTGTGTGAAGCAGCAAATCATGTTCAACAGGTGAAAAGCCTTGGTTAGGTCAATGAAAACTGTGGCAACAAGTTTCCCAGGTCTAAGGCATGGTGCACATAATCAGTGAGTTTCACCAAGGCAGTCTCAGTATTGCTCATGGGGCAGAATCCATGTTGGATGCTGGTCAGTAAATCGTACTGCTGGATGTAGGCAGTTGTCTGGTCAGAGATTATCCTCTCAAATACTTTCAAGAGGAGGGTGAGGAGAGAGATGGGGTGATAGTGGGAGATGAGATGTTTAGGCACAGATTTGTGGATAAGAATGATGGTGGCTATCTTCCATGATTTGGGGTAAGTGTCGGTGCATAGTTAGTAGTTAAAATGTGAGAAATGGGTATTCCAGTTCTTCACATGCCAGTTTAACCAGTCGGTAGTATACTCCATTGGGGCCGGATGAGGGTTTTGGATTGGAGCATGTAAGATATTTCATGACCTGCTCCACAGACAGATGCTTGAAGTAAAATTTAGGTGGTGAGGAACCATGAGAGATGATGGGTGAACCCTGCAAGGTGAAGGGACTTGGGTGGATGTCAGCATTTTACCTAAGTCACCAAAGAAGTTATTAAGGAGGGTGGCAATAGCCTTGGGGTTGTAGCTAACACCATCCTTGTCCTCTCTGGTCCATAATATGGTACCCTTATATCTGTCAATTAGATAATTTATGTTGTTCCACAGTTTTTTAGGTTTCCAAGACTGGGGGTAAGGCCAAGTTTAATGTGGCTTGTTTTGGCTTTGTGAACAGCTATTTTACAGGAGTTATGCAATGATCTGTAATCTGCAGGTGAGCTGAGTCTTTCTTTTTTCATATTGGGCCCATATTTTGCCCCTGGTTTTGAAGAGCTCCAGGAGATCCCTAGAGACCCACTACTTCTCCTTGTTGTCATGTATTCTGATTCACTTCGGAGGACAGTGGCTATCATAGATCCCAAAGAATAACTTACAGAAGATGTCATAGGCTAGGTTTATGTCCACACCAGTCAGTGAAGAACAGTGCAGAAGTGAAGGCTTCAAGGTTGAGATCGTGGAGCCATCTGGACTTTATATAGATTGGGGGGGCACCTAGTGGACCAGTCACAGAGGATTGGGCTGTAGTCACTTAACATATCTGGGAGTATCCTGGAGTTGAAGACATTGGAGGGGTTTGAAACAGAGATCTGGTCCAGGATAGATTTGTCCCCAGAGCTCTAGTTTACTCTTTTGGGGCCAATGTTGATCTGACTCAGATCAAGGTTCAAAAAGAGACCTCTGGCTTTATTTGTATGTTTCAAGGGCCAGTTCATGTTAAAATCAACAAGAAGTGTCCATTCCCTACTCTTGTGCAAAGAATATCCAAAGTCTAAGATGACAGTAAGGCCCTCATTTGTATGGTTAGTTTGGATGTAAATGGTGGAGACTGTGAGGGTCTTGTCCTGGCCAAACACAATATCAAGATATAGCAATTCACAAGGGCCTGGGGAGAGTTTGTGGTGGACTCAGTGGTCTTGAGGGGTTTGGAGATATTGAAGAGGCAACCTCCACCCCTTTTTGTTTATCCCTTCCTTCCTAAAGATAGTGAAACCAGCTAATTTAATTTCATCATCAGAGATTTTGCTGGTAAGCCAGGTCTCAGACAGGGAAATGATGTCAAACTCAGAAGCCATAAGGGGCTTCCATATGATCAAATTTAGCTGGGAGGCTCTGAATGTTCACATGCACCAAACTCAAGGCAGGTTTTGGGGAATGGTTCCTGCTGGGGTGCAGGGACCTGAATGAGGGTGGACAGAACAGGACATACTTAGTATGAGAAGCACCAGACACCTGTGTTTGGGTTGGCACTGTAGCCTCTTGCTAAGCTGCTTCAGGGGAACAGTTTTGTTGACACATGAAGAAGTAATATTGACCAATTCTGAGGTATTGGCTGTTGAAAGGCAGAGGGAGGACCCAGATTGTGATATAGTTTTCATCATAACTGTCAGATTTTTCAGTTTATATAAAAAGATAGTTGAAAATTTAGCATAATTAGATGCCCTGGGTTTGCATATAGTTTTGGCCATTGCTGACCCTCACTCTAAACTTACTTTCCCGCTCACCACCTTTCCCTCCTCTCTAGCCTCCTTTTGGCACCTAATGATCACCCTCTCCCTGGAAGTTTCCTTAACCTCGAAATTGTCTACTCGCTTGAACCTGTTATAGCTTGTTTTTCTATGAAACTTAAAAACATTACTGCCTTAAACTGTTAATAGCAAATTTATGATGTAACTTCCCTGTCTGGTTTTACCTGTAATGTGTATCATGCTTTGTTAAATGTTCTTTGTGACGTGGAACCTTTGTAAAAGAGCCCTGGCTCAAAGGTATTAATTCCTAGACTAATAAACTAAACTAAACTAAAGAAATAAGGTCAGAGTTATTTAATATTCCTGAGACCAAGGAGGTGGAACAAAATTCAGGAGAAAAGGAAACAATCACAACATATAATATACCAATCTCAAATAAATTTCAGGAATTAGCCATGTGTGAGAAATGACTGAGTGATTCTGACAATATATTTGAGATGGATGATCAGACTAGGCTATTGCTGGCATCTTGGAATATTTCAGGTTTAGCAAATAAATTAGTGGATAGAGACTGGAAAGATTTTATTACTAAGTTTGGCATAATATGTCTACAAGAAACATGGTACAGTAAACAAATGAATCCTTCTCTCAATGGTTATAGTATGTTTCATTTGTGAGGGCTAAAGTAAGCCAAAAAAGGTAGAATGGCAGGGGGATTAATAACGTGGATTAAAATAGTGGAAGACACAAAAGTAGACCTATTATACTCCAATAATAACATATTAATCATATATGTCCAGCAGAATGGGAAGACATTCTATTTAGCCAATGATTATGTCCCCCTTATAAATTCTAAATTTTTTGATCAGGCTATCTGGGAACAACTAGAAGATATGCTACACAAATGCAGGGTGATCACTGCCTGTGGTGAAGTTTTGCTTTACGTGGATTTTAATGCAAGAATTGCCAGGCATGCTAGGTTACACTGATAATGATTACCACAACTGGCTGCATAGGGAGGCTGCAAATTTTCCAAGCATGTCAAAGAATACTAGATTGAATAGTATGGGCTATAAATTAGTTGAAGTATTAAATTGATATGATCTTCACCATTAAATGGTAGAATACAGGGTGATAACCGCAGAAAGTTTACTCATGTTTCATCAAGAGGTCCCTCTACAAAAGACTACTTTTTCTGGAATGGAGACATTTCAGTATAGGACCCTTTAGTAGTCCCTGAAAAAGTTGACAGTGATCCCGTTCCAGTAGTATTAAAAACTAAACAGTTGGATATAACATCGCCAGATTACCACCACTCCCGGAGTTAGAGATTCACTATAATAAAATCAAATGGAATATAACTGTTTCTGCCCAGATTAAAGATTCAGTAGCAGGTATTATTGAAGAAAGTTTGGGAAAACCAACTGATTTTGCAGTATTGAAGCATCAGGTGGTCTCATGTTTAGGAAAAATTCAATCTCTTGCAACCAGACCATGTATCAACAGCCATATTTCTGGTCCCCAAGGTAGTATCTTGATTTGATGATGAGTGTTGTAGAAAAAAAAAATAAACTGAATAAGATCCTGGGATTGGTTAAGGCACATAAAGATGGTTTTACCTATAAAGAATTGAATGAATGTAGAGATCAGTATAAGGCTTTTTTTAACAAAGAAAAAAGGAGATTTTCAACAGGAGCAATGGCAGGATATGGCAATTAGTGGTGAGAGGCACAAATAAGATTAGGTTTGAAATTGACACCTATAGTGCATCAGACGTTTGGATATCATGTTATTCAAAAAACATTCTTCAGCAAAGAGCTAGAAGAAATACAGGTGTTGTTAAATCCTCAGATGAGTCAGTTGGCCCCATTTTTGCATTATGAAGTCTATCATCCTATTGCTTCCTTAAAACCTCAAAAAGCTCCAGGACCAGATCAGATCCCATTGAAGGTATACTTAAACTTTCCTTCAGTGTGGGCTAGTCTTCTCACTATATTTTTTAATTATTGTTGCAGTAAATTGGAGTTTCCATCATCACGGAAGGGTGCCACAATAATTTCATTGTACAAAAAGGGAAATAGGGCTGAAGCAGCCATATATAGACTGATCTCCCTCTTAGACCACATGGGGAAAATCTTCACTAGATTCATTTTAAATAGACTCAGACAGCAATTGACCAGATTAGAAGATCTATCAGAACTACAAGCAGGTTTTCGCATGGGTTATTCTACCACGGATAACTGTTTTGTAATTAGGCATCTGGTTGAAAAATACACAATATTAAGAAAACTAAAACTCTATGCAGATTTCATAGATTTCAGCACTGTGTTTCATACTATATCTCATAATAAATGATGGGAAATGAAGGCTAAGGGGTTCTCACACAAATTAATTGTAATTATCAATGAACTATATTCCCATACTTGGGCACGAGAAAAGCTTGATATCATAGGGCAGCTGTCACCCACTTTTCCAACAAATATGGGCATCAAACAGGGCTGTGTTCTCAAACCAGCTCTGTTTTGCATTCATATAGATGAATTACTGAAGGAGCTGGAGAACGCTGAGACTGAGTCCCCAAAAATAACATGTAAGGGCTGTGCAACCCTTGCTTACACAGATGACATGGTCCTGTTTTCACTTACACAATCAGGTTTACAGGCCAAATTAAATATTTTGAATACATTTGCTAGGGAGTACAACTTGAGAATTAATGAACAAAAAAGTCAAATTTTAATTTTCGTAGCTAAGGGTGAGATACGTAGATGGAAGATCAGTAATAAAGATTTGGTTACAGTTAGGAAGTATACATATTTAGGCCTCCAGATTACAAGTGATGGAAAATGAACTAAACACACACACCAATTAGTCCCTAATTTAAAAAGAACAGCTAATTCACTACACAGGTTCAATAAAACATATGGAAGGAACTCAGTTAGGCCCCTTTTACTAGCTATTAAGAGTAAATACAATGCCCAGGTTCTGTATAATGGGGAAATATGGCAACCTAGAGAGGTAAACAAACTAGAAATACCAATAAATAAAGTGTTAAGATCCAGTCTGGGTCTGGGGAAATTGGTTCCATCTTCTTTAGTAAGAGCAGAGCTAGGACTAGCTTGCATGGGAGCATATTTTGCAATAAGAAAAGTCAATTATTGGATCAAAATATTGCATCATAAGAAGCATAGACTGACCCATTGCTGCCTTAAGGAAAAATATACTTGGTTAAACCTGGGACATTTAAAATCCAGATGGTTAGCCTCAGTATTTAAAATTTTACAAGAATCTGGTTTAGATTATTTAAGGAAATATGCTGATAAGGGTATTATGATTAGCCTGAAGTATCAATACTATGTTTCCTCCAGGATTTTGGAGTGTTATAAAGCTTTAGATTTAGAGCACATCTCCCATCTGAAAATTTCTCTTTGGTTCAGAGTAAATGACAATGTGCATTTTTATAGATATTATGATATTCTTACAGACTCAAAACAAAGGGCACTATACACCAAATACAAGCTAGAACTGTTTCCTAGCAATTTTCTGGAAGCTTTATATAGGAGGGAGCACTTCAGGCATGCCAAATTTTGCTTGTGTACTAATAGTTGCATAGGGGACCTTAAGCATGTCATATTTGTATGCTGTTGGTATATCAAGCCCAGAGCCAAATGGATCTTACCAATTTGCAACACAATATTAACTGTTGACTCATCTTTTACTGAAATTACTACTGTATTTACTATGAACGATGATGTGATTAAGGAAGTTGCAATGTACAGTATTTAGTAAACATTGTCAATATTTGCCTGATGCATAAGATAAAAGAGGCAGAATTAAGTACTGTTTACAAGGATCACTGTAATTGAAGGATGTTAAATATTATGCAGACCTTTATTTGCCAAACATAAATGTGATGGATATGTGTTATTCTTTCCTATACTGGTCCAATCAAACACTTTATGTATTTAAACTGATTTTTATTTTTATATTTATATAAATTTTTATATCTGTCAAAATGGAATTTTTCTTGTATGTATGCTATCTTGTAATGGTCTTTGACCGATCAATAAACAAACTACTACTACTGCTATTGAACAGGTACTACCAGATATCCCAGGACTCTAGCGCCTAAAGAATTGTGCCAGGTGGATGGGGTCCAGAGTGAGGGGTGGGAGGTCTGCCCTTTTTGTAGGCTGGAGAGAGGTGGGATATAATCAGTGCACTTACCCTGGGAGGTAAATGTTGCAGCAGGACTGGTAGTGAATGATGTTGCCTGTATTGCATAGGTGAGGTAAACACCTCTGAGGGCAATACAAAGGCAAAAGATCAGGAGTGCTGGGGCAGACATTGTGCAGGCCAGGTGAGGTCTGGTGAACCTCAAATTCTTTGGTAGATGGGGCAAGCAGTGTGCACAGCAGAACAAAAATTAGCAGCTATTAAATACAAAACCAGTGTTAATCAACAGTTAGGCCCAAACCAGTGTTAATCAATAGTTGGGAACAAAAAACTATTCTGCAGAATATGAACTGGGCATAAACTACAATGGCCAGCTGTTAGGTGTTACACCACCCAGTGGGATAAACAGGAATTTTGAAGTTTTGAATTATTAACGGATAACTCAAAGAACAGTGTTATGGAAGAAATGTGCAGCTAGCAGTACCAGGACAGTTATGTGAACCTGGTGGTACAGACTCACTTTAACACTTAACCCTTAGGCTGCCAATAGAATTAGAACATATAGGAATTTTGGACTGATATATCAGTCCACGGGACAGCAAGGGTTAAAAATGTACACTTACAATGGAGGTAACACCCCCAGTTAGGGACACGCTGTGTCATTATTGTTATAAGTAGTCACTTTCTCTATCTGGCAATAAAGAAACTGACTAGATTTGGCAATGAAGACACAGAGTGTCATCTGTGCAGCTCTAGTAAGCCACTATTAGTTTTATGTCTGGTTGCCAAAGTCTAGCTGATATAGTATAGTATAGTATTGTGGTCAGGTCAGAGCTCTAAGAGGGTTTTATGGGCTTGGCTATCCTCTGTTACAGCATCAGAATACCTCATTTCTGGCACAATTCCAGCACTTCTCTACTTTTATGATTTCTGTTGCTTTTCTGTTTGATGTACAGTACTTGGCTGATAATGCTGGAAAATGTTAGCTGAAAGTCAGTTTTCTTGTACAACTTTTATTTCCTACAGTCAAGGTTTCCAATGCAGTGTGTTCCCCTTAATTGCTGCTGAATAGTGTTTCTTTTCTCACCATCCTGTGAATGGCAGATATGTTGTGCAATGGCTACAGCTTCATTGGCAAGTTTTTAAACTAGCCAAGGGGGGAGGCACTGAAAAGGAGCAGGGAATTCCCAGCCTCCCCCCAGTAAACAGGGTAGATAGCGAAGTTAACACCAAGGCAGAGAGGTCAATAGTAGTAGGGGTAGGGGTAGAAGGAGAAAAAGGCAAAGGCTAGTAAGTGCAGGGATGGGGCTAAAAGGGGTAAGGACATCAAAAAATGGAGGGTGATCAGTACCAATGCCTGTAGTCTGGGTAACAAGCTTCCTAA
This sequence comes from Neoceratodus forsteri, assembly GCA_016271365.2. NCBI lineage: Eukaryota > Metazoa > Chordata > Ceratodontiformes > Ceratodontidae > Neoceratodus > Neoceratodus forsteri. Next base: position 940,986,164 of record CM057455.1, read on the forward strand.
ACTAGTGGCCTTGATGGAAGAGGGATGCCTGACTATCATGGCAGTCACAGAAGCCTGGTACACAGAAACCAAGAGTGGAATGTCAACATATTGGGGTACACAATCTACAGGAGGGACAGGGAGGGTAAAAGAGGAAAAGGAGTAGCTCTCTACATAAGTGAAGGGATCAAAGCAACAGAACCAAAAGGCAAACAGGGAGGAAAGGAGGCACTGTTGGTCACCTTGGAGACAGGAAATGGCACCACAATCTAGACAGGGGTTTTATACAAACCCACACCTCAGGGGAAGGAAATGGACAAGGAAATGACAGGAGGCATCCTTAGAATGGCAGAAAAAGGGGAGATATTTTTGATGGGTGACCTGAATATGCCAGATTTTAACTGGAGCACATTTTCTGCAGCCACATCCAAGAGCAGAGTCATTCTCAATACCCTACAGGGGGCATGCCTCAAGCAGCTAGTGTTGGAATCCACTCAGGATGGAGCAGTCCTAGACCTGGTACTCTGAAATGGAAATGGTGAGAGGATCTCAGATTTAGAAGTATGTAGCCATCTGGGAACAAGCGACCACCAGACAGTGTGGTTCACAATAAACACTGACATGAAGTCAAGTCACACAAAAGTAAGGGTACTATACTTTCGGGGGGCTAACTTTGGCAGAATGGGAGAGTGCCTAAGGAATGCACTAGCAAAAGGTCAGGAAGGAGGGGTGGAGGAACAATGGGGAAAAATCAGACTGCCATCACAGAGGCAACAAGCTTTTGTGTGAAGCAAATAAACAAAACAAAATGAAAGAAAAACACTATGGTTCTCAAAAGAGGTGGCGGGGACGGTTAGGGAAAAGAAGATAGCATTCAGAAAATATAAGAAATCACAGAAGGAGCAGGACAGAGAACTCTATTAGATAAAGCAGAAGGAAGTGGGGAAGACAGTCAGAATAGCAATGGCCCAAACCGTGGAAAAGATAGCCAACTCAGTTAAGAAGGAGGATAAAACTTTTTATAGGTACATTAGTGAGTGAAGAAAGACTGAAGGAGGAATAGGTGAGGCTTAATAAAGGGAAGGGGGTGAGCAGAGGGTGACAGTGAAAAAACAGAGATATTGAACGAATACTTTTGTTCAGTATTCACAAAAGAACAGGAGTGAGACGTACCTAAAACAAACAACAGAAGCACTCTGGATAGGGGGTCGATATCAGTCCATTCACAGAGGAAAGGGTCCTGAAAATGCCTAAAACTCAAGATGGACAAGGCAATAGGGCCTGATGGGATTCACTCCAGAATTCTAAAAGAATTATAGGGAGAACTAGTGACACCACTGACTGCCCTTTTTAACAAATCATCAGAGGATTATGCGGTACCTAAGGACTGGAGGAAGGCAGATGTGATTTCACTTCACAAAAGTGGGAGAAGGCAGAGGGAGAAAACTACAGACCTGTTAGTTTGACCTCAGTGGTTAGGAAAATTATGGAATCACTTCTAAAAGAATGAATTCTTCAGTACCTAGAGGCCAGCAGGGCATAGGACCCAAGGCAGCATGAATTCACAGCAGGAAGGTCACGTCAGACAAATCTAATAGATTTCTTTGACTGGGTGACCAAAGCAGTAGACAAGGAAGGGCTGTGGACATGGCCTACATAGATTTTAGAAAGGCATTTGACACAGTCCCACACAAAAGATTAATAAATAAGTTAGCCAGCCTGGGAGAGAGTCCCAGGGTGGTAGCCTGGGTAAAACATTGGCTGAACAACAGGACTCAGAGGGTAATAGTAAACAGAGTCCACTCTGAAGAAAGGGAGGTTACTAGCAGGGTACCACAGGGTTCAGTACTTGGGCCAGACCTCTTTAATGTCTTTATAAATGACATTATAGAGGAAGTAAATGTATGCCTCTCTGCAGATGACACAAAGATCTGCAACAGGGTTGATATACAAGGGGGGGGAGTGGAAAGGATGAGAAGGGAAAGTAAAAAAAGAGCTACACCAGAGGCTGGGTACTCTATGACAATAAACCATCCAACATACTCACAGTCATGGCACACCTACACTGAGTGAATAAAAGACAAAGCCAGTACTAACCAAAATATTGATTTATTGCAACCACACCAATGTGTAGGCCAGAGCTTTCCAGCACAGCTTATAACGTTTCAGCCAATCTTGGTCTTTAACGAAGATGAGAAGGAACTTGGCAAAGATTGAAGGAATGTTCAAAAGTATGGCAGCTTAGATTCAATGTAAAGAAGTGCAAAGTAATGCACCTGGGAAACAAAAGCCCAGGGGAAGACTACATAATTGGGGGGGGGGGTACTAACAACAACAAAAACGGAAAGGGACCTGGGGGTAGTCATATCAGATTACCTAAAGGTAGGCAGGCAATGTGAGAAGGCAGTAAAGAGGACTGGGGGGTACTGGGATGAATTGGGAGAGGCATCACCAGTAGAAAAAAGGAAGTTGTCATCCCTCTGTACAGACAGTTGGTGAGACCCCATCTGGAGTACTGCATGTAGTTCTGGAGACCCCATCTCTGCAAGGATATAGAATGGATGGAGGCTGTCTAGAGGAGAGCAACTAAAATGGTGCAGGGTCTGCACCAGAAACCATATGAAGAGAGATTAAAGAAGCTTAATATGTATACCCTGAGGAAAGGAGGGAAAGGGGGAACATGATAGAAACTTCCAAGTACTTCAAGGAAATCAACAAAGTCCAAGAGTGTAGTATCTTTCAGAAAAAGAGATGTGCAAGAACAAAGGGGCACAATTTGAAGACAGGGGGGGGGTTGGCTCAGGGGCAACGTGAGGAAGTATTTTTTCATGGAGATGGTGATGGACCTGTGGAATGGCCTTCCTGAGGAGGTTGTAGAGTCAAGAACAGTGGGAGAATTCAAGAATGCATGGGACAGACATAAGGGAATTATAGTGAGGGGTAGGAGGAAGTAAGCTGTTGGTTAACTAAGATCTGCAGCTTGTCCAGTAAGTTGGGAAATGGGCAGACTGGGTGGGCCAAGAGGTCCTTATCTGTCATCAAAATTGATGTTTCTATGTTCTTTCTGTCTGTGGCCACCATGTCAGCTATGCCACTCAGTGGCAATTGTTTTGTTTGAGGCCCCATCCCAACACTGGTAGCACCAGTTTACTGATGTTGCCACTTAGTGGCATTTCTTCTGCTCTTTCAAAGAAACATAGAAACATAGATTCTGTTAGCAGATAAGGACTGTACAGCCAACCTAGTCTGTCCATTTCCCTTCTTGGTTTGGCAATCTCTACTAGACCCTGGAGCAGTCGTCGGTAGTGAAATAGTCAGTTGCAATTCAGTGCAGTTGAAATCAGTTGCAATTGCATTGGATTGCAGTCATAAAATAGTGGAGTTGAAATCCACTGCAGTTGACAATTCCGTGACCCATCCAGGTTTGTTTTTGTGGTGAACTGCAGTGAGTTTTCTCTTTTTCTTTCCGGGGTTGGGGGGGGGGAGAGAAGAGGTGGGCCAGGAGGGCCTTGAATATCTAATGGTCCTAAATGTCAGCACCGAGCCTTACAGCCAATAAAATGCACCCCGGCTCCTGGACACGAAGCATCCACCAATTAAGGCAGATAGAAGGAAGAGCTTGAGAGTGTCTGTAACTGGCTGCAAAAGGTGGCAGGGAAAGTGTGCCTAGGTAGGAGAGGAGACTGTCAGGAGAGGAGGCATCTGTGTTGGTGTGTGGGCAACGGAGTGAGCAACATTTTTCAGCAGGGATAAAGTTTGGCGGTTCAGCTTTTAAATTTAAAAATAAGTTAACTGTGTCCACTGTTCTAACATGTCCTGTGCCCAGAGAGAGACTAGTGTGTGGCTGTGCAGGTCTCAGTCCTCCAGCAAAGCCAGGCAGCAAGTCAGTGATCTAGTCATGGTAGGGATCAGCCCGTGACCCTGTCAGGTGACTCTCATTCAGTCTTGGTCAGGTCTTCAGAGTCGGCCAGGAGGAGTGTTTTGTGCACTAGTTCCACTGCGTGGAGTACTGGAGTGGGGACGTGGGTCTGAGTTGGGTACTGACACTGTGGGTTGGGAGGAGGGAGCACACAGCTCAAAAAAAAACACCAGCACCACAGCAGAGTATGGCAGCAGTGGCAGCCTGAGCCATGGAGCCACTTGACGCCGACAACTGAATCATCACCCAACACCTGACCGAACTGGCAACAGGCTACTACAGTAAGCAAGATACTGTATGGGATGTGTATGTAAGGCCTGGCAGGGCTGGGCAGTGGGCAGTGGGCAGTAGGAAGGAGAAGAATGGTCTCTCACAGACTACTCAGTCTGTCTGTGTGTCTGCTGTGTGCTGGGCTGGCTTGTCTGACTGGTTGAGGGCTTGGGGGTTGTGGGGCCTAGGGGGCCGAACTTGAAAAGCCAAGGTGATCAATCATCATCATCATCATCATCAATCTACTGCTAGTGGCCCAGCTGGGCTCTCTCTGACTGATGTGGCATTGTGAGTAAGTCAGATTCCCCACACGATCGTGGAGCAGGCCAGGCGAGGTGGTCAGCTGGCGAGTTCCCGGACCCATAGGCCAGAATGCAGAGCATGGTCGGTCAGATCCAATGGACAAAATGGTTGTTGTTTGCCACTGTAGGAATCGGATAGACTAAATATTAAAGTCCTCACGGCAAGATGAATAAAAGTTAAAAATCACATTAGTGTACATGCTGAAAGCCAAAATAAGTTCAGAAACTGTGTCATAATTTTTTTTTTTTTTAAATATGTATGAGTTTTTTTAGGTTTAAATTTAAACTGTGGATACATCTCAATTCTGGTACACCATACAGGAGATATTTCTAGGGGTCCTCCCTTAAACTGTTTTTAGTCTCACAGATTCAATGACTACTAGTAAACTAACATATATTGATAGCTCCGTTTGCAAAAAGGTACCTTCTAGCTTCTGTGGGGTGCTTAAGAGGCCCTACCTATACTGTATTTTAGACTCACAGTTCTTTTTCTAAATAACTAGTATTACTGCTGCTTATTTTTTCTATATGGTATACTGTTTTACTGCCCTGCTTCAACTTGTTACTTTCAGGGACTCACTATATTTTGTTGTTGTTTTGACTGGTTATTGTGCTTTAGTGGGACTCTACTGTGTGGGGATTTGTTTCACTGCACTTTGTATTTGCATTTTAAAAGAGCAGCCAGCTTCTTAGCTGCTGCTGACTAGTTGCTGCTCCTTCCAACATACACAATATCTCACCTGGCTCAGAGTAGAGGGGCATGAATAATTCCTTTTTTTTCTGCCCATTTATGAAGTTATAATGCTGCTAAATCCCAAATGCTAAAAACAGAGCTGCTTCCTGACCTTAACCAACCAACAACCCCACGTAGGCACAAGCAGACCCGTTTTGTGATGTCAGAAGGTGAAGGCTGCGTGTGCACATGCCCCATTGATTTCAAGGGTGGGGGGCCCTTTCCGTACATTTTATTAACTTTCATAGTCGAAATTTTAATTAAAAAAAAAACCTTTGAAGTTAAAAAGTATGACAAACTACTACATAATAAAATTCAATGATGGTAAAAGTTGAAAAATTGGTTGGATTTTCTTTAGTTAGTTGAAGTCAGAAATTTCAAACTAGTTGAAAAAAATCAGTCCTAATGTGTGGTAAGTCAGTCATGATTGTTATTTCAACTGACTCTGGGGTCTAATCCCTACTCTTATCTGGACTGTCTTTCCCCCACTCAGCTGAACAGCAGGGTGCCTTTATGCTTATCCCATGCTCTTTTGAATCCCTGTACTGTTTTAACTTCCACCACCTCTGCTGGTAGGCTGCTCCACATATCCACCACTCTCTCTGTGAAAAAAATGCTTCCAAGCATTATCTGTCAGCCTCATGTTATGTCCCCTTGTCCTTGTGCACTTTCTTCTCTGAAATATGCTCCCCTCCTGTACTCTGTTTATTCCTCTAAAATATTTGAAATTCTCTATAATATCCCCGCTCTTCCTTCTCTCTTCCAGTGAATAGATGTTAAGTTCCTTGAGTCTTTCCTCATAAGGCTTGTGGTGCAGTCCATGTATCATTTTTGTTGCTCTTCTCTGGACTGCTTCCATTCTGTCTATGTCCTTCCTGAGACGTGGTCTCCAGAATTGGACACAGTATTCCAGATGCGGCCTCACCAGTGATCTATATAGTGGCATCACCACTTCACTCTTCCTACTGGTTATGCCCTTCCTATGCACCCTAGCATTCTATTTGCTTTCCCCACTTTTTGCATTGTTTGGTTGACTTCCGGTCACCGGATATGATAACCCCAGGTCTCTCTCCTGACTTGTGGTGGCTAGAACCTGACCCCCATCCTGTATTCCTCTCTTGGGTTTCTGTGTCCCAGGTGCATTATCTTGCACTTCTCTGCATTGAAACCCAACTGCCAAACTTTGACCATTCCTCAAGTAGTCTTAGGTCATTTCTCATTTTATCTAGCCCCTCATGTGTGTCCACTCTGTTACAGATCTTGGTGTCATCTGTGAACAGACATACTTTCCCCTCCAGTCCTTCCACAATGTCTCTTATGATGCCATTGAATAGGACTGGACCCAGCATCGATCCCTAAGGAACCCCGTTGTTCACCTTCCCCTCTTCTGATTTTATGCCATTTACTACCACTCTTTGGGTCCTGCCTTTTAGCCAGTTTCCAACCTATTTTAGCATTTTGGAGCCCACACCTAGATTCCCCAGTTTCTTAAGCATTCTTTCATGTGGAACGGTGTTGAAGGCCTTACTGAAATCCAGGTAGGCCACATCCGCCACCACTCCCTAATCCACCACCCTGGTCACCCAGTCCAAGAAATAGACAAGATTAGTCTGACAGTACCTGACAGGACCTGCCCTCAGTGAATCCATGCTACCTTGGGTCTTTTGCACCACGTGACTCCAGGAACTTTACTACCTTTTCCTTAAGCAGGGCTCCTTCAGCTTCCCCACCACTGAGGCCAGGCTTCCTGTCTCTTCCATGGTAAATACTGAGCAAAAATACTTGATCAATATCTCAGCTTTTTTAAGGTCACCCTCCACCCACCCAGCCTCTCCCTTCTTTAGCCTAACAATACTATTTCTGGTCTTCTTCCTCTCGCTAATATAACAGAAGAAGGTCTTGTCTTCCTTCTTAATAGCCTGTGCTATCCCTTCCAATGTTCTTGCCTTAGCCCCTCTGACAGCTTTCCCAACTTCTCTCTGCTTTTCCAGATATTTCACTCTGTTTTCTTCTGTCTGTGTCTCTTTGTATTTTCTGAATGCCTTACTTTTTTCTTGCACTTTATAGGCTACTGACTTAGAGAACCACAGTGGCTTCTTCTTTATTATGCTTTTGCTAAGCAATCTGACACATTGACTTATCACTCCTGCTATGGCTGTCTTGAGCCAAACCACTATTCTTCTACCCTTCCCCCTGAATCTTCTGCTGCCAGTGCAATTCTGAACTGCGTCCCCCTCTCCTTTAAGTTGGCCTTCTGGAAATCTAGGATCTTAATCTTTAAATGGCTTTCTTCTGCCAACTTGTTGACTCTAAACCACAGGTCTGTGGTCACTGGTACCAAGGGGACTGCCCACCTCAGCATCCATGATTCCATCCCCATTTATCAGCACTAAGTCCAGTACAGACCTCTCCCTGGTGGGCTCAACCACAAGCTGCCTTAGGTTTGTCCCATATATGGCAGACATGAGGTCCCTGCTCCTTGATGTACTTGCAGTCTGGATATTCTAATCTGCATCAAGCATGTTGAAGTCATCAATTAGTAGTACTTCCCCTTTGGCTGCCATATTATGGATGGCTTCCTCTAATACTAGATCTATATCCTCCCCTGCACAGGAGGCCTTTAAACTACTCCAGCACGGATGGTTGTTTTGTTGCCAGCTCCAGAGTGACCCACAATATCTCTGCTTCTTCCCTGGATCCCTGAGCTTCTGTAGCTTTAATCTCTTTCTTCACATACATAGCAACCCCTCCTCCCCTCTACCCCATCCTTTCTAAAAAGAGTATACACTGGCATGGCTGCATCCCAGTCGTGCTTCCCTGCATACCATGTCTCCGTAATAGCCACAATGTCCAGGTTTGTGACTGCCATCAGTGCAGTTAGATCTGGGACTTTGTTCCCCAGACTGTAGGCATTTGTGCACATGATCTTCCACTTCTGTGTACCCCCTCAATGTACTTTGTTTATTGGTCTTTGCCCTGCGCTGCATTAGTGGTGTACAGTACCTTCTATTCTCTCCCCTATTGTAACCATGGTAGTTTTATGGTTAGATATTATGTTAGTTATTGTGTCCTCACTGCTTTCAGTTATGTTCTGTATAAAGGTGGGGGGCTATGATAATCCCGTTGGCTGTCTATGCCTTTCACCTTGGCAAATTTATATGATCACTAAGGATGCACTTAGGTTTCTCAGAGAGGATACCTTTGCCTCCCCTGGATTGATGCAGGCCAGGTTCCAGTCCCCAGTGAAGCCATACCCCACCTCTCCACACCATTTCTTCAGCCATTTGTTGAATTCAATGATGTGGATGTCCATCCCTTCCTCCTTGTCGTGGACAGGCAGCTCCTCTGAGAAGGTGACAATGTGCTACTTGCCCAAGACTCCTCTCTAGCTCCCTGAACTCTTCCTATACTCTTCTTATATCTACCCCCTCTATAGCCAGATCATTAGTCCCCAAGTAGATGATGACATCCTGCTCCCCACTCCTTGCTACTGCCCTTGCAATCATAAGGATTTACTTGCCCTCCTTCCAAACTGTGCCTCCAGGTAGGCACATTACCTCCCTTTCACCATTTCTACGTGATCCCAGCTCTGTCACCCCGGACAATGGAGTCCCCAACCAGGATTTTCTTCCTCCTCCTGTGTGTTCTCCTTGCATCTCCCCTTGGGGTTCCATCCTGGATGATTCCCTCAACCCCCATGGTGTTCTCTTCTGGAGATGCTGCACAGTCTGTATGCTTGGTCAGGATTGTACATGAGTTGTGAAGTGCCACCAGCTGGGTGATGTGCCTCTGTGCTGCCTCCCTTCACCCAACACCTGAGGCAAAGCAGGGAGACAATATGGTCCTTTCTTTGCTGTGCTCCAAGGAGCAGAGTATGGCAGTTCAATTCCCTTTTCCATTCTGTGACCTGACGCCAGAACCAAATGGCAGCTTAATCGGGGGAAGGGCAAGTAAGTACATGGTCACAATCCCCTCTGTTACAATTCAACACTGGAGTGCCAAACCCCCAGGGCCATCAAACAATCCCCCAACACTGCAAGACAAGAGGATGCCCAACCACAGGTGCCACCAAGCAACACCTATACCTTCCACCATAAACTGCAGCATTAGAGTGCTCAACGCTCAGTGCCATGAAACCATAGAAACATGGAAACATAGAATTTGATGGCAGATAAGGATCGCTTGGCCCACCCAGTCTGCCCATTTTCCTACCTAACAGATAAGCTGCAGATCCTAGTTAACCAGCAGCTTACTTCTTCCTACCCCCCACTAGGACTGCCTTATGCCTGTCCCATGCATTCTTGAATTCCCCCACTGTTCTTAGAATTAGCAAAAAATAGCAGAAAGTTAAGGGTTTTTTTGCACTTTTTCAACAAATGAATACAAATAACTTTAAAACGAAAACAGATAGCATTGTACGTTGAGCACAAAAACTGTTCAGCACAAAGTTATCTACAAAATGAGAGGTGTTTCATATATAGATGCCTTTTAGATTTTTTTTATAATCAGCAGAAAATGCAGTTTTTATTTACTTTTTCTGAAAATTCCCCCCCCCACTCAAAAAATGTAAAAGCAAAAGAATTGTGCATTAAATGTTTTCATTATGTACTGTCCATAATGTAAACTTGTAGCATCCATAGCAACTGCTTAGCAACCATTATGCTAAGCCAAGCTACCCTGGGAAAACAGCAAAAAGTCCATGTATGTTAACATGAAAAATTAAACAATTTAAAACAAAACTCCTTACACAATCCCAAAGAATCACTATTGCATAAATGAAATACGTAACGGTGACCTTGTGGAATACATGATCCATTTTCACTTGAGCTGTCCGACCTTGGGCACAGCACTTATGGCTTGCAGTACTTGTAAGATTACCCAAGGTCAAACACCTCTTGTGAAAACAAATCATGCATTGCACAGGTCCCCACTACATATCCCTTATATATAACTCATATATATATATATATAAGAACAAAAAAAAACACAAAGTTTAAAGGTACTTCAGATGTAAGAAGTGATAGCTGACTACATTTTAAAGTTATTATTAATTCCAGGCAGTATGGACTTCTGGTGAAGTCGCCATCAGCATGGCTGCTTGATTCCAGAGCTCTTAGTATCCGGCAGTTCAATCTATCCTAATCGGCTGCAATAACCAGAGAAATCAAACTAAAAACACCTTATCCAAACTATCTGAGAACATTCTTGATGTCTGGTCAAAGTAATTCAAAGCAAAAAGACAGCAGTGGAAAATAGACCGCCGAAGATCGAGGCCCAAAGATTATAGCCCTGTGATCTTGATTAGCACTCATCAAACTCCATGACACCAGGATGCCAAATCTCCATTGCCAACAAATAACCCACTGCCACACTCCATGACATGGAGATGCCCAACCGCTGGTGCCACCATACAACCCCTGAACACCCTCTGCAATGCTGAGGTTCCCAAACCTGGGTGCCACCAAAGAACACACTGACACTGTTGTTTCAGTGTTGGGCCACTGAAAAAAAAGAACATCACCCATCATTATTTCCCTTTTTTTGTTGAAAAAAGAAAATCATTCAGAGATGTTGTTACTGCTAGCCCCCCAACCCCTCACTCTGACCCTCCTCTCAGCAATAACTACCCCAGTCCTCACTTGCTTCAGTAGGTCCCTGCAAAGTAATTGTCATTGCCACTGGTGAAGATGCTTTCCTGCCAAGCCTAAATGTGAACTGACTGAAAATAAGGTACTGAAAGTTCAATTAATGGCTTTTTAAAGCATTTTTACCTTTCACACATAACTTCATTGATGTTAAATATTTATTACAGCCTTTTTTACCCCTCCTCATGAACAGCACTGGTGTAACAAATACCCCAAACATGTTTATGCAATCGCTACACAAAATCACCTCCTTGGTGAGATTTAAAAGTTTACACCTGTCTTGAGCATAAGCTAGAATAATAAATAGACTATGTTGATAACTTGAGGTCCAAGACTCAAAAAAACAAAAATCTATGAAGAAACCTTGAAAGTTTTCAATGTGTACTCATAATGACCCCAATGCACAAATGGGTGGGAAATATGTCCCAGAGGTGCATATCCCACCCACGTAGCTCCACACTTGCAGAGAGGTGCGTACTGGCCATATTCACTAATGGCCACCCCCTGTCTGTGACTCTGACCCCCCAGCATGTAGGACTCTGCAGGGTAGCTGGGGACGGGGTTGCAGACCCAGGCAGGCATCCAATGGGATGCCCATCCTGGGTCCCAAAGTGGATTACATGCATTGGGTGCTGTGGGTCTGGATGTGTGAATGGCCCCCACAGGCACCTAGACCCATGCTGCCATACCCCACAGTCCAGCAGACTTTCCTGCCCAAGGACAGCCCCTGCAGCGGTGCATGCCACACCATGGTCACAACACCTCCGTCCCATCCCTGGTAGCACAGATCCCACCCCTCACATGACTGCCCAGTCCCCAGATAGCAGAGTGCATTACACTCCCTTCCCCCATCGTGAAGCAGCCCTGTCCCAGACGGCTAGCCGCATAGCCCCATCTCCAACATGTGGCAACTCGATCCCCTCGGAAGGCATGACCACCCCACCCACCAACACACAAAGGTGGCATGTGCAGTCCACCCCAACCCAAATCCTGGTACCCCTGCCCCTCCTTGGTGGCCAGTGGCCCCCCCACCCCCCACAGCACTGACAACCCTGCCACCCATTCCTCCTACCTGCTCATCAGTGCCATGGCTCACACCACTGTTATCGGGTTATCCAAGAGATGCTGGGTGCACGTCCCTATATATAGGCACTGCACTCCCAGCATCACTTGGATGGCTGGTGGCTGAGGAGGTGTGCAGAGGGCTGTGCCACTGGCTGTCCTGAGTTGCAGCACTGCATGGAAGGTATGGGGACCATGGAGTGAGGGTTGTCTGTGCCACAGGGGGGCCTCCAACCACCACAGTGTGGGAGCCATGATCGGGGGTTGTGGCGTGCAACTAGATGAGAAATGGGTTGCAGATGGATAAGGGGTGCAGCATTCATGGTGACAGTGCCCCAATGTGTTCCAGGGAGGTTACTGCTATACCGGGGAGGGGTCAACGCTGGGTGCTGGGGTGAGCAGACATGCATGGCGGACAGATGGTGGGGTTCTGTTGGCGGGGGCCTGGGATGGCCTGCTTGGTCCAGGCGGGGGACTGTGTGCATTCCTGCATGTACTGGTGTTATGGCAGGGTCACCCCTGCTGTAACCTGCACGATCCTCCCCACCCCTGTGTACAGCTCTGCTCAGTTGGTGCATTCCACTTAGTAGCAGCATGCCCCACCCTCGCCTGGCATGTTGCTGTCTGCACAGTTGGGGGATCAGGTGCGCATCTACTGCATGGCCTATCTGTGAATGCTGTGCAGGGTCTGCAGGACCCCACTCCATGGCTTTCAGACCTAGCGATGCCAATGCGCCTGGTTTATGTGGCACATTGATATCGTGCATAGGGCCCAATATTACTATTTGTTTTCCTTTTAACCCCAAATTTTCAACAAAGCCATCTTTTTCCCAAACTCGTGAACAAGACAAGTATAATTGTTCAGATCTCTTCCAAAACATGTTTTTGCAGTCTTAGTCTCAAAATACAATGACGTTATAGAGAACCATTGACAATTTTTTACCATTTACTCATAACATTGTAATGATTTTGCATTTTGAGTCCACATTTTCAACAGCCTTTTTTTTAAACTACCTCGTGAACCTTCTAGATGTAATTTTCTAATTCCCCCCTTCAAAAACTGCTTTTGGACTACTTCTGCAAAACTATGTTTCAGGTGACATTTGATAAATTTATTTATTTAGCTTTTGTTGACCGGGTAAGTGCACTAGACAAATCCTGCCTATTTTCAGGCACGACCCGGGGGAGGGGGATACAGATGAATGCCAACTGACCTTGAACCAGATTAAACTGTTGTTGGTATTTTTAGTGAATGAGGGAAATTTGGCCAGGACACCGGGGAAATTCCCCTACTCTTTTCGATAAGTGCCATGGGATCTTTAACATCCACCTGAACTACCACCAATCCAGGCAGATGGGACCTCGGTTTAACGTCTCATCCGAAAGACTGCACCTCAGAAGTGCAGCACCCCTCTCATGCTTCACTACAGTGTCAGTAGTGGGATATTAACCCAAGTGCCAGATGTGGGAACTGAACCCACAGCCCTCTGATCTCCCGGCCTCAGAGGCGAGTGTGCTACCTACTGAGCCACTGACACTGTGTAAATGGCAGCTGTTTATATGCTGAGGTAAAAACAAATCCTATTTTGAAAATTGAGGCTCACAATCTGAGAAAACAACAGTGTTATGTATAAACCTCTTGATTTCCCTTACATGACAATTTCACTACTTAAATCTTATATTTTTAATTTCTTACTTTTAACTGTATGCTATCTATGCCCAACAACCACTCAGCAAATCCTAGCAAGCAAATGTGACTGGTGTTTTCCAGTACTTGCTTACAATTATGTTAAGATTTCTGCTGCCATGTAGATTTTTGCTTTGTTATCCTGATTTTGAGCCCGTTGGTAATGTGCACTTCAGCACTTCCTGCTTGGAGCCACATTACAGTGTGTTTGTTCTTGGTGATTTCATTACTTACAAAAACTGATAACATTTGTATAAAATGTAAGCTTCAACTTATGTGGGGGAAGGGGGGATTTTCAGATACTCGCATTTCTTTTTTGGACACGAGTGCTGAAATCGATCCCAGGAATTAGACCATGAAAAGTTAGTCTAACTGCGAAGGTGGAATTCCACACTTGCCTATGAAAAATGGGTGCGATTCTAAGAGTTGTGGCAGAAATTTTCATGAACTGTGGGAATCATTGCCAATGCATTCCAGTGTCTGTGAATGGATGCAGACATCTGGACACATCTGCATGGACACAGCAAGTGTCCACAATACAGATGCAGGTGCTTTATCCAGGCATAAGAAAATTCCGACCCTTATCTTGTTAAAGTTTCTCTCCTCCATAAAGCCATATTCTTTGGTCTAACTGCTGAAGGCTCTATGACTAGTACCTTTAGGGTCAGCAATGCTGCATCTGCAGCATATAAAGTTGTGCCAGTTCAAACCGACGCTGTTCCTTTTTACCCACAATACAAGCATACAAATTTCTCCTTGGGAACCAGAATGTCTCCATTTCTTCAAATAGCATTTCTGTCTAGTCATCATGTGTTCCTATTTTGTTCTTGTTATTTTACACTTAGTTCGATATTGGTTTTCCATCAATTAACAATGTTTCTGTAAGTGTCATTGGTTTGGCCTTTGTGCTGTTGCATACTGTCCTTGTTCCCTCAATAACCATTGTATTAGGCAGGGTTTCTTTCAGATCTTGTCACTGCATCATCAAGAGTGTGATTTAGAACCTGCATGCCCCCTGCCCAAAGTGTTTTGGGGATTAACATTAAGTCCTTCGTTGCCCAGGTTGCTAATCAATGTCTGAAACGGAGGACACATCAGAATAGCTTACTTGCATGGGGTCATCCAAATGGAATTACGAAAAAATAAGCAGTCTTGCTTTGAGTCATGCACTGGTGATGGTGTCAGCTACAGTACCAGTGTCAGTGCCTTTGTTGGTATAGTCCCTTGTGCAATCCTTAATGCTGTTCATGGTTCCTTCTTCAGTACCATTGTCAGTGCCATTCTTTGTGCTGTTGCACATGAAGATAGCTTCACAGGTTCTGATTGTATCCTCTATATTTTTAGAAAATGAATTTGCATATAATCCAGATGTCACTGATTTTTTTAAAGAGAAAAATGTTTATTTTTAGACGGGATGAGGACTGTTAGGATCACCATGGGCCTATTTTAAAAGATGTCCTGTGACTAAATACATCACAATGGCTTTGACATTACAGATAGTAGGGCAAACTCATAAGCATTTAGTCACAACAAATGAGGCTTTTACTGTGCAATTAATGCATGGTCAGGGGGGATGTTGCATGAGGCCACAGGCCGAGTGCCTACAGCCACCCAACCATGCATTAATTTCCCAGTACAAGCTTCCTTTGGAATGGTATAATGCACTTGTAATATAAAAGTGCTGTTCATAATATTGTGCAATAAATGAGTAACTTAGGGTACAACAGAAATGAGGAGAAACACTGATTTCTATTTTGTAAGATCACTTACGGTTTTTCTGTAATACAGCATTCAATAGGCAACATATGCGTGCACATTCTACCCAGTACATACATTAGTGTAATGTCTGTAAATAGTTTTTTTCACTCATACGCCACTTGCACACCACTTACATAATACAAAATACAAACATCATCTCCCTTGATAAATACAGTTTTCTGAACTTTTTCCCTTTGGTTTTTCTTGTCACCCAGTACTGCATTATGGAATAAGTAGGAATATTTCCATATTTTTGTATTTAAAAACATTCTATTATACAGAATTTGCAAATCTTTTTACTGTGACCATAATGCGTTACTGAAGGGAAACAAAAATGAAGGCAACGAGTTTGCACAACAGTGTCTTTATTAAGGTGGCTATATTTATTTTCCCTTTGCACCTGGTTATTGTACCAAATATAATCCTGCTAACTTCTGTTTTTGTTGCTGATTACTCACTCTGGGATGCCTGCTTGCGATGCAGTTCTTGCTACTGCTGTCTTTCTAAGAGGTCCACGGGGTTTCAGCGACGTGCGCTGTCGACTGTTAACAACAATGGAGGAATTTCCTTATAGAATTATCTTTTGCTGTATTTTTGTTTCTCTCTCTACTTTCTCTGTCTCAGGGTTATAGTGACGCTCCAGTCACAGAGTTCCATGGGCGGTGGGTGGGAAGGGATGTAGGCTAGAGCAACAAATAGAAAAACACACAGCACTCAACTTTGTGTCTGTTAAAGAGACACCACTTCTGCTGAGTTTCTCAGTTTCCACTCTGTCAGCATGGAAAGAAAAACTTCTGACTTTTTCTTGCCATTGTTTGCGGCACAGTGAGTCAGTGTATGTCTCAATGTGAGCACATGGAATGGCGCCACCTGTAGGGACAGAGCAACAGAGATGGAGAAGGGCACAAATATAAACAGATGGTTATTAACAATGGCGAGTCTAGAGTGTGCTCCCCATGGCAACCGGGCATTACTAAAGAATTAATGCTGGCTTGAACTTGGGTCATGTGTGGTAATTTAACCAATCCAGTTATATTATTATGGTGCAGTATTTATTGCCATGTTATAATTTACATTAGTATCAACACTGACAGATAGAAGTACAAACACTATGTATAGACCAAGACAGCAGATTATGAGCCAGGGGATATTGTTAAACTGTTAGAGGATCACTCTGTCAGTTTCAATCAAGCCACAATTACAAATGTCAGTGAATTCTGTTTGTAGTATGGTTTTACATTTGGACAGTTTTAGTCACACATGAAGCGGGACACAAGGAGTTCTAAGTTCTTGAGATGGAGTAATCAGTGGTCATTTTCACATAGTTGGTTCGGGCCCTGGGGTGGTGAAGGCCCCTATTTTTGATCTCTTGCACATCCTACTTCTTTTTGGAAGAGTTGTTTACTAAGTCTTGGTATCCAGTTATCTGCCCCTTAATTATTTTGTAAGCCATGATTGCCTTGCAATTTTCCTTTCCAGGTTAATCTATTGTGCATTTCACAGTGATGCATGCAGTATGCATCTGAGGATGAATCTTGCCATCTTATGGTAAGTTACATCCAATTTTTCTAGTAAATTGTTGTTTGTATACTGGAAGGCAATGCTTCCGTACTCTAGAATTGGCAAAACCAACTGGGTGACTAGAGTCAGTCTGACTTTTTAGGGTATGACATAGGGGTTGTGGCGGTGTACTCCCAGGCTGGTATTCAATTTTTGACTGTTGATTTAATATGGGTCCCAAAGCCTAAAGTATTATCAATTTCCAGTCCTAAGTATTTGAATTATTTGGTTTCTTTGATGGTAGAGTCATCTAGGAGCTAATTTTTTTTCTTCCTGGTGTATCAGTTTTTTTATCTGTTTCTGTGGAAGGCCATAAACTGGAACTTTTTTCCCCACTTAGAATCATCTTGGCAGAAATAAACCCCTTTTGGAGGGTATCAAAGTCTGATTGGAGTTCTTTCTCCATTTGGGAGAACTTAGCCATTCTCGCTGAGGACTGTGTCCTCTGCATGCAGTTTAATCTTGGAGTGGTGTATACGACCAGGGAGGCAGTTAATGTAAACCATGAATAAAAGGCGATACAGAATAGATCCCTGTGGGACCCCCTGAACAGGTACCTTACTTTTGACAGTGTGTTGACTGGCTACTGACTGCCTGTGGTTGGCTAAATAAGATGTGAACCAGTAGTTCACTTCTGTTACAGCTTCCACGTTCCTTAAGTTTTCTAGAATGATTGTGGTTCACTACGTGCAATACCTTTGAGAGGTCCACATGCACCGCTCCAATGGAATCCCCATCACTGAGGGTACCACAATTTTCCCAATGAAGTCTCCAAGCATGGGTGGATGCTGACCTGCCTGTCCTTAATCCTGATTGGTGAACCATCAGTAGCTTTTATTTTACTAAGTGCTGTACAAGCTTAGGTGCTTGCAGACAGCATTTCCAAGTAATTTCAATACCAGGACTATAGGTCTGTACTGTAGTGGGAGGGGTCGTTAGGTCCTCTCCCTTGTAAATTAGGACTACTTTCATATGTTTCCAGGTGTCAGGGAAGGATCCTTCTATGAGGCTTCTGTTGAAGAGTTTTGTCAGGATTAAAAATATATGAGCTGCTGCTTTTTTTAGGAACTTAATTTCTACATTGTCCAGCTTTGGGTACTTGTTTGCATTTAGGTTGCTCAGTTCTTTTTGTACTTCATTGTTCTTTTTTTTGTCTAGTTCCACTATAGTAAAACAGTCAGGTGGCTGTAATGTTAGAGGGAAAAATGCAAACTTTGGTTCAGGAAAAAGGGGATGGCCAGGCTAGTCGAGATTCATTTGGATTTCACCCAGGAAGGGTCACAGAACTGTAACACTTTGGGGACTTTGGGGCTTGGCCTAGGGAGAGGGGATGTTAAAATAGATGGTATTGGCTTCTGGCACACTGTCAGGAAAAAGAAACTCAAGAGCCATCACTTTGTTTTTAAACAAAGTGACTGTGTGCAAATTGGGGTGAGGGGGTTGCAAGATTACTATGGAGGGGAGAGAAGTGGTTATGGGACCAGCATTATCTAGCTCAAGAGACAATACAGTTTGTCTGCAATGTCTAGATATTTGTTTACCAAATGCAGTGAATAGAGAACAATAATGTTCATAGTGTTTGGGAAATAATATTGGGATTGTGCACACCCCTAGTTTGAAACCCACAGCCAAAGCTCCTCCCTGTTTCTTACCACTGTCCCCCATCCCTCCCACCCATACCCTCCTCTGCCCTTGCCCAATTTTACTTCCCCCACACCCTCCTCTGCCCACGGGCCATCCCGCTACCCCTCTTCTGGCACCACTCACCCTCTCTTTCTCTTATTTTTAGCCTGTTTGTCTCCCCCATCTTTTTTCCTCTTATTTTGCTTACCTTCCCCTCTCATCTTGATAATTCACTCACCCCCTGTTGGCTCCAGGTTCTGTGCACTGACACTTCTCCCCTGGGGAGATTAGTCCTCCCAGATGACTACTCCGATTAGCACTCCGGACAAAAGAACTGTTACCAATCATGTTCTGGCTACTTTGAGTAGTGCTTAGTTATGTGTCCACACAGCCAATCTCATCTTTAGCTTTCTTACATTTTTTTGCTGTGTATTTTGTACTCCTTGATTGTAACTCATACTATTCACCAATCTAGCCCTTATTGTAAACTGTGGATTTGATGATTGTACTTATGTAACCTCTGTAACTTGAAGTTGTACTCATGTAGCACTACGACCTGGAGCCTCTGTAAAAGAGCCTTTGGCTCAAAGGTACTTCTCTAGATTATAAATAAATAAACCATACAAAATGAATCAAGTGTGTACTCCTGACCTTGCAAAATCACAAGGAAAGATTCTGCTCCATAAAGATTATTTGACTTGCAAAATCACAAGGAAACACTGGGTTCTAGTAAAACTAGTTTTGAACTCAAAACACAGGATGAAGCCTAAACTGATTCACCATATACAACTTAAAATAATTTAATTTTCGAGTTTGTTTTTAATGTTTTTCTTGATTGAGTGTTTAATGACCAATGAGCTAACTCACAATTGGCCTGGTGGATAAAGGGGGGTGAGTAATATTGAGGAACAATATAACATGCCAGGTTTGACAGCAGCAGATGGCAGATATTGTCAGCGGAAGCTAAATGAGGAACTTAACATGGGTGATAATTGTAAGAAGGGAAATGTGACAGATAGTGAGACAGTGGATAATTGGGGATGCATACAATAGAGGGAGCACTGTAATTAGAACATAGAAACATTGAATTTGTTGGCATAAAAATAACTGCTTGGCCCACTCACTCTGCCCAGATGTTCCCTGCCAATTCTACCTCCTCAGACCCTATCTGATCTCCAAAGACCCTCCCCCTCTCTCTTTCTATTTTTACTGTACCCATAGGTTTATCCCATGCATAATTGAGCCCCCCACTGCTCTTGCCTCCACCATCTCCCCTGGCAATGTTTCAGGTATAAGTTTCTACCAGCCTTTCAGTGAAAGCATATTTCTTCAGATCTCTCTTGAACTCCCCTCCCCAACTTCACTGCATACCTCTGGTCCTTGTGCTCATTCACAATTGAAAGATACTCCCCACCTGCACCCAGATCACAACTGTGAGGTACTTGTAGCTCTCAATCATGTCCCTTCTGTCATCCACAGTGTACTTGTTGATATCCCTCACTGTCTCTTCATAGGACTTCTCATGTTAACCATGTACCATTTTACTTGTCCTCAGGACCACTTCCACCCTATGCCCTCTTTCCTATGTCCTTTTTGAGGATGCACTCCAGCATCCTACTAGTCCTGCTCACTTTCTTGTAAGCAATAATACCCAACAGGGTGGGTGGTATTGGGCTATACTGGACCACCCAGGGGTGTAATGAGGCCCGACGATGCAGTTGGAGGACCTTACAGCCCATGGAAGGTCCGGTATTGCCCATACCGTCCACCCTGGAGGGTATTATTGTGCTTAGAAAATGGGCAGCTGTATTATAAGTATATCTGAAAAAATGATGTTTAAATGTTACAACTCTTAGCTGTTTGTTGTATTTTGTAATAATATAGTTCCTTCACCTGCATTATAATGCTGTGTTTTTATTATGACCTAAACCCCCCCCACACACACACAGCCAAACACTTTGCTTTCATTTTTTTTATTCCTTTTTATTTATTTTTGCATTCAGTGATTTTTTTGCTTTATTAATACATTATTAATACATTGTGGAAACTGGCTGAGGAGTGCTGGTAGTGGGCGACTGAGCAGGGAGAACAAACAAACGTAAGCCTACAATTTAAAAAGTGTATGCATCTGTAAATCGACCGAAGAGCAGTGGTGGCAGGTGATTGATCAGGGAGAAAAAAAAACGTAAGCCTGCGGAGTGCTCCGGTATCAACAGCACCTACAGAGTATACTTCAGTATGTTTCTTGCTTGTCAGTTCTTCATTTTCACTTATTTGTAACTTTGATTCTGCAGTGCAAAGGAATGAAGTGTGGGTATGGAGAGGACAGAGTGTTGGAGAAACGGAGGCAGGGGAAGTGTGAGAACAGGGGTGGGGTGCAAAGAGAAAGGAGTCAGAAATTAATGGAGGATGACTGAAACAGCAGGTATGATTCTTTTACACAGGAAGCCTGATTGGCCGAGAGATGTTTGAAGTAGCTATCCTTTTCAGTTGATGGGGGATAGAGCGTGTCTGTCTTTAGTGGTGAGCACACGATGTGCTATCGCTATTGTTTTGAATGAAAAGCTAATTTTCTTACAAAAAAAAAAAGATGAGGAAATGTTAAATGGGAGTTTTTGTCTTGCAGCCAGTACCTGTTTCCATCATCATGTAAGTTTGTCTTTCGGAGGTGGGGGGGGCAATCTTGAACGCTCGCTCGGTAATCAGGTTGCAAACAGCTGCATTCTGTTTAAAAACTGTGGCTGTGCAGTGATGGTTGAAAATACTTTTCAGAAAAAAGAGGGAAAATGGGCACATGGATCTGGGCAGTTACTGGGTGGTGTCATGTTTCAGGAGTGTGTGTGTGTGGGGGGGCTCTCACCCTCTCACTAAGGGATGAAAAAAAATGGCAGTTTGAAATTGTGTGCCCAGTGCTTCAACCAATGATGAAGCAGGCTGGGCACAAGGATACTTGGCTGGGCATGAGGCAGGTTCGGGCTGGAACTTTTTATTTGGTGGGCATCTATTGTCTGGTAGATGCCCACCTAAATAAGTGTCTCAGCCAATCAGAAGAGAGAATTTTCTTTGCCTATTTTCTAAGTCACACTATGCCACCACATTGAGGTCCTCAGATATGATAACCTTAAGGTCCCTTTCCTGTCTAGTGACTGTCATTCTCCCCCCCCCCATCCTATCCTCAGGGACAGGGTTCCTGTGCCCTAGGTGCATGATTTTCCATTTTCTTTGGCAATAAACTCCAAGTGCTATGTTTTTGATCACTATTTAGTTCCCAAGATCCCTGTGCATTTTCTACAACCCCTCCTGAGTATCCAGCCTATTGCAGATTTTGGTCACATCTGCAAAAAGGCATGCCTTCCCTTCCAGTTCTTCTGCAATGACCCCTGTGAAGACCTAAAAGAGGACTGATCCCAGAACCGAGCTCTGTGGTACCCTGCTGGTCACTTTCTCATCCTTAGAGTGAGTGCCGTTAACCACCACCTTCTGTCTCTTATCAATTAACCAGTTTCTAACCAATTTCACCACATTGGATCCCACTCCTAGGATGCTTAACTTCTTTATTAGCCTTCTGAGTGGCACAGTGTCTAAGGCCTTGCTAAAGTCCAGTGCCCTCCCATGATGTATTTCCCTAGTCACCCAGTCAAAGAAATATATCAGATTAATTTGGCATGACCTCCCCACCATGAATCCATGCTGTCTGTGGCCTTTCAGCCCATTGGATTTGATATGCTCTACCATTCTTTTTTTCAGTAGGGTTTCTATTAATTTCTCCACCACTGAAGCAAAACTGCCTGGCCTAAAGTTACTAGCCTCCTACATGCTGCTTCTCTTATATTGAGACACCAGGTCAACCCTTATCCAGTCCTCCAGAACCATGCCTGTTTCCAGTGAACTGTTGAACAAGGCCTTCAGTGGGGCAGCTAGCACCTCTGAGTTATTTCAGAACCCTGGGGTGTATCCCATTTGGTCCCATAAACCTGTCTACCTTTAGGGCCACAAAACCTTTAAGGACTCTTTCCTCTAAAAATGGACTTATGTCTAACAACTCCCCCATTCTTGCTTCTCCCTGGTAATCTGTCACCACCTCCCTCCACTGTGAAGATTAAACAGCAGTACCTGTTTAACATGTCAGCTTTTTCTTGGTTCCCTTCTGTACAGTCTCCCCTTCCACCCTTCTAACACTTACTATCCTTCCCCTTACTTTCCTTTTCTCACTTATGAACCTGAAGAAACTCTTTCCCCCTTTAGTGACCCCTTTGGCAATCCTTTCTTCTGTCTGTGCCTTTGCTCCCCTGTCTTGCTGGCTTCCTTCTTCTTCACGTTGTAAATCTCCCTGTCCTCCTCCCTCTGTGTCTCCTAAAGCCTCCTGAATATCACCTTTTTTTCTTTCACTGCCTTTGCTACTTCCTTGGAAAACCATAACAGTCTCTTTTTCTTTCTGTTTTTGCTCACTTCCTTCACACATATGTTGGTTGCTGTAATTATACCCTCACTTATTTTTATGAGTGAGTGAGTGAGTGATAGACAAAAGTTTATTTTTATACAGGTTACATAATGTTTTGATTTGATCCCTATTTTCAACATTTTCCTGTGCAAAAACAAATAACCACATACATAAAATACTCTTATCACATGGCATAGCAGTCTGGTATTCATATACATACAAGGTCATTTCATAAAAACAATTTCAGGTAATATGCAAATGTTCTTTCAGACAAACTTTGAAAACTGAATGAATTTTTATGCTTTTATATCACTGGGCAATATGTTCCAATGCCTAGCAATACTCATTTGTAAGGTGGAGTCCCCCATTCTATTGTAGGAACTACAGTACGCGAGGGAATATTTAGTCTATTTTGTCTCAAATTGAATTTTGTTGGATTTTATGTTTCAGACATTACTAATTTTCTAAGGGGATGAGTCTCTCTTCTGTTTATAAGTTTATGGCACCATGTCGGCCAAAGATATTGAATTTTCATTCTAGGCTGTGGTCAGTTCACCTTTTCATATACTTCACAGTTGTGGGTACCATGTCTACTTCTGAATGCAAACTTAGCTAACCTATAATACATCATATCAAGTTTGTTCAGAGATGCTTTAGATGAATTTATGTATAATAATGATCCATATTCAAGGACCGGAATAAACAGCTGCCTCACAGGTGTGGACCTTACTTCTCCTGAGAGGCAGCTGTACACCCTCCTCAAAGCACCCAACCTTTGATTTACCCTTTTCACCACCATTATAATATGTTCTGTGTAGGTTACTCTACTGTCTACCAATCCCCCAGATATTTATAAGTATTAACATTTGCTATCATATTTCCATCCAGGAGTGCTATTTCTTACATACTTTACTTGGGGACTTATTGAAAATAATATACTCTGGGTGGGATATTCAGAAGGTTTGTGCCCTAGAGCAATATTCAAAGGGGGATTGAGCCTGGCACAAATCCTGATGCGCCAGAGATGTGGCGCAGGTAGGGGGGGCGTGCCCATACATATTCCGCACATCCCATATTCAGCTCGGGATGTGCTAAGCCCATGCATGCGTAACCCCTACTTGTGCTGCACACAGGTGAGCCCCAAAAAAATGGAGCAACAGCTGGTCATCCACAGGAGAGCTGCCATATTGCAGGGTGCAACATGGCAGCTGCCACCTGTGGGTGGCCACTCGAGCTCCGGCGGCACCTTTGTGGTGGCACCCCCCACCATGCCCAATCACGGGCATATGTAGAAAAATAATAGTCCTATATCCCTGGTGGTCCAGTGGACTGCTCGCAGCCTGATCGTGGGTGTCAGTAATGAATAATGACATACCAACCCAACCCTGGTGGTCCAGCGGTACCCCTCCCCACCCACCCACTGAGCCCCACTGCCCACTCCCTGGTCAGCAGCGGCAGCATCTCCCCACCCACTTGCTGCCCGCTGCCCGCCGACTGACTTCTGTATGGTAGGACTGGCCCATTGGCCCCACAACGTGAGCTAATGGGCATGCGTTCATAATTGCATTACACAGTCCGGATATGTGACCACCAGGGATATAGGACTATTATTTTTCAACATATGCCCATGATCAGGCTGTGAGCAGTCCACTGGACCACCAGGGATATGGGAGGGTGTATTTCAATGTACTTCTGCCCACGATCAGGCTGCGAGTGGTCCACTGGACCACCAGGGATACGGGAGATTTACATTTCATTCATATGCCCACGATTGGGCATCAGAGCGTGTTGCTGCTTGTGCAGGGGGCATCGGTCCCCGACGGCTGCAGCCTGGCAGAGCGCCAGGCACAAGTCACCGGGGATCAGAGCACCTGTCTGCAAATGGGGCCATAATGACATGCAAATGGCCCCATTTGCACCTTGCATACATTATGGCCCCATTTGCATGTGTACTTTTGAATATCGTTGTAGTTGTGCCTATTGCAACTGCACTTGCGCATCCCCCTGCTCCACTCTGGCCACTTGTGCTGGCACAGTGCCACTGCACCATGCGGACTGCGGGAGGCCAAGGTGCAATATTCAATGATGCTGTGCCATGGCGCAGCTCCGTTGAATATCACCCTGTCCATTCCCCTGCACATCCAAGTTGCACTGCGCCCAGGCTTGCACTACAGCCTGGCGCATTCTGAATATCCCGCCCTCTGTGTTTTCTTAGAATTTAACAAAAGGCCTGAGTCCTTAAACCATTCTTTCAGGGAAGTCATGTCTTCCTGGAGTTTCTGTTCCAAGGAGACATGGCTATCCGCGGATGCAACTAGTACAGTATCATCCATGTATAGTCACACCACGCTATTAGTGATTTTCTTGGACAACTCATTTATCTATATATTAAACATCAAACAGCCCAGTATCAAGCCTTGTGGGACCCCTCCTTTCACCTCTTTTAGACCAGATGTTTGATTACCATTCTTACACATTGTTGTCTTCCTGAGAAGTATGACTTAAACCAGTTTAGTGGCTCTTCCTGGACACCTATGATACAGATATTTCAGCAATTGCCCATGGTTCACAAGATCATACGGCTTGCTGAGGTCCACAAATCACACACCAACGCTTCTTCACAAATTCAATGAAATTGTTATAAAGTTATTGAAGTCCACTAGGGCAGTGTCCGTGGACCTCCCAGCCTTGAACCCATGCTGAGAGGCTGAGGGTCTGTTATCAGATTGTATTGTTCAAGATATTGATAGAATTGCTTATGTATCTGTTTTTCCAGCATTTTTGATAGTACTGAGAGCAGAGCAATCAACCTGTAATTGGAAGGGGTAGTGTTACCCCCTCCTTTAAAGATGGAAATGAGTTTTCCCACCTTCCAAATCTTCGGGAAGGTAGAGCTGCTCAAGCTCCAATTAAACAGGTATATTACCATTGGGGCCAATATGTTTGCGTTCACCAGTGTTATGAATCTTTAATTTTCTTAATTCGTTCTATACTTCTTTAAAAAATCATTTTTTAAATCTGAATCTCGGTCCTAATGTTTCTTTGGATAGATTTTCATATTTTGATTTATTTCTTTTATTATTTCAGAGATGTGAATTCCTGATGTTTTAGTTTTTGAGTCTTCTAAGTTTAGATCTAGCCAGTTAGTAAAATATTTGTTTAAGATCCCACTCACCTCTAATTGATCCTCTATCAATATTTTATTTTTTATCTGCTTAACGGGGGCTCTTGTTTTATTGGATTTTGCAGGTTATTTATGCAGTTCTAAAAATTTTTGGGGTCTGATGTTCAGTTTATGTTGTTCATAAAATATTTCTTTTTTGCTAATTTGTTATTTTTAGTGCATTTGTTCCTTCAATATTTGAACCTTACCCAGTCCTCACTTTCTTTAGTTAGTTTGGCTTTTTTCAATAAACTGCTTCATATTCGCATTTGTGTTTTTAATTTATCATTTATCCAGGGGACATCCTTTTTATTTAGTTTCTTTTGTATCCTTGGGGCATTCTGATTGATTATCTCCCTTAAATTATTAGTAAAATCCTGTACTGCTAAATTCTGATCGGGGATTAATAGAAGTCTGTCCTATCTCATAACTGTATCTATTTACATGCTCAGTGTCCTGTTATCCATCCTTACTCTGTACACTAACATACTAATTGCCAGCAGATTAGGCCTTACGGTCTATCGAGTCCGTTTGAACCTCAGATCCCTAGTTGGCTGCCGAGGCCCTCCCCCCTTGTGTTCCAGAAACCTCTATCATCCATCCCCATCCCCCTGGGCCAGGCCATCATCTGATACATCCACTTTCTTGTCTGTCCCACCCTCTCTTGAAGCCCTCCACTATGGATCTCTGAACCAGCTCGCCAGGCAGTGCATTCCAAGGGTCCACCACCTCTCAGTGAAAACCTCCTCCTCTTTCCCCTCACCCTTCCACCTTCCAACTTCAAACCATGCCCTTTGGTGATACCTCCCTGCTTTAGTCTAAAGATCCCCTCCATGTTTACCATATTTATTCCCTTGAGGTACTTGAAGACCTCAATCATGTCCCCCCTGTCTCTCCTCTCCTCCAATGAAAACAGGCAGAGCTCCTCAAGTCTGTCCTCATACATCAAATCCCCTAGTCCTTGTATCATCTTAGTTGCCCTCCTCTGTACCCTCTCCAGGAGCTGTATGTCCCTCTTCAAGTGTGGTCTCCAGTACTGTACACAGTACTCAAGGTGTGGTCTAACCAGTCCATTGTACAGTGGCAGAATCACTTCCCTGCTTCTAGAGGTGAACCCGCTTATGATGCATCCCAACATCCTGTTTGCCTTGCTAGCCACTCTCCTACACTGCTCAGAGTCATTCATACAGTACATACATCCATCATGACCCCTAGGTCTTTTTCCCCTATTGAGACCTCCAGCACCTCCCCTCCCAGGGTGTACCTGTGTTTAGGGTTTCCTCGCCCAAGATGTAACACCTTGCACTTGGTGATATTGAAATTTAATTTCCATTTGTGAGCCCAGCTTTCCAGGGTGTTCAGGTCCCCTTGCAGGGCCAACCTCCCCTCTTCCCCCTCAACTACTGCTCCCATCTTGGAGTCATCAGCGAAGAGACTCATTTCACACCCTATACCCTCCCTGATGTCCGATATGTATGCATTAAACAGGATCAGACCCAGGACCGAGCCCTGCGGTACCCCACTACCGACCTCTCTAGGGTTCGAGAGCTCCCCACCTACCACTACTCTCTGGGTGCATCCAGCTATCCAGTTTTCAATCCATCTGACCATCAAAGGGCCTACTCCCTACCCCATCAGTTTCTCCACCAGACCATTGTGGGGGACAGAGACAAACGCCTTGCTGAAGTCCAAGAATAATACATCCACAGGCTTTCCCCTGTCCAGTTCTGATGTTACCCATTCGTAGAACTCCACAAGATTGGTTTGACATGACCTACCTGGCACAAACCCATGTTGTCGACTATCCAGACCTCCCACCTCCTCCAAGTAAACCCCCAATCGTTCCTTTAGTATACTGTCCATTGTGATTGGTTGACCATCCATGGCACTCCAGACATTACCTCATGGGCTAGAAGAGCTTCTGGAGCAGGCCAACCCTAAATCGAGAGAGGCGGAACTGTTGGAATGCACTCTCGATGCAGCAAAATATCTAGCTGATATGGCAGTGGACTCCCTCAGACTGAACGCAAGAGCCACAGCCATCACTAACCATACTAGATGGGCATTGTGGCTTAAACTATGGGAGACCGACAGTGAATCCAAGACATTGCTACAGAATTTATCCATGAAAGGGAAACATGTGTTTGGGGAGGGCCTGCAGGAGTTCCTAAAGCAGAAAGAGGAGGGCAAAGAACTCCTCAAGAACAAGAGTCAACACTCCTATTTACCCTCCACTAAATGGAGGTTTTGGTGGGGGGGACATAAATCTTACCACACACACATAGAGATGCCTCATACCCAACCTCTACATTTTGAGGTAGAGGTACCCACACCACACAACGTACGCCTTTCTCCCACTCCTACCAGCCCTTCTCCTTCAGATCCCATGGGTCAAGGTTCAGAGGAAGAGGTAGAGGTCAGTGAGGAAAACAGCAATGACTACTCGCACAGAACCCCACGCGGGCAGAAACAGTGTACCCCTGTGGGACAGAGACTATCACTGTTCAGCCACCAGTGGTTTTACACCACCTCGGACAAGTGGGTTCAAGAGGTAGTGTTAAGAGGATACTCCGATAGAATTATCAGAATCCCCCGTTACACACAGGTTTATCACCTTGCCCATCACCAAAAGGAAGGCTACAGCCCATCAGGTGCAACAAATCCTGTGGGACCTGATCCACAACAGAGCGATACAGCCCATACCTCCGCACGAACAGAAGTTAGGAGTATACTCCATCTTCTTCCTCGTCCCAAAGAAATCAGGTGAACTACACCCCATCCTGGACCTCAAGCACCTCAACCAGCACGTGGTTCCCCAAAGGTTCAAGATGGACACACTAAAGTCAACCCTAAGCAGTATCCGCGTAGGCAACTTTCTTATGTCCATAGATCTAAAGAACGCATACCTTCATATCCCCATCAGACCGAAACACAGACAGTACCTCAGATTCCATATTCTAGGCCAGCATTTCCAATACCAGGCACTACCCTTCGGGCTTACCTAGGCACCAAGAGTGTTCACCAAGGTGTCGGTAGTGCTAGTGGCCAGACTCCGAGAACAGGGTCTTGACATCATCCCCTACCTCGATGACTGGCTGATTCGGGCGCGCTCCAGAGAGCGATCCCTCCAACACACCAGTCTCACCCTGATGGCTCTTGAGGAGCACGGCTGGGTGGTGAACCTAGCCAAGAGCCATCTGGTGCCTACGCAACAGATAGAGCACCTAGGGACAAACATCAACACATCACAGGGCTGGGCAAAGCCATCCCAGACAAGGGTGCTCAACCTGATCAGTTTATCATGCCAAGTGCGGAACAGTCATCAGGCTACCATGGCACGACTAGCACAGCTACTAGGATACATGGCATCGTGTACCACCTTTACCAGGTGAGTAAACACCCATTAATTTTCCCACCACTGAGGTCAAACTGATGAGTCTATAGTTACTTGGTACTTCCCTAGACCCCCCTTTATGGATTGGCACCACATGTGCCTCTCGCCAATCGCTAGGTACCTCCTGTCTCAAGCGACCTGTTGAAGAACTCTGCCAGGGGTTCAGCCAGTATGTACAATGTATTATACTATTATTATATTACCAACTGTTGTGTTTCCCTTACCCAGGTCCACCTTGAAAATGAGTTCTACTCAATGGGGTTTTACCTAGTAAAATAAAGACTGATTGATTGATTTATTGATTATATTTGTCAGGCTGCTCCTAATAACATCTATATTAAAGTTTTTTGTTTTTTTTTAAATCAGTGAACCAATACGTAGCTGGTTCATTACAGGAAAGATTTTGTACATTCAAAATACACTTTATGGGATCATGGTCCCCCAAGTTCAGTGGCATAATTTCCCATTTTTCAGTTTTTATTCCTTGTGAGGCAAAAAGTAAGTCAAGAGTGGAGCCCTTATCTGAATTTTTTTGAACATTGTGTGGAGCATTGTATTTCTTGTACCAAACCTAATACTTCAAAGCTATCTTTCAGTTTCATTCTTCTTTCCTGGGTCCAATCAGTGTTAACGTCCACTTTAAAAATTACCCATGCCCCATTCACCTTGTCCACTAATCTATTTGCCAAAACATCAATGCTTTTTACTTTTGTTTGAGGGGGGCATAGACAATATTACCATTATTTTGTTAGACATTGTTTCTAACAGCAGGCAGTCCATTCCCTCTAATTTTTCAGACATTATTATTTTAGAGGGACCCATCTAGTTTTTAGTGTAAATCAGCACCTCCGGTTGGCCTATCTACTCTTTGTAGTCCTTATCCATTTACTTGTAATTCAGAGTCTTGTACTGTTTGGTTTAACCAGGTCTCAGTTATTGCTAGTATGTCTGGTTTCTCTTCCATAACCCATAGTCTTAATTCATCTATTTTATTTACAAGGCTTCATACATTTTCATGGATTACTGTAATTCCTTCATTTGTTCTTGGTCCTGGATTTGTCTCAATGTTCCCACTTTGTACTAGTAAAGTCGTTAAAAACAGACTTTTAGAATCAAATTTTTCCTCAAAAATACATTTTTTTTACTGGGCTATACTTTCTCATAAATTGTTTCCATTCGTTTGTAATGTTATTCCTCCTTCATACATAGTCTTTCACTTTTAATTGGGCTAGACTGAGAGTTAGGAGGAGAAAGGACTCTTTTACTAACACCATTTGTATTAGTTGTTTTACCAGTTATATTCCCATAATGGTAACCAATCATCATCAGTCCCCAAATTACTATTGCAATCCTCCTTTTTTAAAAATAGAAATTGCAGTAATATTGATGTCAAAATAAATGCAGTCATCCCACAGCTTCCAGGTTCAAAGTCAAATTCAATTAAAGTATCAGTCCAGATATGTATTAATTAATCAATCATCCCCTTTTCTTATCATTAATTCCTATGGTTATAATATCTTCTAACTCGGATAATTAGAGTTATTCAGACTGTGAATTCAAACCTTATGATGCTGGGGGAGATCTGCTTACACCATGTAAATGTTTAACAGCTATGACTTACAAATAGCCCACACATCCCAATAACTTACTTAAAAGAAAATATTTTCATCACTCGCACTTGCGCTAGGGTGCTCGCACCAATGGTGGCTTGGGCTTTTGAAGCACACTGTAGCCTGCCCCCCTTGATGGAACAGCCAGTGATCAGACTGCACCGAGCCCTCTCTGCAGCAGTTATGAATTATAAAGTGGCACACACTCACAGTCAATGGCAACAGACTGAATAAACTAATACAGCAGTCATTTAAAGTGTGGTCCAGTAAAGCACCATTTCAAGTAACAGTTTAAAGCAACATTAATTACCGGCCCTTAGCAGCTCTCAC
Source organism: Neoceratodus forsteri (assembly GCA_016271365.2). NCBI lineage: Eukaryota > Metazoa > Chordata > Ceratodontiformes > Ceratodontidae > Neoceratodus > Neoceratodus forsteri. Next base: position 941,017,640 of record CM057455.1, read on the forward strand.
ATGTGGCCGTAGAATGATGGCAAAGATGGTGCTGGTGGTTTTCTTCCATTTGGTGGCTTGGGCTTTTGAAGCATACTGTAGCCCGCCCCTAGGTGGAACAGCCAGTGACCAGACTTCCCTGAGTTCCCTCTGCAGCTTTTATTAATTACAAAGCAGCACACACTCACAGGCAATGGCAGCGGACTGAATAAAATAATGCAGCAGTCATTTTATTTATTTATTTAGCTTTTGTTAACCGGGTTAGGTGCGCTAGCCAAAGTTGACTATTTTCAGGCATGATCCAGGATAATACATAAATAAAATGAGATGAGATTATGCAATACATAGTATATAGTACAGGTACATTGTATATAGTACAGGTAGGTTAGAATACACATCAAGTCAGACAGTACTCGAGATAATATATATCGTTATGCAGAGATGACAAAAGTGACATTAGTACATGCAAAGCTGTTATGAATTATAAAGTGTCTCACACTCACAGTCAATGACAGCGGATTGAATTAAATAATGCAGCAGTCTTTTAAAGTGATGGTATTGAGTGTGCTCCGGTAAAGTACTGTTTCAGGTAACAGTTTATAGCAGCATTAATTACCGGCCCTCAGCAGCTCTCACATGAGGCCGTAGAATGATGTCAAAGATGGTGCTTGGCAGAATTAGATTTAAATCAGTAAATGTCAATAAATGTCTGTTTCACTTCACACACCCAAACTGATGAAAAACATTTTCCATCTATAATAATCTAAATTTACAGATAGGCAAAGTAAGTTCTGTTGCTATTTTGACATGCAATTATAACAGTTTGTGTTTTTATCATTTGTAAATCCTCAGCATTTGCTGTAATTAGCTGCAACAGTAAAAATTATATCAATACTAATTGAAATAAATGCTTACAATCCATAATTTCATGCAACTGCAAAAATTTAAATCGATAAAACTCGGGAAAAGGTTTAAAGATAAAAACTGATATTTTTCATTGAAATTATAAAAAATTAAAAATTGAATTCTGCCATCCCTACTTATTTTTCACCACTGTGCCTCCAGCTCTCCATGGTAATCTTACCATTGAGACAGTTTTGGAGGCAGTCTACCACCTCTTGAAAGGCTGCCCTTGTAATGTCCAGTATCCTTGCCCTTATATGGTTTGCCTCTGCTCCTGTTCTTATGTTGAACAGACTGTACAGTAATCACTGTTACCAAGGGGACTGCCCACTGTGATATCTGCAATGCTTTCCCTGTTTATAAGCATCAGATCCAACACTGTTCTCACCTTAGATGGTTCTTTGACTAGCTGCCTGAGAAAGTCCCCTTAGGGAGTCAAGGATGACCCTGCTCCATGCTAAAGCCACAGCTCGAAGGCTCCGCTCCACATATTGCAAACTGAAGTCCCCAACTAGCAGCACCTTCCTTTCACTTACCATTCTGATAATGGCATCCCCAAGTGCCTTATGCATCTTCTCACCCTGTGCTGGAAGTCTTTACACTACCCCCATACAAATAGCAGTCTCAGAGCCTCTCTTCAGGGTGACTCATAACACTTTCAGACCCTTCTTTTCCTCTTGCTGCCTTTGTACCTCCATGGCCTTAATTACTTCCTTCACAAAACACAACACAACCTTTCCTTCTTCCCACCCTGTCTCTCCTTAAGAGAAAGTAGTCTACCCTTGAGGAAATTCAGGATTTCTTAAGCTCGGTACCGGGGGTTAGGGCTAAAAACTCTGAGGTGAGCCAGTTAGGACTCCCAATTCAAGAGCCTGAGGTTAAACTTGCAATCTCCCAACTGGCTGGGGATAATTCCCTGGGCCAGATGGTCTGTCCACTAACTTTTACAAGGTATATCGAGATGTAGTGTGTCCCATCATGACTAAGGTATATAATCTCTGGTTTAGAGAAGGTATTTCGGATTCAATTTTTTTGGAAGCCCTTATCACACTTATCCCTAAACCAGGACGCAATCCTGTCTTACCTGACAGTTATCGCCCTATATCGTTGTTGAATGTTGACATCAAAATCCTCGCCAAAATATTAGCTAATCGGCTTGCCCCACTGATGAGTACCCTGATAAGTGATGTGCAGGTAGGATTCATGAATGGTAGATTATCCAATGACCATTACGTAAGATACACCCATCTTATTGTGCATGCCCAAGATTTGCAGTTTCCAGTGGCGTTGCTAGCGTTAGATGCCGAAAAGGCATTCGACCGAGTGTCCTGGGATTTTCTCTTTGCAGTTCTAGATGACTTTGGACTACCTAAAGAGTTTCTAAATTGGGTCCGGGTATTATATTCTGCTCCCACAGCATGCATATGGTGCAACGGGATGCTGTCAGCCGCCTTCTCATTGACATGTGGTACAAGACAGGGTTGCCCATTATCTCCGCTCCTGTTTAATTTATACCTTGAACCCCTGATCCATAGACTTATAGCCTCGCATGACATTAAGGGAATCAAAATAGGTAATAGGAGATACCTCATCTCTGCTTATGCAGATGACCTACTTCTGCATTTGGAGAAACCTGAGAGGAGCATACCTATAATTATGCAGGAAATTAAACAATTCTCTAGGGTCTCTAATTACAGAATCAATGTATCCAAAACAAAGCTTTTCCCGCTGAACAGAAGATGTTACCCTAATGTAGCACGGGAACATGGTTTGTCCTGGGAACCGAAAATGTTGACATATCTCAGTGTTAAGATCACTAGAGGGATAAATTCTATGATCAAGGAGAATCTCCAAAATCTTGTGAAAATCATTAAGCAGGATTTAAACAGATGGGAGCAAATGCCCCTATCACTATGGGCCAGAATCAAAACGGTAAAAATGAACGTACTACCCAGGATTTTTTATCCCCTAAACATGCTGGGGTGTTACCTGCCTAAATCCTGGTTTGAGAATCTCCAGAAGATGATCAATGTCTTCCTATGGAAAGGGAAAGCAGTAAGGAGAGCATATCAGAAAATCACAGGTTTGAAAAGACAATGAGGCCTTGCCCTTCCATCTTTCTTTAAATATTATATTGCTTCGCATGTAAGCAAAATAGTGCAATGGAATAAATCAAATGCATTATTGTTACCACAGTCGTACATTCCTCTCTGGACCTTTATTGAAAGAGACTTAGCTCTTAAATATTCTCTGTCATTAACCACAATCCCATATCTTAATGCTAAACTTCTCCCCAGGCCACTAAAAGGCACACCTATCGAATGGTCGCTAAAAGCTCTCCAACAGGCTCAATGGCTTCTCAGGGTAAATTGGCAGATTTCACCTGAACAGCAGTTGATACAAAATGACCATTTTTTGATACAGAGAGCCCCAATATCTACCAAGTTCTGGAGGTCATTAGCGGGGCTAAGACTAGGAGATTTGGCTCCTCAGGGGAAGATAATAACATACGAGCTTGCCTGCACCAAATTTCCAAAACTAATAGGACATATCTTCAAGTATCGGCAAATCTCAGACTTGATAAAGGCCTTCCTAGTTAAAAGGGGATTACAAGTAGTAAATAGGGTTGAGCTATCTTCTTTATTTAAAGTAGCTGATCAACCCCACTCCATCTCTAGAATTTATAATATATTGCAAAGGCTAGATGACAATCTTCCTACTGGTGTTTGCTACTACTGGAAACAAAGACTCAGAATGGCAGATGATAAGGAATTGTGGAATCGAATCTGGACACATAATCATAAATATGTCAGACAGGATAGGTATAAACTTCAACAGTTCTTTATACTGCGTGACATGTATTACACTCCAGTGAAGCTCCACAGAATGGGTAAATTATCATCCCCCACGTGTAACAGATGTGGAGCAATGAAGGGTGATATCTATCACGTGTTATGGGAATGTGCTAAGATACAGCCCTTATGGAAAGCAGTCAGTAACTCATTACCACGGGTGATAGGATTAAAGAGTTTTTTCACTCCAGAAATCTGTTTATTAAATAATTTTCAACTTGGGATGACTGAAAAGAGCAAGCTGTATATGCTATAATATCGGCCATAGTAAAATCTGTCATTCTGAGACACTGGAAAGATACCTTTACACCTACAGCTAGCAGAATGGTACAAAGAAATAATGTTGGCATTACAGTTGAGTCACACATAGCCAGGATGGCTAAAAAGGTCTAACGCTCGACTCCAAATGGGGTCTGTTGGAGGCTGCTATGACCGCATGGCAGGCCAAGACCTAATAACCGGATCTATCCCACAGTCATTTAGGCTCAGCCATCTTGGTTTCCCTTTTTAATGGTGTTTAGTTTAACCTAAGGATAAATGGCGTGTGGGTGCTGTAGTGGATGTTGGGGTGGGACTGATTTTTACTCGTTTTTGCACGGTTAATTGTTGTAGGTTTTCTTAATCTAATGTATCTCAATAGGTACCGGGGGGGTCTAGTGTTAACATGTTAAATTACTGTTATCCGGTACATGCCTGCCGGTACAATGTTTTACAATACATGTATTACAACTGTGATAGAAATAATAATAAAGCAAAATAAATAAAAAAAAAAAAAAAAAAAGAGAGAAAGTAGTCTGGTATGGCCATGTCCCACCCATGGTGCACAGTGCACCATGATTCCAATATGGTCACTAATTTCAGGTTAACTTCCACAATGATGGCTTCCAGGTCTGGAATTTTGTTTCCAAGGCTCTGTGTGTTAGCCCACATGGATCTCCACACCTTCTTTCTTTCCTTCCACTGCCCTGCTTCCATCTCCCATTCCTGTCTAAGTTGTTCCAAGAAGCCCCCTAAATGACCGCTTCCCTTTTTACTTACACCATTCTTTGCTTCCCTTAAACCTTTGTAATCCCCTGCCTGAGTTATATTCCATTTTTCTTCCCTCTTGCTCCCAGTCTCTGTCTTTTTTTGCCTTTACCATTTCTCTTCATGGGCTCTCCCTTACACTTTACTACCTGGTTGTGGGGGCAATTGTGCCTTCCTTGCTTTTCCCATGGCTAGTTTAAATGCTCAGCCAAATAACATTAAACCTACCACCAAGAATTGTGGCCCCTTCCTCGAAGGATGCAGGCTGTCTCGCTTATGGAGGCCCAGATCCTCCCAGGATGGTCCCCAGTGTCCAGTGTAGCCAAATCCCTCCTCCATGCACCATGCTTTCAAGCAGTTGTTAAATGCCTTGGTGTAGAGTATACTTTTCTTTCCCAGGTCATACACAGGTAGCAGCTTGGAAAAAGCTCCTATGCATGCTACCTGCTTTAGAGCCCTCACCAGCTCTCTGAAGTTCTCCTGGACTTCCCCCTACCTTCTTGCTTTCCAGGAATTCTGCCCTAAGATATATAATGATGTCTAGCTCCATCCCAGCTCCCACTGCCCTGGCAATCCTCTGGATATGCTTACCATCTCTCTAAGTTGAATCTCCACTCAGGAATGTCACCTCCCTATCCTTTCCCCTCCCAGCTCCAAAATCTATCCCTCTCACAATATAGTCCCCTCACTGGCATCACTTTCTTCTTGCACTGGTGGCTTCTCCCTCTATCTTTGGGGCCTCACTTCTGAGGACCCCCCCACTTCCTCCTTTCCCACTGTGATGAATACCTCCTCTCAGTTATCTTGTTCTGCCAGCATGGTGAAGGTGTTCTACAGTGGTATAGCTGAAGGAGTACACAGCCTGCCCCCGAACCCTCCTGGTGCCCACCAAGGTCTGTCTGCTCTGCCTCTGTCTAAACATTCTTTGGGTAGTGGGGACAGACTCGTTGGTCCCTGGGTGAGCCAGGAGGTCAGCTGTACCCTTGCGAGTTCAACCCAGAATCCAGCCACCTGTGCCCACAATCCATAGAAGTGAGTACATATGCACAGCACTTGGAACTAGTTTGTTAGCCTACACTAGACAGGGTGTTTCCTGCTTTTCCTTTCCTACTGTAACCCTCATACCTGTTCTTTCTTTTTCCTGGGGGTCTACTATCCCCTACATACCATTACTTTACTGCTGATACATGCTTTAGCTACCTGCTCCTTAGCTGGTTGTCACAGGGATTATGTATCACCTCCACATTATTCTGGTGTCTCACCTCCAGAGTCTCCTGCAGACCTGCTTTCTCCCTGTGGCTGACCTACAGATGCCCAAGAGACAGTTATCCAATTCCTTTTCCATATCACTCATGCTCTGGGACACAAACACATAGAGATGCTAATAGACTTATGCACTGTATTTATACCAGAGATGTGGCCTCTAGCAGCTGCCCAACTGTCTCAGCTGCTGCTAGTCGCACCCATGTTGTCCTCCAACCACCTAGATGGCCACCACCAACTTCCTGCTTCTATCTGAGTACAAAAGAAAGTTGTGAGTGAATTACAGGCTCAAATATTGAGCTGGAGGTGTGATTTTGCAGCTATGCACTACCACACTTGTTGCTTAATCCCCTTGCCTCTACTCACTGTCATCAACAAAAATTCTGAATTTATCCTTCTCTAGCAACCACCTGATTGACTCAGATACTGCTAGTCCCACTCATACTGTCCTTCAGCAATCAACATGGCACTGATGGCTTCTTGTTCCTGTCTGAATGTAAAAGAAAGCTGTAAGTGAATTATGGGCTGAAATTGCAAGCTGAAGGTGCAGTTTTGCAGCTATGCACCTCCACACTCGGTGCTCCCTCCCTAGCCTCTGTGGGCTATCCCTAACAAAAATCCCAAATGTATCCTCCTCTAGCAGCTGCCCAGTTGGCTCAGCCACTGCTAGTCCACCCACACTGTCCTCTGTCCATCAAGATGACAACTATTGACTTCCTTTTCTTGTCTGAATGTGAAAGAAATTTGTTAGTGATGTATAGGCTCAAGTATCAAGCTGGAGGTGCAGTTTTACAGCTGTGTACCTCCACAGTCAGTGCTCACTCCCTTGGATCTTTCTCTTTTCTTTTAAAGAAACAGGCACTATTATTGCCAACGGGAATGAACAAGGATCTCCCATATGATTGCACAGTGCACAAGTGGGCCATACTGCATGGCAGATGTTGGTTTTTAATCAAACAATGATATCTGATGGGGTTTGGGGGAAAATAAAATTTCATTTATCTTCAGATTTAAACATGCATGAAGATTTAGCTAACATGTAACAGCATGCAGATATTGGCCAAAGTTGAGGGATATCATTGGAAAATAAAAAAATAAAAAAACAATTTGCCCAAAGCTGAAGGCTGAGGGAAATGTGACTATTAGAAGTTAATAATTTACTCTGAAGGGTCAAGATTTTCCAGTATAATATGTCTTGAAATAATTCTGGTCAATATATGTTTTTATTAAAACTTGACTAAGTAATGTCATACCACCCCTGGACAGAGTAACTTGGTCCCTTTGTTAATAAAAGAATGCCCTTGTGCATGTACCCTCCTCCCTCTCCCAGACCTTGTTTTTCTGACATTAAGCTTTTTCCCTTGACCACCACTCTCTCCTGACATTCAGGCACTTCATTCAATCTCCAAGTCTCATCAACAACTCTCCTCATTGTTGTACCAGTGGGAATCCAACTGGAGAGAGCTTGAAAATACTATTGGACAACATACAGATGGCCAAGGAACATGTTGTTTACTGAATTTTCTCCCCATCCCCTTAAGTCCTGCCAGCCTCCCACTGATGCTGATCAGTGCCTTGTCAACTCACATACACACAGCAAACCCAAGTGAAGGAGACAAGATACCCAGCCCACCACTGGGGGTCACTACAGTGGCAGAACCCAGCATTGCCCTTCTCTTGCTGGGCGCGCTGTCCTTTCAACTGGCTGACACAGCTCCCAGGACTCTTCCCAAGCCCAGGTCACCAACAAAGGAGTAGCATGTGCCATCAATTATTGGGTCATCCCAGATCTTAGTTTGTCAGAAAGCTATATACCCTTGTAGTCTAGTGATCCCTTCTTCTTACCAGCATCAGTACCTCTAGCACTTCCCCACCACAGTTCCTCCCACCAAGCACTGAGATGGTGGTCGAGCCATACCCAATGATTAACTCCACAGCTGGCTGCCATCTCATGCAAGTACAGTTACTTGTGATATACAAGTAAGTTTATCGAAATTGTACTGATATGGCTAGGGCCTGGGTGTGCATGCATGCATGTATTGATGATGGCGATCATTAGGTTTTTTGAACTATTCTTCATCATCATGAATGATATCCTATCCTTAAGACAAATTTGGGCACTGGTATATAAATACTGACCAGAGCTGAGAGAAATAGTGGGACAATATTGATCCTCAGATACTAACTATTGTCTGACAATAGTTATATTGCCCAAAGCAAAATGTTGAGGGCAATGCAACTCTTGGAAGTGGATATATCCTCCTGAGGGGTTCATATTTTCCCACTATATCCCAACACAACTCTGATCAATATCTGTTTTATTAAACCTTATACAAGTTATGAGGATTAGAACAGGCAATAGTTGAAAAAAAAAACTATTGCCCACTTCTGATTAACTATTGTCTGGTTGTAATTAACTGTTACATATTTATTTGCTTTAAACTGGCTAATATAAACCTTTTATGTCAGGTGACTTGCTCTAGCCCAATCAGAGACCCAGAATTTTTTTCCTAAGGAGGTTTGGCAGCTGTAATTTGATGCCAAAAGTACAAGCTGCACATAGGGAACAAGAACCCCAGAACGGAGTATTGGATTAGAAGGGTTAAGCTGGCACTATCTCTAAGAAAAGTGACATAGAAGTCATCATAAGTTAATACCTCATTATAACTTACTACCTTAAGCAATCTAACCAGTGTAGGAAGGCCTACAGTAAGGCAAACAGGATGATAGTGTGTATCAGGAGGGATTTTGACAGCAGGAGGAAAGAGATATTACTGCCTCTATACAGATCACTGGTGAGGCAACAACTGGAATACTGTGTCCATTTCTAGAGTCATCACCTTAGAAAAGGCAATGACAGACTGGAGATGGTACAGTGCAGGGTAACCAAAATGATTCAGTGCCAGCAGGGCAGATTCTACAAAGATCAGATTAGGGCATTTAACATGTACTTTCTACTGGCTAGACAAGAGAGGAGGGATATGATAGAGACCTTTAAATTCAGGGGGGTAGTAGTGAGACAGGGAGAAAAGGGGTGGATAGTGTAAACAAAAACCCTTGATTGTCAAAAGGCCATGGGGTATGATAGGGTGTTACTTTTTTCTTGCCATTATCGTGTCTGTTCTATGTTCTAAAAAATAGTCCAGCTTTCTTTTGCTTTCTCAATAACATCTGATGGAGACAGGCAACCAAAACATTTCATATATCTCCTTGCTCTCCTTTCTGTTTTCCATTGTTTTTGTTCTGCTTCTTTTTATTCTTTTCTTTAGCTTTGTAATGTAACTCCAAAATTTTCTTGGTTTCTGTTTCTGTTCCTCTCATGTTATTTGCCATGTTTCTTTGTTTCCCTTTATCTTACTACCTGCTTAGAAACACAGAAACATAGAATTTGATGGTAGAAAAGGACCGTTTGGCCCAGCCAATCTGCCTGATTTTCCCTACCAACTGTATCACCGCAGACTTTACTTGATCTCTGGCTTATCCCCCCTTGTCTTATCACTAAGGTTCCTGTATGCCTATCTCATGTCCCCAACACCTCTGCTGGTAGGCTGTTCCAAGCATTCACCACTCTCTCTGTGAAGAAGTACTTCCTCACATTTTCCCTCAGTCTACCCCACTCCATCTTCATAGCATGCTCCCTTGTCCTTGAGCATCTTTTTTTCCGAAAAATGCTTCCCTCTTGAACCATAATTATACATGCGAGGAATTTTAAAGTTTCTGTCATAACCGCCATCTCCTTCAGTTCCTCTAGGGTATACATATTAAGGTCCTTCAGTCTTTCCTCATAGGGCTTTTGATTCAGACCCTGCACCATTTTGGTTTCCCTCCTCACTGCAGACTCCACTCTTTCTATGTCCTTCCAGAGATAAAGTCTTTTGAACTGGATACAGTGCTCCAGGCAAAGTCTCACCAGTGAGCTATACAGGGGATACACCACCTCCATCTTTCTGCTGGTGATACCCCTCCCTATACACCCCAGCATCCCACTAGCTCTGCCAACTGCCCTATCACAATGCCTAGTCACCTTTAGATTATCAGATATGATAAACCCCCAGGTCTCATTCCTATTTGGTGGTTGGCAATACCTCTCTTCCCAGTTCATACTCTGCCCCTGTGTCTCTGTTCCCCAAATACATGATTTTGCACTTTTTTACATTGGGGAAGGTTAAAGTAAAGTAGACTCAAGGTGGCAAAAGGTATGGGAGGCATCATACCCCCCCCCCAGGATGACATGAGGGAGTTAGGGAATAGTTTGACCAGGGGAAGGGTTAGTGGCCAAGAGGGGAGCAAACAAGGAGTGGGGTATGTCTGGAGGGTGGTGTCCCTGAATGCTAGGAGCTTAGGGAATAAAATACCAGAGCTCCAAGCATTGATGGCAGAAGGGTAAATAGACATAGCTGCCATCACAGAGACATGGGCCGACCAGAACCAGGACTGGGACCTAATAATTCTGGGGTACAGCCTATATAGAAGGGATAGAAGGTGTGGTAGGGTTGGGGGTGGATCTATATATAAGGGAGGGATTAGTGGCCAGCAGTGAGGAAGGAGAGATAGGGAAAGTGGAGATCTTGTAGGTCAGAATGCTAAGGAGGAGATGATTAAACTAGGGCTGGCATACTGACCGCCATCCCAGGAGGAAAAGATAGACCAGGAGTTGATGGCAAATATCATCAAGCACTGCCAGAAGGGAAGGGCAGTGGTGGTTGGCTCTTCAATCTACCGGGGGTGGATTGGAACACAATGACCCAACTAGCACAAGGGAACAGGTCTTATTAGATGGTTTCCAGGATGTCTTCCTCACTCAGCACATGACAGAACCTACTTGGGAGGGGAATATGTTGAACCTGGTCCCAGCAGATGGTGACCAGGTGCAAGATGTTAGGGTTGAGGCCACCCTGAGTGGGAGTGACCACAAAACAGTGTGGTTCTCATTGATATGGGTAGGGAGGGGAAGGCTAGTAAAACCAAGGTCTTGGATTTTAGGAGTGCTGACTTCAGCAGAATGGCAGCCATAGTTGGAGGGCATGTGGCCACCATCAAGCCAGAGATGGACACAAGCTAAAAGGGGGTAATTGTAAAGAATTGCCTGTTGGAGGTGACAACCCCTTGTACAAAGAGTGTTAGTAAGAATTATAGGTCCAGGAAGCCTAGTTGGTGGACAAAAGAGGTGCAAGAGTGCATAACAAAAAAGAAGGCAGCTTTTAAAACCTTTAAAAGGACATGTATGGAGGTAGACAAGGAGGAGTACATCTCAAAATCCAAAGAAGTGATCAGGGTAGTGAGGGAAGCCAAGGCCACAAAGGAGCTAAGGCTGGCTCAGTGGATTAGAAAGGAGGAAAAAATGTTTTTTAAATATGTAAAACAAAAGTAAGAAACAGATTGTCAGGATTAAGAACAACAATGGAGGATGGACAGTAAAGGGGACAGACCAGGCAGAGGTACTAAATGAGTACTTCTGCTCAATATTCACAAAGGAGAAGGATGGGCCCATCTCTCTGAATTGATAAGGGGGGACAGTTGGAGGGGAGGGGATAACAGATACTGAGATTCCAGAGAACAGGGTGTTGGATGGCCTAAGATTTCTTAGGGTGGACAAGGCTCCAGGTCAAGATGGGATACATCTGAGTGCTGAGAGAGCAGAGGTGCTGGTAGCACCCCTAACGGATATATTTAACACCTCCCCTATGGACAGGATGTATGCCGCTTGACTGGAGAATGGCGCACATGGTACCAATACATAAGAGTGGCCCCAGGGATGAGCCAGGAAACTACAAGCCAGTCAGCCTCACATCCTTAGTGGGGGAAATTGATGGACACCATCCTAAACCATCCTAACAATTGCAACCACTGTATGTTGTCCAACATGTGAAAGTATGTTTTTATGTAACTAATCCCGGGTCACCCCTGAAAAAGGGACCTCTGGTCTCAGTGGGCTCACCCAGTTACCAAAATTTAAATAAATAAATAAATAAAGGAACGGTTGGTGGAATTCATGCAACAACACGGGCTGGGGGATGACCGACAGCACGAATTTGTCAATGGGACGTCCTGCCAAACAAACCTGGTTGAATTCTTCAACTGGGTGACTAGTTCACTGGATAGGGGAAAGGCGGGTGATGTTCTGTATCTGGATTTCAGTAAATCTTTGACTCCATGCCACATAGCAGACTGATAAGTAAACTGAAGGGCACGGGGGCAGGGCAAAAACTGCTTAGGTGGGTGGAAAGTTGGTTGGGAAATAGGAAAGAAAGGGTGGTAGTAGCAGGGGGAACACTCAACACCCCAGGTAGTCATCAGCAGTGTCCCACCGGGATCAGTCCTAGGACCTGTCCTAGTCAGCATCCACAGTGCATAGCAGATATAGCAGAAGGGGTGTAAAGCAAGATAAGCCTGTTTGCCGATGACACCAAGATTGGTGCTGTGGTGGATTCTGAGGAGGAGGGGAGGGTGCTACACAAGGATCTGAAGAAACTGGAGAGCTGGACAAGAACATGGCAGCTGAGGTTCAATGCTGGAAAGTGCAAGGTCATGCACGTTGGGGCAAAGAACCCAAGGAACACCTACCATATGAAGGGGAGAGGTTAAATGTCACAGAGGAGGAAAGGGATCAGGGGTGATGGTCACAGGGAATATGAAACACTCAGAACAAAGCAGATTGGCAGTGGCCAAGGTCAACAAAATACTAGGGGATATTGCCAGAGAGATCACCTCAAGGAACCCAAAGGTGATCTTGCCTCTGTACAAATCACTTGTAAGGCCGCACCTGGAATATTGTTTACAGTTCTGGCACCCCTACTTAAAGAGGGACATCAAGCTTTTGGAGGGGGTCCAGATAAGGGCAACCAAACTGATAAGAGGGATGGAGGCTAAGCCCTATGAGCAGAGGCTGAAGGAGCTAAATATGTATTTCCTGGAGGATAGAAGGGACAGGGGAGATATGATTGAGACCTTCAAGTTCCTGAAGGACATAAATAGGGTCAGCACTGCAGAAATGTTTCAGTTGAAGAGAGGGGGAATTACTAGGGCCCATAGTATGAAGCTCGAGGGAGGAAGATTCAAGAGGGAACTGAGAAAGCAGCACTTCTCAGAAAGGGTTGTGGCATCATGGAACATACTCACAGAGGAGCTGGTCTCACAGAGATCAGTGTAGAGCTTTAAAAGGGGGTGGGATAAAGTAAAGGGCAGAATAAGCATTTGAGTTGACTTAATCCAACGTCAAGCCAGTAAAGGAGAAGAAAGGTGATAGTGGTGACGGGGAGGTGGCACTGGTGTGAACCACGAGCTGCAAAATCTCACAAATGAGACAGACCTTTTTGGTCTGTATCTGCTGGCTTTTTTTGTGGTATACCATTGCCACAGTGACTCTCAGATCGCAAAGACCACCACAGCGTCCGGAATCGGGCAAAATCGGCCTGTCACTGTGGTGGTCTGTTTGGAGATCGGGACTGCCTCGCTGGGTGTTTGCCCCCCCCGCCAGTCCAACTCCTACTAGGAGTTAGAATCCTAGAGACCGGGGGGGTGTGGGGGCAGAGCCCACCACATGGGGGGGTTCGGTGGGCGCATCCCCCCAATGGATGCACAGAGGCATCCCCGACTCTGCAATGCCGACAGTCGGCACTGCGGCTGTCGCTGTCAGGGATGTCTCCATGCCGACTGTCACTGCGGCATGGGTAAACCTTTTTTTGTATGTTCATATGTTCATAAGCCATATCTTTCACCACTCTTCTAACTTTTTCATATCCCCTCGCATTCCAACCCCCCACAGGAATGTCTACACTATTGAAGATTTTAGTGTCATCTGTGAACAGGCAGACCTTTCCATCCATCCCCTCTTCAATATCACTGATAAAGACACTAAAGTGGACCGGTCCCAGTACAGATCCCTGCGGTACCCCACTAGTCACCCTCCATTCCTCAGAGTGAAATCTGTTTACTATGACCCTTTGACTTGTATCCCTTAGCAAGTTTCTTACCCAATGCTTTAATAGGTCATCACAAGTACAGAACACATAACTGTTGCAGGGACTGGCTTCTACTGTCAAACACATTGTCTGGTCTGTCTGGGTTCATAGTAAAAACAACTGATTACTATGAGCACACCCTCCCATTCAGTCAGATGGTGACTGTCCAAGGGTGTGAAAGAAGAATATTTGCTGGCTGATGCTCTCTCTCACTGCACTTGCATCCCTTTCTTGGGTGGCACAGGGGCATAGGGTGGACTGAATGCTTAGCGGGAGGGTGGGAAGGGGTGACATTCTCTGATTTTGGCCAGGGATGGGGAAGATGCACCCTGGGACTTGGTGTTAATGAGTGGGTGTGTTAGAATTGATGATTTTGCCATGCTGGGGGAGTAGGGAGGAATTTGTGGTTGCGTGGCTGGGGGAAGAGAGTTTCATTATTGTTACTGGTCGGGGATAGGGAGGAGAGCGGGATAGGTGGCTACAAAAGGGTGGGGAAGGGAACCAAATTTTTTCAAGTTTAAACTTGTATTTAAAAAAATAAGAAACTTTGCTCTGCAAATTGTTGGCAAAGTACCAACTTCAGATTATCTATGAGTATATGGTTATTGGTGGTAACAGAGATACTGTTATGGCTATAATAGTCTTGTCTCACGTGTTTTCACTGAGAACTGCAAAGTGAAGGTGAGCACTTCTGGCATCCTAAGAATGCAATAGGCAATACCCTCATAGCAATAAGAGTGTTTCTGAGGTCACCAATAAACTTATTAGTTTCTTTGATGCTGTTAGTGTCAGCACTTAAACAAAAAAAGAAGTAAACGTTTGTTTTTGACCTTCTAGGAATTTTGTGAGTCCAAGTTTGTGAGTCAAAGCTGGATGCACTTGAAGCACTTTTACAGCTATAAGAGTGTTTCATGCAATCCTTAATTGACACTGCTGGTTGACTGGGTCAACTCTGTTGATCTATCATACCATGAAATGTGACAATTTGCCAACAAGCTACTGGTGAAGAAATTCTTTGCAACACTCCTACCACGTAACTCCTAATCCCTGCTCCTCCCCCTCCCATGGTACATTTACAAAAAAAAAAAAACTTCTCAGCTAAAGAAGAGACAGCAACCAGCACAGCCCTCAGCCAGACACCTCAGCCAGCTGCCATTTACAGTACCTAAACTGAACACAAAACTTTATATCCATATAGCAGCACATATGTATATAGGAGCTGCAAGGTATCTAACTGAAAATCTAACAAACTACTATATTGATTTCACATGTAAACCACTCCCTATGTGAAGTTATGATTTCTTGTATTTCCCCTTATTCTGCCCACCCACTCTGTTTGAAGGTATGTCCTCTAGTTCTCTTGTACTCACTAGTTCAAACATGTGTGTATACTTCATCCTGTCTCTCCTTGTAGTATTAAGGAAACCATCATCATGACACTTACATGACCCCTGTCACAGTACCACCCAAGATGCCCTAGGTAGTCACAGTGATCTGGCTTGCTCACACAATCAGGCTGCCACTAACCTGGTCACAAGTCACTTTGGGCTGCTCCATTAACATACCCCCACACACTCTTGCTCACACAGAACTAGGGCAGACTCTTTCAAACACAGGACAAGGCCTCATGGGCACAGGCAACCCTATAGTAACTCAAGGTACATCTTACCTTACCAGATACAGGTTTACATTTTAAGTTGTTAGTGCTCTCTCAAGAAGCAGGTCATGGAATTGCTCAGAAAATAACTTACTTGTATTTACTAAAAATGCTGCAGTCACAGATATGTTACATAGATACATAGATGCTGTCGGCATATAAGGACTGCTAGACCCATCCAGTCTGCCCAGTTAAGCTGTCTAACAAAGCATCCAGTGACCCTATCCGGTCATTGGCTTTAGCTTTTTCTTTCTATCTCTATTATTCTTTTGTTTCTGTCCCATACAGTCTGGAGCCCACCACTGTATGGGTTGCCACTACCTCCTGGGGCAGGCTATTCCGTGAATCCACCACACTTTCTGTAAAAAATAACTTCTTGACATTTCCCATTATATGGCTACCCCTCAGTCTCATGTCATGTCCTCTTGTCCTGGCACTACTATTAATCTGGACTGTTTTCCCCTTCCACCTTGTTAATGTCCTTGAGGTACTTGAATATTCCTATCATGTCACCTCTCTCCCTCCTTTGTTCCAGCATGTACACATTGAGGTCCCTCTCTCTCTCTCCTCATAAGGCTTGCGATGTAATCCCTTCACCATTTTGGTCACCCTTCTCTGCACCATCTCTATTTTGCCAATGTCCTTTCGAAGGTGTGGTCTCCAGAACTGTACATCACATTCAGGGTGAGGTCTCACCAGAGTCTTGTACAGTGGAACTATTACCTCCCTCCTTCAGCTTATGCTTCCCCTTCCAATGCACCCCAACATCCCATTGGCCTTTCCCACAGCCTTTGCCATCTGCCTAGTGGCCTTCAAGTCATCTTTGATTATGACCTCCAAGTCCCTCTCCTCCTTCGTTACTATCAGCAGCTCCCCCAACCTGTAACTTGCCCCAGGGTTCCTGTTCCCCACATGTTTGATTTTGTACTTCTTTGCATTAAACGTTAGCTGCCATGCCCCTGACTATCTCTCCAGCAGTTACAGGTCTTTTCTCATCCTCCCCTTCCCCCAGAGTATCCACCCTGCTGCAGAGCTTGGTGTCATCAGCAAACAGGCAAACCTTTCCTCTAGCCCATCTGCCATTTCACTGATGAAGACAATGAAGAGGACCGGCCCCAGAACAAGAGATGCAGCCAATTTAAATTCCACCGGCGAAGTGAACTCGAAGTGGGCACTTTGCATTGCCACTCCGCTATGTAGAGTGGGCAATGCAAAGTGCTCACTCGGCCTTGTCATTACCACCTCGTGTTAAGGCAGAATGGCAATGCGAAGTAAGGAGAAGTCATTGTTTTTAATTGACTTTGCGTTCCTCATTATGATTCTAAGTGATCCACTTGGTGTTTCAGATTTGGCAGCCCCCCCCCCACACATCACATGGCTTACAGTACTGTAAGTCACATGCTCTTTAGTGAAGCAGGAAGAAAGTGAGTCATACAAGCAGATGCTTTTACTTTCTTCTGTGCAGACGGAGAGAGAGTAGTGTGTTTTGTGACTGCTGATACTTTGAGATCAGAGCGAGGAAGAGATTTAAACTTTGATTTAGACCCAACAGCATTTTTAAAAGCTACATTTTATTGTTTTTTCTGTACTCTTTTTACTTAATTTGTTCCTTCTGTAAATTTTATTTTTCTTACCTTCATAAGTAGTTAGTTGTTTGTCTGAATCTGTGTGACTGTGTGTGTGTTGTGTGACAGTGTGAATAGTGATTGCTCAGACTGAGGGAGCTCAGTAGGGAGAGATGGACTAGGGTAAGGGAACGTCTGGGGGCGGGAGCAGCTCTGGGAGAGCGTGGCAGTGGTAAGCATCATACCGTGCACATGTGTGGAGGGCATGGGCGCCCATTCCTGTTGGACTACTCAAAACTTGTGAGTGCCCCCCCCCCCCAGAAACAGGACCAGCACTGCCTTCTGTCCTGACTTTGAAGCAGTTGAACCACTACCACTAAGTCCAGCACCAGGACCTCTGGAGCAGGATGTGCCTGCTCCCCCAGGCCCAGGTGTGGATCTCATCCCTGTTCAGCACTGTGACTAGCCGGCTGCCAGTTCATCTGGCCATCCCTTGCCTGTGCCTGGTCCTCCCTGCACCCCCGTTGTTTGGCAGTTTTTTGACTGTGTCGGGGGGGGCAGCAGTGTGGTCAAGTGCTGCTCATGTGAGGTGGAGGTGTGCCATGGCCCCTGGGGGACTCACCTGGGGGACTGGGAGCCAGCACACTCATATGCTCAATCACCAGCAGTTGGAGTGGCAGGCTGCCAGAGAACGGACCATGCCTGCAGCTGCTGGCCATTCTGTGACAGATGGTGCAGCTGTTCATTGCGGCATCCCTAAGAAGAGGAGGGCCACAGCAGCACCTGCTGCTCCACCAGCACCCCCATCCCCACTCCCCCCACCACCACCACCACCACCACCACCACCACCACCAGCAGGTCAGCCTGTAGAATGTGTGGACCCCAGAGAACTGCATGTAACACAGGCTGACTTGGCAGTTCTCTGGAGTGCTGTCGAGGATAATAACGAGAGGGTGAGTGCTGTGGAGCAGCAGCTGGATCACATAGTGGGACGTCAGTTGCAAATTATGTCCATGCTGGAACTGCTGCTGGATCACCATGGGATCCCACATTAGTTTTTTTTTCCTCACAACATGTGCCCCCCCACACCTTCCTTGCTGTGTTATGAAATGTATTCCTCCACCATCCCCGACCCTTGTATATAATTATGCCCTTTTTTTGCTGTCTTCCGTATGCATGACGCTTTGTATTCTGAGCAGTGCAAATATACCATACTAAACTGCATGTGTGCAGTCAGACTTCTTTCCAGTCTGTGTATGTACTGCAGACACTGTCCAACTCCCTGACTTAAAAACAAACATTAATGAGTACAATGGTGGGGTGGTGAAGCATGGAGAGATACTACAAAACAGGCTTACAATACATCCAAGTAACTATTAAAAAAAATTAATGTTGTGATTCATGACATGATCATGAATCATGATTTGCAACTGCATTTGTGAGCGTGATAATGAAGAAACGTGAATGCCTACCGCCTACGGCTGTACTTCCCCGATGAGCTGTAGCTTAAAACTCCCAGACTTAAAAACACGTATCAATGAGTACAATGGTGGGGTGGTGAAGCATGGAGAGGTACTACAAAACAGCCTTACAATACATCCAAGTAACTAGAAAAAAAAGTAATGTTGTGATTCATAATGTGAATGGTCGTGAATCGCGATTTGTGACTGCATTTGTGACTGTGATGATGAAGAACATGATTTGTATCATGAGTGACTCGTGATGATGGTCCTGACTTAAAAACGCATATATATGAGTACAATGTTCATGCAGAATTAAGCACCACACCTGTCCAGTACTCTGCAGGGAAGCCAAAGAAACAACTGTGACTTAAGTTACTGATGGAGATTGGGCCCTAAAGAGCTGCAAATGCACAGACAGATTAAGGTTGTGCTGTGTACTGAAGAGATGCAGACACAAAGGCATAACACCTAACCAGTGCTCACCATCAGAAATTCAAATTTGGAAAAGAATACCTTTGCTGGTTGGGGCGGCCTTGGGGGGGGCAGTGTACTGCACTGCTGCAGTAACAGTCACTAGTACTAGTACCAGTAAAGATACCACAAAGAAGTACAAAAATCACACAACTGCAGTGGATAGCAGCTTCACATTGCTGAAATTATTATGTGGCACAATAAAAGGTGTCTGATTTGATGACACGCGTCACACACATACTCACACACACACCAAGTAATGCACAGCAAATTGAAAACTTCAGTAATACAACCACATATTTTAAACAAACTAAAATTATGCACTAGTGCACCACAACAATCAGCAAAAAAAGGCACGAAATATTGAAAATATTACTGTGTGTACATTAACACAGTTATACAAGAAAAATATCACCAAAACAGAAAGCACTGTCTTTTTCTCCAAGTTAATCTACCTACAACACAGATACGCCCCTCCCCCAAAGCACACTTCCACTGTCTCTCAGTACACAGACTGAATGTTGTACATTAACATTCAAAATCCATATACAAACAATAAATGCTCGATGATATCCACACAGGAGAGTTTCCTATAATCGATGAACTAAATTTTCTGCAAAAAAAAATGACTCAAAAAGGCTTTTTTAACAGTTTTTTGAAGGTTTGAATCGCAGAGCGCTCTCAGAGCAGATTGTCTCCTACAGCTTCCTACACACATTACCCCAAACTGAGGCTGTGCAGAACAATCTAGAGCCCATGTGACCTGAAATCCCATGAATCACTGCAAAATTCGCCTTTGGATTTTAAAAACAAGGCAGTGAGGCAAAGTACATTGTTTTCAATGTACTTCACCTTAAGAATTGGTGGAGTAGTGGTTTGTAAAGGCAGAGTAATGTAAGTCAATGTTTTCAATGGACTTACAAGTGGCCCATTACTTAACGCAGCACTCCGCTCACATCATGGAGCACTCTGCGACCCGCCACTCAGTGAATCACTCCGCAGAAAGAATTGAGGCCACTTCACCCATCACTACCCAGAACTGACACTTGAGGTTCCCCACTGGTCACCTCCCTTTCATGTGAATAAGTTCCATTCACCACTACCCGCTGTTTTTTGTTCCTTAACCAGTTTCCAATCCAGTTCACCACCTTGCATCCAAATATTTAATATTTACACAACATTTACAAGATATACTCTAAACTGATGGGAAATCATATGCACTAAAAAAATATAAAGATAAACAAATTTAGACCAAAAGCACAGAACAGGTAAATGCTAACTAAACTAAATACTAAGCTCTATGGTAAGGTATACAGTGAGAAGGAAGTAAAGGAGATGCAGGGGTACCTGCAGAGGTTGGACAGGTGGTCCAAGTTTTAGCGGCTGAAATTCAATGGCAAACAGTGAAAGGTGATTCACATGTGATCAAGAACCTCTGAATGGAGTATTGGATGGTAAGGGTTAAGCTGGGCACTACATTTGAGGAAAGGGCCCTAGGAATCATTGTGACTCTCTTAAAAATCTTGCCAGTGTAAGAAGGCTTATAGTAAGGCAAAGAGAATGCTAAGATATATCAGGAGGCATTTTGACATCAGGAGTAAAGAGGTATTACTACCTGTCTATAGATCACTTGAGAGGCAACACCTAGGATACTGTGCCCAGTTCTGAAGTCCTAACCTAAGAAAACACATGGACAGGCTGGAGACAGTGCAGCATAGGGTAAGCAAAATGATTCAGGGACAACAGGGCAGATCCTACAAGGACTGGCTTAGGGAACTGAACATGTTACTCATTCAAAGTCAGACAATAGAAAGGTGACATGATGCAGACCTTCAAGTTCCTAAAAGGAATGTACAAGGTAAACTGTGATGAACTATTCAACAAGAGTAGCAAATCTAGAACATGAGTATATATGTGGAAGATGATGGGGGAGATTCAGAAGCGACATGAGAAAGTTTTATTTTACAGCTAGAGTGGCTGACCTATGGAACTTTATGCCATGATGGAGGGTTGCTGGATACCAGGTAGGGTTTGCAGTGACTGACTAGGCAGGGACCAGAAAGGCAGACAGGGTGGACCAACTGGTCCTTTTCTGCAGAGAAATTCTGTTTCTATGCCTATGGAGATGGTAAATGGTAGAGATGGTCCCAAGCACAGTTGGGTCAGAGTTATGAGGTTTGTATTAACTCAGCTTAGCAGGTAAGTAAGACAAGGAGGAAGGGGCTGGGTAGTGCAGACAAAAAACGTATATTGACACAAGGTCTTGGGTGTATTAGGGTGTTACAGGCACACTGAGTCGACTATTGGTCTTTTTGTGCCGTCATTGTCTATGCTTCTGAAATTCTAACTCTTTTCTAGTAAAGAATTTGCCTTTTCTCTTCTATTGCTCAAAGCCATCTCAGTCTTGTCTCTCAGCACTAGGAATTGGAAAGAGGTTGAAATTTCCTTTGCTCACTATTAAAAAGTTTTAAATAAGAAAAAGACCCATGCCCAGAGCTCTCAGGATACAATAGGCTTTGTCTCAGCGCACTGTGTTCCCTGTCACACCTTTGTTATCTGATAACTCTCAGGACCTTTCTTTTTCCCAGAATTCCACAGTGTCTGCTTCTTCAAAATAGCTATAAGCATTCTACATTGGATAATGGATGTTTAACTGAGTTCCATTAGTTTAACTGCTCTCTTTTGTGAGAGCTAGCTCCCGACACAGCAGGCAGACTTTAGTTTAGCTATGCTCTCAGAGACATAATGGCACCAACTCTTAACTACCCAGGTGCACCTTAAATGCTCTCATTTAGGACTGAACTAGCTCATAAGTGGAAATACTCTGGTGGGGAACAATGCATTACCATAGTTCCTGTAAGCAGCATGTCAGCACATAACAGATATTGTAGAATATAGAGACATACCAAAAAAGCATAAGAGAACCTGGAGCCATTTTGCATCATATCTGTTACATCCCCCTTCGACTTCTGTTTGCCAGGCTAAATATTTAAGCATGTCCAACCTCTCCTGACGGCTCTTGCCATCAAAGACACTGATCAGTTTGGTGGTGCCATGTGCTGAGCCCTCTGGATCTCTTTAATGTCCCTACTGCACTGCAGTGGCTAGAACTGGACTCAGTACTCCAGGAGTGGTTGAACAAACCCTTGTGCAGGGGGTGGACCACCTGCCTTGACCTGATTTATACCCCCACCTCCACCCCCACCCCATGCATCTCAGCACTGCATTTTGCATTTGCTGCCTACAGTCCACAATTGTCCCTAGATCCTTATCCTGGGTTGTGCAGTCCACTGTTGTGTCACATACTTTGCAGTTCCCCACATTGAATCTAAGCCCCTGTTTCTGGGCTCATGCCCCTTATTTGAGCAGGTTCCACTGTAGTGCATTCCCTTCCTCTGCTAAGGCCACTGTTCTTGCTAATTTAGTGTCATCAATAAACTTCAGTAGCCTGACATACTCCTTCAGTTCCTTAATAAACATGTTCAAGAACAATGGTCCCAGCACTGACTCCTGTGTTACTCAACTCAGAACATCCATCCACTCTGACTGGTGACCATTCACCACCACTTTCTGCTTCCTACCTGTCAGGCAATTTGTTATCCATCTCCTGTATACTTTGTGAAACCCATATTGTGCTATTTTCTCCCTGAGATTTTTTATGCAGTAGAGTGTCAAAGGCTTTGCTGAAGTCCAGATAGGCTACACCAACTACCTGCTCCCTATCCACTTCTCTAGTTACTTCCTCAAAGAAGGCCATCAGGTTTGTTTGGCAAGATCTATCTTTTCTGAAACCCTGCTGTGTTGTAGAGAAAAACCTACTTTCATCCATGTGCTGAACCATCATCGTGTGCGTAGTTCAGAAATGTTTGTGTAGCTGGACCAGTGGCATGGAGGGCTGAGGAACTAGCCACCACATCTGCTGCCAAAATGCTTACCTGGGTTTAGGAGTGAACTCATGTTGCAAAAGGGTCCACCAGGAGGAGGCGAAGGTACCAAGCATCCAGAGGACTGTGCTCCTCTTTATTTTTTCTTTACTATTTTATTTTACAAGTTTTTGCCAGGAAAGACACGTTAAGCTGAAGCTTGTTTCCAGGTACATCCTGGGAGCACAGGGAACTTAAGTGACTTGCTCTTGCTGACAGAGTATGCATGTGGTGGCTGTGGGATTCTAATCTAGTTCTACAGGTTTGCAGCTCAGTGCTTTTAACCACTACGCTATATTGCCTTCCCCAAACCTGGGCAGGAGATGTTCATCACCCCACTGTTGACTGCCAGTGAGTGGAAGCTCAGTGGTAGTGCAAGCATGGGTGATGTTGAAGGCAGGATGCCACTGGTCGACATTGTATGTGGGAGCCTACACACAGCAGGTCCTGTCACTCGTGTTGTGGAAGGGGTTTCAAGTAGAATGAAAAATAGTGTCCCAGGCTTCACTAGGCCTTGCCTGCCTTCCCCAAGCCTAAGATATCACCAGAACTCTGCTCTTCATTAAGATGTGTTCTTCAGGTGAGGGAAGGATGGCACTTCCTTTCTCAGCTCCACAATGAGGAGGAATTCCTCAGGGATCCTCAGTGGCAGCTGGTTCCAGGAGGTGTTTGATACTCAGGGGAGACAGGGACAGGGCTGATAGCCCACCTGCAGCCATGACTATCGAAATAGCTGTATGGAAAAAAAAAAAAGAAAAGTTTGTGTAGCATCCATACTCTCTCCAGTTTATCAATGAACTTGGCATTTCACAGTAGGACAATCCAGAAAGTGACACTTTCCTTAGCAAAGTGTCCACTGCACAAAGTTTGTCTCTAGCAAAGTGGCTGCTTTGCATTTAAAACTATGAAAAGTGGCACTTCGTTAATGAAGGGCCACTTTGTGTTTTCAGTTTTAATTAAAAGCACCATTCATCTCACCCTTCTAGCACCCCGCTCCCTACCACCAAGAAAATCAGTAAAGTAACTCCCTTCCCTCCAACTCACAGACCACCACATTATGGATAGGCAGATCTGAAAAGGTTCTGACCCTTATTGTCAGGGCTAGGATCTATGTTACAGTCTTGATATGTTCTGACTGGTTCTGGTTCAAACCAGAACCTTAATGATAATACCTGACAACAATCACAAACACATTAATAAATAGAAAATAAATTATTTTTTCTTACCTGAGTGTGTCGGCCTGTTCCTAACTCTGTTATATGTGCTCATCACTGGCTACAGATTATCCACTTGCATTCCAAACCCTCTGTGTGTGGCAGTGGCATGCTATTAATCCCCCTTTCTGCCACAGTAATTATTCATATATCTCCAGCTTGTCCCATCAGATCATAACCTCCCCCAAAATGCAGCAAACCCTTGAATTCTCATCCTATTTGCTAACACCTACATCTCCCCAGTATGTACACCCTCATCCCTTCCATCTGCCACCAGCTGCCCTGTCCGAGTATGCAAATCCCTGCTCCTTTATCTGCTGCTAACCACCCTGCCTCAGTGAACACCCTACCCCTCCTCCCGTTAGTTTATATCCACTATGCATCAGAATGAATACTCTACCATCCTGTCCCAGAATGAAAACCTCTGCCCTCTCCACTGGCACACTATCAAATACCCTGGCCCTTCCCCCTCCATCTGGTGGTACCCATCCTGTTTCAATATTAATAGCACTGCCCCCTCCTCGGTATGTGGTACCCACAGTTTTCCAGAATGAATATTCCTACCCCATCTTCCATTTGCTGAAGCCCATCTTGTCTCAGAATGAACACCCTATTCCTTCCTACCATCTGCTGATATCCACCCTGGACAAGAATAAAATTAATATCCCCCCATTTGCTGCTTCCCACCCACCTTCTCCCAGAATAAATATATGAGTATTGCCTGCCCTATCCCTCCAATATTCTGATGCCTAGCCAGTCCCAGAAATAAATAAATTTCCTCTACCCCAACCCTCCCATTTGCTGATGACACACAATCCCATGAATGAATAAATAATTATTCTCTCCCCTCCCATCTGCTGATACCCACCATCCCACACACACCAGATGATGCCCCATCGCCCGATGCTACCATCATCATCACCACAGCTACCAGCATGCTGGACTGATCAAAATACAGCCACCACAGTATTCAAGAAGACTTTCTGTACTGATCGTGCTGCTGCTGGACTGCTCCTGCACTTGTTCTCTTGCTCTTCAAGCATGGGCACTTGAGTGCTTGCATGAGAAGAAGAGCAGCCATGAGCATCAGGCTGGAAGAAAAAATTCCCCCCTCAAAAAAAAAAAAACCTTGGTCTGTCATTGTTGGATCCAGGGGTAAAGGTAGATAAATGGGATAGGGTATTGATTTATTATTTAGTAAACAGCACTGTGGAGCAGAACCAGTACACTGCCAGCCATAGTTCGGATCTAGCCAAGTCTGGCAAACATTGCAATATGGGGGGGGGCTCTATTTTTTGTCAGATCACTTGGCCCATCCCTACATTGCATGCAACCCTCCTTCCCCATAAAACCAGTAAAGTAGTGGTGGAATACAAACAGATGTATAAACCATTGTGTGCAAGCAGAACAAGAGGACATGCCCCAAAACTGAGGGGAGTAGGGCACAGCAAAAGGGGAAATATTACGAAGTATTTCTTCACAGTAGGGTGGTCAAGATGTGGAATAGCTTACCAAGTGTAGCTGTGAAAACTAGTCCTGTGCAGGTTTTCAATCAATCAATCAATCAATCAATCAATCAAAGTCTTCATTTAACCAGGCAATCACTGTTGAGCAAGCTCATTTTCGATGTGGATCTGGGTTTCAAAGCAGGACTCAACAGATCCCTGAGAGAGAATGGCATTGAGATTAACACAGCATGACTAGGACTGACATTCTAGCTGTTGGCCCGGTGCACTGAGGGTTAAGGCACTGGACACCACACCTCGCACCACACCGGTGACCCAGGTTAGGGAGCAGCTCGGTTTTCGGGGGTCAGCTGAGGAGGAGAGAGATTGAGCATCCAGTGAACTGCTCTCCCTCTCTGGGGTGGGGGGTTTGTGGCTGTCAGTGTGCTTGTGTTCCCTAGTGAAGGCTGGGGGTGGTACAGTGTCACGGGCAATGCAAGGGGTGAGCTGGGGCATGGTGCTGGGAGGAAGTGCACGTGGAAGCATGTGCGCTCCCTCCATTGGTGTCTTTGCATGCTCCCACTCATGAGGTGATTTGGAACAGGGAAAAATGGTGACTGGTCACAGCGGCTTGTTGGCCGTTCGTCAGGACACCCAGATCTGAGGGAACTGCTGCGGAATACTGAATCTGGTCCTGGTTAGGAGAGTGCAGGGGCAGGCTCTCCACCACCCCACCATGGGGGGAAAGCCACGGGGGTAGAGCAGAGGGGGTCCAAGTAGGAACCAGGATGCTCTGGATGGTGGCCGGATGAATCGGACGCCTGGATGCAATGGCAGACTGGCGGCCAAGGTGAGAAAAAGGACCAACTAATAAAAAAAAACATTTTAGCTGTTAAGCCTGGCTGTGTCTCCATAGTCCAATTGGGTATAGTCATTGCTATTTGGCAGGAAAAGTGGACAAGAGGAACCCTTATTATTTTTGTCATCACAATACCGTTGCTATGACATGTGGCGACATGTGGGGTTTTGCTATAATAACTGTACAGCAATGTGGTTGGATTCTATGAATCACGGTAGACAATTGAATTTTCCCATTTTATAAATTATTGCAGTAAATATATAAATATCTAAGCTGGCATTCCTTAACTATGCACTTCTTCTTTATAGGATCTGTTGAACAACCTTGATCATGCACCTTCAATTACTGTTTTGTCAGCCTCCAGGCTGGGCAGTCCCTTGGTAATGAGTAAATGAACAGAACACAATGAATTTCAATTAGGATTTATATTTGTGTTGCAGCTCTTCACCCACTTTATTGCAAAGCACTTCAGAAAAACACGAGTTGGACTTGTAGGGCTATGATGGAACACAGCACACATGGAAGCATGCTTCTGACAGCAGCATCCCGAAGTGACAGGGAAAATTGCATTAGTACAGAGCCCCTTCCTGTAAAGTATAAAATCAGAGTCAAATCTCTTGTTCTGTATGGCACTCTGTTTACAAAAATGAGGAAGAAATGCCTATAAATGATGCTGATGTACAAAGTTGGAGACCTGAATGTGTTCATATAATGGCTTTATTGCCATACAAAAATAAGATGTTATATCATGTTTAAAAAATAAAAACAACTTTTTTTATGTTTAGTTTTTCTCTTTATTTCAAATCAGTCACTTTTGTTTGATTTTGTCTTTTTTTTTCTGTTGTTTTGTCCTTGGCAAATGGTAGCACCCTTACATAACATTTTTCAGGTCCATGTTCTGACTCTACAATCATGCTACAGTAGTCCAGTTTTACACCCACTAATGGCTTCTTATGATTTGGGTTCAGGGATTTTATATCCTTCATCCTTTTGGACTCACCACTATCACTGTTATTGCTAAGCATTGTAGACCCAACATCACTATTGGACAGCTGTGCACGTGAGTGCCCAGTATCTTATTGAGTCAGCCAGTTATTGATCATGTTTTCAGCACTGGTGTTCTGTCTTCTCATGCACAATTGAGCCTGAGACAGCTATACTGTTGGCTCACTGCTAAGTAAAGCACACCTGTGTTGCCTGATAAGTCTGAGACTCATCTGCCCTTTATCAAGCCCTCAGATTCTGAACAATCTAAGAAAATGTCCCTCAATGCCTCCTTCTGTGCTTTTTAACAGGTGGAGATTAGTGCCTTGGAGTACCTGATCTCTTCTGAAATTTTAGTCACACTTTCACAAGTCATTAATCTATCTTGCACAACAAAATTTGTTTCCACATTGCATTCCCAGATGCGTTCTTGATTGTGGATGATTGAAGTGGTGCAGCAGCACCTAGTGGAGTTTATCTTGACATTCACAGCTGAATCCATTTAAATATACGTGACTGCGATTGGATGAAAGAGCAATGCTCTGAGTTACCCACCATAGCGGATAGTTCATAAAACTGAGGTACAGTGTAGTGAGGGAGTCCTATACATGCTTTAAGGGTTGAAGCAACTGAACAAGAATAGTTTGCTAGGACACTAGGTTTTTCCATCCTATTGCTCCAAATATGTTTTTGTTTATTTAAAAAAGAAATAGCAAATATGTTGCAGGTCACACCTTTATTGGACCAAGAAAACAAGGTATCACCTGTATGTATGCTTTTCTGTGAGTCTTCATTCTGGTAACATGGTAATGACATTTTAACTATTTAGAATTTCACAATTCAGGATAGTCTTATTTAGCTGAAACACCTATTCTGGAAGATGGTATGGGGTAGGAGACATAGCAGTAATAATGCTACAAAATTAAGAGACTTTAGTTGTAATATATATCTGCAGTTTATTTCAGCTGCAAATAATGTAAACATATTCAAGAATATAACTGAATTAAACATAGTACAGTTTGTAGAGAGGAGCTACAGAATGTTAAAGATAGTTTGAACCATTTAAACTAAGTGTAGGGGGAACTGAGGCATGGAAACAGGTATTCTGTATAGCCAACCCCCTCCTCTAAAGAAAAGATGGAAATAGTAGAAATTGTTCCACTCACATGAAGTCACAGAAAGGGGACAATGCAGGACTAGTGTCAGCAAAACAACACAGGAGGGGGCAACTGAGGGGAAGGGGGACCTGCACTCAGACAGCAGAGGACATAATGTAAGCTTGTGGTGTGGAGTCTACCTCAATGCTCAGAGCCGAGGCAGCAGGGTCAGCAACCTCCAGGCTCTTGTGGCAGACTCAATGATCGACCTGTCACAGTGGGTGAAAAACTGCACACGGGGTAATATACAGACCCCCAGGGCAGGTTGAAGAGAAGAATGAGCATTTAATGGAAGAGATATGTAAGATGGCCAGAAAGAGGGATATAGTGGTGGTCGGGGATCTGAACCTACTGGATGCAGACTGGGAGATTTCAGTAGCCAAGAGTTCAAGAATTCAGACTCTACTGTATATTTTCCAGTACTGCCTGCTGTGCCAACTGGTGAAAGATCCGACCAGGGGACACCATCCTGTATGTGGTCTTCACAAATTCAGACGCAATTAGATCAATCAGGGCAGTACAAGCCTTGGTTGGTAGCGACCACAATTCTGTCTAGTTTGTAATATCCACAGGAGATACAAGAAACTCCACAAAGACAGAGGTGCTATACATTAAGAGGTCATATTTTGGCAGATTATGATGACTATTGAGTGAAAGGTTAACAAATATCGTGGACATGTCAGAGGTGGAGGAAATATGGGAAGGTATTAGGGAAGTGGTCCTCGAGGCAACCAGGCTCTGCGTCAGGACTGCAGCAAAGAAAAATAGGCATAAAAGACTCTTGTGATTCTCCTTTTCAGTAAGAGAGGCAATCAGGGCCAAAAGGAACACATACAAATTGTACAGAAGCCAAAAGGAAGACAAGGAATGGAAAGACTACATTCAGAAAAGCAGGGAGATCACGAAAGTAGTGAGGGTGGCCAAGGCAGCAAAAGAGCTGCAGATTGCACGTGAGGTTAAAGTACGTGAAAATAATTTCTTCCATTATATCAGCAAGAAAAGGAAGAAAGGTAGGGGGGAGTTATATTAAGGGTTAATGATCAGGTAATTGAGGACAACAATCAGAAGTGAGAAGCCTTCAATGAATACTTTTGCTCAGGATTCACTAAGGAATATCCAGGCCCACTGCCAGACAGTGGTATCAAAGGGATTCAGTGAATAAGCATACTGAAGTTCACTGCTGACAGGGTTAGGAAGGGTCTTTCAGACTTAGGACCAGACAAGGCCCCTAGTCCTGATGCTTTGCACCTCGGTACTGAGGGAACTGGTGGAACTAGCAGCCTCATTGCACACCTATTCAATAGGTCACTTAATTCTTGGAGTGCACTAAGCGACTGGAGGGTGGCTGGCATGGTGCCACTCCATAAGAGCGGCAATTGGGAGGAGACAGGTAAGTATAGGCCAGTCAGCCTCACATCAATAGTGTGCAAACTGATGGAGTCGCTTACTAAACATGATCTGGTAGAATACGTTGATGCTAATAACATCCAAAATTGTAAAACAATACAGGTTTGTGGCAGGCAGGTAATGTCAAACCAATCTTATTATGTTCTTCAACCACAAGACCAAAGAGCTGGATGGGGCCATGTGGTAGATCTGCTTTACTTTGACTTCAAGTAAAGCATTTGACACAGTCCAGCACAGACAACTCCTAAAAATGTTAGAGGATGTTGAAGCAGCAGAGCAAATTGTCAAGTGGATGTGACATTGGCTCAATGACAGACATAGAAACATAGAAACATAGAAGTTGACGGCAGATAAGGACCGCAAGGCCCATCCAGTCTGCCCATTTCTTTTTCTACCTTATAAATGTGCCATCGGCCTTTTCTCTGTCAGTGGCCTATCTATTCATAGTCATTTGTATTGCTCCCTTATGCCTATCCCATGCCTGTTTGAAGCCCTGCACTGTATTCATAGCCACCACTTCTTGTGGTAAGCCATTCCATGCATCCACCACCCTTTCTGTGAAAAGAATTTCACATTCCCCTTAATCGGCCTCCTCTAATCTCATGCTGTGTCCTCTTGTCCTGCTATTTTCTTATATTTAAACATGTTAGACTCTTTCACCTTGTTTATGCCCTTAAGGTGTTTGAATGCCTCGATCATATCACCTCTCTCCCTCCTTTGCTCAAGGGTATACATATTGAGCTCCGTTAATCTGTCCTCATATGTCTTCTGATGCAGTCCCTGCACCATTTGTTGCCTTCTCTGGACTGCCTCAATTTGGTTAATGTCCTTGTGAAGGTGTGGCCTCCAATACTGCACGCAGTACTCCAGATGGGGCCTAACCAGTGTCTTGTACAGAGGGATTATTACCTCCCTCTTACGACTTGTGATACCCCTACTAATACACCCTAACACCCCCCTAGCCTTACCTACTGCTTTAGAGGTCTGCTTGGATGATTTTAGGTCATCAGTGATGATGATGCCCAAGTCTCTTTCTTCCTTTTTGACTGCTAGCAACTCCCCTCCCAGCCTATAGGTGGCTTCAGGTTTTCTCTTCCCTATGTGCATGATTTTGCACTTCTTTGCATTAAATCCCAGTTGCCACTCTTCTGACCATTCTGCTAGTTTATCTAGATCTCTTCTCATTCTGCCCACCCCATCTGGATCATCTACTCTGTTGCAGATCTTGGTGTCATCTGCAAACAGACAAGCCTTACCCTCTAGTCCATCTGCAAGGTCACTAATGAAGATGTTGAAGAGGACTGGCCCCAGGACTGATCCCTGAGGTACCCCACTTGTGACTTGCATCTCTTCTGACTGTATACCATTTACCACCACTCTCTGTTTTCTGCCCGTCAACCAGTTTGCCACCCAGTTGACCAACTTCTGACCCACCCCGAGCCTACCCAGTTTATTTATCAATCTTCTATGTGGAACAGTGTCAAAAGTGTCAGACAACAAAGGGTAGTAGTAAATGTGGTTAAATCTGTTGAAAAACATGTCACTAGTGGGGTACCTCACGGGTCAGTCCTGAGTCCAGTCCTTTTCAACATATCCATCAGTGATATAGGCGAGAATATAAGGGGCAACATTACACTGTTTGCAGATGACACAAAACTCAGTGGCTGAGTGAACTAAATGGAAGGAGTCAGAGAACTGCAGGAAGAGCTCAAAAGGTTGGAACAATGGAAATGCATATGACAATTGAAAGGCTCCGCCTGTAGTTCAGTGAGTAAGCAACCAGCCAGACCTACTTCCTGAACTATATAAGCAGTTCCTCCCAGCCTCCATCTCAAGCACTTTCTCTTTGCCAGCCAGATGCTCTGCTGGTGTGTCTGCTCACTTCCTCCTTGCCCCCCCCTTGATCTAGTTTGTGTATGTTCTGGAATCTGCTCGGTTTCTTCTGGATGTGTTCCTGTTTTTCTCCTGCTTTGGTTAGTATTTGTTTTGCCTCTGGCTGCTTTGTGCTTTCCTGTATTCTGTTCTCTTGTGTTTGTGCTTTGGTTATGTGTTTTCTTTTGGTGCTTTCTAGTTGCCCTTTCTTTGGGCTGTGTTGCTCCTTTGCTGTGCTCTGGTTCCCCGTCCTCCCCGCTACCCAACATCCTCAGTTTTCCTGTCATTGTTTGTCTGTTTCAGCTCCCATTCCAACCATCTGCTGCTGCTGTTTTCATTTAATGGCCTGCACCTGGTCTCAGCCTTTGCTCTCAGCTAGCAATTGCAGGGTGTGGCTGCTGGTGCTGCTCTATTTCTGTTGCCACACCAGGTAATCTGTGCTGCTTTTCTCCTTCCTTTCTTTGGTGATTTCTCACTACAGTCTTCATTACGTTCAAGTTATTCAGCCAGTTTCACATTACCAGTTCCCTTTCTTTACCAATGTATTTGCTCAGCTGCTGCTGTGTTTAATCAGCATGCATTCACACTTTCTTGTTATTTGTACATTCAACCCTATTTCAAATTGCTTGGCTACTCAGTGCTACTAGCTATGCATCAGAATCTCCCCCAGATCTCTTTCCCTTCCATGTTGCTTTTCCCATGTGAACAGCCCTTTTTGGATTTTAATCTGCAGTCTCATGGCGGCTTACTCCTGGCTCTGTTTTATTTCATGATTTTTGTTTTGTCTGAAGTGCTTAGTTTCCATATCGCCCTTCGGGTTTACACCTGCTCAAAAATGTTTATTGGTACAAGGTGGAACTGAAACCTAAGTCTCATGCAGTTCTATGTACTTTTCCATGGGATTCGACCTGCTTACATGCTTCCTTAAATGCACTACTTCTTTATACTCTGGAGGTCAGCTCAGCTACAGCTGTCGCTGATAACTAGTTTTAAATTACTGCATGTGGGTCTTGGTGCTTTACTGTGGCTTCTTGTTTTTCCCACGGCAGTGGACTGGGGGTTCTGTTGGAGATTCGTGGCCCCATGTGGTTCAGCTATCTCTTGTTCGCATACTGCCTTCGCTGTTAAAATCCTCTGAGTATTTGTCACCTTTCACTTGGTACCTCTATTTGGCCCTGAATCATTCTGTTACCCTGTACTATACTGTTTGCCATCCCTGCTGGCCCTGAATCATTCTGTTACCCTGTACTGCACTGTTTGTAGCCACTGCTGGCCCTGCATCATTCTGTTACCCTGTGCTGTACTGTTTGTAACCCCATTTGGCCCTGAATCATTCTGTTGCCCAGTCCTGCACTGTGTGTAGCCCCTGCTGGCCCTGCATCATTCTACTACACTGTACTGTACTGTTTATGGCCCTGCATCACCCTGTTGCCCTGTTCTGTACTGTTTGGAGCTCCTGCTGGTCCTGAATCATTTTGTTGCCCTGTGCTGTACTGTTTGAAGCCCCTGCTGGCCTTGCATCATACTGTTGCCCTGTGCTTCCTGTCTGTAGCCCCTGCTGGCCCTGCATCATTCTATTGTCCTGTTTTGTGCTGTTTGTAGCCCCTGCTGGCCCTGCATCATGCTGTTGCCCTGTTTTGTACTGTTTGTAGCCCCTGCTGTCCCTGAATCATTCTGTTGCCCTGTGCTGTCCTGTGTGTAGCCCGTTCTAGCCCTGCATCATTCTGGTGACCCTTGCTGTACTATCATTAAATGCAACATCCTAAACCTGGGGAGAAGGTGATCTATGCCTTGGATCCCCAGAGATTTTCCTCTGGCATGGTCATAATACTGGTTAGTTTAACAATATTCTCTAGCTCACTTAGGTAGGTACTGCTGTTGGATGGATATGGATGGTGGCTCTACTAGCCATTCCCTCTCTCCTTAGGAAGCCCCTTGCCATCATCAGTACAAGCCATATTATTGGAGCTATCTTGCTAGATTGTGTGTCTCATCTATGTTTCATTAAGCTGCCTGTTACTGTCAGTCTGTTTCTCTACCTCCTAGTCATCGACCGCTGTTGCAGCTCTTTTGGGGTTCCTTCCTAAGGTACCTTTACCCAAGTGACCCTTCTCACAGCACTTCTCTAATAGGATTCCTTGCTTTCAGTACTCCTACAGGGTGGAAATTCATATTGGAATAGAAAACGAACAGCCACAAACATTGTTATAGAGCTGCACAAACATAACATTATTCTGGATGAGAAAGCCGTTGAATTAAAAGGCTCCACCTGTAGTTCAATGGGTAAGCAACCAGCCATGCCTATGTTCTGAACAATACAGTATAAGCAGTTCCTTCCAGCCTCCATCTGAAGCACTTTTTCTTTGCCCCACCATCCTCCACTCCTCGTCCAGTGGCTTGCCTGTCTACTCCCAGTGGGTTCCTCCCTAAGGTACCTTTAGCCAAGGGACCCTTCCCATGGTACATCTAGGGTTGGAATCCTCTTACAGGATTCCTTGCTTTCAATACCCCTACAGGGTGGTAATTCATACTGGAATAGAGAGCGTGAATGGCCACAAACATTGTTATACAGTTGCACAAGCATAACATCATTCTGGTTGAAAAAGCCACTGAAATGAAATTCAAAGTGAAGAAGTACAAAGGTGATAACCTAAGTAGAGAAATTCCCAAGACAGAATAGTGGCTAAATGGGGTCAAAGTTAGCTCCTCGACTAAGGAACAAGATCTGGGGGTCATCATTAGTGATGATCTCAAACAGCATAGCCAGTGTAATAAGGCTTACAGCAAGGCTAACAGAGCTGGGATGTATTGGAAGGGGTATAGATAGCAGGGACAGGGAGGAGATAGTGTTTCACTACCAGTCCTTGGTGAGGCCTCATCTGGAGTACTGCATCCATTTCTGGAGGCCTCACCTCAGAAAGGATATTGACAGGTTGAAGGTGGTCCAGAGAAGGGCAACAAAGATGATACATGACCTTCAGGGAGTCATCTATAAAAAGAGGCTGAAGGCTTTAAATATGTACTCATTGGAGACCAGGAGGGAGAGGGGTGATATGATCGAGACATTCAAGTTCTTCTGAGGCATACAACAAGGGGGCATGAGTGGAAATTGAAAGGTGGAAAGTTCTGGAGGGACATCAGAAAGTATTACTTCTCAGAAAGGGTGGTGGAGCTGTGGAATAGGCTGCCACCTGCAGTTGTGGTTGCAAAGTCAGTATCGAGTTTTAAACACATGTGGGACAAGATTCGGGCACAATACACAGTGCTAGAGAAGATTAGGCAGGGCATCTGGGGGGACAGGACCCGGTGTGACAGCAGGTCCCCAGAAACCATGTTGGGCAGACTCATTGGACCACAGGTCCCCTTTTGCCATCATTTTCTATATTTCTATGTTGATACGGTTCTAGTTTTGAGGAGGGTAGGTATGAGAGTGTGCAGGTGTTCAGGTCATGCATATGTTTAAAAAGGAGTGTACATGGGAGGTTTTGTTCAAGTTATTGACAGCTGTAATGACTAAGTGACTGCACATTGCAGTTTAATTTGCTTCAGGTTTCTAGATTTCTTTAATCTTTCAGGAAAGGAGTTTCAGCTGATTGGATCTACACTGGCAAATGCTTTCTTGCCATTTGCTGTGTGGGGTCCAGGTACATGAAACATTTCCTTTGCTTGTGCTCTTATGTGGTAAACATGGACAGTTCTGGTCAACACCTTTTTTTTAAGGAAGAAGGTGTAGAGGCCATGGACACATTATAGGTTCTCTTTACACATGGGTCCAGTACATGTGGGATCTGCTTGTTGTTATTGGCCCTTGACACCTTTCATGTCGATGTAGCACAGTGCATCTTGTATGCTGGTAGCATACACAATCACTGGTGACTCTTCCCAATGCCTCTGTGGGGCACCTTAAGGGGGAGCTGGTCAAGGGTGCCATGCCAGGAGTCTAGTCTGGTTAAGTTGCTGATCCACTGTACAGCACCTTCAGGGTATCACTAGATACAGTAGGTAATTAGGACTGTGAGGACCAGGAGACACACTCGGGCAAAATAGGGATTTGGGAGATGAAGTGTCCTCTTCAGTCAGTGTTATGTAATGACAGATCAATGAAAAATAAGACCAATATCATAGCAGATTTCATATCTCATTCCTCGGGTGATTTGGCATTTTTGATAAAGACCTGGCTTGGTGATGATGTTGGTTCTATTTTGGAGGCAGCCTTCCCACCTTGGTTCTTCATGGTACACCACCCAAAGAAAGATTTTTTTTTTGGGGGGGGCATTTGTTTTAGTCTGAAATGAACCTGGTGGTGTACCCAGTGGAGGATACCATCTCATTTGAATGCATGACTGTATGTGGGAGTCCAGGTGCAGGTTGCAGGATCTTTCTTGTTTATTGGCCTCTGTATGAGAGGTGGAGTTGCATAAAATCGTGGACTTTATCACCAACAGGGCATTGGAGTTGCCGAGATGGCTTTTTCTTTGCAGCTTCAATGACTGAATCAATGATGAACTCTCACATTTTGGACAGAATTTTCTCTGGGGAATGAAATCTCTGGGCAGGGCCAAGTTAAGGCAATCTGGGGCCCTATGCCCAAAAGAAATCTGGGGCCCCCCTCACTGTAATCATGCCCCTTTGCCATGACCGCACCGCTTTGCTATTGCACATCAGTTACTGAAATATGAAAACAATGTTCTTTCTGTCCCTAAAAAGTGGCACAAAATGCTTCAAAATTAATGAAACTGGCAGGCCCAGTGGTGCTGAGGGTTGAGGTGCTGGATGCCACACCTTGCATCCATTGGCGACTCGGGAACGGTGATGGACTCGGGTCGCCAGGGTTGGCCGGGTGTAGAAGGATTGAGCACACAATGTTTGCTCTCCTTCTCTGGGGAGAAGTGGGATGCTGGCCCACTGCTATACCACTGGTGCATTTTGGGAAAGCAGATAGACAGGGAGGGTCCGATGTCACCCGAGGACTGGAGCGGAGGCACGTCTCTATGTGCCTCCATCTCATTGGTCCTCCTTCAATGCTGACGTCAGCAGGGGGGTGGACCAGAATAAGGAAAAACACCCCAAAGCTGATCTAGGTAAAGGGATCCTGCACTGCTGCGATCATGGAGAAACCAGGAAGAAGCTTTCAGTTGTACAGTACGTTCCACTGAGGATCAGAGGAGGTAGCATGGACTCTTCTTCCCCACCCAGTGGGGGCGCAAACCGGTCTCTAGAGTTGTATATTAGTGGGGCACCTATGGGAGCATCCTCCCAGTCCTCATGGTGCAGACTGGGTGCATTGGGATACCTGGACAGAGGGACCAGTCATGGTACAAGGGGGAGTATAAAGAGATAGTAAAAAAAAAAAAAAAAAATAATGAAACTAATACTGTCAGTATCGAAAAATAACAATAGCCTGAGTTTTGATAATTTAGGGAAAATAATTAATAATAGGCCTGGTAAAAACAATATTTTGTATGCAAAATGTCATGATTTGCACTTTTCCAAAGCCCCCCATCCCAAAACACACATGTGTGCACTTGCAGTCTGGGTGTTATACTGTCCTGTCAGGTAGTATGAACCAGGATGTGGGAGTTTTGTTGGGTTGGGTAGGGACCGATCTCTGAAACAGGCTAGATCCTGGGTGGTGCAGGAGTTAAGTTTGTGGTTTCCTGGGGGGGTTATGAACTTTAGAGATTATACTGCAAAGCGAGTGATTATTGGAAGAATTTGAAATCATTCCCAGGATCAAACATTTCTGTATTGATAAGTAAGCCAGCCAGTCAGTATCCATAAATAGCAAGATTTACTGATGGGAATCTTGATATATTTGTTCACCCTGAAAACAGCTGTATCAATGTCAGAACTTCAGTATGAGTGAGATGAAAGAATTAAAAAAAGAGTATGATTTTTAATTGTACTACTGAAACTTATTGTAAATTTCTTAATTTTAGGAGTGAGATTAAATATTTATTTTTTATTTATTGAGATATTGGAATTATAAACCTTTGAGTCAGAGACTCCTTTGCAAAGGCTCCACACCATGAAGTACAAAACAAGAGAAATGGACAGTACAATGAAAGGTATTACAAATGAATGCGGAGGGTACAACAATCCAGAGTCAAGTATGGTACAAAGGTAATGAGCAATACATTGAAAGGTATTTCATCTGAATTCAGAGGGTAAAACAACCCAGAGCCAAACACGGTACAAAGGTTTCAAGCAAATTAAGCTATTGCTTATATTCAGATTTCAAGGACGATTCAAGGTTTCCTAAGCCAATAAAACAGATACTTAAGATACAATATAAAGCATACATACTGAATTGCATTGTTAATCTTTTATAGTTAAGAGTAAGATTCTAAAATGGGATTCTAAATGGGTGTGGGAGACAAAGCAAAGGAAATGGGCTTGTTTACACCTTAAAGGTCATCCTAGGTTGGGCCCCTGAAGCTGTCAGCTGCACTTAACACCTAATCAGGGAGGTGACAGTCATGTCACAGTTCAGCCCCGACTTACTCAGTGGCTGAGTACTTTACAAAAAACATCCAGCTCAGGCAGAAAGAAAAGGATATATAGCAAATATATGTTGGGGATTGCTGGGGGCCCCTGGCAGGCAGGGGCCCTAGGCCTGTGCCTATGTTGCCTATGCCTTAATCCGGCCCTGTCTCTGGGCCTTGGATAAGCTGTTGCTTCTGCAATGCACCTACTGTACATGGGCATGCCTTGAATTTGGTATTCTACCAAGGGCTTGAAGTGGAAAACCTCAGGATTGATCCAGTTTGTTAGTCAGATCATTATGCTGTCAGATTCGGTTTCAGGTCACTCCTTTGTAATCCACCCTCTGTGAAGATGGTTCAGTGCCACCCTTTAAGAGATTTAAGCCAGATGGACTTATGGCAGTGCTGGACACCTTGAGTATGATGGCAGCATGTTCTGGGGCATTGGACAAGACAGTGACAACTTATAACACAGCCACTGATGCAGCCATTGATCTTGTAGCACTACTTCGTGTATGCCTATTGGTTTTATACCTTGGCTCGCCATGATTTGATGGTGGGCTGGGAGAGCTGAAAGCAAAGGGATGAAGGTTGGAGTATTGTTGGAGGAGATCAATAGCTCTGAGAACAAACTGGCTTTGAATATTTACTACGGTGAATAACAAAGTGCAATCTCCTGTAAGCAGGTGAAATTCCTATCCAGGGAGGTTGCTGCTGAAAGGAACTGACCAGCTCAGCATTTTCAGAAGGTGGACAGAATTCTCCCTCCTGCCTGTTTGGAGCCCATGAAGGCTGTTTTATTCGCTAAATGCAAAGTGTTTGCTTGTTTCTTTTCAGGCAGAGTGCCCTCTATTGGGGCTGGAATCTCATAAAGAGGGCATTATAGCCCAACCGAATTGATCCAGAGGACTGCAATAGCAGTCAGTGGTCCTGGGGAGAGTTTTCTCCAGTGACAATGGATGAGGTTGGGGAGGTGATCTTGGAGTTGCATCCAACATTTCACTATCTGAATCCTGGCCCAATCTGGCTCCTAGTGGGCTGTGTCAGGTAGCTGGGCCCAGTGTTTGCTGAGATTTTCCAGTGTTCCTTATCAGAGGGGATTTTCCCATCTGTATTGAAAAATACATTGGTGAAGACCCTCTTGAAGAAGCCATTGTTGGACCTAAACATCTTAGTGACCAGTCTCTAACCTGCATTTTTTTAGGCAAGGTTGTTGAGAAAGTGCAAATAAAGTCTGGATAAACTCCACTGATGCCAAGTCTCATATGCTGAAAGTGTTTTTTATTCTTGATGCACACAAACATTCATGGGTGACAGTTTCATGGCCATGCCACTTCCTTAGGCCCTGCTGTTTTATCACTCTTTATCCAGATTCACAATCCTTCCTTTAGTTTATATTCCCTTAACAAATCATAAGGAATCCCTGTTCCTTTAAATTATTGGTTTTCTTGTTTCCCTGGCTCCAGTTTTCATTCTTTTCAAGACTTGCTATGTAGCATAGCTGCCAGCTGACTCCCTCACTACGAGTGGACTCCTAGTGAGGGAGTCGGCTAGCAGCTACGCTACACTGCAAATTTTGAAAAGAATGAAAAGTGGAGCCAGTGAAACATGAAAACCACAGGGATTGGTGCATCAGGAATCAAAAAACACTTTCAGTGTATGAGACTTGGCATCAGTGGAGTTCATCCAAACTTCATTTGCACTTTATGGATCTTGTCACTTTTGGATGACCCAGCTTGAAATACAGACTTTTACTACATATAGGGGCAACCTGATTCTGCTTTCTACAGTTGTTAAGGTTGTTGAGAAGGTGACTGCACTGCAACTTGAGGCACACCTCATAGCCTTTGACATCTATGAACCTCTCCAGTTTGGTATTAGGTCAAGGCACAGCACATGGACTATGTTGCTCAGGGTGCATAATGACCTGTTCAAGGTGAGAGTTAGAGGAGAGTGGTCAGTTTTTGTTCTCCTCCATCTCTCCTCAGCATTCATTGCAGGATTTTATTGTATTGACTCAGGGAGTACTTAGAACTTGCCAGCAAATTCATCTACTCATTTGAGTCCTAGTTCACTAGCGGGACACAGAGGGTAGTTACAGGAAGTTTTTCCTCTCTCGATGGACCTGCATTGTGGTGTACCCAAGGGGTTGGTCCTTTCAGCAATTTTGTTTGTGATATACATGCTGCCTCTAGGTAGGATCATTAGACAGTATGGAGCTGGGTTTCCGTTGCTTTGCAGATGATACCCAGCTCTGTCTTTTGCACCTGAGACACTTGGTGCAGTGGATGTGCTGAATAAGTTCCTAGCTGAGATCCAGGACTGGATGTCATTGAGCTGACTGAGACTTAACCCAGATAAAACTGAAGTACTGGTGATTGAGCCAGGTCACATGGGAGGAGTGAGAGCTTCTGAAAGGGAGACAGGGCTT
Organism: Neoceratodus forsteri; assembly: GCA_016271365.2. Lineage (NCBI taxonomy): Eukaryota > Metazoa > Chordata > Ceratodontiformes > Ceratodontidae > Neoceratodus > Neoceratodus forsteri. The sequence goes on from CM057455.1 coordinate 941,058,557, forward strand.
TGGCTCAGCATCTTGAGGCTTTTGGCTGTTGCATTGGTTATAGATCTGGGAGTCATTCTGGACAAGTGGCTGACATTTGAGGCTCAAATGTTGGCAGTAGTCTGAAATGGCTTTTATCCTTTTTAGGAACATCTGCTGGATTAGATTCCTTATCCACCTGGATGACTTGCCCTCACAGGTGCATGCTCTTGTGACCTCGCATCTAGACTACTCTAATTCTCTATGTCTTTGGGTCTGTGGAGTTATGTTGTAGCATGTGCAATTAGTGCAGAATGCAGCTGCTAGGTTGCTGACTGGCCTTCTGAGGTTGAGACATATTTCCCCTGGCACTACGTGAGCTGCACTGACTGCTGGTTTAGTGGTGCATCTCCTATAAAGGTGGGTTGCTTAAGCAATAAGCCACAAGGGGGTGTGGGTTATTGGGGGATTTACCACGACTGGAGTAATTTGCCCATGAGGTGCGGCTGAGTGGGTAAATCCATGCCAGCCATGGTAAATCCCCCAATAACCCAGATCCCCTGAGTGGCTTATTGCGATTATACCAAGTACTGCTTTTTTTTATTATTTTAAAAAAAGTAGTACTTGGTAAGATGCTTAAATAAGCCAGTCGGTAGTAGAGCAGTGTGTTTGGTTTGTTTTGTTTCCCTGATGTACGGAGCTGCTGTTTCACAGTCTCCGCTTAGCAGAGAAACAAGATGGTGGTCGGAGTTCCATGATTTCACCATCGGATTGCTTTTTTTTGAAGATGCAGCTGGCTGGCACCTTTTGCGGTGATTATCGGTAGATAGTCAATGCAGATAAGGTGCCAGCCTGCCTATCTGATTGGTTGGTTTCTGAGGTACATGGTATAATAACTTATAAGGCCTCATACAGGTTGGGCCAGGGTTTTCCCATGTGATCTCCTGCACCCTTACACACTCACGCGCCGTCTCATCTCCATTGAGGAGGGCCTCCTGGTTGTTCCCAGGGCCTGGCTTAAAACCTCAGAGAACTGAACCTTGGAGGTTGCAGGTGTGGTCCTTTGGAATTTTCTCCCAGAGACCTTGCAGGAGACCCCCCTCAGGGTTGAGACATTTAAAAAGGATCTGAAAGCCCATCTTTTTGCACACAGCTATGGGGAGCGAGAGTCCTTAAATGTCATCACACTAAGATAGCTGCTGAAATTTGTATCTTAATATATTGAGATTTTATTTAAATGTATTATTTATTTAATTGCAATATAATATTTTATATGTTCTGTATTTGCTGCTTTATCTGTTTGTTGTACAGGCACCCTGAGCCTCTGGGAAGGGCGCCATAAAGAAATAAAATTTACTACTACTTCTACTACAGTGGTCCTCGGAAGGACTGTCAGATTCCCAAAGGCAAATCAGGTTTTCCTTTTTCATCTAAGTTGTTCCCCCCAACCCCGTACATGTCCTTGCCCTTCTTGGACTAGAGTTAATCCACATCCCCATCAATGGCTAGCCCCCACCAGTTTGTCGGTGGAAGGCTCCATGTGATGGGTCCAAAAGTATCTTGGACATCATTCAGGTGGTCCAGAGTGTTTTTCCATAGTTTTTCCCAGCATACTTTTCATCCACTTGATGGTACTACATTGTGCTATAGTGGCCTTGTATACTACATCAGAACCTATTAGATGAGCAGTCTTCTATTTCCCACCTCTGAAGGTCATGACAATGAGTAGCTATGCATTCCTTCCTGTAATGGATTAGGTGCAAAGGAAGCAGAACACTGATCCATTGCTGCTGCAGAGGCCCCCTCCCTGTCACAGGGGCCTCCATGGTATGTGGAGCACTGCCCGTCCATATGAGGGTACCTATACAGTAGGGCTTAATGGACTGGGCCCATATCGTAATTTTATGGAATTATTTTCAGCTGCCTGCAGAAGTGTGACGTTTTCTTTCCAATTCTCCTAATTTCTGTGTTTATTCTTGCCTGCATAATTGGCTGAAATAAATTATTAAATTAAAAAAAAAATGCACCTTGCAGTTTGGACCTGCACTCAAGACCATCATATAAAATTTAGTAGAAAGTCTGTCCCTTGCTGGCCTGACTAAATCTCCTGTGTCACTTAAGTTACCTCTAATGCTGCTGTGAGCATATCCTGAGTAAACTGCATATTTTTCTCAATTCCTGACGTGACATTGAGGGGCAGTCACTGAGGCTAAATTGTCCTACGAACTTACTCCTTGTACTGTTTTAAAGCAGGGACTGGGATCTTTAAAAACCTATAAAGATTATGTTAATTGATGATGTATTTCTTTAAACATCTGCCCTCTTATTTATTTATTTATTTACTGAAATGTTTCACCAGTAGGGCATACTGAACAACAAGTTGCTTGTCTCACGGTGCAACCTGGGGAGAGGGGTTACATAGGTTGTGAAGGATGATCAGTTACAATAGTATGTGGGTAGTACAAATAATACAGCATTGTGAGATTGTGCAACAGTTGAAACACAAGGTATTGTACAATAAACAGTAGAGGAACATTGGGTAAATTACAATACATGTCCAAAATCATACAAAAGAATATATAAACATACAAAACCTATAGAACCATTTATAATGCATGAGTGTACCAGGAGCAGGATCAAGGTAGTATGCAAGTTCTGTTGGAGTAAAAGGATGGGGTTAGGTTGTGCACACTGGTGACCCAGAAGGTGAGTTGGGGGGGGAGAGGCAAGAACTGAATATGAGGAGAAGAGGTAGCCATTTCCTGATTTCCTCCTTCAGGATGTTGAGAACCCTGCTGGGGGGGGGGGATCATGGTAGGAAGGCAGAAACTAGGGACAGGAATTAAGGTGGGTTAAAGTAGGAACAGCTGAGGGAAAGGTAATTGTGTAGGGCAGAGGGAAGGGAGTAGTTGGAGAAGGAGTGTAGTATTTCAGGGGTTGTTGCTCAGATAGTGCTTTTGTGGATCCTATTACTTTCTCTCAGATAGTGCTGATATCCTACCTTGGATCCTACAAGAAATCCTACTAAAGATAGATGTAGCATCTAGGGTCACATAGTGATGGATCCTTGTTATGATCTAGGTATCCTAGTTAGGATTCAGGGATTCTAGGTAGGATCCAGGGATCCTAATCAAATAGTTTTATTTATTTTATTTGAATTTTGATAACCGGGTAAGCCCACTGAGACCATGCAGTCCCTTTTTCAGGGACAACCTGAGGAAGGGTACAGAGGATTATGTATATAAAGTATTAGCAAAGACAAGTACATTCAATAAGAATAACACAGAATAAAAACAATACATAATATTGAGGCATATTACAATAAATACAAAGCCATATACATAAAATAAAATTTGAATCCTAGAGCCCAGTACAATATATACAAAGCCATATACATGCTATAGCATCTCTGATATGGGAGGAAATACCAAACTTGGGATACCAAAGCCTAGTGCAAAGAGTATCAAAGATATCCCAAGTACATAAAGTGAGAGCTGTGAGTTCAGGGGATAGGGGAGTGGAAGGCTCTGGATAATGCAGGATCAGGCAAGTTAGTACCCCTATATGTACAGTAGGTAAGCATGATAGTACAGGGTAAAAATATTCAGCAGTAAAGCAAGACTAGTGCAAGAATAATGTACAGTTCAATTGGAAGGAAAGGAAGAGCAGGAGAGACTCGCCAGGATGAGTCATGAGGAAAGAATGCACTGAGTTGGTTAGGTAAAGCATGAGCAAATTCCTAAGTCATTTAGATGTTTGTGTAAAACTTATTTGAAGCTGGGGAGGGAAGTGCAGTAGAGGATGGATGGTTGGAGGGAGTTTCAAGTCTTAGATGCAGCATAGGCAAAGGAGTTCCTGCTTGTAGCTAGGAGCATCATGGGCTCAGCCAACAGTGGGATAAAGGAGAAGTGAAGGGTCCGGCTAGCGGGCTTCCTTAAAACAATATTATATAGACTCAGAGGAGTGTATATGTGGGCTAACTTACAAGTTAGGCAGAGGGAGGTATACTGGAATTTCTGTTCTGGTTGTAGCCAACCCAGAGATGTGAGAACAGTGCAATGATGTTCCCAGGGGGCAGCTCCAGAGGCAAAGCATCCTGTCCTGTGATATATTTGCTTTAGGTGGTTCATATGGCAGGACCTGAGTGATAGGAATGGGGGGAGCCATAGAAGAGTAGAGAAAAGAGAGAGGCCGTGGCAATTTTTAGGCAGGATGTGCTAGATAGTAGGGGGTGGAGCCAATAGAGCAGACCCAGCTTTTGGTGAAGGGTTGTGATAGTTTTGCTGATATGAGCCTCAAAGGATTGGGATGGGTCAAGCAGGATGCCGAGATATTTAAAGAAGTGAACCAGTTCTAGGGGTTCACCATTACTGTTTGCAATGGAGAATTGGGGGAGCAAGAGGTTCTGTATGTGTGCGAAAGAAAAAGCATGGATTTGTTTTTTTTAGTGTTTAGGAGCAAGGAACTGTGCCACCAGTTGATGGAAGTCAGAGTTCCGATGTTCACTGCACCAGGAGGAGTCAGCAGAGGACCTGTAAATTACAGCATCATCTGCATAAAGCTGAACAGATGCTCCACCGCAGGAATTAGGCAGCTCATTGATAAACAGTGAGAAAAGAAGTGGCCCCAGGATAGAACCCTGGGGAATGCCAAGGGAAATGGGTCTGAAGGATGACTGACAGTTGGGTCACTTAACACTTTGGGAGTGGCTTGTGAGTTTATGGAAACCATGTTAATAGAGTGACAGAAGTTGGTGTTGTTCTAGATAGTCTTGTAGCTGGTTGTATAAAATTTGCTCTTGTACTTTAGTGAGGTGACAAAGAATAGAGATAGGGCAATAGTTTTCAACAGGTGTGTTTGATCCCCCTTATGAATTGGGATGACTAGGGCTATCTTCCATTTGGATGGGACTGTTCCCTCTAAGAAGGATCTGTTGATCAGATCCCTGACCGAATAGGTCAAGGCAGGGGCTCCCCATTTTAGGAATCAGGGCTCAAGAGAGTCATGTCTGGGTGAGCCATGTTTCTTGAGGTTGCTCAATAATTTGAGAACCTCTTTTAAGGAAGTTAGTTTGATATGGAAGAGCCCATTAGCAGTACTAGAAGAATTGGTGGCAGGAGAGGAGTGGCAGTGTTGAGGCATGGTGAATTGAGAAGTGTTGGTGCTGAGGTTAGTGAAGAAGTTGTTAAGGCCTTCGGCTATAGAGGAAGAGTTTGAAAACATTTCATCCTTGTCATGAAGTGAGTCAGGAATGGGGGGAGGTTTTCCACTTTATGAGGGAGATTATCTCAGCCCAAAATTCTTTGGGATTACTGAGTTTGTCTGTTTGCAATGTGTGATAGTATCTCCTCTTAGCATTTATTATTATCGATGTACAGATGTTTCTATGCACCTGTAGGAGTACCAATCTGAGAGAAGGCCAGATTTCTTAAATGTTTTCCATGCAGCATCACATTCAGCCATGTGGTTACAAATATCTTTTGTCAGCCAAGTGTCTGATTTTCCTTTTGACCAACATTGGGTAAGAGGTGCACAACAGTTGAAGATGGAGGTAACGGAGTCTATTACATATTCCAGGGCTTGATCTAGAGTAGGCAGGATACGGATTGGGCTCCATTTGATGTTAAATAGTGAGTTGAGAAAGAAGGTGCTATCAAATGAGGTTAGATTTTGGGACTCAACAATTTTGGTGGAAGGGTTGGAGGGTTTATTTCTCCAGACACAGAATACTAGCAAGTGGTCACTTATGTTATCCGCAGGACCCCGACTTTTGTTATTCCATGTGAGCAGTTGGATAAGACCCAATCAATGATGGAGTGGTTGCCTGTTCTGGGGTTCCTTCTGGTGGGTTCAGAAATGTGTTAAATTAGGTTAGCATTAGCCAGGGAAGAGTGGACATTGCATAATCTGTGGGACTTCCAGTCAATGTTGAGGTCTCCACACAGGATCATCTCATGATGGGAAGGTTCAGGATAGTAGACATGAGTCCAGGGAGGGCAGCAGAAGCAGTTTTGGGTGGTAAATAGATGCAACCAACTATCAACTTTTTGTTGTTGCCTAAGATTATGGAGACGGAGATTGATTCAACTTGTGAAGATGAAGGGATCAGCTGGGTAATGTCAGTAGCTACGAGATCCGACTTGAAATATAGGAGTACATCACCACCTCTCCTACAAACCCTGTCCCATCTGAATGTGGTATAACCCTGCAAGACTATTTCATGAGGTTGGATAGAGGATTTTAGCCAAGTTTCTGTGATTCCAATCACCGTTGGATCAGACCCAAGCCTCAAGTTCTGCCATTTTTGCCGCAGACTTTTTTGAGTCCCTTGGAGTCACACTGATATTTGACCTGGGAGTTAATGAAGGGATTTATATGGGCTGAGGGTCCCAGATTAAGCTCCACAACACCAGCTAGAAGGAGGTGAGAGAAAAAATGAATTAGCACTCTGCCTGAGGGAGCGTGTTTGGGGTCCATTTTCTAATATGTGGGTAGGCACAGATAGATTGCCATCTAACCAATGCCCTAGTTTGACAATATGTTGTTTTGGCAGGAATGGGAGGATATATAGGCATTGTGAGGCGATCTGGGTGGGAGCCTGGGGTGGGCTGTGCAGGTGGAAGTCATGGTCGCAGTGGTAATGCTCCTAGTCACAGGAGGAGATGAGGAGGTCACAGGAAAAGCATAGGGAGATGTAAATGAGGGCAAGGAAGCAAACAATTTGTTTCTTTGTGTTAGGTGGACTTAAGGTTGAAGGGGGTCAAAGAAGTTCAGTAATAAGGTGGGGGAGATTTGACAGGTAAAAAGTCTGAGGTAGGTGAAGGAGAGGAAATTAGCCTTGCACCGTAGATTAGGGATTAGGCAGGAGAATTTTCCTTGCAGAGAAGAATATAGTGAAGGCCAAGACAGCCTTCTAGTGGCAGCTGGCTGTCAGGAGCCTAGAGTGAATAGCAATTAAAAGAATTCCTTACAGTGAATAATATAGTGGAAGCTGAGTCATCCCTCTAGTGGCAGCTGGCTGGCAAGGAGCATAAACAAAGACAACAGAGATTAAAAGAGTCAGCATCAAGGACAGTTTAGGTAATAATATTTGTCCAGTCCTGTTGTGTGCCCAATTCAGTACAAGCCAATTGGGCAGGCGTGTTACGAAGGCAGGGGTGTCCTAAATCCCAAGACCATTTAAGAGTGTCTGCGGGGGTGGGTGAAAATTCAAGCAGCAAGAGATTCCTGGATGAATTCAGAGCGCTGCAAAGAGATTCATGCTGCAGATCTTCTGATTAATTTTGTGGTGGCTGTCAGGAGTTAATAATTACTGGGTGCCGCAATCCTGATTAATTAGGAGCAGCAGACCTTTATAAATTAAATTTGGGCTGCAGTCATAAATAAGGATTACCAGCTGTACGTGTCCTCATTGGCTATATCTGCTACTTTTTGACTATGGAGCAGCTGACTTTTCAGCAGCAAGAGAACAAACCTGCTGAGAGGATATTTAAACAAATAAAATCTGGTTGCAGCAGCTCTAAGCTTAAGAATGGCAGCAGCCTAATTGAAGGTCGGGCCCTGAGAATTAGTCTAGATTATTTAGGATATGAGGTTAGATAACCAGGGATCCTGGTTAGGATCCAGGGATCCTAGGTCAGATAGGATCCGGGGTCAGATAATGATGGATCCTAGGTCAGATAGTTAGATCTGAGCTGGATCCTAGAGGGTAGGATCCATGGTCAGATAGCACTGCTATCCTACCACAGCAACTATCTGGCCAAATGGGAGGCATCTGTTGGTATCCTAATTTCTAGGATACTATCTGAGCAACACTACTGTCTTCAAAATCAAGTCAGGAATAAAGAAACTGATGCAATTTACTTTAAAAAGTATGCTTAGTATATGTGGGACCCAGGTCAGGAGACAGGTCTGCTTTGCTTCCTTCTCCTCCTCTTCTTCTCTCCAAAAATAGTAATAAAAATACCCACAATTGTTCAGGGTCAGCTGACTTACTTTTGAAGAGACCCATCCAGCCCTATCACTGACCTTTCCACGGACTTACAGGTTATCCACCACTTACGTGGTATGTCGCCAGCTGTTTTGGTTGTCCGAGAGGGCGGGGGAGGTACTAGCTTAGATGGCTGGAATTTACCTCCTTTCATGTGATGTTCTCCCCTGGGGTAGCAGTGTGCAATGACATGGTCATGCATATGTTGGGTGGCATGCATGCATGTCAGGAGTTTAGCAGCAACCCCACACTGCTGGTGCTCCTGACTATGCTGCCATCTGGTCTCCACCATTCAACAGTCATCCAGCAGGAACAGTCTCCTCCCTGATGAAGGAGAGGAGTCCCCTGGGATGCTCAATCCTTCCTCCACCGACCAGTCCCCAATGAGGCACCATGTCAAAACTCTGCAATGAAAAACAGTGTGGTCTAAAACCGTGCTGCATGGTCCATGTCATCTAGCATGGTCTGCAACCCGAAATGGTGATTCTACAATGTTGTTGATTACCCTTCTAATTTATATTGGAGTCAAGTTGGGTCTCTCTGCCCCCCCCCCATGCTTAACCATTGCATGCTTAATCCTGTTTAAGCATTAATCTAGTGACTATAAGGAAACAAAAAAAAGTGAGTGAATTTCCAAACCTCCTAAGCTTTCGCTGTTTCAAACAGCACACATTCTCCCCTCCTGCTCTAGCTTACACTCTGCCATGAAGCCAGTCCAGTGTGTGCGTGTGTGTGTGTGTGTGTGTTAAATGCTGAGCTACAGTACCAAAAAGGACCATTTATAAACTACACCTGTGAGGGCCACAGTAGGACAAAAGACTTCAGTTTAAAAAAAAATGCATAATGGCGATGAACTATTTGATATAAAATTAAGACAAAGATTTGGCATTTTTTATTATTCAGAGATAATTGATTGCAAGTTTTACATGCATATTAAATACAGAATCCCATTTGAAAGCACAAAAATACATCCCAGAGATATGTATTAAACAGTTCTAATGCACACACACCATGTTGAGCCTTATTGTTTATGTATAGAATTTAGGTGAACAAATATGATTCCTATGCTCTGTAGGACTGAGGATGGCATAATGGAGTACCATGCCCAGTTCTAGGTACCACACTATATGGACAATATTGTATTATGGGAATTGGTATAATCCAGAGTTGAACAAATAAGGAATTGTGTGGGATGAGTAATGTGGAAACATTGGAGAAACTTGGGTTGTGCTTCTCAAAAAACATGATGGGTGACTGAGGTGTTCTTAGATTAATAGTAAAGATCCTAACGGTGATACAACATATTTATGAGGTAATCTCAAATTAAAAAAAAAAACAGATGCCACTAGAAGACATTAAGGAAGAACCAGATATAGCTCCTCCTCAATACGATGTGTCAAATAAATTAATTTATTTATAACTGGGTAAGGTAGACTGAGATCTAATAGTCTAGTAGGAAAGGACAAAATAGTACAAGAATCATTCAAAATTTGAAAAACAATAAAAAAAGGCAAATTGGCCTATCAGTAGATGTTTGTATGCACTTTCATATATAAGCAGGACACAAGTGATCCAGCAATGTTTAGGGGTTGCAATTGGGATTTTATTGACAAGGACATGTAGAATATGCAAAAATAATTCAAAATGTGAAAAAAGCATGACAATTGGAACATAAGTAGGTTTTAATTTTTTATTTTTTTTAAATAACCAGAACATACATGATCTGATTATATTAAAGGGGTCAAAACACAGTTAATATACAATTACATGAAAAACACCATAAATATGTATTGACTCATTGGTCCATGAATATGTTTCCAGATTATTACAAATTACACCAAATAACCTTTTACATTTTGAAGTATACAGATAACTGTCATGCAGATATGTGTTGTCATCTAAAGACAAGCAAACACTCATTATGTTATCTTTGGAAATATGTATTACAGATATATCTTTAAAGGTAAAGTTTTAAAAAACAAACAAAGTGTTTTCTTTTTTCTCCTGTGCCACCTGAGTCTGAACAAGAAGTAGTTCCACACAGTCTTCTTGCTCTGGTGAGAATGATATTACATGGCCTCAGTACTATAGATCAAAAAGAAGCAAATATGATAAGATGAAAATAGCCTCATCAATGTCAACGTTACGAATGTTTAACCCCAAAGATAACATCAAGGGAATTGCCTGAATCCGAAGTTCACCATGCTAAATAGAAGGAAACACCACTTGTAATTTACAACAGTTTGATGGTTTATTCTAAAACCAGACAAAAGCTGGTTGACAAACTCTGCAAGCAAGGACTATGCATTTCATGTTTTATACTGGTCTTCTCACGATACCCTATAACTTAATCACAATTTGGAATCTGACTTCCATACACTTGAGAAATGGTTCATTAAGAATCACTATGTCAACAACACCACAAAACAAATCAATTATATTTTTTAACCCCTCCGGAAAAGTGACACCCCAAGGCACACTTCATATTCAGTCCACTACAAGGAGAAACTCTCAAATCAGTGCAATCATTCAAATACTTGGATATCCTGCTTGACACCTTACTTTCATTCAAGCAGCATGTGTCACAGACTACTAAAAAAGTCAATCAGAAATTAAGATTGCTTTACCGCCTTTGTCCACTCCTCTCTCGTGCCTCTTGTCAAAAGATTGCCACCTTCTCCATCCTCCCCATACTGTTCTATGGTGCCCTTATACTGCTCTCCACCAAGACTTCCATAATCTCGCTGCAGAGAATGTTATACTACTGGTTGGAACGATTTGCTCTTGGAGCCAACATGTGCTGCCACCACTGCGAGGTTCTAGCATCACTGGGCTGGCCTGACTATGATCAAAGATTGCAGTTCTCCTCCATCTGCTTTATCTACAAACTTACCTTCCTATTCTCTCCCCCCTGACTGAGAAATCCCCTCCACATTTACTCAGGTCATTCTCGGCCCCTCTGCTTAACACTCTTTATCCCCACCTAGCAATTGGCAAGCGATCATTTGCCTACTCTTCACCCATCATTTGGAATGTGCTCCCCGTATCTACACTTTCCCTTTCCTCTCTTGCTATGTTCAAGCACTCCCTCTTTGCACACCTATGCAGCCTCTGCCCTGTACCTGCTTTGGCTAATCTTCAAAGTACACAGTTGAATCAAGGGACAATGCCTTTGTAGTCTTTTCCTTGCTTTCCTTGCTACTTGCTAACTACCTCAGTATATTTTATATTTATCTATTTCAGTTTGGAATTAATACCATTGAGTTATGGACTCATTTTCATAGGTTCCACGTCAGTGTTGAACCAACATTACAAAAATACAAGGTTTACAGAGAAAAATTGAAAAACATTGAAGCATCTACACAGGTAGTAATAGTAACATTTGAACTTATACACATCAAATTAGTACATATTGACAGATAGACTGATTAGATAAGAGGGGATTGTGGGGGGTCAGCCAGAGGTGGCATTGTCTGAGGTGGGAGAGAGGTGGAGCTTTCAACCAAGTGAGGCCATCATCAGGTAATTGGGGGTAGGGAAGCGGGTTAAGAAAAAAGTGATATATAGCAGAAAGATGTAGGAAAACGGATTTATGAATAGTTTGTAAATGAATCACGTACCATCTGTGGTCAATTGATTTGGGGGGGAAGTATGTGTTCATATCTTGGTTCTCCAGATACTGAATAGAGGTGGGGAAAGTTGGCAAACTTTGCTCTGTGAAATATTTTGCGAATTGCACTCCATACAAGAAACGCAATACACAAAATTCGCCAAATTCACTGAGGCCAGATTGAATGTGAAGTGCAGAATTTTGCCCCCAAAATTCTATATTTCCCACATAAACTTTGGCAACAAGGTGTTCAGAGGACCCCCCCCCCACCAGACACAGTTACAACAATCACCCTCCTGCCCCCACACCCACCCACCAATTGCCAGCCAATTGGCCACATCATGAAATAATATTAATATTTTTTTTATTAAATTCCCCATTCCCTGGTGTCTAGTGGACCCCCACAAGACACAGTTACAACAATCACCCTCTCACCCCCACCAATTGCTGGTCAGTTGGCCACAGCCCACAGTCCACTTGTAAAAATATGTATATATTTGTTTAATTAAATCCCCCATTTCCTGGTGTCTAGGGGACCCCCCACCTACCCCACCACATGCAGACCACTGCCACATCACCCTGCCCCCCCCAGTCCACCTTTAGTGGACTACCCGCACAGCCCTTGACTCAGCTCCATGACTGGCAGCTCAGCTGAGCTCTAATGAATGCATACATACTTGTACAAGCACATGTTCATTCATTGACAGCTTGCAGTCTTTTGGGCAGCTTTTCAGAGGACTAGAGAATGGAAGGGTGTTGCTCCGGTCCCTGGAGGGGGGGGACCATGGTGGAGGACAATGGTAATGTGGACTCTGGAGGGGTCCACAACACCATTGCCCCCCCATACTGTCTCACCACTGGTGATTGGAGCAGTCCTTTCCATTCTCTGACCTTCTGAAAAGCTGCTTGAAAGACTGTGAGTTATCAATGAATGAGTGCATGCTCGTACAGTACAAGCATGCACTCATTCATTAAAGCTCAAGTCAGTTGCCAGCCATGGAGGTGAATGGAGGGCTGTGCTAGTGACCCACTTGGGGTGGACTGCGGGGGATTGGGTTGTGTGGCAGTGGTCTGGATAGGGTGGGAGGAGGGTCCACTAGACACCGGGGAATAGGGGATTTAATTAAAAAATATACATTGTTTTACATGTGTGCTGTGGGCAGTGGGGGTGTTTGGGGGTGGGAGGGTGATTGTTGTAACTGTGTCTGGTGGGGGGTCCACTAGACACCTGGAATGGGGAATTTAACAAAAAATATATTAATATTTTTACATAATTTGGCCAACTGGCCGACAATCAATGGGTATGTGTGGGGACGGGAGGGTGATTGTTGTAACTGTGTTGGGGGGCCATTAGACACCAGGAAATGGGGATTTTAATAAAAAAAATTAATATTTTTAAATGGTGTGGCCAACTGGCTGACAATCGGTGTGTATGTGTGTGTTGGGGGGGCTGGAGGGTAATTGTTGTAACTGTGTCGGGGTAGGGTCCACTAGACACCAGGTATAGACAGGGGTGGTGTTGGGGGAATTCCCATTTGTCACCTCTACTTGCTTTGGGCAATTTGCACTTAATAAACCACATAAACAAGGTAATGACACAAATGGTGATTTTCGGGTAATTTTCAAAAATTACATGAAGTGCTCCATGGGGGCGAATTTGCCAACTTCACGGCATATTCACCTGCTAATTAAAACCTTGCTGCATCTCTACTACCGAACTACAGAAATAATGATGTGCTGTACTCTGAGATACTCCGTATGGTTATACTTTTTTGCACTGTTCACTGTGTCACAATGCACTATATATATATATATATATATATATATATATATATATATATATATACACACATATATATCTACTGGGAATATATACTGCTTTCTTACTTACGAATTGTGATTTATTTCCTGTATATTTTATTTTCTCGCTCATGTTTGGCTACTTTTGACACATGTTCTATATGAATAGTACCTTTGTCCCGGGTCATCCCTGAAAAAGGGACTGTAGTGTCTCACTGGGTCTACCCAGTTACCAAACTTTAAATAAATATGACAGAACACTATAAATATCTGCAAATATGGCAAACAGCAGATGTGCAAATTTTGATCATGACATATGTGTCTGCCCTCCCACCTTGAAAAATTATGTGTTTTCAGTGGGACTGTTGACTAAATAAATAATCCCTCCACTAGGGCAACAAAGTATTCTTTCCATGTACAGTCATCTCCATGATTCAGTTTCCAACAGCAGACAATCCTGGCACAGACAGAGGCATTGTATCCATCAACCCAGGAGTTGTCCACAAAATAACCATTTCATTATCATTGCAAGCAATCATTTTAAAAGTCTGTCTTTAAAGATGTATCTGTAATACATATTTCTAAAGCTAACAAAATGAGTGCTTGCTTGTTTTTTGATGATGACACATCTCTTCATCACAGTTATCTGTATACTTCAAAACATACAATATTGTTGGACATGTTTCCACACTATACAAGATTAATTTAAAACCAAAGGTCTACAAGCTTGGTTTAAAGTAGTGATGTAAGGTATACAAGGGTATTTGCTGTAATTTGTACTACTCTGGAAACATAATTGTTGACCGATGAGTCAAATGTATGCATATTTCTGCTGTTTTTCACGTAATTGTACTTTAACTGTATTTTGACCCCTTTACTGTCATCAGATCTTCTGTATCCTTCTTTTATTTTAAAGAAAACATAAAAACCTACTGACGTTCTAATTTTCATGTTTTTTTTCTCATTTTGAATGATTTTTGCAAAATTCTACATGCCTTTGGCAATAAAACCCCCATTTGCAACCCCTTAACAGTGCTTGATCACATGTGTCCTGCTCTTATATGAAGGAGCATACAAAAATCTACATATAGGCCAAGTTGCATGTTTTTTTTCAAGTTTTGAATGATTCTTGACCTTTTCTACCAGACTATAAGTCCAGTTTTCAGTCACTCCCAAGGGATAACAGCATATAATACATCAGTTTGACAGATATAAGACACAAAAATCCTGACTGTTACAAATGCAGCAGGGTGTTATAAAATGGATCAGAAAAACAAAGACAAGTGGCTGGTCAAACATGATTCATGTGACTATGTGTACACAAAACAGTTTAGAAATACTTAATATTCAAAACCTTATTACTCAATTATGAAACTGAAAATTACAGTAACCATGTCATAATTGCAATAAGGAACTCCAGAGTATGGGTAATTTTGTGATAACAGTCTTTCTCAAGAGTGTAAGGCACTCTAATTTGTCTCATTCCTAATTTCCTGAGGCATGCTGTTATCACATAATAACATATACACAGTTGTGCTTAATTGCCTGAGTTTGAGTGTGTTGCTAAAAGTCACAGCTCTCACCCCCTTTGGATTTGTTGTGTAACCAACCTTGTTGCACTGTCTTCTCTTCTATAGCCAAAGCAGGCAAACACATTCAATATAGTAACCTAAATGCTTGCCCAGTGGAGCGGAGGGCTGAGTCACTGGGTGCCTTACCTCCCTCAATGCTAGTGACCTGGATTTTAGAACTAACTTGAGCCACTCACCTGCTCTTCGGGGAGGGAGGATTGAGCATCCGTAGGATGGCTCTCATTCTGGAGAGGAGGGACTGGTTATCTCACGGTTTGCCTCTCACCTAGAGTAGTATAGGTGGCAGCACCATGGAATAGCACAAGAAGGGACCTCATGCCTGGACTCTGGGATCCTCTCCATGAAGGCAAGTATGCACAAGTGTCATTGCACCAATGAGGGTCAGCGGGTAGAAAATAGAAGGAAATTTCCTCTGTCTTTAGCATGATGATAGCCTGTTCTCTTGCAAGATCCACACCAATGACTGGCTGCCTCTGATCCAGACTCATGTGGCATGACCACTGGAGAAAGAAAGTCCCAGAGAAGTTGAGTGACAGAGCTGGGGAGACCAGCCAAGATAGGGATTGGTTGTCATGTTGAAGGGAACAAAACAGTTTTGAGGAAAAAAATATAGTACCCTCGTAGGAACATAAGGCTACTGCATCAGTACATGATTTGTAAGAAGCTTTAGAGACCTCTCTTCTAAAAAGTAAACATGTTTTGTATAGGGATGGGCTACCCATCAGCTAGCTGGAGCAGGTATGCTAACTGTCAGCAGTTTTTGGTCGAGTATGGTAGTTCAGGAAATTTACTACCTTACCTGACCTAACTGTGCACTTCATGGGTTGGGTACAGTGGCCATGGGTAATGGGTCTGGTAATGGGTAATTTAAAAAAAAAATAGGCATTTTTCAGACAACTTGTGGGGTCCTGGGAGTTTTCTGACATAAAGTCAGGCAGTCTGTGGGGTCCTCACTACAGAAGAGAGCATATGACACCAGCCTGACAATCTGATTGGTCAGTGCTGGAATCTGAGCTCTGTCTGTTGTGCGAGTGAACAGAATACATCTGGAGCTTGGAGTGAGAGGGAGCAAAGTGCTGGCTGAGCCTGCAATTGCAGTTTGTGATGCAGTTAAACTTAATAAAAAAAATTACCAAGCACATCCACCAATGAAGGAGGCTAGGAGGGGAGCATGGGATCTTGGAGATTGAAGGGGATATTGGGTGATCACATGTGACTCAGGAGAGAAGGAGAAAGGGGGGGCACTCATTGCTGGCACCAGCTCTGAAAGCCATTCAGGCTGCATACACTGTGTGCTTTTTGGTACCCCAAGCCCTTTTTGTAACATAGTGCTACTCTGTGTGTTTCGGTATAATGAAAGCCATTTTAGGCTGTAAACACTGTCTGCTAGGTGCCCTGACTCAGTGACATAGCTACTCTGTGTGTTTGTGCGGTATAGTGAAAGTCATTTGGCTATATATACACACAAACACTGTCTGAGGTGCCCTGAGCCCTGTCTGCAACATATAATCTATGTCTCTGTAGCATAATGAAAGCCATTAGGCTGTATGAATGCTATCTGTTGTTAGGTGCCCTGAACCCCATGTGTGACATATAATCTGTGTCTCTCTGCAGTATAATGAAGCCATTTAGGCTGTATTGCACACTGTCTGTTGTTGATGCCCTGAGCCCTGTTTGTGACAAAGCTACTCTGTAGTATAGAGAAAGCCATTTATGTTGTATACACACACACACATATCTGTTAGGTGCCCCAATCCTTGTGTGTGACATATAGATACTCTGTGTCTTTGAATAATGCCATTTTGGCTGTATTACACCATGTCTGTTAGGTGCCCCCAGCCCAGTGTGTGACATCTAGCTACTCTATGTCTTTGCATAAAGCCGTTTCAGCAGTATTACACATTGTCTGTTAGGTGCCCTGAGCCCTGTGTGTGACATATAGCTACTCTGTGTCTCTGCATAAAGATATTCCAGCTGTATTACACACTGTCTGTTAGGTGCCCTCAGCCCAGTGCGTGACATAAAGCTACTCTGTGTGTCTGCATAAAGCCCTGTCAGCAGCATTACGCTGTGTCTGCTAGGTACCTTGAATCCTGTTTGTAACATGTAGCTACTCTGTGCCAATGCATAAAGCTATTTTGACTGTATTACACACTGTTTGTTAGGTGCCCTAAGCCCTGTATGTGACATATAAGTACTCTGTGTCTCTGCATAAAGCCATTTCTGCTATATTGCACACTGTCTGTTATGTGCCTTGAGCTCTGTCTTTGGCATAGCTACTCTGTTTGTCTCTGCAGTATTGTGAAAACCATTTAGGCTGTTTTACACAGTCTGTCAGGTGCTCCAAGCACTGTCTGTGATGTATAGCTACTCTGTGTGTCTGCATAAAGCCATTTAGTCTGTATTACAGTGTCTGCTAGGTGCCCCCAACCTGGTGTGTGACATATAGCTACTCTTTGTCTCTGCATAAAGCCATTTTGGGTGTATTACACACTATCTGTTAGGTGCCCCAGGTCCTGTGTTCATCATATATCTACTCTGTGTCTCTGCATAAAGCCCCTTCAGCAGCATTAAACACTGTCTGTTAAGTGCCCCAAGCCCTGTCTGTGATGTGTAGCTACTCTGTGTCTCTGCATAAAGCCATTTAGTCTGTATTACACAGTGTCTGTTAGGTGTCTCGATCCCTGTGTGTGATATATAGCTACTCTGTGTCTCTGCATACAGCCATTTTGACAGGATTACACACTGTCTGTTAGGTGTCTTGAACCCTGTGTGTGACATGTAGCTACTCTGTGTCTCTGCATAAAGCCATTTTAGCTGTATAACACACTGTCTATAAGGTGCCCCAAACCCTGTCTTTGACTGTATAGAGAAAACCATTTAGGCTGTACTACACAGTGTCTGTTAGGTGCCCAAAGCCCTGTCTGTGATGTGTAGCTACTCTGTGTCTCTGCATAAAGCCATTTAGTCAGTATTACACAGTGTCTGTTAGTTGTTTTGAGTCCTGTATGTGACATATAACAACTCTGTTTCTCTGCATAAAGACATTTTGGCTGTATTACACATTGTCTGTTAGGTGCCCGAGCCCTGTGTGTCACATACTGTATAGCTACTCTGTATCTCTGCATAAAGCCATTTCAGCAGCATTACACACTGTTAGGTGTTCTGAGCCATGTGTGTGACATATAGCTGCTATGTGTTTCTGCATACAGCCATTTTGGCTGTATTACACACTGTCTATTAGGCGCCCTGAGCCCTGTCTTTGACATAGCTTCTCTGTGTGTCACTGAAATATAGTGAAAACCACATAGACTGTATTACACAGCATCTCTTAGGTGCCCAAGCCCTGTCTGTGATGTATATCTATAGTGTGTGTCTCTGTATAAAGCTATTTAGTCTGTATTACACAGTATCTGTTAGGTGTCCCAAGCCCTGTGTGTGACATACAGCTACTCTGTGTCTCTACATAAAGCCATTTTGACTGTATTACACACTGTTTGTAAGGTGCCCCCAGCCGTGTCTGTGACATATAGCAACTCTGTGTCTTTGAATAAAACCATTTAGGCTGTATTACAGTAATACACAGTGTCTGTTAGGTACCCCAACCCCTGTCATAGGTACACTGTATGTGATATCTCTTTGCGTCTTAACAAAAGCCATGGCTGTGTCTACCATGTCTTGTATTCCTCAGTCTATGTCTACTAAAAGGAAGCACAGTGTTGCTGCTCATGCAACTCAAAAGGAAGTGGACAATATGAGTCCTAGCACTAATGAAGAAAATAGTGACATTAATAACATCACCAGGACTGGCACTAACCATCCTCCTGAACTAAAAAAGCATGTTAGCAATGAAATGATAGCAAAGTTTCAGAAAGAAATGACAGGAATAACTGATAGAGGTACTGAATATTTTGCCACATGTTCCAGGCTACTTCCAGCTGCTGATGTAGTATGCAAGGACAATGAGGCATCCTCCTGAAATATAAGCCCAGATGGTGGTGATAGTGGGGACTAGGAATGGAATAGCCCAGGTTATGTCCCGCATGATAATGACGGCACTTCCACTTCTTCTGAATCTTGTGCTATGAAGTCTGTACTCATTTTGATGAGGGGGGAGGAGAGGATGCTACTGTACACCATGAAAGGCAAGTGCAGAAAACAATTTCTTTGCTAAACATAAAAATAAGAAGATGAGCAATAATGAGACCAAGTCATGTAAACAAGGAAATGGCATTGTAGCGTTTTCTCCAAGTCCCTTGTCTGTAGAAGAAATAGTGCCAGGTACCGTAACACAAAGCACAAAGGGTAAACCTTTAGTGTGGAAAATTATTTTATATTGACCCTGCAGACAACTCTCGAGCTGTACGCAGCCTGCACAAAAAGAGTATCAGTCGTGTTAGTAAAGTGGGACATTTTAGAACATCAGTAATGATACGGCATGCAAAGGCAAAACACTCAATTGAGTGGGGCAGGGCAAGGGACAGTGGGGTTGGTATGTGAGGTAGTGGAGGTG
This sequence comes from Neoceratodus forsteri, assembly GCA_016271365.2. Classification (NCBI taxonomy): domain Eukaryota; kingdom Metazoa; phylum Chordata; order Ceratodontiformes; family Ceratodontidae; genus Neoceratodus; species Neoceratodus forsteri. Next base: position 941,078,020 of record CM057455.1, read on the forward strand.
GTGGTGGCAGTGACCATAGTGACAATGAACTGTAAGCAGGAACTGACATTGAATTACTTGATGTGCCCTTGCAGTCTTCCCAGACAAACATAGATTGTTTTATTTTGACACCATCAAGTGCTGCAAAATCCCACAGTACCAGTACGCCACTTCAAAAAGTCATAAAAAGTGCACTCTCCCAACGTTAACAATATCTTCTCATTCTCAGAAACACATTAAAAGAAAGTGTTGCAAGAATATCAAAATTTACTCACAAGCGTCCAACATGCCAGCTGTTAAATAGAGCTACTGCAGAGTTGTTGACTAATTGTCAACTTCCTTTTGCTTTTGTTGACCAAAAAGGTTTCCTCAAGTTCATGAAGCTGCTTGAGCCATGGTACCCTATTCCCTGTCTAGCATATTTTTCGAAAAAGGCTGTTACACAGTTATATGACTTGGTGTGTAGTGAGGTCACAAAACAATTAAAACTCTCTGAGGTGAAGCAGGTTCACATAACAATGAATATATGTACCAGCAACCAAAAAATTGGCTACATGACTGTTACAGCTCATTGGGCAAGTTTTCAATCAGAAAGTAATAATTCCAGCTCTAGGTTAAGTAGTAGGAAGCAGGCTGTATTATGTGCCACCACTTTTGAGAAAAATGATACTGCTTTCAATATTTTGCAAGAGCTGCAAACTCAATTCCAGAAATGGCTAATTCTGTATTCCTTAGCTCCAGGGTTCATAGTATCAAATGATGGTGCCAACATAGTCAAGGCTGTAAGAGATGGCAACTACCAACACATCTCTTGTTTTGCACATTGTTTAATTCTTCTCATCCATAGTTACTTAAATGGAAACAGAAATCTTGAAAACCTGTTAGGTCTTGCTAGGAAAATATGTGGGCATTTCAGCCACACCATGAAAGCACAAAAAATCTTGAAGGGGCTGCAGAGGTCAAACAACTTACCCTTGCATACATTAAACAGGAAGTTCCAACCCTCTGGAATTCAACATTTTGCATGTTAGAAAGGCTTCCTGAATAGAAAAAAGCTGCACATGATTACATCATGCAGAATCAAATAGGTAAAGTGAACATCATGTTCATTTCCAGCAGCTGGACTCTGCTGGACTCTTTGGTCACATTACTGGAGCCATTTAAGGCTGCCACATGTGATGTCAGTGCAGACAGTGCAACTCTGAGTCAAATTCTTCCTCATATTAGATTTTTCCACCTTTTCCTAGATGACATAAAGAAAGATTTTCAGTCAAAAGATGACACCACCGCTGTTTTGCAGGCAGATGACGTGAGTCTCAGCCTGTTGACTGGTCAGAGAATAAATGCCATGTTCAAGAATGACACCTATGTGTTGACTACATTGCTAGAGCCCCACTTTAAGTGGAACATTGAAGCCATCCTTCCTGTAGGGGAAGACATTGAGTATTGGAGCAATCATCCGCTAACCGAATGTGACAACCCTACCAACACCACTAACTGATGTACGTCAGTCACACCCAGCTGAACCATCACAGTGTGCCTCTTCTGCCACAGACAATAGCACATCTATCAATTCTTCACAGTCAGCAGTGTCATCGTCGAGGGAAAGGACAGCTACAGCTATTTGGGCATCCTATGTTTGGGTTAAGAAGGGCAAATCACTTCTGAGTCACCTGCAATAACATGGACTGGTATCCTATAAAGAAAGTGCAGTTGGTTCATCTGCCAGACTGGTAACCGTCTCACACAGCACAATGATCCTGGAGTGCTCATCAGACCATACTATGAGTGGTCTCGAGGATTATCCATTACTGTATTGTAAACAAAAGAGAACAATATGGCCAGATCTAGTAAATATTGTAATAATGGACCTCACCTGTCCACCTTCAAGCGTATATTCAGAAAGCATATTTAGTGCAGCTGGAAGAATAGTCTCTGACCACAGAACACTGATAAGTTCTGCAAATGTGGAATAGCTTACATTTCTCAGAATGAATGCTGACAATTTCATAATTGTTACAAACACTGAATTATGGAAGTCTGACCCTGAACATGAACAACAGCCTGCAAACAGTGATACTGAATATGATGACTAGGTTGGGTACCAAACAAATGGAACCATCATCACTACCACCATTCCAGCCACATGTGCCACACTAGTATTACTCTTACTTTTCTTTTGTCAGTCATTTGATCAATGCCCAACATTGGGTATAATTTCTGGAAACAGCAACAGCCTTACTCAGAGCAGCTGGGCCTCTCATATGGACCTCTTTAATGCCCACCATGGGTATACATTTTTAAAACAGCAGTGGGCTGAATCACAGTAGCTGCACATCTTGTATCTACTTCAACAATGACTGCCCTAGGCATAATTTTTGGAAACAGCAGCAGGCTCAATCAGAGCAGCTGCACCTCTTGTACCTACCTCAGAAATGTCCACCATGGGTATGACTTTTGGACACAGCAGCAGGATTTCTAAGAGTCACTGTACCTCTCGTACCTGCCTCAGGAATGCCTGCCAGGAGTATAATTTTTGGAAACTGCAGCATGCTCAATCAGACAAGCTGCACCTCTCATACTTTCCTCAGCAATGCCCACCATGGGTGTAATTTTTGGAAACAGCAGTAGGCTCACTAAGAGAGCCTGTGCTTCTCATACCTGCCTCAGTAATTCTTGCCATGGGTGTAATCTTTGGAGATAGCAGCAGGCTTATTAAGAGAAGCTGCACCTCTTATACCTGCCTCAGCAATGCCCCCCATGGGTATAATGGCTCAGGGCTCCTAAAAAACTGTTAATAGTCCATAAAATCAGTCTTTTACATGATTTTTGTAATGGCCAGGGTCGGGTAATCAGGCAGCAGAACAGATCGGGTAGTAACTACCTGATCTGAACTGACTACTTGTTTTTCATCCAGGTATTATTAGGGTACTTTTGGGGTGCCCGCAGGTAGTCTTGGGCATTGGGTATTTTAGTACCTACCCATCCCTAGTTTTGTATGGGGGCATGCTGTTCTGTATGCAGACATCCCTTCCATCCCTTGAAATAAAAACATGTACCTTGAAACAATTGAATGTTAACAATAAATGCAAACAGAAGGGTAGGCAGCATGGGAGGGGGGCACGTTACTAGCTGCAGTTCTGAACAACTCATGGATGACCCGTGATCAATTTTTAGGGTCATTGCCAGTTTACAGAAAAAAAAGAAACTAATATTTTACATACTAACATACTATTTGCCAGCATATTAGGCCTTATGGTCTATCGAGTCTGCTCAAACCTCAGATCCCTAGTTGGGTGCCGAGGCCCTCCATCCCTTGTGTTCCAGAAACCCCTATCATCCATCCCCACCTCCCTGGGACAGGCCATCATCTGATACATCCACTTTCTGTGTCTGTCCCACCCTCTCTTGAAGCCCTCCACTGTGGATCTCTGAACCAGCTCGCCAGGCAGTGCATTCCAAGGGTCCACCACCCTCTCAGTGAAAAACCTCCTCCTCTTTTCCCCCCTCACCCTTCCACCTTCCAACTTCAAACCATGCCCTCTGGTGATACCTCCCTGCTTTAGTCTAAAGATCCTCCATGTTTACCCTATTTATTCCTTGAGGTACTTGAAGACCTCAATCATGTCCCCCTGTCTCCTCCTCCAATGAAAATAGGCAGAGCTCCTCAAGTCTGTCCTCATACGTCAAATCCCCTAGCCCTCGTATCATCTTAGTTGCCCTCCTCTGTACCCTCTCCAGGAGCTGTATGTCCCTCTTTAAGTGTGGTCTCAAGTACTGTACACAGTACTCAAGGTGTGGTCTAACCAGTCCATTGTACAGTGGTAGAATCACTTCCTTGCTCCTAGAGGTGATCCCCCTTACGATGCATCCCAGCATCCTGTTTGCCTTGCTAGCCGCTCTCCTGCACTGCTCAGAGTTATTCATACATGCATCCACCATGACCCCTAGGTCTTTTTCCCTATTGAGGCCTCCAGCACCTCCCCTCCCAGGGTGTACCTGTGTTTTGAGACTAACATTTTATCAGAGAGTCCTTGATGAAGAGCTACTGTCGTCTGCAGATGAAAACTTTCTTTTAACTGCTGTTTGAAAGCCTCCTGACAAATCGACTTTGGGTCACCCCTAGGTTGTTTTCCAGTTGTATTTAAAAATAAAGATCTGGCAATCAACTAACACCTTGTTACTAACTGGAACTGGTAACTTTGTAAATCTTTGACTTAATAGAGCTGTAACCTTCTCAGTATAATTTTATGTTAGTTTTATCCACCAAAAAAGGTGCTTTACAGTTGGCAAGTAGTTTAAAGAAAAACATTTATGAAGAGTGAACATCATACTGTAAGTCAAAAGCCCATGGAAAGCTTGTGTAAGAGAGGTATTGGGCTGACCTGCTGATGACAGTATTTCAAAGATAATTACCTGCATTTTTTAGGACTTTCACAGGCTGCAACCACAATTTCCAGCAATACTGTGACACAAAAGTAGCTGCACCTGGTCATGATGTGATGTTGTTTCACTATCAGCTGTGTCTATGCTTGCATCACAGCTGCATCACATTTGTGACAGAAAAATTATTTACACCACATTAGCATCAAGAAACATTACTTACTCCAATTTTCAAAACTTGTGTCCACTAAGTGCATCACAATTGTTTTTTTCTGCTATGCCAACCCTGCTCAGCCTCAGCATCCTCACAACCAGTGCATGCCTTCCCAGGATCCCACCTCACAATCTCCCATAGACTGTCCTTGCCGCTGAGCCAGGAGAGGAAGTGCCATCTTCCTGAAGACCACATTCAGACAGGGTGGAGGTCCTGTTTGGGAGTGCAGGTCCGGTAGTGGGATGAATATTGTGCTATGGACCCATTTTCCACTTCTTTTGTCCCTGAGGTGTGCTGCATGCAATGACATCAGCATGTGTGCACATAGAGGCACACATGTATCATGTGCCTGCTGTCGAACAGTCCCATCTGAAGTTACAACCGCTGCCAGGCCACTGTGCCTCAACATGATGGTATGGCTTTCCCTCCCTCCCTCCCTAGGAGAGGAAAGCAGTAATCAGACACTCAATACTATCACCCCAGCTGATCTCTAGCAATCTGGGCTCATTTCTGAACCCAGATCACCTGCAAGACAGGAGGTGCGGCATCAACACCTCAACTCTCCATGTCACTGGGCCAGCTTGCATCACAATTATAATGCATATGCTAGACCACTAAAAAGGTGGTCTATGTTATGTGGCAGGTACACAATCAGCAAAGTAGGTCCCACAAATAGAAGGGATCATTGCAATACAAGACATGAGAGAGAGATAGAGTGAGAAATATGCAATGTAAGTATGTTGCCGCATCTTTAAGATGCAGTTTATACACATTTGACATGGCTGTGTCATTTTTGGGCACCTTTGAGAATCCCAACCAATATCTCTGGACTGCTGCTATATAGAGGTAAGCCCAATACCTCAAATTCAGGAGTTTTTTGTGAGCTTTCAAACTATGATGTGCACATTGTAGTGAGACATGGCTTCACCCTGTGGGACATAAAAGGGTTTTAAAGATGGTGGCACAGCAGTATTAATATACGGCTGGCTTACAGAGGGATACCTCAGTGATATCTTGGACTAAGTCTATAATATATTTCTAGTACTGTGCTAACATTTTTTGAACTTTGTGATACTACACAGCATGAAGCTGTGTCTATTTGCAATGTGGTTAGGCAAAACTTCACCCTGCTTGACATCATAAGGTTCTAGAAAGGATTGCAAGGTAGTCCTCTATCAATAATGGCAGACTTAACCATTCATATCTCAGGACTGCTGCCCAGGAACAGTATGCCCAATACCTCATTTAAAGGAACTTTTCATGAGCTTTCAAACTATGATATGAACTGTTCAGCAATGTTCTCATACCCTAAGACTGTAAATGAGGCCACTCTTACAACCCTGAGTGGTCTCGGTGGTGGTATTAATATTTTATTTACTGTGCTCAAGCAATACTATATATATTTTTAAAAACCATACCCAAATGTGCCCATTGCCATGGCAGATGCAAATAAGACACACTTCACAGAGTAAGAGTGGATCATACACATAGGAAAGGAGTGCTCCAATTGATCAGGAGCACTCTCTCAATCTATAATTTCCACTATGCACAGCTAATCTAGCAATTAAGAAACAACATGTTTTATTTAATTAAACAAAACAATGCTTTTCTTTTGCCTTGGACAACTCACCACTTACAAGGACATGTTATAAGGAAATGAATAATTTGGGTTTCAACTGAGGTTTTTTTTCGTTTGCTCATTTTTATGATGTTTTTCTAATTTCCAAACCCTAAACTATTAATAGAATGTGTCTGTTTTCTGACCAAAAAAAAAAACTAAATAAATAAATATTTTTAAAAAGCATGTAAACATAAAGATCTGGAAATCAGCTAAGGCTTTGTAGAGTTGCAGTGAATTTAAATGTTTTCAATGAAGTCTCTGCAAAATGCTCCCACATCACACTTTGCAAAGTTTTCACGAAGAGGACACCTTGCACTTAGTAGAAAATTTGACAGTCTGTTGAATATTTTTCTGAGAAATAACTTTTCCATGAAAATATATTCCTTAGAATCCAAGCTATTTCCCATTATTTATCAACTTCACAAACAAAAGAACTCTACAAACTGGAAAACTTTATCAATATTCTGCGTAGCAAAGTTTTTCACACTTTACACATTTCTAAAGCCTTGTGTATTATTGCGACTGGTAACTTTAGTAGATTTTTACAGTTACAACATCCATTCAAAGCATTTAAAATATAAAATAAATGTACACCCCTCTAACCTGTGTAACTACCTTAGAGGCTAATGATTTTGCAGTTATTTAAGGGATTTGCCACTTGGGTCATTGTGTCAAAACAAGTGAACAATACACAGAGCTCATAGAAAGAAGGACCAGAGAAAGAAGAAAGACAGAAGTTAGAAAACTAAAGCACTGACACCACAAACAAACTCTAGTAAGAGCCATTACAGCTGCAAGAATGGTATTGTGGCCAGTGAGAAATGTATAAACTAACAATTTTTGCACTAACCACTGAGCCACCTAACTGCACTTTGTAAATGTGATACACACACACATACATGATCTAATACACATACACATTTATGCATATACAGTATATTCCAGTATAGCATACCAGCACACTGACTACACATATTTTTACAGATTATAAAAAGACACTTAGGGACCGTTGTCTTCTTTTCAGGTTCCAAGGGACATCAGAGGGTGGAAGGTTGCCAATAGATACCACATTTAAATCGGCAATGAAATGCGTAAGGCTAAAACAGATCTAGATAGTGGGGTAATGTAGACTAGCAATTTTTGCACTAACCATTAAGCCACCTAACTACACTTTCTAATTGTTGTGATACACACACTGACTAATACATATACACTTATATACATATATATTACAGTATAGCATGGCAGTGCACTGTCTACACAAACAGGGCATTGCCACACACTAAAACAAACACACTGCCTTATATGGAATTTATTTACTTATATATCTAACTCTAACTTTTACTGTATTTAGGATAAGCACTGTGCTGTGCAATAACTCATTGTACTAATCTGTGGCATGAATGGGTGACTAAGCTAGTGGACTCGGGGTGTGTGGTGGAAGTGGCCTATTTGGACTTTATAAAGGCCTTCAACACCATCCCCAATAGAAGACTGATTAACAAACTGTGCAGCATAGGGGTGGATCCTAAAATAGTTATGTGGGTGGAGAACTGGCTGAAGAGCAAGAGTCAGAGGTTTGTGGTAAACAGGGAGCATACTGGAGACTGAGAGGAGATGAGCAGGGTGCTGCAGGGGTCGGTGTTGGGGCTGGTCCTTTTCAGTGTCGTTATTGGGGACATTGCAGAGAGACTGGAGAGGAAGGTATGTCTCTGCAGACAATACAAAGCTCTGCAATAGGGTGAGCATGCTAGAGGGATATTGAAAGAATGAAGGGAGACCTTAAAAAAAATGGAGAAATGGTCTGAAGAATGGCAACTTGGATTCAATGCAAAGATGTGCAAGATCATGCACATAGAGTGCAAGAACCCAAGGGCAAAGCACGAACCAGATGGGGAGATACTGACAGTCAAAAAGCAGGATAGGGACCTGGGAGTTATCATCTTGGAGGACCTAAGAGAAACTAGGCAGTCCAATAAGGCAGCTGGGAAGGTTAGTCAGATGCTTGGCTGCATACGGAGTAGTATCATGAGTAGAAAGAAGGAGGTCATCTTGCCTTTGTGAAAAACACTCATGAGAGAATGCACCTGAATGTTGCATCCAGTTCTTTAGGCTCCATCCGAGAAAGAACATGAACAGGGTGTCATATGTGCAGTAGAGGGCAACTAAAATGGTGCAGTGCCTGTGGGATAAGACCTATGAGAAAAGACTAAAGGAGTTAAACATGTATTCCTTGGAGGAAAGGAGGGATAGGGGCACATGATTGAGACATACAAATACATCACCGGTATAAACAGAGTACAGGAGAGAAGCATCTTCCAAAGTAAGAGATGCTCCAAGTCAAGAGAGCACAAAATGAATTTGAGAAGAAGGCTCAGGGGAAACATGAGCAAATCTTTTTTCATGGAGAGGGTGGTGGACACCTGGAATAGCCTACAAGAGGGAATGGTAGGGGCTAAAACGGTCACAGATTCTAAGAAGGAGTAGGATAGACAGAAGGGTATCCTGGAGACATGAGGGGGGGGCTCCAGAGTTCATTTTGGGCATGGGGACTCACACTAGTTAGGGATTAATAGGGCAGACTGGGTGGTGCTGTGACTCCCACCCCCCAGCCTGGCATACCACTAAGCACCCACCACCCCTATCCCCAGACTCCCCCACACACCCTCACTCACCAGGACAGGTCCCAGTGTGAAGATTCACTCTCCCATCAAAGACATATCCTGCTGCTGGAACTGGTGATTGCTATATAAGAAATAAGGTAATTGCTTTGCAATGTATTTCAATGGGTTTTCAACTGCACTTACCTGATTTCTCATACCACAGTCACCAGTTCTAACAGCAGCATGTGTGTTCCACAGGACATTGAATCTTTACACTGGGATCTATGTAGGTGAGTGAGGGTATGTGGGGAGTCCAGAGAGTTTGGGATGGTGGGTACTTAGTAGGAGGTTGGGCTAGGGGTGCGGGGTTGCATTGAGATGGATCTTTTTTACAGATTAAAAAAAGTCATACAGTGACTGTGTTCTTTTCAGGCTCTGAGGGTCATCAAAGGGTAGGAGGTGTTCCACTAGACACCTCATTTAAATCAGCAATGACATGCATAAGGCTGAAACTGATCTAGATGGTGTAGGAAAGTAGTCTAGCAATTTCTGCACCAACCACTGAGCCACCTAACAGCACTTTCAAATTGTTGTGATATACACACACTGACTAATACAAATACCCATAGATACATACTGTATATATTCAGTATAACAGCAGTGCACTGTCTACACACATTTTACAGATTAAAAAAGACATGGAGGGACTGTGTTCTTCTTTTCAGGCTCTGATGGACATCAGAGGGTGAGGCATTGCCACTAGCACCTCATTTAAAATCAGCAAAGACATACATAATGCTGAAACTGATCTAGATAGTGGGAGAATGTAGACTAGCAATTTATGCACTAACCATTGAGCCATTTAACTGCACTTTTTAATTGTTGTAATAGACACACTCTGAATAATACATATACATATATATGCATATATTTTCCAGTATAACATAACAGTGTACTGTCTACACAGATTTTTCAGATTAAGGAAAAGACATTGAGGGACCATTTTCTTCTTTTCAGGCTCTGAGGGATACCAGAGGGTGGGAGGTTGTCACTTGATACATCATTTAAATCAGCAATGACATGCATAAGGCTGAAACTGATCTAGATTGTTGGGGATTGTAGACTAGCAATTTATGCAGTAACCATTGAGCCACCTAACTGCACTTTCTTTTTTTTTTTTTTTATTTATACTTTTTTTGCCATCCATGGTCGTCATTTTTTCAGCCCTGGTCATGGCCTCCCTGGGCTCCCACCCCCGGTAATTGCCAGCGCCTCTGTCACCCCTGGCTCGCCCCCCAGAGGGTGGTGTTGTGGCATTGTTCTCCTACCAGTGCCACACTACTGTATCTGGTCGGGAGAGCTGGCACCAGATGCTGATCAAAGCCCAGGGGAAGAGCTTCATAGAGATGCCCGGGATGTTTTTTTTCCCCCTGTAAGCAGGGGTGGGGACATGGAATGATGACCTGCATCCGCCCTGCCCCTGAACTTTGTTACAGTGTTGGAGCATCGCGGTGAACCCAGCCTTCACTGGGTGCCACTATTGCATCGCATACACAGCCCCTTCCCTCCCGGAGAAGGAAAGCAGTCCAAGGGACACTCGATCCTTCTCCTCTGGCCAGCCCTTCAGTGACCCAGGTCTGCTCTCAAACCTGGGTAGCTGCCCTTGCAAGCGGAAATCCAACCGCTGAACCGATGGGCCGGCCTAACTGCACTTTCTAATTGTTATGATATACACACACACTGACTAATATATATTCACATATATGCATATATATTTCAGTATAACACAGCAGTGTACTGTCTGCACACACAGATCATTGTCACACACATACACACACACACACACACACACACACTAACACACATACACTGCTTATATAGAATTTATTTACTTATACATCTAACCCTAGCTTTTACTGTATTTGGGATAAGCACTGTGTTTTGCACCAACTCATTGTACTAATCTATCACATGACTGGGAAACTAAGGTAGAGGACCAGTGAGGTGTGGTAGATGTGGCCTATCTGCACTTCAGAAAGACCTTCGACACCATCCCCCATAGAAAGCTGATTAACAAACTGAGCAGGATGGGGTGGATTCTAAAATAGTTCTGTGGGTGGAGAACTGACTGAAGAGCAGGAGTCAGAGGGTTCTGATAAACAGGGAGTACTCTGGAGAGGGAGAGGTGATGAACAGGGTGCCGAAGGGGTTGGTGCTGGGGCAAGTCCTCTTCAATGTTTTTATTGGGGACATTGCGGAGGGACTGGAGGGAATGCTATGCCTCTTTGCAGACAGTACAAAGGTATGCAATACGATGGACATGCCAGGGGGTGATGAAAGATGGAGAGATGACCTTAAAAAAATGGAGAAATGGTCTGAAGAATGGCATCTGTAATTTAATGCAAAGAAGTGCAGGATCATGCACATAGGGCACAAGAACTCAGGGGAAAAGTGTGAACAAGGTGGGGAGGTACTGACAGTCATGAAGCAGGAAGGGGGACCTGTGAGTTATCATCTTGGAGGACTTACGAGAAACTAGGCAGTGAGATAAGGTGGCTGGAATGGCTGGACAGATGATTGGATGCATAGGGAGGGTTCTCAAGAGTATAAAGATGGAGGTACTCTTACCCCTAGACACCTCATAAGACAATCATGAGAATGCACCTGGAATACAGCTTCCATTTCTGGAGGCCCCATCTGAGAAAGAACAAAGACAGGGTGACGGCAATGCAGTGGAGAGCAATTAAAATGGTGCAGGGCTAGTGGGATAAGACCAATGAGAAGACTAGACGAGCCAATATTTAAAATATTTATTTCATTCGGGGAAAGCATTTAACCCATTTTAAGTATTGAATTTTTACAGGATATGCCAGTTGAGATTCATAGAAACATAGAAACATAGAATTTGATGGCAGATGAGGACCACTTGGCCCACCCAGTCTGCCCATTTCCCTACCTAATGGATAAGATCCTAGTTAAACAGCAGCCTACTTCTTTCTACCCCCACCCTCTAGAATTGCCTTATGGCTGTCCCATGCATGCTTGAATTCCACCACTGTTTTTGACTCCACAACCTCCTCCGGAAGGCCGTTCCATGCATCCACAACCCTCTCTGTGAAAAAATACTTCCTTAAATTACCTCTGAGCCACCCCCCATCTTCAAATTGTGCCCCCTTGTTCTTGCACACCCTTTTTTGAAAGATGCTACCCTCTTGGACTTTGTTGATTCCCTTGAGGTACTTGAAAGTTTCTGTCATATCCCCCCTCTCCCTCCTTTCCTCAAGGCTATGCATATTAAGCTCCTTTAGTCTCTTTTCATATGTCTTTCGGTGCAGACCCTGCACAATTTTAGTTGCCCTCCTCTGGGCAGCTTCCTTCTTGTCTATGTCCTTGCAGAGATTGGGTCTCCAGAACTGTACACAGTACCCCAGATGGGGTCTCACCAGCTGTCTGTACAGAGGGATAACAACTTCCTGTTTTCTACTGGTGATGCCTCTCCCTATGCATCCCATTATCCCCCCAGCCCTCCTTACTGCCCTCTCACATTGCTTGCCCACCTTTAAGTCATCTGATATGACTACCCCCAGGTCCCTTTCCATTTTTGTTGTTGCTAGTATCTCACCCCCCATTGTGTACTCTTCCCCTGGGTTTTTGTTTCCCAGGTGCATTACCTTGCACTTTAGCATTAAATCTAAGCTGCCATACATTTGACCATTCCTCTAAACTCCTCAAGTCCTTCTCATCCTTTCCACCCCAAATTGTGCATCAACTCTGTTGCAGATCTTTGTGTCATCTGCAAAGAGACATACTTTTCCTTCAGTCCCTCTGCAATGTTGCTTACAAAGACATTGAAGAGGACAGTCTAATACTTAACCCTCGGCACCCCACCAGTAACCCCCTTTCTTCAGAGTGGACTCCATTTACTGTTACCCTCTGTGTCCTATTCTCCAGCCAATTCTTTACCCAGGCTATCATCTTGGACCCACTCCCAGGCTGGCTAACTTGTACATTAATCTTTGTGTGGGACTGAGTCAAATGCCTTGCTAAAGTCTAGGTAGGCCATGTCCACAGCCCCTCCCTGATCTACTTTGGTCACTAGTCAAAGAAATCTATTAGATTCATCTGGCATGACCTTCCCACTGTGACTCCATGCTGCCTTGGGTCCTGTGCCCCTCTGGCCTTTAGGTACTTCACAATTCTTTCCTTCAGAAGTGATTCCATAATTTTCCCTATCACTGAGGTTAAACTAACAGGTCTGTAGTTTCCTGTTTCTGCCCTGCTCCCACTTTTGTGAAGGGGAATCATATCTGCCCTCCTCCAGTCCTCAGGTACCACCTCATCCTCCCATGATTTGTTAAAGAGGGTAGTCAGTGGTGTCACTAGTTCTACCCTTAGTTATTTTAGAATTCTGGGATGAATCCCATCAGGCCCCATTGCTTTGTCCACCTTTGGTTTTAAGAGTTCTTTCAGAACCCTTTCTTCTGTAAATGGGCTGGTATCAGCTTCTGTATCCAGAGTGTTTCTATTGTTTGTTTTAGGTACCTCCCCCTCTTTGTTTGTAAATACTGAGCAAAAATATTTGTTTAGTATCTCTGCCTTTTCACAGTCACCCTCTGCCCACCCCCTTCCACTTTATTAAGCCTCACTATCCCTCCCTTAGTCTTCCTTCACTCCCTGATGTACCTAAAGAAGGTTTTATCCCCCTTCTTAACTGAGTTGGCTATCTTTTCCTCAGTTTGGGCCTTTGCTGTTCTGACTGCCTTCCCAGCTTCCTTTTGCTTTAACTGATACAATTCTCTGTCCTGCTCCTTCTGTGATTCTTTGTACTTTCTGAATGCTTTCTTTTTTTTTGAACCTTCACTGCCACCTCCTTTGAGAACCATAGTGGTTTCTTACATCATTTTGTTTTGTTTATTTGCTTCACACAAAGGCTTGTTACCTCTTTGATGGCAGTTTTTATTATTCCCCATTGTTCTTCCACCCCTCCTTTCTGCCCATTTGCTAATGCATTCCTTAGGTACAGACCCATTTTGGCAAAGTCAGACTTCCTGAAGTCCAGTACTTTTGCCTTTGTATGGCTTGACTCTATTGCTGTGTTTATTGTGAACCATACTGTTCGATGGTCGCTAGTTCCCAGATGGCTACCCACTTCTTCATCTGTGATCCTCTCTCCATCTCCATTTGAGAGGACCAAGTCTAAGATTGCTCTCTCTCGAGTGGGTTCCAATACTAGATGTCATTTACAGTATGGTAATGCTTTTACCCATTTCTTCTAATGTATTTGCACAACCTAGATCTGCTGAGAGGCAGTTTCAATGTGGTCTTCCTTTTACACATTTTTACAATGTGTTTTCCTAGAATATGCCTGCTGATTGCTATATATTTAGCCTGGATAGTTCACAGAACATGTGACGTCTTATTTTCAGTGAAGTTCTACATCTACACATTATCATGCTGCAGTGCATAAAATCAGAACACACTGAAAAGGCTTTTTACATCAGGACTAGGCTACCCTGGATAAATACATTGTAAAAATGGGTAAAATCATGACCCCACTGAAAAGAAGATATTGCTTCTAATCTGAGATATCCTAAGTAAATAGAGTGCAAATCTATGTAAAATAAAGATCCATATGAGAATGAGATGTAGCATCTCCCCTGTGTAATCCAGGATAAAAAATACAGAATGTGTTTACCAGCCATACTGTAGCTCAAGACAGTAGAAGCTGCTTATTGGGGATGCCCTGGTGGCAGGGGTTTCATCCCTATTAAGCAGCCATCCCAAATAATAGAAGTTCATCATTTTATATTTTTTTTACTGCCATATGCTTCTGGATGTTATATATTTTTTTCAGAAACAGGAAAGAGGGAGCATTTGGCAAGTGCTGCACTAATCATTGTGGCTTCCTACTGCTGACTGCAGAAGAGGACAAGGAAAATGAAAACAAAACAGTTTGTGGGTTGTGGGTTGTAAGCATTTGAGATGCAGCTTTCTGCTCCTTCTGTTATGCTGCTCTGATCATTGCAGCTTGAGGCTTGCGATTGGAGAAAAAAAAATGGGTTGCGAGCATTTATGACACAGCTCCTTTCTCCATCTGGTATGCGGCATTGATCATTGCAGCTTGCGGCTTGCGATCAGTAAAAAAAAAAAACTGTTTGTGTGTTGTGAGTTGTGAGCATTTATAACACAGCTAGCTGCTCGCTGCTCCATCTGGTATGCTGCACTGATCATTGTGGCTTGTGATTGGATCACTTGTTATTCAAAAGACAGCAATAAGGAGCACTCGGCTGCACAGGTATGTTGCTGTTTTACAAATTGGAAATAAGCATAAGTGAGAACCCAGTGTTGGGGAATAGTCTGCAGATGGGTTTGCTGATGTTGGACTCTGCCGGTTGATGTCCCAGAGCTCGAGTTGCTAATCACACATCCTCAGCAGGCCATTAAGTCCGTCATCTGGAAAACAGGATCCAATTAAGCTGTGGTCAGTATGTGGAAGTGTGTGGTGATGCTACTCACATATCTTCAACAATCCATTAATGTGAATAGGACTAAATAGGCCTGAATCATCCCAATAATCTGACATCCCCTTCCCTATTAAATGGATGGGGGTGCCATTGAAGTGCATAGCCACTTAATCGGTTCCCAGTGGGAATCCCAATAAGGCTACTGTTACAATTATCCATGTCCCGATTAAGTGGCTTGTGCTGTACAAACTTTTTTTTTTTTGGAAAAAAGCATAGCAAAAGGAGTTAAAAAAAGATACTGTTCTTTACTTGTCTTAGAGTTTAAAAATGCAGCTGTCTTCTTCAATACTGAATGCATTCTAGACACTACTGAAGGTAGTAACAAGTTTAAGATACTGTAAATGGTTGTGCTATGCACTTAGATTTGAAACCAGAAAAGGTGGCTGTTTTCATTGCTAAAAGTTTCATAATGTGTTTTCCAGCAAAACCCAATATAAATATTTTTTTTTTCAAAAAGCATAGTAAAAGTAGTAACAGAAGATAACAGTTCTTTACTTGTGTTAGGGAGTGAAGACAGAAATGTCTTCTGCTACAATAAACTATATCTGAGGCAGTGCTAATCAAATAGTGTCTTAAGACATTAAAAAAACAGTGTAAATCTTTTTACAAGATTCCTTGCTGAGAAAGGGTGACTGAACTGATATGTTTATGAGTTAATCTTTCTAGAAAGAGAGTACTAGCCAAATTGAAGCTAGTGGTTATCACACAGAATAATCCAATGCAACCACTGCTCGGCTAAATAAACGCAGTAGTGCAATGTGATAGTTCAAAACCTCTAATTATATCTAGTCTGTTAGGAATCTTGAGAGGCCCCTTCTTCTACTCTAATAGCAAAACATCTGCAGGGCTGTGCCCACTGCAGCCATAAAAATGGAAGAACTGATTTAGTTAAATTGCAACCAAGTAAAATCCTGGTTAGAGTTTGAACATAGTAAATTACAACAGTATAAATACAAATATATGCTAACAATGTAAGAAATAAGTGCCTGGGAGAAGTAAAAGAGAGAGACAGAGGAAAACAGGAAGAGTAAAGAAAAGACATATAGTAATAAGAAAAGGAAAAGGGACTGTTGAGAGCTACTAAGACAGGAAAAGAAACTGACTAACCTGTAACCATGACAGATCAAGGGAGTGCTCCTGACTAATTGGAACACTCCTTTTCTCTGCATGCAAGACAGTCTTACTCTGTGAAAAGTGGATCTAGTGCAGCTGCACTGGAAATGGGCATGTTCAGAGCTTTTTGTTGTAATTTTAATATGCTGTTGATTGATATGAATCATTAAGATATTAATATAGTCATCAAGACCACTCTTACAGTTACAAGAGTGGTCTCAAATCCTTAGGGTATCAGAACTGCTCACCTTTGGTTCACAGTTCTCATACCCTAACAATGTGCATGAGACCAATCTTACAACCATAAGAGTGGACTCAGTGGCTGTATTAATATACATCTAATAAACAGCCTGTTAATAAGCAATCTGACAATCATTGGCTGACAATCCTAATTCAGTGGGCTAACTGGTTGTCCTAGTTGGAGGTTATCTAGCTGTCTAGCCTTATAAGTCAGTTTGCAAGTGGCCTACTGGTCCCATGTGGTATCCAAGTGCCTACTCCCATGGTTTTTGGAAATTGGCTAATATGTTTATGATAGCCAGAGCTTTTCAATGCACCCTCCCCAAAAAACATCTATGAACTATGATACAAATAATTTCCTTTAAAGCAAACTTGCTGTTCTCCTCCACCCAATGTTTGTTGTACTCAGCTATAATGATGAGTGGAATACCAAGAAGAAACCAACCCAGTTATGGCATGATCCAACCAACTGACCAGACTGTCACCATTTCTGGGGAAGAAATAATGGCCTGGATGTTTGAATCTTTGAACACAGAACTTGTGGCAGTTGTTCTGCAAAGCACTATAAATGCATCAAAATGTTTGTGTGTGATCATCAAACATTTTGACTATGGCTGGGTGAAATGAGCAAATTCTGATTTTACAAAGTTTTCAGAAAATTCCATGAAATTCTGTGAAATGTTGATGAAATTTAGCAAAATTATGCAGAATTTTCTGAAATTCTTTAACTGGTCATCTCTCAGTCAGTGTTATAGGTAAAGATCTGAAATTCGGCCTTCTTTTTATTTGAAAGAGGCACTACATAGAAGACAAGTTTAATGGCATTTAAATGAGGAGCAAGGAAGTTATAAGGGCTCTGCTTCTGGCAATTTGCTATTCACATGATCGTTTCTGAAAATATTTATGTGTTTACAACATAGGCGTCTTTGGAGCTAGATTCTGTAATTAAAAATTTAGATGGATAGATTCTTGGAAGAGTCACATAAACTGCTAAACAGAGAGGTAATTGGTTGTGTAAATTGAAAGTTACAGGAGTTAAAAATTACCAATTTATTTATTTGTTAAATTGCATTAAATTTTCAATATATTTGGATGTTTATAGCTCCAGTGCTAGTGCAGGTATACACTGAATATTTGGCATGCATACCAAAGCAAATATGTCCTGAACTCTTATTAAGTTGGAATTATGTGGCTAAGTAGGTTAAATGTATTGAGGATACTTTAGAAATTACTAATTGGCAAAATATTTATTTTATTTTTTTATTTGATTTATTTAACACATTGGAAAGGCCTTTGAGCCAAGGGCTCTTTTAGAGAGGTTCCATGTCAAGTCACAAGAATAAGAAATTACAATGGTTTCAGTAAATAGTAGAACATGAGGAAAGTAATTACATAAACAAAAGAATAATATGGCAAGATAAATATTGAGTGTCAGTGGCTTAGTAGGTAGCGCACTCGCCTCTGAGGCCGGGAGATCAGAGGGCTGTGGGTGCAGTTCCCACATCTGGCACTTGGCTTAGTATCCCAGTACTGACACTGTAATTCAGCATGAGAGGGGTGCTGCATTTCTGAGGTGCCATCTTTCGGATGAGACATTAAACCGAGGTCCCATCTGCCTGGATTGGTGGTAGTTCAGGTGGATGTTAAAGATCCCATGGCACTTATCAAAAAGAGTAGGAGAATTTCCCCGGTGTCCTGGCCAAATTTTCCTCATTCACTAAAAATACCACCAACAGCTTAATCTGGTTCAAGGTCAGTTGGCATTCATCTGTATCCCCCGGTTGTGCCTGAAAATAGGCAGGATTTGTCTAGTGCACTTACCCAGTCAACAAAAGCTAAATAAAATAAATAAAATATTGTGTCAAGTGCAGCCAGTGGCCTTGCCTGAAGAGGGGTGGAAGGGATAACAAGGAGAGACTGATAGGGGGTGAATTTGGGGGGGTGGAAGGAGCAAAATAAGAGCAAAGAGGGAGCTGCCACAGTGTAGCTTATGTAGGAAAAGACCTTTGGGGGAGGTAAAGGGAGAGAACAAAGTGAGGAAACAGAGGGGAGGGAGGGGGAGCTGGAGTGGAGGGGTAGAGGAGGGGGGGATGAGGTAGGATGAAAAGAGGGCAGGGATGAGGATGGGAAAGGGATGAAGAAAGGAAGTGCTGTATGTTGAATAGTGTAGCAACAGAGTAGGACTACACAGGGGTGAATGGTAAAAGAGGGAGGACCTAGTGCATTTAGCTGTCTGCAAAGATTAGGTATAGCAGTCATTAGATGCTCTGGAAACTAGGAATTGATGCAGCTTCCACTTAAATGGTCCCAAGGTTGCAGTCATTGCAATCTCAAGAGGAAGGGAATTAAATAAATTAGCCCCTCTAACAGCAATGGATCACTGTCGGAGCGAGGTTCGACAGCAAGGGACAGTAAAGGTTTGGCTCACAGAACTTTGTGTGTTATGAGTGCCCTAGAAGGGACTGAAAAGCTGAAGGGAACCTGATGGTAGGAGACCAAGAGCTGCCTTCTTAGCCAAAAGGCAGGCTTGATATTCAATGTGAGACTAGAGTTGGAGCCAGTTTGCTTGTCTGTAAAGGTCACAAGTGTGAGTATGATACGCTGCACCAGTTAGTAGATGGCATGCCTTATTCAGAGCTGTGGCGTGCCACCATTGGGTTGTGTCCATAGCTGTACCATAAATGACCAAACCATAGGCAATAACAGACACAATTGAACTTGGATAGCCAGTCTGAGGGCTTTGGTATTAAGGCACTGTTTGTGTAGAAGGCTTAGGTGACTGCTAACTGCCTTGTCAACATTCTCAACATGGTGGGAGTAAAGTAGTAGCCACAGACATTACCAGTTATTTCCAGATATTTCACAAAATTTCTAAAGAGTCTCTCTCTGCTGCCTCTACAGCAGAAATGCAGAAAGCAGGAAATTTCTCTAGAAACGTCACAGAAATTTCAGGAAATAGCTGGCAATGTCTGTGGCTACTACTGTAGGAGAGTGTACTATCCAGAGTAACTCTTTGGTATTTAAAAGATTACGTCTGATCAAGGACAACACCTGCGCTGTTTTTAATCACCAATTGTTTGGCTTTATGCTTGCTGTGGGTATCATGGAAGAGCATGACCTTTGTACTTTTGCAACTAAGCACTAACTGATGAGAGGTGAACCAGGACTCAATTTCAGCAAAACTTTTCTGAAGTTGGGACTGAATGAGGGTAGGGTCAGCAGTCTTTGAGAAAATGACAGCATCATCCACGTAGAGGAGTACTGGTTTGGAACAGGATGCCAGAAGATTATTGAGGAAGGTGCTAAATTGAAGGGATCCCAGTATCGATCTTTGAGGAACCCCAGAGCAGACAGGCAGTTTAGCAGAAAGGGTAGACCTTATTCTCACCTGTTGTGTGCAGTTCGTTAGATTGCTGGTGAACCACTTTAGGGCATTTGAAGATATACCAAGCCCAGCAAGTGGATGTGTCAGCAAATGGTGATTGACAGTGTCAAATGCTTTAGACAGGTCAATAAGGGTTGCGCCAACAAGTTGACCCTGATCAAGAGTATGGTGAATGAAACCTGTGAATTCCAGTAGGGCTGTAGATGTGCTATGCCCTTTCCGAAAACTGTGTTGTTGGACACATTGTAGGTTGTATTTTTCCAGATACTCCACAAACTGGTCGGCAACAATCCTTTCAAGTGCTTTGGACAACAAAGGAAGAATAGATATTGGCCTATAATTCCGAGGTAGTAATCTGTCCCTACTCTTAAAAATTGGTGTAACCAGAGCAGATTTCCAGATCTAGGGGAACTGTGAAAGTATGAGGGAGTGATTGGGAAGCTTGGTGTGGGGGGTTAGGACTTTATCTAGAGTTAGGGCGAAAAGTTTCAGGTCAAGGAAATCACTGTTTTTCCTCAAAAATTCATGCCCACATGATAGGTAATACCACTAGAATTCCATTTGTGGATGTTAACTTTCACAAAGTAATTATCACCACTGAACCACCTTACCTGCATCAGTATTATGGCCCTTCAATACCCCTCCAACACTCATAGATACATAGATACATAGACAGTGTCGGCAGATAAGGGCCTATGGCCCACCCAGTCTGCCCATTTGAGCTTGTAAGTTCAGTTTGTTTTCCTAGAAGTCTGTTGCCCCTTACCTCTGACCTCCAGAATTCCTTTATGTCTATCCCATGCATTCTTAAATCCTGTGATTGTTTCAGCCCATACCACTTCCTCTGGCAGGGTGTTCCACTTGTCCACCACCCGTTCTGTGAAGAAATTCTTTCTCATGTTTCCTCTGAATCGTCCTCCCTCCAACCTCATCCCATGCCCTCTAGTCCTGGAACATCTTTTTCGCTTAAAAATAGTGTTTTCCTGCACCCTGTTCCTCCCTGTAAGATACTTGTATGTCTCCATCATATCCCCTCTTTCCCTCCTCTCCTCCAGGGAGTATATGTTCAGTTCCTTCAACCTGTCTTCATAGGACTTGTGATGCAATCCATGCACCATCTTTGTTGCCCTCCTCTGAACCTTCTCTACCCTGTCTATGTCCTTACGTAGGTATGGTCTCCAGAACTGTACACTGTACTCCAGGTGGGGCCTCTCTAGTGTCTTGTATAGCGGAATTATGACCTCCCTTTTCCTGCTGGTGATGCCCTGCCTATACATCCCAGCATCCTATTTGCTTTACCTGCTGCCTTGTCACACTGTTTCCCTACCTTGAGGTCATCAGAGATGACAACCCCAAGATCCCTTTCCTGCTTGGTGCATGCTATATCCTCACCCCAACTGATATATTGTGCCAGGGTTTTTGTGCCCCATATGCATTATCTTGCACTTCTTTGCATTGAATTTCAACTGCCAAACCCTGACCATTCTTCAAGTTTCTTCAGGTCGCTTCTCATTCTGTCTACACCCTCTGGTGTGTCTACTCTGTTACAGAGCTTTGTGTCATCAGCGAACAGTGAAATTCTGCCTTCTAGGTACTGCGCAATGTCACTGATGAAGATGTTGAATAGGACCGGTCCCAGCACTGATCCTTGTGGTACCCCACTGGTCACTCTTCCCTCTGTGGAGTCACAGCCATTTACCACCACCCTCTGTGTCCTGCCACCCAGCCAGTTACCTACCCACCACACTACTGTCCTGCCCACACCCATATTCCCCAGTTTGTGTAATAGTCTTCTATGTGGCACAGTGTCAAAGGCCTTGCTGAAGTCCAGATAGGCCATGTCCACTGCCCTCCCCTGATCCACCTCCCTATTCACCCAGTCAAAAAATTCAAAGAGGTTGGTCTGACATGACCTCCCCCTGGTGAAACCATGCTGCCTTGGGTCCTGTAGTCCATTGACAACCAGATGTTCCACCAATCTCTCCTTCAGTAGTGCTTCTATGATCTTCCCCACTTCCAAGGTGAGGCTGACTGGTCTGTAGTTCCCTGCTTCCTCTTTGTTCCCACTTTTGTATAAGGGGACTACATCTGCTGTCCTCCAATCTTTGGGTACCTCCCCTGTTTCCAGTGATCGGCTAAACAGGATAGCCAAAGGTTCAGCCACCACCTCTCTTAGTTCTTTAAGGACCCTGGGGTGCACCCCATCTGGCCCCATTGCTTTATCAACTCTTATTACTTCCAGTTCCTTCAGGACCCTTTCTCGTGTAAAGGGACTTGTGTCCATTTCTGCACCATTCTCACCCCTTGTACTCCCTTCAGACCCATTACCCTCCTCCTCTTCAGTAAAGACTGAGCAGAAATACCTGTTCAATATGTCAGCTTTACTGTTGTCATCCTCCACACAGCCCCCATCCTCCCCCTTCAGTCTCACTATCCCTCCCTTTGTCTTTCTTTTTTCACTTATGTACCTGTAAAAGGTTTTGTCCCCTCTACCCACTGATTTTGCAATGTGTTCTTCTGTCTGAGCTTTGGCTTCCCTTACTGACCTCCTGCCTCCTTTGCTTCTCTTGGTACTTCTCCCTATCCCCTTCTGCCTGTGTCTTTTGTATTGCCTGAATGCAATCTTTTTGGCTTTCACTTTCTTTGCTACCTCTCTTGGAAAACCATAATGGTCTGATCTTCCTTTCCTCTTGCTAACCTGCTTAATGCATACTTCTGTTGTTCTTGTAATCCCCATTTTAAATACTGCCCACTGTTCCTCAACCCCTGATTCCTGTCCCATTCCCTTAATGCCTCTTTCAAGTATCTCCCCATTTTCCCAAAGTCTGCCCCCTAAAATCCAGGATACGTGTTTTTGTGTGGTTTGTTCTGCTCTTTTCTGTGATTTCAAACCACAATGACTGGTGGTCACTGTTTACCAGGTGCTCCCCCTTGTTACCCCATCACACTGTCCCTGTTTGTGAGCACAAGGTCCAGTATTGCCTTCTGCCGAGTTGGTTCCATGACCAGTTGCTTGAGGAAGGCACCCTAAAGGGAGTCCAGGATAAATCTGCTCCTAGTTGATGCTGCTGCTGGGATGCTCCAGTCCACGTCTGGAATATTGAAGTCTCCAACCAGTACTACCTCACCTTTGTCTGCCATCCTTTGTATGGCTAGCATCAGCTCCTATCTGTTTCTTCCTCCTGGGCTGGTGGTCTATAGACCACACCTGTGCAGATGGCTGTCCCCATTTTCCTTTCCAGCTTAACCCACAGTATCTCTCCCCCATTTTGTTCCTCCTGGATCTCTGTGGCCCTTATGTCATTTTTCACATACAGTGCCACTCCTCCTCCATTCCTGCCTGCTCTGTCTCTTCTGGATATGTTGTAGCCAGGTATGGCCATCTCCCAGTCGTGGTTATCATTACACCAGGTTTCAGTGATGGCCACAATGTCCAGGTCTGACTGTACCATGACAGCCTCCAGATCTTCCATCTTGTTGCTAAGGCTCCTGGCATTTGCACACATTGCTTTCCATGATTTGACCTCCCTAGACTGTTTCACTGTTCTACTCCAGCCCCTTCCTTGGTTGTCATTTATCCCTGGTTCTCCTTGCTGTCTGCCCTTCTGCTGAATTTTGCCCCTTTTCTGCTTATCAACCTCTTGGGCACTAATCTCCATCTTCTACACATTGCTTTGCAGAGATAGCCACTCCTCTGGTTCACTGGTTCCACTGCTAGCTGTGGGGGGTGAGCAAGTAGGTACCCTCCTTGCTGGCCTGCCACCCCCCTTTGCTAGTTTAAATGCTTGTCAATGTAGCATTTAAACTTATCACTGAGTGCTTGGATTCCTCTCCAGGATGGATGCAGGCCATCAGGCTTGAACAAACCTCCATCCCTCCAGGTGGGTCCCCAGTCACCAATGAATCCAAACCCTTCCTCACAGCACCAGTTCTTCAACCATGAGTTAAAGTTCCTGGTGCATGCACCCTATGCTTTCCCTTGCCTCTCACAGGTAGTACTTCTGAGAAAGTGACAGAAGTAGCTACTTGCTTGAGACCCTTCCCCAGTTTCCTAAACTCTTCCTGAACTTCCTTTGGCTCCCCCTTTGCCAGGTCATTAGTACCTAGGTGGATAATGACATCCAGCTCACCCTCCCGTCTTGCCTTCCCAGTGAACCCCAGGATCTTCCTTCCATCTCTCCATGCCATGGCACCTGGTAGGCACCTCAACTCCCTGTCCTCCCCCCTCCTGTGTTCCTAGCTGGATCCCTCTTATGATGGAGTTCCCCACAAGGATTCACTTCCTCCTCCTCTGGGGTCCACTGCTTTCCCCGCTGACGTCACCTCCTTGGCTAACCTCCACATCCTTTCCTTCCACTTCTTTGGGTACCCCTATTTGGTTGTCCTCATTTGCCAGTGTGGCATATGAGTTCTTGAGTGGAATAGGATCTGGGATGTGCCTCTGCCTGACTGCTGTAACCCCTCCCTGAGCCCACTGTCATCCAAGTGCTCCTCATTCTCGGCATCCTTTGAGGCAGTTGCATTGGACTGGGTGGTCCCTGGATAGGGGTGATGGTACTCCTGACCCAGTTTACTTCTGCTCTGAGTCTGGCTACCTCATCCCACAGTCCAGAGAGATGCATGCAGATAGGGCAGCACCTCAGTGTCCAGAAGGTCTGCCTGAATATGGCTGCCCCACAGCCACTGCATTGCACCACTCCCCACATTATACTGCAATTACACTACTTGTCTGCTACTGAAGCTCTCCTAGTTCCCTTTGTATTAATTTACTGTCCTAAAAATCCTGCCACTGATCCTCAGATAATTTTTTTCTAAAGAAAAAAGAAACCAATAGATAAATAAATAAATGAGTCAAAACACTTGTCGTGCTGAGGGTGGGCATCTTCCTCCTTATGCCCCCTCCTACTTCACACCCCTTACTATACCCTGTGTTTAGCTCCTGTCAATCAGATTTAACAGGGCATATAATTAAGAGTTTTAAGAGAATTAAGAGTCATGTGACAGTGATGCCTAGCATCATGCACAGTCATGACTGAAGATATCCAGATATTTCTGTCACACTAGCCTAAGTTGAAGCTAGTTTTAAGGTTTGGTATCTCTTGGTGCCACTGTTACAAATAATAATAAAAATATACATTGCTATCTACAGGGTTGTTAAATAGTCAGCAGGTGGGTTTGTACAAAAACAATGATCCACTTGCACATGCTTTTACAAGTCATTAAGTCAGTGAGCTCTAGTGGTTATCTGGGATATGGTAAAAATGCAGGTTTGTGCACAGTGATATCCATGACTAGTCTTCATTGTTTATTACTCAGGATTTACCTGATACTTAATACCACTCTATTTTTACTATGGAGCCTGCTATGAATGCTACCTTAGTGCCACATTCAGTTTTTACCTTCCTGTACAGTGGCAACTTATGTGTATGACTGGACAAAATATAGGGACATGTCTTTCACAAAAGTTTCATAACATTCCACAATTTCACAAAAGCTCATGAACTTTTATTTTGATTACTGATGTTATTTTGACATTTTTGGTTGTGCATAACTTGGCCAGCCTTTGAGCAAGATATCAGAGAGCTGACACATGCAACCTCTCTTTTTTATATTGTTTTTTCTCCCATTCTGCAGCTCTTCTCTCAGGGACATATTCTGTTCACAGGGATATATCTTGATCAGGTTGAAATCAGCCATCATTGAGTTGACAACCGGGTTTTTATCCAACATTATTTCACCTGGTGGTGGCAGTGCCTCTGTAAACCTCACACAGCCACAGTTTCCCCTGTTGCAGGAGCAAGTTCTGTGGCACAGCTGCAGGGGTTGCTGTGTTGGTGGAACCCACCACCAATCCTCTCCAGCTAAGGTGCACTACCTAGTGTCAACTGTCTCTGCCATGGCTTGCTTCAGGACATAACTTCCAGGACTTGCTTCTGAACCTGGGTTGTCAGTATGGCAGCACAATGTTGTGCTGATGGACCATGGAGGTGGCCTCAGAGCATAATTTTTAGGCTAATGAACCTAACAAAATGGTTGATATTCCATTCTCTAGTTTTAAAGTTATTGAGGCTTAAATTCTGCAGTTTACATAATTACAGAAAGTAATTTTAAAATTTTGAAAGATTTGGAGGTTTATAACTCAGTCACCTTTAAAAAAAAAAAAGACCTGAAACTGTATACATTTCTGTATGGGCAATGGCAGAGTCATCTTACCAAATTTGGTGCAAATCAGACAAATACTTTTAATTTAAAAAATTGTGAAATGTCATTTTAAAAATGCCCCAATGTTTGAAGGCTTATAACTCCTTTAAACATAGTGGTAGTCATAGAAATGTTTCACAGCACTGATGTATACCTAGGAATACTGAGGCAGAATGAGGCAGGATCACATTACAGTCAATGCAAATTACCTCAGTGGACCCTTGGTGGTTCCTCGAGGTACCTCAAGGTAGGAAACTTTTTGATAACAACCACTGTATATAACCTTAAAAAAAAGAGATCTGAAACTTGATACATTTGTTTATGGCCATTTGAAAAGAATCATGGCAAATATGGTGCAAGTTGGGCAAATACTCTTTAAATTAGATCGAAATAACTAAAATCACAATTGTGGCAAAATTGTCACAGAATTGTCATGGAAATTTTGCACAATTGTGAGGAAGCTAAATTGGCATTTCAACAGAATTTTCGATTGCGGAAGATAAATTTCTCCCAGCAATAATATTGATGAATTTGCAACACTTTGCTCATATTACGACAGAAAAATATTGTGTTTGTCATTTTTTGACACACGTGACATTTTTGATGTGCAACTTGCAGCACTTGCAACCTGAGTTTGACCTCCTTTATGTGGTCTAGTAGTACTGGAAATGTTTATTGTTTGACAAATAAGTCAGTACAATGAATTATAATGTTTTAAAATGTTGAATACAAATAAAATAAAACTGACAGATTAAAATTTCACATCCTTACATACATATAGTACAAGTGAAATGTTTGCAGCCATTGTTTACATAAGAAACTGATTAAAATTAAAAGTTCAGTTTTCCACGTACTGTAAGAGGCTGCATTCAGAAAGAATTAAGATCAATTGACCCTTATTGGAAACTATATCCCACTAAACATATGTCACATATATTCAGGATCCAGGAGCTGTTCAAAGCTTCAGCTTTGGAACATGTAAAGGAAGCCTTTCTGTGTAATACTTTATGCAATGTCTGGGCTGTGATGGTCTAGTAGTCATGTTACAAGTATTTAAATTGCATCAAAATCATGCTACAATTCTTCAAAAATCCGGCACAAAGACTTCTGTTTCATCCAGCACGTCTGCCTTTTCACCACAAAATGGCACAATTGATTAATCCATGGGGGTCTTAAAGTAAATACCAAACAGATCAGGAGACTCAACTCCTAAATTTTAAAGAGGTACACTTTCATCACCATCCACCTTTACACATCAACATGTCATGGACTCATCACTTCATCAGGACATTGCTGATTTACTATTAACAGTAATATTCAATTCAATTTTTAAATTCAATTGAAATTCAATTTTTATTTTATACTGGAGAGTATCTGAGCAAAAATACCCATTTTCACAAACATCGAGTTGTACATGAAATTACAAAGATACAAGAGAAACAATTTACAGTATACATTGTATGTAAAGGATGACGTAACATCTTATACACAGGAGCTTTGTAACAGGCATGAGAAAACGAAAATGTAAGGTAAAATAATAATTTACAGGACATAATTTACAAAAGCGTTTAGTGATTTACATACACAGGATAACCAAAAGAAGTAAAGTGGGAGGAAAACAGGAGGGGGGTGCTGGGAAAGAGGGAGGGGTAGAGTGTTGGGGAGAAGGGAAAACAGTATAGGAGAAAAAGGTGGTGGAATTGGAAGGGGGGATGGTAAAGAGCAGAGTTAGACTCAACTGATAGTAGGAGAACAAGTGCAAGTGAGTTTTACTTGAAGGTGGCTCTTGAGGGACCTTTGAAATACATATATAGTTCTGGAGACAAGGTAGTCTGGTGGGAGCAATTTGTACAGTTTTATATAATATAACAAACAATTACCAGTAGAATTCATATTAGTTCAAAATATAAGAAAATCTTCAGTGTCCGAGAAACCCATTATAACAGCATAATTAATTGTATTAAAACGGTATCCCCATATTATGATCTAATACGAATTCTACTAGTAATTGTGATATTATTTTTTTAATAGTAAATCATTGATGTCCTGGCAAAGTGGCGAGTCCACAAAACATTGCTGTATTAAGATGGATGGTTAATAAAGAACTATTACTTACAAATTTAGTAGTCAAGTCTTCCTATCTGCTTCATGTTCCTTGTTCTAGCCTGCCTATGAGAAGGACTACTTCTAGCTTATAACTGGAATTAGTCAATATAGGATTGTGGGCATCCTGGGGTCCATCTTGATGGTTTTGGCTGAAAAGTAATTTCAAAGTAATGACTTTTTTCAATAACTGAGCAACGTTATTGATAGTGTGTTTTGTTTTCTTTTTCTTTAACTTACAGAGAAGAAAATCCCGGTATGCAGAATTAGATTTTGAGGTAATTGTTTTTTTTTTGTTCTCAGTACAGAGGAGTTCAAGCATATAATGAATCAGATAGGTTTCAATTATTGTGCAAAAAAAGCAGTGGGTTGTTTCCTGAGAAACAGCTGCTAGAACAACCACAAGCATAAACACCAGAGTTCAACACAGTGCAACTGCATTCATTATACTTGCATGCAGCTAGTTCTCAGAACAATCAATATTCAGATTATATATTCTAATAGCAATTATGACAATTTGAAATGGGTACAGCTCTTCTTTTAATAAAATATCATCTTTGTGTCTTTCTGGTTCTAAATTAATCAAGAACAACCTCGCTCTCTGACAACACAAGAAGCACTTAGAAAAATCATAATTTGCATCTACCATTTAGCTTATATTTTATGTATTTCCTCTATTTTGTTCCCATTTGTTCATTGCATTAACATAAAAGCGGAGTAACTGTCATAGTAACACAGTAACTTAAGGTCAGAAGAGACTCTAGAATCACCATGAGCCCCACCTTATAAATAGGGATGCTATAAGTAGACTGGGCAAATACTGTATGTACCAATTTATAGGGATTCCTTGCCTACTCTACTACTCGGGGTAGCCATTGATTCCCTAGGTAAACAGAAATGTGGCCAGATTTACCTTAAAGAGCTGTTCTCTCCTCCTTTCCCCCATTTTCACTGGTAGTTTGTTCCACCACCCCCGGGGGAAAAAAGTGCTTCCTACAGTTAGCCCTGAATTCACCACCCCTGTGACATTATTTTCAGAGGAACATGACTAGCCTAGGTGATGAGTCCCATGTGCAAATCTCGAGTGTGCCAGTTAAAGAGGACAGGAAATGATTCCCTTTTTTTTTATTATTTCTTTTTATACTCTTTTCCTCCAGCTGCCCACTTCTGACCCACCCCCCAGCCCTGCCACTCAGCTCCCCTGGGACTTTCTTTGCACCTACATCCACTGTCACAGGACTTGGGGCACATGCCCAGAAACTGGTGCAGAATCTGTGGGAGGTCAGTCTTCATCCTGTCTGTGGATGCACTGTTTTCCACCTGGTTTTTCACCCTTTAACTCCCTGGGACCTCAGCCAACATGGCAGTCAGTGCATGTGCTGGAGGTGTGCATGTGCACTGAGCACCGAGCTCATCCTGATCCACCCAGATGGCCTAATGCCAACCCCTCCAGTGCTTCAACACAATCAGCATGCTTCCACTCAATGGCAGTCAAGACCTGGAGAGACCTACCTCCTCAATCTGGGACAGGAGAGCGGCCTAGCAGATGCTCTATCAACTCACAACCTTCCCCCCCCCCACCAACCCCTGGCAACCAATGCTTGTTCCTGAACACAGATCACCAGCATGGTGAGAGGTAAGGCGTTCAGTGCCTCAGCACTCTGCACCACTGGACTGGCTCAACAGGAAATGTTTTCTAATTGCCAGTTGTGTGTAATGTTCTTGGGTTCAAAAATGATATTCATGGCCTCAGAAGATCCCTGTTTAATGATGTTTGAATAAAAGTTTATGTGAAAAACTGTGTTTTGTACTGTTTTGATTTTATGGGCAACATTCTGTACAGTTCTTTTCATGGAACAAGTAATTTGGAAATTTAACTATGTTTAGACATGTGCAAAAGTTGTTTTTCTGCCTAAGCAGAACTTCTGCAAAATTTTGCAACCATCGCAGAAGTTAATGAACATCCACCTGTGGCAGATCGAAAAACTTCTGACAGTTCTGGGTGAAATTTTGCCCTGTTCCACTCACCTGTAGGTGGAAGAAAAAAAAAAGTTAACTGGTGTCCAACACCCCCCCCCCAGGCCTGTCCAACATAAAAATAATAAATCCCTGGTGGCTAGCAGTCTGTCCCCCACCCGATCACCCACCTGAGATGAAAATCCAAAAGCCCTGGTGACTAGCGGTCTCTCCCACCCATCCAATCACCTGCCAATATTAAAAAAAGATCCCCGGAATCCCAGAGGGCAGCAGTCCCCCTCATCCAATTGCCCACCCAACCACAACTTCATGCCTTGGTGTCAAGTATAATCCCCCCATTCCAATCCCCTGTACAGTAAAAAAAAAATTCTCCTTTGTCATCTAGTGAACCCCCAGTCCCACCTTGCAGCATGTGCTTATTCATTGACAGCTCAATGGGCTGCCAGCCATAGGGGAGAGAGGAGGGCTGTGCCTGTTGAATGCTTGAGTTTTGGATGGTGGAGTGGGATGGGGGGACATTGACTGCTGGGGTAAGGGGAAGGGAGTACACTAGAACACCAGGGAATAACATTTTAATTTATGGACTGGGGATTGGGGACAGGGAGGTGGGGGTTCACTATACTGTACCACCAGGAAGAATTTTTTTTTTGTATTACTATATAGGGGATCAGGATGGGGGGGGTACATTGTACACCAGGGTGTGATATCCTGATCAGATGGGTGATTGGGTGGGGAAGGGACAGCTAGCCAGCAGGTAATTAATTTATAATCCATCGACAGTGATCAGCGACTGAAGTGGGGGGGGCACTAGACACCTTAGTGCAGCCGGTGATCAGGTGGGGGGATGGACTGCTAGCCACCAGGAATTAGTTTGTATTATACATCCAGCACTGGACGGTGATGCAAGGCAGGCAGAATTTCTGCAAAAGTTTGGAAATGGATTTATGAAAGTCTGACTTTCACTTCAATTCTGCCTGTGAAAGTTTTTTTTTCATGCAGCACCAACTGTGTCATGATTTTTGTACATGACTCAACTGTATTTGAATAAGTCACAGCTCTGGTTAGCATTCTATACACAAACCATGACATAGTGAAAACTCAACATTTCTGGTTCCATGAAAGGAACTATTTAGAATGTTGTCCATAAAAAGAAAACAATACAAAACACATTTCTTCACATCAATGCTTATTCAGCTACAGTTACCTATGGTGCAGTTGGAGGTATGAATGTCATCTCTATGACTGAGAACATTATAAACAGTTGCAAAGCAGCACATATTTTCTATCCCCTTTAAAGCCCCACATTGGCAAGCTACAAATAAACTGAGATTCTTCACAGGGGTGCCACCTTCACATTATGCACTCGTGCTACACTTAGTCACACCAGGCACAACATGCACACAGGGAAACAGCCACAAGCTGCTGCAAATTGGGGAAAGAGTAATTAAAAGGTAAATGTTGTGCATGTGGCAGGACTTGCAATAGCACAATGGGACCCACTCCCCATCATGTGTCTCTGCCTGCTGCATGTGTGGGATCTACAGCTTTTTAAAATTGGGTTCTTGAGCTACGCAGACTGTCCCCTGGACTTCTTTTGATCTGGCTAGTTGTCTGCACATATCATCTCAGTCTCTTGCTCATGATATCACACTATTTGGCAGGAAGAAACTGCCATGATGACAAAAAGAGAGCATCATGATGTTGGTTGTATAGAAGCAGACAAAGCAAAAAAGTCCAGGGTGCAATGATGGTGTTTTATGCTAATGCACATAATTATGTTTTTTTTTCCTAAATTCCGCTTAGATGTTAGGGACTATTTACAAAACTGTAAGAGTGGCTGGAATGCAAATTAGCAATTGGCATACAAATAACATATACTAGTCTGCCAATATGTATACAGACTACTTTAAAAAAAATCAATAAACTTCTAACCTTGCTGGGTTCTACTCAGAACGGGAAATGACCTGTACGTGCCTTATTGAAATAAATGTTCCAATTTGTGTGTCAATACAGTATGTAGCTTTTTAAATTTTTATTGGAGTTGATTTCCAGCTTGCACTATTCTTTCTGCTTATATCTGACTACTAAATATTCAGACAAAAAGTATTCCAAATAATAAATTAACATGGTAAAGAAATTTGCATAAAGAAGCAGAAGCTGAGCATGTGGAATTTGAAAAGTAATACTTATTCTGAATATTTATTTTAGGTAAGAGTATAGATGCAACTAATTCTGATTATAGTCAGAATATGATGGATGGTCCACCCCAAGCAAACAGGATTATTCCTGTTCATACTCAGAACATGAGGTTTCCATGCAGTTCGTGTTTAGAATACTTATTGTGAATACTCATAAGTATGAATATAACTAGAACTGTTACCTGCATGGAAAGAACAGATTGACTGACACAAATATCATGGTAAGAATAATAGAATCTCTTACTAGATGAGCTAAAGGAGCTGCTCCTTTAGATTAGTTTGCCAATTTACAGAAAAATCAGCTAAGAAGAAACAGTAAAAAACATCTCACAAGTTCTTGCACAGTGAAAGGGCTTACTTACTACCGAAGGGCACTCTTCCCTGCAGCATACTGCAGCACTGTGCAGAAATACTGCAAGGTACAGTGGTAGTCACACAAAAGTACACCAGTACCATGCACTATGTATCATTGATCGGTAGCAGTATACATGTTATTCAAAAGGTACTGCATTTGCACACCACTCGGTATACTGCGCTACCGGTAAACCTTTGCATGACTACCACTGTAGTTAACTGCATCCTTGCTGACTCAACTATACTGTTATGTAGATTCAGAAATCCATAGATCAAGACTCAGTACTGTAGTTGCAGTTGTTTAATGGTTTCATTTAGTTGTGCAGTGATGGGGCAGGGCTGGGCATATGTTTTATTTAGTCATTTTGGGGCCCATTATTCCAAACGCAGTCCCAGGCTTGAAAAGCATCAGATTGTGCAATTCAGATAAAAATAGAAAAATAGAAGTTGTCGGCAAAAAAGGGCCACCCGACCCACTTAGTCTAACCTAATTTCCCTACTTACGGTGGCACTGCAGAACCTACTCAGTCTCCAGCCTCCCCCCACCCTTTTCTTCTAAGATCCCTTTGTGGTTATCCCATGCATTCTTGAATCCTGTAACCATTTCCACTCCCACGACCTTCACTGGAAGGGCATTCCAGGCATCCAACACCCTTTCCAGGAAGAAGTATTTCCTCACATTTTTCTGAGCCTCCCCTTTGAACTTCATAGTGTGACCCCTTGTCCTTGACCATCATTTCTCTGGAAAATGCTCTCTTCTTCTACTTTGTTCTTCCCTGTGAGGAATTTGAATGTTTCTATCATATCACCGCCTTCTTTCCTTCAGGGAGTACATATTTACTTTAGAACTTGAAATTTTCACTGTCAAATAATTTTCACTATTTTCGCTGAAGCACCAATCTGCATGAAAATAAATTTGTGCTAACTAGCACTTTTAGTATTTTTTCCATCATAGTGGATGTGGTGATTGTTACACAGTTATGGTTGCATTTGTGTTTGCGCCAGATTTACTTTGCGTGAAAATAACTAGTTCTACAGTAATTCCTTAAGCCTTTTCTTGTAGGGTTTTTGATGCAGGCCTTGCACTATTTTCGTTGCCCTTCACTGAACCACCTCCACACTATCTTTATCCTTTCAAAGATGGGGACTCCAGAACCAGACACTGTACTCGAGGTACAAACTCACCAGGGTTTTATAAAGGGATATTATTACCTCCTTCCTTCTGCTGGTGATGTCCCTGCTTCTGCAACCCAGCATCCTGCTAGCCTTCCCCACTGCCTTGTCACACTGCTTAGCAACCTTCAGGTCATCAGAAATGGTTACCCCCAGGTCCCTTTCCCTGCTTTGTGCCAGTTAATACCTTTCCTCCCAGTTGGTACACTGCAGCTTGGTATCTATGCCCCATGTGCATT
The DNA here is from genome assembly GCA_016271365.2 of Neoceratodus forsteri. Classification (NCBI taxonomy): domain Eukaryota; kingdom Metazoa; phylum Chordata; order Ceratodontiformes; family Ceratodontidae; genus Neoceratodus; species Neoceratodus forsteri. The sequence goes on from CM057455.1 coordinate 941,112,327, forward strand.
ATATTGCACTTTTTAGTGTTGCACCCCAGCTTTCAATCCCCTGACCATTTTCCAGCTTTTCTAGATACTCCCTCATGCTATCGACCCCTGCCCCCAGTGTGTTCACTCTGTCACAGAGTTTTGTGTCATCTGCGAACACGCATACTTTCCCTTCCAGTCCCTCTGTAATGTCACTAATAAAGACATTGAAGAGGACTTAGCCCAACACTGATCCCTGTGGCACCCCACTGGTCACTTTGCCTACTCCAGAGTGGATGCCATTTACTACCACCCTCTGAATCCTATTGCCCATCCAACTCTCTACCCATTTTACTATTTTAGTACCATCCCCTAGACTTCCAAGTTTGCTTATCAGTCTTCTATGTGGAATGGTGTCAAAGGCCTTGCTGAAATCCAGGTAGGTCATGTCCACTGCCCCTTCCTGATCCACTTCCCTGGTTACCCAGTCAAAGAACTTGATCAGGTTTGTCTGGAAAGACTTCCTCCCTGTGAAACCATGTTGCTTCAGATCTTGTAAACCAATGACAACAAGATATTCCCAAATCTTTCCTTCAGTAGTGATTCCATTACATTACTCACCGCCGATGTCAGACTGACAGGCCTGTAATGTCCTGCCTCCTCCCTATTTCCACTTTGGTAGAGCGTGACTACATCTGCCCTCCTCCAGTCCCCTTGTACCTCCCCTGTTTCTAATAACAGCTTGAACAGACCTGTAAGTGGTGCAACCAGCTCAGCCCTGAAATCCTTCAGTATCCTGGGTGTATCTCCTCTGGTCCCATTGCCTTGTCTACTTTTAGTGCCATTTGTTCCTAAGAATTCTTTCCACTGAAAAAGGACTTGTGTCCACCTCCTGATCCTTAATGCCCTTGTCCTTTGTCATTGGCTCGTTACCTGTCCTCTCCTCCATAAATACTGAACTGAATTATTTGTTCAATTTGTCTACTTTTTGGTGGTCCTCTTCCACACAAGCCCCTCATTCTCTTTTCAGCTTTACTATCCCTTCATTTGTCGTTCTCTTTTCGATCATGTACCTATAAAATGTTTTATACCCTTTTTTCATTGATTTGGCAGTCTTTTACTCTGTTTGTGCCTTTGCGCTCAACACTGCCTTCCCTGCCTCCCTTTGTTTCTTCTGGTAGCTCTCCTTTTCTCCCCCCTTCTGTGCTTCTTTGTATCTCCTAAATGCTATTTTTTTTTGTTCTTACTTTTTCTGCTGCTTCCGTAGAGAACCATAGTAGTATCTTTTTCCTTTTGCCCTTGCTAATCTGCCTGTTACAGAGAATTGTAATTTTTTCAATGCCCTCTTTTATTTTTGCCCACTGTTCCACTACTCCCCCCATTTTCCCTAGCACTTCTAAGGTGTCCCTCAGGCATTCTCCCATTTTCTTGAAATCGACTTCCTGAAGTCCAGGACCCTGATCCTCGTGTGATTTGATTCTGACCCAGTTCTTATATCAAACCACACTGTAAGGTGATCACTATTCCCCAGATGGTCCCCCACCGTGACATCTGCAGCTCTGTCTCTATTTATCAGTATCAGGTCCAGTAATGCCTCCCACCAGTGGGCTACTGAACTAGATGCCTGAGGAATGCCCCCATCAGGGAGTCCAGGATGTTTCTACTCCTGGCTTTTGCCTCAGCAGGAAGGCTCCAATCTGCATATGGCAGGTTGAAGTCTCCTACTAGCAATGCGTCTCCTCTGCCAGTCATCCTTTGGATTGCTAGCATTATTTCCTTATCCACCTCAACCCCGCACTGGAGGTATGCAGATCACTCCTGTACTTCCCAAACAAAAGGGAAACAAAGAAGCACCAGGAAAAAGTGCGGTGCTTTTGGAGAATACTATGAACTTGAGAGAAATTTAAATCCAAGCACCCGCACAGCCACCTCAAAAAAACACTAGATGATAAAAATCATGTTTATTACAGACCACAAACAGGCACAAAAAAAACAGACTGACGTTTCACTTGGCTGGCTGCCAGAGTCTGAAGAAGCTTGGCAGCTAGCCAAGTGAAACGTCAGTCTGTTTTTTTGTGCCTGTTTGTGGTCTGTAATAAACATGATTTTTATCATCTAGTGTTTTTTTGAGGTGGCTGTGCGGGTGCTTGGATTTAAATTTCTCTCAAGATCACTCCTGTGCAGACAGATTCACCATCCCTCCTCTCTAGAGTGACCCGCAGTTCCTCTTCCCCTCCCTGCTTCCTCTGTATTTCTCTGGCTTTTATATTGTCCCTTACATAAAGAGCCACTCCTCTCCCTTTTCAGCCTACCATGTTCCTCCTGAACAGAGTATATTCTGATATGGCCACTTCCCAGTCCTGAATTTCATTGCACCAGGTCTCTGTGATGGCGATGAAGTCCAGGACTGCTTCTGCCATGGTAGTCTCTAGGTCAGCTATCTTTTTGCTCAGACACACAGTTACACAGAGGGCTAAAGTCGCTTGCACTAGCCAAAGGAGCCTGTTACGTGATGGAGGAGTCAGAGTCTTCTGTCTCCCTTGCATAAATCTACAAATAATTCGAATCCAGCTGTGCTCTCAAAAAATAACAGATTGTGTACAAGTAAAGTGAGCTAGAGTCACTTCTGACCCCAAATTACTGTTATATATTATAAGGCATCATGATGGCTCATTGATTTCAGTTATGGGAAGGAGGAGACATACTGTACACTAGCAGAGGCATGACGTATATTACCATTCATTGGTCTCTACTATTCTTACCTTTTCCCATTATCTTCTGTTCTCCCCATGCTCCTCACCACACTTTTTATCATCCTTTTGTCTCAGCCCTACCCAGAAACAATGCTATCCTTGTTTCCCATTACCACAACTCCTTACCTACTCTTTTCATTATCTGGTTCTTACTGTTCTGTTTGTCACCCTTCCCATCATTGAATTTGCCAGCAGATAATGACTGCTTGACCAACGTAGTCCTCCTATTTTTCCCTGCCTATAGTATAACCGCAGATCCTGCTTGACCTCTGGGCCATTCACCCCCTCTCCCTTTCCATAAGATTCCCTTATACCTATCCCATGCATTCTTAAACCCCACCACTGTTTTCACCCGAAAACCTCTGCTGGAAGACTATTCCAGGAATCCAGCACTCTTTCTCTCAAGAAGTGTTTCCTCACATCTCTTCTGAATCTACCTCCTCCAGCATCTTGTCATGCCTCCTTGTCATTGAGCACCTCTTTTTCTGAAATGTACTTCCCTCTTGGACCTTGTTTATTCCCCTGAGGCATTTAAAGGTCTCTGTCATAACCCCACCTCCAGGGTGCACATATTTAGGTCCTTTAATCTCTCTTCCTAGGGTTTCTGATGTAGACCCTACACTATTTTAGTTGCCCTCATCTGGACCACTATCACTCTGCATATGTCCTCTCTGAGATGTGGTCTCCAGAACTGGATGCAGTCCTCTAGGTGGGGTCTTACCAGCAATCTATACAGAGGAAACACCATCTCTCTCTCTCTTTCTGCTGGTGAAACTACTCCCTATGCACACCAGCATCCAATTTATTCTCCCACCTGCCTTGTCACACTGCCTGGCTAGCTTTAGGTCATCAGATATGATCACCCTCAGGTCTCTTTCTTGTTTGGTGGTCATCATCAGTAACACCCCCCCGACTCCATTTTATATTCTACCTCTGTATTGTTTAATGTGCTTTTTTAAATCTGTTAGGCACCTTGATAATTCTGAAAGGAGCCCTAAAATAAAATTATTATTATTATTATTCTGTACCCAAGTGCATTATTTTGCACTTTTTCACATTAAAACCCAGCCGCTGTACCCTTGACCTCTCCTCAAGCTTTCTCAGTTCACTGCTCATCTTTTCCATCCCCTCCCACAGATTGTCCACCCTATTGTAGAGTTTGATGTCCTTGAGCAGCTTTTTTCCGGAAATGTACTTCCCTCTTGGACCTTGTTTATTCCAATGAGGCATTTAAAAGGTCTCTGTCATACCCCCCCCGGGTGCACATATTTAGGTCCTTTAGTCTCTCTTCCTAGGGTTTCTGATGTAGACCCTGTACTATTTTAGTTGCCCTCCTCTGGACCACTATCACTCTGTATATGTCGTCTCTGAGATGTGGTCTCCAGACATGGATGCAGTCCTCTAGGTGGGGTCTTACCAGCAATCTATACAGAGGAAACACCATCTCTCTCTCTCTTTCTGCTGGTGAAACTACTCCCTATGCACCTCAGCATCCAATTTATTCTCCCACCTGCCTTGTCACACTGCCTGGCTTGCCTTAGGTCATCAGATATGATCACCCTCAGGTCTCTTTCTTGCTTGGTGGTCATCATCAGTAACACCCCCCCCCCCCCCCCCCATTTTGTACTCTACCTCTGGGTTGTTTGATGTGCTTTTTTAAATCTGTTAGGCACCTTGATAATTCTGAAAGGATCCCTAAAATAACGTTATTTTCATTATTATTATTATTATTATTATTCTGTGCCCAAGTGCATTATTTTGCACTTTTTCACATTAAAACCCAGCTGCTGTACCCTTGACCTCTCCTTGAGTTTTCTCAGTTCACTGCTCATCTTTTCCACCCCCTCCCACAAAGTGTCCACCCTATTGCAGAGTTTGATGTTATCCATAAAGAGACAGACCTTCCCTTCTAGCTCCTATGCAATGTCACTTACAAAGACATTAAAGAGGACTGGTCACAGTACTGATCCCTGAGGCACCCCACTGGTCACCCTACCTTCTTACAAGTAAACTCCATTTACCATCACCCTCTGCTGCCTATCCATTAACTGATTTCTTACCCAGTTTATAACCTTTGGACCCATTGAAAAGCTACCCAGCTTACTTACTAATTTCCTATGTAGAATGTTGCCAAACACCTTACTGAAATCTAGGTAGGCTACATCAATGGCTCCACCCTGATCTAGTTCCTTGCTCTCTCAGCCAAAGAACTCTGTCAGGTACACTTGACATGACCTCCCCACCCACATGAATCCCACTGGTTTCAAGATATTCCCAATGTTTTCTTTCAGCAGTGATTCCATTAACTTTCACACCACTGAAGTCAGACAGACAGGTCTATAATTTCCAGCCTCATCCCTACTATTACTTTTATGAAGTGGACTATAGCTGCCCTCCTCCAGTCATCTGGGATCGCTCTTGTTTCCAATAAGCTGTTTAATAAGACTGTCAGAGGTGCAGCCTGTGCCTTCCTGAGATACGCTTTCCCCTATCTTCCCCATCTATCCCTACTTGTTAAGACATGCCTGTTCCCCAGCTACTTCATTTCCTCTCTGATAAAGAGCTAGTTTCAAATCCTCAGTATATTACTTATAACAGAGTTTGGCAGCTTGCATAAAAGTTGACTTTGGGTTACCCCTAGGAAGTTTTGAGTTGTGTCTGCACCATACTGCCTGCAGAGCCAGCTTTAGTTCTGTTGGTACCTGAGGACTGGAGGAGGGCAGATATGATTCCCCTTCACAAAAGTGGGAGCACGGCAGAAGCAGGAAACTACAGACCTGTTAGTTTAACCTCAGTGATAGGGAAAATGATGGAATCACTTCTGAAGGAAATAATTGTCAAGTATCTAGAGGTCAGAGGGGCACAGGACCCTAGGCAGCATGGATTCACAGCGGGAAGGTCTTGCCTGACAAATCTGATAGATTTCTTTGACTGGGTGACCAAAGTAGTAGATCAGGGAGGGGCTGTGGACATGGCCTACCTAGACTTTAGCAAGGCATTTGACACAGTCCCACACAAAAGATTAATATACAAGTTAGCCAGCCTGGGAGCAGGTCCCAAGATGACAGCCTGGGTAAAGAATTGGCTGGAGAATAGGACACAGAGAGTGATAGTAAATGGAGTCCACTCAGAAGAAAGGAGGGTTACTAGTGGGGTACTGCAGGGTTCAGTATTAGGACCGGTCCTCTTCAATGTCTTTATAAGCACATTGCGGAAGGACTGGAAGGGAAAGTATGTCTCTTTGCAGATGACACTAAGATCTGCAACAGAGTTGATGCACAGGGTGGGGTGGAAAGGATGAGAAGGGACTTGGCAAGGTTAGAGGAATGGTCAAATGTATGGCAGCTTAGATTCAATGCTAAGAAGTTCAAGGTAATGCACCTGGAAACAAAACCCAGGAGAAGAGTACACAATGGGGTGAGATACTAACAACAACAAAATGGAAAGGGACCTGGGGTAGTCATATCAGATGACCTAAAGGTGGGCAAGCAATGTGAGAGGGCAGCAAGGAGGGTGGGGGTTACTGGGATGCATAGGGAGAGGCATCACCAGTAGAAAACAGGAAGTTATTATCATCCCTCTGTACAGACAGCTAGTGAGACCCCATCTGAGTACTGTGTGCAGTTCTGGAGACCCAATCTCCGCAAAGACATAGACAGGTTGGAAGCTGTCCAGAGGAGGGCAACTAAAATGGTGCAGGGTCTGCACCGGAAGACATATGAAGAGAGACTTAAGGAGCTTAATATGTGTAGCCTCGAGGAAAGGAGGGAGAGGGGGGACATGATAGAAACTTTCAAGTGCCTCACGGGAATCAACAAAGTCCAAGAGGGTAGCATCTTTCAAAAAAAGAGGTGTGCAAGAACAAGAGGGCACAATTTGAAGACAGAGGGAGGGCGGCTCAGAGGTAATTTAAGGAAGTATTTTTTCACAGAGAGGGTTGTGGATGCATGGAACGACCTTCCAGAGAAGGTTGTGGAGTCAAGATCAGTGGTGGAATTCAAGCATGCATGGGACAGTCATAAGGCAATTCTAGGGTGTGGGGGTAAGAAGAAGTAGGCTGCTGGTTAACTAGGATCTGCAGCTTATCCAGTTGGTAGGGAAATGGGCAGACTGGGTGGGCCAAGCAGTCCTTATCTGCTGTCAAATTCTGTGTTTCTGTGTTTCTGTGTTGATCCTACCTTCTAACATAAGACTGCTAAATAAAGAAGTAATGAATACTGTTCATAAGCTAGGGAGAGTACAGATTTTAAAGATGTCTTTGCCAGAGCCAGTTTCAGAATAACAGTAAGTTAAGGTCATAATGGATGCTGTCATGTTCACCATCCACACTTCATAAATAGGGATGAAAAAGATATGCTGTGAAAACAAGTATCAAATTAGAGGGATTCCTTACCTATACTACTGCCAAGAGTATCTGTTGACTCCCTTGACAATCAGAAGTTTGTCCTGCACTGTCCACATGTCCACTGTGTCTGCTGGTAGGTTGTTCTATAGAAACAAAATAAAAACATGGGTAATGATGGCAAAAAAGACCAACAGTCCATCCAGTCTGTCCAAGTTCTCTGTTTAGCCCAGGACCCACTGTTCTTCCACAGTCTGAGCCCTCCCATCCCCACTCCTCTCCATTCTCCTCCATGATTCTGATGCTCCAAGAAACCACTGTACAGTTCATTCTGTCCCATTCACACTTAAAACTACTAATGGTTTTCACACCCAACACCTCAGTTGGCAGCCTGTTCCATGGCTCCACCACCCTTTCTATAAAATACTACTTCCTCACATCCCTCATGAACCTCCCTCCTGTTAGCTTCCACTCATGACCTTATGACTGCGAGCTGGCATTCAAATTTAATAGCTCTCTGCAGTTCACCCTGTTAATTCCTTTTAGGAATTTGAAGGTCTGTATCATTTCTCCACTCTCCCTTCTGGTCTCCAGTGAGTATGTGTTCAGTGCCTTGAGGCACTCCTCATAGGATATGCCCTGTGGGTACTGATTCATTTTTGTTACCCTGCACTGCAGCATCTCTAGCCTATCCCTATTCTTCCTGAGGTGAAGACCCCAGAACTGGGTACAATACTCTAGATTTGGCCTCATCAATGATCTATACAGGGGAAGTATTACCTGCCTTTTTCTGCTATGAGTACCCCTCTGGATTATGCCAACTATTCTATTTACCTTCCTATAATCCTTGTTGCACTGGCTCAATTACTTTAGGGAGTTAATGATTTTAACTACAAGGTCTCATCCCTGAGCCACAGTATCAAACCCTCATCCAGTACTCTGTCCTGGGGTTCTTGTTCTCTAGGTGCATAACCTTGTACTTTTTGGCATTGAATTTCAACTGCCAAATCCTTGACTACCCCTCCTGAATTTATAAGTCTCTCTGCATTTCCTTTATTCCCTTGTCACTATCCATCCTCCCATAAAGCTTAGAGTCATCTATGAAGAGACACAGACTGTCCCAGATCCCCTCACCAATGTCACTGATGAACATGTTAAACAATACCAGAATCAGTACAGACCCCTGTGGAACCTTGCTCATAACCTGTCTTACTTCTGCTTTAACCCCATTGACCACTGCCCTCTGCTGCTTTCCTTTTAGCCAGTTACCTACCCAGTTTACTATGACCTTATCCACACCCAGATTCTCCATCTTCCTTAGCAAATGTCTGTGGGATACTGGTCAAAAACTTCGCTGATGTCAAAGTAGAGCAAATCCACAGTGTGGCCCCTAACTAATTCCCTCATCATCCAGTCAGATGACACTATCAGGTTAGTCTAACAAGACTTCCCTGTCATAAATCCATGTTGTTTACTATCCTGGAGACCATTGCTCTTGAAGTAGTCCATGGGATCCTCTTTGACCAGTGACTCCATAAGTTTTCATACAATAGAGGTAAAACTGATAGGTCTGTAGTTTCCTGCTTGTTCCTTGTCCCCCATATGCATACAGCAGAACTATGTCTGCCACCCTTCAATCCTTCAGAACCACAGATCTACAAGGGGATTGGCCAGCTCCACTGTCAATCTCCTGATTATTCTTGGATGCATTCCATCTGGACCTGGGGCCTTATTAATCTTTAAGGCTGCCAGCCCTTTCAGGATCCTTTCACTAGCAAATGCTGGCTGCTTCATCTCTGGGACCCCCTTAATGGCTGCTTGGATGCCAGTTTCTGGCAAGGACTCACCTTCTGCCCTAGTGAAAACTAAACAAAAATAATTATTAAGGATGGTTGTCTTTTGCCCCTCTGATTCACTCACCTTATACCTCTCTGTTAGTCTCACAGTTCCCACTCCTTTTTCCCTTTTTCACTAATATACCTGAAGAACAGTTGTTTTTCCATTGTTAACCCCCTCAGCGAAATGCAGCTCTGTGTCTGCCTTTGCCTCCCTAACTACCCTCTTTGCCTCCCTATTTTTCAGCAAATATTCTCCCCTTCTTCCTCTCCCTACTTTTTTTTTATATTTGTAGAAAGCCTTTTCTTTGCCCTCACCACTTCCCCGACCATTGCCAAGAACCATAGCAGTCTCCTAAACCTGTTCTTTTTTGTACCATTCTCATGCATAACTCAGATGCCCCAAGTTCCACCCCATCAATGTAGCCCTCCCCTACTAACTTATCCTTGTTCATTTCCTTCAGACTGTTGAAGTCTGCCCTTCTAAAATGAAGGACCTCAGCTCTCGATTGCAGTTTACCAGATCAGAAGTCTAGTTCAAACCAAACAGATGTATGGTCACTGTTCCCTAGTGGCTCCTCTACTACCACAGCTCCTACCACCTGTTAGTTGGTGAGCACCACATCGAGAACTGCGGTCTGCCTGGTGGGCTCCTTAACTAACTGTACCAGCAGACAGCCCTGGAATGTATCCAGCAAGACCTGGATTCTGGCTTTCCTGGACACTAGAGCATCCCAGTCAATATCTGGCAGGTTCAGATCATCCACCACCACTACTTCTCTTTAGCTACTCCTCTTTCCAATTCTTCACTGAGCTTTCTGTTCTTCTCCTTCTCTTGCCCCAGTAATCTTTAGATCACCCTCAAGCACAATTTTTTTCTTGAGGCTACTGTGAGTTGAGGCCAGAGTGACTCAGTCTCCCCATTACTACCCTTGATGCACCCATCTTCGGCCACCCCAATGCCTTCCTTGATAAAAAAGAATAATCCTCCCCCTCTACCTGTTCCTCTATCCCTCCTGAACATCGAGTACCCATGGACCTTCAGTATACAGTTGTTATTTTCTGAAGGCCAGTTTGCTGTTATGGCCACAAGCTTCACCTCAGTGTCTGCCATCAGTGCCTGGAGCTCCTGGCATTAAGGCACACCTCCTTCCATCTAACCCACAATCCTGCTTTGCTACTATCCTTGTGCTTCGTATGTCATCTCATCCCTTGTTTTTCTTGGTGCTCGCACCCTTTGCGTTCCCTCTCTCCAAAGTTCATTCACCTTGTCCAGTTAGGGGCATAGATTTCTTTTTACCTGCTGTGCTACTACAAGCCCCTAGCTGTGGGGGACTATTTGCTAGGATCCCCTTCCTGTCATCTGCCAATGAGGTTCCCCTAGCCCCAGTCTCCCTTGCACGCAGTTTAAACATCCGATATGGAGATCAAAATTCTGCCCCAGTGCGTAGGCCCACCTCTCATCAAGTGAACTCCATCACCCTTGAAAAGCCTCCTGTCCCAGAAGTCCCCCAATACCCCACAAAGTGATACCCCTTATACTTACACCATCCATTAAACTCTTTTATTACCTCCCTCCTTATCCTAATATGGTTTCCCTCTGTGCCCCACACAGAGAGGACTTTAGAAAAGGCCAGTGAGGCTGAGTGTGCTGCCAATCTTTCACTCAGTCTATGAAAGTTTTGCTTTACCATCTCCACTGACTGGTTGACCAGATCATTGGTACCGAGGTGTACCAGCACCTTCAGCTCCCCCTGCTCCCTCTCTACCATCCTCCCTATCCTGTCTACATCCAGGATGGCAGATACTCCAGGAAAGCACCGGACCATCTCCTTGCCACCCATCCCCACTCCACTACCATCTGTACTCCCTTACCATTAAATCCCTGACCACTAAGACTCTCCTTTCAAACTTGCTTCCTTTGTGTGCCATCAGGTTACCCTGCCCTTTCCCATCTAATGTCTCAGAGACACTCCCCCCCCCATGAAGAGTCAGATGTCTGAACCTCCTCTGGACGTGTGAAGCTATTTTCCATCTGGATGTTCAGGGTCTGGAAAACCTCCTTGTGGCTAATCCTGCTTACCTTCCCTGTCACCCTCCCTACCACACTCCAACCCCCTGGACCAGTGGGTCTCTGGGGGAGTGGGGATGTGAAGGGTGGGCTCCTGCTGAGCTGATGACACAGCAGAGATATTTTTACCCCGCTGCTGCCATCCAATCCTGGAGCTCTGCTGAAGTCCTGCAGATGGGGCAATGCCCCACTCCTTCAGAGCATATCCATAGGGAAGTGCACCCCACAGCCAGCACAACTGACTGCCTCATCTCTAAACCCCATCACATACAGAGCTGTTCTAATCAGACATGTAATTTAACTCGAGAGTTCACACAGTAGCAGTGTGACTCTAAGGCTCTGCTATTGCACATAAAAGATGGATAACAAAAATTACCTTGTAGAGCTCACCCAGATAGGGTGTTGCTGCAGGTTTAATTATAGCTCAAACTAAAGGAGTTAACACTATCTCATAGGGCTCACACAGGTAGGGTGAATGTGTAGGCTTAGTTATAGCACAGAAAACTGTATTTAACACTCCCTTGTAGTGCTCACCCAGATAGGGTGTGACTGTAGGCTTATCTATAGCACAAAAAACTAGAGTTAAGCTACCTAGTAGTGTTTACCCAGAGAGGATGAAGCTGTATGATTTAACTATTAGCACAAAACAACCTTGCCTATAAAACATTCACTAGCTATAGCAAAACACTTCTCTGCAAATAAACTTCACAATAACTTGTAAATGTAGTATACTCCTCAATCTATTACAGTTATTTGAATACATACAGTTTACCTGGGGTGAGACGGGCTGAGTTCCTGGCTGCTGGCTGTTTCACTGGTTGACTCCTGGCAGACTCCTATAATGTTCTTTGCACTCGGTCCTTAGCACAAAGGACCATTTATTTTATTTAGAGTCTAGGATTACAAGTATATTTGAGACAAGGATCTTTTATAAAGGTTCCACGTCAATTGAGGTACAATACAAACATTACACAGAGTTGAGAAACAATGCAGAAATGCTGTATAGACATTTTTTAGCAGCTGAAATATGTCACATTTAGGGAAAGTGGGTACCAGAGGGGGCAGGGTAGACAGAGGTAGCTGAGGCTTGGAATGGACACAAAAAGAGAGATGCAAGCTTGGGCATTTGTCAAGCCTCAAAAAGGTGCTTGGGGGGTAGGGGGCAAAAACAGGAGGGTAGGCTGTAGGATGAGGCAGAGAGGGGGTAGGAGTAGAAGTGCTAGGGGGGAGATCAGATTATGAGGGACAGTCGCAGGAGCTAGAGGCAGCAAGGTGGAGGTGATGGTTGGCTTTGAATGGGCCTAGCTTTTGTAGAGAGGTGATGTCTTTGTTGAGTCCATTAATCCAGCTAGGAGCTCTGTGTGCAAAGGATCTTTGACCCAGTGTGGTGCAGCACTGAGGAATGTGCAACATTTGATTTTCTGAAGCCCTGGTGAGGTAGGGGTTGCGTGCTGTATGGAGAAGAGTTTGGACTCTGGGGGAGCAAGATTTAGCATAATTTTCTTGGCCATTAGACAAGTTTGGTACTTGATACAGTTTGATAATTGGAGCCACCCTGTTTGGGCATAGAGGTCACACGTATGGGTGAGATGGTGGAATCCTGTGATGAGTCGGCAGGATTTGTTTAGGGCCAAGGATAAGTGCCTGAGGGCTGTGTCAGTTGCAGAGCCAAAAATAATCAGACCATAGTCGATTAGCGAGACCACCGAGTTCTGAACTGCTATCTTTAAGGCATCCGAGGTTAGGCATTGCCTGTGCCTGTAGAGGAGACCAATGCATGTGTTTACAGCTTTGGCGATGCTATCTATGTGGATGCTGTAGGATAGGTTGCTGTCTATGGTGATTCCCAGATATTTAAAGGAGTGAACCTGTTCAAGGACAGCACCAAGGAAGTGTGTAATATTAAGGGGGTGAAGCCTATGTTTGTTGTGGGGTCCACAGAAAAGCATTGACTTGGTTTTCTTATAGTTGAGAACCAGCTTTTGACTACTAAACCATGTTTTAATGGAGGTGATGCCCTTCTGAAGCTTATTTTGGAGTAGGTGGGGGTCCTGTTGGGTGGTGTGAATGACAGCAACGTCAGCATAGAATAAGATTTGTTCCAGACAGGATTGTGGAAGATTGTTCAAAACAGGCTGAAGAGGAGTGGCCTGAGAATGGATCCCTGGGGGACTCCTGAGCATATGGGTCTAGCATCTGAGAGGACATCAGAAATGTTCATTATTCGGGAACGGTTTTCCAGGTAGCTCTTAAACCAAGTTGTGGACTCCGGGGACAGCCCAGCTTTTAGGAGTTCTGTGAGGAGAATTCGATGATGGACAGTGTCAAAAGCCTTGGTCAGGTCTATGAAGACCAAACCAGTGAGGTAATTATTGTCCAGGGAGTTGTGAACTGCTCCTGTGAATTCAAGGAGGGCAGATGTGGTGCTGTGGCCTTTTCTGAAGCTGTGCTGTTGTTTACCATAGCATGGAGAACTGCTTAGGACATACGCACTGAAGAGAAGGCTTGCTTGTGCAAGGAGCTATGGAGAACACTTTCTGATTGGCTGTTAAAGCATGTGGAGGCACAGCTTCGGACATGATTGGCTGCTTTTAGTGCTCCTTCTCAAGTTGGAGCTGATGATTCCAAGAGCACTATGGCAGGGACTGGCAGCTGGAATACAGCTGGGGACCTATGGATGCTGTAGTGCTTAGGGGAGGGTGTTTTCAACAGCTGAACCCTCATGGACCACAGAGGACCCTCGGCAGCAGGCAAGTGTATAGTTGTGATGAACAGCTCAGTATTTCAATCCACAGGGATCTTTTACATGTAAAAGAGCAAGGGAGGGTGCCCTCTGATTTGCTGTAAAAGCCTCTGGAGGTGGGGCTTCAGGACCACTTAGCTGCTTTCAATACTCCTTCTCATGTACTGAAGCAGTAGGTAAGGCTAGAGGGATGTTGGGGTGTATTAGTAGGGATATCACAAGTCGTAAGAGGGAGGTAATAATCCCTCTTTACAAGGCACTGGTTAGGCCTCATCTGGAGTACTGTGTGCAGTACTGGAGACTGCACCTGCACAAGGACAGTAACAAAATGGAGACAGTCCAGAGAAGGGCAACCAAAATGGTGCAGGGACTGCATTAGAAAACATATGAGGACAGATTAACGGAGCTCAATATGCATACCCTAGTACAATGGAGGGAGAGCGGTGATATGATCAGAACATTCAAACATCTTAAGGGCATTAACAAAGTGAAAGAGTCTAACATGCTTCAATATAAGAAAAATAGCAGGACAAGAGGACACAGCATGAGATTAGAGGGAGGCTGATTAAGGGGTAATGTGAGGAAGTTCTTTTTCACAGAAAGGGTGGTGGATGCATGGAACGGCCAACCCCAGGAAGTGGTGGATATGAATACAGTTCAGGGCTTGAAACAGGCATTGAATAGGCATAAGGGAGCAATACAGACAAGTATTACTAGATAGGCTGTTTACAGCGTAAAGGACTGGCACATTCACGTGGTAGAAAAAAATGGGCAGACTGGATGGGCCTTGTGGTCCTTATCTGCTGTCAACTTCTATGTTTCTATATGTTGGAGCTGATGATCCATGGAAGTCTATGGAATGAACTAGTGGTAGGTTCAACACCCAGGTAGAAAAACTGCATCTTATCATTAATCCAGAATTTACTATCCCTATACATCAGGGTGTGTCCACAATTCCTGCTGGAGGACACCACAACAAACATCTCCAACTATTCATTCTTATTGATATCCATGACTATGCGAAAGACAGAGATTATGTCCCGTCTCAGACTTTTCTCCTGAGTAAACATGTTAATAACCTCCATCATTTCCTTATAGCTTTTGTTCACCATTCTGATGCTCATTTTGGTGACCTGCATTGCATTCTCTTAACTACTTAAATGTTCTTGTTGTATCGAGGAATCAAGTTTAACATGCAGTACTTCAGATGGGGCCTGACCAAGGCTTTGTAAAGTGGCAGGATTACTTCGACTGTTCTGTTGGTCACCTTCATTGGACACAATCAAACATTCTGTAGACCCCTTGACTGCATCTGATCTCTGCTTGTCCTGCTTTTGCCCCATGTCTATTAAGACCCTCAGATTCTTCCTCTCTGACCTGCAGCCTTAGACAGCATAATAAGGTAACATTTCAGCTAATGTGGTACCCTGAAGGTACTGCGGTAAGTGAGAAGTGCTGTTATGAAGTACCTTAATGTGGTAAGCTAGCCTACGGTAGAAAAGCAAAAGATTGTGATGGTTGCCATGTCCCTTTTAAATAAGGATGATGCAAAGTTTTACTTTCTCAGTGAAGTTCCGGTGAAGCTGTGAAATTCGCTTTGCAAAAAACTTCATAAATTGCCCACTTTGTAATAGCTTTTACTGGGGAATGGGCACTTTTAAGGGGAAGTCGGGCAAAACTTTGCCAGCAAATTTGCATGACGTCACTTGAAAAGTGTCACTTTACCTGCTGAAAACTTTGCAATGTTTACAATTTGCACTTTGCAAATTTGGCAGACATTGCAAATTAATTCATAAAGTGTAACTTGCCAACTTTGCACATCTGTACTTGTAAATAGCAATACCCATATTGTATGTACAATGATGACACACAAACGATTTATGGGTTGTGTTCTAATCAACCCCTCAACTTTGTCTTGTGGCTCCAACACCTGTCTCAGGGTTTACTAGAGCACAGCCCACACATTGTTATATGCTCTTTCTTATGTAATTTACCATGAGAGAGATGAAACTCTCAAACACAAAAACAGAAGTAGTGCATTTAGTGAGACTCCAATAGGTGCACAGTACCTGGGACAATGTAAAATCGGCAACACATACTATCTACACACAGGCAGCATAGAGTAGGTAAGCACCTTTAGTTCACTTGCATTTTTCTTACGTAAATGTTTTACAGAGTCACACTGACTACCACCACCAATTCCAAAATTCACAATGTGTGGTCACAGTCCCTACGCAGGTAAAAAGTGGTCTCCCTCACACAAAAGCTGTCATTTAAATCCACAACATTTTCAAGTTTCAGAGTTGAGTAGCCAGAATTACAAGGAACAGACTTGCTATGGACCACCCACCCAAACACATGTAGAAAACCACACCCTAACATTTCAATGTTATCAAGTGACGTGCTCCTCAGAGATGAAACTGCCTCTTTGTAGGGCTCTGACAAGGCCACAGCTGGAGCACTGTGTGCAGTTATGGTTGCCATGGTAGGAAAAAAAGGATATTGTAGCAATTGTAAGGCTACATCAGAGAGCAAACACAATGATTAAGGTGATGGAGAGGTTAAGCAATAAGGAACGCTACACAATTCAACAAAGCATACAGCAAGAAAAACAGGATGAGAAGGCCTTCTCAAGCAGAAGAGGTAATCCTGCTACTAGACTACTCAGTGGTCAGGCCTCACTTAGAATTCAGTGCCCAGTTTTGGAATCCACACCTAAAGAAGGACAGGGACTGCTCCGAGGCCATTCTTAGAAGATTAACAAAGATAATCTATGGCCAGAAGGGTTGATCTTATCAGGAAACATTGGATGACCTCTCTAGAGACCAGAAGAGAGAGGGAAAATGATTAAAACCTTCAAGTATCTCAAAGGCATCACAGAGTGGACTGACAGTGGCTATTTAGGCTCAAGGAAAGAAACATCATGAGGATGTCCAATCTGAAGCGGGAGAGGAACAAATGCAGAAGGGAAACAAGGAAGTACTCATTCACAGAAAGGGTGGAAGACAAATAGAACAAACTGCTGCAGGAACTGGTTAGTGTGCAGATGGTGAATGAGTTAAAGCATGCTGGCACAGACTTATGGTACTGGGAGGGGGGACTCAGAGGGGAGGAGTGGGAAAGGATGGTGAGGGGATCCAGTTCTGGAGGTTGCACCTCAGAAAGGACACAGACAAGGTGGAGGCAGTTCTGAGAAGGACAATTAAAATGGTTCAGGAGTTTCATTAAAACACCTACAGTATAAGGAGAGACTGAATGATCTCAACATGTACACCCTGGAAGAGAGGAGAACAAGAGGGGACATTATAGAGACCTACAAATACCTTACATGGATTAACAGAGTGCAGGACAGAAGTCTCTTGCAAATGAGAAGGAGCACCAGGAGCAAAAGGCATATGATGAAACTGGAGGGGGGAGGAGTTTAGGAGAGATGTGAGGAAGAACTACATCACTAAATGAGTTGTAGATGCCTGGAACAGACTACCAAAGAAAGTGATGGAGGCAAAAACAGTAGGTGGTTTCAAACATGCATGGGATAGACATAGGAGCATATTAAGAAATAGGTAGGAAGGAGGGAGGGTCACCCGAGAGCAGGTAGGGTCTGTGAAGATAGACTTGATAGCGACCATCTGGACAGTCTGGGTGGGCCCAGCAGTCATTTTCTGCCAACAAATTCAGTGTTTCTATGAGGGGTAAGGGACCAGGGATAGAGAGAATTCTGCAATCAGATATGGTCTGGCCAGTAATAGACTGGTTCCTTGACCCAAGCTAGGGACTGCACAGATTGGATGAAACATTGGCCTCTGTCCACATTATGTAGGTTTCTAGGTATCTATCCTGGTAGGCTAGGTATACTTTCCATGGAGGAAAAAAGTCAATGGCTCTCCATAGTCAACCAACAGGGGTTACATGACTATGGGGTATCCCATAATCCCCTTCCCAAGATCCAAGCACCATGACTCGCAGATCCCCTTGGCTCACATGACAACTTTTCATTCTGCAATGCATCTTGAAATTTTTTACTAAAGAAAATCAGGTGTCAGCAGGAATTAATAATAAAAGTTAGCATAAGTGTTCAGTTTTAATTCCAATATGCTTATTGGGCCATATTCACAAATGGTGTCGATGGGTTATGTGCCACGTAAACCCGGTGAATAGCCCATCCGCACCTGGCCGTGTACACTATGCCACCTGCATGCCATGCATGAGCCCGGTATGTCTTCCCACACATCTGGTACACTGGCCAAATGTGCAACTCCATGTGGGGGCAGACTGGGGACAGGCACGGGGGGGCACGGTAGCACTCCACGCCATTCACAATGGCATGGGTGCCTTGTGCTGGTGGTGACTGCTATGCCTTCTGGAGGCAGCCATAACCCCGGATGCCGCTGCTGTGATCGGTGGGGGTTGTGGGGGTCAACGGACCCCTCAATCTGTCTGCCTCTGGCTGTGGAGAACATTTGAGAGGATGTGGTATGTGCAGTTGGGGTCCCCCACACCTCAGTCCACTGTCTGCCTACATGCCCATTGGCAACATAGTGGCCAATGGGCAGAAGTGATCCAGTAGAGGTCCCGGTCAGGGCTGCCAAGTGGCTGTGCGGCCTGGTCCACAGCTCCACACCAGACCACCCCCATGTAGCTGTACAGCGGGAGGGCTGGGCAGTGTATTGGAGCCAGATAGGGACCGCTGTTCATGAATGTGGTCCCCACACAGATCTCCAGGGGGTGCAGAGCTGTGTGTGGTGGGAAATGTGCGAATCATGCATATCCCCCCACTGTATGTGAATAGTGCCCAATGTGCAGAGCACTATTTGTCTTTTATTTTCTTTTTTAATCCAGCTTTATTTCCATGCAAGCTACTACATTTCTAAACCTGTTTAGGCTACACATAAATCTGGGGACAACTTCATAGATTCATACAGAACAAATGCTCTCACAAGATTGCACTGTAGTTTAAAATAAGAAGCTGACATGAAATTTGGGGGATTTTGTTTGTTTGTTTATTTGTTTGTTGAATTTTGTTGACCTGGTAAGCCCACTGGGCCTAGAAGTCCCTTTTTCAGGGGTGACTGGGAGGAGGGGGATACAGATGGCAAGCAACTGAAACTGAACCAGATTAAGCTGTTGGTGGTATTTTTAGTGAATTTATACACAGAAAAAAGCCAAAAAAACTTGCACACTAGGTGCACAAACTCTGTGACCACAATTTTACTTGTTAAAGTGCTTTTTTATTGCTCATCATTAAAAGAGTTCACAGAGAACAGGACACTTCCCACAGCCTGACAAAAAGGACAAAAAAGAAGGTGTTTGTGCACCTAGTATGCAAGCCTTTTTGGCTTTTTCATTGATAGATTTTGGCAAATGCACCTTTTTTGTTGACAAGCTTTTTCTGTATACAGGATTTGTACAAAGCACAAATAAACTTATTCTCACCTCTGATGACATTTTGTTTATCAGCAGTAGTGTGCAAAAAAACATAGATACAGTTACAAATAATACTTGAATATACCAAGTTTAGTTGACCACCTGAAGAAGCTCTTGTGAACAAAGGACCAGGGCTTGGATGGATGCATACAGTATTGGTTGTTTTATAAACTTGGTATATTCAAGCATTATTTGTAATTATATCTTTGTTAATTCTGCATGGCTGTGTCCTGCCTGGCTGGCCTCCAGAAATGTATCTGGTCCTACCATGGTAAGCACTGGTTGTTTTTTTTTTTGGACATCTAAATAGACCTGCCCTATGTAGATATCACTAGTGTTTACACTGCCACTGCATTATGACAGTGGTTCCGCTCTCATGTATAGAGCACTGCACTGAAGTTGTCTCAAGCACGTTCACACACAGGAGGACTGGAGCAGTATAGTTAGCTCTTTTTTATTATTAAAAGCTGTGTTTACATGGCCACTCAGCTTACCATGCTCTCTAGCTCCACTGGTCTCTTGACGTGGTAGAGGGCTGCCGGTTCTGACCGCCAGCCAGTCACAGTACTGACCACCATCCCCAACAGACCATGTTATGTCAGAGTGAGAGGCACAACCAGTCCACATGGCTGCTTAAGCTGCTTGCTCTTCTCAGCATCTCCAACCTGAGAAAGGATCTGAGAGCGCCGCACCAATTGACTTACCATGATTGGGTAAGTGACTACTCTGAAGACTTTGCACCAGAGCAACACAAGTGCTCAAGTTGCTGCAGTGCAAATGCAACTGAGTAAATGAGCCTAAAAACGATCCCTCCTTCTGTGTGCTCTTTCCTGTGACCCCTGACCTAAAGGCAACCTGCACCACTACAGAGCTGGGGTGTGTCTGTTCACACAGTGATATGAAATTCCCACAGTGTTTGTGCTCCCCAGTTGAGTTCTGTGGCACTACGATCCTGTCCATACTGATCCATCAGGAGTGGATTAGCCAGTCTGCTGTACTTGCAACAATGCAGAGGCCTAAGTGTAAAAGTGTCTCTTGTATGTAATATGGCAAGAAAGCAGCAGGAAACTGGCTGGTTAGTAAGGTAGGAAGCTGCATACCATTCAATCCTTTATCCCCCAAATGTGGGACATTTACCCTCAAAATGTGGGAAACAGAGGCAAAAAGTAGGATAAGTCATAAAATCTTACAAATACAATAGAAGCACAGAATACTGTAGCAGTGTTTTCATGTCATAGAGTTTGCTATTCTTTGAGCAGCACAGTGTTGATTCATGATAGTTTTTGCTTTTAAATGTTGATTTAAAATGTGTCGCAGTACTCTCTCCATGAGGAATGGAAGGAATGGTGCCTCCCCCTCACTGGGCCAACATACTACAGAAGTGAAGCCCTCTGAGGAAGGTGGGTAGGGTACATCACTCTGCAGCTTTCCTGCAGTCAGACATGGTTGGGGTTTGGAGGAAATCATTGACAGGACCCCTAGTGACCCTGGTTAGATGCTACAATGCACTCTAGCAGTGTTAAGGTTGGGAGAGAAAAAGTTGAAAATGTGGCCTTGGAATAAAGCAAGAGAAGCCTCTTTATTCATTTATTTAATTCACTGAGTTTTTAGAAGATTCAGTCATGCTTTATGCACCCCAAACTATAACAAGCTGCCAAACTGCTACAAAAAACTTTCTGACAGCTTACTTATTAGAATATTGTCACACCAGGATAAAGACCTACTGTAGTTTACAAAGGGAATCCAGGGGGATCCAAGCAGTAGATGCCCAGTAGCTACAAAATGGAGACTGACAGACAGAGATAAATTATGCACAAAGTGGGAGACAGTGTGTGGAAAACATAATACAAAATCACATGCTGTCTGCAGTAAAAGTGATATGCACATTAATATACATTTGAACTCTTGTTACCCTAGACCATTGTGATTAATTCTGGTCAAAACAAGAGCTGCAAGGGATGGGTTAGAGGTAGGGACTTGAACATGATGGATCCTTATTTTGGTTTTACTGTTGCATAGCAGAGCCGTGCTGTGGTATTTTGATTACATCAGTAGAAAAAGGGGACTCTGGAATGTCTGGAATGTTTGGGAATGTAGCACCCCCTGTATCCACCCAAGAAGAGGACTTGCTCTCCGTGTCTTCTCCATTCAGTTCAGTGCAGTTTTCTCCGTCCCCATCCCCCCTCCCGCTGCACTATTTTCTTTCTCCCAATCCTGATGCCTACTTTGATCTGATATCTCTGTAAATGAGAAAGTTCCATTCCACACTAAGAACTTTCCCATTTACAGTGAAATTACATCAATGTAGCCAGCAGGCTCAGAGTCAAACATCAGTGCAAGAGGGCTAAAACATAAAAAGATAAGCATTTTATTCCAATGTCAAACAGTAAGAAGAACATGTGCCCCAGTTGTACTTTGTTTCCTTGGCAAGTAGGAAGCAATGCATTCTCTTGGTACCGAGAGTGGGACCCAGTGACTGGCAATGAGGTGAGTGAGGGCTCAAGGTGGCATAGTTTATTGGAACCAATATGGCAGTTTGGAAAGACCTGGGGCAGGGAATGGGTCCTGATGTGGGGTAAGAGTGCCCGTTGGCCACCAAGGCTGCAGTCAACTTAGAGCAGACTATCCATTCTCATCCTTTTTTTTTTTAAATAAAATACGTAACACACCAGCTGTAGGTGTGCTTGCCATCCATCACTGTCTCTGAGAAGTGGAGGGCCACACAGCTGAAAGTTAAGTGCATTGTGACACCATCTGACATCAGACTAAAATTAACAGAGCAAGAGGTGGGAAAACCGGGCAATCTGGAGAAGGCACCACATTACTGGTGCAGGCTCCTGCTATGGAAGTTGTCAAACCCCAACATTTAGAAACAGAACCGGAGCACAGTAGCACACTTATTTAAACCTCCTGATACTCCTTATGGAGTAATCTTCAAGGCCATAAAAGTATATGGACAGTGCAATGTTTATTTAGGAGAAAGTGTACAAATTGTGCAAGCAGTGCAAAAGCAGACTTACTGAATTACTGTAACAGTATTTAGGACCAAGACTGCTTGGTGTGTTCTGGACTCATGTACCTCTTGTGGTAGTGGCAAGGATCTGCAGTAAGCAACGACTGATAGTGGTTGCCAAGGCAGCGAGCCCTGGCTGCACACTGGGTTAGGTTGCTGTGCTCATGGGGGTTGCTGTATCCTGGCATTACAGTGCTGGAGCTGGAATGGTTCAAGGGACTTTGGAGCTGGGACAGCATTTGGTTACCACACTTGGGACTTTAAACTGGCCGTTGGCTCAGCAGCTCTCACAGTTCAGTGAGAAATGGAGGCTTCAGTGGCGGTGCTGCTGTCAGCAGATGCAAAGGGCTATGTATGGAGTCAGGAGCCGTTTCTGCTCCAGGACATCAGCTCACTTGGGGTAAGTAGGCAGCTGTAGGCATCCTCAGCCATTATTGTTTGCTTTTGCAGTCTTACCTCTGCATCAGTGGAAGGAATGCCGAATACAGTATGTTTACTGTTAGGTCTCTCACTCTGCGCCTCAAATTAATTACTTTTTGAACATGTCTAAAGAACTCACATACTGTACTGCCTCAGCTCATTCTCAGTGGAAAGCATCATTGATATGCAACTCCTTGTATAAATCAAATTGACCAGGCTACCAGACATCACCTTTTAACCAGGCTTGTAATCTGATCCAGGGGTGGGGGGAGTGACAAAGTAGAGTATGCTCCAATTAGACTTGAATGTCTGATATGGCATGGGTACATAGGGTCCAGAAATGTACCTGGTTAGAATAGCGTTTCAAGATTAGCGCAGTCAAGAAGAACACTGCCAATACCACGTATGCCTTTACAGCGACAGGGGTAAAATAGTGCATGTCAGTTACCGCTACCCCGTCACTGTGAAGGCATATGGGAAGGAGTCCAGTGCAGTAGCTGGAAGCAAGGTGCCTGGTCAAGCCACTCCAGTGGTGGAGAGGCTAGGGCACTCACATCCAAAGGAGACCAGGAGACCTGGGTTCTGTTCTCAGTCTCCCCGGGTTGTGGATTTACAATTTTACATTGCACTATTTTTGTAAATTTTTTTTGTTCCCTTCACTAAGTGTTATATTTTTTCCCCTGTCTGTTGGTTATACTTGATTCTATCCCTTCCCCCATGGTTCTCCCCATCCCCGAGTTCCCCCCCAACCTCGAAGTTGATTATATAAAGATAGGGGTGGGAGTTGCGGAGTGCAGGTGGTGGAGCCCCAACAAAAATAAAAAATGTGTGTTTTATTTCACCATGATAGTGGTCCTCCATGCATTTTTGGACTGCTACCATTGGTACTGTTGTATAATGTGATGTTTTTTCATGGGCACTGTTCTCATTGGCAGCCTTCTTCCTGTGCACTTCTTGACCACACTATTCTGATGTGTGCCATCTTGACCTAGTGCCATCTAGAAGAACCATTTTTTGCAGCTGCATAGCAAGAACTATGTGTGGCATAGTGCTATTACACTGAGAAGAGGGATATGGAAGCATGTGACTATGTAAGTAGGCAGCGGTGGGTATCCTCAAGCATTATTGTCCAGTTTTGCAATCTTACCTCTGCGTCGCTTGAGCTGAGTGTAAATGCTGAATATATCTACTGTTAGATGTCTCACTCTTTGAGACTCACATTGATTTCTTTTTCTGTATGTCTCTAAACCACAAACATATTTTAATGCCTTAGACCATTCTACCCATATCTGCCACTACATTCAACTACCTAATTCTGTAATACAGATCAACAATGTGAAGTGTGTGCATCCCCATTGTAGATGTGCTCTTCAAGGTGCCTGCAGTTTGAGGCATGCAAGCTACACTCATTTCATTGTGGTAGACTGTGGTGAAGTACACAGAGTCGTCTCTGAATAAAGACAATTTGTATTTATTGCAGTATTGTTCTGTCGAGAATCCATCAGATCACTAAGGGTCTGTAGCATTAGAGCAAAGAGTTAAACATGATAGGCCCGGTTGTGCTGAAGGTTGAGGCGCTGGATGCCATACCTCGCGCCATGTCAGCGACCCAGGTTCAGGAACTGACTCGGGCTGCCGGGGGCTGGCAGGGGAGAGGGAGGATTGAGTGTCCGAAGACTGCTCTCCTCTCTCTGGGGTGGATAGTGGGACTTGCATTGCCCTGTATCGGCAACTGGCGGAGGCCAGCCACACTACAGTGGCATGCAATAGCGGAGGACAGTGTGGCAAGCGTCAGCACTACATGCTTGGACGCGATTGCACATCTGGCTCTCCACAAGGGAGAAAAAGTGGATAATGCGGAGGGTGATCTTCGCAGCTGATGGCCTCACCTTGCACCCCCAGAGAGACCTGAGAGGAACGCGTACCCAGTGGGTGCGAGAGCGAGTAAAAGGCCAGCCCACTGGGGGAGCAGGTTCATGTGGCCTGCATGCACAACTGGGTCCGGGGGTGCTGGGCCGGTGGCCAGAGATAGCAGGGCTGCTCTGCCAAGGAGGAAAAATAGTAGTATGTTAAAAAAAAAAAGAGTTAAACGTGATAGCTATTTTTTTAAATGACACTGAGTCTTACTCAGATGAATGATGACTATCTGTGCCTATTACCTGTTTTGAAAATAACAGTTCCTGTATACCATGCCAATGGTTGCCATACACCCCTCCCCCACACACTTCAAGTGTATTATCTATTATCATGAGTTATTCTAATCAGGCTGTCTGTAACTGAAAGCAAGCTGCCTGGAGCGCAAACGATATTTGTATAGTTTTTACATTTCACAGTGTTTTGTTCTTTTCAAGGATAGCTACACTTGCTATGCAATATCTTATTTTTGATGGGGTACAGTTTCTACCAGTTTCTTTAGCTGGATTTAGTGGACTGCTATATGAGGTTCAATGACATGTGAAAGGTAACACTTTGAGTATTTTGGCTCTGGTGGAGGCTGAGCCTGTGCTCTACCGGTTCCCATCCAGGTACCCCATCTAAAGGGGCCCATCACCACTCCACTAAAATGCCTCACAAATATGCCTAACTCTCCAGAAGACATAGGGATAAGTGGGTATTAGTGTATTATTGTTTGAAATATTCATCCTCATGTTAATGCGCCATGATATGCTTTAAAAATATCTCATGGTTATTGTGGGAGTTATAATATTTACAGCTACAATAATGTACCATAATAGTCATTGAAATATGTCATGGACATTGGGGAATTTATAATATTTATAGCTACTCCAGGGCATAAAATGCATAACATAAAAATAGCAATATATTGCTATTCTCTCCTATGGGACTTGGTGCTATGTTTATGAAGCATCACCACATGACAAGATACAGTACATTTCCAATCCACATGCCTGTAGTACTGGCACAGTAAGTCTATGGATTACTCTTGTCTGTTTTACTAAGCAGCACACAGCCTCCATTCACTGTGAATGAGACTGTCTTTTTTTATTTAGATGCAAGTTGCAGCTAACCAGCTGTTGATTTGGAGTTAGGATATAGAATGAAGAGTGTTTTCATTTGCATTTGATTTTCTGGTATGAACGGTTTATGGTCAAGCACAAATGCATTAGTGAGTTGTAAATAGGAGAGGGATGCACCTGAGGGTGCTCAGAGAACTTGCATTGAGGCAAGCTGAATTCCTGGCAAAGCTATTCAGTAGCTCACTACAGTCAGAGGTGGTTCCCAAATGTTGGAGAGAAGTGGATGTAGTTCTACACCACAAGAGAGGAGACAAGGGCAACTGGGGCAGTGAATATGAGACAAGTAGTGGTTTTAGTCTACTTTGACTTTAGCAAGTCATTTGGCTTAGTGCCATACATAAGTTTGCTGAAGAAGTTCGAAGATCTAGGTGCAGTGAAGGACCTAGTTAGATGGGTGGGTAGCTGGCTGGGAGGGGAGCAGCAGAGGGTGGTGGAAAACAGGGAAAAGTCAGGGGAAAGGGAGATCGTGAGTAGGGCACCACAGGGCATATTTCTGGGTCTGGTCTTCCTCACTATGTTCCTTGGCTATATAGGAGAAGGAATACAGGGAAGGTATGTCTCTTCCGAGATGACACTAAGCTCTATGACTGGTATACAACAAGGAAGGGGTAATGGAGTTGCAGTGGGACCTGCAAAGTTTAAGGAGGTGGTCCAAGATTTGGCAGCTGAAATTCAATGCCAAGAAGTGCCAGATAAAGCACATAGGGAACAGTAACCCCAGAACAGAATATTGGATGGGAGGGGTTACACTGGTCACTACATCTGAGGAAAGGGACCTGGGATCCATTATAAGTGACTCCCTAAAACAATCTAGCCAATG
Source organism: Neoceratodus forsteri (assembly GCA_016271365.2). Lineage (NCBI taxonomy): Eukaryota > Metazoa > Chordata > Ceratodontiformes > Ceratodontidae > Neoceratodus > Neoceratodus forsteri. Next base: position 941,138,744 of record CM057455.1, read on the forward strand.
CAACAAGGTCTAGAGCAATGCAACCAGAATGTTGGGGTATATTGGGAGAGGATTTGACAGCAAGAGGAAAGAGGTAATACTGCCTCTCTATGGATCAGTGGTGAAGCCTCATCTGAAATACTGTGGCCAGTTCTGAAGTAAGGAAAGAAAAAGACAGGCTTGAGATAGCTTAGAGTAGGGTAACCCAAGTGATTTATGACCAACAGTGCAAATGCTATGAGAACTGACTTAATGCTCTCAACATGTACTCAATGGAGACCAGAAGGCAGATGGACAATATGATAGGCACCTTCAAATTCCTGAAAGGTATAAACAAGGTAGACTGCAAGGAATTACCCACCAGGAATGATAAATCGAAAAGAAAGGGACATAACTGGTTGCTGGCTGGGGAGGGAGAGATACAGAGAGGACATGAGAAAGTTTTATTTTACAGAGAGCATGGTTGAGCCTTGAAACAGCCTAATGACAGAGGGTGCAAGAACATTTAATGGCTTCAAAAATGTCTTGGACTGAGTGAAAGGCTGAATAGTTACTCAGGGGGATAGCAGCAGGGTAGAGTAGGGGGCGAGGAAGGGAGGAAAGGGGGGAAAACTGACTAGGAAATAGGTATCAGGGTAAGATAGGCTATTACAGGGCTGAATAGATGGACCAATTGTCTTTTTTTTTGTTAATATTTTCTCTGTTTCTATGAGTTTTTCACTTATAAACCTGCTAGTGACGGTTAAGTGTCAGCAATTTGTTAACTTTAGCGCTCTGTCAAGCTGTTTGTGAGTGTGGTCACAGATGTGATTGTGTGTGAAGTTGAGTTTGTGTCTTGCTTAGTGCTGCTCTCACAAGAGGTATATTTTAAACCCTGGTTGCATTTTCTGCTGTTACATTGTACCTCTTCCAGTATACTGGAGCTTCAGCTGGACTCCCTCACTTTGTAGCAGTGCATTTTTGTATGTGGATCTGCAAAATATTCTGTCATGCTGCCCTAAATACACTGTGTTGAAGTCATTAAACATTGGTGTACTGAGCTACAACATCGCTTGTCTAGGATTATTCTGTTTTACCCTCTTCTCAAGGATCTATTTTTTTTTCAGATTGCCTTGAGAACAAGTTGATCTGATAATAGCAGCATAGTCACTCGGAATTAAAACATTAAATTTGAAAATTATAAGTGCAACCTGAGAATCAAGGCAGTGTCCAATACATTTTATGTAATTAAATTGACCTGAAATTATGCCTTGAGCTGTATTCATCTGCACAGTATGACAGTGTACACTTAAGGTGCATGGCAAAGTACTTTATAGATGGGGTCTTCTGGAATACAAAGCCATTGAGAGAACATATAAGGTTAGTGAGGCAGAATGCAGAATTTGGCTTTTGTGAGAACAGTATGCCCTGTGTTTTGCTCAGATTAATAGATGGTGGGTGGGCATGGGTTAAGGACCTGGTCTGTGTTGACTGGAGACTTATCTGCATACAGAGGAACAGTGTTTTATTCTTATAGGTTAAAACTCAGAACATATGCATTCATGGGGAGCTCATTAAAGTGTACTTGAAACAAAAACAGGCCTAAAACTGCGCCCTCTGAAATGTCCACACTGACTGGACACAGGTCGCTGCTCATGGCAACGTTCAGATTTTTGTTTTCAAGGAAGGTAAGAAACCATTTTAGGCCTACAGTATGATTGGGAAGCCTTTGAACTTACATTTTGTTTCATCAGTGTCTTCTGATTAACTGGTTGATTCCTTTGAGGTTGGGAAAATACTTCAGGAGGAGCTGAATATGTGGGATAATTGGTCTGGCTTTGGGAGTCTCAGATTTAATGTAGTCAAATGCAAGGTACTACTCAAGGGGATGAAAACTACAGGTAAGATCTACAAACTGTGTATGGGTCCTCATATTGCACTGCAGGAAGAAAACAACCTGGTGGGTTAAAATAGACAAGGGACTGATGCATGATAAGCAGTACTCTGCAATGCTGTCGAGATGGCCTGCTAAATGCTGGGGTGCAGCAAAAGGCAGTAACCAGCAGGGCTGGGTAAGTAATCCTGCCACTTTACAAGGCCCTTGTCAGACCTCACCTGTACAAATATGTACAGTCATTGGCTCCATAAAATGACATTGAGGTAGCTGAGAAGGTGCAACACAGGGCCAACAACATGATCAGCAGTATGATGGGCAAACAATATGATGAGACATATGTAGCCATTAGCATGTTACCTTGCAGAAAAGGAGACTGAGAAGTGCTAGGATTTTACTCCTATGTGTCTTCAATGGAATTTACAAGATCAAACAGACAAAGATGTTTTATCGGGAATCCTCCAGTAGGACATGTGGGCACACCCTGAAGCTCATAGGAAGTAATTTCATGGGTAATGTTAGGAGCCACTACTTCTATCATAGGGTGGGGAATTTATGGAACAGCCTACCAGAAGAGGCATTGGTCATAAAGACAATACTGGCTTTCAACATAAGCCTGGATAAATGTCTGCTTACCAAGGGATTTGCAGAATACCATGGGTAGCAGATTGGATAGGAGGCCCCTTAAATTGGTACATGTTTGCAGAACATACCAATTTATCTGAATGTATAGACTATGGGAGGCATGATGGACCAAGAGTCCCTTCTGACTTTGAATTACTTTTGCTATGTGACTTTACAGTAACCCTCTGCATCCACGGTTGCGATCAACAGTAATCTGATGATGTGTAACTGTGTGGCATATACATTTATTCACTCACAAAGTGATTTTGTGCAGCTCAGTAGTGATGTAATGCTGTTATTTTATAATAATACTTCTCCTTGTATTAATGTTACATTTGTTCATGTCCAAAGAGAAGGACCACCAAAAGTGTAACAACATCTACATCCAATTTAGTAGCTTAACCAATTAGGGATAAGAAAATAATTGCAAGTTGTTGTTCTGATCTGAGTTTGATAAATTTTCAGAAATGCTCCAGAACATTAGAATGTTTAGAATCCAAACTCAGATTTTGTTACCAGTACTAGGAATACAAATGTTAAAAAATCAGGTAATGGAAATGGTTAGTTGGCACAAAGTCAATGTGTTCAACTACAACCTGCAGTAGGAGACCAAGTTCTTGTGTAAGCCCTGTGATCCCACATTGAGGCTAATTGGTGCTGTTAGGTCATTATTAGAGTGAGATGCCCACCTTCAGGGGAGGAAGTGTAAAGGTTGCCTGGCATCTGGCCCCCCGCTGGTCAACAAAGAAATAGCAATGGCATTGGCAGTGAAGGTTGCCACTCAGCCACCCTCAAAGCCAGAGTAAAAATAATGCAGCTAAGGCAGCCCCATTGTTGGGGCGAGGCACAGAGCTGCCTTTTTAAGTGGTTGTTACTTTCTGATTTCTGACAAGAGGGCCTTTGGTCATTTTGTCCAGTCTTTCACTTATTGTTTCATCATCTTCTTGGGTTGCGCTGGAATATGACAGGGTATGATGATAATTTGATTCACCTATGACTCACACCTCCTGTTTTCAGTCATCTGTACTGGGTGGGAAACCTCCTTTTGGTGTATTGTCCTTGAGGCAGTATGAGGTAAGAATAGGAGGTAAAACAGATTTTTCTGATGTTTTGTTGATCCGTAGATATTTGTTTTAGCAGGTGTGAGTGGAGGGTGACCATTTCTATTAAGGAAAGGGAGACAAAGGACACCATTTTGATTGTTAGCTGGAGGTGCTAGACTGTTATTCCTTTTTACTTTGTACAGTATGTGATTTTAAATTATCTGTGCAATTTACCTATATAATATATTGTCTCTTGCCCTGGGACCCCACTAGAAGTTAAACTCTGTTGTAGTGAGTAATAATCCCAGTTATATTCTTACTCATTCAGTAAACAATAAAAAAAAAACTACTGCTGTGTGAAAATAGCAAATTCTGATTTCACAAAGATTTCACAAAATTTCATTTCATTTTCTGGAATTCTGACTTTAATGAAATCTGAATTATCCAAATCTGTTGGGCAAATTTTCACACCATTTACAAAATGTTCTGGCTGAATAGCAGCATGATACATCTGAAGTATGGAATGACAGTTCTGCAGAATTCCATTCAACAATTTAATATAAATTATCAATCATCAATATGTACATTTATTCTGCCATTCTATGTTGGAATTTCGGGAAAGTTGCCAAAGTGTATTCCGAAATTTTCTAGAAGCAAAATTTTACTTTCATGGTAATTCCATCAGTGGAATTTTGTTTTCATACTACACTAATAAAAAAGTAATACACATTTTCCTGGATCGCAAAATAATAAATGATGCTCTTCAAAAGAGCTTAAAGTTTTAACAGAACATTTTGTTTCTTATGTGAGCACTCATACTCATTAAGATTAGTTATTTTTTCTCTAAAACTATTCTTTCACTCCTAGAACCACAACTAATTAAAGTAGCATGAAACAGATTGCTTACTATCTTAATAGTCTACTCTATCTATTTACAAACATGACCTTCTGCATTAACCTCACTGTACTTTGCATTTACAAACCCAATCCAACAGTCTCCTATGTTGTTCGATGGCACACTGCTGAATCAGCACCTTAGGAAAGGAAAAGTAAAGTGGTATTAACGGGAAGGTCCTATCAGCCCCAAAAACTATCTGGAAGGTGCCTAGGATCAGGACCACCATGGCCCAGCGATCCTTCCCCCTTAGAGCTCCATCTGGTACAATGCCCTCCCACCGGCCATCACATCAATCACCAATCTAGGTCCTTTTAAAGCTGCCTTAGGGGCCCATATCCTCTCCTCTCCTCTCCTCACATCAAAGCCAGTGTAACCAGTAACCTGTGGATCCTGCTCCAGGCTGCTAGGCCATGCACCCGCCCTTGGCCTGGCAGTGGAGACCCCTCACTATTTCTAGCCTATAGGCTCCTCACCTCCCTTGGTTACCATATATTTTGCACTGGACTATGAATGCATTGTATTATGTTTAAGACAAGGCCTCCATGAAGTGGCTTACTACCAACTCATATTGTGCATTGCTTTAGCTATGAATTGTATAGGTCTTAACCGCTCATTAGGTAAATATGTCGATAGCTCTGCCCTGTTTTAGCTACCAAATGTATAGGCATTAACCAGTGCTCATTGTACTTATACCCTATATGACTGCTCACCCACATTTATTCTATGTACAGTATGTATTGTATGAATGTCTATGTTTTATTCTGATGTGGAGCCTTTGGAAACGAGTCTATGACTCAAAAGGTTGTAATTCCGATTTCCTAAATAAATAAATTCTGCATATCTGGGTGGCTTGTAGACATGAACCATAACTGCATCTATTGCACCCTCCTAATTTCATGAGTATTTAAATATAAATGAAGGTACAGTCAATTCCTAATGTATACACATGCTTAGGACATCCCCATTTTGTGCATACATCCGAAATAGCATACAACCAAAGTTTTACCGAAATCAATTAAAGATCAGCTTCTTATTAGCTGCTCCTCTAAACATATGTGATAACTGACCTGGCCTGGAGTTGCTGTATAGAAATCATTCCTTTAATTTCTTCGGTTTAAAAAAAGTTATTTGCTCTGTAATTTTGTCTGCAGACCACACAGAGAAAAATGGAGACACTTCCCTAAACTGCAGCCATGCCCCCACACTGGCATACGCAGCCCAGTTTTGTGATGTCTAAAAATGAAGGCTGCATGTGCACACTCCATTGACTTGAATGGGGCTATTTTCTTATGTGTTTTATTACTATTTAGCATTGCAATTTTAATAAATCAAAGTTACTGCTCTACTAACAGAGTCCCTGTTAGTCGAGCAGTTGCTTTGGCTTATTAAAATTGCAATGCTAAAATGTAATAAAATGCATAAGAAAATAGCCCCATTCAAGTCAATGATTGCACACATTCAGCCTTCATTTTCTGATATCACAAAATAGGGCTGAATGTGCCAGCATGGGGGCATGGCTACAGTTTAAGGTAGTGGCTCAGTTTTTCTCTGTGTGGTCCTGGGACAAAATTATGGAGCAAATAACTTTTTAAACAGAAGAAATTAATGGAATGTTCAGTACAAGCAATCTGATTAATGTGTCAGACTTCAGTTTTGTTTATAACCATGCATTTGCTAAATGTAAATGCTGTTGTTTCAGAAAATACTAATTGCAGAAGTAAAATAATTGAGTTTGATTAATTTGTCTGTACTTTCAAACACTATTTACTTTGTGATAGAGAAATTGTCTCCCTGGTGACTGCAGTACCCCCACTGACCCTAATGGTAGAACAATCAGGAATTAAAAAAGACACCGGCTTGTTCTTTCATGACAGCAACTCATCCTCCCATTCAGCTGAAGCAACCTCTAATTTACTGAGATTCCCAGTTCATCACTGAACCCCAATGCCATATTGATTCTGCTATTTTTTAAAAGAATCTACCTCCTCCAATCATCTCCAGTGTCACCGTGTCAATGCGGGTTTCATACTGTTGCATCCATGGCAGTGTCTATGGCAACAACAGTGCAATGAAATAGACTAACACTGTTTCACCACAAATTCCCATATAATTCTTTTGTTTAAAAAAAAATAAAACAACACATTTTAAAAACTAACAGTCTCACAAGACCCTACCGCTATTGCATAAATGAAATGTGTGGGGGTGACCTTGTGTAATACCTAATTTATATGTACTCATGGTGTTTGACCTCAGGCTTCTCACTCATGGCTTATGACACTTGTGAGGTTACCAGAGGTCAAACAGCACTTGTATTAATAAATTAGGTATCACACAGGTCACCCTAGCATATCCCATAGAAAGCCCCCTAAGGAAGACCTAACAGTCGAAGGCAGGGGCATCTGATTTGGAGTTTGCCTGGCCTATATAACTGTTACTATTTTTCCATTTTGTGGATTGAAGAAACATATTTTGCAGACTTTTGGCATTTGTCTCTTTCTCTGGAGTGCAACTCACCAAACTTATGTTTTGGAAAATTGTCCACATTGAATCCAGACCGGCAGTGGATGCAGTTAATGCCACCAGACACAAGCAGGTCTAAAAGATGTGTCTGCATTTACTCCCTTTGAAAATCTGGTCCACAGTCCATGTAGGCAATTCATTGTTTGATTTTGGAGTTAATAGAATTTACAACCTTCCATAAAGGTATTAAAAAAAATTAGATAAAGTTTAGACTTTTCTTGGCTCTTCCACATGGTATGAGCTCTGAATATAATTGCCTACTCCCCATAACCTACTGCATAATTTGAATGTTTTTTTTTTTTTTTTAGAAAATTATGCATACACGGAAGCGCCACCAAGACATGTTTCAGGACTTGAACAGGAAACTGCAGACTGCCGAGAAAGAGAGGGAGTCTCCTCCAATAGATAGCAAGGTAAGCCTTTGAACTGGGTGACAATAGGTGGTGAACGTAATGGAATAGTGGAGTGGACAGGGTCGCAGGCTTGCTCTTACTGCTGAGTATTCGTGCATTTTTGCAAAACCATAGCTGTGGCCACCACTGGGTATTGGAAGTTTAATTTTTTTTTTAAATGTGTTTACTCAAAGTGGATAGCCCAGCTAGGGCAAAATAATTTATCTTTAGTGGGAAATCTGCTTTCCAATTTTGCAGCTGAAAGGGCTGAAACACATGGAGATGCCACCTGGTGACTTGCCCCAAGTCACAGCTGTGACTTCAGCCTGAGTCTCCTGGTTCACATTTCTAAGCTTTAGCCACTAAAACACACTCCTTTGTTAATTAAAGGGTGTGTGTCTGTTTTGTGGGAGAGGGGCACAGAAGGAAAAGTGACACAACAATGTAATGAAACCAGACATATGGGTGCTGTCTTATGATTACTACAATAATGAAAAGGTAAATAGTCTTCTTTTCCCATAGGTAATAAATCGGTGGAGCATTTCCTCAGGTGGGAGTGATAAAACCAGTCTTAGTGTAAGTTTGTTCTTCTTTTCCCTATATACCAGTGATATTATGTAAGACTTCCAGAATTCAAAGGGACACTGCCAACATCACCCCAGTTAGAATTTAAATCTTGCAATAATTTTTATTTATTTTTTTGTTGGGTCAGCCATTTTCCCAAGATCCTGCTGTCTCCTGTATCACATCTGCTTCACTCTTGGAGGTACATCCTGGCACTTCACATGTAGTGGGGGAGAACATACAGGGTTCCCAGATCCTGCTGTCTCCTGCACCACAGCTGCTCCACTCTTGGAGGTACATCCTGGCACTCCACGTGTATTGGGGGAGGCCATCCAGGGTACCTTTGATTGAGTAGGTGCGTTTATTGGCAACAGATCTGACTTAAACTTCTTCTAGTTTAATCTTGCACCATAGCATCCTGGTGCTCTCCTCAGTGGAATGAAGTCCATCACACTTGAGTAGTCTTCTATTCCTCCGAGAGTGTACCCAGTCTCTTAGGTAACCTCATTCCTCCCCCTTTATGACACCTACAGCCATGCAGCAATCAGAAGAATCTTCCCCCTCCCCAAACTGGCAGGTCCTCAGAAAATGTCAATGAGCCTGCTACCATCTTGATCCTCCCCCCAGCATTCTAAAGCTATCTTTAACCTCCTCCAGGGATCCGTAAGCCAGGTCATTAGTCTAGAGGTGGACAATCACATCAAAGCTATCCTCCAGTCCCACAATCTTGACTATTCTTTCTGTCCATTTAGTATCTTTCCCAACAGAAGCCCCTGGAAGTCTCGTAACCATCCTGGCCCCTGCTTCCTTGCCCCATAACCTTTTTCATCTTCTTTACAATACAGTCCCCATTACAAGGAATTTCTGAGTCCTCTCCTTCCCCTTGGACTCTTATTTAATGTTAAGTATCCTCTTATGGTAGACTTGGGGCCCAATTTTTAAAGGTTGATGCAGGGCTTGTGTCAAGCCCTGCATTGACCCTGATATTGGTGCAACTGCACCTAACTTCTTTGACACAACTGCACTCAGTTTTAGTACACTGGGCACAGTTGCAACAGTTTCCATAATTTATGGCAGCTTGTATCAAATATTTGGCACAAGTCCCATTAAAAGGGTCCCCCCAAATGGCTCAAGTTGGACCATGGGGGATATGGTCTAAGTTCCTGCATTTGGCGCAACTGACAGAATCACAATTGGTACTACAGGAATGCTGTAGACCCCCTTCCCCCGCACCATATGTTTGGTGCACCAGGTACTTGTGGCATCTACCAGTCTTTTTAAAATCGGGACCCTGGTCTCCTAAGTGGAAAGTTTTTTTTTGTTTTCTTGCTAGGGAGGGTGGACAAACCAAATAGTACAGGGGGGTAAATCTGTTTGTTGGTACTGTCTCAGGGTTCTCACCTGCATGGATCCATATGTCCTACTTCCTCTTACTGACTACCATACACCTCTTCCCCCAGTTAGGGCCTTACTTGTCCATTGGGGAAGTGACATAGTATCTGCTTGCACACAGAAACTATTGTTTATTAGACCCTTACTACACTATATTCCACAGGTTCACCAATTGTGTGTATTTATTTATGGAATTTCTTTCAAATGTTTTACCAGGAAAAGCATACTAAGCTGCTAACAGCTCATTTCCAGATGCATCTTGGGTGGATGGGAATGGGGAACATACTGTAACAATGCACTGATAAAAATCAACGCAATATGGCATATAGTTAATCGTACTTAACAGTACTATACAGCCCATCACACTTTCAACAGCAACAGAGGAATAACTATTAGCACAAGATAAGTTAGCACAAGTCCAAGGGCAGAAGAAGCAATGTTGAAAACGTTAAGTTAAACTGTTTAAGGTGCCCGCAGTAGAGTGTGAGCAGTAGTAGTACCTGACAATACCTATAACTAAGCAGGTGGAGAGGCGTGGCTAGCACTCAACCAAGATGGAGTTCTAGGTTCTTGGCTCCTACTCTGGAATCATAAAATCAGCATCCATCCATAGCTACTGGAGGAGATATCCCCTCAGAAAAGAGCACTCTCAGAAGCAACATTCAAAGAGCTACTGGATTAAAATTTCTCCAGTCATCTCACCATTTTACAGAGGTACATTCCAAATTTTGGGAGGACCTATCCTGAACAAAGCAACGGTCAAGCAAGATGGACACTATGCTATCAGTGGAGAAGGTAGATGCGATGTTTGCTGAGATCCTAGCCAAGATAAAGGAAATGAAAATGGTCACAGCAAACTCAGGAAACATCCAGCTACTGTCAGACAATATCCAGTTGCTTTCAGAAAGATCATCAATAACAGAGACTAAATTCCAGGCGAATGAGCAAGCTTACAATGACCTAAGAGCCACCATAAGGGAACAATCCTCCACCACACAAGCCTTACAGGCAAAACTGGATGACCAGGAAAATCACTGCAGATGAAGCAATATAAGGTTCATTGGATCCCTGGAGCAGTTAGAAAAAGGTGATGTGCTCACCTTCTTACAACAGGCCCTCACACTGCTGCTCAAACTGCCAGGAGAGCCCTGTTTCAAGACTGAAATGCATTAAGGAGAACTGAGATGGCAAGGGCATAAGATCATGGTATTCCTGGACTAAAATCCTATGAGCGCTTGGTTGCATTGGTGGCAGGCTGAGGGAAGGCCTGAGAGTTATCAAGCTGCATCAGCGGCAAACAGGAGAAGGACTGAAGGCAGCAGGCTGAAGAAAGGCCTGGAGCAAGCAAGCCACATTGGCGGCAGAGCGGAGGAGGAGCAAGCACTTAAGCTTGTGGCAGTAATGCCGCATCAGTAGTTCACCAGAGTCAGGATCTCCAACAAGCATTGGTGGTCAGAGAACAGAGGGGATGAATTAACTGAAAAGGGCCAGAGGAGCAGAGGGGCTGAATTAACTGAAAAGGACCAGAGAAGCTGTAAGGGCTGGGGCTGTGTTGTCTCCTGCCCATCCACCCTACATTACCTCCAGATTAAATGTGCTGCAAAGCCACTCCTTGAAGAGATCAGCCTAGTGTGAGATGGCAGGAAGAGGGGCAGAACAAGGAGATGGTCACTGGAAGAGACCTCGCCCACAAGGACCTCACTGCTAGGACTGGAGGACCTCTTTATCACCAAGGTACTGAGTCTGTTGACTGTTGAGGAATGTGACGCTATCAAGATCTGGGAGATCCGAGGAGCATTTTGAGTGACTTTTGTGGGGGGACACAGTGAACTGGAGACAGGGGGTAAGCTGCACGTGAGCTTCATGGGGAATTGTTCGAATTTCTTTAATGTAGCTACTATACAGCATAAAGGGCATTGCTAGTCTGGGGAAGCTAGTTCTATACTGCACTGTTTGGCTTGATTTACTTACTGGGTTTTCTGGCCCTAAGGGCATTTCTAGTTAATAGTCATTACCCTTGCATTATTCTACTGATTTATTTGGAATAACAGGGAACTGTGTGCAAAGGGAAGTTTACACCTGAGTGGGGCGGGTAAGGGGGTGTTAAAGAGTAAGTTAGAGGAATATATAGTTTAAAGGGGGTATCTAAACTAGATGGGGAGGCAAGTGAGCAGCCAGCATGCAGGGTCATCAGAATGGGGAGCTGAATGAGCTGTCCCCCCAAGAAAACAGTGAATGCAAGGGGAGGATGTCACAGAAGGGAGGGGGGCAGTCCAAGGGGCCATGAGGGGAATGGATGGGAATGGGTGGAGGGCAGTCTCCCTAAATGCAAGGAGCCTGGGTAATAAAATAGCTGAACTTCAGGCACTCTTAACTGAGGGGAGGGTGGACGTCACAGCTACAGCTGAGACTTGGGCCACCTAACACCAGGATTGGGATATGGCAATCCCAGGGTATAGAATTTACAGGAAGGACTGAGGGGTCAGGAGAGGGGGCAGAGTGGTGCTCTATGTGAGGGATGGGATCAGATGCACAAGAGATGAGGAGGAGGAACGGGGGTTGAGTTGCTGTAGATGCAGCTCCTTGATGCCAAGGGTAGAAAGCTGAGGCTGGGGGTGGTGTACAGACCTCCTTCCCAATCAGAGGAACTGGACAAGAAGTTTGCAGAGCAGATTAGGAGGGTATGTAGAAAGGGGAATGTGGTGATTGTGAGGGATTTCAATCTGCTGAGGGTGGACTGGAGCACCCCTGCCACTTCCAGTGCCAGGGAGCAGGTACTCCTGGACGCATTCCAGGATGGTCTCCTGACACAGTTGGTCAGCGGGCCAACTCAGTTATCAAACACACTGGACCTGGTACTGTTGAATGGGGAGGCCAGGAGGGAAATAAGGGTGGAGAAACCATTAGCTGGAAGTGACCACCAATCAATGTGGTTCACACACAGTTTGAGTAAGGAAACTGGGGGCTCAGTAACAAGGGTGGTGGACTTCAGGACGGTGGACTTTGGGAAGATGCAAGAAATACTCCGTGGTGATTAGTTGGGATTAGGCCAGAGATGGATGCACAGAAAAAGTGGCATATTATTAAAATTGGGATATCAGAAGCTACGAAGGCTTACACCAGGACCCAAAACAAGAAGAACATAGCCAAGAAGCCAAGCTGGCTGAACAGCAGAGTGATGGAGGGGGGTGAGGGCAAAGAGCGATACGTTCCAGAGATTCAGGAGGATGGGGAGGGGGAAGACAGGGAGGCATATGGGATTTGGTCCAAGAAAGATACCAAGCAGGTAAGGAAGCCAAAACCTCCAGAGAGCAAAGATTAGCTCAGGGCATTAAGGCAGGGGAAAAAGACTTTTTAGATATGTAAGGGAAAAAAGGAAGTGCAGAGACAGCATCAGAAGAAAGGACATACTCTGCTGATGCTAAACAAGCATGCAATATCATTTAGGATCTCCCCCTCCCCCAAGTGCCAGATGAGCAGGGAGGAAGTGAACACCATTAAACAGATGGTGTTGCACCTTGTTTATTTTCTCCCCAGCAAGCCAGCATCATAAATTACTTTAGATGTGGACATGGATGCCACGCCCCCCTGAAGTCTCCAGCTATCTGACTTCACTACATTCTCGGAGGAGAGACAGAAAAAAAGATGGTGGCATCATACTAACCCATGAGGAAGTTGAAACACTAACAAATACAGATGAAAATTACACGAATCAATTGCACTGCCGAATATATCTATAGCCACAACAGCCAATACCCCCCAAAAAAACAGTACTGACTTGTCAGAAGCACTGCTCACAAAAAGACCCTAACAAATAATTATTATTAAATATAACATCTACATTACTATGCAAGTAAGTAATAGCAAGCACCTTTTAGTAATTATTTAAATTTCAAAATACAGGTAGCTACTACTGCTGGGGCACAGATGTGCAATCAAGCCCTTTTTGTTCATTGGAGCTCTATATGTGATTACCCACTACAGTATTTTATGCATATAAACCCTAATGCTGTCATTCATAGCTTATGTTATCAGCTGCTTGAAAGATTAGTTTGCCATTTTTGCTGTTCAAACCCTCTGCAAGGTGGCACTTCTTCTGAAAATTAACTAAACAGGTGGTATCTTAGTGTTAAAATAAGAACTGGCTTTTACAGTACACTGTTCTCTATAATTGCACTCCTCTACCATTATCCTCCCCCAACCCCTGCAATCACTGCCTAATAAGCAGCACATCTGGAATACCTCCTCTATCCTCCACCCCCTAAAGGACTCCCAACCACACCATAGCTTAACAAAAACAGATCTCACAGGCTTCCACAGCATGCCACTTTACTAACATCAGGAAAAACCTAGGAGAGAGAAATGCTTAGAACCAGAACTAGTATCACTAGCCTCATTAGCCTCACAGCTAGAAAACAAAAGCACACATTTCCCATCACTCTATACAGAACTAGAAAATATATTTATAAGTCATCTAAGGGGACATGAAAGACCATGGTGAGCCACAGAGCCTGTGGTCATAATCTCAGACCTCTTGCAACAGGACCCTTCGTAAATAAATATTGTATTTGTTTGTCTTGGATTTTGCTATACAGCTTACAGCAGAATTGTGTCTGGACTAGGATGTTGGTATAGTACCATGTGCATTTTCTAAGCCAGACACTGTATATGGGTGAAACTATTGTACATATACCCTTTCAGTCTATTGTTTTATCGATACGTATGAGACTACTAAAACAACGCTACCCCCAGAGTAGGAGATATGGGAGGGGAAACCTCATTAAAGCATACTGTTAATATTTCACCTCAATATCCAGAATACTTCCACCATCTGCTTGTGTTCTTCTCATAGCCTGATACCAACTACATGAAGCTCACAAAACACCCAATGACTGATTTGAGACTATATAGCTGGAATGGTAGGGGACTAAACTCTCTAGTGAAATGCAAGCAGGTTCTAACACACCTACAAAAGATGCATTCACAACTTGCACTCCTCCAAGAGATCAAACTCAGAGATTTGGAAGCAAAAAAGCTAGCTAGTGGCTGGGTAGGACAAGAGGTTCACAGCATAGCCCAGTCAAAGAAAAGGGGGGATCCATACTGGTTCACAAAACATTGAATTGGAGCCTTCTTAAAACCTCCAAAGACACAGAAGGATGCAGGCTGTTAGCCCTCTTCCAAACACCACATGTTCCTTTAGTGGTGGGAAACCTATATGCCCCAATAATGACTCACCACAGTTCTTCCATACAGTGGCAGCAGAAATGTCAGCCTTTAATGATAAAGGTGTACCCATATTACTAGGAGGGAAATTCAACCAGACGCTAGAGCCAAAGATGGACCGGAGCCACAATAAACCTGAACCCCATGTCAGATCTGTCAAAGCTCTCAAGTGCTGGATGAAAGATCATGCCCTCTAAGACATATGGCACAGCCATAATCCCCAACTACATGACTACATGTACCACTCAACAGTACATGGCACAGACAGCATAATTGACCTGTGGCTCACCACACAGCAAATCACCCCCTTGGTAAACTACATGCATATAGCCCTATTAAACATATCAGACCATGCCCTAGTACAACTCAATCTCTTATATGGGGCAAACCCCCATAAATCCACCAGCTGGTGGATGGATCCACTAAACCAATTAGACCTACAGTTCAAAACTTGGCTACTCAGTGCCACAGAAGAGTTCTTTCATCTAAATGATACCAGAGACACCACAGTTTCCATATTATGGGAGACATATAAAGCGTCGATCAGGGCTCAATAATAGCATATGCATTACTCCACCGCAAAACAAGAGAACAAGAACTAACAACCTTGGAGCAACCACTAGCCCACAAAGAATTCCTCCTTAAATGCAACCTCAACCTCAATACCTCCTCCCTTCTACACAGGGAAATTCTAGCCCTCAGGCAAGACATAAATAACCTGACGGCCAGGAAGGCAGAACTAGCAATTTTGTGGATGAAACAAAAATTCTGGGAAGGTGGAGAAAAGTGCAGCAAACTTCTGGCCTACCAACTTAAGAAACAACAGTCCAAAAGGGCAATAGCATCCCTATGCACCCCAAAGGGGGACTGCTGCACCTCACAGAATAGCATTAATGAAGTAATGACTGTATTCTACATGCAACTTTATGCATCCACTACCACCTCAGACCCAAACAAACTGAAGGCCATTTTATGCACCTTTCATCTCCCAGTATTAGACCATGTGCAAGCTTAAAGGCTAGAGTTCCCAATCATGAAGGAGGAGCTCCTAAAAGCAATATGCAATGTGAGCTCAAAAAAAGCCACAGGAGATGACGGACTACCAACAGAATTCCATCAGTTGCAGGCCACCCAGGTTTCCTCTCTACTAGAAAGGCTTTTCACAGAAATATGATGCATTGGGATATACCCCACCACCATGGCCAAAACAATGATTATAGTTCTACTGAAACCAGGGAAAGACCCAGAACTCCCCTCTAGCTATCACCCCATCTCATTAATCATGGTAGACAGCAAAATCTATGGTAAAATCCTATTAAACAGGCTGGAGAACCTTCTCCCCTCCATGATCCACCCCTCTCAGGTTGGTTTTGTTAAGGAATGCCTATGTTCTGACCACATACGCACTCCAATAGATTTAATGCAGCTAGCTAAAGATGTTAATACTCCCACTGCTGCCATCACCATTGACTTTGAAAAGACATTCGACTCTGTGGGGTTAAATTATCTATATATGGTACTAACACATCTCGGATCAAGAATATTCTTCATAAAAACCATACAAGCCATGCACTTGGCCCCACAAGCCCAAGTCCTTACTGATAGCATGCTGCCCAATCCATTTCCTCTGCATAGAGACAACAGACAAAGTGGACCCATCTCAGCCCTTCTATTCATTCTAGCAATAGAACCCCTAGCTGCAACACTTTGACAACACCAGGACATTAAAGAAGCACAAGCAGGCACAGAACAATATAAAACTCTTCTATATGCAGATGACCTATTAGTCGGTATACTGTCATAATGATGACTGAAAGTGAATGACTCAAATATGAGTGACTCACTTTCAGCACCTGTTATGTGGGCTACCCTGCAAGGGTAGCAATGGGTGAAGAACAGGGTAACAGGAAGAATGGGACAGAGACCAGAAGAGGAGGAAGGGTATGTAAGGGGTAGTGCGGCTTGAAGCTGCTGAGCTGGCACCGTGGTGGAGTGGTGAGGGTGGCTGACTACAGTGGGGAGGATGCAGGGGATGGGGAGGGATACAGTATTTTTGTTTTGTTTTGCTCTGTCATTTTCTTTCAGAGTTTCTCCTTCTCAACATGCACCCCCTGGAATCCTTAGTAAGTGGGGGGCTGTGACTGCACCAGATAACAACGTTTTCCATGTTCGCTGTGTTTCCTCTCTGGGAGTGTACATCGCCTTTTTGTTTTTTGGTGATGTACACGCGTCATAACAGCGATCACTAATCCGTGATAACCTTTATGGTATGGAACCTTATTAGTCCTGACTGATGAGGCAGAAGCATCTGTTCAGCATCTATGCCAACTCCTGAACAATTTCTCCATATTATCAGGGCTCAAATTTAACACTAACAAAACAGAAGTCCTCTTTCTAAACACAAGATGGCAGGCTACAAACTTTATTACATTAAACCTCTGGTGGGTTCAGAATATATCACCTACCTAGGAATAAAAATATGCCCTCATATAAGTCAGATAGTAGACCTGAACATCAAACCACTATTATTTATTTATTTTATTTATTTATTTCGATTAGGATTAATACCTTTGAGTCAGAGAATTATTTTCAAAGGTTCCAAGTCAAGGACAAAACAGTACAGTACAATACAATACTATACAATACAATACAGATAACAGAGATCACAGGGTAGGCATCATGAAATCAATATAGTGTCACATGAGGTTCAAGACTTGTTAGCTTCAGGTACACCTTAACAATAGATAAAGTGCATTACATCATTTGTTGCAGGGTAGGGCTAGCCAGGTAGGAAATAACATGTCAGCAATATGGCAATGTTATGGCAGGGGGATGATAGGTGGGGGGGGGGGGTAAGCAACCAGAGTGGTGTTGTCAAAATGGAGGCAGTATGGGTAGGGAGAAATGAGGAGGGGTAAGGTGGAGGGTGGTAAGTTGAATTATAGGAGGATTAAAGGGGAGAGGGGTTAGGAGAGAAAGCCGAGTAAAATCAAGAGAATCGGTAGATCATTTGTTTGTGCAGTTACAGGTATATACTTTCTTAAGATGGGACTGTAGTCCTCTTTTGAAGTGGCTCAGCTTTCAGATAAGATCACTACAAAGCCTGACAGATGGAAATCCCTATAACTATCACTACTGGAGAAAATTGAAGCAAATAAAATGATCTCAACACTGAAACAGCTCCACTTTATATCACACCTCCCATTAAATATCCCTAACAAACGGTTCACACATATAGACCAGTGCATAGAACAATTCCTATGGGAGGGCAAAAGACCAAGATACAGTAGGAATAAATTAAAGGAAAACACTGGAAAAGACAGCTTTCCCCGGACACTACAAAAATTCTTGATTAGTGCTTTCAAACAGTAACAACTTTTTTTAATGATTTAAACAGTTACCCACAACTTCCACTTCCTATTGCTGGCAGCCACCATCTCATGAGCAGCAGTGAGCTTCCCGAGCTCACTTTATGTTAATATGTCTGGCCAACCTCTGCTATTGGTCGGCAGGACATATTAGCATAAACTAAGCTAGGGAAGCTCACTGCTGCTGATGAGATGGACACTGCCATCAATAGAAAGTGGAAGTTGAGGATCACTGTTTAAATCATTAAAAAAATAATTCAGAGGTAATTAAAAAAAAAATTGTTACTGTCTAAAAGCATTAATCAGCTGATTTTGTAGCAACTGGGGAAAGCAGCATCTTTTCAAGTGTTTTCACACTGGCGTAAAGGGGAACTAGGCCTACCATGACTAAAGGGGTAATACTGGCCATTCAGAGTATCACAAACACTATGCTGGTTCCCGGTGCCCAGATGAACCCATCAACTATGGTCAGAAATAGAAACAGATGTGTTAGGGAATCACTCCCCTCATATTAGTCTAATTAAAAATACACCAAATTCATGCCAGTCAGCACCACCAATTAATGCTTCATGTGACACTTGGAAACAAACAGGCCACTGACTGAAAATAGACCTGTCACTCCCAGCACTTAACCCACTGTGGGGAAACACACACATAAAGGTAGGGGGAACATCGATCAACTGGACCACATGGAAAGACAAGAAAATTCTCCCTGTAAAAGATATCTGAGTTCCAAACTCAAAAGATCTTTACTCATCTCAAGGCCTTCAAACTACTGTTGATATGGTTTACACAAAACAGAGTTCTGTAAGCACTTACAACTGAGAAAGGCACTGGCACCCATCTTAAAACAGATAGAAGAAGCTCAGATCCACGTGCATGCACATCTAACCACAACTTGGCTTTCCCAACGCAAAAGCATTTTCAGCCAGATATACTCCAGTATCAGAGACAGTACATCTGACAAACAAAAAAGGCAAAAAGTTATTAGGAGAAATCCCTGAATATCATTATAGAGGACATTGACTGGGCTGCATGCTAGAAAACCACATGCACTCTGGCTAGAAACTCTAGCAGCAGACTCAAACAAAACAAAACTCTGCACTCCTGGTACCACACACCCCAAGTCCTCCATGTGACACACATCATCACAGACAACAATTGCTGGAGATGGTCCCAGCCAGGTGGAGACCTATATAATACACTTTGGGCATGCCCCAAAATCACAGGCTACTGGCAACAAATTCAACACGCCCTTCAGTCCATTCTCTAGCACCCCCACCACTTTCACCCAAACTGCTCTTTCTGGTAGTGAAACCCAATGTAACACATTTTCTGAAACATCAGTACAGTTTAACAATCCTGGCTAGCATAGCATCCAAGTGCTTAATACTATGCAAATGGTATACAGAGGTGATACCTTCACTACAAGAATTCCTCGACAATATGGTAAAATTAGCACAATATGAAAGACTATCTGACCTGGCGAGAACTCCTTAGGAAAATACAACAAAAATGGGAACAGATTCCTTCATTATATAAAACAAATTCCCACCACCAGCTCCACCAACTCTACAGGACCCACATCCAACGCCTACACAAACACCAGCACAAAACTCTCCCCTACAGGGATAGTATAAGAAGGCAAAAGATTGTCACTAATGCTTACCATATAAGACCCCCCATATCCCATACTCTGTACCCATATACATTCATACTTTTACAACCTAAGATATCAATAGAGGCTCCATTGGCCCATAACATGTTTTCACTGGAGGATATCCATCCACGTAGGCCAAGAGGATACATACTCTAAAATACAGAATGTAAACCTACCCTTTTTACGACAAACCTTGTTAAATTTCTGTATGGCACTGCTAGTTCAGTACTATAATATGGGTGTCATAGTTAGTTAGATTTTCAGTAAACCAAATCTGAGATAGTTATAGCTCTCATGACAGAAATCACTTTTAAACCAAGAGATCTAAGCAACAAATTTGTAAAGAGTTATTACAGCCAGACAGTTAACTACCCTGAAATTACAATATGTTCTTGTTCATGACAATGTCTGAGTGTTGCCAGACAAGCCTTGATAAAACTATGTTTGTAAACTGTATGGTAGTTGCTGTTGGGATTTTAAGATGATTTCAAAATAAATGGAAATACAGATGCTTACCATAGAAACAAGATGCTTATTGCACAAGATATTACCCTAACTCATCCTATTTGAGGTCACAATGTATTAACTGCTCTGGAACATTGTTATATTGTTATATATCTGTAATTATCCTACAGCTGTAATATTGTGATTCAAAGCAGAAAACTTAATAAAAAATTAACTACAAAAACCAAAAAAAAATAACTGAGCAGGTAGAGCAACCCTGAACATAGTCTTTGAATTAGAGAAAGAACTGACTTAAGTAGTTGTAGGAGTCGGTTACAGTTGTAGGAATGGGTTATGAGGAGGAGGCTTTTTACAGCAGCAGAAGAAGAGGTGGAACAAATAGTAGAGAAAGGTTGCCAGAGCAGGGAGAATTTGAAAGTGAAGGCAGATTGTCCTGCAGATGTGTTTGTGTGACAGAGGGGGAGATAGAATGATTGATAGAATTGCAACAGGGGCACATGGGAGGAAAGGAGCAAGTGAGAAGGGAAGTAAGATGAGGGAGTGATTGAATCAGAATTTTGAGATAAAAGTGATACAGTGGGAGAAACAGCTAGCTTTAAAGGGAAGGTCTCATCAGCCTTTTATTCTGTTTAGCTGTTAGTTTGTAGGCATGAACAATGATTGCCTCTATTGTACCCTTCTAATTTCATCAGGATTTAAATGTAAATGAAGCTACCCAAGTCTGGTGTGAAAGCCTGCTTGACTTCATTCCAAAGGTCATGCCATGACTCATGTATCCTGGAATTTTATGATTTGGTGTTAAAGCTTGCAGTAGTAATGCTGTGTTAGTCGGTACTGGGTCAATACTGCACAAGTAAGACAGCGTGGCATTAACCATGCTGTGTAGAGCATGACTGAATTTATACCGACAGGGGTATAACAGCAGTAGGGAATTACTACTATCCCTGTCGCTGCATGCTATTTACATGGAATGATCAAGTTGCTGTGTGCTGGGTTTCTGATTGAGCGACTCCCATGGTACAGTGGCTAAGGCACCAGTGCACGGCGGAATCGGGAAACTTGGGACTGTGGTTCAGTTCCCCCCAGATCTCTCTGTGCTACTAATTTTGCATAAAGGAAAAATATATACACCCTCCTGAGTTTCTCCCCATCCCTTAAGTCCACCCCAGGAGTTTGTTATATAAATTCGGGGGGGGGGGGGTGTAGTGGGCAAAGTTCCCTGCAAAAAAATAAGGAATCCCTTTGTTTTTAAGAGCATGTGCTGTTTGTATCCTGTCAGTGTTTAACCCAACATTATTGCAGTGCACGCCCTTTTACTTGCAGTATTCATTGCAGCATGGTTTTTGTTTTAGGCAACATGAGCTCATGCCGTGTTAGTCAGTGCTACTGCTGTCCCCTGTAGTTCCTATGATCTTGTCTTACACTGGCCATGAAACCTTTCAAGGCATAGTAAGTGCCCTATTTTCTGTAGTTTAAAGTGTATCAGAGTTAGAAAAAAAATATGCTTTTAGAGACTACAGGGACTTCACAAGACGTAGAACTGAATGATAGTATACCTTCTGCTGGCTTGTGCATGTACGCATCATCAACTCCTATAATGCCTTACATGAGTGGAGTCATGACCTTTGCAATGGAGACAAACAGATTTTAATAACAGGGTAAAACAGACTGAAGCAATCTCATTTATATTTCAATTAGGATGAAATTAGAGGGATACAAGAGAATCATTGTCCATGCCTACAAACTATGCAAGTAACATAAAAACTCAGAAACATAGAAGGTGATAGCAGATAAGTGCCTCAAGGCCCACAGAGTCTGCTCTATATTTTCCTTTATTCTAATGTGATAGTGCAGACCCTAATCTGAGTCCCTCTGCTCCCTTTGTCTCTCTCTAAGCTGTCTCTGTATTCTATCAGTAAAAAACAGGTATACAGAGAATAGGTTAAAGGAGAACTAAAGGCAAAAACTAAAAAAACTTGTTTTAAGTCATGTTCTGAGCTTCTGAACAGTACCAGTGTGCCCGTAGTGGTATAAATGGTTTAAATTTAATTTTAATTGATCCTACCCCGATTGTGGGTTGGGAGCAGCCATGCTCATGTGATTTTACTTTTCAGTCCAGCCCTACCTATCCCACAATGCACCTTGAATCCCCATAAGATGAGGTCAGTTTGCTCTGTCCTTTCATTCAGTCTGTTTTCAGTATTGAGAGAGAACTGTTTTGCCTTGTGTTCAGCCAATCTTTTACTAGCCCTTGAGGTTAGTATTCTTTTTCTTTTTTTCAGTACTGCCTTTGATTTTCTTGCAAGTTGAAACCTCCTGCTTAATGTTTTATAGGCATTTTCTTTGTTTGTGAAGTCTCATTACTTAATTTACTACCTTTTGCAAACTGGAACTTCTGTTTTGCTAGTATCCCCTCCCCCCACTCAACAAGAGGTGTAAATTCCTCTTGTTTCATTGCCATGCTGGTTGATGCTTGCGGTGGCTGAACTGACAGTTACTGATTTTACTTGTTTGCTTCTCTCACATAAGACAACTTCCACAGGGCACTAGCTTATCTATACTTCAGTAGTTTTGATTGAAAAAAAATTGGGAACCTCTGGTAAAAAGTATGTACTGTAAAATTGCCCTTAGCATTAAGAAAATATTACACTGAAGTGATTGCCTTTCAAGACATTTAAGGCTGGTAAACCTCTGTTTTGCCTCCTAGCTATTAAATGGGTAAGCAAATGTTTATGCTGTACACTCTGGATCAGTATCAGCCTCCACAACCATTAGTGCGTTACTCTAGTTTCAAATGATAGTATTCCTCTTGGGGGGGGGTGCCACCTATGCAAATTCACAGGTGCAGCATAAGGCACACTATTGCATTTTAAGTGGTAGGTTTGGTTTTTAGTCGCCCCCCTCAAGTGTACAGCACAGTCAAAATGTTTCTCTACCTGTGTAGAAACTCTCCAGTATGGTTTTAATTTTATAAAACAAAAAACACATGCATCATGGGCTGCATAAGTGTAGTGTCCAGGAATGTTTCTATCCAGTTATATCATGACATGCTTCAAAATTAGTGATAAAAATGTCTGAAGCTTTGAAGAGAAAGTGTGCATTGTAGTGTAGAATCTTGGTGCACTCAGAATTTTATATATAAAAGATTCACCTACTTAAAGTAAATTAGAGGACTGCACATTAGTGCTGGGACCTTTCAGCTTCACAGGTTCAGATCCTCTGAAAGGGACTAGACTTTTTTATTCCCACATAATTGGGTGTTGGTGATTTATTGAACTGACAGCCACCCAGCCATTCCCCCCATGGTTGGCTCCAACACCAAACTGCAACCTGTCTGGGTAATGCCCTGCATCCTCTAAATTATCTTGGTTGGCCTTCTCTGTACTCTCTCCAGCCTATCCTTGTCCCCTTGCAGGTAGGGCCTCCAGAACTGAACTCCATTGCATTGAACTCCCTCCTGCACATACAGGGCTATGTCCCCCCCTTTTTATCCTATCTCTTTTAAATAGGTTGTACCCTTGAAGTTCCACCTCCCAGCTATGTCCCCCCATCCACCATGTTTCTGTTACTGCTATTAGGATCGGGTCATCCAGCCCCACCACCACCTCCAGCTCTGCCATTTTCTTCCCTAGGCTCCTCATGTTGGCTAGAATTTCCATCCATCCCACATCCCCCACCCTTATAGTATCCCATCATTAATCTGCCCCTTGCCTCATGTGCTGGTAGAGTGCAGGATGCGTTGTTCCAGTTAGGCCAACGATCCACTTTCTGCCAGGTGCCACAGCCCCCCTTCTAATTTAAATATATGCAACTACACGCTGTGCACATGGCATGCAGCTCACTAATTGGCAACATTAATAGCCAGTCTGGAACAACCATTTGACCCCAAGACTACAGCAGTCCTTAATTAGGTACCCTGGAAAGCTGTCTTGGTGACTATGACATTAGCAGTAAGTGAGCTGCATGCTATCTGCACAGCCTATAGTTGTCTTAGGTGGCAGGCCTTGATTGGACTCTCCCAAAGCCACCACAGCTCCTGGAAACAGTGCTTCCTTCTACCAGTGCTCCTCCGAACTAGCGCCCAAAGAAGCAGCGCTCAGGGTTATATATGAAATTAAGAGTTCCAGGATTAAACACTACAGTGCATGCTTTTTCTGTTAAAACCTTTAAACATTTTTAACAATAATTTTGAAGCATGTAATGACACAACTGGATAGAAACATTCCTGAACACTATACTTATGCAGCCCATGACATGTGTGTTTTTTGTTTTATAAAATTAAAACCATACGGGACAGTTTCTACACAGGTAGAAAAAGATGTTGACTGTGCTGTAGACTTGGGGAGGGAGGTGAGGGCGTGACTAAAAAGAAAATCTATGACTTAAAATGCAATAGTGTGCCTTATGATGCACCTTTGAATACAAATAGGTGCCCCCCCCCCAAAGGAATACTATCATTTGAAATAAGACTAATGCACTGATGGCTGTGGAGGCTGATACTGATCCAGGGCTTACAGCATAAACAATTGCTTACCCATTTAACAGCTAGGAAGCAAAACAGAGGTTTACCAGCCTTAAAACTCTTGAAAGACAGTCAGTGCGGTGTAACATTTGCCTAATGCTATGGGCAATTTTACAGTACATACTGTTTACAAGAGGTTCCCAATTTTTTCAATCAAAACTACTGAAGTATAGATGAGCTAGTGCGCTGTAGAAGCTGTCATATGTGAGAGGACCAAGCAAGTAATTAAAATCAGTAACTAACAGTTTAGCCACTGCAGACTGAGAACAAAAGGAATTCATACCTCTGATTGATTCGGGGAGAGGGGTTACTAGCAAAACAGAAGTTTCTCAGTTTGCAAAAGGTAGTAAATTAAGTACCAAGAATTCACAAACAAAGAAAAGGCCTAGAAAACGATAAGCACTGCAGGAGGTTTCAACTTACAAAAAATCAAAGGCAGTACTGAAATAAGAAAAAAACACTAACCTCAAGGGCTAGTGAAAGACTAGCTGAACACAAGGCAAATTAGTTCTCTCTCAATACTGTAAACAGATTGAATTGAAAGACAGGCTGGGCTGACCCCATCTTATGGGGACTCAAGGTGCATTGTAGGATAGGAAGGGCTGGACTGAAAAACAAAGCCACGTGAGCATGGCTGCCCCACCCCCACAATCAGGGGTAGACTCAGTTAAAATTGAATGTAAACCATTTATACCACTAGAGGCACATTAGCACTGTTCAGAAGCTCAGAACATGACTTAAAACATATGTTTTTTTTTTTTTCAGTTTTTGCCTTTAGTTCTCCTTTAAAGGGACTTTCCCTTTAAAGGAAAACTATACCCTTGTGTCTTTTAAATTTTGTTTCCATGTCAACAGACAACTCTTTTCATGTAGCTGTTAGAGGTGTATGCAACTGCTCTAGTCTGTTTTCACACTTCATACTAGGCCCTGTAACTGTCCTGGGAGGTTCCATTTGGTGGTTGTTGAACTCTCACTGTCCCTGAGAACTACATTAGCATATGAGGACATGATGCATAATCAACCTTCAAACTCCCTAGTATTCATGTCTGCTTAATTAGTCTTCAAAGAAACAAGCTGCAAGAAGGTATGAAATACCACTTTTACCTTCAGTGAGCTTTGCAAACTATCTGAGTTGTAATGCATGTTTTTTTTCCTTTAAGCTTTATTCAGCTTATGTGTTTCCAAAGAGTTTTTGCAGGGTATTTGTTCTTTCAGGTTAGAGATACAGTACATGACATCATGTTCTCATATGCTAATGCAGTTCTCACCGACAATGAGATTTCAACAACCATGAAATGGAGACCCCCAGGGCAGTCACAGGGGATACCATAAGCAGTGAAAATAAACTAAAGCTAGCATGCAGTGAAGCCCATTTGGATGAAGCGCAGTGTCACAGGTTTACTACATGACAAAAGGGATTAACTCCCATTGAAATTGCATTGTTTGCTGCAGTGGCTGTATTGCAGAATTCTGCAGTGCTGTGCTTCATCCTGGTGGGCTTCACTGTATATAGCCTTAACAGCTACAGGAAATGAGTGGTCTGTTGACATGGAAACAAATAAAATTGTAATGATATGAGGGTGTAGTTTTCCTTTAAGAGAGTGGAGTGATAGGGAGGTGTAGAAGCAGCAGTGGTGAGTACAAAGGGGCAGTTGAGAGTGAAGCAGCAGCAGGAGTGAAATAGGGGGTTCAGTCTGGCAAGAGCAGATTTTGGTGTTCAACACAGCATCGCCATAGTCAATGGCTGGGAGAGCTCCGTAAGTGAGATGACCCTATGTTTCACCTGTGACCCTTATCTAGTTTGAGCATGGTCCCCCAGTGAACTGTGTACTCCCTGTGGTTGCCCCTGCATACTTCGCCCTCTTTGTCATGTTCCTCACCCTTAGGGTCAATCATGTGAGTAATTAATTGGACCACTGGGAGTTAAATAGGAAGAGGAAAGAGAAGTGTAGCTGCTGTCTTCAGCACACAAGGAAACTGACAGAATACAGAGATAGCTTAGGGGGAGAGAGAGAGAGAGAGAAAGAGAGACACACAGGGAGAATAAGTGACTTGTTAGGGTCACAGGGTCAGTAAGTGGAAGTTGAGCAGTTCAATCCATGGTCTCTAGATTCATAGCACTGCATTCTTACCACTGTGCCAAACTGCCCCCCTCCCCCTTATATCACTAAACTGGGAATCAGGAGCACTCAACTTTAAATCCCACAACAGCTGTTGGTTTACTCTTTGACCCTGAGAAAGTCATATGACCTCCCAGTTTTTAGTAACTTCCATCTGTAAAACTAGATGAAAGACTGTTAGCCATTGTGACAAGGCTGTAATACCAAAGATGTTGATCACCAGACATTTTGTCACTGATTGCCATTTAATGGTGATGTTTCATGGTCTGCTCTATATCACCCCCCCCAACACACACACACACACACACTTCCATACACTCCCACACTAACACAATAGCAGCAGTGACCCCAATAAAGATTTCATACTCTGGGATCCTTCTCACCTTTTTTATTTTACAAGGAAATTAAACTAAGCAATTGAAGTGAAAGGCAGTCACCTTATGTGCATGCACCAACCAGAGGACAAACGAGAGCTTGTATTTAGTGAGACATCTTACTTGTGGCACAGGCTGCTGCCAAGAACCCCTTTGCAGACAGCTGGACCTTGTCATGTGGTCACATGAGCTGTATTTGAAAATGAGAGCTGTGGAGTTCTTTCCCATGCCAGGCTGCAAAACAGCTAGTGAGTGCAGCAGAAGAGAAGCTGCCAACATCAAAGTGACAGTATCCAATTGTTAGGTGATTTGTACTCTTTTTATGAAATGCTCTGTAAAAGTACAGCACCCCACTAGGAATTGTGCTTTTATTTTTCAGCTACAGAGCCAGAAGAAAGGAAAACTGTAGCTGGTATTGCTTTCCGGAAGAGAGATGTTTCAAGGCTGTCATTTCATTTGTTTCCACGAAAGATGTTTTTCCCATTACACAAAATATGGTAGCCTCATTTTGGTGTGCCACCCTAGCACAGCAGTGCCCTTGTGGCTCAATTAGTAACTCTTTCATCTCTAGGCCAAATGGTGTTGAGTTCAAGTCCCACCCCTGGACATAGGCTCTTTCCCAGTAATGGCATCACAGTGTAACACTGGGGATTTTTCACCAGCTTTGGAGTTATCCTTCAGATGAGCCTTTAAAGACTATGTTTTGAGGAGCAGTGTGGTTAAATGGTTAGAACATAGGTTTGGGAACCAGAAGACCGCAGTTCAAATCTCACCAAAGCCACCTTACTCACTGTTTGACTCTGAGCAAGTCACTAACTCTCCTGCAGTTTTTCAGTGCTCCTATGTGTAAAAATGGATGAAAAGCAGAGTCCCATGGAGAATGAGGCGTGAAAGCTCAGTTTGGCACTCCTGAGTAAATAAACTTTAAAACTGTTAACAAAGTTAAGATCCATTTATTCCCGCATTTGGTTATTGTCCATACTGACTCTAAGGATCCCATTGCACTGCTTGAAAGTGGAAGAGTTCAGCATCTCCTGCTACTAAACTGAATACAACTGAAGGAATATAGTGGGTCAGTTAGAGTATGGAACCTTGAAACTGAAGATCACAAGTTTAAAACCTAACATAGCCACTGGCTCAATGCATGACCCTTAACAAAGTCATTTGACTTTCCTGTGCTTTAGTGCTCCCAGCTGTTCAGCTGGGTTAGAAGCAGTACCCCACTACAAATAGGTGATGAACCTCTGTTTGGGGCTACCCTGGGTAAATAAAACAAAGCATGATACTTGGTCCCATGTGAACTAGGTTCAGTCTTCAATACTGTCAAACATTATTTATTCATGATTAGATATAAAGTGCAAACAGCTGTGAAGAAAGCAGTACCCCCAAAAAAACCTATTCAGAATTTCCCACCATACACATACACATACACGTTATACTGTCAGCTTAAAGGATAACTATGGTATATTTAACCTGTAAGACTTTTTTCTGTAGAATCTGTTTTTCCAGTACTGGGTCATGTTCTGTTATTGGTCTATTATACTTGTCCTTTAATAAGCTCAGTGGGCATTTTTGACTTACATTCTGGTCCAAGCAAGCAATAAGATTCAACAGATTTTGGTTGTCGTATGGTAACCGCATGCCTAAGTGCATAATGAGGCAAGAAGCATTTCTGCTGTGTGTCTTTGGCACTTGGAAGTACACTTATCACATAACAGTCTGTACACTGGAGTGTTTTATTCACCTATAAAAATAGGTAAACTACAAAGCAATGTAAACAAAACTAAAACATGCAAAACTTTTTTTTTCTTATAACAGATATTTTCTTGTCTAAAAAGTAACTAGTAGCAAGTAATCCCTCTCCTCCTGCCAATACTCTGTCTTTCCACACACTCAATGGATGGATGTTGTTAACCATGGAATACAGGAGTATAAAATTCTGCACAATTCCACAGGCAGAATGTTTAATCCCTCCCAACACACACACACACACACACACACACACACACACACACACACACACACACACACACACACACAC
Organism: Neoceratodus forsteri; assembly: GCA_016271365.2. Classification (NCBI taxonomy): domain Eukaryota; kingdom Metazoa; phylum Chordata; order Ceratodontiformes; family Ceratodontidae; genus Neoceratodus; species Neoceratodus forsteri. Next base: position 941,167,805 of record CM057455.1, read on the forward strand.
ACATATAAAATAAGGTCTCATGCCAGGGCCTCAGTTTTATCTGTGAATGTGTAACCAGCAGTGATATTCCATGTGAACAAGTAAAGATAGCAGGGAAACTGTCCATGATCAGTGAAGGAATACCACAAATTAAACATATTTGTAGCATTTCATTACTTTTAGTTTCTGTTTGTGTGTAAGATGGAGATTATTAGGCGAAAGAATATCTAATTAATTTTTATTTTTTTGAAATTGAAGGCTTTTTTTAGGGTGTGTTTGATGTTATTAAGTGAGTGAAAGTGGTAGCCATTTGTGTGATGCCCATTAGGCATGAGTGAAAACAGAAACAACAGGAGCATGAAAAACTGCATGAAACCACATCACCATTGGATGCTCTTTGTAAAAAATAATGAGTTTTTGATTAGAATGTCAGAACTTGAGCTTAAGTGTAATAGCTTTGGAATCACAAACAATAACTATATGCAAATATTGAGTACAGTTATGGAGGCAACATTCACCCCCAACTTCACAAATTTGTACTTGGGCAAGTGGGAGTATGACATCATCTACAACAAGGCAAAAGAAAGAGGCACAGCACCCACTTCTAAAAAGGTCACACAACAACAGAAAACTATTTCACCATTTTCATATGAACCATGTGGAGTACATACTTCAGTGCAGTAACAGGTACAAGAAATCAACACATTTTGTTACACCTTCACGGCTACCACACAAGTACAGAAGTTTTTAGATAATTTTCCAATAATAAATACTTAATGCTACACATGTGATTTTAATTATGTGGAATGTATATAAGGGCACTTGTTAATGTGAACAGTGGAATCTGATGAAGCCTGGAGTCCAGTAGGCAAAAAGTCATTTAGTGGCGACGGTCACGCTGTACCGTTCTTTTTTATGTACCTGTTTCAGCACTGGAACATGTACTACATATGGTTCATATTAAAACAGTGAAACTGTTTTCCATTGTTGTGTGAACGTTTTAATAGCGGATGCTGTGCCTCTTTTCTTTGCTTGGTTCAGTTTTGCATCAGCATCACTTTCAGTTTCCTGGTGCTCCTTATACTTGCCAAGTTCATCACCTACAACCAAGAAAAAAATTGACTTTTTCAAAACCTAGAATTATGGAAACATTACGTAGATTATGTTTTACTTGTGTGGTAGCCATGAAGGTCTAACAGAATTTGGGGATTTTTTACACACTTCCAATAAACATTTAAAATACAGTGTAATGTCCAGTCTAAATAAATTGAATTCCTGGATTTGAATATTAGTAAAGATGAAGAGAATAATTTAAATAGTAGATTGTACAGAAAAATGACAGATGGATCATAATACTGTACTTTAGGCAGCAACAGACATCCACAAGTTATTTCTAATATCTCTAAAGGACAATTTGTATATGCTAGGCACAATTGTAACACTAAGAAAGGCTTCCAGGAGCAATGACAACCTCTTACTTGAAGATTTAAATAGCATGGCTACTGCAAATATGTCACAGAAACAGCTAGAAGATTTGCAAATTAACTGTTCAGAAATGATTTGTTGTATGTTGATAACATCAAGTAAAACTGCTAATAATGTACAGAATCAGGATGTGGTTAGGTTCATTACTAACTTTTCTCCACTTGCTTTCAAAATAAATAATCATATTGTCAATGCTGAATGTTCACTGCTTGCACTGCTATTGTACCAGGTTTTGCTTGTACACATTTTAACCCAGGATAGACCAGAAGAGGTGCCTTTCTCATTTTCTGTGGTGTCCTGCTTTTACACATTTTTAGACTATATTTATCCTTTAAATTGCTGCTGAGGGGCAATATCTAATTTCTGGTGCTCTCTCACATTTTGATCCCAAGTTTCCAACAGTCTTTTTATGACCTGACATCATGATCAAGACAGGTGGAATTGTTTTATTAATGAGATCCAAAATGTGATTTCTTACTGTGACTACAAAAACAAGTTTTGGAGGGATTTTGAAAAATGACATCTGTCATGTTTAGGAGGTGGGGTAACACAAGGGATTTGTTGAACATTAGGAACCAAAATCTGCAAAAATTAAGTTATGAATAAACATTGGAACAGTTCAATGTTTCTTCATAAATTAGTTGTTTTTTTTACACTTTGACCCCGTTTTCAACATTGTCTTTTTATAACCACAACTCCTGAGCATGACAGGTGTCATGTATAAAATTGTGGCCAGAACATCATTTGGTGCCACAAGTGTGAAAACACATTTTGGCCAAGATCTGAAAAATTACAGCTGTCACATTCATCAGGTGGTGCGAAAAATGGCTATGTTAAAAATTTGGGGTTAAACATTCAAAATCACCATAGTTATGAGCATGCATTGGAAACTTTCAATATCACACTCATAACATTGTTTTTTTTAATACTTTACCCTAAATTTTCAACATAGGTTTCTTATGACCCTACCTCTTGAACAAGAGTGGAGAACATGTTCAAATCCTGCTCAAAAGGTGTTATTGCACTACGAGTGTGAAAACACATGTTGTCCAGGATTTGAAAAATGGCAGCTGTTTCATTCATGAGGTGGTGTCAAAAAAATGACTATGTTGAAAATTTGGGTAAACAAAAAATCAGCTAATCAGATGATTTCAGTACAGAGAGCAAGCAATCACAGAACGCTTAATTTTGCAGGTGGACGGCCATGGAGGAGGGGTGGGTTTATGCTGGTCACCTTATCATTAATATATTAACTTGGGTGCTGGGGAGGAGGGTGGGATTGGGTTACTGACAGAGGGCGGGATGATGGGGTGCTTGGATTTAGTGATTTAGGCTGGGGAGGAGGGTGGGGGACTGTTAATTTTCTTTTTCCTTTTTTATATTATTACATCCCCTTCCCTGAATATGAATAATGAATACCAGAATATTTGTGCCCCAAATAAAATATTTGGCCTGAATATTCAAAACAAGATATTCACACACCCCTGATTTATAGACTCTGGTTCATGGTCAACACGTCTTTAAGGCGTGCATTTGATTTGTCTTTAAATTATCTTCTGTCCCCTAAAATATCTTTGAGATATCTTAGATCTTCTGATTTACTTCTCCTTTCTGAGAGCTGCATTTTCTTGTATTTCGTGTCAAAGCAATGGAATAATTTGCCCTATGACATACGACTAACAGCTAGTTATTGACTTTTTAAGGAATACTTGTGAAAGCATTTGATTGTGAGTTAGGCTTGCAACATTTTTTTATTTATCTACATCATATTTTTCATATTTTTATGTATGTTTCTGTACCTGCATATTGCATGTTTATTTCTTGTTGCCGCTGTTGACTATGTCACTGGATCATGCATGAAAATTGGACTTTTGCTTGTGTGTTTTTTTCCCATTAAAAAATAGAATAAATAAAGATGATATAATATATGATAGAGTACATGATTAAATAACAATCATATATGATATATTAGAAGGTAATGTAAGCTAATATATCGGGGGTACATGATGGGCAGGAGTGGGATATGAAAAACATTCTTACTCCTGCAGTGTGAGCTCTGTATTCTCACGAGTGCCAAAGGCATGAGTGAGAATGCACAGTTCACCCTGCAGGAGTGGGGATATTTTCCATATCCCACAGTCTGTCCATCATTTGTTTGATTTATATAATGGGGGCCCTATTGTTGCAAAATTTACCATCTGCGCAGCTTTGTGTGGCTTGCACAGGCTAGCACAGATTTAGCGCGGGTTTGCGCGGGCATAATAAATGCATTTATTCTCATTTCACTGATGTCATCAGCATTTATCCTCACTGTGGTGAAAATAACATGGTTTATCACACTCATTTATCCCTCACCCCCATTGTATAAAATCTGATACAATATATATGAAAAAATAATATAATCTGATATATGACATATGCGAAGATATACTATGACATGATATATTATTTATATGAATATCACATAATCTGAAATAATCTGTTATAATATATGACTTATGATCATCAGATATAATGTGAAATATGAGATGACACAATCTGCTCTAATGTGTTGCAAAATTTGATATAGGATAAATTATAATCTGAAATAATGTATAATATATGAGAAGACAGTATAATCTAATGTAACCTAATGTGCTATATGAGATGTTATAATCAAATATAATACTCTGAAATGTATGATAGTATAATAAAATACGATATGCTATAACATAATATGATATAATATAATTTAATATATTATCATTTTTATTATTTTGTAAATATTATTAATAATTGCCAAGACAACATTAATAATAAAATTGTGATTTGGGTATGCCACTTGATTCCTTTCCCTAATGCTGTTTTCAGAAGTCACTAGTGATGAATAGGGATTATCCTATTAAATTAAAAGATGCCCATCAGGCAGTCTCCACTGCTGAAGGGTCTGCTGAACAGCTTGCATCTTTTAAAGAGGCCATGGCTAAGGCCGAGGGAGCATGCCTCTTTGGCTTTGGCCTTAATGCCACTTTCCTTAGGTGCCACCTTTTCAGGAGCATTTCAGGATTTGTGTCAGTCCCTTTCCACCTTTTGGCAGGGCCCCTCTATGGGCACCAAATAGAAATCTTCCAAAAGAGTGACTAAACAAAAAGTCTTGCCATCAATCATGGGATCATGAGCATGCTCTGGCCTCGGATTCCCATGCTTCTCTAGAGCTTTTGATTAAAGTCAATCTTTTGGCCTTACCTGTGGGCTCCACAGTCCCCCTGTCAAGCCAGTTGGTCAAAACATGTGATGACCAAGCTGTTGAGATTTTTCTGTAACTGGTCAACCCAATGTCACCAGATGAGTCTGATATCTCCAACACTAGGACTCCTGTCCTGTCTGTTACTTCCCAGGGTAGATAGGAACGGCCTACTGATCTGGGCTCTTCCTCTCATGATCCAGTGATCCCAGAGGATCCTTGTCTTTTGTTGGCTCCTTCTGAGATGCACCATTGGTGGCCCCAATGGTCGAGGTCATGGTCCCAATCCTGAAGCTCCAGGTCAAACAGCCCACGCCAGCATCTGCGTTCCACACTTAGCATTCGGGCAAGCAGCGTCACCACTACTCCTCCTCTTCTTTATCCTCGAATGAGGAGTCACCACCACAAAATGCATCGCTGCTAAAAGGAGATTATGTGGCATCAGCTCATGTTCACTGGGGTTAAGCCAATTCCAGCCTCCACCTTGGCTATCACATGGCTCCTGCTACCAAGGCCCCAGCCTACTCAGGCTCTGCTGGTTCCAGCTCAGCCTATTTTGGCTACTCCACCTATTCAGTTGGAGCCACTACCTAAGCATATGAAAGAGGACCTCCTCCTAAGAATGCCTGTACTGCTCCATGGCTTACTTATTGGCTGTTGGTCACCGTGACTACCGACAGACTCTGGCAGTCGACCTTTAGTCGATGAATCTTTTAAGTCTGAAGGCTCCTCCCTATACTCCCATCTGTTGGATGTTGAGTCAGGAGAGGATTTGTCAAAGTAGCATGGTTCCACTTCTTTTGTAGGCCTTCTCCTTTTAATTTCAGAATCTATGGGTCTTCAGATGGAGCCTGTCCAGAAATGGGCTAAATACCCAGTGACCAAGATTCTCGATTGAGGTGACTCCCCTGGGGAGACATTCCCAGTCACTGAGGCCATTCTTGGCCCTGCTCTGGAGCTTTGGCAGCACCCTGCATCTTGCCCTGGACTATTGGCATGGGTAAGCCACAAGTATGTGATCCTTACTAGTTTCTTGTTGGGTTTCACTGAACATCCCTTGGCCGAGGGTCTGGTGGTTGACTCAGTCTTTCAGCATACAATGTCGGGGACATGGATAAACCTCCCAACAAGGAATCCAAGAAATTGGATCATAAGGCCAAGAAAGTCTACATGGCCTCTTCCCTTGGCCTTCAGCAAGTGAGTTTGGCCAATGTAATGGCCATCTTTTTTTTTTGTTCAATTCTATTTCACTCCTGATCATGATCCTGGGGGCCTCTGTAGGGCATCCACCCCAATCCTGCCTAACCTGAAGTCCTCCCAGCCAGACCTCCCCCCTCTCTGCCCCGTCTGTAGCTGGTACCCCCAGCTTAACCCTTCTGGGGTGGGGCTGTCCCTCCTACCTTGGGCGCACTTGCAAACTTAGCCTCCAGCCGCAGACTTCTCTCCAGATGGAGGAAACTTGAAGGCTGGCCAGGTCGGATCCTGTGGTGGGCATGTTGGATGGTGCCTTTGCCTACTCCCAGGACAGGGTTTTTCTAGTATTCAATGATTCCCTTCCCCGTGCATGGGCACATCTCAATGCAGATGGTGCATGGCAACCTCTACCTACATTGTCCACACTGATGCGTGCTTTGCTTGGCTTGCTGCAGTACTCCCAGTCTCCACTGAGATTCCCTGGCTTGCTGGGCCAACCCATACCCAAAGTCCAGGGAGGTGAGTACAACTGAGGTGCTCAGTCTTCAATCCTTCCCCTGCTGACCCCTGGCACCCATGTCTGCTACCAAACTAGGGTCATCAGCGTGGCACGAGGTGTAGCATCCAGCGCCTCAACCCTCAGTGCCACCAGGCCAGCCCATAATGGCCATCTTTTATCATGCACTTTTGGGCACCCTTGATGAAGTGCTTCCTCAACTCCCAGATGAATTGCAGACCATGGTCAAGCAGGTCCAGTATCAGTTCCCAGTGTTGGCTAAGCAGCAGCTCCAGATGGTCATGGACACTGGCAACTCCTGCACCCGGCCTGTGGCTGCTGTTGTGGCTATGTGCCACATGGCTTGGCTGAGGATTGTGACCCTCACAGCAGATACTCAACACAAGTTGGTGGATGTCCCCTTCCTGGGCACCAACTAGTTTGGACCAGGGGTGGAAGGACACCTCATTCACATTGAGAAGTCCAATGCCACCCTGGACTCTGTTAACTCTTCCCAGAGGGATCCTCCCAAGGGCTCATAGGCTCAAAAGAAGAAGCCCTTTGAGCCCACTCTGCTCCTGCAGACAAGCCATCCCAGCTGTCAGCTGGGTAGCAGGCCAAGACTTGTCACCCTGGCCAAAGTCAGTTACTTTAGTCATCTGGAAACCAGGAGGTTGGGGTCCCACTGGTTCTTTAGCTAGTCCCTCCTCTGCCTCCATGCTTGCCCAGTGACGGGATGGGTGGTGCCTCCCCTATGCACATCCTGACACCCCTGGGTCCTCCCATGGGGGGCTGGCTCCACCACTTCCTTTCTACCTTGTCTGCTGTCACTATGGGCAGGTGGGTCCTCGAGGTGGTCGGTCAGGGTCTGCCTCTAGAGTTTGAGGCTTACCCACCTTGCCAAGCCTGTGCCTCATGGGAGGACACGGTGTCCATTGACATGCTGTCAGCCCTTCAGGAAGGCATCACCCAACTTCTTCAAAAGGAGGACATGGCTCCTGTCTCAGACCCTCTAGTACAATCAGGGTTTATCTCCAGGTATTTCCTGGTGCCCAAACGTACAGAGATCTGGTGCCCCATATTTGATCTGCATGACCTGAACAAATTAATTTGGCCACATAATTTGAAGATGGCCATTCTTTCTCAGATCATACCATCTCTGGAGCAGAACATGTGGTTTTCCTCTCTGGATCTTCAGGACACTTTCTTCCATCTCCCAATCTGTCTGTCCTGCTGCTGGTTCCTCTGGTTCTGTGTGGAGGAGATTCTCTATGAGTTCCAGACCATGCCCTTTAGCCTTTCCTCAACTCTCAGGGTCTTCACAAAATGCATTGCAGTGGTGGCAGCCTACTTGAGGTGCCAAAGGGTCCATGTATACCCCTACTCAGATGACTGGCTCACAGCGGGTCCCTCCAGGGAGGAGCTGTAGTGGTCCAGGGATTTGGCCTTCCAGGTCTGCTTGTCCCTTGGCCTCCTGGTCAATGAGGCTAAGTCAGAACTCATGCCTTTGCAAGAGGTGCACTTTATCAGGGCAGAGCTCGGTTCTTGCAGAGCCATGGCTCGGCTTCCAGCAGACCATGCAGAGGCTCTTTCCTCCTTTGCCCGATCATTTTTGGTTGAGCAGTTACACCCTGCTCGGTTCATCCTGCACTTCCTGGGATACATGGCAGCATGCACCAGCACGGTGCATTGGTCCCAGTGGAGAATGCACTCTCTGCAATTGGAGCTTGCCTGCCAATGGTCTCAGCACAAGGGCCTCTTCAATGAGCCAGTCAATGTGACCCAGCTGATGTGGGATGCCCTCCAGTGGTAGTTAGTCCTGGAACATCTGCAGGAAGGGATCCCATTTGTCCACCCAGAACTAATGACCAGTGCCTCCCTGATGGGCTGGGGTGGGGAGTCCCGGTGCCATATCAACCTGCTGGAGCTTTGGGCAGTTTGACTGGTGCCAACAGCTTTTGCTCTGCATGTTAAGGGTCAGGTCGTTCAGATCCAGATGGAAAACACCACGACCATGTATTACCTCAACAAACAGGGTGGGATGCACACCCTTCCTCTGTGCAGGAAAACTTTGCACATCTGGACCCTCATGTTCAGCCTGGAGGCTACTCTTTTGGCCATCCATTTGCCCATCATCTCCAAACAGCTGGCGGATACCCTCAGCCATGTGGGCGAAGTGTCTCACGAATGGTCTCTCCATCCAGAGGTACTGTAGTAGAGAGCTTGTTCTCCCAATGAGGCACCCCTCTGATGGATCTGTTCACCTCTAGGGAGAATGCAAAGCTGAAGCTGTTTTGTGCCCACCCCCCTTAGCAGGGAACACTGCAGGGGATGTCTTCTCCAGGCCTCCTCTATGCCTTCTCTCCATTTCCCTTGATCTGCAAAGTGCTTATCAAGGTCAGGAGGGGCAAGGCATGAATGATCCTGGTGGCTCCAGACTGGCCTCTCCAGTTCTGGTACCCTGCTCTCCTCTGCCTCAGCAGCAGTCTTCCGTGGTGTCTTCCTTTATGTCTGGACCTGCTCTCTTGCAGTCAGAGGAAGGTACTCCATCTTGACTTTCAATCCCTGCATCTGACTTCCTGGTTCAGGAGTGGCTAGAGTTCCAGGTTTGGTTATCTCTGATGGTGTCCACACTGTGGTTGAGGCTTTTGGAAGGAGTTGGCCCAAAAATGCTATGCCTTCAAATGGAAGAGGTTCTGTATTTGGTGCCAGGGCAAGGGGCTTGATGCCTTATCCACATGATCCATCTGGTCTTCAAATGTTCTTTCCATAAAGGGCCTATTTATTTGATATAGTGAAACTTAGAAATGCAAAAATTGGATTATGCTCAGCTGAACTGATTGAATTTGATGTGCCAGTTATGAAAACAGTGAAAGGGGACTCAAACATTATCCATCTAGCTCTTAAGTTATTGAATAACTTACCATGCCACTTACGGCTACAAAACAGATGTCCTTTATTGTAATTCTAAAAAGACCAGGCTGATAAACAATGCTGCCTTGCCCAAGGTTTGCTGTGACTTATTTGGTTTATACCTCGTTTAAATCTGTACTTGGTTTCAACATGCACTGTTTGTATATTTTGTACATTCTGTGTATTATATGTGTAATTTTTTTGTTATTTTATGATTATGGGACCCCACTGTAAATGAGCCTTGGCTCAATTGGGTTATCCTTTTCTGAATATCAGATACTACTATTACTACTACTATTTATCTTGTCCGGTGGCTATCATTCTTGACTACCTTTTGTCCCTCTCTCAGTTGGGCCTTTGGTTGATGACTTTAAGGTGCACCTGACAGCCATCTCTGCATACAGTGCATGGGCTGGTATGCTGTTGGTGGCACAGGAACAGGTGGTATGGTGCTTTTTCAAAGGCCTTGACAACATTTCCCCTCTGGTGCATGAACCATCTCCACCTTGGGATTTGTTGCTGTTGCTGGCAAAGTTCATGGGCAAGTCATTTGAGCCAATGCACAGGTGTGAAATATCTCACCTATCATGGAAGACCACCTTCGTGGTGGATATCACATCAGCCAGAAGAACCAGTAAGCTCCAGCTGGTCTCGGTGGAGTCTCCTTAATTGGTCTTCCACAAGGACAAGGTCATCCTTCGCCCCAACCCGAAGTTCCTCCAGAAGGTTGAGTCTGAGTTTCACCTTAACTAGGTGATTAATCTCCCACTGTAGTTCACCAATCACACCTTGGAGGTCAAGCACAGGCTCCATACTCTGGACCTGAGGTGAGTGCTTGCCTACTATAAGGAGTGCATGCTGGAGTTCAGGGAGAAGTTCAGCAGCTATTTCTCACCTACACTGATGCTGCACCTGACAGACTGGCAGCTAAACAGATGATTGGCAGGTGGATTGTATCCTGCATCAACCTCTGCTATGGGTTTACTGGTAGGGAGCATCCCTTAGGGCTTAGGGCTCATTCCACTCATCATACCGCTGCCTCGGTGGATGCCTCCAGGGACTTCCCTATCCAGGAAATGTGCAGGTCTGCTACCTGGAACTCAGCACACACCTTCATTTGCCACTACCACATCTACCTTGAGTCACACTTGGATGCTAGTTTTGGGGCCTTAGTTCTCCAGTCTCTCTTCCCTAAATAGGGTGTGTGTGCCTTGCCCCTTCCTTCCAGAGAACTGCTAAGAGTCTGCTAGAAGTGTGGATGAGTACACCATTTCCATGTCCCTAGAAAAACGGGTTACTCACCTGTAACAGTAGTTCTAAGAGTGGTATATGGTATACATCTACACTGACCCACATGACCTACCCTGGCAAGTGGCACACCAATTCCTGCTTCCAGTGGGTAAGATCTGATGTCACAGGGTGGTGCTGAGGGAGTTACCACCTGGGTGGGTAGGAGGAACCAGCTTGAAGACTTTCCGGCAAGTCTTAAAGGGAAAGGAACACTACCAGAAGGGTGGCTGTACACCATATACCACTCCTAGAACTGCTGTTATAGGCGAGTAACCTGTTCTTCTGTGCCATGCTGACCCACCAGTAGTCATTAAAAAACTTTGTCAAATAAATCCTTCAGTCTCCTCCATCATAAAAAGGCCATGTGGCCCATCGAGTCTGCCTAGCCCTACCTACAGTAGTACCATATCTGCCCTAATGGACCTTCACTCATTCCTCTCCCTTTTAGCCACTATCTTAATCAAACCGATGTGTCTGTCCCACCCATATTTAAATCTTTTCACTGATTTTGACCAGACTAACTTTCTTGGCAGTCTATTCTATCCTCCACCCCTTCTCCATGAGAAAATGTTTTCTGATGGCCTTATATCTCCTCTCTGCCAGCTCCACTGAGTTTCCACTATTGATTGTGTTTCCACTCAACATGAACAACTCTTTATTATCTACTTCACTAATCCCATTCAGGTAATTGCATGTCTCAGTCATGTCATCCCTCTCTATGCACCTCTGGCGTGCACATTAAGATCCTCAAACATCTCCATTTAAGTCATTTCTTGCTGTCCCTTCCCAGTCCCTGTCATTCTTCAAGTGTGAATTCCAGAACCAAACACAGTACATCAGGTGAGGATGCACCAGGGACCTGTACACCTCACCCCTCCAACTCCACATCTCCCTTCCTTTACAACCCAGTGTCCTGCATGCCATCTCCATAGTCCTGTTGCACTTTGTAGCAGCCTTTAGACTGTCTAGTATTATTGCACCCATATCCCTCTCCTCTGTTTTACTTTGTACTGTATCCCCATTAATGTTATTTTGGTTTTTTTTCCCCTACAGGATGTGCATTACCTTGCCCTGTTTGGCAATGAATTTTAACTGCACCATCTCTGACTACTTCTCCAGTTCCAATTATCTTCCTTCTTACATCTTGCACCTTCCTCAGTCTTGGCCACTGCTGTGCTCACAGCATGCATATCCAAATCTATTTCCACAACTGATGACATTTCTAATGTCCATTATCCTGTGATTTTTTTAATGGTAAACTGCATAGTATTTTTGACAACCCTGCAGTGCTTGCATTTATCATATTTGAAGGAAGATTGTAACCAATTACATGGTTGACTGACAAATTGCATGACATGTAGCAGTTCAAATCATGCTTGCCATTTCTAGCCATCCTGTAAACCTTTCAAGTTTTTTTTTTCTTTTTTCTTTTTTCATCCAAATTTGGACTTATACATAAAAGTCCCCCAATTCCTATTGAAATGTTTTTGAACTCTACGTGACTGCTGACTAAAGGTAATGCCAAAGTTAACTTGTATTTTTTCCTAGGAGTCCCTCTTTTTACAAAAAACAGTTTGTGCCTCCACTGACTCTGCAATCTGTCCAGCTTTTTGAATGACTATAGAGTTATACCCTCTGTTAAAACAAGCATTTGTCAATGCCGAATGTTTGCTTGCTGGCATTGGCATTGGTAGTGCAGGAGTTAGAGAGCTGCATAATAGGAATAGCAGTGAAGTATTGAACAGAAGCCAACCACACCACTACCCTGCAGAGACTGACAGGCATTGGGGTGTGCCTTTGGGTCATCAGGCATAACGGCCACACCATTTCACCACACCCTACCCTGCAGACACTGACAAGTGTCACGATGTGCCTTGGGGTCTATGGCTCTTATGCTCAACCCCATTCCATCAGGAAATACAGTGAGACGGGTCCTGTATAGGAGAATGGGGTGAACTTTCGGGCTAAAGAGTCCAAGGCACACCTCGATGCCTCTCACTGGCTGCAGGGTATGGAATGGTATGAGCATTACAGGCAAGAATCCCAAGTCACACCCCTGATGCCTGTCAATCTCTACAGGGTGGGGCGTTATGGTCAGAAATCCTAATGCCTCAGGCGTTCATTGGCATTTTCAGTCCAAATTTTCAACATTTTTTTTGTGACCCCCACCTTATGAACAGTGGCAATATCAGTTTGGTAGCCAAAAGCTGATTTTGCACAGTGACTACGCCATTTGGCACCACAGGTGCAAAAACACATTTCGAACAGGATGCGAAAAATGACAGCTATACTGTTCATGGGGAGGTGCAAAAAATGGCAATGTTGAAAATCTGCAGTGAAAATATTAAAAAAACAGTTGAAGTCACGAGCCTGCATAGAAACTGCACAACGCACACCAGTAATGCAATTAGTTTGGGGATTTTTTGCAGCAGATTGTCAACACAGGCATTTTGGAAACTCCGCACATGAACAGTGTCACTGTGATTTTCTTAATCTGTCCTGAACAGTGATTTCTCACAGCGACCATGCATTTCTGTGCTGGAAGTGTGAAAACACATTTCAGCCATGGTGTGAAAAATGACAGCTGTACTGTTCATAAGGAAGTGTGGAAAAATGCCAGTGGTGAAAATCTGGACTGAAAATATTAGAAATCCATGAACTTATGAGGGTGTGTGGAAACTGCGCAATGGTCGCTCATAACGCAGTCATTTTATGGACTTTTTTCACCAGATTTTTTACATAGCCATTTTAACACCTCTGCTCATGAACAGTGTCACTGCATTTTTCTTAATCTGTCCCAAACATTGATTTTGCACACTGACTGCGCCATTGTATGCTACATGCTTGGAAACACATTTTGGATGAGATGTGATAAATGACAGCTATACTGCTCATAAGCAGGTGTGGTAAAATGGCAATGTTGAAAATCTGGAGTGAAAATATTGTACATTCGCAAACTTACGAGCATGCGTAGGAACAACTCAACCCATGCTCGTAAAACAGTCATTTTTTGGAATTTTTTCACCAAATTTTTAACATAGCCATTTTAACATCTCTGCTCATGAACAGTGTCACTGTGATTTTCTTAATCTGTTCTGAACATTGATTTCGGACACCAACTGTGCCATTGTGCGCTACATGCGCAGAAACAACTTTTAGGCATGATGTGAAAAATGACAGCTATATTGCTCATAAGGAGGTGTGGTAAAATGGCTATGTTGAAAATCTGGAGTGAAAATATTGAACATTTGTGAATTTACGAGCGTGCATAAGAGCAACACAACGCACGCTCGTAAAACAGTCATTTTTGGGAATTATTTCACCAAATTTTCAACATAGGGTTTTTGGGGGCCTACCTCAAGAACTGTGACACTGTCATTTCATAAATCGGCCCCAAAAGGTGGTTCTGCGCAGTGACCATGAAATCACCTTTAGGGGCCAATTAACAAAATGACAGTGGCAGATTTCATGAGGTGGTGTCCCAAAAACCCCATGTTGAAAATTTGTTGAAAAAATTCCCAAAAATGCCAGAGATATGCCTCAAAGTTGAAAAAACCCTATTTATTCCATTATACAGCTTACCGGCATTTCCTCAGTTCGCGGTCGGCTTTGAAGAGTGCAGACGTGTTCCCGGTCCACCGAAGATCGTCATGCCAGACTCCGGAGGTAAGTATGGGGTGAGGGGTGAGTGGGGTGGCAGAATGCACAGAGGGTGGGCGCAGGTGGGGGGAAGGGTGGTCATGAGAGTCAGCGAGGGAATGTTTTTCTACATGAGTTTGTTCTTTTTTAAAGGCAGGCGACTTGGCCCACCGCTGGGGTGGGCTCCCAGTGTGGCAATTTGGAAGACAACGGGGACATTTGCCATGCTGGTGTGAGCTCACAGTGTTGCAGCTGCAAGGCTGTTTGGGGGGGCAGTGGAGCCGGCGGGGGATTGGGCACCCCCATCGGCCATTGGACTGTTGCCATGCTGGGGTGGGCTCCCAGCATGGCACCCGGTAATCTGTTGGGGGGAACAGTGGAGCCGACGGGGGATTTGGCACACCCATCAGCCATTTGGACTGTTGCCACACTGGGGTGAGCTCCCAGTGTGGCACCTGGAACTCTGTTGGGGGGGAGTACAGCAGAGCCGACGGGGTATTGGGCACCCTGGTCAGCTATACAGTGTGAGTGTGGGGGGGGAGCGCATCAGCACGCAGTATGCGTGTGTGGGAGGTTGATGCGTGTGCACCACGCTGCTCACTGAAGCACAGCCTTGCCTTTCAACTGTATGCCACTGCATTTTCAACTGCTGTCATAGACAGCTGCCGCATTCATTGGTGATCTGTCACTGCACCTGCAAACACAGTAACTGCATTGTAAGAGGGGGTGCCACACCTCCAAAAACTCGGATGATGGCACTATGTTTCTTGCACATGCATGCAAGCAAACACAAAAATAGGCCACCAAATGATCTGGTCTGGTCTCTTGTGAGAGCTTGAAATTACTACTACAGTTACTGTATGCTGTGTCTGGCACTTTTAGAACTTTATTTTTGGACATACAATGTTATTTATTGTGTGGCAGGGATAATAGCTACTAGGTACACTGGATAATTACACAGTGTGGGGCAGAGTCAACATCAAGATAATCCTCTTTCTCTGGTTTGAAGGATAACGATTTTAAACCTGCAAACCATTATTTTCTGTAGACACTGTTTTTTTTCAAATATCAGTTCCAGTTCTCCTATTGTTTCATCGTTCTGGACCCTTTAGTAATTGAGATGGTGTTTTATTGTTTCTACACTGCTAGTATAGACCATTTTATAATGGCTGTGTTATGCAGTACTATAGATCTTTTCTGCTAAAGGGCACATATGTTACATCAGACCACTTTACATGGGGAGGGGCTAATGCAACTGTCACCGATAATGTGATAAGTTATCTCATTGTTATGTTATCTATACCCAATGATATTTCTACTTAATTATAATATTATCTTAATATGTGTTGACTTTTTCTCATGTATGTCTTATGCTACTGTTTATACCTTGCTAACAATTATTGTATTGTACTGTCTGGACATTTTACTTAGGCTAAGTTGCTGTTATGTATTACTTTGTTACCTGTTAACTAATTCTGGGTCACCCCTGAAAAAGAGACTTTCTGTCTTAGTTGGCCTACCCGGTTAACGAGATCAATTCAATCAATAAATAAATATAAATTGGTACATTAAAATCACTGCCTGAGTTGCTAAAAGGCTAGTAAAAAAAAAAACTTGGGACCAGCTTTCAAAACCAGTATCTACAGGTGAAAATTACTTACAGTTTTAATGTGATTTTCTTTTTACCACCCTAAAAAGAAATTTCAGGAAATGCATTTGTAACTGATGAAATTCAAATGGAAAACTAAAACTCCAAGGAAATCATACACTGTACATTATAAACCCTACCCTGGGAAATGGGAAGTCTAAGATTGCCTCACATTTTTGGTTACTATTTGAAATATTTAGAGCCAGCAACATTCTGAATTCCTATACATTCAACATTTAATGGCAGACTAAGGATAAAGGAAAGCCTGTTTATTTTTATAGAACCCTATCCCTAGGGCTCAAGGATCATGTGATATCATGTAGTGCAGCAGGATTACCATATGGTTATAGCCCCCAGTGGATAGAGAAACAGCTAGAAAGTTATAAAGCTTAAAGTTTCCACTTTGTTCTTCTCAAGTGGGTCTGCATTACCCACTGAGCTACACTACTCTCCTATTGGCATATCAGCATGTTGTCTGAAGTATCCTATTATGGAAACCAGTTGGAAATCATATTTATTTGACTCTCGTCCTCTTTGGGGAAACATAATGTTGCAAATAAGCAAAACAAAATGGGTATACAGCAATGAAAAGACAGGGTAATTTGCATGTTCAGAAAGGTAAAGAGGAGTGCAAGCCTCATACAGTACATTTCCAGGAACTAAAAGAGAGCAAAAGACTAACTAATAGAAATACCTTCACTTGCAGTACCTCCAAATTATATGTGAACAGAGTAGAGCTCTTAGGAACAGCATGTGGGGACCAGAACAAGAAACACAGTTTGGCGAGTTAATAAAATGTGGGTGTCAACCATGGCTGATAGCAAGTTTGTGCATCTTTTAATGTGTTGTCTTGGATGCTGGACAACATAGGCTAAGGGGTTTTTGCATGTCAACATAAATGTTTCTGTATTACCAAGCAGCAACCATATGGCAAGTATATAATGGACTAACATCTTACATATTCTACCAGATATTATTGACTGTGTAAAGATATGGAAAATTGCCTCTCAGGGCCTTAATTCTGAATTTTTATGGAACCATGCAGTAAACAATTGTTAATGTACCTAAACTGTACTTTACCTTCATCAAACTATTGTATCTAAAACAGGATACCAGAAAAAAGATTTATGTACAATATATAAAGAAGTCACTGGAAACTTAAGGCTATTTTTTTAAAAATATTGCCTCATAATTATGGCAAAATGTTGCCAAGTTTTAAAAAGTTTTGAGAGTATTCAGAGTAGTTAAAGAGAGGCTGGGAATTTGGAGGCAACATTGGCCCCCATAAACAATAAGATTTGTGATGCATTATAGTGCATTTTGGGGTTATTCTGTGCAATTTTTAATGTCTCTGCCACCACCAAACCACAAGACACAACGTTTCCCTAGAGGGCTCTTTGACGGACTTGTTTTCTGACTTTTTAGTCACATTAACAAGACAGAATGCTCAGATAAAGATTAACGATTTCTCTCTCAAATTGAGAAAGACATTTTTTTTAACTAAGAAGCTAGTAGCCTAAGACTACTTGTCCAGCAGTAGCTATGAAAATAGTAAGCACACATAGACTGAGGCAACTGGACATGCAGTAAGTGCTCTCCCTCTACAGGTGACTGATCTCAGGCACTCAGCAGAAAATAATCTCAAGTAGCCCCCCCCACACACACACACTCCTCCTTTATCTCTCAATGACTGACAGACTCACTGACCTACCCTGAGTGCTTAATCTCTTTTTTATTTATTTTGCCGCCCCCCCAAAAAAATGTATTGAATCTGAGTATGGGCAAACAAGAAACAGATAGCACAGCTCAATTCTTCTTATTTCCCTCTCTTTGATGCTGACATTACCTCTCAGCAGAGTTTGAGTGTACAAGAACTTCCTTTCCCCCACTCACCGCATGCCATACAGATGAGCAGCCTTTTGTGAGACTTTTCAACAAATTTATATTTATCCCACTGAATTCATGCACAAACTCCAGAATGGGGGAATTAATCAATAAAATTATCAGTACACTTTTACCCCTCGATGGCTTGATTGAGCGGCTTAATGGTGCAGAATCTAGTTTTAGTGATTATATCTGCTAGCACTGGCCAATCCACTTCCAATAAGATGCAAGTCCTTATCACTTGTTGGAGGTACCAGGCTGATATGATAGAGTCAGCAACAACTAGAGAGCAGATGATATGATGAGCATTCCAGTTCTCAGTTCAGTCAGCTGCCTGCCCAAGCTGAACCCCTTCATTTTGAATCATTGCAGGCCTGAGCTGATGTCACCTCAGTGACATTATAGCATTTTAGTTTGGCAGGGTATGGCCATGTTAAAGCATCAGAGAGATATCAGTGACATACCTCTCAACCTTTCAACCCTCAAATGTGGAACACTGTATTTCAAAATGTGGAACACATAGGCAAAATGTGGAACAGCTTCTCAAATTTTAAAAAGAGAAGATTAGAACCACGTGTAAATGTGAATGTTCATGTTCATAAAGCTTTCTGTTTATCAACCAACACATTTTTTTATATTTATTAGTTGAATTTCTGCTTTACAATTTCAGTGTGAAATGTGGGATGATACCACTCAATGTGGAACAGAGGGCTTTTCTGGGGTTAAACGAGGAACTGTTCCTCGTAATGTGGGACAGTTGAGAGATATGGTCAGTGACTATACACACACTGTACTGTACTCTTTTTTTTTTGTAAATAAGTCTTGAGTATACAGGGTCCAGCTCTGGGCTGGCTGCACCACTTCAAGTGAAGTCACAATGCCACTGCTATAGGCTGAGGTAAATTAAAGGGGCTTGTTTTAGGGTACCCATATAGTCAGTGACCTTGTTGCAGCAGTTATTCTGCAGGAGCTACAGCACCTGAAATGCGCCCAAATATTTGCATTTCATTCTCAAACATCTGGGCACATTTATGACAGTTTCTTTACTTTGTGGTACAAAAATGACATATACATCATTATTTTGATACATGTATCATTGTTCATGTGACTTTCAGCACTTGTAGCAAAACTTTAGACAATGTTTATGTGATCTAGCAATTACTGTATGTCACAAGTAGCATATATGTGCAAAAATAGCTGCACAAGTCTTTGAAAATATAGCCCATAGTCTATATAATGTAGGAGTGCACCTGGGTGTCAGAAACACTAAAGCAATGTTTAACCCTAGTTTTGCAATCCCCAGCTTTTTACTATGCAACCCTATATTTCAGGTATGAGTGTAGAAGGAATAGCAACAGGCAATAAAAATCCTGTCATGCTGTGCTGTGTTGCAGCAATAAAAATAATAACTTGCCATTGACTGATGTGGCTGGAAAAATTCAGAGCAAGCATATACCAAAATGTATGTGGTCTAGGTCACTCAAGGCTCTTGGCTTCCCATACCTGCTAGATGATCTTCCGGCCATGACTCGTCAGCACTTACATTATCCACTGATAGATTTTTATTTTATTTATTTAGTTTGTGTTAACCAGGTAGGTACGCTAGGCAGAAACTGCCTTTTTTCAGCTACGGCTCAAGAAATAACAACACAGCCAAACATACATATCACGGTATAGCAAGGTCAAGCATATTCCTCATAATATAACAAAGAATACAGTATTACCTAAGTACAAGAGTAAGGGTAGCAAGACATTGAAAGCATGAACAACAATAATCAGAGGAGGAACATCATGTCAGAATCTAAAGGAAGCGATTACATAAATAATAAATATGGATGTAAAGACAATATCACAGTCAAAGGCATAGCAATGAATGCCACAAGTGGCACTTCAGTGTCTACAGTGGTAAATGGTTATAACAATTAGGCAAGTGCAGTCAAGGAAAAAGCAGATAATAGTAACTTCAAAGGTAGTAGTTCCTAGGTGTCCAACTACATTATAATATATGGTTAGGGTTTGTTGTGGATGGAAAATGATGGTTTTCCAAATCCTGTTGTAGGGCAGTTCAAAGATCACAAAAGTTGTTGTACAATCGTTCTGACGTCACATCGATAGTACAACTTTTGCCCCTTGAGCTCCTACCTGATTGGCGGAAACAAGAACTGATTTAAAAAATGTATTTTAAAATGGCGGGTTTACTTAGTGAGTGGTCGGGTGAGCAGACAGTGTGGACAGTAACCTAAGATAATTTGGACACAGACTTTCACAGTCAGCGCCATGTGTCAAAACTACCAGTCTGTCTTTTTTTTTTGTTTTGTTCTAAATTACTGGGGGCTATAAATCATGGGTGACAGGAGCAGTGCAGGACTGCCACAGAACTGGATTCAGGAGCAGAGCGGGACTGAACGGAGGAGAGGTAGCGTTATCACAAGGTATGAAACCTTGAGAAAGTTTAGATGTTTTTTTGAGAACCATATACTTTATAAAACAGCGTATGGTTGTCCATACACAACAGGCTATGTGGCCATCTCAGGGATGTGCTGCCGTCAAACTGACCTCTCGAGCTTCGCTCTCAAGGTCAGTATGACGTCATCACATCCCCTCGATGGCAACATAGCCTTGTTGTGTATGGACTACCATACACTATTCTATATGTTTTAGAGCATTTACAAGCAGAGATACTCAGGAGGTGTTTATGACAGGCATGCTGGAAACCTACATACATTGTGCAAGCACATACAGTATCTCAGAAGGAATGGTATTCCACAGCCTAGGAGCAAAACTCTGAAAGACAGTTATTCCAAGGTTAGTCCTTAATTTTGTGATGACAAACAGGGCAAGATTTGAAGATTTTAAAGGATAAGAATCATGATGTGGTTGAAGCAATCCAACCAGATATTGGAGCTGTTGATTCTTCAGAACATTATAATTGGTTCCACCTATTCCTAGCTCATGCACATTGCTTGGGGGAGCCATCCTCACTTCAAGTACAAAGTACAGTAATGTATAGGTTTGTTGGTTGTTAGAGTGAAGTGGCAAATATTATTGTAAGTGACGTCTCATTTCCTGAGTACCGTCTTTGAGGTTGAAGGTGCATATATTGTACATATGTTTAGGGAGTAATAATCCCCTGGTGACAGAAAGACAAGCAAGTGCTGTGAGATTATATCTACTTCTGTAGGCCAGACTGAGTCTAGAATTTACCATTTTGCAAGTCTTCATCATGTCTAAATGGAAATTAAGTGAGGGCTCCAAGGTAACACCAAGGTAGTTAAGGCATGTACTGCTTCAAACAAAGTACTAACAGTGCAGGATACTTGTATAAGGGACATATAGCATCTTAATTTAGGAGGAGAGCCAAATAGCATTGCCTACATTTTGGATACATTCAGGAGCAGTTTGTTAAGTGATAACCACATTTATACTGCCTGAAGATTATGAGATAGCATACTATTTATTTTACAAGTATTGTTTGATGTAACTAGGAGAACGAGATAGTCTGCATAGAGTATTAGCGTACTACACTTGAGGCAGTCATGGAGGTTATTGATGTGGATGGAGAACAGAAGTGGCCCCAAAACAGAGTCTTGTGAGACCCAAACTACAGATTAGTGATGGGAAAAGTTGAGAAACTTCAATCCGTGAATTAATCCATGAATTTAGTGCAATTCACAGATTAATTCACGGACATGAATTGCAAAGTTTCACACATGAAATGCAGAATTTTGCCCATTAACAGCAGAATTTTGCCATTTGTTGTTGAAATGCCATCATTCATGAGTGAAATTCCACCATTCATGGGCAAAATTCAAATTCCGCTAAGAAAAAAAAAACAGCTAAGACAGGCAAATATTTAGCCTATGAGCAAAACTTCATGGATTGCTCCATGGAGGTGAATTTCCTGACTTTGCCGTGTGCACTGATGTTTTTTAGACAACTTTACTGGCATTCTTGTCTTTAATGCATACATTGTAATTTCATGAGCCCTATAACTATCTTAGTTTGTCTTTACTGAAAGGCAACCCCCACCCAGCTTAATCACATCCTTATACTGACTGTGACACTCATGGCTTGATTTGGGAGTTATCTGCTTCTTATGTCAATTAAATTTATGTGTAGTAGGATTCTTTATGTTTGTTGCACCAAGCACATCTTAACCCAAGGTTCATTCGGACTGAGGGCAGTATTGTACTGTTTAACTTCTCTGACATCATCTTCTGTTTTTTTTTTTTATGAGTATTTTAAACCAATGGGGATTTTTTTCTGTTTTTCTCTGCATTATCTAGCTGTTATAAGTATTGTATTTTCTAAACAACTGCCATGAGCTTCTGAAGAAGGACTGGTTGGTCCGAAAGCTAGAGCACTTTGTTCTTGTTGTTACATCTATGTTGGTCCATTAAAAGGTATCAAATCATTTGCTTCTGGATCTATTCTTGCAAGGACCAATACGGCAACTACTAAATCAAGATTCTGACTTTGCCGGAAATTCGTCAGCAAATTGAAACTTTGCTGGATCTCTACTACAGATGCTGTAGGCTCAGGGAAGATTGTGCTCAGCTTGATCTGCTTTTGCCAGTGCTGAAGGTAATTGGAAAACCATTTTAGGACAGGAGGTGCCAGTCAAAGGTCTTTGAGCATGGTATGAAGCAATGGTGGTCAACTAAGTCGAAGGCCTTTGATAAATCTGTAAACATGGCACCAGTGTTCCCCTCTATGGTTAGTTAGTGTAAGTAATGCAGAGGTGGTATATATGCTGTTGTAACCTATTTTCTGTCCAATTTAATTGCAGCATGGGATAAACATGCCCCTTTTAGCAGGTCTTATGTACATGGGTTTCACATTCCATGGATCTCTGTAGAGTTCACTGAACTGCTCAAAATTCATTATTTTACCTGGTGTCTCCAAATAACCTCAGGCTCTGAGGAGAATTTATTAAAATACAAACAACTATGTAACACCTGTACTAAGGCCACATAGGAAGCTCAATCAATTTACTTCACTTACAACCTGAAGAACAACTTTAAATCCCCTGATATCTATTCCTTCAAGATTCAAGTTTAAATTCTATTAAGGAAAAGTCATTGAGCTGAAGCTCATTTAAAATGTCACACTTACACATACATACCACAGTTACATCATAACGAAATATACAGTATAGTAGAAAAATGTTAACAATAAATTATGCAGACATTGTCAAGTGACAAACAATTTGTATTTAAAATACTTGTGGGGGACTTCAGCAATAGTGTTTAGAATAGTATTACATTATACCTTCTCTTCATTTATGACACATTTGAGGTTGGGAAGTAAACCATGTGTAAGCTGGATGCTTATTTCTTCAGTTCTAAAGAACTCAGGAAGAGAGTTGCATACCTGTGGAATCCAACTGCTAAAAAAGAACCTTGCACTTGCTGTCAATTTTCAGAGAGATACCAACTCCAGGAAGCAGTAGCATCTCAATGAGGTGTGTTTTTCCCTGAGAACCAACCTCTCTGCTAGGTAATCAGGAACGTTATCCTGTATGCATTTCATGGAAAAATAATTTTATGTAACTTATGACTTTTGTTAAGGGAGGACCAGCCTAATTTACTGTATAATTTACAGCTATGAGTATCATAGGGACTATTAAAGACAAATTATGCCAATCAGTTGTATAATATGTCCAGCTTATGCAACCATTCCTTTGTGAAAAACAGATAGAAAGACTCAGCATAAACAAATTTTGAGAATTTTTGAGTTGGGTCTTTCTGAAGCCTTGCCTCATAGTTCAGGCAACCTCTCTTCCAGTAGAAAGCCCCCAGCCAAATGTTTATTCTGTCTATGAGCCTTGCAACATACAGGTTGCAAGATCCCAGAGTATTAATCCAAAAGCCAAGGTATTTGTACCCAGTAGCTTACTCCAGCTGATTTCCTTCCCTTGATTGAATAACCAAAGAATTGTTACCCAATTTATTTAATTTTTGAGATGTTCCTAATAGCATCACTTTTGTTTTATGTTCATTCAATTTTAATGAAGCTTGGGTAAAAAGGTATCAAAGGCTGTCAAAGGCCTGCTGTAGACATACCTGCACTATCTTGACCAAAGCATCAGAGGTGTAGACCATCATATTATCCACATACAAATGATAGCCTATGCCTCCAATGCTCTCACCCAAGCCCATCAAATATATGGTAAATAATGAAGGGATAACTACTTACCCCTGGGGTACTTCCTTTTGTGTAACCTTATCTTTTGATTCTCTCCCATTCACAACAATCCTCTATGTTCTTCCCATAAGATAACATTTAAACCAGTACAAAGCCCTTTCTCCTAGTTCAACTGCTCTTAGTTTCCACAAAGTGGTTGTGTGATCCACTGTCTCAAAGGCCTTGGAGAGGTAATCAAATATAGCCCTGGAAACCTTACCAAGCTTCAAGGACTTGTTGGCATCATCCAAGACTTTTGACACAGGTGACAGTTTACTGTTTTCTATGAAAACCAGACTGATATGAATCCAGTTTATTATCCCCCTCCAAAAAAGCTTGGAGCTGTTTTGCTCCTTTTTTCCTAGCAGCTTAGATATAGGAAGGTTATTCACTCCTTGCTTGACTCACTCTCCTTGCAGTCTACCTCCCTATCCATAAACTAGGAAATGTACCTATTGTATCTCTGACCCAACTGAGGTTGCTAACATGTTTAAACTTTTTTTCACGTCTTGTGCATCTCTTTCTTCTTCCATCTCCACTCCTTTCTCCATTATCTTCATGCCATGTCTCTCCCCAAATGCTCATCATCTCCTCACCCTGAACACCAGCATCTTTTTTCCTTCTCCCAGGTTTCCACAAAGACCACCCTTGCTTCCTTAATCTCTCTTAATTCTTCTAAGGGGCACATTACTGATGGTCATGATACTAATTTTGTCCATCCCTATGCACCAGTCGTCACTGCTTCTGTTGCCTCCCCTTTCAATCTTTCTTTCCAACTTGGATCAGTACCCCACTCCAAGAAGCCGACTAAAGTGCTCCCTCTCCTCAAAGTGGGCTGACTCTTCTTCTTCATTTAACTCCTGGCTAATCTCACTCCTCCATGCCTTGGCTAAGGTGCAGAAAAAACTTGTTCTTTCCCATTTATTCACTTACCTTGGCTCCTCTTCCTTCCTCTCCCCTTTTCAGTTTGGCTTCCATTAGAAACACTCCATTCTGTCCTACCTCCTCCGGTCCACAGACTTGGTGCTGAAAGGCATCGACTAAGGTGGGTTTACTCTGGCCATTTTCATAAACCTTGCAGAGGCCTTTGATACAGTGGCCCACCTCCCTTCTCTTGGATAAAATAAGTGTTTTGGGTCTATCAGAGGTTTCATTCCTACTTCTCAGACTGGCTCTAGCCAATCAAAGTTGGTGATGCCCTATCCACCTCCCCTGCCCATCAAATTTGATGACTCCCAGGGTTCCATCCTTTGCCTACTTCTCTTCTTCATATTCTTAAATGACATCCCCATCACCTGTATCTCTTTCCACATGCAAAAGTATCCAGATGACACAGTTCTATTTGCTTCAGGTGTCTCAGTCCATGAGCTGGAATTCTCACTCCAGCTAACTTTAACAAACCCCAGTGTTAGTTCTTTGCTGAACAGCTCTCACTAAATGCACCCCAAACAACTGCCTCGTAGAATTGGCACCAGACAGAGGCTAGCAAGGCTCTTACACACATCTATCTTCTCAACTCTAGATGCAACGTGCTGGAAGAAGTACCCCATTCCAAGTACTCAGAGGTGTGGCTGGATCAGAATCTCAACATTTCCACTCACATTGATACCAAGCAAAAAATAACTTCACCCTAAACTTGGTGTGCTGTACTGAAACATATCATGCCTTTCTTTCCGGGTCCATCATGAGATCATCCTAAGATGATCTTGCATGAGTTTGACTACGCAGATGTAGCATGCCTCTACAGGGCCACCCCAAGGTCTATATTTGCCAGGCTTGACCCACTTTTTCATTCCTTCTGAAAGTTTGTCCTTAGTGCGCCATCTCTCATGCATCACTGTCTACATATGCTAATCTCTCATTCCTTTAATTTTTTTTGTCAGTTAAACTTTTTATTAAGTTTCCAAAATAAAGGCAAAAACACATACACGCGCACAATGGTGCCAACACAGCAAACTAGTCAAATGGTGGAACAGAAATACACTGTAAAACCTGAATGTCAAACTGGATGTATAGTAAACATGCAGAAAAGTAAAAATGCACTAGTGATAATAACATAAAACAATTCCAAAAAGAATAAGGGAGCTCTCACTGTAGTCCTGCTTTATGGCCAAATACTGGTTTGCCACTATTCCTACTTACCGCTCCTCTCTCCTTTGCCCTGCCATGCCTTCCTCTTACTCCTTCCATTCATCTGCTGCTTATTCCTTTCAAATCCCCCACAGTAAATCTGCAACAGATCAGTCTAATTTCTCTGTCTGTCTTCCTGCACTTTGGAATAGAGCTCTTCTCCCCATCCTTCTTTCTTCCTTCCTCCACTATCTTAACCACTCTTATAGACATAATTCATTAAATAATGCACCTGTAGATAGACTTCTTTCTCTTCTCTCTTTGTTGCAACAACCCATGTCTGGTCCGACCCCCCACCCCCCCACTATTTTATCTGTTTACCCTTTATTGCCTACTTTGTTGTACAGTGAACAAATCAATGTACTCTGTAATCAATACTTTATGCCCCATTTGTTATATACAAATGTCTGGCCCGCCACTGGTGGCCCTACTGGGTCATAATGTTGTATGCTTAATAGCGTACGACATTATAGCTAACCCATAATAGCGCTGTCTAGGACAACAAATGGTCCAATATCGCATATACTGCTGTACGCAGTATTGCACCATTCACACACTCCCAGGCAGAATATAAGACCTCTGCTGGGAGTGGGCTCCACTGAGCAGCTGCCGAGGCTCACTGGACAGAGCCAAAACAGCAGGAACCCAGGCACTGCGTCTGGGACCGAGTTTGATTCCTGGGCCCAGAAATTTTATATTTTTTCGGTCTTTGTGCGCTCCCCGAGTTGGACCCCCCTGGAGTTAAGAATCTTTAGTAGGGGGGCCCAGGGGGTGCAGCCCCCCACAACAGGGTGTGTGGGGTGTGGAGTGCCCCTCAGAAAAAAGAGTTATGCCACATGGCATAAATCGCGCTGTATTGGCATCGCGATTTAGCCATGTGGCATAATATCTTGTGACATTATAATCCCATGCTTTCATTTCCTTTTAAACCTCGAAATGAGCAGGCCTAGCTCAGTGTGCCTATCCAGGTAACAAAATTTTAAATAACTAAATAAAGTATAAAATAATGTGTTTATTCTTAGATAAAACAACTACTAGGATCTTCTGACCATTTCAAAAACATAATTTAATACTGTATGATATTTTTATAATGCCTGAAACTATATTTTCAAAGCAGTCACATTTGAACAGTTAATCAGAAAACGTAATTTTTTTTTAATGAAAGCTTGGAGTCCAGCTGACATGAATAAATCCTAACAATGCAGTTCTCCTGTGTCGTTACATGCATATGTGCATAGATGGGATGAGGCAGCATCATTAGTCGATGCTGGGGACCATGCAATATGAGCATCCTTGATAGACCTAATGACCTCATTCTGCTGACTTTGTCATATGTTCGTATGCTAATACTGTAAGTACATGCCAATATAATATGTTATTAAAATGACAGGACTTTAAAAATGTATTGAATCTTTTTTTATATATATTGATGTGAAACATTTATTGTTTTGATCATATCAATATATATGGCCTGTAATAATATCTTAATGATGTATGTCTACTTAACTGACTCCAAGATTTCATTTAAAAAATTAACTCTCTAGCCTTAATGGTTTCAAAATTATTATATTTTTAAGAAAATACATATTTTAAAATTCTAATTCTAGAACTGTTGAGACTGGAAACTTATTACTGTATTTTTTTTAATGAAATGGTGTCAGTATTATATCATTATCAAGTAACATTAGTAATTATGCTATTAATATAAAAACAGGCAGTTTTCACTATCTATATTGATATATTTACATCACAACACTTATTACTTATTATAAATTAATTGTATTGATATAATTTTTCCATAGAAACAAATTAAGGGCCAGATATTTAGATGAGATGCATGGTACATTCCAGGATGCACCACGCATACCTGGACTTGTGCAGACCATTGGGGGCATGGCCATATTCAAAGGCCACAGATGTGCCACGCACCACTAACTATGCCACCGCAGACAGTATTATGATGTGCTTATGCAAATGAGTGGTCCCTCATGCATAAGTCATGCATCACAATATTGAAACCTCTCGAAGTGTAAAACTTGCCAGCTGTGCCAGTGCATAGTTATGCTTTTGAAACCCTACTCTAACTATACGCAGTGTAGTTTGGTGCCCCACATACAGTCTAGGGCCAGGTGCGCAGTCCCCCCCCAAGCCCTGAGACCCATAGATGTAAAATGAAAGATAACCCTGGCGGTACAGTAGACCATCAACCCCTGATCCCCATAGGTTGTACCAGACATCTATCCCCAGTGGACAAGTGGACCCTTCTCCCCCAATATCTGCTCATTTTCTAAAAACAATTTCCATTCATCTCCCTGGTAGTTTAGTGTCCCCTGTCCCCCAATCCTTAATCGCCCGTTTTCTTAAAACAATTCCCCCTCATCTCCATAGTAGTCTAGTGACCCCCCTCTCCTGATCCTTGATTGCCCATTTTATAAAAACAATTCCCATTCTCCCTGTTAGTCCAGTGTCCCACTCCTCCAATCCCCCACTCACTCATTTTATAAAAACAATTCCCATTCATCTCCCTGGTAGTGTAGTGTTCCCCCCTCCCCCAATCCCCAATCACCCATTCTATACAAGAAAAATTCTCATTTATCTCCCAGGTGGTCTGGTGTACCCCCTAATCCACAATTGCCAGTTTTATAAAAACAATTCACATTCATCTCCCTGGTAGTCTAGTGTCCCCTCTCATCTGATCATCCATTTTATAAAAACAATTCCCATTCTCCATGGTAGCCCAGTGGCCCCCACACCCTCCCAACCTGACTAGCAGAGAACCAATCACCGGCTCCCCCCTAACCTGACAAGCGCCAATAACCAGCACAGACCTCCTCACACCACTACGGCCGCTGAATGACAGTACTGAACATGTACAGTAGATAGTACGTGCCCATTGGTTGTCAACCAATGGGAGCATATGATCTACTGTACGCATTCAGTACTGTCAGTCGGCAGCCGTGGTGGTGAGAGGAGCTTTGCTGGTCACCAGCTCTGTCGGGTTGGTAGGGGGATGGATTGTTGGGTCTCTGCCAGTCAGGAGGGAGGGTGGGAGGCAACTGGACTACCAGGGAGAATGGGAATTGTTTTTATAAAATGGGTGAATGGGGATTGGGGGAAGGGGGACACTAGACTACCAGGGAGATAAATGGGAATTTTCCTGTATAAAATGGGTGATTGGGGATCGAGGAGGGGGACACCAGACAATGAGGGAGATGAATGAGAATTATTTTGTATACAATGGGCAATCAGGGATCTTGGGAGGGAGGGACACTAGACTACCAGGGAGATGAATGGGAACTGTTTTTAGAAAATGGGTGATTGGGGATTGGGAAAGAGTGGGACAGTAGACTACCATGAAGATGAATGGGAATTTTCTTGTATTCAATGGGTGATCCGGGATCAGGGAGGTGGAGTCCACTGGTCCACCAGAGATAGATGTCTTTGAACAACCTTTGTAAATCCGGGTGGGATGGGTCCACTCGACCATCAGGTCTGTCTTTCATATTACATCTACGGGGCTTAAGGGGCCTGGCCCAGTGTATACTGCCAGGCACAGCCATGCAAATGAGCCAATAATGGTCATTCAAAAGACTCCTTTGCACTTTGTATGCCCAATGGGCTCAATTGCATGTTTGGGCTGAATATCGTCCATGGGAGCTGTGGTGTATTTATTTATTTAACAGGTATGTGGCATGCATTTCCCTACAGGTAGTCTTCAACCCCATGCCCTGGATGCACCCTGCCATACATGGCAGCCACTTGCTGTGCCCTGCACATCCAGGGTCCAATATTCAAACAGATGGCACAATCACACCATATGTTTGAATATGGCTTCAGAGCCGGTCAGCGCATTTTTTTCATGTGATTCATCTGTTTGCACATGCATCTGGCCGGCTCTGAATATGGGGAGCTATATCTAAATACTTTTTTAATATTGACATGGAAAATTTCATAATGGTTTTAAAAAAAAATTAATTTTAACAAAATAATTTTTTGCACTTTTTCTGAATTTTGGTATTACTCCCCATAATTTAATTAGTATCTATAGAAACATAGAAACATAGACTTTGACGGTAGATAAGGACCACTTGGCCCACCTAGTCTGCACATTTCCCTACCTAGAGGATAAGCTGCTGATCCTATTTAACCAACAGCCTATTTCTTCCTACCCCCCACAAAAATTGCCTTATGTCTGTCCCATGCATTCTTGAATTCTCCCACAGTTTTAGACCCCACAACCTCCTCAGGAAGGCTGTTCCATGCATCTGCCACCACTCTGTGAAAAAATACTTCCTCACATTGCCCCTAGAGCCATCTCCCCTATCTTCAAATTGTGTCCCTTGTTCTTGCACATCTCTTTTCTGAAAGATGCTACCCCTTGGACTTTGTTGATTCCACTGAGGTACTTAAACATTTCTATCATGTCCCCTCTCCCTCCTTTCCTCAAGGGTATACATATTAAGCTGCTTTAGTCTCTCCTCATATGGCTTCTCATGCAGACCCTGCACCATTTTAGTTGACCTCCTCTGAACTGCCTCCATCCTGTCTATGTCCTTGCGGAGATGGGGTCTCTAGAACTGGATGCAGTACTCCAGATGGGGTCTCACCAACTGTCTGTACAAGGGGATAACAACTTCCTGTTTTCTGCTGGTGATACTTCTCCCTATACATCCCAGTATCCCCCCAGCCCTCCCTACCGCCTTCTCACATTGCTTGCCAACCTTAAGGTCATCTGATATGATTACACCCAGGTCCCTTTCCATTTTGTTGTTGTTACTACCCCCCACTAGTGTAATCTTCCCTGGGTTTTACCCAGGTGCATTACTTGCACTTCTTTGCATTGAATCCAAGCTGCCATACTTCTGACCATTCCTCCAACCTTGCCAAGTCCCTTCTCATCTTTTCCACACCTCCTTGTCTATCAACCCTGTTGTAGATCTTTGTGTCATCTGCAAATAGGCATACTTTTCCTTCCAGTCCCTCTGCAATGTCACTTATATAGATATTAAAAAAGACTGGACCCAGTACTGAACTCTTCGGTACCCCTCTAGTAACCCCTCTTTCTTCAGAGTGGACTCCATTTACAATTACCTTCTGTGTCTTGTTGTTCAGCCAATGTTTTACCCAGGCTACCACCCTGGGATCCACTATATTAGTGTATTACCCATAAATATACATCTTATGTCATAAATCATGTGGCATGCAGTCCCAGTCCAGCCCCCCCCCCCGACGCCTGCAGTACCAAATCTTTATCAATTTTGTGGTCTTTTGCCGGGAAAGAGTTGGAAGATAATATATAATAGATTAAGTATATTT
Organism: Neoceratodus forsteri; assembly: GCA_016271365.2. Lineage (NCBI taxonomy): Eukaryota > Metazoa > Chordata > Ceratodontiformes > Ceratodontidae > Neoceratodus > Neoceratodus forsteri. The sequence continues at coordinate 941,199,188 of CM057455.1, forward strand.
GTGGAAAAAGTGGGCCATAGTAAATTTCATAAAACAAATTGTCTCCAACTTCAAAGATGAAGATTACTGCTCCTGTGTGTTTTCTTACTTCTCATAACAATCTATACAGTATAATGTGTTGGCAACTACAAGTATATACAACAAGGCTGTATTTCCAGCTAGTAGTGAGATGACATTATAGGGCTCAAGAGCAAAGCCTCTAGAATATGATCTCAGCAGGAGATTGAAACATCAGCCATGATGTGTATATTTTAATTTATTTACCTTCTTTCTGACTGTGTCATGAAATGTGGTCAAATGATCAGAACACAGAACAAACAACAGAAGAAGATTAAAAACATTTAATGTAATTTAAGTAAAAACTATGCACTGGCACCATTTCTATTAGCTCTTCTTTTAACAAAACAGTTCACATGTGGTGTTTTTAGTACTGCTGATACAGAAATGTAGAAAATTATGGCAGTAAAAGACGGTAGGTCCATCCAGTCTGCCCATAAAACCCTAACAAACCCAGGACCCATTATCCATCCATGGTTCTAACCTACAATATCCATCCCAATGCTCCCCAACCTATTACTGCCACTGTGAGCAACCACTGAGCCCTTCACTCTGTTCCAGCCGTGTTTAAAACCATTGATAGATTGGGCACCCAACACATCAGCTGGCAGATAGTTCCATGGCTCCCCCAGCCTTTCTGTAAAATAAAACTTCCTCACTTCCCTCCTGAATCTCCCCCCATCAGTTTCCATTCATGCCCCTGTGTCCTTAATCCACTGCTTATGCTAAATACTTCCTCGTAGTTTACCTTGTTCATTCCTTTCAGAAACTTAAAGGTCTCTATCATATCCCTCCTCTCTCATCTAACCTCTAGTGAATATACTGTATGTTCAGTGTCTTGAGCCGATTCTCATGGAATTTGCCCTGCTGGTCCTGAATCTCTTTGGTCACCTGACATAACACTATCTTCAGTTTGCCCTTATCTTCCCTTAAGTGAGGACTCCAGAACTGGGCACAGTAGGGCCTCACCAGTGCTCCAAACAGAGGTATTAATACCTCCTTCATTCTGTTGTCAGTACTCCTGCCTATACATCCCAGCATCCTGTATGCTTTACTGTAGGGCTTGTTAAACCAGCTTGATTGTTTTACAGAGTCACAGATGATCACCTCTAGGTCTCTTTCTTCAGAGGTCATGCCTAGGTTTGCATCGCCCATCCACAACTCTATCCTGAGGTTCATATTCCCTATATGCATCACCTTGCACTTTTTGGCATTATATTTCAACTGCCAAACCTTTGATATTTTTGTTATGAGCAATCTGTAGTGTTGGTAAGCATGTGAAATCTTAGTAAACCTGAGATTCTGTGCTGCTGTACCCTAGAAGTGACGTAACTAGTGTGACAACAGCATCTAAAAGTGCATGGCCTTCCATACATAACAACGTTAAACCATAAACTACAGCAATACTACAGCATATGTGATGTTATGATAGATAGATAGATAGATAGATAGATAGATAGATAGATAGATAGATAGATAGATAGATAGATGAATGTTAGGAAAGTGTGGAGTATAGAGTAATAGACCATTGTGGGGGAATGGGGGTGGGGCTCAGTAGCTCAATATCATGAAAACAGAAATTATGAGCAGAAAAAAAACTCGTAGGTCCATCCATTCAGCCCACTCCCTAACTCATCCCCCTTGGCCTATCGTTGTAGATGATTTTTACCTTGAGGTATACCCCTCCTTTTCCCAGCTGAACCCACCTCCACATTCTACTGTCACTCTCCTTATCCCACATTTTTGTTTATGAGACTCCTGTGTCTGTCCCACTCGATCTTAAACCATTAAGGCCCTGTCCACACTACCCCTCTGTAACATTACAGAGTGCCCAAACCATTACCGCAACAGTTTGGGTTTACACCTGCAACGTTACAGAAGGCATTTTCGTAACCATTGTTGAAACCATGTATGAGGTGGTTTCAACAACGGTTATGAAACTGGTTATGCCTCAGTAACGTTACTGGGCGTAGTGTGGACGAGTGGCACCAGTCCCTTAGCGCAGCGAGAGCTGCATTGTGGTATCGGGTGCCACGGTAACGGTCATCTGGCTCCCGAAGTGTGGACCGGCGGTGACGGTCCCGTATTGGACACCGGGGCAGTGTGGACACACTGCACCACTCCCCGGTTGTAACGGTTTCTATCCGTTATGGGGTTTGAGTGGTGCAGTGTGGACAGGGCCTACTAGACCTTACCCCTACCACTACTCCTGGAAATCTATGCCACAGTTCCACCACCCTCTGGGTGAAGAAGAAAATTCTTACATCTCTCTTAAGTTTCCCAATGATAGGTCTCCTCTCATGCCTTCATGTCGATGGGATTCCATTCCAGGTGAGCAAGTCATCACAACTCACTTTGCTCACCCCCACCATGAACTTGTATGTTTTTACCATGTTACTCATCTCTCTTATGGCTTCCAGTGTGTGCTTCTTTAGGTCAGCAAGCCAACACTTGGATCTGTCAGCTCTTGAGGCCCCTGAGATGGTGCTGCATATTTCTACATAGCATTCTTACCTAGCATTTATTTTATGTAGTATATTATGATAGTGCTGTGCTACCTATAGCCTGCATGTCCAATCACTTATGAGCTAGCTTTTTGCATTTTTTTGTCCCATTGTTTTTCACATAATGTATTGTTACTCATTTTCCATAGGCTTTCTGTTTATGCATAGTGTAGGGCCTCCTATACAAGTAATTGCAACTAGGTTGGTCCATCTTTTAGTTTGGTATGGTTGTGGTCAGAGATGCCGTGGTGTCTGTGATGAGAGGCAGCATGGTGTGCTTGTGTGTTTGGGAGCCGTGTGGCATCTGGGGTCAGAAGTTTATGGAGGTTGAAGTTGGTGGCAGCAGCATAGAGGGCCAGACTGCAGCTGTAGAAGTCAGTGGTGCCAGTTTTGAGGGACGTGACTGTTTGGCGAGAGATAAGCAGGAAATGGAATGTAGAGATGGACCTTTGTAGGGTGCGTCTAGGTTATAGTTTGCAATATTTTTTCCTATGGGACTGGTGTTGTTTAGGTAGATTTTGTCAGTGTGGTAGTTGCTGTAATTGGGTTTGGTAAGTGTGGTAATTATTGTGGTAGCAAAACGTTTTATGTACTGTGGGTATGTGATTTTCATTGCCATAATATACAAGGAAATACTGGGAGGCAATATAGTGTACTGGGTCAAGAGCACTGAGCTGCAAACCTGGGGAACTGGGTTTGAATCCCACAGCCACCACTTGTATACTGTGTGGCCACGAGCAAGTTACTTAGCTTTCATGTGCTCCCAGGATGCACCTGGAAATAAGTCTTGGCTTAGTGTATCCTTCCTGACTAAAAAATTGAAAAATAAATGACGTTATGAGATTTTCTATTGGGAAAAGTTCCCAATGATGCAATGTAACCTATAATATTATCCTATTCATGTGCTGGTCAAAATAGGCAGTGTTACAAAATGCATATCTTATGCTTGTACTTTCCCTTTTACTGTAGTTTGAGTCATTGTTTGTTTTGTTTGTTGCAATGCTGTAGAAATTAAAAAAATCAACTGAATTAAGAAAAAAACACAAGGTGCTACTTTCGATGGCATCCCTTAGTAAATCAGTGTTGACGTTACCATTTCCATTTTTATAGCCAAATTAAGAAATTATATACTCCTTACTTTTAGTGGCCCTGAGAAACATCCATTCATTCTTTCTGTCTGTCTGTCTGTCTATCTAATATCCATCTGTCTATCTATATCTATCTATCTATCTATCTATCTATCTATCTATCTATCTATCTATCTATCTATATATACAGTATACATTTATCTAATATCTATGTGTCTGTCTGTCTGTCTATCTATCTATCAATCATGTTGTTTTTGTTGACTGGAAATAGAGCCATAGGAAATTGTTGCCTGTTTTCAGTCTCATTCTGGGGGCATGGGATACAGATGCAAAATGACTGGTACTGACTCAGATTAAGCTGTTGGTGGCTTAGTGAATGGGAACAGATTTGGCTAGGGCACTGGTGAAATTCCTTTATTATTTCCAATAAGAGCCATGGTATCTTAAGTTTCCACCTGAACGACCAACAGAAAAGGCAGCTGGTACCTCGTTTTGACACCTCATGTGAAAGATGGATGGGACAATGTTCTGTGATAAGCTTGACCTGTGGAGGTGATACCGTATAGAAACATAGAAGTTTTGGCAGATAAGGACCTGTTGACCCACCAAGTCTGCTCTGTTTTCCCTACCTACTGTGCCACCACAGACCATACTCAATCTTTCGTCTCTCCCTCCCCCCGGCCTTATTTCTGAGGTTTCCTTGTGTTTATTCTATGCACAGTTGAAACCTGTTACCAGTTTAGCACCCACTACCTCTGCTGGGAGTCTGTTACAGGTGTTCACCACCTTTCTCATGAAGAAGTATATCCTCACACCTCACCTGAGTCACCCCCCTCCAACTTCATAGCGTGATCCCTTATCCTTGAGCATCTTCTTCTATTTAAATGTAATATTCATGTACCTTATTTATACTTGTAAGGTATTTGAACATTTCTATCATGTCCCCTTTCCCTCCTTTCCTCTAGAGAATCTGGAGAGTGCATAATTAATTCCTTGAGCCTTTCTTCCGAGGCCTTTTGATGCAGGCCCTGCACCAATTTTGGTTGCCTTCTTCTGGCAAGGCAAGGCAAAGTTTATTTCTATGGCCAACACTGCCACACTTGGCCCTTTCAAACGTAAACTGTGACAAGCGCTAACTGTGATTGTTTCAACTAGCTCTGTTAAAGGCCAGCTCCTTTTAGTCAATGTCTTCCCCCAACTGTCCTCACCTTTCATTGTTCCCCCACACCCTTGTACTACTCCCAATTCCCCCCTACATTTTACACGTTATTCCTTTTCACCATCCCCCCACTTCCATCCCCCTCCCCATTCCCACACCACTCCTACTCTCATCTACTTTGCATTATTTTCTGTGCACCATTCCCCTAACTTCCATCCCTCTGTAGCACCGGGGTCACATGGCTAGACCTAGATAGGCCAGTCAGCAACCTGGTAGCTGCGTTCTGCAACAACTGCAACCAGAGAAGAGTACCTCCAGAGACCCTGAAATAAAGAGCATCACAGTAATCCAGTCTGGGTGTCACAAAGGCAACCAGTGAGAGCAGGTCTTCAGGCGGAACTAGGGGTTTGAGCCAGGTAATGCTTCTTAAGTGCTTGCCCACTTCGGGCAAGCACCTCATCCTCATAGCTGCTTTCAAGCTTGAGCTGCCCGCCGACTACAGTGACGAGACCAGGAGCCTGCCTGCTGCCACCTGCCCACTGGTCTCCAAGCACAGGCTTGCTGCCCACTTTGGGCAAGCACCTCATCCTCCTAGCTGCTTTTAAGCTTGAGTAGCCCGCCGACTACAGCGGCGAGACTGGTCGCCTGCCTGCTGCCACCCACCCACTGCTCTCCAAGCACAGGTTTGCTGCCCACTTCAGGCAAGCACCTCATCCTCATAGCTGCTTTTAAGCTTGAGCTGTCTGCCGACTACAGCAGCGAGACCGGGAACCTGCATGCTGCCACCTGCCCACTGCTCTCCAAGCACAGGCTTGCTGCCCACTTCAGGCAAGCACCTGATCCTCATAGCTGCTTTTAAGCTTGAACTGCCTGCCAACTACAGTGGCGAGAACGGGAGCCTGCCTGCTGCCACCTGCCCACTGCTCTCCAAGCACAGGCTTGCTGCCCACTTTGGGCAAGCACCTCATCCTCATAGCTGCTTTTAAGCTTGAGCTGTCTGCCGACTACAGCGGCGAGACCAGGAACCTGCCTGCTGCCACCTGCCCACTGCTCTTCAAGCACAGGCTTGCTGCCCACTTCAGGCAAGCACCTGATCCTCATAGCTGCTTTTAAGCTTGAGCTGCATGCCGACTACAGTGGCGAGACAGGAAGCCTGCATGCTGTCACCCGCCCACTGCTCTCCAAGCAGAGGTAATTGCCTAAGCCAGATCTTCAGCCCTCAGTGGCTGTTGCAGTGAAGATCCTGGATTGTTTTTCCGAATTCCTGATGCCATCTGACTGCAGTGCCCCCATTGGCTGCTCACCATCTTGGTGAACTCCCTGAGTGGCTAGTTCTGGAATCCAGTGTGGCTGCTTTCCCAGGACTAATTGCATGCCCATGCACAAATTTTGTAGTCTGTGCTGCCTGGGCCTCACTACTAGTGTCTGCACATAATACCAATTACAGCTAAACTGAAAATCATGATTCCTACTGCTGATTTTTTGTTTGTTTAAGGACTGTTACCAGCCTGTATTTACTCATTCTGGTAGAAAGAAAAAAAGAGTAAAATACTGTTTGTTTGCTTTGTTTTAGCCTAGCTGGACCCCATAATCTTCCCATTCTCTCTTTTGTGTGTCTTTGTGTGATTTTTTTCACCCTCCCCACCCCTCTGCCACAAGTTCTTAAATACACCTAAAACACTCTTCCTTCTGTGCACCTCGTCTCATTGGCCATCTTGCCCTACACAAATATAAAGCTGCAGAACACCTCCTAGAGTGTGGTCCTGCCCCACAGAACTACATTTCTAACAACTCCATACCTCACCACTCCCTCATCTCCCCCTTCATAAGGCTGACCACGCTAATTCTCTCCTACTACTTCCACCGAGAACCCTCCAGGGCTCCCAGCTCATCTGCCACAAGAACCTCGGCCACTGGGTGGACAGCGCTCTCAAAGCCGCCGCCCAAGACCACTTGCTCGAACTCCAGACCCAGAGAGGTATAGCAAAGCTGCAAACCAATCGGAGTGCGAGTGCCTTCTCCAGACTTGCTCCGATTGGTCCTTCACCCCTTCTTATCTTTTCTCTGTCTCCTGAGCTAAGAGGCACTGTTTTTTTTTTTTTTACTTATGCTTGCTAATGTATGCCTATTTTGTTAGAATCTGCCTGTAAACTGCCTAAAAAAAGCTGTAGTACTTGCAAACTGCTCTTGCTAGTTTGATTAAGTGAAGCAGCCTTTTCCTTTGCCTCTGTAACTGCCACCCAGACTTCAGGGTGCCAAGGAAATCGACCCCTTTCATTTGTTAATTAGTTTTGTCACTGGGTAGCTCGACCATTGTCTGGGACCAGTACTAATTGGCTTTGCTTTCTCTTCCCCTTTAACCGAGAACCTTCCAGGGCTCAGCTCATCCATAAGAACTGCGGCCCACCGGAAGGTCGGCGTTTCAAGACGCCACTGAGACTACTTGTCAGACTCCAGACCCAAAGAGGTACGGCAAAGCCGCAAATTTTAAGCCCACACACCCATCTCCCTCCCGACCATTGTTATATAGACGTCCTTGCCCCACCCTCCCCTGCCATTGACTTTCCTACAAATCTATCCTCCCCGCCTCCCTAGCATGCCCGCAGACATACAAATTTTGGGCTGCCGCTTCAGTTTCAAGTGTCCCATCCTAACTAACCCACCGCAGTCTCCACTACCACTCGTCTCAGATCAGATCTGTGACTTCTTATTACTGTCCCTAGTCGCTGTGTCATAGTAAATGCTCCTTGCTCCCTACAAGTGGTTTCAGCACCTACATCCCTTTGCTGACCCTGTGGTGTGTAGCCTTAGCTGGTGATACTTCTTAGATTAGGTTTATGACTTCTCGTAACTATCTCTAGTCACTGTGCCATAGAAACATCTCCTTGCTCCCTTCAAGTGGTATTGGCACCTATATCCCTTTTCAGACCCCATGGTGCGTAGCCTTACCTGGTGATACCTTGCCCAGATTAAGCCCTTACAACTGTTTCTCTTTCTGACCCCCAGACTTTAACCATGGAACTTGCAATCTGGCTCTACCTATTTACCGCCTTATACACCCTACCCTTATTAGGGTACATGCCAGATGGAATTTAACGCAAAGAGGACTCGTATCCCCTACCACAAGAATTTCTACTCATGGAGTCCCTACACAACTCGTGCTATGCCCCCAAGTTGTCGTACCCACTTTCAGCTGAGCCTCCCTCTTGGACAGCCACCGGCATCTCGTTACCTACTCGGCCCAGTACCTGCATCTACTGCTGTCATACAGCTAGGGTCTTAGCATGTGTATCACTAGGACTGAACAGTACAAAGAAAAGGTCCTTGCATTCCTATGCCAATACTTCCAGTAGCCAAAGAAGGTTTAATTCTTCCAAATTACCACTTGTTGCCCTGAAGGAAGTTGTACTTCTCCTCTTGCTATGCTCAGGTAATGTTAAACTTAACCCTGGTCCTATACAAGCAATTTCTTCACCATCCGAAGTCACGAAGTATAAAGGTATCAGCTTTATGCATGCTAATGTGTGTAGTCTCTTAAAGAAACTCACCTCAATACAGGCTTGGGCTATCCACACAGAGCCGGATGTACTTGTCATATTTGAATCCTGGCTTTGTCCATCCATGCCAGACAAAGAGGTCAATATCCCCAACTATCTGTTATTCAGAGCCGATAGACTAACCTGAGGTGGTGGTGTAACCATCTATGTTAAGGACAAGTTTACGGTCGCTACCCTCAACACTTCATCAGTTGTCAATGCCTTTGAATGCCTGTCCTTAAAAATCTAAATATCTACGTCAATGGCCCTCCATGTCATAGGATGTTATAGATCCCCGTCCTCGGGGTCACAGCTTCTGTCCTACCTATCATCTACTATGAGTACTGACACAATGGAAACAATTATACTAGGGGACCTTAACTATGACTGGCTGTCAAGTACATCTCTTCCACTTAAATCCTTCTGTGACTCTCATGGGCTCACTCTACTTAATAATGAACCTACTCGTATCAATAAGAAAAACCCTACGAAAAGTACACTATTAGATGTACTTCTAGTAAGCAAACCTCATTTCTTCTCCCATGCTGGGATCTTTTCTGCCGATGTTAGTGACCATTGCTTTATTGCAGGCATAAGAGCAGTCCCTAAACCAACAGCCTCAGCAAAGTTCTCTACCAAAAGATCAAAATGGAATTTTGTTCTGCTTGCATATATCAATGATCTGAAAGCCTCCCTGCTTTGGCAGACCATTTATTTAGCCAAATCAGTAGAAACAGCATATGCCATTTTCCACAAAATTCTATCCAGTGCTCTTAGCACCCACGCACCCTTAGTCAAAACTGGCATAAAGGCTAGAAAGTGTCATTGGTTTACAGCAGACATCAAGAAAGAACTATTAAAAAGAGACAAGCTCTGGAAGATAGCACGCAAATCCCACAAAGCCAAAGATTGGCATCTTTTCAGAACAGCCAGAAACTACTGTACAAAGCTAATTCGGGAAACCAAGTCCAACTTCTATCGCTCTGAACTCGACACTGCCTCCAACTGCCCAACCAAGTTCTGGACCACAATAAAAGAACTTCCTGGTAATATCACAGGAAACATTCTCCCCTCAAAAATTATTTCTGACAATGTAACTATCAACAGCAATGAAGAGATACCACAAGTCTTCAATAATCACTTTGCTAATGCAGGGCTAGCTTTTGATAACTCACCTGCATGCAACTTACATTCCCAGCTTACCACGCAATCTTCAGAATCTAGTCCCTCAGATGCAGTCTTTTGATTCTCTCCGCCTCACTAAAAGAGGTGAAAGAGCTCCTCCTCCAGTTGGACACCAGAAAAAGTGCTGGCGCTGACACCTTCGATCCATACTACCTAAAGATTGCCTATCATGTCTTGGCCGTACCTATTACACATCTATTTAACTTGTCCCTTTCTCAAGGGACCCTCCTCAAACTGTGGAAGACTGCACATGTTATTATGTTGTTTAAATCCAGAGACCCCTGTGATCTAAACAACTACAGGCCCATCTCTCTTCTCCCGGTGCTATCAAAACTTCTGGAAAAAATTGTGAATGCCCAGCTGAAATCTTTCATAGATGATACTAACCTGCTAAACCCAATGCAATCTGGTTTCAGAACTGAACATAGTACAGTCATGGCCCTGGCCAAGGTGCAAATGACTGGCAGCGCGAGCTAGAGAACAAAAAATTTGTCTGCACCATTTTTTTTGACCTAAGTAAGGCCTTCGACACTGTCGACCACAGTCTCCTTCTTTCTTCTTTAAAAGCTATTGGTCTAGATTCTACCTCCTTGCCTTGGTTCCACAACTATCTTTCTGATAGGTACCAACAGATCAAAGCCGAAGGTGAACTCTCCCCCTCAAATCTGTTGAAAATAGGCATCTTGCAGGGATCCATCCTGGCGCCACTCCTATTTGCCATCTACATCAACAATATAGACTCAGGCATCAATGAGGAGAAAATTCATCTGTTAGCAGATGATACTATGATCTACCTAAGCCATAAAAACCCTGGAACTGCCTGTAGTGACCTGCAAGGTGACTTCAACATACTTCAATACCAACTCCTTAGTAAAAAATTGCTACTTAATATCAAAAAGACAAAGACGATGCTATTTTCACTTATTAACCATGCAGCCTACCCTGCTCTACCCCACATCACCACCCTCCTAGGAGAAACCCTGGAATTTGTGTCGAAATTCAAATACCTGGGGGTCTGGCTAGACTTCAAACTCTCATTTGCAGACCACCTGGAGGATTTGTTAAAAAAACTGAGGCAGAGACTAGGTCTCTTCTTCAGGTTAAATCACCTAATAACTACAGAGGCCTAGAGACAGCTAGTTCAGTCTACGTTCCTTTCCCTAATTGATTACGGTGACTTTATATACAGCCAGTGTGCTACTTCATACCTCTGTAAATTGGACATACTTAACAACAGCCCTGCGTTTCATCACTGGTCTCCCCTTCTCCACCCATCACTGCTCCTTATTTGCGGCCATAGGTTGGATATCCCTACACTACAGATGAAATAAAAATGCAGCTCTCTGGACATACAGAGCTATCACTGGCAAACTTCCGCAGTACATTGCTGATTGCCTGGCTCTCAATATGCCTGGAACCTATGCCCTCAGAAGCTATTCACTGATTTCTCTGAAAGTGCCCAAAGCCCTAATGCATTTTGGAAGAGCTGTCATAGGATTCGTTCTACTGTCACTCTGGAATGTGCTACAGAAATCACTGAAACTGAGGACTCCTGTTAGTATTACTGTGTATAAGTCCTTATAATCAAAATACATTACAGAAGCCTGCAATTGCTTCCAACGATCCTAGCTCTGGAATGTGCTTCAGAAATCACTGAAACTGAGGACTCCTGTTGGTCTCACTGTGTTTAAGACCTTATACTCAAAATACATTACAGAAGTCTGCAACTGCTTCCAATGATCCTAGCTTACTTACACCCCCATTCCACATTCTCCCCGCTTTTCCCATCCTCCTTCCTTCTTGTATCAGTGCATAACTTGTCCTTGAGCCACCTACTTATCTACCACCCTAAATCTCACCCTCCCTCACCCACCTATTCCTTGTATACCCACAGCATCTCATTCCTTCGCTCCTAGCATTATCCCAGTTCCAGATCCCTTCCCCCAACTGACAGCCCACTTCTCCCGACACATGTCTACCCCTTGATATGCCTGGGTCTTTTTAACTGACTATATATGCCTCTCTGCTTGTAGCATCCACTTCAACTAATCTCTTCGCTGGACTATAATGCCTTTACCTTACAGGAATACTAAACCATGTATGTTGTTGTATCTGATATAAATTTTTACTGACTTGCTTCCCAATTGTTATGTATACCCTTACCAACTGTCTTTTACCTGAACGCAAATGTATTTTTACTTATGCTGTCTATTGCAGGCCTACCTGTACTGTTGTACTCTTGCATCTACTGTCAATTTGTCTGTATATAAATGCATTGTTACTTGACTTGTGTAATGCAGGTCCAGCTTGTAAATGAGCTTGCTCAATGGTGTTTGCCTGGATAAATAAAGAATTTGATTGATTGATTGATTGATTGATTGATTGATTGAAGTGGTAAAAAACACTTCTAACAACAGCTGACACCTGTGCTTCAAGTGTCAGTCTGTCATCCAGGATCACACCAAGATCTCGCATAATAGGAGAAGCCATAATTGACGTAGTTCCCAGTAATGAACCAATGGCTACATCAGAGGCACTTCCATCATGCCCTCATCCCAGCGCAATCACTAGTACCCCCATCTTATCTGGGTTCAGTCTCAACCAGCTGGAGGACATCCCATCATTGATCTCAGCCAGGCAGATGTTAAGCACTTCCACAGCATCTGATGTTACAGGGGCAAAGGACTGGTACAGTTGGGGATCATCTGCATAACAGTGAAAACCCATACTGTGCCGCATAATGACTTCACCCAAGAGCAGCATATACACTGCAAATAGTGAGCGAGGACATTCTTTTTAAGGATCCTCTACCTGCACATGGAAACATTTTCATTTCTATCATTTAATTATTTACTGCTACTTGGCAGGCAGTGAGAGTACCTGTGTTTTTCTGTCGGTCCCCCAGGTAGTAAGAGGGCCTGGGGGCTGAAAACATCCATATTCCTGGTTTTATCTTCTGGCTTGGACAGACAGTGAGCATGCCTGTGCCTTGTTGATTCCCCGAGTCAGTGAGAGGGCCCTGGGGAGCTGAAGATATTTATTATTCATGTTTGATTTGTTTTGCACCTTGGATTTAATTTACAGCAAGTTTATTATCTCCCTGTGACCAAATCGTTCCTAAGCAGATCTACCCTTGTCCAAGACTCTGAGTTTTTATATTTTACTTTATTTTAGAGTTTTATGTTAGCGGAGGAGTAACTGAGGGTTATTTATTTATTTTATTATAGGGATGGGTGTTTGAGGTTTATTTTGCAATATATGATTTTTGCTTTCTGGAACTGAGAGAGGGTGAGAATCTCATCTGCCCAAAATACCTACTGAATTTTTGGATTTTTATATATTTTGACATTTTGTTATTTTTCTTCTTTGATTAAACATTTTGTTTCTGTGCGGGTTTTTTTCTGTATTTTGTTATGTTATAGATTTAGTTTGGGGTGGTTTAGGTTTTTGTTTCTCTGAGTTTCCCCTGGTGTGTGTGTGTGGGGATTCTCAGAGAAACTGTAAGTGTTTTAAAATTATTAATTTTAAATTGTGTAGAAGGCCTGCCCAACTGTCATACGTTATTCGTCCTTCGCTGTTTGTGCCCTCTGTCCTTTCTCCCCTTTACCATTACAGTTGTCAACATTCCAACGCTGTAGAGCGTTGGATATTGTGCGAAGGGGGAGGAGGGGTTTTCTGGGGTGTGAACAGTGGAGGTCAAATGAGCCGGGACATTGTATTGGGGTAGTGGAAACCAGAAGATGCCCTGGGTTGAAATGGACTCTGGAATTAGGTCATTCTTGTCTGGTTTCCATACCCAAGGGCACCACCAATGATGATGGGCAAGTGGTCCATGCTGCTCCAGAGGCCTGTCCAACCTGGCCGGTGTTGTGCAATGCCAGATCCATAAGGAACAAGACTGCAGTTATTGCAGACCTTGTTGGGTCTGTGGATCTGGCATGCATTACCGAGACCTGGGAGGATGAAAATGTGGGTCCGATTTTGGAAGCAGCAGTTCCAGATGGGTACTTAGTGCTACACCACCCGAGGCTGGACTGCAGGATGGGGGGGTTGTGGTCTGTTTCAAGACCAAACTGGGCCTCATAAGTGTACCAGTTGATAGGGCTGAGTCCTTTGAGTGTGCTGTAGTGGCAGGTGAGGGTTGCAGAATTGCTGTCATCTATCGTCCACCAGGTGATGAGAAGCGTTTTCTGCAGGACGTAGCAGACTTCGTCATCGACATGGCATTTGAGTCACCCAGGCTGATGGTCGTGGGTGACTTTAATGCCTGGGTCGATGACGAACTCTCACAGTTTGGACAACACTTCCTCCAATTAATGACATCTTTGGGCCTCACACAAGTGGTTACTTCTGCCACTTATAAGGGTGGTCACTCTTTGGACTTAGTCTTCCTCCTGGGGATTGAAGCCTTCGACTTGGGGGTGGAACCTGTCAGTTGGTCTGATCATTTCACTGTGGGATTCAGTTTTTGCACCCCCACTTGTAGGCCTACCCCTGTGGAGATGGTCAGGTACCACTCTTTGTGAGATGTAAGCTCTGCAGGCCTGGCAGCAGTGCTTGACCTATTGGAGTTTTCTGGAGTGAGCAATGATCCTGATGCCTTGGTGTTGGCCTATAACAGGGTCATTTCCTCAGCTCTGTTTCTAATTGCTCCTATCCGTGTTCATCCTCTCCCCCTTCTCCCTCGGTCTCCATGGTTTGATGGGACCTTGAGGGAGATGCATCGACAAGGACGAAGATTAGAGCATTGTTGGTGGAGATCTGCCCTTGATGCCAACCATCTTAAATTAATGAAACATTATCAACTCTATGATTCCGCAATCTCCCGTAAGAAGGCAGAGTTCTTGTCCAGGGAGATTGCGGCTGCTCAGAACCGACCAGCTCAGCTTTTTCAAACTGTTGACAGACTGTGCAATCCAGCCTGTGTACAGATTTGGAAAGCCTTTTCACAAGTGGAGTGTGATGAGCTTGCTCGCTTCTTTGCGGCTAAGGTAACCGACATCAGGGCAGTACTCCAGCATGCTCCCTCTATGGGAGAAGCTGAAGATTGGTGTTTGGCCACAGCCTCTAGTCTCTCCTGGAATTCCTTTGACCTGCCTGAGTTCATTGATGTCATGAGGATTGTCCAGAGTATGCACTCTACATGCTGTAGTTTGGACCCAGGCCCGACTTCCCTGATAAAGGGTTGTCATGATATTATTGGCCCAGTCCTAGCATGGATAGTCTGGTGCTTCCTGGATATGGGTGAGTTTTCTAGCTCCCTAAAGGAGGTGGTGGTGATGCCCCTCCTGAAGAAAGCTTCCTTGGACCCTGACTGTCATGCTAGCTACAGACTGATCTTTAACCTGCTCTTTGTAGGAAAGGTTATTGAGAAAGTAGTGGCAGTACAGTTGAAGAACCATTTAACCATCCATGACATCTATGAACCACTCCAGTCTGGTTTTTGAAAGAGGCATAGTACCAAGACAGTGCTGGTTCAGGTGCTCAATGATCTCCTGATGGCTAGAGATCAGAAAAGCCACTCCATCTTGGTTCTTTTCGATCTCTTTTCAGCCTTTGACACTGTGGATCATGGGGTACTTACAGAGCACCTGGAGTTCATCTATGGCTTTTCAGGTACAGTCCTCAGTTGGTTTAGATCTTTTCTCACAGACAGAACTCAGAGGGTGGTGTCGGGGATTAATTTTTCCCGCCCAGTCTCTCTGTCATGTGGGGTTCCCCAGGGCTCAGTGTTGTCCCCCATGTTGTTCACAGTGTATATGCTGCCCCTCGGAGACATTATAAGAAGGTATGAGCTGAGGTTTCATTGCTATGCAGATGATACTCAACTCTACCTATCTTTGACCAGGATAGAGCTTCCTCAGTATTTAATAGCTGCCTCACTGAAATCCAGCGCTGGATGAATTCAATTTGGCTGAAGTTGAACTCGGAGAAGACTGAGGTAATGGTTGTGGATCTGGGTCGCAGGGTAGAGGGGACAGGAGCTGGTTTACCCTCAGGTTTATTTCAGGGGGGTGTCCAACTCCCTACCTCTGAACAGGTGCAGAACCTGAGGGTGAATTTTGATGATGAACTGACACTGTGTTTGCAGGTGTGGGCAGCTGTCAAATTATCTTTTTATCATCTTAGGAACATTGCCAGGATTAAGCACCTTGTTCTGCCCAGCGATCTGCCTACATTGATCCACGCTTTTGTAACCTCATGTCTTGATTATTGCAACTCCCTTTATCTAGGGCTTCCTGTGGTTGATATCCTCTTCTTGCAGCTGGTGCAGAATGCTGCGGCCCGGTTATTGATGGGTACATCTTGTGCCTGTCATATTTCTCTGGTTCTGCACAATCTGCACTGGCTGCCAATACAGTGGTGGATCACTTTGAAAGTTGGTCTTTTCACTTACAAAGCCATACACAGACAGGGCCCAGGCTACTTGAAAGAGCGTCTGGTCCCCTACTGCCCTAAGGGATCTCTCCGCTTGGCGGACAAGGGGTTGCTAGAGATTCCGAGGGTTTCTTTAAAATCTTCAGGAGCTTGTGCTTATATGTATGCTGCCCCTAACCTCTGGAATTCTCTACCCCATCTGCTTTGTCAGTGTGCATCCATGGAGGAATTTAAAAAGGCATTAAAGACCTATTTATGGTGTAAAATCTATCCTGACTGATTATTGGGATATTATGAGCTTAGACTGATTTTTTATTTGTTTTATCTGTAATTATTGTAAGGTGCCTTGAGTTTGAGAAAGGCATGATATAAATAAAGTTTTATTTTATTTTTATTTTATAAATAACATCGATGACATGATCGACCCCTGAGGCACTCCACATGGCAGAAGCCTCGGGGAGGAGAAGAAATTCCCCATCACCACCCTCTGCTTCCTGCCAGAGAGGTAGGTCTCAAACCAACTGATGATGGTGCCAGTGAATCCACAGTACTCTCTTCTGTACTATCTACAACCTATCTATGTCCTTCCGGAAATGGGGCCTCCAGAACTGGACACAATACTTGAGGTGAGGCCTCACCATTGATCTATACAGGGGTAACACTACCTCCCTTTTCTGCTGGTGATACCTCTCACTATGTCCCCAAGCCTCGGACTTGCTTTCCCCACTGCCTTATCACACTGTTTTGCTGTGTTCATGTCATCAGAAATGATTACCCCCAGGTCCCTTTCCTGCTTTGTGGTTGCCAATAGCTCCATGCCAAATTGGTACATTGTCCCCAGGTTTCTGTGCCCCAAGTGCATGATTTTGCACTTTTTAGCATTGAAACCCAGTTGGCATATCCTTGACCAGTCTACCAGCTTTTTCAGATCATCCCTCATTTTATTCACCCTAGTGTGTCCACTCTTTTGCAGATTTTTGTGTCGTTCACAAACAAGCATACTTTCCCTTCTGGCCATCCTGCAATGTCATTAATAAAATCATTGAAGAGGACCAAGGCCTAGTACTGACCCCTATGGCACCCCACTGGTCACCTTGCCTTCTTCAGAGTGAACCCCATTTACCACAGCCCTCGGACTCCTGTTGTTTAGCCAATGTCCTATCTATTTTATTACTTTTGGACCCACTCCTAGGCTACTCAGATTTCTCACCAGTCTTCTGCATGGACTGGTGTCAAAGGACTTACTGAAATCTATGTAGGCCACATCACCGCTCCACCCAGATCCACTTCCCTGATCATCCAGTCGAAGAACTCAATCAGAATTGTATGGCAAAATCTCTCCCCTGTGAAACCATGCTGCCTCAGGTCCTGTAATCCACTGATCACAAGGTATTCCCCAAGCATTTTCTTCAGTAGTGATTCCATTACTTTATGCACTACCGAAGTCAGGATGATAGGTTTTTAATTTCCTGCCTCCTCCTTATTACCACTTCTGTGAAGTGGGACCACATCTGTCCTTCTCCAGTCCCCAGGAACTTCTCTGGTGTCTAGTGATAGGTTGAACAGGGCTGTCAGAGGTGCAGCTGGCATCGCCTTGAGCTCCTTCAGAATCCTAGGGTGTACCTTGTCAGGTCCCATTGCTTTGTCCACTTTTAGTTGTGCTTGTTCCTTGAGCACTGTCTCCTCCATAAAAAGACTAGTGTCCACCTCCCTTCCTTTAGTGCATGTGTCCCTTATCTGTGGCCCATCTCATACCCCTTCCTCTGTAAATACTGAACAAAAGTATTTGTTTAGTATGCCTGCTTTTTTTTGGTCCTCTTCCACACAAATTCCTCCTCCCCCTATTATCTTTATTATCCCTCCTTTGGTCTTTCTCTTTTTGCTTATATACCTAAAGAATGTTTTAACCTCCCTTTTTACTGTCTTGACAATATTCTCTTCCATTTGCACCTTTGTGCTCCTAACTGCTTTCCCTGCCTCCCTTTGTTTCATGCTAGCTTTTTTGCCCTTACCGTCTCCGGTACTTCTTTAAAGAGCCATAGCAGAATCTTTCTCATCTTACCCTTGTTAACTTGCCTGATAAATAGGTTTGCTACTGTCTCAATGCCCTCCTTTATTTTTGTCCACTGTTCCTCAACTCCAACCAGTTTCCCTATCCCTGCTAGGGTGTCCCTGAGGCATTCTCCCATTTTCCCATGCCTCAGGAACGCCCCCTGCAGGGAGTCCAGGATGTCCCTACTCCCCTACTTCTAGGAGGCAGTATAGTGTAGTGGTTAAGGGCACTGAGCTGCAAACCTGAAGACCTAGGTTTGAATCCCATCAGCCCCACTTGCATTCTGTGTGACCCTCAGCAAGTCACTTAACTTCCTTGTGCTCCCAAGTTGCACTGAGAAATAAGCTCTGGCTTAGTGTGCCTTTCCTAGTTAAACAATTTCCCCTTTCCTTTTTGCTTTCCCTTTTTCTTTCCCTTTCCCTTTCTTAAAATCAGTCCTCCAGAAGTCCAAGACCCTTGTTTTAGTGTGATTTGATTCTGGCCCAGTTCTTATATTGAACCACACTGTAGGAGATCACTGGTCCCCAGGTGGCTACCCACTGTGACATCAGCAACATTGTCCTCGTTTGTCAGTACCAAGTCCAGTATTGACCCCCACGAGGTGGGTTCCTTAATTAGTTGCCTGAGGAACATCCCCTGCAGGGAGTCCAGGATGTTCCTACTTCTAATTGTTGCTGCAGCTGGGAGGCTCCCATCCATGTCTGGTAGATTGAAATGCCCCACTTGCAATACATCCACCTTGTTTGCCATCCTTTTGATTTCTTCTAACTTATCTTTATTCACCTCTGCCCCCTGTGCTGGAGCTCTGTAGATCACCCCTGTGCAAACAGCAGCTCCCTTCCATGTCTCCATGGTGACCCACTGTACCTTTACTCCTCCCTGCTCCCCCTGCATTTCCATAACCTTTATGTTTTCCCTCATGTACAGAGCCACTCCTCCCCCCTTTTAACCTACTCTGTCCCTTCTGATCAGAGCATAACCTGGTATGGCTGCATCCCAGTCCTGGTTTTCATTGCACCAGAACTTGGTAATTGCGACTATGTCCAGGTCCATATATCTGTCTATATATAGATACAATATGTAAATAATATTTGTGTTGTGTGCTGGGGTGACAAGTTTGAATTTCAGCAGTCTGTGGATTTCTCACAGGACAGTAATTCCAATTTAAGAATCACTATCATCAAATGTTGCTTTCTTTTAATGTGCTTGAATGGATTCACAAGAAGAGTAGTCTATATATCACCACAGAGGTGGATCATTAAAACAGCAACTATTTGCTGAAAAAAGTTTTCTGTGTACTTCTTTGCACTGAGTGTAATGAAATTTGGATTTGTGTAGTCTATACACCTGCCCTCTAGGGGTTGGGGCAGTGTCTTTTTAACATACAAACATATGAGAAAGCCAGCAGAAGGTGGCCATTTGGTCTATCAAGTCTGCTCAGTGAAGGGTGCAGGATCCATGACTTACGTCAATGTCCCAGCCTCCCCCCATGTTATCCATTCCTTCCCTGCTACCCCTCCACGGTTCCATGGGTTCCCTTTGTGCTTGTCCCAGCCCCTCTTAAAGACCCCCACCATCTTCAGTGAGACCACCTTTTCTGACAGAACTTTCCATGTGACCACCACCCTTTCAGTAAATAAATGTTTCCTAACTTCCACACTAAACCTTCCCCCCATGAACTTCAAGCTGTACCACATCATGGCTCTGTTGTCACTCCATTTAAAGAGATCTCCTCTTTCCACACTGTTTATCCAGTTCAAGTATTTGAAGGTCTCTATCATATCTCCCCTCTCTCCTTTCATCCTGGGAGTATATCCTTAGGGGTCCCAGCCTCTATTCTTAGGACCGATTCTGCTGACCCATGATCTTCTTGGTTGCTTTCCTTTAGACCCTCTTCAGCAAGCTGATGTCTCTCTTGTGGCATGGATGCTAATACCTTACCCTATATTCTAGATGTGGTCTTCCCATTGATCAGTACAAGGGAAAAATGACCTTGCTTTGCCTACTACTGAATCCCCAGGCTATACACCCAACATTCTGTTCACCTTTGCAAGTGCCTTCTTGCATTGTATGGAGTGATTCAGGTCTCTAGTAATCACCACACCCAGATCCTTTTCCTCCTCTTAAGCAGCAATCCAGACCCCTTCCCCCAGGTAATAGTCCATCCTAGGATTCCTGACCCCAATGTGCATTGCTTTGCATTTTTTGTCATTGAAGCCAAGTTGCCAGATTCCCGACCATCTCTCGAGTTTACTGAGGTCCTTCCAAAAGCCCTCTGTTCCTTCCTCTGTTGTCTACCTTCCCACAGAGTTTGGTGTCATCTTCAAAAAGGCACATCTTGCCCTTAATATCTTCCCCAATGTTGCTTATGAAGACATTAAATAACACTGGCCTCAGCACTGATCCCTACAGGACTCAGCTGGCAACATCCTTGGTGCTGGATAACTCTCCCTCCACCACCACTTTCTGGGTTCTGCCTCTCAGCAAGCTGTCCGCCCAATTTACCATTTTTTCCCCCACCCCTAGATCTGGCAGTTTCCTGATCAGCCTCCTATATGATACAAAATTGAAGGCCTTGCCGAAGTCCAGGAGTATGATGTCCACTGCCTGGCCTCTGTCCACCACTCCATTGACCCAGTCAAAGAATTTGATCAGCTTCATTTGAAATGATCTGCCCACCAGAAAACTGTGCAGCCTCTGTCCTGAAGACCATTCTTTTGTATGTACCTCATCCATCTTTAAGCATAGTCTCAATGAGTTTACATACTATTGAGGTCAGACTGACCAGCCTTTAGTTCCCCAGGTCATCCATGAGTCCACTTTTGTGGAGAGGCACCACATGTTCTGTTCTCCAGTCCAGCAGCACCACGCCCAACTTCAGGGATCTATTGAAGAGATCAGCCAGTGGCTTTGCATGCTCCTCTACTAGCTATTTTAGCACTCTAAGGTGTATGCTGTCTGGTCCTGGGGATTTGTCCGCCTTCAGTGCCAGCAGCCCCTCCCTCACTCTTTCAATCTCTATTACTGTTTGTCCCCTCCATCCCCTCCCACCTTCTCCCCCCCCCCGGGTGGCACCCACCCATCCTTTTTCTTTGTAAAGACAGCAGAAGTATTCATTCAATACTTCTGTTTTGCTCACTTCTTCTTCTACCTATCCATCTCCCTTCCTTAGCTGAACTATTATGTCCTTTTTGTCCCTCTTTTTGCTTATGTATTGAAAGAAGACCTTCTACCACCTTCTTGATCCCTTCAGCTATCTGAAGCACTTTCTGCACCTTAACATTCTGCACCTCCCTTCTTGTCACTCTAGCCAACCACAGGTACTCTTCCTTGTCTTCTTCCATTGTAGTGCTCCTGAATATGTTATAGGCCATCCTCTTTTCCCTCACTGCCCTGGCTACCTCAGAGTTAAACCAGATGAGTGGTTTGGCCCATGATTTCTTCCCTCTAAGCCTGATACAACACACTGTGGCTGTTAGAATCACCTCTTCGATTATGGCCCATGCTTGGTCCACCCCCATGACCTCTTTAATGCCTACTAGGTGTGACCTTAGAAACACACCCATCATCTTGGAATTAGCCCTCCTGAAATCCAGTGTTTTGGTCATGTTGAGGAGGTTATCACTGCACCAAGTCCAGGGCAGGGATAACTGACTAGCCGGGATTTGAGTACCATTGCTTCCACCCCAACCCAAAAAAACTCATGGATAGTTATATTTGCTATTATTTCTGTATCATGCTTCACCTTTTTCCTGATAACTACAGAATGTACTTTAATATACAGTAAAACGAGGAGCCTCATGGCTTATATGTTATTTGATGTGTCTGCTTGTCCACACCTTACTTCTGTCCCCTGCCCAACCTGTTTTTATGTTTCTGTGCATAGTTATAACTTGAAAGGGAATGCCAAATAAGGAAAATATGTGAAATGTCAACAGAACAATATCTAAAAATTCTGTTTTTCCTAAATTTCCTCTCTGACACCTGGGGCTCACTAAAGCTAAACAAGCATTTCTCAATGCCAAATGTGTTTCCATGCATGCTATTACAAGTTAGAATAAGAGCCATATTCCATTTTCAAGGAGTTCTACTCTTAAATATTTTACTCTATATTTACCCCAAGACAGTGGAACTAAGATGCAGTTATATGTTTTCAGTGGTCTCCTGCTTTTATTCATTTTTAAAATGTATTTTCCAGGAAAGACTTACTTGGATATAAAATCTCACTTTCAGTTGGGTCCTGCTTTTAGCAATGTTTACACTGTATTTACCTAGGATAGCACAGTGAAGACTCAAAATCTTGTTTTCAGAGAGGGCAGCTCAGAGGCAAGATCTCATTTTCAGTGGGTTCTGACATTTTGACCGAAAATGTCCTACATAGTTTTTTTATCACCTCATATTATAATCAAGACAAGTGGAATTTTACCTATCTCATCCAAAAGGTGATTTGTGGAATGACTGCAAAAACATGTTTAGGAGAGGATTTGAAAACTGACACCTGACATTCTCCTGGGGAGGAAGGGAATAAGACAAGAGATATGAAAAAACTGGGAGCCAAAATCTGCAACAATAAAATGCTGTGAAAATGTTGGAGAAATTCAACATTTCTCCATAACTTAGTTGTTTTTTTTTTAATTTTGGTCACATTTTCAGCATAGTCTTTTCATGACCCCATGCTATATTCAAGACAGGTGAAATTTTTTAAATCCTGTCCAAAATGTGATTTGACAGAGTGACTGCGAGAACATGCTTCTGAGGTCATTTGAAAAATGATACATGTTATGATCATGAGGCGAACAAACCCAAGGGTTATACTGAAACCTGTGATTAAAATGTGCACAAATAAAATCATGAGTAAATATTCTATGCTTCTTCACAACTTTACTTCTTTTTTAACATTTTTTCCTCTCTCTTTTTTTATATTGCTTTTTTCTCCCTTGCTGACTTGGGCAGGTACCTCGGTTCTATCTCCACTACCGCCTTGACTGGATACCACTTCCCACAGTACTCACCCTGATCCAGAGACCCCCACAGGTTCCCCACCATGGCAGGGCCGAATGGGGAAAGGCTGTCCTCTACCCTGGTGAATACATCCAGTATGAATCTGTGTTCTGGGTGGGGGCGTGGGTTGGGGCATGTGGACAGAACATCATGGATCCCAAGTCTGCCTTTTCTGATTTTCTTCCCAAGAACCACTGCCATAACAGTGCATGAACATGTGTGCATTAAGGCATGCACATGCTTTGAAACCATGGCCCCTCCCTACATGCCATTTGGATGCCCACACTCTCCCTAGGCCTTCACCCAGAGGAAGCCAATGGACAAATTGCCTTGCCTCCCCACCCCAGGAAAGAAGATCAGTTCTTTTGACTCTCAATCCCACCCTGGCCAACCCCCAGTGTCCCAAGCTCGTTCCCAAAGTTGAGTTGCTGGCATAGCAGTAGGTGAGGCCCATAATGGCTCAGCCCTCCATGCCACTGGGCCAGCCAGTGTTTTGACATTTTGACCCCAAATTTTCAATATAGTCTTTTTATGACCATATCTTATGATCACGATATGTGGAATTGAAAAAATTCCATCCAAAGGATGGGCTGCATCCGAGAGTGATATGGGAACTGAGGAAGGAGTTGGCTGCCCCACTGATGAGGCTGTTCAGCCTGTCTCTGGATTCCAGAAGTATGCCAGAGGACTGGAGGTTGGTTACCGTAGCACTGATACAAAAGGGGGGAAGCAGGGAGTTGAGGGAGAACTATCACTTGGTCAGCCTCACAGCAGTGGTTGGGAAGGTCATGGAGGCACTCTTCAAGGAAAGGGTGACAGAATATCTGGAAATAAATGGGCTGCTGGACAACAGACAACATGTATTCACAAAAGGGAAGTATTGCCAGTCCAATTTAATTGAGTTCTTTGACTTGGTGATGCAGGTAATCAACCAGAGGGGAGTAGTACATGTGATCTATCTGGATTTCAGCAAGGCCTTCAACACTGTACCCCACAAAAGGCGGGTCAACAAGCTGGAAAGTATTGGGGTGGAGGACAAAATAACTAGATGGGTAGACAATTGTTTGGCAGACAGAAGCCAGAGGGTGGTAGTAAATGGAGTGCACGCCAGGACAGGGTGGGTGATGAGCCAGGTACCCCAGTGGTCAGAGCTGGGACCACTCCTTTTCAATATCTACATAAGTGATGTAGTGGACAGACTGAAGGGTCATGTGGCCCTTTTTGCAGATAATACAAAACTCTGCAATAGGGTAGACTCTGCAGGGGGTGTTAAAGACATGAGAGAAGACCTGAGGATGCTGGGGGGAGGGCGGAGACCTGGCAACTAAAATTCAGTATCAAGAAATGTACAGTTATGCACCTGGGGCACAGAAACACGAGGGCAGGCTACACACTTTGGGGGAGGAAGTCAGGGTTACGGAGCAAGAGATGGATCTGGGGATGGTAGTCTCCAGTGACCTCAAGGTGGGAAAACAGTACACCAGGACAATAGGAAGGGCATATGGGATGCTGACAAGTATAGGTAGGGGTATCACTAGCAGAAGGAAGGAGGTCCTG
This sequence comes from Neoceratodus forsteri, assembly GCA_016271365.2. Classification (NCBI taxonomy): domain Eukaryota; kingdom Metazoa; phylum Chordata; order Ceratodontiformes; family Ceratodontidae; genus Neoceratodus; species Neoceratodus forsteri. Next base: position 941,223,706 of record CM057455.1, read on the forward strand.
ATGCCCCTGTACCAAGCCATGGTGAGACCACACCTTGAGTACAGAGTCCAGTTTTGGAGGACATACCAATGCAAAGACACACAGTTAATTGAAAGGGTTCAGAGAAGAGTGATCAAGATGCTGCAAGGGATGAAAGGCAAACTACACAAACAGCGATGTAGGGAACTGGGGCTCTACACATTGGAGACTAGAAGGGAGAGAGGGGACATGATAGAGACCTTTAAATTTGTCAAAGGGATAAACAAAGTGGGCCTGGGGTGATTATTTCACAAGAAGGAAGGCACCATAACAAGGGGGCATGGTCTGAGACTACAGGGGGGAAACTACAGGGCAACATGAGAGAATGGTCCTTCATTGAGAGGGTGGTGGAGGTCTGGAACAGGCTTCCAGAGGAGGTAGTGGGGTCAGAGACTGTGGTGGGTTTCAAGAGAGCATGGGACAGGCACATGGGGTTACAGGGAGGTGGGGTGGGAGCTTTAAGAGGGGGGAGAGAAGACTAGTGGGAGGATAGATGGGCCAAGAGGTCCTTTTCTGATGTCAAGTTCCATGATTCTGTGAAAAAGTGAATTCACAGAGCAACTGCAAAAGCATACTATGTAGAACATTTTAAAAATGACACCTGCCATGTTCATTAGGTGGGGTAATATAAGGGCTATGTTACACATTCGGGGCTAAAATCTGTAAAAATTACAAAGCTATGAGTAAACATTGAAAAAATTCAATGTTTCCTCATAACTCTGTTTTCTTGACATTTTGACCCCAGATTATCAACATTGTCATTTTATGACATCACCTTATGAACAAGTCAGGGTAATTTTTTTAAATCCCACCTGAAAGGTGATTTGGTGGAGTGACTGTAAAAACATGTTTCAGAGAGGACTGGAAAAGTTAAACCTGCCATATTTGTGAGGTTGGGTAATAAGAGGGCCATATTGAAAATTTGTGCCCAAAATCTGCAAACATCACAAAGTTATGAGTAAACATTGAAAACATTTTGATGTTTTTCCTCATAACTTCATTGATTTTAGACATTCTGACCTCACATTTTCAACCTAGTCATCTTACAAACCCACATTATGAACAAGACAGGTGGTATTTTTTAAATCCTATTTGAAAAGGGATTTCCAAGAGCAACTGTGAAAACACAGTATTTGAAAAATGCTACCTATCTTGTTCTGGAAGTGGGGGTCCCAAAACGACTATATTGGAAATTTGGTGTAAAACTATAAAAAAAAAAAATTACAAAGTTTTTAAAAAGCTATTAATCAAGCTTAACTTGTTTCTGTCAGTTCTCAGTGAATATTGGGATCAGCAGGACATGCCGATCATCTGGGGAGTACTTGATAAGTACATGAGGGGTGTTGAGTGATAAAGGGTGGTGGGTGCTGAGAGGGATATCAGGGTGGGGGTTTGGGTGCCAGAGGGTCAGTGAAAGCAGAAAACACTGAGGGACCTTTTTTTTTCAGGAAAAGTTTAATTGATGGAAGTCAACAAGGGACAGTTTTCTTCTTTTCGAGTACTTGTTGGATGGCAGCACTGGCTGTGGGCATATTAGTATAAAATCCTGATTGAGGGGGTTTACCAGCACCAGGGATAGGTATCCCAGTGTCAGCCTATGGGGGGAAACAAACACTGGGATACTGGCAGGGGGGTTGGGCATTTGCTGCTGGTGATATTTAAAGAGTAGGCCAAGCAGAAGGGGGGATACCAGCGATGGGGTCTACTGAGCATTCTCTACCAGTTATGCTTTAAAAGCTGAATTGGGGAATATCAGCAGTGGCAGGATTGAGGAGCAGCAACTGGTCATGATACAGTGTGATGGGGGTTGCTGCTGCGCTGGCTGATGGCACTGGAAAGGATGCAGCCGCACTGTAATTAGTGCAGCTGCATTTTTTCCAATGAGAGACATTTTATGACCATCAACCACCTCAGTAGCATCAACTGCAGCCTTGCCAAGATGAGGTGTGCACATTCACACTTCCTACCACATATCTCTCCATCCCATACACTGTTGGAACATGCCAATATGTTTGCTTTGTGCATGCATGCAAGTGAACATAAAAAGCAGTTGTTTTACAGTGTGCCTTAGGGTTTTTTGGTGGATTATGTTACTTGTGTTTTAATTTCTATTTTAAAATCATTTTATTGTGTGCCTACAGTTTACATATACCACTTTTACTGTTTAGTATTCTACATGAACTAAAATTTTGTTGCAATATTTTTTATAATATGCATACATGTGATATGTCCAACTTTCTTAAGAGGGAGATTTGGATCAAATTAGTGGGGAAAGTGGCCTACTAGTAGGGAGATGCCATAACGTCATGAGTTTGTCCTTTAATGGTGTTAAAAAAATAAGAAAAAAAGGCATTTAAAAACATTTAATATATTTCATTTTTTCAAGAATAAGCACTAAAAAGAATCAACAACTAGTTGTATAAAGTTATCACTTACATTATTCATCACTAATTTACTTTTTATGTGCCTTTTTTTGCCAAAGAAAAATGAATGGATATGTTAGACAGAATTTTACTTAAGCAGGAGATTTTGTTTCCTGGTAGGGAAGGAGGGAGTTCAGTCAAAAAAACAGGAGACTCCTGCAAAAAGAGGGAGATATCACATGTATGAATATGCAAGTATGCTTATGTGACACTGGATGTGACACTGGATGCAGTATTGTTAAGACCGGGAACCAGAGGCCAGGCTAAAAGAGCACTAGTAGTGCAGCTGTTCACTACGCCAGTAGCCCAGGTTTGGTAATGGATGAAAACCCCTCTAGCCAGCCTCGGGAATGGAGGATTGAGTGTCCCAAGAACACAAGAACACCTGTCCTCTCTCGAGGAGGGGGACCACTGCATACCACTACTTGTCTGCTACCAGGAGGGGTCAGGTGACAGCACAGCAGGTGAACATCAAAGGGGCAGCTGCCAGATGCCAACATACATGTGCCTCACCATATGCTTGCATGTGAGTCATTGCACACAGTACCCTTAGGGGACAAAATGGAGACAAAAAGCCCAAGTCTGCTGGAGATGATGCTGATACACCACAGACCCATGAATAACCAACAGAGCTGGCCACCCACCCCATTAGTAGTCCTATGTATGTGATGGATAACCAGTAAGTCTCTGAGAAGGCAGGTGATGGGGGTAGGGGGAACAATCAGAAGGGGTCAGACTAGAGGATGGAGAAGAAGCTTGATTAAAAAAAAGACTGGAAACAAGGAGACCCAAGCTTCAAACCTACCAGATCCAACTGCTCAGAGCATGATCCTAAGCATGACAGAAACATACGGATACCTTTGTGGGGTAAATAAAAGGATAGTGGGAGGTTGTTCAGACTGAGTTGGAGCGCAAATGCCAAGAGCAACTCTATGAAGCTGCCTGAGGAAGTCCAATTTAACAGAGATACCAGGAAGTACATTTTCACGGAGAGGATGGTTGAGGAGTGGAATAATCTGATGGAAGAGGTGGTCTGTGAAAAATCAGTACTGGGATTTAAAAGAGGGTGGGACACATCCACGGGCTTTCTAAATAACACACTACAATGGGAAGGGGAGAGTGAGGAGCTTCAAAGGCTCTCTCATTCAAAATTAGTCAGGTAGGACTAGGTAGACATGATGGTCTAATGGGACTTTTTCTGCTGACAGATTCTATGCTTCTATGGTCGTCAATAATTTCATTCATCTGTGTTTTAGTCCCTTCCTCTGTACAACTGAGTACAAATACTGAAAACAAGCTGTTGAATCTCAGCTGGTCTATCCTGGATAAATGAGCTGTAATAATATTGACATTAAAAAGTGTCGTTTTATGTTATGGTGTGAATGTGTGTTATGTAAAGCAGTTTAATTTACTACAGAGGTTGCTGTAATGTTTTACAATGCTTAACTACTGATGGGATTTTTCAGTTTCCAGCAAATAAGTTCTCAGTTGGAGAAAACAGAACTCAAAAATAAGAATTTCTAGACATTCTACTTCTTTTTTTTTATTACAAATTATGTTTCTCTCTCTGTCACTGGTCATCATCCAGGTGGGCCGGCCCAGTCCCATCTCTCTGACACATATCTCCTGCCCTGGTCCCCATAGGCATACCCACCCCATGATGGGGCCTGGCCACTGCCAGGCAGTATTACTCACTGCTCCAGCTGCTGAGGTAGGAGAATCACTGGTGAGGTTGGAGTGGCCAGTAGCAGAGACTGGGGCTTGAGTGCACCAGTTTTCATATTGATTGCACACAGTTATTTCATGTTGTCTGCGGACCTTCCCCATCTCCCCAGCATGCAGCCCATACACACCTGTGGCACCAACCCTGAAGTGTGAAACTGCCAGCACTTTATAATTTCACACAGTATATAGAAAGCTTCCTATTCCCACCTGCAGGGGGATGCAGTGAACCCTCCCTAGGGCTGATATATCCAGCGTGGTACATCCTGGATGCCCCATGGGGCGTGCATCCCTGTGCCCTCTACAAAGCCTTAAACTGGACTGACTTAGCAGAGCACCAACATCTTCACATGACTCATCTGATTTATAAATGTTATCTCAAAAAAATGCCTGTTTATTAGAGCTGGTAAGTGTAAGGAATGTAAAAAAAGGCTTATGTACTGCAGAGGCTATTGAATACATGGTACCAACCATGAAAACTGTAAAGGGTATTTCTAATTTTATCTGCATGGGCCCTAAATTATGAAACAACTTACCAGGTCATCTGAGACCACAAAGAGGAATCATATCCTGCGGTGCCATAAAAACATGGATTGTAAATGCTGCTGAGCTATTAAAAGCTTGTTGTGATTAAGTTGTTCTAATCTATTGTGTCAGTATTGTATTTAATTTTGCACTATTTTTTTGTTTGCGAACAGCATTTTAAATGTGAAGCTGTTTTTTACACTTTTGGGCCACATCGTAAATGAGTTGTGACTCAATTGGGCTATCCTTTTCTGAAATAACAGAATAAACTATTTCACTACTACTACTACTGGGGATCAGTGTTCAATGACTCCGTGTCATGTCCCATACCCCATCAGCCCAGGACGGGAGAGTCAGGCTAGAAATCCAAACCTGGGTATCCTATGTGGGAGGTGCAGTGCACCACCAGCTGGCACCACAACAGTGGGAAGGACCTTACATATTTGGAGTACTTAAGACCTTTTAATTAAAATAGGATCTTTCTCCCTTGACCTTATCTTTTCACATTACATGTACCTTGTCATGAAGTCATAATCCTCTACTAATCACAGCGCAGTGTTTTTTTTTTCGGAGTGATCCAGATGTCACAAGCAGAGGATTAAGACTTCAGGGCCAGAAAGGCAGCAGGAATTGATGGTCTATGAAGAAAAGAGACTGCTTTTGTGAAAGAGCCTTTAATGTCAAAAGGATGGCGTGTACTAAAATTCAAGTTTTTTTAACGTTATAAGATTTGTGTCCTTCAGATTCCAGTTACGCTATTGATACAGGGAACTAGAAAAGCACTTTAAGCAGTTCATCAAAATGAGTAGCCTAGATATGTAAGCAATACCCATGATAGAGTCTGTGGGAGTACTAAATCATTACATGCCTGAGGGGTGACGAGGCACAAGGTGTTAATGCTGAATGCCTTTATACTCATGGGTAGTGCATTGATTTATCATTACTGCACACCAGAGATGGAGTTATTGCACTAATAAAAGAATTTGCTGTTGTTTCATAAGCAAGTTTTTTGTCTGTAAAAGGAGATTCAAAACATGACTATGCGTTGATGTAAAAGTGAGGCATAGTCACGTGATTGGTCTCAAGATTATTTAATTTTCAGTACCAATGCCTAAGCAGTTTTATCTGTTCTGCAGTCTTAGGAAAACAGCTGTTCACAGAAAAAAAAAACATTCTGTACCTTTCTTCTGGTTATTTTATTGTGCGTCTTTAGTCAGTTCAGACTAATTGAGGTATGGTAATGCAGTAATTGACAATGCTGAGGAATGCATATCCTGGTGTTTGATCATTTCTGTTTTACAGTGTGAGTAATAAGTATTTTTCTATCCCAACTGCAAAACTCACTGCGTGTTTCTTTACTCCCACAGCAAGAAAAGCAACAAACACCAAACAAGCGGCCATGGGATGGGATCCGGAAGATTCATTCCCCACCATCTTGGGTTAAAAAGGACATCGAGCCTATCCAGCAGTCTCCACTAGAACTGAAAACAGTAGAGTGGGAGAAAACAGGAGCCACAATTCCCCTGGTGGGGCAGGATATTATAGACCTGCAGACTGAAGTCTGACTAGAGGCTGGACATTTACTCCATTGAGTTTGGTTTCTTTTGAAACTTTGCAAGGAACCCCTCATGCGCCTTTCTCAGAGAGACATTGCTTTAGGGGAAGCCATAGAGGCAGATTATGAAAATGCAGACCAGAAGTAACATGATGTTTTTTACATAGGACCGAAAAATATTAATACAAAATTGGAGGTGTACTGGAGTGTGGGAGTAGGGGGGGCTAAGCTGAGAGATGTGACCCCAACATAAGTATGCAGTATAACTTCTAAATATTTGAGGCCTTTATTCACTGTATGGAGTTCGCCCAAAGAGCCAGCGAGTAGGTTGCCTCAGGATTTGCCAAATACTTTATGTGCTAAAGTGTGTGAATCTAATCTCATCTCTAGGAACTTGGTGGATTTCTGCAGTGTGGATGCTGTTACAAAATAAAGCCACCCATCCCAGTCTTCAAGTTTCAGTGCATTCATACAAGGTTTGGTTGTAGAGGAAGAAAATTTGAGATTTGCCATTGCTTTGGGTCTTTAAACTTCAAATACTCTTGACTGGCTGACTGAGAACCAAAAACCGGAAACCCACTGTAATTGCTGCCTTCTCTTAAATCTGCCTCTGACAACATAAAATTGAAACATGGATTACTGCAACAGGAAAGATCGTAACAGCTGCAGTAATGTAGCTGATGCTTCCTGGTTCTTCTGCATTCACTCTAGTGTTATGAGAAAATGGTATGCAGTAGAAACTTTAGGGGAAGAGGAGAGTTTATCAAGTTTGAAAACAAAACAAAAATTAATTTGCAGTTTTTTTCTCTCCTCACTCTTTGAGGGACTTCATAAATGCAAAAGTGCTCCCCTAACATCAACAGTTTCATATATATGACCTCAGAACAGTGACAACACCCCTCTGTTTACCAAAAGAGTGCATTTTATTCACCAGGGGGAGGGAGGGAGACAGATAAACAAAAGAATAGAAGAAATGAAAAAAATCTGCAAGATCGTCATAATACAAAGAATCAGTACACTGTGTTCCCCTGATCTCTCTCAGCAGTAGTACTATTGCTGTAATTTGAATGCAAGGCCTTGCCTACTCCCAGTCTCCCTGTTCTCCTGGCATTATTCCTGTGATCTAGACAGGCATCTTTGGGAAAGCAGCCAGCATCACTCTGTCTGTAAAGCTAAGCTCTGCAGGGAATAAGAGGCTAGAAGTTCAAATCGACATTTATGGCCCACCCTCCTGCTCGACTCTTTGGACAGCTTCACATAAAGCAGCAGATGCTCTGTTTGACTAGCTGTGAAACATCATGTTAGTAATTAATAAACAATGAAAGGATAGTCTTGAGATTCAAAATAACAGGAGTGAACAATGAGTGAACAAAGAAAACAAACGGTGGACATGTTTCAAACAAAGTATCCTTGGTGATGATTGCTTGATATGCAAGCATTTTGCAGTGACATTTTAAAAATGGCAATTATCTTGTCATGATCTGTAAAATAGGAAAGAAAAATTACAAAAAATAAGACATGAGCATACTTAAAAACTGTGATGTAACTGTCAAGATTTTAGTCTATATTACGAGGAGAAAGCACAAGGCCTCCGCTGCCGTGTTGTACAATACATGTAATTATGATTATTACACATAATGAATTTTAGTGTGTAAATATATTTCTACCATGTTTTAATTTCTTGCCCTGATCCTTCCCCCATCTCCTGTCTAGTTACAAGACATTTACAGTGTTATGTAACTACTGAAATAGTGTCTGTTTTAATAACTGTTGATAGTCTACCTTTCTGGTTGGGTCTCCAGTTGCTTATATTTTTTTGTTTGTTTCATTTTTTTCCTTTTTCTGTGTTTGTCAGTTTTTTCTGTACAGTTTTCAGAGCACAAATGAATGTGTCTTATTTCTAATAAAAAAAGTATAAACCATATCTTGTAATTTTTTACTGGGTTGTTTTGTTGTTGTTGTTTTTTTTAATTAAAAATGTCCAAAAGCATACTTCATTACATTGACATAAATTGTATCTGAGCTTCTAAATTTTTATGTCAGGATTTGTGTATTGCTGTAGTTTTTTTAAATCAAATTTTTTTTTATCTCATTATGTATTGATTTATTAATTTTATCACCAATCATTGTCAACACACACACACACACACACACACACACATATACTTCTGGATCAGAAAGTTGAGGTATCTAGCATAAGAAACAATACATTTCTCAGTTGGTAGACTGTTCAATACTTTACCAGATTTTGTAGCTCAGGTGGGGTCAGTAATGGCACTTAAAGAGAGACTATATTTTTTTGGTAGGGAGTATTTTTTATTACAGACAAACAACACAGCTACATGGGACATTGCCTAGTTAATTAATTCTTCTCACAACATTATCTGGCTGGTAGCTAGTTGAGTTACTCCCTACAAAATTGCATTGTGGTTCTTGCAAGGCAGATTGGGTCAGATAGTCAAAGCTTTAGCACCTCACCATATTGCTTTGCACAATGCAGTTGAGGCTTGTGACTTAAGTATGACTTAGCATGGGGCTTCATATAGTCAAAGCATCAGTTTGTGTGGTGCAAATTTAGTTGCCAGTAGCACAAACTTAGGGACTGTTTATGCAAATAAGTGAGGGGGGCAGCATATAGTACGTTAAGCCATATTCAATGTACTGTGACAGCAACAAAGATAGTTTTGCACTGAACAAACTACAGCACTGAAAGGCATGTTTAAACTAAGTGTACAGTACAAATAGCCCATACATGACTTCTGAGGTTCAGAACCAGGGAAATGCATAGACTGGTAATTCGACAGTTGTTAATGCAAGTAAGATATTTCTGTGACTGGGGGTTGGAAAAATTATTATGCATATTCTGATGCACAAGTGCCATGGGGATATGGTACCACAAACACTAGACAAACTACATGTCTGACAAACCAGCATGAATGGGTTGCAAAAGAAGTAGACCAGGTGGCAGCAGTGGATGTGGTGCATCTGGACTTCAGTAAAGCCTTTGATACAGTCCCACACAGAAGGCTAGCCAACAAACTGGAGCAAGATGGCATCAGTCACAAAGTAGTTAAATGGATCACAAGCTGGCTGCAAGTCAGGACACAGAGGGTTATGATAAATGGCACCTTGTCCCAAGAGGGGAAAGTGTCAAGTGGCGTGCCACAGGAATCTGTACTAGAAGAGGGCAAAGTGGCCAAAATCCGCTACATGGAGCAATTTGCTTATTAAAGTGGAATCCTTGGAGTAATTTGCAATGCAAAGTGGAGTACTCCGCCGTCTAATCATTATCGTGAAGTCCTTTGGAAGCATTGACTTTGTGTTATTCCGCCTTTCCCCAACCACTTCTACACCAATTTTAATGCAAAGTACATTAATTTCAATGTACTTTGCATTACTTCGCCTTGTTTCTGAGCTCTAGGGCAAATTTTGCAGTAATTCATGGCATTTCAGGTCACATGGGCTCTAGATTGTTCTGCACAGCCTCAGTTCTGTGTAGCGTGTATGTAGTGGAAGCTGGAGACAGTTTGTTCTCAGAACTCTGAGATTCAAATCCTTTAAAAAACGTTCAAACATCCTTTTTGTGTCATTTTTGTTTGCTCACAATTTGGTACGTCAATTGTAGGAAACCCTCCTGTGCTCATATCATTGAGTGTTTATTGTTTTTGGGTGGATTTTAAATGTTAATTTAGAACATTCAGTCTGTGTACTGACATACACTGTTGAAGTGTGCTTGGGGGGAGGGGTGTGTCTGTGGTGGAGATAGATTAACTGGGAGAAAGGTAGTCTTTCTAACTGTTTTGGTTATATTTTTGTTGCATAACTGTGTTGATGTACACGCAGTAATATTTTCAATAATTTTTGACATTTTTTGCTGATTGATGTGGTGCAGTGCATACTTTCAGTTTGTTTAACAGATTTGGTTTTATTAATGAAGTTTTCAATTTGCTGTGCATTACCTGTAGTGTGTGTGCGAGTGTGTATGTGAAGCATGCCATCAAGTCAGACACATTTTATTGTGCCACACACTAATTGCAGCACTGTGAGCCTGCTATCCGTCTGCGTTATTTTGCACTGCTTTGTGGTATCTTGGTAGTGGACTGTTACTGCATTGCAGTGCCCAACCCCCCAATCGACAAAAGGTATTCTTTTCCAGTTTTGGATTTGTGAGCACTGGCTAAGGTGTTGTGCTTTTGTGTCTGCATCTCTTGAGTGTGCAGCGCTATCTTAATCTGTCTGTGTGTTTACATTTGTTTAATGCTCAGTCTCCATCTGCAAGCCACAGTTATTCTTTTTTGGCTTCCCATCCACCCTAAACTGAAAGTTCATAAATCTAAATTTGTTTAGAATTTTCTTGGTGATGCCAAAAAATGCCCACAAAGAAATGTGCAAGCAAAGCTGTTTCTGCCCATGGCACTGCTGCCAGTGGCAAGACTGGCCATGGGCATGGTAGTACACAGAAGTGCATAGCTGATGTCAGTAAAGGGATTTCTCCATCAATGTTTTTTACAGTGCAATCTGTTGCTTCAACGATAGTTGGAGGAGATGATTTCCCCACTGGTGGTGTTAGTGCAGTTCCTGCTGGCATGAGTATTGCTGCCCCAAGTTCCCCTTCTGATCAGTTAACCATTTTAGAAAATATAGTTGAGTCTAAAGTTGTGACTGACAGTGAAGATGATGTCATACTCCCCAACATCCCCATGGTAGTTGAACATGATTCTGATCCTGATGATGGTGACTCACAGTGTAACATTTCCAGCACTGTTGAGGTCTTGTCTTTGCCATCCAATGATTCAAGGTGTGGCGCAAAAATATCGGGTGATGATAATGATGCTGTGGTTGGAACGTGTTCTCCACAGGACAACATCCAAGCTGAAATTGTGGATGTGGATGATGAATATGATGATGATCTCAGTGACCCCTGTTGGGAACCAGAGAAAATAAGGTCAATGTGGCTGTGTCTGGGTCAGTTGATGTTAAATCCCCCCCCGCCTCAAAAAACTTGTGATGTTGTGGTTCCTGTTGACGATGATGATGATGATGATCCAGTAATAATCATAGGTAGTCATGGTGGACAGTCGGAGTCTAAGTGTGTCCAGCAAGAGAAATCACATAGTACACCCCCCATTTCAGTGATTAAAAAAACAAGAGTCCAATATGCAGCATCAGGGACATGCTGAAAGTAGGGATCAAAATCCTTTGTATGGGATTCTTTTGTCCAAGATGCAAATGATGACTCAGTTGCAATCTGACAGGTTTGCCATGTGTGTGTGAGTTGAGATAAAAAGGGGAGTCATCTGGGCATGGGGGGCCAGCATACACATCTTAAGAACAGGTACATGGTACTGTGGACTTGGCGCAAGAGTGCAGCTAATGCCATAGTGGGGCGTTCTCCCCTCATCAACAACCTTATGAAGCATGTTATCCACTTCCATGAATGTAAGACTAAGTAGCAATGTCTGTGATAGCATTGAAATAACACTGGAGGATTCCTACAGGCATGATGAAGAAAAGGATTATGATTTAGAAATCTTGTCAAGTGGTGGTCTATGCAGTATGTCTAGTGCAAGTGGTACATCAACCTCTGTGCTTAAAGTGGTGAAAATAACTTCATTTGTGGACTTGTCATCTGTGTATCCCTCTTCATCACATGTCCAAAGCACCCAATCCCTGGCCATTCACAGAGCAGAGCCATTTGGCTCACCCCGTGCAAAACATGTAACAAGTCAGCTCACGTTGCAGAGTGTTTTTGTCCGTAACCTGAAGTACTCACCCAATCATGCAGTGTCACATGAACTTAATGTTGCTGTAGCTAAAATGCTGACAATTGATCTTTTGCCCTTCTCCTTCATGGAGAATTCAGGATTTCAGCTGTTTGTGGCACACACCTGTCCGAAATGGAAAGTCCCATCCAGGATATACTTTTCCACCCATGCTGTCCCCAGAGCTCTGAGGAAGGCGTAAGCTGAAACGTCAGCTGATCCTGTGCATCATCACGCATGTGGGCTGTTCTGCTCGGCCGGCCTGGTCAAAATCCTGCTGTATTTTCTAACACCATGATGATGTCTTCGCCTTTTTTGTTTTAATATAATCAAGTAGTCGCCGCCTTTGCACTCTACTTTTGCTGTGGGTATTAACAGTCTTTGTACTTGAATAAAGTGTGATGACACGGTAAGCTGTGCATTCTGAATTTAATTTTAGTACAACTGATGGGTGAAGTGCAGGTGGTTTGGCTTTTGGATCATTTCAAAAGTAATTGTTTTGATTTAAACTCTGACATCTCCTTGCACCAGATTTGAAGTGCTTACCGTGAGTGAGCTGAGCCCATTTGTTTTGTTCTACATTAAGGAAATGTTGACAGTTGCACACCGTATCTGTTTACACTTTTTACATTCTGCAAAGGCCCATGACCAACTTCAGCAGCTGCAGATCCAAAACAGACTCCCGCAGTACTGCCTCAAGCTGGAAGTTGGCACGTGGTGGAACTCAACTTTATACATGGCAGAGAGGTTGTATGAACAATACAAATCAATCTCTGACTATCTCATCATGCACACTAGCTGTGACACTTCTGGGGCCTCCATGTCTCTTACGACTGAGCAGTGGTGCCTCAAGGACTCTCTTATAACAATTTTGAGGCCTTTGGAACACACCACACAGGCAGTGAGTTGCGAGTCTGCCTCCATCAGCCAATCAATTCCACTGCTGCAGGTTCTGAGGCTGACATTGCTGAATCTACAGCATAGCCCTGATAGTTCTGGAGACTATGCCAGCAGTGTGTTACAGAAACACATGCAGACAGTATTCAACCGCAATTGGCACATCTTGAGCATTCAGCAAAGTGACGAATTCAAACTAGCAACAATGCTGGACCCATGATACAAACATGGAATTGTGTCACTACTGGAGGGAGGGCCTGAACAGGTTAAAAACATCAGTGCACAATTGGTGCACTTGGCTCATGGGGCACAGAAGTCACGTGCCAAGGTCAGCAAACCTCAGCAGCATAACAAAGCTGAAGGTCAGTTTGGAGTAGTACCAAGCACATCCTGTAAGGCGGCTGCAGTTCCAGGTGGGCTGTCACAAAACCAGTTGCCATTAACCCAGTTTGGGTTGCTTTGTGCCAAATCAGGATTTGTGACATCAATGAATCTGGAGAACAGGATGAGTCAACCACCGGACTTCATGCAGCACAGCGAATGGTTGACTCATATTAGGATGAAAACAGGCCTCTGTCAGTAACTGATGATCCTCTTTTATACTGGGGTGGAAAGGTCAGTGAATGGTCAGAGCTGACCTCATTAGTACTGAAGTACCTAGCCTGCCCACCCTACAGTTTAAGTGTCGAGACGGTATTCAGTTCTGTGGGGGCAATAGTTTGGGGCCGTTGTACAAACCTCCCTCCTTCAAATGTCAGCATGCTGACATTCATAAAAATGAATCAGGGGCATATACCAGCTCAAACTGCAACCTCTGTATTCGCACCCAGTCACGGTCATGGTTGTTGTCATGTGGGAGAAGCAGACCAACCTGGTGACAGCATGAAATGGCCTACCATTAAGGTAGATACATTTATGGGGAAAGAATTCCCTAGTGGGCACAATTCAGACATAGATGACTGCAAGGGCAGCTTCCTGTATTGTGATGATGATGATGAGGTTGATGTTGGTGGGTTTTAAGTTAACTGGTTGAAAGGCTGTGACATTTTTTCAAAGGTACATGTTTTGTTTTTCATAACTTACAATCGGTGTCCCATTCTGAATGAGTCTCATTCCATAATTTCATATTGGCATTTTGCACGAGTAAATTCACAATCCCTCTATTTTACCTTCCCCGCCTTGGTATTGTTTCTGATTAGACTTAACAGAATGTGTGCTGCTGTCATTAGCAAACACAGTCAGCCTCTTAAACACAGCTGTCCATTTGTAGTACTAGGTGTCAGCCTCTTAAAACCTGCTGATTAAAGATATCTGCCTCATGACTGAGAGTGAAATACTGTAAAACAATACACACCATATCCAGCCACCCACTTATGTGTGTCTGACAGTGAGGGGGAATGTTTTGCAGCTGTTCCCATGAAAACCACCAGTAACCCTCATTCAGCCAAAGCCACCATATAGTGAGAGGGAATGTCTTCATGTGCCCATGACCACCACTAGGAAACCGCAGTCAGCCCAAGCCACCAGATAGTGAGAGAGAATGTCATCATGTACCCATGACCACCACCAGTAAACTGCAGTCAGCCAAAATCACCAGATAGTGAGAGGGAATGTCATATTGTACCCATGAGCACCATCAGTAAAACGAAGTCAGCCAAATACATCAGACACTGTCTCAGTGAGAGGGAATGTGATTGTTTTCTACCCTGTGCCCTACCCATGCCATGTCAGATGGAGACCGCATCCAGCAGCCACAGCCACAAGGCTTCTTACTATCAATACTTTACAGTGAGTATGTGTACTAATTTTTCATACCATGGAAGTTCCTTGAGCCGTGTTATGCTTCCTGTTGCATTTCTGAGATGCACTTGAGAAACACATAGGGTCAACTTATTTTCTTTTTTTACAGGTTAACAGTTTCAAGCATTCTCCTGGACCGGAGGACTGTAGTACTGCAGTACTGTTTACAACCACCAATAGGATATCTGTTTCAGGTACTGTAAGTATATCAATTTTATTTCATCAAGTCTTTTATGTAGTTCATTTTTTCAAGAGCGTATAAATCATAGAAAGTAGGTGACATGTATGTCACACAATATATTTTTCATGCACATCAGACACTGTATTGCTGCAGCAGGCCATGGCAGTGTTGAACAAAGGTTTATCCAGGTCATGACAAGACGTCTTTTAAAATGTAACTTAAGTTAAGACATGGGGACAGTGCATTGGTTACACATACTAAATTTGTAATTTGATCTTGGTGTGGCTTACTAAGAGCTTGGTATCTGTTCAGCTAGATATATAACAGACGGTAACAGCCACACTTTGAACAGACTGTGTTACTGCAGTGAAGTACTAGTAATTTCTTGTTCATCTGTTTTTGCAGGAAACATTTCGGTGCTGTGTGCTACTATCAATGCTTTCTCCAAATAAGAAGTTCAACATCACACCCGCAACTGGTATGAATCCCAATCATCAGGACTGGACTGGAGGATACACAGAAAATCTGTGAAGAAGTCACAAAAAGAAACCATTAATGAAACTTGCATTCAAATGATAACCCCACCCACCCACCACAAAAATACTTACTTTGCCTGGCTTGACAGTATTCCAATGCAAAATTCCTTATCAAGCCAAAAATGTGCAGCCCGAGTTTGACTATATGATGACCTGTGATAAAAAGCAATGATTATATATATATATATATATATATATATATATATATATATATATATGTGAATATAAACATTTAAGCTCAGGTTCTGTGGAAAACCCTGATGGTACCAGGTACATTAACTTACCAAGGGTAGTATGAGTGGGCTCTACGATGCTGCTTCGGCAACCCTTTTGTCGACCGGCATCTCACCGACAGGAATCATATCGACCACAAGTTGCAGATTACATGATTCCTGTTTGTCTCCTGGTCCATTCCCCCCCCCCCATTTAAGGATTATCAACTCCAGTCAGAGTTGATTCGGGACAGGGGTGCAGGACTGGGAGACAGTCTGCCCCTGTCTCGGGCACACCAACACAGTGACCTGTTGGAAAAGTGTTGATTTTGCCAACAGGGTTGTAGTTTGCTGTATTGGTGTCACCATACGTGGGGCATACCATATGAGTGTACACACACAGGACATCCTTCTTGTTTGGGTCAGCAAATCAGACTTTGGGTAACCAACAGTATTATCACATCATCATGGTTAACTTAATGGTAATATTTTCTTATCACATCATTTGGCATGCCACTGTGCATCAACCCAGTCAGTGTAAGAAGCATTACATGAAATTCCAAAAGCAGCAGTAGGTGACATAGTTCTTGTTGGAGTGTGTGCACACATGAATGAGTGCAGCACGAATTCATGGAGACTTTTCATTTCAGATATGTTTCCGCAACTTCACATATAATGGTCGCATCAATTTTTTCATTATGTGGAGTCTGGAATTTTCATCACATTTATGCAGCACCATTTCTTTGGTCCACAATTATTAGGACTGTGTACATGTATAATTAGTTAGTCAAGAAAGACCTCAGACTTTTCATCACATAATGCTCTCATCATTTCTCAATATGTGTAATTTTCTGGACATAAGACAGCAGCATTTTGGGGGTGCACAATTGTGGAGACTGGGTGCACATATGAATGAGTGCAGCATGAATTAATGGAGACTTTTAATTCCATTTATGATCTCATTTCTATTCATCTGGAGTCGTGAATTTTTGGGACATAAGACAGCATTCCAAGATTTGTACGAACACTGGCCAAAAACATTCTACAGAATATAAGCTAAAAAAATGGTGTCCTTCCCTTCCTTGTTATATTCCGACTTAATAATCTCTGTTTCCAAAAGGAAAATATTCTAGTGGTCTCAGTAATGTTTTCTTTCTGTCTTGGTGTGTGGCGTGTGTGGAAAAGCAGGAGTGAGCAGTGCAATAATCTGCTAAACAGCATGTGTGCACTGTCAGGTGCACACTGCTCAGCCCCCCGAAAACATATTTGATAGCTGACTTGTTCCACTGTTGATGGTATAAAGAATATATAACGTATATTTTATTTGTACCATCATCAACAGTGGACCAAGTCATATAATATGTTTTCAGGGGGCTCAGTGGGCAGTGCACCCTCACAGTGCACACATGCTATTTAACAGATTATTGCACTGATCACTCCTGCTTTTCAACAAACAAATCACAACAGAAAGGAAACATTACTAAGGCCAAAAAAATATTTCATGGTAAAAAGACATTATTAAGTAGGAATATAATGAGGGCAAGGACACCACTTTTGTACTTTATTTTATTTCAGCTGTTTTTGGGCATGGTTCTCACCATTTTGGGAATTAAACGAGGTTATGCAAAAGAAAGACAGAACACACACTTAACATTATACACATAACAGTGCACAATTGGCAGGGGGGACTAACAACAACAAAAATGGACAGTGAGCTGTGTCAGATGACCTAAAGGTATGCAAGAAATGTGAGAAGGCAGTAAGAAGGGCTTGGGGTATACTGGGATGCATTGGGAGCCATCACATTAAAACGAAGTCCAAAAATGGAAATTCTTATCCATATGTACATATATCTGGTAAGACCTCATCTTACGTACAGCGTGCAGTGATGAAGGCATATCTCTGCAAGGATATACACAGGATGGAGGCTGTACAAAGGAGGGCAACTAAAATGTTGCAGGATATGCAGATGAAGACAGACAAAGAGACACTAAAGGACATTACATATAACCAAAAAGAAAAGAAGGGGGCATGATAGAAGCTATGAAGTACCAAAAGGGAATAATCAACATACAAGAGGGTAGCATTATACAGAAAAAAAAGATGTGCACAAAGAAGGGGGTAAAATTTGAAAACAGAGGGGTGATGGATCAGGATTTAGGGGTAACACCAGGAAGTAATATTTCACAGAGATGGTGGTGAGTGCAAGGAGTCAGGAAGGACAAACATTTTAAACAAAACTAGGGAGCAACATTCTGGTTGGAGAGCAGCAGTTGGAGCATCCCCATTAGCTGGAGCTGGTGACCCTCCATTTGCTCCAACTGCTGCTCCATACTATCAAGATGGTGGTTAACCACACCCATCTCAATCCACAACAGGTCCAAATCGGCCTGTGTGGCAGTGAGTTGGGCTGGGTTAGCAGGTGAAGGTGCATGACATGCAGCAACATCTTGCCCAGAAGGGCCAGCAGGTGCATTACACACAACTTCTGCCACATTGGCATCCCACACTGCTTTGTGATGGTTTAGCACGTGGGTGAGCTGCCTCCCTGTTCCAAGGTGACCGCCCCTAGGGCCATGGCTAACCAGGGCATCACACATGACACATTATGCTACACTGCTATTCCCATGCAGTGTAGCAAAAAACTCCCAGACCAGAAAGCTGTGGGGAGGACCAGACCCAGTGGGGGGGGGGGGCAAGTGTTGCTGCCACCTGCTGCTGCTCAATTGGGGCCAGGGGGGCTGAAACATGCAGCAGCGCTGCCGCTGGCACAGGGGACATAGCAGGTGGTGGTGGCATGGGAGGGCACTGCTACGTGCCACATCCAGAGGTGGTGTGGCCATCACTGAACTACCTGCTTCAGATGGGAGACTTCCATGGATGGTGCTGCGGTTTAATCGGAGCCCGCCATCATGGGTGCTGACTCCGACGTGATTCCCCACTGCACTGTGCCTAAACCTACCTCTTCCTTAATGACCCTCCATTATCTTTATTTAGTGTCTCTCTCTCACACAGATGCATGGACACACACACACACGTACACACACACACAGAAAAAAATTCACAAGAAACAAAACCTACACCCAAGCTACAATAGCCTTTCACACTTACCCTCAAAAAACAGCAAATTCACACAAAAATTCAACTTTTAGATCTGCTTTTTTAGCTTTCAGCTTTCACCAGCTCAGCTAGCTCCTGCTCCTGCTACAGCAAGGTGAAAGTGAAACTGTTTCACTTCATTGCATGATTCACTGCCTGCTGCAGCCTGAACGGAAGCATGTGACCTGCAGATTGTGTGACTGTGTAAGCCATGTGATCTGTGGCCCATTTTTTACTCACTCCACCTTATTGTAACACAACGCGGAATAAGGCGAAGTGATAGAATGCAAAGTACATTCAAAAAGCCAAAATTCTGCCTTTTTGAATGCACTTCATGTAACAATCTGTGATGCGGAGTGGGGGACTTCATGTCCACTCCATAGGCAGAATAATACTTCACTGCATCTCTAATCAGTACTAGACCCCATCCTTTTCAACGTATTCATTAGTGGCATCGCTGAAGAACTGAAAGGGAAAGTCTGCCTCTTTGCAGACTCAAAGCTCTGTAATAGGGTGGACACAGAGGAAGAGATCACATAAATGGAGGCAGATCTCAGGATGCTAGAGGAATGGTCCAGGAACTGGCAGTTGAGATTCAATGCCAAAAAATGCAAAGTCATGCACTTGGGTAGAAAGAACGCATGCATGAAGTATGTACTGAAGGGGCAGCTACTAGAAGAAACAAAGCTGCAATGGGATCTTGGCGTCAAGATCTCAAATGATTTAAAGGTAGAGAAGCAATGCAAAAAAGAATCACTAAAGGCAAGCAGCATCCTCAGATGTATTGGCAGAGGTATTACCAGAAGGAACCGTGATGTAATCCTCCCATTGTACAGGTCCCAGGTGAGACCTTACTTGAAGTACTGTGTGCAGTTCTGTAGACCTCACCTAAAAAAGGACATAGATCATCTTGAAACCATGCAGAGATGTGCCACCAAAATGGTTCAGGGTCTGCACCATGTAATGTATGAAGCTAGGCTCAGTCAGTTAAATTTATTCTCCCTCGAGCAGAGGAGGAACAGAGGAGACATGATTGAGACACTTAAATTGGTTAATGGGATCAACACAGTACAAACCAGGAACCTCGTCCAGGAAAATAGGGCTGCACGTACTAGAGGGCACAACATTCACCTGGTGGGAGGTAAATTAAAAATAAATGTTAGGAAGTACTTTTTCATGGAGAGGGTGATGGACCCTTGGAATAGCCTGCCACCAGAGGTAGTGGCAGCCAAGATGGTCAGTGAATTCAAACAGGTATAGGATAGACAGCATAGTCACCTTAACAAAACAAATTGATGGCAGGGGGTAGAAAACCCAGGCAGACTAGATGGACCACACGGTCTTCTTCTGCTGACAAATTCTTATGTACTTAATGATTCAATGACATGAACTGCAGTTTGACCACAGCGCAAAAGTGCTGTACCTGGGATGCAGTGCTGCTTAGTATTGTGTTGTACTTCAGCTTTAATAGTCATCCATTAAAAATGGGGTCTGGACCATCCTCCCCACAATCCAAGGAGTCTGAAATTGCCACATAATGAGCACACAATGACCCCTTCATGCCATTAATGTGGAATGTGCTCAAATTTACATGCAGAAGCGTAACTGTACTGTAGTACATTTGGGTACCAGCACTAATACAATAGGGACATGACTAATTGATACTTTGAGTTTGAGTTGCTTGTTCTCTATCCAGTGTTGTTCACTTCATTGGCCAACAAGGTGTACTGGTTTGTGACTGCGCAAATGTTAGTGCCTTGCTTCTTGCTGCTCTCTGGTGGTATATTTGTGCATGCTTTGCACACTCATAGTGTGCTCTGCACATTTATGAATATACCACCTTTTGCATATTGAGCACAATAGCATGAGCAGAAAGTTTTTTTTTGCTGTGTGAATATGAGGCCAAGCAGGAGAATTTCTGCAAAACTGGATTTGTTGCTTATCTGAAGAACTTGCAGTCCACTGTCACTGTGTTCCTGGAATGAGTTGAAGCCAGTGGCAGCATGTATATGGTCGTCTAATTGGTACAGTACCATTGTAATGGTTAAGTCATGTCTGTGCCCAATTAATAATTTTATTTGAGCACCTTATGATTTAAAGTACCAGGAGAAAGAACTGCTGTGTGACTGGACTTCTCTGATGTGACTATATTGCCCTCCTTCCCTCCCACCCAAAGCTAGTTCTACTTTTATAGGCACAGAATTTGACTGACAACAGGAACTTCCTGTTTGGGAGCAGGAAGTGAGTGATCACAGAGCCACCAAAGACCCACCATCCTAGAAGGGCAAGAGTAGCTTTCCGGCCACCTCTAGCTGCTGGAGGTCTGCCTCTGAGCAAGTAAGGGGCCTACTGAGAAATATAGGATATTCTTGTCTCAGAACAGGACAATCAGGAGCTTAAAGGGCACACAGGCAGAATGTAAGGAGAAAGAGAAAAAAAACAGAGGAAAAAGTAAGGATTGCAAACAGTTAAGGGGCCAGAAATAAGACATGATGGGAGTGGTGCAGTGCAGTGGCTGTGGAGCAGCACTCTTCCGGGAGACGTTCTGGAGGATTCGGTGTTGTCCCATCTGCAGGCACCTCTCTGGGCTGAGGGAGGAGGTTGCTCATCTCCAGGCTGAGTTGGCCAAGGATTGTGGGACCTCCTCTTACATCCAGGGACCACCAGTGCCACTGCCGTTGCCTCAGAGGTTGCCAAGAAAGAGGAGTGGTTGGACCACAGTGGGCTCAGGGAGGGTGAGGGTGGTTTAACAGAGATGCATCCCTCCAGTTGTACCTCTCCACAATTCCTATGCCATTCTGGCAAAGTGTGGTTCCTCTGTGGAGGCACCCGCAGTGGAGACCAAGGAGGATGCTGGGAACCTCCACAAAGGAGACCCACAGGAGGGTGGCAGGGAACCCATCAGGGGAAGGAAACAACTCCTGGTGGGGGACTCCATTGTTAGGAAGATAGAACTGGGGGAGGAAGGGGAGAGGGAGGTAAGGTGCCTGCCTGGCACCATGACTTGGAGGGACAGGGAGCGAATCCTCAGGATTGCTAGAGCAGCTGCACAGGGGAGGGAGCTGGATGTCATTGTCCACCTAGGAACAAATGACCTGGCTATGAAAGGGATTTGAGAAGTGCAGGAAGAGTTGGTGGAATTGGGGAGGGGCCTTAGACAAGTAGCACGCATGGTAACCTTCTCAGAGGTGCTGCCCATCTATGGTGTAGGAGAGGCTGGGGTGTTCTGCACCATGGGATTCAATCAGTGGTTGAAAAACTGGTGTGGAGCTCAGGGATTTGATTTCATTGGGGACTGGGGGTCCACCTGGAGTGATGCAAGCCTATACTGGCATGATGGGCTGCATCTGTCCAGGAGGGGAACCAGGATCCTAGGTGATAGGTTTAAATGCTTCATTGGCAAGCATTTAAACTAGCCAAGGGGGGAGGCACTGGAAAGGAGCAGGGAAATCCTAGCCCCCCAAAAAAATCACAGTAGTAAGTGTGGTAAACACCAACATAGAGGTGTCGATAGGGAGAAGGGCAGGGGTAAATGGAGAAAGTGACAAAGGCAAGAAAGACAGGGATGGGGCAATAAGGAGTAAGGCCATCAGGAAATGGAGGGTAATGAGTACCAATGCCCGTAGTCTGGGCAACAAGCTCCCTGAGCTGGTGGCCTTGATGGAAGAGGGATGCCTGGATATCGTAGCAGTCACAGAAGCATGGTACACAGAGAACCATGACTGGGATGTTAACATACAAGGTTACATAACCTACAGGAGAGACAGGCAGGGAAAAAGGGGGGAGGGAGTAGCTCTCTATGTAAAGGCAGGGATAAAAGCAACTGAACAAAAGAGTAAACAGGGAGGAGATGAGGCACTGTGGGTCACCTTGGAGACTGGAAAGGGCACCACAATCCGCACAGGGGTTATGTACAGACCCCCATATCAGGGGAAGGGAGTGGACAAGGATATGATAGAAGGCATTCTTAGAATGGCTGAGAAAGGGGAGATACTGTTGATGGGAGACCTGAATATGCCAGATGTTAACTGGAGCACATTTGCTGCAGCCACATCCAAAAGCAGGGCCATTCTTGATGCCCAATAGGTGGCAGGTCTCAGACAGCTGATTTCGGAACCTACTCATGAGGGAGCAATCTTAGACCTCATACTCTCAAATGGGGGCAGTGAGAGGATCTCAGATCTAGAAGTGGGTTGCCATCTGCGAACAAGTGACCATCAAACGGTGTGGTTCACGTTAAACTCAGCTACAAAGTCAAGCCATACAAAAGTGAGGGTACTGGACTTCAGGAAGGCTGACTTTGGCAAGATGGGAGAGTGCCTCAGAAAGCACTAGCAAACAGGCTAGAAGGAGGTGTGGAGCAACAATGGGGAATCATCAAACTGCCATCACAGAGGCAACAAGCCTTTGTGTGAAGCAAATAAACAAATCAAAATGAAAGAAAAAGCCACTATGGTTCTCAAAAGAGGTGGCTGTGAAAGTCAGGAAGAAAAAGATAGCATTCCGGAAGTATAAGGAAACACAGAAGGAGCAGGACAGAGAGCTGTACCAGTTAAGGCAGAAGGAAGCAGGGAGGGAAGTCAGAATAGCAAAGGCCCAAACTGAGGAAAAGATAGCCAACTCAGTTAAGAAGGGGATAAAACCTTTTATAGGTACATCAGCGAGCGTAGAAAGACAAAGGGAGGGATAGTGAGGCTGAATAGAATGAACGGTGGGTGGGCAGAGGGGGCAGTGAAAAAGCAGGGATACTGAATGAATATTTCTGCTCAGTATTCACAAAAGAGGAGGAAGTGCCTAATCCAATTAACAGAAGCACTCTTGATAGGGGGGTCGATCCCAGTCCTTTCACAGAAGAAAGGGTTCTGCAAGAACTCCTAAAACTGAAGGTGGACAAAGCAATGGGGCCTGATGGAATTCACCCCAGAATTCTAAAATAATTAAGGGGAAACTAGTGAAACCACTGGCTACTCTTTTTAATAAATCATGAGAGGATGGTGTGGTACCCGAGGACTGGAGGAAGGCGGATGTGATTCCCCTTCACAAAAGTGGGACCAAGACAGAGGCAGGAAACTACAGACCTGTCAGTCTGACCTCTGTGGTAGGGAAAGTGATGGAGTCACTTCTGAAGGAAAGAATAGTTGAGTACCTAGAGGGCAGTGGGGCACAGGACCCAAGGCAGCATGGGTTCACAGCGGGAAGGTCTTGTCAGAAGAATCTAATAGATTTCTTTGACTGGGCGACCAAAGTAGTAGACCAGGGAGGGGCTGTGGACATGGCCTACCTAGACTTTAGCAAGGCATTTGACACAGTCCCACACAAAAGATTAATAGTCAAATTAACCATCCTGGGAGTGGGTCCCAGAGTGGTAGCCGGGGTAAAACATTGGCTGGACAACAGGACACAGAAGGTAATTGTAAATGGAGTCCACTCTGAAGAAAGAGGGGTTACTAGTGGGGTACTGCAGGGTTCAATATTGGGTCCAGCCCTTTTTAACGTCTTCATAAGTGATATTGCAGAGGGACTGGAAGGAAAAGTATCCCTATTTGCAGATGACACAAAGATCTGCAACAGGGTTGATACACAAGGAGGCATGTAAAGGATGAGAAGGGACTTGGCAAGGTTGGAGAAATGGTCAGAAGTATGGCAGCTAGGATTCAATGCAAAGAAGTGCAAAATAATGCACCTGGGAAACAAGGACCCAGGGGAAGAAGACACAATGGGGGGGAGGTAGTAACAACAACAAAAAAGGAAAGGGACCTGGGGGTAATCATATCAGATGACCTTAAGATTAGCAAGCAATATGAGAAGGCAGCAAGGAGGGCTGGGGGGATACTGGGATGCATAGGGAGAGGCATCAGCAGCAGAAAACAGGAAGTTGTTATCCCTCTGTACAGACAGTTAGTGAGACCCCATCTGGAGTACTGTGTCCAGTTCTGGAGACCTCATCTCCGCAAAGACATAGACAGGATAGAGGTAGTCCAGAGGAGGGCAACTAAAATGGTGCAGGGTCTGCAAGAGAAGCCGTATGAGGAGAGACTAAAAGAGCTTAATATCTATACTGTTGAGGAAAGAAGGGAGAGGGGGGACATGATAGAAACTTTTAAGTACCTCAAGGGAATCAACAAAGTCCAAGAGGATAGCATCTTTCAGAAAAAGAGACGTGTAAGAACAAGGGGACACAAATTAAAGATAGAGGGGGGGTGGTTCAGGGGCAATATGAGGAAGTATTATTTCACGAGAGGGTAGTGGATGCATGGAACAGCCTTCCTGAAGAGGTTGTGGGGTCTAAAACTGTGGGAGAATTCAAGAATGTATGGGACAGACATAAGGCAATTCTTGTGGGGGGTAGGAAGAAATAGGCTTTTGGTTAACTAGGATCTACGGCCTATCCTGTAGGTAGAGAAATGGGCAGACTAGATGGGCCAAGCGGTCCTTATCTGCTGTCATAGTCTATGTTTCTATGTTTCTATAACAAAAAATGTTTTCCCAAAAAGCTAGATCTTACTTCAAGGGAATCTCTTGCACTAAGGCACACCAATGGAAGTATAGCTGCCAGGCACTAGGACAGCATGGACACTTTCCTAGCTAGCAGTCTACAACAGGGCCACCCACAACAATGTCATATGCATGACATCCTTCCCATATAAATGTAGGTGGCCCCGTGCCCTCCTCAGTTCTTTACTCACCATCGATCCTCACACATTGGATCCTTTGGAGACTCCGCAATGTTTCAGTCGACCGTATATGTTTATGTTTTCTTTTGTTTTCCTTTAACCAGTGTTTTGTCACAAACCTTCCTAATACCTAAGCTTTTCAATGCATACCACCATTTTTCCAACAAGGTTAGAGTCCTTGGCGGATGGCAGCCCTTTCTTGGTGGGCCTATGGTTAGGCCTCCCATTTCTGCAACATTCTGCTCCAGGTCCTCACCAATGCAGTTTTCCAGGCTGACCTCCTTCTTCTTTGACCAGCGGATCACAGTCCTTGGGGAGTGAGAGCTCTAGGAAGTGCTGCCTCTGGTCACTGGACCTTTCTTTGAGCTCCCTGTGCCATGGGAGTCCATGTGGTGGTTTGGATTATGCACCAGACACTTACGGATTTCAACCTGGGAGTCCCTCCCCAGTGAGAACTCCCCGGATGATGGTGCCTCTCCCTCTCCCATCATCCAAGCTGTCCCCCACCCTGCAATGAGTAGGCAGGAACCAGATTTTGCTTCTGTCCAGTTGCATGTTAGCTCAGGCCCCAGCAGTAGTGTTCCATGCCTCCCCAGATGACTCAGCCTTGCAGGAGGTGATGCTGTTGCTTCTCCCACCCATCCACCTCTCCCCGTAGCCTCAGACAGGCACCATATCTTAAGGCAAACTCAGAGCAACAACAATCTTGCCCACCCCTGTCTCCACTGCTGGGAAGGCTCCCAGCAGTGGTCATGTGGCCCCAGCCACCGATGCCACCTCAGCATGATTCATTGCATGAACCCTCCCCCAAGCAGATCTATTGGAGCCGGTGGTAGGAGGCCATTTTTCCCTCCACCTGGACAGGTGGAGGGAACTCTCAAATGATGCTTGGGTCCTGCAGCTTATAGAACATGGCCCACGCTCTAGACCTTTTAGGGTGGCCTCTAGACCAACCTCCAGTTCAGTCCAGCTAACCCCATTCCTGTGCTCTGGGGAAAAATATCACACATTGCTGTGCAAAAGATCCATAGATCCTGTTCCCGAGACTTAGCAGAACAGGTGGTTCTACTCCCATTTCTTCCTGTTCCCCAAATTCAGAAGAGACATATGGCCTCCAATGTGCCTAAGAACTTTAAATTTGTACATCTTGTACAAGAAGTTCCAGATGGTGACCCTTGTCTGCCTGCTGTCCTTTTTGCACCAGGGAGATTGGATATGCTCCCTCAACATGCAGGATGCATTCATGCATATCTCAGTGTGTGCCTTCCTCCAGCAGTACCTCAGATTCCAGTTCCAGGGAGCTCACTTCCAGTTCTGTGCCTTGCCTTTTGGCTTGCCCGTGGCACCTCCAGTGTTTATCAAATGTTTGGCAGTGGTAGCAGCAACCCTCAGGAGGGAGGGACTCTATATCTTCTCCTACCTGAATGACTGGCATTTCAAAGCACAGTTCAGAGAGCACCTGCTCCTAACCCAGGTACATGCCACACAACTATGCCAAGACCTAGGTATCACTGTCAATCTTCCCAAGTCAGTCTTGACCTCCAGTCAGCACCTACAGTACTTAGGGCTGGTTCTGGATATTGCTGAGGGCATAGCTTTCTATCACCAGGAGAGGGTGGACTGTCTGATGTTTTTGGCCCACCTGTGGTACAACAGCAGATATGTTTCTGCAAGCTCCTTTATCAGGCTCTTGGGCCTCATGGCTGTGGCTATACTCACAGTACCATCTAGCCAGACTGCACATGAAGATCCCCCAGTGGACACTGAGGGTCCAGTGGACCAGTGCACCCATGACCTAGCACAAGTTCCAGTCTCCTCTCTGGTCCAAAAGGTTCTGTTATGGAGGATGAAACCCAACAACTGGTTGCAGTAGGTTTCCTTCCTCATTTCTTCCCCTCCGCAGATTCTCACCACAGAAGCTTCAGAGTTGGGCTGGGGGGGCTCATCTGGGACCTCATCAGACCCAAGGGATGTGGTTCAGATGGGAGCCTGCCAAAGTACTAGTGATGAGGGCCATCATGTATGCTTTACAAGCCTTCCAGACCCAGCTGTCCCTGGGCCATATGCTGGTACAGATGGAGAATATCAGTGTTGTGCACTACATCAGCGAACATGGGGGACCTATCCATACTCTCTGTGCCAGGAAGCGATGAGGGTCTGGCACTATGCCTTAGAACATGGCCTAGAACTGTTGGCTGTCCATGTTCCAGTCATTCAAATGCCCTCACACACAGGCTCACCTGGTCGCAGTCTCGTATGCATGATTGGGAGCTGCTGCCCTGGTTGTAGAAGACCTGTTGGACAGATGGTGTCATCCAGAGTTGGACCTTTTTGTGTCCCCACTGAACGCAAAATTGCTGTGTTTCTGCTCACTTGCTCCAGGGCCTAGGGTTTTCTGGTATGACGCATTGTCCCTCTCTTGGTAAGGGAGATTCCTCTATGCCTTCCCTCCCTTTCTTCTTATTCAGAAGGTGCTAATCAAGCTCCAGACCAAAGGGGCAACTCATACTCATTGCTCCCTTCTGGCCTCGTCAGATCTGGTTTCTCTAACTGCAGCAGTTGGTGGTGGAAACTACAGTACCCCTGTCTCTGTGCAAAGGCTTCCTATAACTGGAGCAAGGCACCCTGGTCCATTATAGCCTTAAGTAACTCCATCTTCATGCATGACTCCTGAGGACATAGCCAGGGCTAGATCTGGAGTATCTCAAAAGGTGGCTGATGTCCTGGTGGTTGGGAGAAACCCCTCTGTCAGGGCCACTCATTCTATGAAGTGTAAATGCTTTGCCCTGTGTGCTGCTTCCCATTGCTTGAATCCGTTCTCTAGTTTGGTGAACCAGCTAATGGAGTATTTGCTGTCCCTGTCAGATGCTGGATTGCCATACTCTTCCATTAAGGTGCACCAGGCAACCATTTCTGTTTCCCATGTGCCTGTAGCTGGTTGTATGGTTGCACAACTGGAAGTGTCCCACATACATTCTTAAGAGGCATCCTTCATTTAAAGCCTCCCATCCATAGTCTAGTCCAAGCTTGAGACTTTAATTTTGTTTCATTGACCTTACTTCAGCTCCTTTTCAGCCAGCCATGACTTGTGAGCTATGCTTTCTGTCTTGGAAAGCATTATTTTTAGTTGCTATTACTTCTGCCTGAAGGATTTCAGAGCTGGTGTCTCTCATATGTAAGCAGCCTACTTGATTTTCTAAAAAGATAGGGCATCTTTGCATATTGACCATATGTTTCTACCAAAGATGGTGTCTGAGTTTACTCAGAATCAAACCATCAATGTAATTGCTTATTATTCTGAGCATGCCAGTCCAGACAAAGCCTTGCTCCATACTTTGGGGGTCATTGAATTTCACTTTACTATGCATGCTGCACTAAGGTCTGCAAGACGTCCTCACAGCAAGTCATTTCTTTCACCTCTGAGAAAGAGGGAGTACCAGTTTCTAAACAGTGCCTGTCCAAATGGCCTCTAGCTACCCAGACTGTCTTCCTATCTGTAACTGACTGGGGCTCATTCCACTGGAGTGGCCTGATGCAAGAGATTCTCTCAATGTCAGATAGTACAGTTATGTAATTACTTACCATAACAGTAGATCTTCAAGAGGATCTCTTGCATCAGGACATGCTTTCCAGTCCTCCATCCTCACCTTGGTCTTGACATTTCTCTGTCTCTGTTTCTCTTTCTCCAGGATGTTTTATCTTCTGTTGTACCTTCTTAAGGCAGGAACCTCTGGTTCTACTTAATTCCCCATCTGGTGTTTCTTTGTATATGGTCTCTGGTTGGAGAACTGAGGAGGGCGTGGGACCGCCCATATTTACATTAGAAGGAAGTTGTGCATATGACATTGTCATAGGCAGTCCCTTTTAAACTGCTAGCTAGTAAAGTTTCCTTTTGGTCCTAGTGCCTGGTTGCTATAGTTCTGTTGGTGTGGCCTGATGCAAGAGGTCCTCCCGAAAATCTACTGTTGCAGTAAGTTCCTACGTAACTGTACTTTTCAGCTACAATTAATAACATTATCAGCATACCTGACAAATCTATTTTCCTAGGTACCTCCTATGCTGCACACTATGATTTGTTTTTTACATTTTATGGATCATAACTCTTACCAGCTCTACAATGGTATTTCTTTTTTTTTCCATAAATTTTTTATTGATATCAGCTTTTCCAGAAGCAGTTTGTAACAAGTAACATATAGCAAAGTGAGGCATTTGCTACTACAAATGTGTCAGTACATAGCAAAAGTAATAAAAAATACAAAGCAGTATACAAAGTTTGGCTAATTAAACCCCACAACTGCAGCATGGCCATTAAAATTTAGAGTCCAACAGAGATGACAATAAGTATAAGCTGTCACTCAATAATTTAACTGGTGTATCAAGAGTACCTGGTAGCAAAGGGCATGGTTAATACACGTCAGAGAGGTGCTAAGGCATTTGCCATCAGTCAGTCAGTCTATGATGTAAGAGCAAGGTGACAATATCAAGAGGCAATTGATGAAGTCAGACTGCGGGGAGATATGCAAGGTTCAGATTCCTATGTTGTTGGAGCTGAGGGAGGGTTCAGAGTATGTAACTAAAGTAACAGCTAAGTGACAGAGGATGGGGGACGAGGCAGTGAGTGTGGTACACATATAATTACTGCAACAGCAAGACAAGTAAAAAGGAATGGGATGTATCCAAGCTACACCCCTCTTCAGCTGGGTGGGACAGAATGGGGCATTCTCCTTTTTCCAGAGCAAGAAGGGACCCCTGATTGTCATATAATGGAAGCTGACCTAAAGCAATATGGGCCACCTTCTCATACCTTGCAGTGAGAGAAAAAAGGTTTATCCATTCAGGGTAAGTAAGGGGTCTGGGTCTTTGCAGTGATGCAAGATCACTCTTTTGGCTACCGGTATTTCTATTTTTCTTTTTTTATAATCAAAATGTTATTGGTTTTGAATATCAAATAATCAAAATAAACAACAATATGACACATGGAGAAATGGAATAATAGTGACCTGGCCAGGGCCATAAATCCTGCCCCCTTGGAAATACAATACTATCAGCAGTTATTAAAAGTGGTACATCAACAATAGCAGCATATATGAGAACACGCCTGACACATAATGTCAGGGTCTAGTTTGGACAAAACATTCCAAGTACAACACATGCAGTGCTTTCTTGGGTATTCCAGAAAGGGAGGGGACTAGATATAGATGTCTAGAGAGAGAAACTACAATGGTATTTCTAAGGCAAATGAGGTGTCCATCTTTTTTTCTTGAGAAAAAAAATTGAGTTAAACATTTATAAAATACTATGATTTTGGTGGAACAAGAAAATCTTACAACCAAATAAAATTGGGAGATGCCTGGAATCTTCTATACTGAGAAAAGGTAGAGTCAAATGTCTGCTCAGTTTTGTTGCACTGCTGCTTTGAGGGTGATCCATCAACCTCACTACAGCAGGCCAATACCTTGGACCTGACAGCACATATACAGGAAACCTGCAAGTCAATTAACTGCAAATTGGGGGCTGCCTATAGAACCAAATACCTGCTCACCCCTGCTGCTAAATTGGCGATAGCCAGAGGCATTCTATTGCCAACCCTCACATATGGGTGCCCCATCCTGTACTTGGCCACCAAATCTTCACTGCAACTATGGGATACTACCTTCAATTATGTGTGCAGGTATGCAACCAAAGCACCTCGGCTGCAGCATCATTGTCTCTTATATCAGGACCTTGGTTGGCTCTCCTTCCTCTACCAGGCAGTACTACTTGTACAATTTAGTTGATTCCATCCTAAGGACATCCAAGCCTGCTATCCTGTCTGATCTCTCAGGCCGGCCATTCCCACAAGGAATCTTAGATCGGCTGATCAGACCTTACTATCCATCCCCTTTTGTTGGACTAAAAAGGGCATGGGCTCCTTCCATCATGCTGCCCCCGCCTATGGAACCTACTACCTCAGGATCTAAGAGATGTCTCCACTCATGTGACTTTTAAGAGCAAACTCAGGACTTTCCTGACTACTATGGACAAATGTGTTTGCTTTGACCCTACCTGATTCGCTGTATTTGTACTGTTTCCTCATTGCTAGCATTTTTGCCTGTACAAATGGGTGTTCTATACTGTGCCTTGTAATTAATGTTTTATTTTGTGCCTTGTAATTAATGTTGCCTTAACCTGTTTCTTTATAAGCCTAATGTTAGCTGTTGACAATTGTAAGTCGCTGTTCTACTCCATGACATTCTTATCTTCACTTCACAGCCTCTCCTCACTTAACCCCACTGCTGCTCTTTTCCCCCCCTTCTTCTGTTATATCCTCTTCCCCCTTTTGCCACTCCCCACCAAACTCACCTTTACCTGTTCCTACCTCATCCATGCCCTCCTAGTCCCCACCCTCCTGGCTGTGCTTAGTCACCTCTCTCCACCTACTACCGCCTACTCCCACGTCTGCTTCCCTTCACCTGCCCCCTGTCTCTTGGTTCCACTGGCTCAACCGGCTTTGACACTTTTGCCGCTATTGCGTAACTCCTCCGCCTCTATCCCCCTCTGCAGCATCCTCCTCGCCCTGCGTCTGTCTGTTCCACCAGACGGCTGTATTTCCTACCCCTACCGTTGCCGGCTCATCGCCGCCTCCCCCACCAATTCTCTCTTCACCTGCCGCCTTCGCTCCATAGTCCGGCCGCAGGTTGGTACCTCACTCCGCTGTTGCCGTATCTGACGGCACCTCCTTTCCACTTAATCTCCTCCCGTCCTTTTGCCAGTTTTCCTTCCTTGTGTCTTTTCTACTGATGCCTATCCTCTCTATTTTCTGCCTTCTACTATTCACATTTTGAGTATGTTCCATGATCAAGTGCTAAAGTATATTTTTGTTTACTAATGTATGTTACATTGCCATATGTATTTCTCTCTGCATTTTTTGTACTCGTTGTCTTAATAATCTGGCTGTACTCTTTGTGTATTGTAATTGTACCTCCCGGGTCGTGCCTGAAAACAGTCACTTGCTGACTAGCGCACTTACCTGGTTAACAAAAACTAAATAAAATAAATAAAATAAATATTCTGTAGCGCACATGTTTTATTAATGTTGTGATGTACAACAGAACATTTAAGGGTGAACCATTAATCTCACTACTCATTACTAGGGATGCTTTTATTTTTTATCGAAAACACCTTTTTACTAGGACAAGTCAAGATTCAGATGTGTAATTTATTATTCTGAGCTACAAAGGGAAATAATATTATTAACTCATTTCATAAATTAACTTCAGGATAATAGGTAAGAGACACAAGAAAAATGTCCAAATCAAAATTATACTCAATCAAGTAGTTTTGGATTCATCAAACAAACACATCTAATTTAAGAAAAGAGTTGCGTTTATACTGTGAAAGAACTGAACAATTTTATGATAAGATATTGTCATGGTCTGGTAGTTTTACATAACCTCCTCTAGGTAAGCAATGATTTAAACATAGACTTCAGAGTCCTTTGTTACCATGCTGGTATGATCCCCGGGTTGGATTTTCACACCCATTAAGAGTCTACTGTCCAGCTTTTAACACATAGGAATTATTGAGGTCATCAAGAAACACAGGAACATAGACTTTGATGGTAGATAAGGACCACTTGGCCTACCTAGTCTGCCCATTTTTCTACCTAACGAATAAGCTGCAGATCCTAGTTAACCAACAGCTTACTTCCCCCTACCCCCCACTAGGACTGCCTTACGTCTGTCCCATGAATTCTTGAATTCTCCCACTGTTCTTGACTCCACAACCTCCTCAGAAAGGCTGTTCCATGCATCCACAACCCTCTCCATGAAATAATACTTCCTCACATTACCTCTGAGCCGTCCCCCCTCTATTTTCAAATTGTGCCTCCTTTTTCTTGCACATCTCTTTTTCTGAAAGATACTACTCTTTTGGAATTTGTTGATTCCCTTGAGGTACTTGAAAGTTTATATCATGTCCCCCTCTCCCTTCTTTCCTCAAGGGTATACATATTAAGCTCCTTTAGTCTCTCTTCATACGTCTTCTGTTGCAGACCCTGCACCGTTTTGGTTGCCCTCCTCTGGACAGCCTCCACTCTGTCTATGTCTTTGTGGAGATGGGGTCTCCAGAACTGCCCACAGTACTCCAGATGGGGTGTCACCAACTGTCTGTACAGAGGGATTACAACTTCCTGTTTTCTACTGTTGATGTCTCTCTCTATGCATTCCAGTATCCCCCCAGCCTTCCTTACTGCCTTCTCACATTGCTTGCCCACCTTTAGGTCATCTGATATAATTATCCCCAGGTCTCTTCCATTTTCATTGTTGCCAGTATTCACCCCCCATTGTGTACTCTTCCCTTGAGTTTTTGTTTCCCAGGTGCATTACCTTGCACTACTTTGTGTTGAATCTAAGCTGCAATACATGACCATTCCTCCAACCTTGCCAAGTCCCTTCTCATCCTTTCCACTTCATCTTGTATATCAACCCAGTTGCAGATCTTTGCGTCGCCTGCAAAGACACATACTTTTCCTTCCAGTTCCTCTGCAGTGTCACTTATCAAGACATTAAAAATGACCGGTCCCAGTATTGAACCTTGTGGTACCCCACTAGTAGATCTCAGTCAAGTTTGTTAATTTATTATAAATCACTAACATGATGTGGCCAATCAGCACACAGAGCCACTGTACCTCTAATTCCATGTACAGTGTGCTCTCATGTAGGAGAGTTCTGGGTGTAGGACCAAGGATGTAAGGTGATCACCTCACCTGGGTGGAGGAATTTCAGATGGAAGTTCATGGTACACTTTTCCACACTCCCATGATCACAGCCCACTTTCAGGATGGTAACTGTCCCCATGCTGGAGAAAGTGCAGGCAGGTGGTCTCCCTTTTCCATGTTTTGTGGGAGCTCCCACTGCTAAGACCCTGCTCGGATCAAATCCATGTCACCTTTAGCATGCTCTGGGGTAGGGACATACTGTACCTTATACTTTTGAAACTCTGATCCTGGACACACAGATGCAGGGGTTAGGGTATAAGGCTCTCCAGAGTCTTTTTAGATCATCATTCATCATCATTTATATTTAATGGTGTATGTTGGATTTAATATTGTATTGTGCTTGCATTTTGATTTTTAGAAAAGCGCATTATGAATAAAATTTGCTTTGCTTTGCTGCTTTAGACTGTAGGCAGTGGAATGTGAATAATAATATGAACTGGAAGTTGTGTTATAGGGTTTACCCATGCCACTGCAACAATGAAGTTGGAAGTGCAAACTACAGCGTATGCAATCAGTCAACCCCAGTCACCGCGCTCCGACAATTTAACATCCAGCAATCCCCCCTTCCTAATCCTTGCCCTCTACCACAATCTGCTTCTACCAATTCTCTCCCCTCTCTTCCTCTCACACTTTACCTCTCTTTTTCAGTCTTTCAACAGGCAACTCTTTGCTCAAAATATACAGGCCTAGATATTCAAAGGTGTTATGTCTGGCGCAACTGAGTTAATAGTATAATCAGACACACCCCTGGGGCAATATTCAAAAGAGAATTCGCAGTGCAATTCCCTATGTGACGGGGTGCACAGATAATGTATGTGGCACACCTCCAGGGGGCGTGCCCATGCATATGTGGCACATCCCAATATTCAGTCCAGGATGTGCAGCGCATATGCTGGCACAACTCTGAGATGCACTGCATGCCGATGAGCAAAGCTGAGCCTGGGAAAAAAGTCTCAAATGGTGGCCACCCACAGGTGAGCTGCTGTACTGCAAGGTGCAACACAGAAGCTGCCAGCCATGGGTGGCCACACGCCCCCCCCCCCAGTACACTGTGCAAAAGCACACATAACTGCCCTCATTGTCTAGTGGTCCCCCCTCCCACCCCATAGCCCTGATCGGCCATAATATAGTAAGGAATATTTCCTGGTAGTTTAGTGGTCCTCTCCGCTCATAACCTGATCATAGTAAAATCCATTTCTGAACAGTCCTGGTGGTCTAGTGGCACTCCCTCCCTGCCCATAACCCCGATCGCACTATGGCAAGGCAAGGCACATTTGTTTAAAAAGACGCCCATCCCGGAGACTCTGGGCACCATACATTAATCAGTAAATATAACACATCACAATAATAATCAATTAAATACAATAATCTGAACAAGTTAAAACAAAATGTGCTATATAATTAACTACCCTCAACTTCAGCAATATTTAAAGTCTGTAAGACTAAATTAACATCAGATTAATCTTTATTAAAAAGACAGGTAAGGAACTATAAAACATAGTCCGGAAAGGCCTGATTGTAAAAAAAAGGCCTTGAGGCGGGCCTTAAAAACCTCAACAGATGGGGCTTCCCTAATAGCTAGAGGAAGTGAATTCCACAGGATGGGGGCGGCAACACTAAATGCTCTGTCACCAGCAGTTCTTAACCTCATCCTGGGAATTGCTAGGAGGCCCCTAGAGGAGAAGCAGAGGGAGCAGACCAAGATAGCAGGTACAAGAAAGTCCTTCAGGTAGCCAGGGCCCAGACCGTGTAGGGCCTTAAAGGTGAGCAAACCCACCTTAAAGAGGACCCTCCATCTAACCGGCAGCCAGTGCAGTTGATGCAGCACCGGGGTAATATGACAATATTTAGACTGTCCTGTCAACAGCTTTGCTGCTGTGTTCTGCACCAGCTGCAGAAGTTGCAGGGTACCCCCAGAGACCCTGAGATAGAGTGCATTACAGTAGTCAAGCCTGGACATCATGAAGAAATGCACCAAAGTGGGGAGGTTCAGTGGCGGAACTAGGGGCTTTATCCTGGCGATATTCCTCAGATGATAAAAGCTGGTACAGACAACGGATGCCACCTGAAACTCAAGTGTCAAACCGCTATCAAGAATAACACCAAGATCACGTACCCTAGAGGAGGCCTTCAATGGTACAGAGCCAAGACAAAGTCCTGTCTCTGCACCAGAGGCCAACCTATCATGCCCTCTGTTTGACTCCACCACCAGTACCTCTGTCTTACTGGGGTTCAGTCACAACCAGCTGGAGGCCATCCAGTCATTGATTTTAGCAAGCAGCTGTTAAGCACTTCTACTGCGCAAGATGTTCCAAGGGCAAAGGAGAGGTACAGTTGGGTATCATTAGCATAGCAGTGAAAACCCAGACTGTACTTCCTAATGATCTCTCCCAGGGGTAGCATGTACATGGCAAACAACATCGGTGACAAGACCGAATCTTGGAGAACTCCACACGACAGGTTGACGGGGGAGGAGGAGAAATTCCCCATCACTACCCTCTGCTTCCTGTTAGATAAAAAAGACTCAAACCAGCAGATAACGGTGCCAGCAAGTCCACAGAATTCCCTTAGGCGGTCAAGTAGCACTCGATGGTCCACCGTGTCAAGTGCTGAAGAGAGATCGAGGAGAACAAGAATTGTCCCCTCCCCACGATCTCTAGCCCTAAGGAGGTCATTATGCACCCGAACTAGCGCAGTTTCAGTGCTATGCCTAGCATGAAACCCAAACTGGAGCAGCTCATATAAATCATGGGCCACAAGATGATCCTCAAGCTGAAGTGCAACCACCTTCTCAACAATCTTACCCAAAAATGGGAGATCGGAGATAGGATGGTAATTTGCCTTGACGTCAGGGTCCAACGATGTTTTTTTCAGAAGGGGTCTCACCAATGCCTCCTTCAAGATATCAGGAAAGACCCCTTCCAACAGGGAACACCGGACAATCAAGGCAAACACTGGGCCAACATAGTCAACACATCTCATTAAGAAACGAGTTGGCACCAGGTCCAGTTCACAAAAGGTGTGCAGCAGCTTGGAAGCAATCTCACTGACCTCAGCCACCTCCACCGGTCTAAACTCACCCCAACCAGGCAGAGTGCTCTCCGGTCGCCCATAGTGACCACTGTCAGCCAGATTCTGGTCCACTGGTGGAACCTCCTGCCTGATGGCAGCAGACACCCTGTCCAAGAAGAACCGAGCAAACTCCTTGCATAATGCGCTTGAAAAAGCTACCTTTGGCTGTAGACAGGAAGGATGAAGAAGCCTGTCCACAGTCCAAAAGAGCACAGTTGGTCCGTTCCTCCCAGAGGAAATCTCCCTGGAAAGGAATTCTATCTTCTTACGGTTGATTGCCCCCTGGTATGCACAATAGTGTGCATGCAGGGCCAGTTTGTCCACCTCCAGGCTGGACTTCTGCCAGCAGCGCTCTAATCTCTGACCCAAGGTCTTCATCACCTTGAGCTCCCCATCATACCAAAAGGAACTTAAGTGAGAAGACCTGGATCATACACAGACTGGTGCGAGGGAGTTGAGTGCACCAGAAAGCGCCTTATTATAGGCGTCCATTGCTGCGCACACACCCCCAGCGCATACACTGTCCACACTAGATAGGTCAGTCACTGCCAAAAAACCCTCAGGGGTCAACCCCCTCAAAGGGCGACAGCTGGCCATCTCTGCAGGAGGAGGGCTACCAGGGAGGGCCCTGAACCGGAACTTCACCGTGCAATGATCGGACCAAACGACCCCATCAACACTGAGACTATTTATCTCAAGCCCCAGCGTTAACACCAAATCCAACATGTGGCCACCCTGATGGGTCATGGAAGAAACTTCCTGCGCAAAGCCCAGAGATTACATCATCTGAAGGAAGTTATAACCAAACCAAGAGGATTCATCCTCGGCCCAAACATTGAAGTCCCCCAACACCAAACATTTGGGGGCCTCCAATGTTTCCCCGACGATGAAATCGGTCACTTCCTGCAAGAAATCTCCCACCACCCCAGAGGGGTAGTAAATCAGGAGAATCAAGCAGCCTGCACATGGATCCCCACAAATGGCCACACATTCAAAGGAATATGGTGCTGTCACTGGGTGCATGGTGAAGCCCAGCTCAGATCAAAAACAGATGGCTACCCCCCCCCACCCCTGCATTCCACTTTGGGGCAGTGTACTATGGTATACCCGGATGGGATGGCAGCCTCTAAAACTGGGCCAGCATCATCACCAATGCAGGTC
The DNA here is from genome assembly GCA_016271365.2 of Neoceratodus forsteri. Classification (NCBI taxonomy): domain Eukaryota; kingdom Metazoa; phylum Chordata; order Ceratodontiformes; family Ceratodontidae; genus Neoceratodus; species Neoceratodus forsteri. The sequence continues at coordinate 941,262,101 of CM057455.1, forward strand.
TCCATAATGCAAGCCAGATTGGCTGAAGAAATCAAGTCTGCTATAATTGCAGTCTCGTTTCTGACCAATCTGGCATTGCAAAGCAACGTTGTCAGGGGATTGGTGGACAGTGCAGCCCCTCTGGCTGCCTGCCCACTCAGTCTGGGGGGAACCCTGGTGATGGGAACTAAACACGTCTGGCATCTTCCTAAGTCCCGTCTAATCCCAGGGCACCTTCTGCACCCCACTACCTCGATCCTACCACCACCTGCCATGCAAGGGGCACCCCGTCATGATCGAATCCTATGACTCCTCCCTATTCCAACCTCCCTGCAGCACCTTGCTGTAGTATACGACACAGGGAGGCTGAAAAAAGGCCACAGGTCAAACATCTGGGATGCCCCATACACTATTCTGGCCTGCCCCAGGCCCACATACCTTCCCAGACACATCCCCCTGGCTACGTAATCCCAAAACCAAACAACACCCACTACCACACACTCCACACACACACATACACACACTCTCGTAATTAAATAAACACTAACCCACTCCCAAATAACCCCTTTAAAACAAAACTCAGAATTAAATTCCTAAATACAGCTCAGGAGAGTAGACTGCAAATCACAGACAAAATACAAATATTCAAGATTACACAAAATAAAAATAAAACAATAATCTATAAGAATCTAAGAAAAATATCGATCCACAGCCTAGACTACTTTAAGGCAAAAGGCCCTTTCACTGCCCCAGTCATTATGTAGTCAGATGTTCTGGTGACAATTTAAAAATATAACCAGAAGTATGCTCCCCAGGAAGCCCCAGCACAACTTTCACCAACTACTGGGACCCCTAGGAGAATACCAGAGTATGGAGATCTGTTTGGCCCCCTAGGCGATAAATCCATGGGGGTCCAAGTCCCAAGAAACAAATCTTCCACTCTGTATAGGCCAACCACTGAATTCCACAGGCAGCCCAGAGTCCATAGAAGAAGCTTCTCCACTGCTTACCCCAGGGGGCAATTGCCCTGTGCAAAGGAGTCGCAACTATGGTCCCCAGCTAGGGACCGCTAAAAGAAGACCCCCCGAGAGACCAAGAGGCTGCCAATAACACATTCATTCTTCACTAGATGTGCCTCTGCGCCTCCCGCAGCGGCCCCACTACACAAACAGGCGCCCCCCAAAAGCAAGCAGACAGAAGCGCACCAAGTGTCCAAATCAAACCCAACTCAGCAGGGCAGCGATAATCTAAGATCCTACACACTCCACCCGCAGCCTTGTTCCTTCCTCTCCTCCTCTCCTGCAATTCCAGATAATAGCAGAGTTCACAGTCAAACACACAGGCAACGGAGTGCAATTGCAGGAGTAATTAACAGGCTCTCACCCTGCACACTCCACCTGCAGCCTTGTTCCTTCTTCTCCTCTCCAACAATTCCAGATAATAAAAGAGTTCACAGTCAAACACCTGGACACCAGATCCAAAAAGTCTGAGGGTAAACACCAGATAAGGATGGCAACCTTGGCTCCCAACTCCTGAGGTATCTATGCTGTCCACTGCGGCATTAGTTTGGAAACACGAGAAAACCTTAGTGACTGCAGTATGCATTAAAAGACAATGTGTTAACTTTTGAAACCATTGAAAACTGAAGTAAGAGAGAGCACTGTGAGAATAGCAAACATTTCATGCTGAAAGGAGAATATTCTATGTTAAAGCTGCAAGAGGCATGACAGTCCACTTGGGATAGCAGCTTCCTATAACACTAGTACAAATCTTCCTGGTGGTCTGGTGGTTCCCCCACACTGTCTCTAACCCCAATTGCCGTTATAATCACTGTACAAATTTTTCTGGTGGTCCACTGGCACCCTCCACCCACACAGGGCCCTGTGCTATTACAGTATGTACTGCAAGCTCATTGGTCCACAGTGTGGACCAATGAGCTTACAGCTGTTACCATAAGCTGTCATTCGGCGGGCATTTGTGGTGGTTTGTGGATGGCGTGCTGCTGCCTGCTGATGATGGGGGCTGGGCGGGCAGGGGTCCTGTGAGAGTGGGGGTGGGAGTGCCACTGGACTATCAGGGAAATTTGTACAGCAATTGTAATAGTGATCGGGGTTACGAGTGGGGTGGAGGGAACCATTAGATCACCAGGACTGTTTGAAATGGGATTATCACACAATCAGATTACAGGCAGGGAGGGGGGGTACCACTAGACCACCAAGACTGTTCAGACATGGATTGTACCATGATCAGGTTACAGGGAGGGGGGGTACCACTAGACCAGGAGGTATTTGGAAATGGATTTTACCATGTTTGGGGCTATGGAAAGGGACCACTAGACTACCAGGGAATATTTCTTACTATATTATGGCTGTTCATGGCTACAGGGAGTGAAGGGGGGGGACCAATAGACTTACAGGGAATGCTTCTTACTATATTATGGTTGATTGGGGTTACGGGGAGGGTGGGGGGACCAGTAGACCCCCCCCGGCAGGACCACAAGCTGTGCAGGGTGCCATGCACATTTCTCTGGTCAGCCCTGCATAACCCATGCTAATGGAGCCATAGTGACATGCAAATAGGAGGCAGCAAAGTGCAATGGTTTAAGGCTCTGAACTGCAAACCTGGAGACCTGTGTTTGAATCCCACAGCTTCCACTTGCATACTGTGTGACACTGAGCAAGTCACTTAACTTTTCTTAGCTTCCAGGTCGCACCTATAAACAAGCTTTCAGCTTATGTGTCTCTCCTGGTTAAAATAAAAGGGGCCCCATTTGCACCTTGCATGTATAAAGGCCCCATTTGCTTACTGCTAGCTGAATATCAGGAATCTGCGCATGGTGCATCTTTGATGGGCTGGAGCAATTCCCATTCCTGGGATTCAGCCATGGGGGGTATGCACCAGCACATTGTATTTGCATAGTGCACATTACATGCTATATTCAGTGGAGATGCACCATGGCTCATCTCTCCTTTGAATATATCTCTGAGTTGCACAACTCAGTGGCACTGCACCACCACATGCGCCATTGCCAGGCCCAGTTCTCAATACTGGGGCCACGAAGACTTCCCTTCAAGGCATACTCCCTATCTAAATGCCCAATCTTGTATGATGCTACCTGCATGTATTATGACTGAAGACTGAATTGTAACTATGATTATTGTACACTATTCTCATCCCTTATCCGTGTCTTTAGACTTTGTTTACCAGACGTAAGCACTTAGGAACTCTTGTTTGATAATGTCATAACCAAGTTGAACTCTCTGTAACTTCTGTATTAAACTGTATTTACTTTTTTTTTTTTTTTAGTTGTTTAACCGGGAGTAGCACGCTAAGCCGAAAGCTTTTTTACAGGTGTGACCTAGAAGCACAGGGAAGTTAAATGACTTGCTCAGAGTCACACAGTATGCAAGTGGAAGCTGTGGGATTCAAACCCAGGTCTGGTTTGCTGGATGTCACCAGATTTGCAGCTCAGAGCCTTAAACCAGTGCACTATGCTGCCTCTACTGGAAATGTATTTTCCCTGGGTTGCCCCTGAAAACGGGACATGTTTGTCTCAGTGGGCCCATCCGGTCATCAAAATTCAAATAAATAAATAAAATAAATAAGAGTGACCTCCATCATGGGAGACTTTGCCGCCCCCCCCCGCTCCCCCCAGTTATTTAAATAACAAACTCCAGGTGACACTCTGTTGGAAACTAGGAGGAACAGTGGAATGGCAACATTGCAGGGTGGCAAATAACCAAAGTCATAGAAAAAGTGTGTGACGTCATTCCCTCACCAACATTATGGCAGCAATAATCAGTCAGCACACTAATGGGCTGCATGTTATAGAAAGTGGGCGCTGCTCTAACTTACGTGCTTTTGGTTTAAAAAAAAGAAATTTATGTTTTAGAAGACTCTTTGGATTGCCAAATGCTACATAGGGCTGGGTGAAATTAGCAAGTTCTGATTTTGCAGAATTTTCCTGAAATTGTATCCAATATTCTGGAATTTTCTGAAATGTTTTAATTGGTAATAATGTGGTAAGTTTTATAATTAGAGATTTGAAATTTGGCATACATATTGTTTGAAGGAGGTCCTAAATGATGCCCAGTTTCATGACGTTTGGATAAGGGGCTCAAAAGTTACAGGGGCTCAAAGGTTGGTACTTTATAATTTATCTGAACATTTCTGAAATATATTTCTATGCTTACAACTTAGCAACCTTTGGAGCAACATAATGGAAAATGTATATACATAGTTTATTTGATGAGTCATAGAAACTGCTAGAGAGGCAACTGGTTGTGTAACTTGTAAGTTACAAGATTTCAAAATATCTCAGTTTAATTATTTGTTAAATTGTGAGAAATATTTCCAAATATTTGGATGTTTATAACTGCACTTCTGTAACAGGTATACACTCAAGATTTGGCATGTATACCAAAGTAAATATATCCCAGAATTGAATTATCGAATCGAATGGGCTTGCAGCCCATACTGTACGCTGTCATTCGGCAGACACCCGAGGAGGTATGTGGGTGGATTTGCTGCAGCCCACAGATGATGGGGGGAGCTGGGTGGACTGGGGGCCCTGTGATGGTGGGGGGAACCACTAGACTACCAGGGCAATGTAATCATATTACCTTGGGTGATCGGGTGTACCGGTGGGGTTGGGGGCACCAATAAACTACCAGGGAAGTTACATTATTTTATCTTGGGTGATCAGGTTTACCAGCAAGGCGGGGGTACCACTAGACTACCAGGGCAATAATTTTATGTTATCATGGGCAATTTTTGGTAAATGTGGTTTAGTAGGTTAACATTTTTTATTTATTTTGTCATTCGGGCATAACCTTTGGGCAAAATGCTCTTTTCAAAGGTTCAATGTCTTGATAGGAAGACAACACAGAAAGGTAGTTACAGAGTATGGGTGCACAAGTACAGAGACAAATAATAACAGCAATTGGTCTATTTACAATTGTAAGCTATCTCATATAGAGGTACAGCATATTGCGGTCAGTACAGCCCAAGGTACATGGTGAGTGCTGTGGTTTTATGAAACTAATTTAGCAGGAGGTAAAGCAGCCAGGGGAGGCATTGTCATTATTTTATATGAAGTCGGGGGGGAGAGACTCAACATAGGCTTTCACACGCTGTATATTAAGGCAGCCAAGAAGAGACTTTGTCGTTAATTCTAGTGAAGGGTGGAGGGGGGTAATTTTCTGTGCAGGACTGACCTAGTAGGAACATACTAGAGAGCAAAGTGAGGGAGAACTGTACACAGAATAAGCTTGGGGGTAGACAGGTGCTTTGAAACAAACACATTTCTGCAGGGTAAATTGCAGGAGAGGGACTTAAAACAGAGTGCTGAGTTAAGGACAGTAGATAGAAGGCTCATCGACAGGCTGCGGCTATGGAAGGCTCAAGTTCGAGGGCTGGCAAGTAGTAGGAGGAAGTAGGAGTTTAAATTCAGGATTACTGGACAGCAGGGTAACAAATCAGAGAATGCAGCCCAGCAGCAGTCTGACTCCAAACTATTGGGTGATAGTGCTACAGGTTGCCTGCAGCTACAGACCTCAGCCTTGGCCAGGTGATGTCTTAGTTCCACCTTGAAGACAGGGAAGCTGTTAATGAGGAAAAGGTGTACTGGGATCTCATTTAGCTAAGAAGGAGCCCTGTAAGCGAAGGACCATTGGCCAAGCACTGTTTTTCTGAAGGGGACGGCAAGTGGGCAGCTAGTCTGCCTTCTAGTGCAGTACCTGGATATACCTCTCTGGAGCAGTTCTTTGAAGGCCAATGGAGCTTTACCTAGGAGAGATTTCATGCCAAGCAGGCACATCTGGTATTTGATTCTGCTGGCAAGATTGAGCCAGTTAGTGCACTTTTAGAGCGAGCAGGTGTGTAGGAGATCATCAGCCCCTAGACCCAGCCTGTGGATACTTCAGAAATTAAGAAATGACAAAATTTGATAACAAATTAATGAACATATAATAGGTATTTCAAAAAGAGAGGAGATGGGGGTTGCTGATGAGCTTCTCTTAATTAACTGAGCCACAAGATTGTATTTGATTCTTTTACACTGTTTTTATTTTACCCCAGTGTTTCACTCTATACTGTACCTCCAGGGCTTTTTCAAAGGGATTTTATATTGTCTGTTAAAGAACAAAATACCACTTATTGGTACCAATTATTATAAAAAAATATCCATATGAAATCTTGGAATAATGTGTTATATACATGAATGGCTAGATATTCAAAGGGGTTGTGCCTGGCACAACTGAGTTGCACCACTTCAACCCCAGAAATGTGACCTGGGGCAATATTCAAAAGGGGGAATTGTGCAGGGCAATTCCCCATGTGCTGGGGCACAAAGATAATGTATGCGGCACATCTCCAGGGGGTGTGCCTGTGCATATGCAGCACATCCCTATATTCAGCCCAGGTTGTGCAGCGCATATGCTGGCACAACCCTGAGATGTACCGCATACCAGGGCACAAGTTTGAGCCTGAAAAATATGGCTCAAATGGTAGCCATCAACAGGTGAGCTACCATAATGCAAGGTGCATCACAGCAGCTGCCAGCCATGGATGGCCTCCCCCCCAGAACACTGTGCACAAGCACCCAAAAATGTCCCTGGTGATCCAGAAGTTCCCCCTTCCCTGCCCGTAACCCCGATTGCCCAAAATACTTATATTGCTTACTCTGTAAGAGTAACCAAGATATGGAATGAACTTCCAGTCAAGGTAGTAGCCAGTTGCAACATGGATATATTCAAGACATGTTTTGATACTCATTTTAGTATTAACAACATTCTGGGCTATGTGTGAACTTATGATGAGCAAAATGGACAGTAGTCTTCAAAGCTCTGTAATACCTATGATACCTATGGAAATAATATAATTTCCCTGATAGTCTAGTGGTTCCCCCCTCCCTGCTTTTAACCCCAATCACCCAAAATAATATAATATAATTTCCCTGGTAGTCGAGTGGTTCCCCCCTCCCTGCTTGTAACCCCAATCACCCAAGATAAAATACAAGTATTGCCCTGGTAGTCTAGTGGTACCCCCAACCCCATTGGTAACCCCGATCACACTAGACAAAATAATTAAATTTCCCTGGTATACTAGTGGTACTCCCCACCCACTCAGGACCCCCAGCCCTCACAGCCCCCCCTCCATCATTAGCGGGCAGTAGCAAACCTACTCGCATACCTCCATGGCTGCCTGCCGAATGACAGCGTACAGTATGGGCTGCAAGCCCATTGGACCACTGGACACTGTGGACCAATGGGCTTGCAGTGCATACTGTAATAGTCATTTACAAATATGTGAATGAATATTTTCATTCACATATTTGTGAATGAGTATTACAGCATGCACTGCCAGACCATTGGTCCACAGTATGGACCAATGGACTTGCTGCTCATACTGTACGTTGTCATTCAGCAGACAGTCGAGGAGGTATGCGAGTGGATGTGCTGCTGCCCACAGATGATGGGGTGGAGCTGGGTGGACTGGGGGCCCTGTGTTGGTGTGGGGGCTGGGTGTACCACTAGACTACCAGGCCAATGTAATCATATTACCTTGGGTGATTGGGTGTACCAGCGGGGTTGGGGGTACCATTAAACTACCAGAGAAATTACATTATTTTATCATGGGTGATCAGGTTTAACAGCAAGGTGGGGGGTACCACTAGGCTACCAGGGTAATAATTTTATGTTATCATAGGCAATTGGAGCTATGGGAGGGGCAGGGGGTACCACTAGATTATCAGAGACATACTATTATTGTATTTCGGGTGATCGGGGTTATGGGTAGGGAGGGGAAAACCCCTAGACTTCCAGGGATTATTCTTTAACTTATTTTGTGTGATCAGGTAGTTGGGCGGGGATGGGGGACCCACTGGACCACCAGGGAGTATATACATTGTACTACTGGTGCTCAGTGGCATGACATGGAGTGGGGGTACTACTGTGGCCCCTGGTACAGGGACTGCATGCTGTGCAGGGCGCCATTCACATTTCGCTGGCCAGCCCTGCACAATACATGCAAATGGGACCATAATGATATGCAAATGGCCCCATTTGTGCCTTGATGCATAATGGCCACATTTGCACATCCAGGTCTGAATATCTGGGAATTGAGCCCAGCGCAGCTACAGTTGTGCTGGAGCATTCCCATTCCTAGTATTCAGCCCTGTCTGGGGGATGCACCAGTGCATTGTATTTGCGCCCTGTGCATTCAGTGATATATTCAGCAGAGATGCCCCACAGAACATCTCTTTTGAATATCTCCCTGTGTTGCTCCAGGGCAACTCAGTTGCGCTGCACCAACACTTGCACCTTTGTCAAGCACAGTTCTGAATATTGGGGTCAAAGTGTGTTACCATTGTTACAAAGTTTCATACAATTTATGACATTTATTTGTGTAGCTGGTTGCTATAAATAGAATAACAAAAACTTTTTTTTTTTAATATGTTAAATATCCAAAAACTGTGCCAACAACACCACTGAAGTGCAAACTGTTACCAAGCCTATAAGGCTTTCACACCTATTAATCAGATTCCGAGTTAAAAGCGGTGAAAGCCTTATAGGTTTGGTAACAGTACTCTGATGGTGCTGATGCCACAATTGTTTGGTTTTTGACATACTGAAAAAATAAAAAAAACATTTTTGCTATTCAATTTATAGCAGCTAGCTACAAAAAGAAATGCAATTAATTGTATTATGCTTTGTAACAATAACACACCTTATGTATAGAACACATTATTCCAAGATTTCAAATCAGTATTTTTTATAATAATTGGTACTAATGAGTGGTATTTTGTTCTTTAACAGAACACATAAAATCCCCTTGAAAAAGCTCTGGTGGTATAGAGTGAAAGGTTGGAGTAAAATAAATAAAATCAATGTAGAAGAATCAAGTACAATCTTGTGGCTCAGTTAATTAAGAGATGCTCATCAGTGACCATCACCTCCTTCCTTTTTCAAATTACAGTACTAAAAACCTCTTGGGAAGCCAAAGAACCTAAAGTGCACCATTTCCCACAGTATCTACATGTTTTTGCACATAATAGGTAATGCCAGTAAAATTCCACTTGTTTAATTCAACTTTCACAAAGTACTTATCACCACTGAATCAGCATACCTACACTTGCATCATGGCCCTGCAATTCCCCTCCAACACACCTTCGACAGTGATGGCCAGCATCATGCTGCCTTATAACTAAAGATATCCAGATACTTCTGTCACAATTGCCTAAGTCACAACTACTGTAGTTGTAAGGCTTGGCATCACTTGGTGCCACTGTTGCCAAATACTAAAAATATACATTGTTATCTACGGGGTTGTTAAATAGTCAGCAGGTGGTACTGTACAGAAACAATGCTGCATGTGCATGTCCTTTCACAAGTCATTAAAGGGATACTGTCAGCTTTTTTTATGATTTCCTGGGTAACCACAATGTAAGTCACTTGTGCTCCTGTAGAAAGTACTCTGATCACAGAATCAAAAAATGGCATGACATCTACATAAAGGGAACGGGCGTCCTTTATATATTTCCATTGGTCCAACCTGAATGAGCAGTGCCACTGCTCCCAAGTATCCAAGAGATGGTATGGCGCCAGAGCCATGAAGCTGCAGTGTACACTCGTTCATAAAAAAGTCTGAATTTTTTTTGTTTTTGGTGTAGGAGAATACATCTTCTGTTTCCCAAAGCTTGTTTGTGCTAAGGAAAGTGAATTTCATTCTGAAATGAGTGTTATAACCAGTATGAAACAGCACTTAAAAAATTCAAGCTGGGCCTCCAAGCATGCACTGCAGGGTCGACACTACAGCGTATGCCCGGATTCCCAGCTTTAATTTTCAAGCACTGTTTCATAGTGGTTATAGCACTCATTTTAGAATGAAATGAACCTTCCACAGCAACAGCAAGCAGTGGGAAACAGAAGGTGTATTTTACTCCTATGCCACAAAAAATCCAAACTCATTTGTGAACGAGTGTACACTGCGGCTGCAGTGGATCCACCATATCATCTCATGGACATTCGGGAGCAGTGACGCTGCTTATTCAGATCAGACTGACAGAAATACATTTTTTACATATATAAAGCATACCCATTTCATTGATGCAAATGTAGTGGCATTTTTAGATTCTGGGATCAGAGTAGTTTCTTTAGGAGCACAGATGACTTACTGTACACTGTGGATACCCAGGAAATCATAAAAATAGGCAGTCAGTGTCCCTTTAAGTCAGTGAGTGCTACTGGTTATCTGGCATATTGCAAAAGTTCAGGCTAGTGTACGGTAATGTCCATGACTTCTAAATGGTTCATTAGTCAAGATAGTGACCTAACACTTGGCACCTCCTATGAATGCTACCTAACTGCCACTTTATTCAGCCTTTACTTTCCTCTACAATGGCAACTCAAGTGTATGACTGGGCAAAAGGTATCGACATGGTTTTGACAAAAGTATCACAGCATTCCACAATTTCATAAAAGCTCATGAAATTCAATTTTAATTACTGATGTTATTTTAGAGTCTTTGGTTGCTTAAAACTTGACCAGCATTTGAGAAAGAGATTACAGAGTCGGCACACACAGCCTCTTATGTTCCATACTGGTTTTTCTTCCAGCCAGCAGCTCATCTCTCAGGGATATATCTGCTCATAGAGATATACCCTGTTTAGGCTGAACCCAGCCATTGTTCAGTTGGCTTCTGGGTTTTTTTCCAACATTTTTTTCTCCCATCTTCCTTGGTGAGCCTCTGTTAGCCTTGCACAGCTGCAGCTTCCCCTGAAGTAGAAGAAAGTTCCCAGGCCCAGATACAGGGTTTGCTGTGTTCGTTGAACCCACTGCCAATCCTCATTGACTGAGATGCATTGTTGAGTGGCAGCTGTCTCAGCCATGGCCTGCCTCCCATAGGAACTTCCTGGGCTTGCTTCTGAACCTGGGTCATCAGCTTGGCAACATGACCCTTTGCTACTGGGCCATGAGAGTGGCCTCAAAGACTAAAATTTAGGGTCAGTGAACCTAAAAAAAGTGATATTCTGTTCTCTACTTTTAAAGTTATAGGGGCTTAAAATTCAGCAGTTTACATAATTGTGAAATGTAATTTTAAAATTTCTGAATGTTTGGAGGCTTAAAACTCAATCACCTTTAAAGATAGAGATCCCAAACTTGCTACCTGTCCATATGGAGCTCAGGAAAGTAATCATGTCAACTGTGTTTAAATTAGATGGCAATAACTGACCTCACAATTTTGGCAAAATTTCTTGAAAGTTTCACAGAGATTGTGAGGACTTTTTGCTGAAGCAAAATTGTAACTTCAACAGAATTCCACTTGCAGAAAATAAATTTCACCCAGCCCTAACGCTACACATATTTAATGTAATTTCCACTTTTCACTTGAATAAAGCTGAGTTTCAAAAAATGAAAGGGAGTGCTCCACTTCAGGCCAGTGGGGAAGATAGGACAATAACATTTAAAAATAATAAACCTCTAAAGTTACTATAAATCACTAAATGTGAGCTCAAGTGATATACAATTAGTTAATACAGCATCTGAGGGACGTCTCATTTGGTATTCCTCCTCTTATGAGGTTTGGAGAAACAGAACCACTCAGCTTCACTTTGAGGTCCTCTTGACCAAACCTCACTCTCGGAGTCTCTCATACCATGAAAGACATCCCTGTTAACTTACAGAATCCTCAACTTCATGTTTCTAGTTATTATGGGTCGGTCACTTCCTGTTGTCTGAGAGAACTTCATTTTTAAAACTTCCTGAAGAAGTACTCTCTTCAGAGCTTTGCCTAATTGTATAGTCCATTCTGTCACCTATTTTTGTCAGTAAGACTACACTCTGATCAGACTTCTTCCTGCTGTGGGTCACACTTCTGTCAGTGATGGCTGACTTCTGTATGGTGTCTATCATACTTTGTTTCAAGAACCACATAACATGTACTCTTTTCTTGTTTAGTGTGATGGAGTTAGGCTACACCCTCAGCTGTGACTGATGGCTCACTTTTCTATCTCCTTATTTCCTAGCTACCAAAACTTCTGTTGTGTGACAGTTAATGCTTTTCTCTTTGCTTTTCTTCTTCCCCCCTATCCTATGTTGGCCACCTTGCATAGCTCTTTACTATCCCTACTAAACCATACCTCTCAACTGTCCCTGATTTTCAGGGATGTCCCTGATTTTACCTCAAAATTTTACTCTGTCCCTCCTAATATTTGTGTTTCCGTGACTAAACTGTGGGGATTGTAAGCACAAATTAATGTCAAACATTAAAGTTACAGACTTGCTCTAATTTAGAAATTTCATTTTATACTAAGCTCCTTATTCTACTAGCTTCCTGAGTGGATAGCACCAGTTTGGAAGATGTGTCCCTGATTTTGGTCCTTTAATAAAGCCTTTTTAAATAAAAAATTATTAGAAGCCATATAAAACAATAATAATGTCATGATTAGTACAGTTATAAGAAATCATTAAGGTATTTTCATAAATTCACACTATAGACCTGTTACTGTATAAGGTTCTATGTATAAAAGAGCTTAGTCACTGTGGATCAGAAATATAGAAAGTCAATATCTGTGGATATATACATTGTACCTTTAACTGAATCAGAAAATCCCCTGACACAATCCCCTCCCCCTTTGCTTTTGAAACAACATGTTCAGACATGAAATAGCATGTCCAGACTTGTAAATAGAAAAGCCTTATCAGGTGACCCTCCCACCAAAATATATAAATACCTCTTCACTGAGTTCACTTCAGTTCAGCCCAGTGGGGATCAGCCCTGAAAGACGAGGAGATGATCTACTGCTACTGTAGACAAGCTGTTGAATGCCAATGAGATGGGTATTAGGAGCTCTAGAATCCAGGACTGTATTGTATGAGAAACTAGTGATGTTAAGTAGTGATTTTCTTTGCAATTTCTTTTCATTTATTATTTTTTGAACTTTTGAAAAATAAATATCACACCAAGGAGTGTTTTAAACCTGTAAATTTGTCTCTTCTGAAGTGTATTACCACATGCTGTAACATTTAGATTATCTTGTAAAATGCAGAAGGTGAGATTGACTTGTTAGTCAGTGGCCAGACTACTTTGCTGGTACTGGACTTGTGTTGCTAAAAAGAGTTTCTGACCACAGCCTTTATGAATGAGCTGTTTCTGCTTTCTGGAATAGATTGAGGCTGCAAATCATAAGTACTCTGTTAAAGCTTGCGAGGTCCCCTGGTTGCCATGGCAACCTTGAAATCTTCTTCGGGGATATCGCTTTCATCAGGTCAAACCTATGAAACTTATAGCAATCAAGCACTAGGACTACACAGAAATGTTTCTAGTGGATGCCCCCCATGCCAATGTTGTATGCCGATGTGCCTGCATATATAAGCATTGGTGGTCCCACTACCTTATCAGTTCTCTTCCCACCATGGACCATACTAGCATGGACTCCATGGAAGCTTCATCATTCAGCCAACCGCCAATTCTCTATTTACCTTTTCTATGATGAAGTGGAAGCACTTTGCTATATAGGCTACCTCCCATCACCTGGACCCGTTCACTTGTCCAGTGAACCAAGTTCTAGAGTATCTCCTGTCCTTGCTAGATGTGAGGCTCCAATATTCCACTATTAATGTGCACCTGTCTGCTATATCAGCCTTCTATGTGCCAATTGATGGTGGTACTGTGGCCCAGTTGGATTTTTGTGAGGCATTCTCCACTTGAAGTATCCTATCCATAATTCGGTCCTGGCTTGGGACCTGAATTTCATTCTAAAAAAGTGGACTCTGCCTCTCTTTGAACCAGCCATATCTTGCAAGCTACGCTTTCTATCATGGAAAGTGTTATTTTTAGTTGCTATTACTTCTGCTCAAAAGATTTCAGAGCTACAGGCTGTCATGTGTGAGCAGCCTTATTTGATTTTCCACAAAGGGAGGTTGCCTTTGTGCAGTAACCCTAGTTTCTTCCTAAGGCGGTGTCTAAGTTTACCCTAAATCAATCTATCCACCTGCATGTTTATTACCTACAGCATGCTAATCCAAGGGAAGCATTGCTCCATACTTCAGATGCGCATAGAATTGTGAGGTAATATACACACTGTTCCAAGGACTGAAGAAAGTCCTCTCCATTTGTTTATTTTGATCTGAGGAAAAAGGGTGTTCCAGTTTCTAAACAGTGTTTGTCTAAATGTTTGCCTATCTGTATCTTTTTTTGTTGCTGGAAATATGGTAAGGAACTTCCTGGTGTTGTTCATGGCTACTCAGCCAGAGGCATGGCCACTTCTGTTGCCTGTTTAAGAAATGTAACAGCTGCAGATATTTGTGCTGCTGCCACTTGGAGTACTGTCTACACTTTAAAAACCCCTACAGTCTGGACATTGCCTCTAGAAGGAGGGAAGGCTTCGCCCTAGCTGTGCTTCAAGGCCTTCTTTCTTAGGCCTCTGGTCTCCTGCCACCCTGACTGTCTTGTTGGCTGTACTGCTTGGGACTCATTTCATACGTGTGACCTGATGAAAGAGATATCCCCGAAGAGGATAGAACAGTTACATAAGAACTTACCATAGCAGTAGATCTTTGAGAGAATCTCTTTCATCAGGTCATGCCATCCCACCCTCCTTCCCCCAGTCTCTCTTTCTCCAAACTGTCTTTCTTGTTGCTCCAGCCTTTCTTATAGTTAGGCAGCTCATCTCTCTCATTGGTTCCCTAGAGGGAGGCCTAGCGATTATAATCTCTGGTGGGGAACTACAGAGGTAGTGGGACTGCCCACGTTTATAAATGCAGGGACATCACCATACCACTTCGGTGTGGGCAGTCCCTACTAGACAGCTAGAAATGTTTCCATGTGACCTGATGAAAGAGAGTCCCTCAAAGATCTACTGTTATGCTAAGTTTTTATGTAACTGCTCTTTTCAGACTCAGTCTTGTTTGTGTTCGGAGAACCATATACAATCATTTAGAGTGTGTTTTTTATACACACTAAGGGATGTGTCTAAAATGCAGCATTCTCTTTATTTCATGCTATCATGTCAATCGTGAAACACAAAAAAGCATTTTCATGCAACTTAATACATATTCAAAAACAGTCAGTTTGGGATCAAAGTTTGGCACACTCTGACTTAGCTCACTCACTGGACTTACTCAGCAGTGCCTTTATTCCATGTTATGATATGAATGCTTGGGCTGCAATTAACAAAATCCCCTGAGGTTAGCACTTCACATTGGGTTAAACAGGGAACAGGGGAATCTATAATCAGGGCCGTATCTTCAGCGAGTTAGACACATGATGCACATTCATAGAAACACAGAAACATAGAATTTGATGGCAGATAAGGACTGCTTGACCCACCCAGTCTGCCCATTTCCCTACCTAATGGATAAGCTGCAGATTCTAGTTAACCAGCAGCCTACTTCTTTCTACCCCCACCCCCTAGAATTGCCTTATGGCTGTCCCATGCATGCTTGAATTCAACCACTGTTTTTGACTCCACAACCTCCTCTGGAAGGCCGCCATGCATCCACAACCCTCTCTGTGAAAAAATACTTCCTTACATTACCTCTGAGCTGCCCCTCTATCTTCAAATTGTGCCCTTTGTTCTTGCATATCCTTTTTTGAAAGATGCTACCCTCTTGGACTTTGTTGATTCCCTTAAGGTACTTGAAAGTTTCTATCATGTCCCCCTCTCCCTCCTTTCCTTGAGGCTATACATATTAAGCTCCTTTAGTCTCTCTTCATATGTCTTCCGCAGACCTTCCACCATTTTAGTCGCCTCCTCTGGACAGCTCATCTTGTCTAAGTCCTCAGTGGAGATTGGATCTCCAGAACTGCACATAGTACTCAGATGGGGTCTCACCAGCTTTCTGTACAGTGGGATAAAACTTCCTGTTTTCTACTGGTGATGCCTCTCTCTATGCATCCCAGTATCCCCCAGCCCTCCTTACTGCCCTCTCACATTGCTTGCCCACCTTTAAGTCATCTGATATGACTACCCCCAGGTCCTTTCCATTTTTGTTGTTCTTAGTATCTCACCCCCCCCCGTTGTGTACTCTTCCCCTGTGTTTTTGTTTCCCAATAGCTTGCACTTCTTAGCATTAAATCTATGCTGCCATACATTTGACCATTTCTCTAACCTTGCCAAGTCCCTTCTCATCCTTTCCACCCCACCTTGTGCATCAACTCTGTTGCAGATCTTTGTGTCATCTGCAAAGAGACATACTTTTCCTTCCAGTCCCTCTCCAATGTCACTTACAAAGACATTGAAGAGGACCAGTCCTAATACTGAACCCTGTGGCACCCCACTAGTAACCCCCCTTTCTTCAGAGTGGACTCCATTTACGAGTTACTCTCTGTGTCCTATTCTCCAGCCAATTCTTTACATCTTGGGACCCTCCCAGGCTGGCTAACTTGTATATTAATCTTTGGGGATGAGTCAAATGCCTTACAAGTCTAGGTAGGCCATGTCCACAGCCCCTCCCTGATCTACTACTTTGGTCACCCAGTCAAAGAAATCTATTAGATTCGTCTGGCATGACCTTCCCACTGTGAATCCATGCTGCCATGGGTCCTGTGCCCCTCTGGCCTCCAGGTACTCAACAATTCTTTCCTTCAGAAGTGATTCTATCATTTTCCCTATCATATTCGATGTTGTGCTGCAGTAGTGACATAGTGTGGCACAACAGCATGATGGCAAAGTTACTGTAACACAAGTAAATTCCAGTAATGGATTTCCATTGGCAATAGCATTCTACCATACAATATCCCTATTTAGTTCTGTTGTTCAGATTACTGTACCTAAACAAGCAGTTTTTTAAAACTGCAAACTCCAAAATTTGGCTTCATTTAAAGGTAAAGTAAAGGCCGCTGTTTACATTTATGCTAAAAATGCATTTCTGTAAATAACACAAATGCAGTTTCATAGCATTTGAAAAATGTAAACATCAGCCCCTCAGTTTCAAAAAAACAGCCTTGCCTGCTCCCTAGAATGTCTGCCAAGTGTGTTAATTGATGATATCATTGGAGTCATAGGCAGAGACCCACCAGGCTTCCTGTAATGCTTACTAGTTCTTTTCCCCCCTTTGTTTTGAATTGTTTCACCAGAATGATCAACACCATGTGTTAACACGTGGATTATTTTGATCAGTACATGTTAGGCTATGGTTTTGTTCATTTTATTTACTTTAACTTGCTGACATTTTTCTGTAAAATAGCTGACTTTCTCTTTGGCAAACCGCAGTACAGTACAACACTTCAAATACCTGATGATCTTGTGGTTATTTGATGTCCTGAAATTTATAGCGAAGTACTGGTCTGGTCCAATTCCAAAGCTCATGCTTTCTTGGTAATCCACAAATAAGCTTCTCTTGTTGTCTTTTTCAATGTGCCCCCCCCCCCGAACCTAGCCTGTCTTCTGTTGAACACCCCACCATCCATACTCTGTCCTTCATACTGCCTGGGGCTGCATATGAGCTTTCGGTCTCATGAAGAAAATTATCACACCACAGATTGTAATCTTGTACCTCAGAGAGAGATGTGCACACCTATACCGATACACTTCATCAGCTGGCACTGCTGAAAAATGCCTCCCAACTCACTCTCCAGTCCTCTTTCTCAGTGTTTGACTTCTGCTCCCACAGTAAACATTGAGTGGATCACCACCCTTCTGCAAAGTGAAGGCAGTATGTAAAGTCTCCCTGTTGTGTTTTTTTCCCTTCTCATTAACCAACAAAGAGGTCTTCCCGGAGAGCAAAGAAATAAGCATCAGGACACATCAGAAAAACTGCTGTTCATACCCTCATAGGGCTGCGTTTACTATGGATAACAAATATTATTAGCAGAAGAGGCATACTAATGCCTTGAGCGAATCCACCCAACTTCCAGTGTCGGTCTACTCCTTTACCTGTAATCTGCAGAACCTTGTAGGACAGTTCTCAGCAATTCTTCTCCAGTACTTTTCTGTGCTCTACTCCACAATGTGAGTTGGCCGGCTACCACCCTTCTGAATCATGAATGAGCTATACACATCTCCCTCGATACTGTTCCAACAAACTTCAACATCTCCCCCACCCGAGGGTAATCTCCCTACACCGAATTCAAGTAACAATTTAGGTGCAACCCTACCACTCTGAGTATTTGTCATTGCTAGCTGCTCTAAACCAGTCAGTCAAGTAGTGATCACAGTGCTGGCAGCCCCACATGTCAGATCTCACAATGATCTGCTCAACTTCCCCTGTCCTGTCTTCCCCTAACCTGAATATAGCCATACCCTGCTGGAATGGCCTCTTCAGTCCTTCTCTGGCAATCGTTCTTCTCACCTGCTTCCCACACCAAAAACTGGTGAGCTCACTACCTTTCTGCATCATGAATGTGGTTAGTATGGTCTCCTGTGTTAATTTTACATATTAATAATAAACATGATCTTCTGGTAAGCCAGGCTGATAGCAGCAGGGTACAAGAGGAAAAATAGGCTTTCCTACCCTTATAAGCTCTAAGCTACCTATGATTAGGCACTATTAAATGATGTGCATTATGATGCACACACCCATCATTTAATAGTGCCTAATCAAAGGTAGCCTAGATCTTTTAAGGATAGGAAAGCTGTAATCAACCTATGATGATTAGGCACTATTAAATTATTTGCATAATGATGCACACACCCATCATTTAATAGTGCCTAATCAAAGGTAGCCTAGATATTTTAAGGATAGGAAAGCCCCTCCTACCCCTTGTGCCTGCTGCTATCAGCCTGACTGACTGGAAAGATTTGTCTATTTTTAAAAAACCTGGAGACTGTACTACCTGCATTCATGATGCAGAAAGGCGATGAGCTCATCAATTTTTGGTGTGGGTAGGAGTGAAGAATAAATACCAGAGGGGTACTGAGAAGGCCACTCCTGCAAGTTAATGCTATATTCAGGGAAGGGGGAAGACAAAAGGGGAGAAATATGAGCAGATCACTGTGAGATATAAGATGTGGAGCTGCCAGTACAATGATCACTACAGGACCCCATTGTCCTGGCCAACATTTCTCTTCCCATAAATCCAGTTCATGCAATTGTCCAAGGCTGTGAGTGGGTATTAATGTGTGAACTGGCTGTCACTACACATTTAGTCACTTCACTACTAGTCTAGCTTTGCTTGTAAAGCACTTTGAGATACAATGTGTATGAAAAGAACTATATACTGTAAATTTTGATTCTTATTATTATTATGATGATTTCCCATGGAAAAAGAAGACAAGACAAGCATATTTTTTGATTTGCAAGAAGGTATGAACTCTGGCATTGGACTACACAAGAACTTTACTACAAACCAGTGGTGGATTGAGGGGTGGTAAGGGGTGTGGCAACACCCCAACCCCATTGTAACTTACTTGCTTGCTGATGCTGCTGCATTTCACTTTGTTGAAAAAGTCTGATTTATTGTACAGATATTTACATTCAAAAGTATGGATTACATTTGTAGGTTCTGTAAAAAACATACTAAAAAAAAATAATACCTGACAATATAAAGGTTTAATAAAAATGTTAAAAAGTGCATATCAAGTATGCATACTGCCCCAGTACCCCTCACTGTAACATCCTGGATCCTCCATGACCACTAGATCATCAGGTTACTTAAGATTTGTGCTGCACTGTGGTTTGCCAAAGAGAAAGCCGGTTTGATTAAAACACAGTTTCAGCATGTTAAAGTAAACATAATGAACAGCACCTTAGCCTAACATGTGTATGGATCAAAATAGTGCTGCACACAGTTTTGATCATTTTGGTGAAGCAATTCTAAACAAAGTGAAAAAAGAACTAGTAAGCACTACAGAGAGCCATATAGCTCTCTGACTGTGGCTCCTATGATATTATCACGTAACACATTTGGCAGCCATTTTAGGAAGCAGGTAAGGCAGTTTTTTTTTTGAAATTGGAAGGCTGATTTTACATTTTTCAAATGGTTTGGAACTGCATTTAGGTAAATGTTATAAATATATTTTTAGCATTAATGCATACAGCAACCTTTCCTTTAATCCCTTATGAAGTCAGATTATCGAATAGCTTGTTAACAACATGTTGTTTAGATATCCTTTAAATCTTGTCTCCTCTATCACTAATGCACACAGCATCTGACCTAAATACAGTATCCTTCTGAATGCAACTTTATTCTGCAGTTTAGTTCAGTCCATTTTGCCAACTTTTCCTCCCATTTTAACACTGGCTATGCAGCCTTGGATGCAGT
Source organism: Neoceratodus forsteri (assembly GCA_016271365.2). NCBI lineage: Eukaryota > Metazoa > Chordata > Ceratodontiformes > Ceratodontidae > Neoceratodus > Neoceratodus forsteri. The sequence goes on from CM057455.1 coordinate 941,282,285, forward strand.
TGGAGTTAATCTATGTCTTTCTCTCTGAGTTTCCTGCTATTATCTAACTCACAATGTTTACTTGAAAAAAAAACTTATCTGGTCTGCTACACAAGCAGACCCACTCTCAAAACATTTTGGTAAACAAGCTTTGTATCAAGGCAGATATGTGTTTTTGGCCAAGAGACTACAAGAGCTATAGTGCCTCAATAGCTACAAGAAAGGCAGAAGGGAATTGATATCAATCCTATTGCTATAGTACCTGAGCTTCAAAAGAAAACTTGTAGACAGAAAACACACTGAATTTCAAAAGAAACCCCAAAATGAGTGTTTTTTTCCTCCTATGATGGAGTGTTATCCCTTGCATAGCCTTCCCCTTAACAAAACACAACATAAGGTTGTGACTTCTATTTTTTTTTTGTATTATCTGTTTATGCTTCTCCCCAGTGCTATCCCATCCTCCCACTCCTTTGGAGCTCCTAGGTTTACCCACCACTTCTCCATCCCCATGCCGCCATCCACCAATCCATATAGCAGCCCTTACCTGAGTAGCCCAGCATATCCCTATGCTGGGTAGGTTCATCTCCTTGGAGGGGGAAGTGTCTTACAGCAGACAACGCTTCCCAGGGCTATGAGGTTGGTCCAGGCTGACTTCATGGCTTTGTGGCAGCAGGTAGTCATCACTCATCATCCAGCAGGATGGGTTGCCATTTTTTTCATTTTGTCTGCCCCACCCAACACAGTTCTCAGCCTTGTGTGAGCATAGGCAATCCTGGGGCAGGGACATGCAGGGGGCATGTTGAGGCCCAAGTCCTCACAAGTATGTCACCAATCTGCCCGCAGGTGCCCTGGCTCATCCCATCCCCCCAGGAGGGAAGCATCCAATGGACACTTGTAAACCCCCTCCCTGACGGTCTCTTCTCCTAGTACCCAGGCTCGTGGCATGAACCTGAGTCAGTAGCATGCCAAGTGAACCCCTTCGCTGTGCGCCACAGAGTTGACTTGGTTGTGACATCTAAAGTACAGAAATTTGGGATTAAATAAAGCATAATCAAAGAGAAACAAAGTCACTTTAATAATGAGTATTGCTAGGTCACAACATTCACAACTATTCAGGTATGGACATTTAGCCAAAAATACATCTCCTATGTCCAGAATTAAAAATTTCCCAAGCTTTTTTTTATTTATTTATTTTGTTTTTTTTAGTTTATTTAGTTTTTGTTTAAACTTTATTTAAATTTACATTAAATTCACAACAGAAACACTCTGAAACATGTCAATGTGCATGGATCAAATCCTGTAACTATGCAAGGTCTACAACTTATGTAATTGCATAACAAACAACTTCATGTCCCTATGTTCAGATGTTAATTTCAGAGGTCATCTCAGTTAAGTTTGTTAGCTTAGGATATTCATCTGGATTTCCTGCTATCAGTTATTATGAGCACAGTAGTTAACTGTCTTATGTCTGAAGCAAATGCTCAGATACCTGGCTTGTAAAAATGCATTACATCTGCCCGATACAAAGTGGTGGTGGTAATCGCTCTATCAATCAAATTTGTGCAATGAGCAGTGTGAGCACTAATCACATAACTACCACAGTAATTAGAACTACTCACTTGTAAGAATATAAAAAAGACATGGGTATCAAAATTTTACACAAGCACCCTCAGTATGGTGTGCTTTTATAAGCCCTTTGAGTTTCACTCTCGGGGTTTATGTAGCATCCCACAGTGCTGGTGTGTGTAAAATTCTTATTCAGATTCAATTTATTTTATGCTTCGAATAAGTACAGGGAGAATAAAAAAACAAATACAACAACTGAAAATAGCAAAACATCAGCCCATACCAACTATATACAATATAGTGAGTATATAACTTAAGCACAAAGAAATGTAGTAATGGTGGTACCATGCATAAAATAATAGTCAAAGGGTGAGATGCTAAAGAAAAAAGAAGAGATTTATTCACCTTAGAAAGCATATTAGACACCAACACTAACCAAAACTGGGACTTAAGGAACCACAAAGCTGTAATACTTAAGGCAGGGTATAAAGCATATGTAATTTCAGCCATTTTTTATTATATGTACCATGTCTATTTTATGTGCTGGAAATGAGCTTCTCCATGCCCAGATTGTTCAATAATTCATTAAGCCACTCTTCATAAGCAAAGTTATGTTGTTCTTTCCAGGGAAGTAGAACTATTATTTTAACTGACATGGCAAACATCAACATTTTATATTTGTGTTCTTTAGAAGAGTCAGGGGTTAGGTAACATACCAAGCAAATTTCAGTGGGAAATAATCCTGAATACCTAGCAAGGGATCTGCCCTTATTTTGATCTTATTCCAAAGATTACGGACATGAAGCAGTCCCAAAACATATGTAATAAAGTACCCTCAGCCCAGCCACATCTAGTGCACATGGTCGAATCCAGTTTCCCCATTTTAGCAACTTAGAGGGCATATACGATAAATCACATAAAATGAAAAATTGTATCAACCAGAGTATGTCTTGTCTTATATAGCCAAATGTGGACTTCCAAATGTAAGGCCAGTTAAAATCCGAGCCAGGATTTACATTGTATATTAAATGTTTTATATAACTCCACAAGTAAGTTATGTTATATTTTAGAGATGCTATGGGATGATAATGCTGCATACTTCAGAGAGGAAAGAAAAGGCTCATAAATGAGCCTCCATGGAGGGGCACCCATATGATGTTTCACAGCATGTTGAAATTTAAAATATTTGAAAACTAAGTTACCGGCCCATTTGAACTTTTTTTGAGCAGCTGCAAAAGGAAGATATTGCCTTCTGATAGTAAGTCAGAGAGGGAGACAGTATTGAGGTTTGGCAACCAGCCAGGTATAATAGATTTACTTCCAATTGTGAAATTAAGGTTCCGAACAAGAGGTTGCAGAACATCTGTAAAAAGTTGAAGGGATGAGCCAGCCAGAAATTGTTTCAGCAGTAAAAGGTATGTGCTGACCACTGGATGGTGTATCTTATTGAAAAGGTGTGTAAGTTTAGAATGGATAATCAAGAGTGGAGAGAGACACCAGGCTCAGATTTGCTGTCTCTCAATAGTGTGCCACAATGGAGTATACAAACATGAGGGGTCAGTTTCTATTGGATGAAGCCACTGAAAAAAGTAATTTAAATGTATGGCCCAATAATACAGTTTAACGTCTGGTGCTTGTAGGCCTCCTTGAGATTTAGGGGCCCACTAATGTAGAGTAAGCATAATGGATCATCTTCCAAGCCCAAATAAATCTAGGAACCAATGAATGTACTATTTTAAACCAACGCAGCTGAAGGTAAATATTTAACATTTGAAGAGGGTAGAATAGCCTAGGAAGGATGTTCATCTTCACTTTGTTTATTCTTTCCCACAATGTCAGTGGTTATGTGTTGCCATTTCAGGTCCAATTTGACGGTGGTTATTAAATTGCCCAAATTAAGTTTTTTAAACTGGTTAGGGTCTAAAGAAAGGTCAATTCGCAAATATCTCAAGGAGTGTGGTGCCCATATAAAACCATAAGGTTCTATATCTACCATTGTATGTATTTAGTAAGAGGCATGGCCACCATTTTACCCATATTAGTTTTATAACTTGAAAGTGAACCAAAAGTTTGTATAACATCCAAAATGACTGGTATACACATTTTAGAGTGTGTGATATTCAATAGAATGCCATAGAAACATAGAACACAGAAACATAGACTTTGACGGCAAATAAGGACCGCTTGGACCACCGAGTCTACCCATTTCTCTATCTACTGGATCAGCTGCAGATTCTAGTTAACCAACAGCCTACTTCCTCCTACACCCCACTATAATTGCCTTATGTCTGTCCCATGCATTCTTGAATTCCCCCACTATTTTTGACCCCATGACCTCTTCAGAAAGGCTGTTCCATGCATCCACCACCCTCTCTGTGAAAAAAAAATACTTATTCATGTTGCCCCTGAACCAGCCCTCCTCTATCTTCAAATTGTGCCCCCTTGCTCATGCACATCCCTTTTTCTGAAAGATGCTACCCTATTGGACTTTGTTGATTCCTTTGCAGTACTTGAAAGTTTCTATTATGTCCCCACTCTCACTCCTTTCCTCAAGGGTATACATATTAAACTCTTTTAGTTTCTCTTTGTATGTCTTCTGGTTCCAACCTTGCACCATTTGAGTTTCCCTCCTCTGGACTGTCTCCATCCTGTCTATGTCCTTGTGGAGATGGGGTCTCCAGAACTGCACACAGTACTCTAGATAGGGTCTCACCAGCTGTCTGTACAGAGGGATAACAACTTCCTGTTTTCTACTGCTGTTGCCTCTCCCTATACATCCCAGTATTCTCCAGCCCTCCGTACTGCCTTCTCACATTGCTTGCTTACCTTATGGTCATTTGATATGACTACCTCCAGGTTCCTTTCCATTTTTGTTGTTATTATTGTTAGTACCCCCCCATCCCATTATGTACTTTTCCCCTGTGTTTTTGTTTCCCAAGTGCATTACTTTGCACTTATTTGTATTGAATCTAAGCTGCCATACTTCGGTCCATTCCTCCAACCTTGCCAAGTCCCTTCTCATCCTTTCCACCCCCTTGTGAATGAACCATGTTGCAGATCTTTGTTTTGTCTGCAAAGGGGTATACTTTTCCTTCCAGCCTCTCTGCAATGCCACCTACAAGTATAAAGACATTAAAGTGGACCAGTACCAGTACTGAGCCCTGCAGTATCCCACTAGTAATCCACCATTCTTCAGAGTGTAGTCTGTTTACTATTACCCTCTGTGTCCTGTTGTCCATCCAATTTTTTACCGAGGCTACCACCCCGGTACACACACTCCCAGGTAGAGATGCAGTGAAATTAAATTTTGCCAGCAAAACTGACAATTTCACCGCATGAAATGTTTCACAAAAATGCATCAGAATTTTGCAATTTCGTGCGCAATTTCGCCAGCTCACCAGTCCACCACCAGTAGAGAAATTTTGCCTACAGGAGGTGAAATTTCACCCGTGGGTGGCAAAATTTCACCAGAAGTGGCAGAATTTCATCCATGGTGGTAAAATTTTGCCCACAGGTGAAATTCCACCACCTTGGGGACAAAATTTCGCATTTTGCAAAGTGAAATATTTTTCGTAATGTGTTATTTACATGAAATAATTCACTGGGTGAAATATTCCAATTTCACACAACACTACTACTAGGCTGGATAAGTTGTTTCTTTATCCATTGTGTGGGACTGTGTCAAATGCCTTGCTAAAGTCTATGTAGGTCATATACACAGCCCCTCCCTGGTCTACTACTTTGGTCACCCAGTCAAAGAAATCTATCAGATTAGTCTGACATGACCTTCCCACTGTGAATCCATGCTGCCTTGGGTTCTGTGCCTCACTAACATCTAGGTACTTAACAATTCTTTCTTTCAGAAGTGATTCCATCATTTCCCTATCACTGAGGTCAAACTAACAGGTCTGTAGTTTCCTGACTCTGTTTTGCTCCCACTTTTGTGAATGGAAATCACATCTGCCCTCCTCCAGTCCTCAGGTACTGCACCATCCTCCCATTATTTGTTAAAAAGGGTAGTCAGTGGTGTCACTAGTTCTCCCCAGAGTTATTTTAGAATTCTGGTTTGAATCCTTTCAGACCCCATTGCTTTGTCCACCTAGAATTTTAGGAGTTCTTTCAGGACCCTTTCTTCTGTGAATGGACTGCTGTCAAGCCCCCTGTCCAGAGTGATTCTGTCCTTGGTTTAGGTACCTCACACTCTTCTTCTTTATTTGTGAATGTTGAGCAAAAGTATTCATTCAGTATCTCTGCCTTTTTACTGTAACCCTCTGCCCACATCCCTTCCCCTTTATGAAGCCTCACTATCTCTCCCTTGGTCTTTGTTCACACCCTAATGTACTTATACAAGGTTTTATTTCCTTCTTAACCGAGTTGGCAATCTTTTCCTTGGTTTGGGACATCTACATAAACAGACAATTTGCATACGGTGTGCCCCACAGTAATTCCAGAAATGGAACGGTGAAGCCAAATCTTAGGTATAAGTTGTTCCAGGTATAAATTAAATAATATTGGGGAGAGGAGGCACCTTTGTCTAGTTCCACTGGATAAGACCAAAGAGAGAGAGAGACAGAAAACCCCATTACATTATATTTTGGCAGATGGAAGATCATAGAGTATTTGGATTCATTTAACAAAGGTATTAGGTAAACCAAACCTATCAAACACTGAAATCAAAAAGGGCCAAGCCACTCTATCAAATGATTTCTCATCATCCAGAGGTATAAATGCTGCAGGGCATTGAAGATATCTAGATGCTGAGAAAATGTGCACCAGTTTTCGGAGGTGGTCTGAGGCTGATCTGGACAGCATAAAGGTAACTTGTTCAGGGCCAGTCATCTGGTTCTGTACATGGTTAATGCAAGTCACTAAAATTGTACTCAATAATTTAAAATCCCAATTCATCAGGGAGAAAGGACGATAATTAGGAACCCATTCTTAATCTTTGCAGGGTTTAGGGAGAAGTACTATTAATGCCCGTACTAAGGATGCATCAGATATACCTTTATCCAAGATGTCATTGAAAACCTGTGTTAGGACAGGGATCAGTTCTTGGGCAAATGTTTTATAAAAGTTGGGCATAAACACATCGGGGCCTTGGGCTTTTTCTAACAACAGTGAGAAAATATCTTCGGAAACTTCCTCTGAAATCATAGGGTGGGTCAAACTACACTGCTGAGTACACATAAAGATAGGCAACAGAATACATCCACAAAAAATGATGGTGTGTCCATGCTGGAGCCATAGATCTCTCTTACGAGGACCTCTACTTGCCCTAAATGTCTGTGTATGAGGACGTAGCAACCTGCCAGATCATTAACCACCATAACAGCAAGAGGAAAGAGGTGCTGTTAGAACTGTACTCCTCTACTGGAACTAAAGAACTAGAACTCTACTGCTAAGACCTTTAATTTAGTGGAAAAACAAACAAAATGAGTTAGTGTGTTTGTCTGAGTTGGGTGAAGTGAATTGTCATCTTTGCAGTTAGCTAGGTGTAGAAGGAAACCGTGAATCACCAGGGGTGGCGAGGGTGGTCGACGGCATCTCCCCCCCCATTGCACCACCGCATCAAGATCACCAGGACCATGGGGTAGAGACGCTGACAGCTGAATCTGTCCGGTGGACCTCCCCCATAGCTAATTCAGTGAGACTGCCTCTGTTGGAAAAAATCTCCTGCATCCCAGACGTTCCTGGCACAGAGAGAGAAGGACCTGTATTTGGAGCCCTTTGTTCCCACTTGGTGCTTTTTTTAAAACTGAAATCTCCACTTGGGCAACAGAGCCCATTCGCTGAGAGGGGCCATGACGACAGTGTGCAACCAGCTGAAAAAGGCTGCTTCCCCTCTCAGCAACAGAGACTTGTGCATCGCCAGGGGTGGCGAGGTTGGTTGATGGCATCGGGCCCCCCCATTGCACCACCACATCAAGATCACTAGGACCACGGGGTAGAGGCGCCGACAGCTGAATCTGTCTGGCAGACCTCCCCCATAGCTAATTCAGTGAGACTGCCACTGTTGGAAAAAAATTTCCCACCCACTCACCCAGTTCCTTGTGTGTCTATATACTCGGGAGCTCTGCCCTCGGTGTCCCCTACACTACTAGAAAGGGTAGGGGGAGGAGACTTTCTCTCTAAATGTGGAATACCCATCTACTGCTAACAATCATGGACTAGTTGTGTTTAAAAATGTTTACAAAAGTTTGTCTCTAAATTTTTGCTATCCAGAGTGTTGACAGGGATTGTGTATTTCCCCCAGCTATTCTCATCACCTAGCTTTAATAATTGTACTGAGTAACTGCCACTGCTAAATGCTTAGCTCCTAGTCTGGTTCACAGTTAGAGGGTTGTCAACCTGATCTTACTCCAAATGGCTGTAACTTCCCATTCTAAAATTTGCCTGAGATATAGCCACAGCTCTTGCCTATCTCCTTGTTTAGGATCATAGTCTCCAGGGTTAATGCTTATACCCTAGCCAGGTTCAAAGTTTTAGGGCTGTGTCTTCTGACCCTACTCCGAAGAGCTGCAACTTGCCTTTCAATTTAACTGTCTGAGATATAGCCTATGCTCACTCCCTATCTCCCTATATCCTGGTCAGGATCAAAGAAACAGAGCTGTGTCTACCTGATCCTACTCCTAACTGCTATAACGCCATCCTACACAAGTAGGGTCACTTAGACTGATGTAACTACTAGGCCTAAGGAGGGTGGTGCTGCAAGGGAAATAATATCAGACTGTAATACTTATTTGCACAAAGATATTTCCTTGGAGGCTCAAGTCGGCGGCACGCTGCCCTGGTGCCTAAATCCTAGTAACACAAGGCTAAAAAAAAAAAAAAAGGAAATGCCATTCAGGGGGTCACCTAAGAACGGGAGGTTGGGCCTGTGCAGGCCTAACAAGATGCTCCTCTATGCAGCCATTTATATCTCCATAGTGCTCTGGGTCGACTTGCTTGCTGGTAGACTGGGCCCTGCTACCCAGTTCCCAAATGGACCAGTCATGGACCAGACTAGTCACTATCACAGCCCCCTCCGGCTGTCAACATATCCCAATTACTAGTTGGCAAACTCAGTAGAAGTGGAATATGTTACAAGGCTATCCACCTAATGACCAATAGACCAAGAAAAATTAGGTTCCCACCCCTAACTTACTTTCTCTGTCTTCTGTTCGTAGCACTGCTGTTGTTTGCCTGGGACATACAACCTAAACCAGGCCCAGGTGTCAACAACACTTCTATCTCCTCCTCTCAAGACCTGGCCTGGATGGTACCCAGAGGCCTGAAGGTTGCCCACATGAATATCTGCAGTCTTCAGCCCAAAATTCATGAAGTACAAGTGTGGCTAGCCCTCTATAATCCGGATGTGCTTGCAATCTCTGAGACTTGATTGAAACCCCAGGTCCTCGACCACGAAATTGAGGCCCAGGGTTATCTCAGCTACTGTCAGGACAGAACCCAGAAAAGGGGAGGCGGGGTACTTATCTATGTGAAGGATACCCTGATCTCTTCCCGTCTCTGCCTGCAGGTAAACGTGCATGGTACTGAATCCATCTTTATACGGATCACCCTTGGCAGTACCAAACACCTAAGCATAGGGTGTATATACAGTCCCCCTAAGGACGGGTTCAGATCCCTTGAGACACTCACTAAAAGCCTAACAGTAGAGTGTACATCAGAACTCATGCTCCTTGGAGACTTCAACCTGAACTGGGCCAATGGAGCAAGGTCCTCTTTTAGCGGTCTGCTGCACGAGGCAAACCTTGCCCAGATTATTTCCCTTCCCACCAGACTGAACCATAAAATGGGAAATCACTCAACCATTGACTGGGCATTGGTATCTATCCCGAAAAATGTCCAGTCGTCCGGCACCATGGCTGATGCTCTCAGTGACCACTCGCCCATATTCTGTGTCTGGAAAAACAGGGCTGAAAAGGTCCCACCTAGAATGCTCACCACCAGGGACTACTCAAAGTTTTCTCCGGTTCAATACAATACCCTCCTGGGCAACCTAGATTGGAATCCCCTAAGATGTCTCCCTACCTTGGAGGAGGCAGTTGACTTTTTCAACAGAGCTATCTTGACAGTAGAGGACCTCCTTGCCCCAAATAAGACCTATCGGGTAAAAGGCCACTGTTACAAGTGGATTAGCCCACCCTTAAAGGCCCTTATGAAAAGCCGAAACAAAGCCTGGAAAAAGTTTAAGGGCTCCTCACTCCCGGCAGACTGGGCAATGTATAGAGCACTCAGAAACCAATGTAAACAGGCCATCAAGATAGCTAAAAAGGTGTACCTCAACCACCTCCAGAAAACAAACCTGGGAAATCCTAGGACTTTCTGGTCCAATATCAATGAACTGATAAAGGGGAACAAAAAGACTGCCACAGGCCCTATCAAGGCTAATGGGCAGGTACTGCATGATGAGGCACTAATTGCTGAAACCCTCATTATCTTCTTTACAAACCCGGACAAACATATTGCAGGGTCCGTGGTGCCCAATTACCAGTCTGTTCCTCTGGATCCCCCAATCCTTCAACTCCCACTCTTCCACTTGTGTCTGGCAAAGGTAAATCAGGTCTTGGCTATCCTAAAGACCCTGAAAACAAGAGGCACAGGAGGCCCAGATGGAATTAAAGCTAGAATGCTTAAAGGAGGTGCCGCGGCACTTGTTAGACCGCTCACCTGGCTCATCAACAGGTCCTTACTAGAAGGATATGTCTCAGGGCTGTGGAAGCAGGCTCATGTGGTTCCAATACACAAGGGCAGGCCTGTGGAACCTATTGAGAACTATAGGCCTATCTCACTGCTGTGTACCCTGGCAAAAATACAGGAGAAACTAGTATATACCCAACTTAGGGAATACCTTGAGACACACACGGTGATGTCCCCATCACAACACGGCTTTAGAGCCAAACATGGGACTGATACAGCCTTAACAAAGTTCTCTGCTGATGTACTTAGAGAAATAGACTCTGGATCCAACATAGGGGCGGTTTTTGTAGACCTCTCCAAGGCCTTCGACCTTGTAGATCACAGACTTCTACTCCACAAACTCCTCCACATAGGCCTGGATATCCATACCCTTAAATGGGTGGAAAGCTACCTTTCAGGTTGCTCCCAAAGAGTCAGGTGGCAAGATAAACTTTCCAAACCACAATCCCTAAAGGAGGGTGTCCCACAAGGGTTGATACTAGGGCCCTTAATGTTCTCACTATTTGTTAATGAAATGCACAATCACTGTGGGAACAGCAAGGTAATCCAATATGCGGATGATGCTGTTATTTACAAAGCCTCTGACAACCTGGACGACCTAGGCCCATCCCTCCAAAAGGATATCCGTGTCATGGAGGAATGGCTCGCCATGAACAAAATGGTCCTAAATACCAATAAAACCAAAGCCATGTTGTTTGGCCCTAAAACTCTTGGACTAGACAGATCACAATCACTCCAAATTATGTCCCTGGAGGGCAACAAACTGGAAGTAGTCTCCTCGACAAAGTACCTTGGCCTTACCCTCGACCAAGGTCTCACTTTCAAGCAACACATAGACCAAGTTACCAAAGTAATCCATACCAAACTTGGATTACTGTATCGGCTCAAGGAACAGCTGACCCCCAAAGCTAGGGCTGCAATAGCTTCTAGTGTCCTACTCCCAACGCTAACATATGCTGCCCCGGTCCTTCAGGGTGTCGCTAAACTGGAATATGGTAGACTACGGACACTATACAATAAGGTAGTCCGCTTTGCCTCCTCATCCCACTCAAGAAGCCACCACTGTGAGGCCCTAGTGAGGCTCAATTGGCCATCCTTTGAAGCTCGGCTCAGGTACCCTGTACTCTGGCGAAAAAACTAATCAGCCCAATGCCTCCCCCGAGCCTCGATGGACTCCTTACAGGAAAGAGAAATGTGCATAACCTCAGGTCCTCTGGCCAAATACTACTAGAGGTCCCTAAGGTCAGGACCAAGGCAGGTTGCAAATCCTTCTCACACGCTGCCCCCTCCCTTTGGAACAACCTTCCTTTGGAGGTGCGTGAAACCCCATCGGTACCGTGCTTCCTCACTAGACTCAAGACCTACCTGCTGTCAATGAGTAAATGCCTATGCTATGGTACCTGACTGTACAATAATGACCCTGTGTCAGCTCTCTCTACCATACTTAATCTCTACCCACTGAACAGTTAGCACTTACTCCTCCTCACGTTCATAGAAAATATTCTATGACTCTTAGATGTATGTTACCTAATGAATTCACGGTACTGTCTCATTACTTTGTATGTCTCTGTAGCATGAACAAATGCACAACAGATTAAGTAGTTAGACATTTACAACCCATAGATAAGAAAGCTATGCCTCATGGATTTGAAAGCTGTTGCTTACTGTAAACCCTCAGCCTGTATATTGTACCACTGTCTTCTATTTCATGTACTGTTACTTCCTGGGTCGCCCCTGAAAAAGGGACCTCCGGGGCCCAGTGGGCCTACCCGGTCATCAAAATTCAATAAATAAATAATAAACTAGTTATCTGTGCAGTTAGTTAGGTGTAGAAGGAAACTGTGAATTGTTGTCTGTGCAGTTAGCTAGGTGTAGAAGGAAACTGTGAAATAATGGGAGTGGCTTAGGCAGAAGGAAGCCTGGTGTTTTGGATTTAAAAGCTGCCCTAGACAGCTTGTGGCAGAGAACAGAAGATGAAAGAGGTGCTGTTAGAACTATACTAAGCTACTGGGACTATATTGCCCTCCTTCACTCCCCTCCAACATCCCCCCCAACCCTTGGCCAGTTCTACTTTTATAGACACAGTATTTAACTGACAACAGGAACTTCCTGTTTGGGAGTAGGAAGAGAGTGATCACAGAGGCACAAAAGACTCACTATCCTAGAAGGAAAAGAGTAGCTCTCCATCCCCGCTAGCTGCTGGAGGTCTGACTCTGAGCAAATAAGAAAGAAACTACTGAGGAATATAGGAACTTCCTGTCCCAGAACAGGAAGATCAGGAAATTTAAGGGCACGGAGGCAATAGGAAAGTAGAGAGATAAAAAAACATTATATATAAAAAAAATAATAAACAGATAGAGGAAAGAGCACTTATACAAAACAACAGTTAAGGGGCTACAAATAAGAAATGATGGGAGTGGTGCAGTGCAGTAACTGTGGAGCAGCAGTCTTCCAGGAGACGTTCTGGAGAATGCAGTGTTATCCCATCTGCAGGCACCTCTCTGGGCTGAGGGAGGAGGTTGCTCATCTCCAGGCTGAGTTGGCCAGGATTTGGCTGACATCATCTCCCTCCCAGGGACCACCAGGGTCACCACCACTGCCTCAGAGGTTGCCAAGAAAGAGGAGTGGTTGGACCACAATGAGCTCAGGGAGGGTGAGGGTGGTGGAACAGTGATGCATCCCTTCAGTTGTACCTCACCACAATTCATTTGCCATTCTGTCAGTGTGTGGTTCCCCTATAGAGGCACCCACAGAGGAGACCAAGAAGGATGATGGGAACCTTCACAAAAGAGACCCATAGGAGGGTGGCAAGGGACCACACAGGGGAAGGAAACAAGTCCTGGTGAGGGACTCCATTGTTAGGAGGGTAGAACTTGGGGGGGAGGGGAGGGGAGGTAAGGTGCCTGTCTGGCTTCATGGCTTGGAGGGACAGGGAGCAAATACATTGGAGCAGTTGCACAGGGGAGGGAACTGGATGTCATTGTCTACTTAGGGACAAATGACCTGGCCGGGAAAGGGATTAGAACAGTGGAGGAGGAGTTTGTGGGGTTGGGAAGGGGCCTTACATAAGTGTCACGCATGGTAACCTTCTCAGAGGTGCTGCCTGTCTATGGCATGGGTGTGACTAGGGTGCTCCACAGAATGGAATTCAATCAATGGTTGACAAACTGGTACAGATCTCAGGGTGTTGGCTTCATTTGGGACTGGGGGTCTACTGGAGGGATGGAGGCCAATACTGGCACAATGATCTGCATCTGTGCAGGAGGGAACCAGGATCCTAAGGTATAGGTTTAAATGCTTCATTGGCAAGCATTTAAACTAGCCAAGGGGGGAGGCACTGAAAAGGAGCAGGAAAATCTTCCCCCCCCCAAAAAAAAGTCAGGGTAATTAGTGAGGTAAACACCAAGGTAGAGACATCAATAGGGATAAGGGCGGGTGTAAATGGAGAAAAAGGCAAAGGCAGTAAGGACAGGGATGGGGCAAAAAGGGGGTAGGGCCATCAGAAAATGGAGGGTGATGAGCACCAATGTCCACAGTCTAGGTAACAAGCTCCCTGAACTGGTGGCCTTGATGGAAGAGGGATGCTTGGATATTGTGACAATCACAGAAACATGGTACACAGAGAACCATGGCTGGAATGTCAACATACCAGGGTACACAATCTATAGGAGAGACAGGGAGGGTAGACGAGGAGGAGGAGTTGCTCTTTATGTAAGGGGGGGATCAAAGCAATGGAACAAAACAGTAGACAGAGACGAGGAGGCACTGTGGTCACCCTGGAGACTGGAAATGGCACCACAATCCACACAGGGGTTGTATACAGACCCCCATCTCAGGGGGAGGAAATGGACAAGGAAATGATAGAAGGCATCCTTAGTATGGTAAAGAAAGGGGAGATATTGTTGATGGGGGACCTGAATATGCTAGATGTTAACTGGAACACCTTTGCTGTAGCCACATCCAAGAGCAAGGTCATTCTCGATGCCCTACAGGTGGCATGCCTCAGACAGCTAGAGTTGGAACCCACTTGAGAGGGAGCAATCTTAGACCTGGTACTCTCAAATAGGGATGGAGAGAGGATCTCAGATCTAGAAGTGGATTGTCATCTGGGAACAAGTGACCAACAAACAGTGTGGTTCACAATAAACTCAGCTGCAGAATTTAGCCATACAAAAGTGAGGGTACTGGACTTCAGGAGGGCTGATTTTGTCAAAATGGGACAGTGCCTCAGAAAAGCAGTAGCAAAGAGACAAGAAGGAGGAGTGGAGCAACAATGAGGAAACATCAAAACTGCCATCACAGAGGCAACAAGCCTTTGTGTGAAGCAAATAAACAAATCAAACCAAAATAAAAAAAAAACATTATGGTTCTCAAAAGAGGTGGCAGGGAAGGTTAGGGAGAAAAAGATAGCATTTAGGAAGCATAAGGAAACACAGTAGGAGCTGGACAAAGAACTATACCAGTTAAAGCAGAAGGAGCCGGGGAAGGCAGTCAGAATAGCAAAGGCCAAAACCAAGGAAAAGAAAGCCAACTTGGTTAAGAAGGGGAATAAAACCTTTTATAGGTACGTTAGGGAGTGTAGAAAGACAAAGGAAGGGATAGTGAGGCTGAATAAAGGGGACGGTGGGTGGGCAAAGAGGGACAGTGAATAAGCAGGGATACTGAATGAATACTTCTGCTCAGTATTCACAAAAGAAGAGGGGGGTACCTAATCCAGTAAATAGAAGCACTCTGGATGGGGGGGGGGGTCAATCCCAGTCCTTTCACAGAAGAAAGGGTTCTGAAAGAACTCCTAAAACTGAAGGTGAACAAAGCAATTGGGCCTGATGGGATTCACTTGGGGGTAGTCATATCAGATGACCTAAAGGTGGGCAAGCAATGTGAGAGGGCAGTAAGGAGGGCTGGGGGAATACTAGGATGCATAGGGAGAGGCATCACCAGTAGAAAACAAGAAGTTATTATCCCTCTGTACAGACAGCTGGTGAGACCACATCTGGAGTACTGCGTGCAGTTCTGGAGACCCAATCTCCTCAAAGACATAGACAGGATGGAAGCTGTCCAGAGGAGGGCAACTAAAATGGTGCAGGGTCTGCACCGGAAGACATATGAAGAGAGACTTAAGGAGCTTAATATGTATAGCCTCAAGGAAAGGAGGGAGAGGGGGGACATGATAGAAACTTTCAAGTACCTCAAGGGAGTCAACAAAGTCCAAGGAGGTAGCATCTTTCAAAAAGAGGTGTGCAAGAACAAGGGGCACAATTTGAAGATAGAAGGGGTGGCTCAGAGGCAATTTAAGGAAGTATTTTTTCAAAGAGAGGGTTGTGGATGTATGGAACGGCCTTACAGAGGAGGTTGTGGAGTCAAAAACAGTGGTGGAATTCAAGCATGCATGGGACAGTCATAAGGCAATTCTAGGGGGTGGGGGTAGAAGAAGTAGGCTGCTGGTTAACTAGGATCTGCAGCTTATCCATCAGGTAGGGAAATGGGCAGACTGGGTGGGCTAAGCGGTCCTTATCTGCCGTCAAATTCTATGTTTCTATGTTTCACCCCAGAATTCTAAAAGAATTAAGAAGAGAACTAGTGACACCACTGACTAGCCTTTTTAACAAATCAAGGGAGGATGGTGTGGTACCGGAGGACTGGAGGAGGGTGGATGTGATTCCCCTTCACAAAAGTGGGAGCAAGACATATGCAGGAAACAACAGACGTGTCAGTTTGGTCTCAGTGGTAGGGAAGATGATTGAATCACTTCTGAAGGAAAGAATTGTTGAGTACCTAGAGGCCAGTGGGGCACAGGACCCAAGGCAGCATGGATTCACAGCTGGAAGGTCATGTCAGATGAATCTAATCGATTTCTTTGACTGGGTGACCAAAGTAGTGGACCAGGGAGGGGCTATGGACATGGCCTACCTAGACTTTAGCAAGGCATTTGACACAGTCCCATACAAAAGATTAATAAACAGATTAGCCAGCCTGGGAGTGGGTCCCAGGATGGTAGCTTGGGTAAAACATTGGCTGGATAACAGGACACATAAGGTAATAGTAAATGGAGTCCACTCTGAAGAGAGGGGTTACTAGTGGGGTACCGCAGGGTTCAGTACTGGGTCTGGTCATTTTTAATGTCTTTATAGGTGACATTACAGATGGACTGGAAGGAAAAGTATGCCTCTTTGCAGATGACACAAAGATCTGCAACAGGGTTGATACACAAGAGGGGTGAAAAGGATGAGAAGGAACTTGGCAAGGTTGGAGGAATAGTCAGAAGTATTGCAGCTTGGATTCAATACAAAGAAGTGCAAAGTAATGCACCTGGGAAACAAAAAACCAGGGAAAGAGTACACAGTGGGGTGGGGGACGTAGTAACAACAACAAAAATGGAAAGGGACCTGAGTGTAATAATATCAGATGACCTAAAAGTTAACAAGCAATGTGAGAAGGCAATAAGGATTGTTAGGGGGATACTGGGATGTATAGGGAGAGGCATCACTAGTGGAAAATAGGAAGTTGTCATCCCTCTGCACAGACAGTTTGTGAGACCCTGTCTGGAGTACTGCATCCAGTTCTGGACATCCTATCTCCACAAGGACATAGAAAGGATGGAGACAGTCCAAAGGAGGGCAACTAAAATGGTGCATGGTCTGTAACAGAAGCCATATGAGGAGAGACTAAAGGAGCTTAATATGTATACCCTTGAGGAAAGGAGGGAGAGGGGGGACATAACAGAAATTTTAAGTACCTCAAGGGAATCAACAAAGTCCAAGAGGGCTGCATCTTTCAGAAAAAGAGATGTGCAAGAACAAGGGGACACAATTTGAAAATAGAGGGGGGGATGGCTCAGGGATAATGTGAGGAAGTATTTTTTCATAGAGAGGGTGGCGGACACATGGAATGGCCTTCCTGAGTAGGTTGTGGGGTCAAAAACAGTGGGGGAATTCAAGAATGCATGGGACAGACTTAAGGCAATTCTTGTGGGGGGTAGAAAGGAATACGCTGTTGCTTAACTAGAATCTGCAGCTTATCCAGTAGGTAGGGAAATGTACAGACTAGGTGGGCCAAGCAGTACTTATCTGCTGTCAAAGTCTATGTTTCTATGTAATAAGGGTAAAAGGCAGTGACTGCACTACAAGAACTAATGCCCATTTTCCAGATACTGTCTCCCGCTTTATGAGTTTGTCCTTTGTAATCTCTATTGAACAGAGTACATTCAGATGATAACAAATGAGTCTCCTGAAAGAAGGCTATCTGTATCCTATAATGGGCCAGATGTTTAATAATTTGCTATCTCTTAACTTTTGACCATGATCCTTTTATATTCTAAGTTGCAAATTTAAATCTATTTGTTATCTAATCAAAGAGAAATAAAACTGATCTCAGCCATACCAAGAACAAAAAACAAGAAAAGTGCATACATGAAGCAATCACTGGCTAGTTCCCCTTCCAACCCCTACACTCAACAAAGGAAATTTAACCAAACAGAATAACCAGGAACAATTTACTCTGGTAACCCTCATAGATACCATAATCATTCCTGGTTCTCCGACCACGCTCCCGCAGTCCAGTCCTTGAAGGTTCCAGGAAACACCCTGATGGTTCCTGAAAGGCATAAGATCAGTAAGACTATATAGAGGTTTGCAGCACCCATTACTTTCCAAATTGATTTACT
Source organism: Neoceratodus forsteri (assembly GCA_016271365.2). Classification (NCBI taxonomy): domain Eukaryota; kingdom Metazoa; phylum Chordata; order Ceratodontiformes; family Ceratodontidae; genus Neoceratodus; species Neoceratodus forsteri. The sequence goes on from CM057455.1 coordinate 941,300,193, forward strand.
AAACAAACATATTGAATAGAAGTGTAATGAACAAAATATGTAATACATCCTTAATGTGTAGAACTATCAAAGGCTAAATGGTATCATATCTAATTCTAATAAACCTCCCAGGCTAATACCAAGGACAGTGTGAATTTTAAAGATCTTCTGACCCTGTTAAACTGGTATAGAACTATAAATGAGATATACTGTATAAAGTGGAAAAAATTCAAGAAAAAACAAGAAAGATCACCTCGAATAATAAATCCTAAAACAAAACAAAACATCATGTAGCTAGAAAGAATAAAAAAAAGACTGAATAAACAAGGTTAATAGTGGAATAAATGAGAAGAGAGTTGAGCTACATAGAAAGGTTAGAAAAGAGGAACATGATAATAGAAAAAGGAAGATGTTAGACCTTCAAGAGGAAGCAAACGTAAGGATCGCCAAGTTGCATGGTGACATAAAAAAATGAGCCTAAATATTTCCCATATGCACAACAAAATGAAAATGCACAGTGCAAATGTAAATAATCATGCAACCTCTAAAGCAATAAGAGTGTATGAGAAGCAGCCTGCCTCTCCAAGAGAGTGCCTCTGTGTCCACTGGTGGCTAGATCCAACAAGCCAAGGAGAAGAAAAACAAAAGTCCTTGGTTTTTATTGAAGATGTCCAAAACTCCCACGGCAGAAAAAACTCAAGCCCAACACAGGAAATCCATGAGAGTTAATATGATGTCCAACAAGTCCATATCTATTTGGAAAAATCTTAGTATACTGCACAGTCTGAAACCAAATAGGAAACAAAGTCCATCTGCCCGAGCCAAACCATAGCTCAAAGAAGAAACAGAAGCTGATAGTAGTCCAAAAAAAATTGGTTATGATACTCCACTTGTGTCGCTGACTGCATGATCATTACAAATTGCCAGTGATACCACTTTGCCAATACTTCATTTTAAGAAGATGTGAATCCAGTTCACTTTCCACTGGTGCTAATCAGTGAGCTAGGGTGTGCACCACCGGGAATAGATTGGGAAAATGCCTGGAAAGTTTAGCCTGTGCCTCCACTGCAGACTTAAAGTGGAACTCACCTGCGTGTGTGTGCCCATGAAGGGTGGCTGGGCATCTAATAAAAAAATGAATACCTGCAGCATACAGCTTGCTCTTGATATCCTTGTAAGCTTGTTCCTGGTTCCCAATGCCTGGGCTCAGATTGCTGAAATATATATTCTTGAGTCTTTCCACCATAATTTCTTTTTTTCACGTACCTTAGCAAGGATGTGAATTTTGTCTCTAATGTTAAGGAGGCGAAAAATGAAGATCCTTGGTTTGTCTCCTGGAGAATTTAGGCTTTAAAGAGCGATGTACTCTTTCTATCATGTAGCATGTCCCATATGGAGAGTGGCTGGCCAGCTTTTCCAGGAGTTGCTTAATGTACAAAATTGGGTCAGTTCCCTCCATACGTTCCAGTATGCCAGATATTATTACGTTATTCCTCCGGCTCTGACTCTTGATCTTCTAGGTAATCTTTCAACCAGGATAATTTCCTTCACATTTCTACAAGCTCCAGCTCAATCTTCTGTGATCGATCTTCCAGTGAGGTATTGCGGGTCTCGGTGTCCATGATATGGCAGCGCAGGGATTTGTGAGTAGGTTGGATTGTACAAAAGTCAGTGACCAATTCAAACAATACTTCTTTTATTGTGGCAAGGTCATTGGCAAAACACTCAATGGTGTGTGATTCATTCAGTTCTGGGAACCCTGGAGAGGAGAAATAGCCTTTATGGTGCTTCGAGGGAGGAGAACAGGCCCCAGCTGATCAACTGATAGTGCAGTCTCCATTTCATACAGGTTGGTATCCATCTCTCTAAAACAGTAGTACTGATCAGTAGCCAATGCATCGGACAGCATGTATAAATGAAAGAGAAGTAATTTAGAAAGGGGTTGCTGGTGAAAATATGTCTTTTATTTGTCCATTGCAGGGACCCTAGAAAGATATGCTCTGCCACAATCCTATCATCAAGTGACCCCTGGTGTGTGTAAAATTCTTGTTGTACACATCTATCCATGTACTAGTCTCTGTTTAAAGATACATGAAGAATCTGCTCTCTCCTTAAAGCACCACCAGTTGTGCAGTACAGGCCACTCTGTCACCACTTTTGGTCACTAAGACTGCATTGTGTCAGACTTCTTGCTCTCATGGGCCCCACTTTCTGGTGTGGTGGTCTTCTGTACAGTCTGTATCACCTTAAGAAACAGTGAGAATATACAGTTCTTTACTTGTTTAAATTAACTGGTAAAATGAATATGGTTAGGTTGGCAGGTTTGTCTGTGGCCAGAATAATTTGCTAGTAATGGACCATGAGCTGTTAAGTTGAATCTCATTAGCCGCCTCGGTGGTGCTGAGGGTTGATGTGCTGGATGCCACACTTCGCGCTGTGCTGGTGACCCGGGTTCAGGAACGGACTTGGGTGCTGGGGGTTGGCAGGGGAAGGGTTGAGGACTGAGCTCCCATGTGGAGCTCTCCTCCCGGCTTGTAGGGGATGGGGTGGCCTGGTGAGCCAGTGACCCCTGGTGGAGACCGGAGGTACTGTAGCAAGCCAGGCATGCATGTACTGGTGTGACTGATGCTGGCAGGATTGCCTTGCACCAGAATGTTGGGGCGTCTCCACGCATGACAGGGGAAACCACAGCAAGAAGGAGAAAAACCCCAGAGGGCCGGATAGGCGATGGTATCCCGGTGCCTCAACCACCACAAGCCCAACACTGGGCCTATGTCTCCACCCCTTGATCTCCTCGCGGGTATGGACCAGGGGCCCGTGGGGAGCGCTAATGCCTCTGAGGGGATAGACAGTCACAGTGGGCGGTAAAAGCGGCAGGTGTGTGGATTGCCTGAGAGAGTTCTAATTCTCAGAGAGACAAAAACAGAGTAAAAAAAAAGTTGACTCTCATTTACAACAGGCTTTAAGGATGAAAAATATAAACAGAAAATTTGGCAGCACCCACTCTTCCCAGATGTTCCCTGCCTAATCTGACTCCACACACCCTAACAGGTTTCTGGCATTCCTCCCTTCTCCCTGTTTGTTTCACAATACACCCTAAGTCTGTGATGAACTGCTTCTGCCTCCCAGACTTGCCATATGCTGTAGATCATAGGCATTCTGACAAAGCTTGTAACATCCCTTTTTAGATCTGTTGGCCATCTTTGCTATCATTCTCTTAAATCTTGTCTTCTCCTTCTCTAATGCAGTTTCTGACCTGGAGATTGCACCTTTCTGAATGCAGCTCCATTCTCCAGGTTAAGTGTATTCTGCTAACCTTTCCACCCCTTTTAACTCTGGTTGGGCAGCAGCTCTGACTACAGTCAGAGTCACTCTGCGTCCTTCTCCATCCATCTCTTTCTGTTGTTTAACTCAAAATACTTATGTGTTCTGCCATATCAACAGAATGACTCCCAAAGCATTTTTGTCAAGGAAACCCTGTATTTGGGCAGGTCTTTGTCTTGGCCAGTAGAATAAAAGAACTACAGTGCCACAGTAACAACAGGCAAGGCAGGAATGAATTTTTACCACCTCTGTTGACATAGTGGATAAGGTACAAAAAATAATCAACTTCTTTTAGACAGGAAACTTACTGAGTTTCAAAACAAACACCCAAATGAGTGATTTTTTTTTCATATTTTCCTTTTTCCTCCTTATGCAGGATAGGCAGTTGAATCAGCCCATCCCTTGCCGCCACCACGGCTGTCCCTAGTCTATGACCTCCTTCATCTCCAACACCAGGCTGGCCACTGGCACCAGCTGGAGGGGCTTCATTCAGCCTTCAATACCTAGTTTTCCACTGATTTTATCCCCTTACTTCCCCCGATTCCCGAGTGCAAGGTTGCACAGTGCATGGAGGCGTGCACGAACACCTTGGCCTGAACCAACCCCACTCTTCCCACCAGGCCAAGAGCCTAGACCCCCCCAACACCTGCACCACCATCCCACCTCCACATGGTGGCGGTCAAAGGCTGGGAAAGCTAACTTCCCTGATCGAGTAGAGGAAAGCTGCCTGGCAGCTGCTCAATCCTCACCTAGCCCTCCCTACCGGCCCACCCCAGCAACCCATGCTTGTCACTGAACATGGGTTGACGGTGTGATAGGAGGTAAGATGTCAGCACCTTATCCCTCCCTGCCACCAGGCCAGCTAATGAGTGATTTTTTTGTTCTCTCCAGATAGAAGGTTGTCCTTCTTACCATATCTGATGTTAGCAATCAGGATCTGACCCTTGAACCTCCTGTACTCTCAATTCATCTGACTTGAAGCCAGGTAAGCTTGATTTTGCATGCCAATCTGCCTGGTGGTGTATGAACTTCTTCATAATTATTTTTATAGAGCTAGTGGGCTGCCTAAAATTAATATTAGTTTTTAAAGCAGTTGGCTATTATCTTTTATATCCAGGGTACCTTTTTCTTTTCCCTTGGGTTAATTAGAAGTTGTTGTTTTTTTACCATGCAGTTAATTAGTAGGTGTGATGTGTGGAACAGCACTCTGCCTGGCAGCTGACATATAGTATCTAGGTCTATCCCTTTAATTACATCATCTGCATTGTGATCTCAGTGACTATGGCTTCACAGCTGCTCAGGAAGAGCAACTCAGTAGCTGTCAAGTCAGTCTCCTGTGATGTCAATATCAGTGAGGTCACAGTGCTGATGTAATGGGATGATGAGAATTTGATATGTTAGCTGCTAGTCAGAGTGTTATTCCACACATCCCACATAATGCTATCACATAGAAAACATTCTAATGAGCAAAACAAAAAGAAAAATACTTCAAAAACAAAAAAAGGTTTCAACAAACTATGTTTAAAAAATTTTTACATTTCTCTGTCTGCTATTTTTGGTTTCACTAATACTTTTTTTTTCCATATCATATTTTATCCTCCTCAGTGGAGCAGGCTGACAGGTCATCTGGAAGCCAGAATCCACACATCCGGACCCAGGTCTGGTCAGTGACACACTTTCCTCCACTCAGGCTGCCTCGCAGTGTCCCCCCCCGATGACCTGGATCTAATACCTGGGGGGCACACCTCTCTAGGTCCGGGGGTACAGTGCGCAACTATCAGCAGCCACAACCAACCCACAATTTTCCACGCGATATGAACCCCACTGGAGCTGGACATGCAATGACATCAGTGCACATATGTGCCAATGTCTGCTGTTCTCCAACCCTCTTTAGGAGTCACCCCGTGATGCCCATGACATCCATCAGGCACCACTGCAGAGCAACAGGATCTTTCTTGCCCACTCCAGAGAGAGGAGAGCTGTTGTGGGATGCTCCATCCTCTCCCTCCCCTACCAACCCCCGATGGCCCGAGTCTATTCCCGAACCCAGGTCGCCAGTGCCTCAACCCTCAGTGCCACTGGGCTGGCATTGGTTCCACTAACACTCTTGTGCTTCGCAAGGGGTTGCAGTGCAATAATGTTACAGATGAAGTAAAGTCCTTCTTCCTGCAAGATAGAACAGAGTAAGAGTGAATCTCTGCACTCCAAAATATACTGTACCCAGGGGCCCTAGTACTCTGTGACACTTGGTCCTCATTTCTGTTGCAGGGTTCTTGGCTTCTGTAGCAGCGTTTTCAGATTTCTGCAACATGATATATTCATTTATGTGGCAGAATGCAGTCCTGCCATTGGTTAAAATATATTCAATGGGCTTATGCAACTTACTGCTTGAACAACTGTTGATAAAATATGGCTGTTCACACTCTCTGTTTCATGGGGAACTACCACCCTATCAGGGTACCAAAAGGTAAGGAACCTTGAGGAGGGTTCCACCCATAGAGGTGCCATGGGAAGGCTTCCCTTTGGTTAAAGCTACCTTAGGAAGGAGCCCCGAGGATAGAGGCATGCCTCTGGAGGAAGAGGGGAGGATGATGGGGCAAAAAATGTATTTGTGAGTGAGGCTGGAATGAACTGACTTATATAACTCAGGTTGGGGGCATTTTTGGATGCTCCAGCTCATTGAACTGCAGGCATAGACTTTCAATTCAATGGAATTACACAACTTAGTGTGTAGTTATGCTTGTGCAACTCTTGATAAACTTTGGCCATTCACACTCTCTGTTCCATGGGGAACTACCACCCTGTTGGGGTACCGAAAGGCAAGGAACACTCGAGGAGGTTCCAATCCTAGTGGTGCTGTGGGAAGGATTCCCTTAGGCTAAAGGTACCTTAGAAAGAAGCCTCAAAAAGAAGGTACTGAGGAGCAAGAGTTGACCATGGAGGCTGAGGAACACAGATTGACAGCAATCAATGATGAGTGGAAACAGACATAGACTGAGATGCAAAGTTGATTTTGAAACTGAAGTAAAGGGGCATTACTTCCAAAGGAGAGAGGGAACGACAAAGGAGAGCCACCATCCAACTCCATCCAAAAGCAGAAACCTACCTAGTAAACTGATAGAAATATACTACAATATGGATTGCCTATCTTGTATGACTATTGGCATGGAGGAGGGGAAAAATACCATATGAGGAAGAAACCTATGGGGATCCAAGGCCTAGGTTGCCTTCCCTCCAGGCTTGAAATTCAATTAGTGATGGGCTGGCTACTGCAGTTTAGACACCCAATTTAGGGGAAAAACAATTTTCAGGAAATCTCTTACTCTATCTCTCTAACAGGAATGCTGTGAGGGGGCTGCAAGTGAGCTCTGCAGCAAAGGGAGACTATCGCATAGGAGGACTCCACCCCAAGTCAGGAAGAGGAGAGCAACAACCACTGAAAGGCACTCTCCTGGCCTTGATAAAGAATGCCTAAAGATGAAGCATAACATTTGAGAGATAGGGAAGGGAAGGACGTGGAGACCTGGAGAACCTTAGGCAGTTGTACGGAGACTAGCTTTTGAAGGTGCCGCCAGCTGGGTCTGCACAGCTAAAGGAGACCTCTAGGGCTTAAAGGCCCCACTCTTCAGCAGCTAAAGTCTAAAATTCTACATCAAGAGGTATCACCGATACATCTGCATGGTTAAAGCTCCTCCCAGAATGAGAACATTGCCATTGGGGGGCTGGGGAGAAGATCCCGTTCTTGAGGTTCACATGCTCAAGATGCGGACTTCATGGGTGCAGAGCAAGATGGTCAACCACAGGGCAAGCTCTGAGCCATATTATTGCATAGGTGTGGTTAGCATGCATTCGATGAGGAGTAGTTGGAGGGTGTTGCATATTGGAGACCGCACATAGGACTGCAAAAAAATGTATGAGTAGATGAGACCACCACATAGGTCAAAGTTTGCATACTGATGCTTCCACATAGGTATAAGCAATTAATGTGATGAAGAATTTGATTGGCTTATGCTCAAGACTTTCACATAGGTCCAAGGTAAGAACTGAGCTGTAATTTAGACAAAGGTTGACAAGGTGAACTCCTAGGATAAATGGACTGTGCCTACTTTTGTAACTTCTATGTAGGTATGAGGCGGGGACTGAGTTAAACCCGGCTGTTGAGCTGAGTTAAATAAACAAATCAAACTGTCAAGAAAGCAGGAGTAATTGAAACTGAAAATTAGGGAGCAGGCTGCTGGTGAACAACATAACACAGAAGGATGTGGCTGCCTGGTTATTAACCAGGTGTAAATGATCAGGGATTGCAGTTGAAACTGAGATTGCTGAAGATATGGGAAAAACAGTAAAATGGGGCCTGAATAGTATAAGGCAAAGCAATAGATGGAGGCAGGATGCAGGTAAAACTAGAAAGGCCAAAAAGAAACAAATTGAGAAACCACAGGGAATAGGGAAAACAGAGTACAGCAAGAAAAGGATATAGAGAGAAGCACAACTGCAGCCAGAAGGCAGGAAGAAAAATACTGACCTAAGAGCTAGAGAGATTTAAACAAGCAGAAATGCAGCATGAATGAAGCAGAAATCCAGCACAAACCAAACGGAAGCCCAAATAACAGGAAAATGGGAGAGAAATGTTGGATACAAAGGGGGGAGCCCTGGAGAGCCTCCAGCTACAAAGAAAAAGTGTTTCTGAGTGAAACTAGAATGAATTGACATAGAGCTCATGTAGGGGGCATGGCTGGTTGCTCTAGCCCATTGAACTGCAGGCATAGCCTTTCCAATCTGATGTGATGACATTGATGTGTCACATTCCAAGTATAGGTGAGGGGCTTCAGCATAAATGAGATGAGAAAGGGAGCTAGGAGCTACAGAAAAACTGTATTTGAATAAAAATTCACCAAGAACAATGAATTCTGTGGCATTACATATATTCTGTGGCACGATACAAATTCTGCAGAAAATTCTGCAGGCTTGGAATCACATAATTCCTTGGGCCTTGACTGTAACTAACATAATTCATCATAACATATATTTGGGATAACTTTGTAGTGCCAAAAATAGCAGACAGAAAGTTGTTCATTTTTAGGGCTGCAGTGGGTGGAGCCCTGCAGACCTCTTGTTATCAAACAAGCATTTGTCAATGGCAAATGTTGATTGCATTGATCCGTTGAGCTCGCTTACTGCCCCCTGTCACTCACTCATTTGTTTCTCCCGGTGCTGCAGGCTGCTGTTTTGTACTGGGCTCCTGCCTGCATTGGCACCCTTTTCTGTCCACAAAGAAATCTGCAGCTGTCCCGACAGAGATCCTTTGAGGTGGCTCACTCCCCCTCTCTCACTCGCTCATTCTGTTTCTCCTGGTGCTGCAGGCTGCCCTTTTGTACTAGGCTCCTGCCTCTGTTGGTGGCTTTTTCTGCCCACAAAGAAATCTGCAGTAGTCCCGACACAGGTCTTTTGAGCTTGCTCACTCCCCCTCTCTCACTCGCTCATTCCACTTCTGCCAGTGCTGCAGGCTGGCCTTTTGTACTGGGCTCCTGCCAGCATTTCTGCCTTTTTCTGCCCACAAAGAAATCTGCAGCAGTTCTGACAGCTCCATTGAGCTCACTCACTCCCCCTCTCTCACTCACTCATTCCATTTCTGCCGGTGCTACAGGCTGGCCTTTTGTACTGGGTACCTGCCTGCGTTGCCGCCTTTTTCTGCCCACAAAGAAATCCGCAGCAGTTATGATAGACCTCTGTTGAGGTCCCTCACTCCCCCGTCTCACTCAATCATTCTGATTCTTCTGGTGCTGCAGGCTGCCCTTTTGTACTGGGCTCCTGCCTCTGTTGGCACCTTTTTATGCCCACAAAGAAATCTGCAGCAGTTCCGACAGAGCTCGGCTGAGCTCGCTCACTCCCTCTCTCACTCACTCATTCTGTTTCTTCCACCGCTGCCGGCTGGCCTTTTGTACTGGGCTTCTACCTGTGTTTTCACCTTCTTCTGCCACAAAGAAATCTGCAGCAGTCACGATAGAGCTCTGTTGAGCTCGCTCACTCCCCTTCTCTCACTCGGTCATTCTGTTTCTCCCACTGCTGCAGTCTGCCCTTTTGTACTGGGCCCCTGCATGCATTGCTGCCTTTTTCTGCCCACAAAGAAATCTGCAGCAGTCCCAACATAGCTCTGTTGACCTTGTTCACTCCATCTCTCTCACTCACTGATTCTGTTTCTGCCAGCACTGCAAGCTGGCCTTTTGTACTGGGTTCTTGCCTGCATTGCCGCCTTTTCCTGCCCACAAAGAAATCCACAGCAGTCATGATAGAGCTCCGTTAAGCTCACTCACTCTACCTCTCTTACTCGCTTGCTGAGTTTCTCCCAGCGCTGCAGGATGCCTTTTTGTACTGGGCTCCTGCCTGTGTTGGGTCCTTTTTCTTCCAACAAAGAAATCTACAGCTGTTCCAACAGAGCTCTGTTGAAGTTGCTCACTCCACCTGTCTCACGTGCTCATTCTGTTTCTCCTGGCACTGCAGGCTGCTGTTTTGTACTGGGCTTCTGCCTCTGTTGGCACCTTTTTCTGCCCACAAAGAAATCTGCAGCAGTCCTGACAGAGCTCCATTGAAATCACTCACTCCCCCTCTCTCACTCACTCATTCCATTTCTACCAGTGCTGCAGGCTGCCCTTTTGTATGGGGCTCCTGCCTGCATTGCTGCCCTTTTCTGCCCATGAAGAAATCCGCAGCAGTCACGATAGAGCTCCGTTGAGCTCACTCACTCCCCCTCTTTCAGTTGCTCATTCTGTTTCTCCCACCACTGCAGGCTGCCCTTTTGTACTGGGCCCCTGCATGCATTGCTGCCTTTTTCTGCCCACAAAGAAATCTGCAGCAGTCCCAACAGACCTCCGTTGAGCTCAGTCACTCCCACTCCCTCACTCACTTGTTCTGTGTCTCCCGGCACGTTGCTGCCTGCCCTTTTGTACTGGGCTGCTGCCTGCATTGGTGCTTTTTCCTGCCCACAAAGAAATCTGTAGCAGTCCTGATAGAGCTCAGTTGACCTCGGTCGCTCCCCCCCCCCACTCGCTCGATCCTAATCTGTCCCAAACACTGATTTCCGACAGCAACTGCAGTATTCTGCACCAGAAGCATGAAAACACATTTCGGCCAGGATATGAAAAATAACAGCTGTACTGTTCATAAGGGGGTATGGAAAAATGCCAGTGTTGAAAATGTGGCTTGAAAATATTACTAATTTGTGAAGTTACAAGTGTGAGTGGAAATTGTACAATGCACGCTCATAACACAGTCATTTTATGGAGTTTCATCACAAAATTTTCATCATAGGCATTTTAGGACCTCTGCTCATGAACAGTGTCAGTGTGATTTTCTTAATGTGTCCTGAACTCTGATTTCTCACAGCAACCGTGCAATTCTGCAACAGAAGAGCGAAATCACATTTCAGCAAGGACGTGAAAAATGATAGCTGCACTGTTCATCAGAAGGTGTGGAAAAATGGCAATGTTGAAAATCTAGAGTGAAAACATTGCAAAGTTGCAAAGGTATGAGTGTGCATGGAAACTGTGCAATGCACGCTCATAGCACACTCATTTTATGGACTTTTGTTACTAAATTTTCAACATAGGTATTTTAGGACCTCTGCTAATGAACAGTGTCACTGTCATTTTCATAATGTGCCCCAAACATGGATTTCCCACAGTGACCGTGCTATTCTGAGCCAGAACTGCGAAAGCACATTTCAGCCAGGATGTGAAAAATGACAGCTGTACTGTTCATAAGGAGGTGCAGAACAATGGGAATGTTGAAACTCTAGAGTGAAAATATTATAAATTTGCGAACTTGCGAGTGAGCATGCAAACTGAGCAATGCACCCTCATAAAACATCATTTTTGGGAATTTTTCCACCAAATTTGCAACATTGGCTTTTTGAGAGCCCACCTAATGAACAGCCGCACTGTTGTTTCATTAATCGGTCCTGAAAGGTGATTCCATGCAGTGACTGCAAAATCACCTTTCTGCACTGATTAACGCCATGAAAGTGCAAGAATTCATGAGGAGGGGTCCCATAAACCCTATGTTGAAACTTTGGTGTCAACATTTCAAAAAATGCCTGAGATATGCATTAAATTTGAAAAAAAACTATTTATTCCATTATACAGCTTACCGGCATTTTCTTATTTCGTAGTCGGCTTTGAAGAGTGCAGATGTGTTCCCGGTCCACTGAAGATCATTGCGCCAGACTCCGGAGGTAAGTATCGGGTGAGGGGGCTTGTGTGGAGGCAGGGTGTTCAGTGGGTGGGTGCAGGTCATGGGCGGGGCCAGGGAGATGGTGAGGGAATATTTTTTTTTGACAGAGTAAAAAAAAACATTGCAGGACCGTTTTTTTTTAACAGGGGCATGTGGCATGCTATGGTGGACTTCCAGCATGCCAACGGACCCTTTTGGGGGCAGCTGTAGCCAATGGGGATTAGGCACCACCATCAGTACACAACAAAGGGGATTACATTATGCTGATGGGGATTGAGCACCCTGTCGGCACACAATAAAAGTGGGGGTGACATTATGCTGACGAGGGATTGGGCACCCCCATTGGCACACAACAAAAGCAGGGTAAAGAGTATAATGCCAATGGGGTGTGGGGTCCCCCATTGGCAACATTACTTGGGCACTTAAACCGATGGGAATTGGGGCCCCTGTCGGCAAACAAACATGGTGGGGGGGCACATGCTGCCGAGGTGGATTGGGCACCCTCTCAGTGGGAGGGTGCTTAACATTGTTTGTGAACACAGCAGCAAGCCACTGCCATGTTCACAAAAAGTATCACTGTTACAAGGTTCATCCCGGCAATGATGGGTCACTCCCTCATTGCAGCGGAATGGCTTACGCTGCAATGACGAGACGGCCCCTGGTTGCAGCAGCTGAGACCTTACAAGGTTGTGGCACACTGGCTGAACTAGTGTCAGCAGCAGCATGCCAGAGCATTGGGGAAAGTGGGTCAAGCCTTTAAAGGCTGTGGGGGCATAGGCCACAACAGTGCCATGCCTCCACAACCTGCTTCTGGCAACCTGCCGCAATATGTTTCTTGCACATGCATGCAATCAACACAAAAAGGACTCAGCATTCCTTCCGACTGAACAACATGTTAGACATGCACCACAGTCACCTCTGCATCTGTGGAGCACTCTACATGTTGTCTCTATTATTAGTGGCACTGCACGATTTTTTATTTAAAGAGACTTACCAAGATTTTAAGCTGCAGAATCCAATTGTCAAACTGTGTCCAGGCTGTGTTCCTCCAATAAATCAGAATGATTTTTTTTTAGTTTTTGGTTTGAAGTTTAAGTTTTGTCAATGTTTTTTAGTCAGTGCTACCCTGGTAGTGTTTTTTTTTTCCCCTCAGCGATTCGCACATGCCCAGTATGATTCATGCATCATTTGACATCATGGCGGGGAGACTCCCTTCACCTAGCTCTGTGTTTGAGCCTATGGCTATTCATTTACCTTTTAAAATTGTTCAGTTTTAAGGTATTGTTGTTTACGCTGATACCATGAATGAGACTAGTCCATTTGTTTGATTTTTGCCTCAGTGAAAATAATTTCTTTTCTCCGTGCTGTTTCTTTGTGCTTCGGTGGAGTGATTGACTTCACTGCAGCTCCTAGTTGCCAAAACATATTTACAGTTGTCCCAGTGCTCTTCTGCTCTGTTCCTGTTCTAATGTTTGCTATGCCCAACTGTGACTTTGGCAGTTTGCCTTTTTCCTTGATGTCCTTATCACCAATACCCAGCTTCAGGCTCTGCATTGCAATACAGTATCTTTAAAGATCAATAGGACATGAATTGTTATTATTCAGTCCTGTTTTGGATTCATTTAAAAAGTACTGATATGACATAAATAAAAATCCTGCAGCAGCACTCTCCTCACTGATGCAGTCAGTTCTGTGCCACGCATAACATCATTTTAGACTTAACAGTTCACAGTTCTCAATACAGTCAGCTCTAAGTTAATAAACTACAGTTAACATCAGCATAATAATACACTGTAGCCTGAATCCTGTAGTGCAGATTGTATAAATAATGACTGTAAGCTGCTTTATTTTCATTAAAAAAGATCAGGACACGGCCAGACTGTTGAACCAGCCAGTCAGTCATGGAGAGCAGCATTGTATTTAGCAGCAAGCACATGCACGAGCACTGCTATCTAGCTGCAAGATACTGAGAAGTGACACCTGGCAGTCAGTACAAGATACTAAATGACTGGCTGGTTTGTGGTTCAACAAAGTCCCACTTCAGCGCTTCATGGTCTGTCATGTGTTGTGTCTCTGCCTCGTACTTATTAGATGAAAGACTGTGTTTGTGTCTGTGACAGAAATTGTTGGTAGCAAATTGGCCCTAATTTAAAAACCAATCACTAACACCAACAGACATGGTAAGTTGTTGGGAATACTGTCATAAACTGCATTTTGGCACTATATACTGTATATAATATGTGGTGTGACTTTGTGGTAGAGTTGGTCACCACTTGGCACCCATTGGAACATGGTTGCAACCTTGTCTGACTGTTCTCAAAAGATTGATCATCTCACTCTCAGGAGAAGGCTATGTACCACCAGGCTATCCTTCAGAATGGTCCCCCATCTCTAACCAGTCTAGGGCAAAGAGGGTATGAAGTGACTGGTGACAAGCGTTGATGTGGCAGTTGTCCCCTACCAATTTTCCAATAGCAGTTGCTTGTCATGAAAGTTAACAATGCAAATGTTTACTGGACACTATTCATATAGGCACAAGCAGCTGAGCTGTGTATTATAATCAAGCAATTGACCTTCACATTTCAAAGTAAAACCCATGGTCACGGGAATGAACGGGAACAAAACTTAAAGAAGGTGACTTTTTTGTCACAGAGATCTGTGTGGAAAAAAAAGCTGCCTTCTTTAGGTTTTGTTCCCATCTGTTCCCATGACTGTGGGTTTACTTTCAAGGGTATCTAGTGAATATAGCATCACAACTGAGCACCTACAATAACGGCGACTCAGTTACAACACCTGTATTCAGGGCTACCTGGCAAAGTAGCACTGGGATACTGAGGTGGGTGAGGTGGGGGGACAGGAAGCTACATGTGTACGTGTGTGCACATGTACGGGGGGAGGAAGGGGAGGGAATGTATGTGGGAGGGGGAGTGGTGGGTAGCTGCTGAGCTGGTCCACTAGCGTGGTGTGGAGGGTCATCGGTTGGGAGGTGCATGGTGCAGGGTTCGGGTCTGGTGGGATGTGGTGGGCACAGCCTCCTGCATTAAAATAAAGAGCCATAAATCTTGGGCACCCTATTGCCAGTCGACATGAGTGTGCATTGCCGAAATGAATTTTCGACAATATACATTCGCCATAAAGGCGATCGCTATTCTGTGATCGCCGTTATCACATAGAACCACTTTGAAGTATGAAGGTCAATCACTTGATTAGAATGAACAACTCGGTTTGTTTCTGTGTGAAATTGAATAATGTCCAGTAAACTGTTTCATACCTGACATTCTTGACAAGCAACTGCTATTGGCAATTGAAGATCGCTCCACCACCCAACAGAAAAGGACTTCACATCTACATCCCCATGGGTCCACACCCACAGCAAGCTAGATTGTTTTCTGATGAGCACAACATTTTCAAACCAAAAAATAGACAGCTCAGTCCAACCCATATTCCTTTTAGGCCAGGATCCTGTTACAGTCAGTGTGTTACTACAACAAACCCTAGCCAAATCATTGAGATGGAAGATAAATCTCCTTCTGTGATGCTCCAAATTCACCAAATGAATAAGGGAGGAGATACAATTCTTTTTTCAAATAAATAAAATCTCTGATACATCCCATACCATGAGATTGGTGGCTTTCAAGGTGTTATACGGGCATGGGCACCTCTTTTACCTGTAAGAGAATAAGGAAAGAACATGAGAGGTGACCAAACTAACAGCCCAGCTGAAACAGGCAGAGAGAACAATTTTACCAAAACTTAAAAAAAAAGCAGCATATAGATGGAGAGGCTTGGGGAGCTGACCAAGTTAAAACACTAGCTCAACACATTCCACCAACGACAGGCAGAAAGGGCCCTTTTGTTTTATAACAAAACTATTAGGAAAATGGGGACAAAGCTAGTAAACCAGGCTCAATCACTAATTCTGCACGTAACACCATGGACCCTGGAAAACTTCATTAAACTTTTCAAGACTGCTACAAGAGACTTTATACTGTACCTTGGCAGGAAAGTTGTGCCAGGGAGACTTGGAGTCTTTTTTTACATTCTCTCCAAAGACCCAGAGCACATAGCTACTGTCCTAGAAGCAAATCCACCCCCTGACAAAGACCAGGATAGGGTTGAAGCATCGGGGCTAGGACTCTTGTCAGCTACTCCAGAGCTGCTGCCGCAAGAGAAGATTTTAACTGTACCTTTTGCCTACCAGAGTTTATTTGGAATGCAGTATCTTTCTTCTGTGTTTGCAAGTTGGGCTGGTCACCCTTTATTAGCACCCCTCCCATCCAGCTTCTCCAGTGTGTGACTGGTTTCTGTATTCTTGCATCTTAGAAGCAGATCTGTTGCAGAGGAAAATTAACACTGAAATTAAACAGTTGGCCACATGCAAAGCGGCAGGCCCAGGTGGGTTTATTGCAGATTTTATCAAGCCATTGAAGCCCATTTGTATCCTCACCTTCTGGGAGTGTATAAGGAATCTCTAAGAAATGGCATCCTTTATCACCCCCCCCATCCCACACACTACAAGAGGCACTGATTATACAGTAGTATTCCCCAAACCGGGAAAGGATAAAGTCTCTTGTGTCAGAGACCAATTTCACTTATTATTTTTTGAAGTTAATATCTTTAACGATGTTTCCAAAAAGTAAGATACATACAGTAATAGGATGTACAGAGCCATAATACATGTATACATACATGTATAATACATGTATACATACATAACGCAACTGGTAATAAGGAGTGTGTCCAATATTGGTCCCAAAAGAAAGAAAAAGTATAGGACCCTATATTGTTGTTGTATGTAATACCACTTTTGTTATAATGAAGGAAACGGAAAACATACCACAATGCAACATTGCTATTCCATCCAGCGTTCTGTATCAAAATTCACTAAGAAAGGAAGAGAGAGAGAGAGAGAGAGAGAGAGAGAGAGAGAAAGAAAGAAAGAAAGAAAGAAAGAAAGAAAGAAAGAACAGTAGAGAAAAAGGAAGGAAAAAATTAAAAAAACAAACTATAGGAAAAAAGCAATTACATTTCAGTCTCAAATAAAGATGATAGCACTGAACATATAACACAGGCTCTGCAATGGGTATTGGCAATAAAAAAGTCTCTGGATTCTCTTAGCTTGCCTCCTTTCTTATTGTACAGAGCTCCTAACCATTGTTGCAACCAAGAAGGCATAGTGAACTTGCCATCCATCTGATGTGCATATTTTTGTTTTTGGTAAAATAGCCTAGGCTCGCATGTAGTAACCTGGATGTGAGTGTTCAAACCAGCTAAATGGAAGGTCATCGAGTGTCTGCCTCACTTGTGGCAACTGCTAGTGCTCTCCAGACATTCTGAAGTGAATGTTAAAAAACAACAGTGAACTGTTTGTCTGTGTTTTGACATTCTACTTTTACAAACTGAGGCATCACCGTTCCCTATCAATCTACCAAAGGCAGCTGCTTGTCTTGAATATGTCATGAATGAAAACATTTACCAGCCAACATTCACACAGGCACATGTCAAGTTGTTTATTATAAGCAAGCAACCGACCTTCATGCTTCAAAAGTTCAAAGTAAAACCCACGGTCATGGGAACAAATGGGAACAAAACCTAAAGAAGGCATCTTTTTTTCACACAGATCTGGATGAAAAAAATTCCTTCATTAGGTTTTGTTCCCATTTTTTCCCATGACCATTGGTTTTGCTCTAAAGCTTGAAGATCGGTAGCTTGCTTATACAGTAATAAAAACTCAACGTGTGCCTGTGTGAATGCTGGCTAGTACATTTTTTCATTCATGACATATCTGAGACAAGCAGCTGCTATTGGTAAATTGATAGGGGACAACTGGCAAATTCTGCAGTGAAATCAATGCTCATCACCAGTCACTTCATGTCCCCTTGCCCTAGATTGGTTTACACATGAGGGACTATTCTGAAGGACAGAATGGTACATATTCATAACTCTTCACCCGAGAGTGAGATCTGATGGGAAGACATGATACAATCACCTCTCATCGGGTGCCTGACACACTTGTGGCAACTGCAAATGCTGTATAGACATTCTGAATAAAGATTAAAAATCACAACAGTGAACACTAGTCCGTGTGTTGACATTCTGCATTTACAAATTGCAGACTCATCATGAACATGTTTATCTTGCCTAATGCACATGAGGGGCATTTTGTACGAGTACAAAAAAAACACTCATCAGTTCAAGGGTCCATTATGTGAACTCATCGATATCATCAGTAAAGGTGATGAGAATACTGCCCTAGCAGTGCACATGGCAAAACACAGAAACAGTGACAACAAACACCAACTTAAATTGGATGATATGGATGAGGTTAAATGGGAAAAACATGGGGGGAGGGTCTGGACCTGCTGGTACTCATTAAAAGGGGAATATTTTTGGTTCTGTACCCTGTGAGTTTTATTTCACATTTCAAAAGGTGATTTCACAATCCCTGGGTGTAATCACCTTTTGGTCGGGAGTTGAAAATTGTCTCTGCCTTTGTTCATTGAATGGGGTCATAAGAAGGTTATGTTGCAAATTTGGTGCACAAATATTAAAAAAAACAGCATGGTTGTGAGCCTACATTGAATTTTGTGAATGCGGGCTCATAACTTTGATAATTTTCATTATTTTAACTCAGATTTATAACACAGCCATATCTTTACAGCACCTCATTAATGTGATATCTGTCTTTTTTCAATTCCTGGCCAAAATTTTTTTTTTTTTTTTCACATATCGATGTTGGGTCCCTGTGTGAAATCACCTTTCCAGCAGGAGTAGAAAATTTTCTCTGCCCTTGTTCATGAGGTGGGGTCACAAGAAGGCTGTATTTAAAATTTGGCATAAAAATATAAATAAAAACAACAAAGTTATGAGCCTACATTGAATTTTGCAAATGCAGGCTCATAACTTTGGTATTTTTCAACATTTGTCTTCCAAATTCAAAACACGGCCATTTCTTTATAGCACTTCATGAATGTGATAGCTGTCATAGTTCCAAATCTGTCCAAAATGTTGTTTTTTTATGTCACAAAAGATGAGTTTACAGTCCCTGCACAAAATCACTTTTCGGACAGGAGTTGAACATTTTCTCTGTCATTGTTCATGCAGTGGGGTCATAAAAAGAATATATTATAAATTTGGTGTAAAAATAGTTTACAAAAAAAAAGTTATAAGGCTATGTTGACTTTTGCAAATGCAAGCTAATAACTTTGGTAATATCCAATTCTGTTCCCCAAATTTTCAGCATAGCTATTTCTGTACAGCACCTCATGAATGTGGTAGCTGTCATTTTTCAGCTCCTGCCCCCAAAATGTTTTTACATCCCAAAAGGTGATTTCCCAGTCCCTGTGCGAAATCACCTTTAGGCCAAGAGATGAAAATTTTTTCTGCCCTTCTTCATGACGCAGGGCTATAACAAGGCTATGTTGACAATATGGTGTAAAAATATTAAAACAACAACTTTATGAGTCAGCGTTGCATTTTGTATATGCAGGCTCATAACTTTTGTAATTTTCAATCTTTTTACCCCAAATTCATCGCCTGAAGCCCTATTGGCTCTGGCCAGATTTTGTTTTAAAAGTTGTCAGTCTTCCCGTTCACTGAAGCTGAAACCTTGGGGGTGATTCAGGCCTTACCTCTGGATAAGTCCCGTGGGCAGGATGGGTTTTCATCTAATTTTTATAAAGTGTTTGCCAATAAACTGGTGCCATGGCTGCATCAACTGTTCTGCCTTATACTTTTCTCAGGCCCTCTAGATAACAGACTCTTTGAAGCCCTGATAGTTGTGCTTCATAAACCTGGTAATGAAGCGGGTAAGGTCACAAGTTACAGATTGATATCCCTTCTGAATTATGACATCAAGCTAATAGCTAAGCTTCTGGCTGAGAGACTCGGTAATATATTGCTGTCCTTAATAGAGCCCTGACCAGGTTGGTTTTATGACAGCTCACCCTTCCTCTGATCATTTACGAAAGTTGGCGCCACATTTTCTCTGCATCCAGGGATGCTGAACACCTGGTTGTCCTTGTGTCTCTGGATGCAGAGAAAGCTTTTGATTGGGTGGACTGGCAATTCTTGTTCCGGTCATTGCATCATTTTGTTTCCCCCCCCCCCGCACTTTGTACAATGGATCTGTGCTTTGTATTCCACCCCTAATGCCCGAATATATTGTAACAGAGTTTTCTCCTCTGCATTTCCTTTATATTCGGGTACTAGGCAGGGATGTCCAGGGCATTTGAGTGGGGACCTAGGAGATGAAACTGCCAGCGTATGCTGACGACATTCTGTTGCATCTCTTTCACCCCTCAGATCTCCATCCTGGCTGCCTTGGAGACAATACTGGAATATAGTCTATTCTCCAACTATTAGAATAATCTGGACAAAACCTTCATCTTCCCATTAAATTCCAGGACACTTAAAAGTGACACTCTGTATTTGGGGTCTATCATTGTCCCCTAACAGTTTCAAATATTTAGGCATTAAATGGCCAGAAGTGATCTCCAGTTATGGAAGCTTAATCTTGTAACACTGCTACAGGTAGTATAACAGGATTTATCCTGTTGGAATGTATTACCCTTGTCCCTCTGGGGCCGTATCAGTCTAGTGAAAATGAATATTCTTCATTGCCTCTTTTATCTCCTCAATATGTTGAACCTAGTATTACCCCTTTCCTGGTTCAGGAAGATCCATGCTATTATCTCTGATTTCATTTGGTTGGGTAAACCTCCAAGAGGACAGAATGAAACACAATGAACACCCTTAGAAAATATCATGCAGGCAAGTGTGAGGGCAGATGGGCTCATGATCATCAAACTAGGCTAGACAGAGGACTGGATGTTTATGTGTGACAGTGTGTAGCACAGTTCTCTCCAATTCTGGCCAGCTTCATTTTTTCCATATGATAAAGATGACACAAGCTGACATCATCTGTTTTGTTTCAGTTCTGCCTGCATATGGCTTTCTATCTCTTGATCAGCACAAACTTATCTTTTACGTGTGCTTGCAATGAAAAAAAAACACCCTCCCATTGCCAACTATTCCCCCACCTTCCAGTCATTTCCTGGTGCCCTGTCCGCAATGCAAAAAAGTGTCCCCCCACTGCCAAGTATCCCCCACACCTCCAGATCCCACCCCATACCCCATTCATAAACATAAACGTATCCTAACACTACCAAATATCGCTCCCACCTCCTGATCCTTCACTGTGCTATTTTTCTAGCACTGGCATTTGTTTTATCAAATAGTGTCTTGTTAGTATAATTCAGCACCTGCTTATTTCCCTTTCCTCCTCCACTCCTCCCAGTCATCACTATCAGGTTTAGTGAGATAATAACATTGCCTTTCTACCCTGGACAGATTTCTTATTCTTTTTTTTTGTAGATATAACACAGATAACTGCATTCAGCTTTTTGACTTTACCACCTTCCTCTGACCACTAGCACTCTTTTTCAGTAGGCACAGCATCAACTATTTTGTATTTTTTTGATTGCTAAACACACTCTTTCATCACTATTTCTGTCACATACAGGTACAGAGTTCCTGTCATGTAGTTTTCAGTTTCATTTTTTTAAACCTGCCTATAAAGAGGGAGAAATGGGGGGGGTGGAGATGTGGCAAGTTCGGAAGCGGGGAGCTTACAATTTTTGTTACACAGAGCATCTTGACACCGACTGTGTGGAAAACAGTCATTTTTTATGACTTTACAGATCTTGCAAGTGCTGGCATGTCCCGTAGGTGTTCAGAAGTCACAGGCACTGTATCAGTTGAATTATAATGGTGCATCACCTGCTGCTTTCTCTCAAAACAATTTGGTACTGTCACTAGCATTTGTCAGCCTAATTTGTGACCAGTTACCTGCCCCCCCAGTTGTCATTATCACATTTAGTGATACAATAATACTGCCCTATTATAGGAGGGCTAAAGCCCGAGGTTCAATGTGGGGGAATAGCTCCTCCCACATCCCAAATAAAGGCCAGCCTCCCTCAGCAGTTCCCCACTTAGCATGTTGTGAAATTTTCCCTTTTTGCTTGTGCTGGACTCCTGCATGGCTCGTGGGCTGAGCCTCCTTCCCTTCCTGCCTGCCTCCTCTGCCATTTCATCTCCCTCTGCACCTCCCGTGCTCATTCATTTTGCTTTCCTCCTGTTCTTGTTTTATTCCCCCTTCCTCCCATGCTCCTTCCCCTTTTGTTTTCAGTTCTTCCACCCCATTCTTAATCCTTGCCCTGCTATGCTTTTCTTTTTTTTTTTCAATTTAAAGTTTATTGATACATTTTCCAGAATAAAAGGCAGTTTAAGTGACAGTAACATTGACATTTCGATACAATGTAAAGGAATAACTGCCTGACCCACCCTTCCCTCCCCTTACTGCAGTAACCCAACCTAATACCTGTCAAATGCCAAGCACCTTACTTAAGGTCTTACATGACAATATAGTCTAAGATACACTTAGACTTGAACCAGAGAAATTAGAGAGTGAAGGGGACCCCAGATTTTGGCATATGCTGCCATTCTATTGTGGAGACTGGCAATTGCTTTTTCTGTGCGCAGATTAAACAGAATTTCTTTTACCCACTCCTGGACAGATGGAGAGGACTTATCTTTCCAGTGACGTAGAATAAGCTTCTTAGCCGATAAGGCAATCATGGAAATGTGAAACTTTCGTACCTTTACTCTAATAGATGATAAATCCCCTAAGAGACAGATCTCAGGAGTGAAATATTCCTGAAGGCCCAGCAGAGGGTCCAGGAAAGTTTTAACTGAATCCCACAAGGGGGAGATTTTAGGACAGGACCAAAACATATGGAGAAGTGTTCCTTCTTCCTGCAAACATTTATTGCATATATTGGAATTCAGGTAGCCCCACTTCTGTAATTTAACTGGGGTGTAGTACAAGTTATGTAAAATATGATATTGTATGAGACGCAGTCTGTCTTGAGAAATAAGTTTATGACATGATCTCCACAGAGATTGCCAATCCAAATAATGTTGAGGGAAAAAATTATTCCAGAATCTTGTAGGCCCAAAGAGACCCCCATATTTTTTGTGAAAAACCTGATATAGCTTAGAGATTACACCTGGAGATCCAGAAAGTGGGGAAACCTCAGGTATCAGAGAAGAGATAATCTGGGAGGGAGGAGTATTACTGAAATTGATTACAAGCAAATGCTTTAATTGTATAACTTTGAAATGAGAGGAAGCCAGAATGAGAAATTTCTTAATAATATCTGCCACTGATAACCAATGCCCCCTCCATCCGTAAGAGAAAAAAGCTTCCCATCCCCCATTTGGAACTACCATTGACGGGAAATCTGATTCTTGTTAATAGTGAAAGATGGGGAGTTCCAAATAGACTGGGCCAGGTCCCGATGAGGGGAATGTTGTAAAAATGAACACATTTGAGAATAAATCTTTAAAGAGGTCATTATTATGGGGCACTCTTCGGTCATACGTGCCTGGGGAAACTTAAGGAAAAATAGTGTAAGAGGGTCCAAATTCTTGGACTTAATTGCATCTGGTTCTATTCTAAGCCAAACCGGTTGCTCTTTTTCTGGCCCATCTCAGACATTTTGCTAAGTGACTAGCCCAGTGATATAGGGCCAGATGGGGAATTCATAAACCCCCCTCCAATTTTGGGGCTGCCAGTTTATGATAAGCCAACCAAGGATATCTGTCGGCCCAGATAAATCTGGTGAATACACCATGCGTCTTTTTAAACCAGAGTAAAGGAATAAAAGTGTTAAGAAGAGATAATGGATAAAAATTCTAGGAAATATGTTCATCTTAATTATGTTGATCCGGCCCCATAATGAAATAGGAAGTTTGGACCACCTCTCGGGGTCATGAGCTATCAACTGCGAGAGAGAATCCAGGTTTTTCTAAAACCATGTTAGAGAGTTACGAGAAAGCTTAATACCCAAATATTTAAATGACCTGGAAGTTCAGCACAAACCAAAAGGACTAATGTCATTTTTGAAAACTTTATGGTTTAGTGGGAAAAATAGAGATTTACTAGCATTCAGTTTGTAATTGGACAGGTCTCTAAATCTTGCTATTTCCCTTAGCAAAGTCAGAACAGAGGATACAGGGTGAGATAAGTGCATCAGCAGGTCATTTGCGTATGCAGTGACTTTAATTTCATGTCGCCCAACTCTAACACCCTGTATAGAAACATTGTTGAGAATATTTTGAATGAGAGGTTCCAAATATAAATTAAATAACAAAGGAGATAAGGGACATCCTTGCCTAGTTCCTGAATGAAGCAAAAAAGGGCTTAGAGAATGTCCCATTCGCAGAAATTCTTGCAGTAGGGTTTTTATAAAGTGTGGCAATCCAGGAAATAAACAGAGAGGGAAAATGAAATGCTTCCAGAACTCGGAACAGAAAGTTCCAGTTCACTCGATCAAATGCCTTCTCGGCATCCAGGGAGGCCAGTCCTGCAGGGAACTCGGCATCCCTGGTAGCCGAGAAGACATGCGACAAGGTACGTAAGTGGTCAGAAGATGAACGTCCTTTCATAAATCCTACCTGGTTTATACCGTTAACCTATTGGCTACTATTTTGGAGAGAATTTTAATATCCTGATTTAAAAGTGAGATAGGTCTGTAACTCTGAACCAGCTAAGGATCTTTATCTGGTTTGGGGAGCAGAACAATCAAGGCCTCAAAAAGGTGAGAATCGGCCTCCCGCCCCAGCTAAAATATGCTGAAATAAATGGCAAAGTACTGGTAATAGAAGGTCCCGAAAAACTTTATCAAATAAGGAGGAAAAACCATCGGGGCCTGGGACCTTGTCTGCTGGCTATTCACTAATAACATTGGCAATTTCCTCCTGAGAAATAGGAGCAACCAGAGAATCCTTGTGTTGGTCAAAGAGAGGGGGCAAATGAGAATCTTTCAGGTAACTCTCTGTACTCCCAGGGCAAGGGGGATACTCCATGTCACTGTACAAGTTTGTATAGTAACGGGCAAATTCTTGAACTATTTCAGTGGGAGATACTTTTAAGGATCCATCAGCCATTGCCCTGATAGGAGGGATAAATCTCACTGATTCTTGTTGCTTAATATGCAGTGCCAGTAGGTGCCCCGCTTTTTCTCCCTGGTCAGTGTAACAAGCTCTTGTACGAATAATAGCTAATTCTGCTTTGTCTCGGAGTAACTCCAAATATCTATCTTTCAACACTAAGAGTTTCCTCGTATCCTTATCGAGAGGATTAATCTAGGAGTTATTTTCAAGTGATCTAATTTGGGATAGTAAAGATATTAATTCCTTCTCCTGTGCCCTTTTCCTACCAACCGCCATGCTGATAAGGATCCCTCTCATGAAGGCCTTAAAGGCCCCCCACGAAATGTCCAGCTTTGCACTATCTAATGGGTTAGATGAAAAAAAGGATTCAATTTGTTCCCTTATAAGTTTGCAGTATTTAACATCCTTGAGAAGTTATTCATTAAGTTTCCATCTGGTTTCCCTGTTAGGTAAATTAAGCAGTACCAATTTACATAACACTAGTGAGTGGTCAGAGATTGGGCCAGGTTGAATCAAGGAAGTCTTAACCCCAGGTAATAGGCACTGAGAAATAAGTATATAATCAATACGGGACTGCGAGCCGTGCATCATTGACCTGAAGGTAAACTCCCTAGAATCAGGATGTAAAACATGCCAGATATCGCAGAGCCCACATTGGTCCAATAAATCTTTAAAAGCCTTCTGCCCTGGAGTGACCCCTCCCAGACCTCTGCCTGACCTGTCTAAATTAGACTCAAGTACTTGGTTAAAATCTCCCCCTAAAATAATCCTGATGGGAAGCATTGGGAGAATAGCAGATATAAGTCTCATAAAAAATCCTGTGTCATCTATGTTAGGGCCATAGATACTGCCAAGTAATATTGGAACAGACCAGAGAGTGCCTTTAACAAGGATAAACCTTCCCTTGGGATCTTTAATAACTTGTGTAGAAACAAAGGGAATGCCCCTATTAATCATGAGCATGACTCCGCAGCTATTTGTAGATCCCTGGGCATTGTAAACCAATCCCACCTGTTGTCTCCTTAACTGTAAAGCTTCCACTTCTAATAAATGGGTTTCCTGTAAAAAAGTTATCTGAGAGCTAAGTAAGCTTAAATGTTTAAGAGCCTGATATTGTTTGTGCTTTTTCCTGATCCCCTTAACATTCCAAGTAGCAAATGTTATCTCATTGGCCATCCAGTAATGGTAGTTAGACTTAGTGTATTCAGCTCAGCACACGGGATACATAGCCCCTGCAAACGTACACCCATGGTTACTGCAGTAAAACCCACCCTCCTCCCTAACCCCCCCACAATTAGGTCCATCCCATCCCCTACCTACCCCCACCCTCCAGCAATAACCCAAAACCAGCCCCCAACCCTCTAAACTGTCACAAGCAACGTTCAGCACAGTACTGGTGCTTTTCCTTCATCTCCCACCCCCCGATGATGCATCCCTGTTAATAGAAATTCTTACATTCCGCTATCTTCGTATAAAAAACAAAACAGTGCTGGTTATCCCCAAAAAAGAGAGAGAACGGTCCTGGGCTTTCACTACCACCCCACCAAAGTGTAAACCTATTGGGAGCCTATTAGAAAAGGGCCACAGCGAAAGCCATGTACAACCCAGGTAGCCATGGAAACCTGAACGAAACTGAGAGAGAAAATTGAAATCATCCTTGCCTCGTGAGGCAGTTATGGAGGAACTAAAACCAGATCGGGAACCCAGTGAGGGGGAGTGACCTGTACCACAGACTGAGAGCAGGAATCGAGAAAAAGATAGTAATCTCATTGCAGGAAGGGAAGACAGAAAACATGCGTCTTCCCAGAGATAACCAGCCTCCAAGTGCACTGGCTCTCCGTGTGAAAGTTAATTGTCCTGCACTCGAGTCTAGTGAGAAAATTCAGAGAGATCCCACTCAAATTGAGGGCTGCACCCTCATGAATTACTAATGCCTGATACGTCCTCTAGTGGCCGATTCCAGGTCATGATAGAGTGAGAACGAGCTACAGAGAAAGCCCAAGACTGCTGTAATTCCAATCCAGATAAAATAAACCTGAATCTAAATCTCAGCAAAACCAACTCCCCTCTCTAATATGTTTACCATGCAAAAAATACTAAAACTTGAAATATTGTTCCCCGCGTAAACAAGCCCCGAGACCCTAAGTGTCCTTTGCCCTTAACTGGCATGGGCCCTCTGCAATTGGAGCCAAGGAAACTAGTAGCAAGCGTGCCCTGCTCTGATCCCCCCAGTCCAAACAAACCAGGGGAAGTTTCCCCTCCCATTCGCACTGAATGGTTTCTCAAAAAGGGAAAAAACGAAAGTTCCAATTCTCATCTCCACACAGCTCTCCATTCTGCAAGCACAACATCTCAGGGATCCTTAAATAGATCTGGTAGTGTAGATTTAAAACTCATCAGGGCAACTGCAGGATCATTGTAGTTGGACCAGGATCCATTTACTAGAACCTGTAACTTGGCTGGGTATCTCATCCTGAATTTCAGACCTGCCTCAATTATCTTGGAAACAATAGGATGGAACGCTTTCCGCTTCGTGCGAACCGAGCCAGGCAAATCTTGAGAAATTCTGTTTCATGTTCTCCCAGCGAACCTCTTGCAAAGCTCTCTTTCTGCAGAAAATGCTGCCTCTCCAAGTAGCTCAAACACCGACAGATAATGGGGCCGAGGGGGCCTCCGGAGAAGGTTTGAGCGTGGGACCTGGTGAGCTCGCTCTATAATATAGCCAGGGCCAAAGGGAGAGGGGCCGGCAACCCACTCCACCAACTTCTGCACAAATGCCACAACATGTTGGCCTTCTTCTCCCTCTGGTAACCCAAGTATCACAACATTGTTTCTGCGGCTGTGGCCCTCTAGATCTTCAAGCTTGGCTTCGAGACGAGATAATTTCTGATGCATAGACACCAGATCAGGATTGAGATTTTCTAACTTTTTCTCTATTGAGACTATTCGAGCTGTGTTATCGGAGACAGATAGTGAGACTTCATCTAATTTTCTAGAGAGACTTCAGATCCATTGCCATTTCTTTCATTTCTTCACAAAAGGGCTTAAACTCTTCAAGAAACCTAGTGAGCGTTACAGGTTCCTGCTCTCCAACTTGACTCGGAGGATCGGGCCTCTCAGGCCCACCCAAAGCCCTGGATTTTTTAGAGGCCTTTTCGGGAGTAGCGGTGGGGGGGGGTGTGCTTCTGCTGGGCTTACTTCATGTAAGCCTTCATCCACCAATTTTACACTCAAACCAGACTTCCAAAGTATTCAGACAGCACTGGGTCTCGGAAACAGAGGAAATTGAGGAATTCAGACGTCCAGAAAAGACGATTTCGTGATCGGGAGGCAGGAGCTTCTTGAAGGAGCTTCTACTCAGCACTCTGCATCACGTGATCTCTCTGCTTTCCCTTTTCTTCTTGCTCCCCTTTGTCTCCTAGGCACCTCCGTTCCTTTCCCCTGCCCAGTGATTTTCTGCTGGCCGGTGGTGCTGTCTGGTTGTTGGGGCCCCATTGTGTCCTACATTCTTGCTGGTTCCCCTTGCAAATGACTGTACCGGTGTCAGTTCCCCATCCAGTGATCTTGGCTCCATCCAAGTGCTGCTGTCCTTTCCCTTGTCCTTTTGTGACCCAGCCTTTTGGTACTGTTCCATCTCAGTGGAGCTCTGCTATGGTTCTGTGTCTTCTTTCCTTGACCTACAGGACTACTTCCCTGTTCTGAGCATGCAGCCATTTTGGACTCCTGCAGTTTTAGGTTGCCGCTTGCTCTTCGTGCTGTATCTAATCTGGCTATTGCAGCTACCCCTTGCATTTGCTTGCTGCTTTCATAATTCTGAGTCCTGCCTCAATACCACACTGTGCATCAAGACTGAAACTGCTTGCTGTCACAACACTGCTTCCTTTGGAGGCTATGCATATTACTCCACCTGAGATGAGTAATTTACTGTATTTTCCCTGGTTATCATTTCTTAAAAGACCTCTCAGTGGGGGCATGATTGGAAGCAATCTTGACTGTATTTGTCCAGTAAACCTGTGCTCCATTACATACTGTTTAGGCACTTCACATCCTCGTTTTCCCTCTACCTGACCTTTGGGATGACCTCTATTTTGGTACTGAGAAGAAAGCATATTTTGTACACTGCTTTTTTAATGGCATTTGCCGACCCCTTACATCCCCCAAGCACACTCCACAAAGAAGAGAAAAACAACAAACAAACAAAAAAATTAAATCCTAATTTTCTAACTGGTCTCTCCTGCCTTTGTGGCTTGCTGTCATTTGCTACATCTTTTGCTGGAACCTTGCCTGACTTGACACCTCTGTTTTGGGGTTTCCAATCCTTTCCCCATCGATGTGCTGTTTGGTCTCACAGCGCTGTTCTTGTGACTTCCTGTTATTCTCATGGTGGGGGATGGTTCTATGTGATAATGGTGATCTCAGAATAGTGATCACCTTTACTGAGAGTGTACATCGCTGAAAATGAATTTCGGTGATGCACACTTGTGGTGACTGGCCTGAGATATGGCTCAATTTTATTGCCCTCGCACCCCCCTACTAAAGGATTCTCAACTCCAAGGGGGTGCATGTTGGGTGGGGTGCAATACTTTTAAAATGGAAAAGCTGGCCTCTGGCAAAAAAAAAAAAACATGCCGCGCAGACCCAAACCCTGCAGCCTCCACCTCCCAACTGATGACAATCCCCTCCATGCTGGCAGACCAGCTCGGCAGTTGCCCACCACACTCCATCCCACATATATTCCTTCCCCTTCCTTTCACACCATCCGTGTGTGTGCACATACATGCATAGGTTCCTGTTGCCCCACCTCGTCCACCCTCGTTTCATGGCGCTACCCTGCCAGGTCGCCCTAAATACATGCACCGTAACTGAGTTGCCATTTATGTAGGCGCTCAATTGTGGATGCCGTATTCACTGGATACTGCTGGGGACTGTGCTGTCACTGTGGGCATTGTGGTTCTGTCTGGTAGGGGCTTGCTTTCCCTGACTGTATAATTTTACCCTGCTTTATTCCTGCCTGGCATTGATTTGTACCTGCTTATCTCCTTCACTTCGCTGCCTACGTGGCCTTTTATTGTTCCTGTGCTCCATTCCTGCACTACATGCTTTCTTGTCCCCCCCCCATCCCTTATTGTTCCCCTTGCTCCCTGTGTTTTCTTTTGGGCTTCTTGCTCGTTTTACCAACTCCCTCTCCATGCTCCACCTACCACAATGGTCCTACCCCACAACAGTCTGACCCAAGCTGGCGCCAGCAATTCCTCAGTCTTACTCCAATTCCAACTTTTGCAGTGAGCCTTCCTTATCAGTTTATATTTGCAACCTATGCATCTCGTACTTTACAATTTATTAGCTCCATCAGTCTTCCTATCCTGATCAGCCTCTCAATTCTCAATTCACCTGATTATACCCCTTGTACTTCATACCCTTCCAGCACACCTAATCGCCGTATACTCCACCATTGTTGCAGTGCTCCTGCATGCTCCCTCTCCTGGGTCTCTCATAGTAGTTTCCTCAGTCCTTTTCTATTTTGGTGCCCCTTCCCATATTGTCCAATATTGTTTGGTTTTATCCACTTTACGTTAGTAATGTGTTTCAACTGCTTCATGTTCCCCTGTATGTTCATCCCCCTCCAGTTCCCTAATGTCTTACTTACCATTTCCTTTGCCCTTCTCCTTTTGTTGACTTACCCCTTACAACACAGCTGTCTGCTGCCCTTTCCTTGCTCAGCCCATACCAGCAGTCTACCCGTCTCCATCTCCAACTCTGCTTTTTGAGGCATTGAGCGTAGGTAGACTTGCCCTGTCTGCTGGGTATGGCAATCTGTTTCAATCATCTCCCAATTCAACCAACTACACTTGCTACCAGCAATACCTGTCATACCAGTACCCTGACGTCCTCCTGTCCTAACTGCATTCTGAGATATCAAGCGGAGTTGGGCATGCCCTTTCTTTTTTTTTTTTTTTTTTTTTTAAATACATTCTCTTCATGCACTGGAGAACCAGGACATCTCTCAGGAGTGCCCTCACAGCCACTGCCTCAGCTCCCAGGCTGAAACCACCTTCCCCAGGAGACACATTGCTGATCACCCCCTCCCCAGACCCACAGACCTTTCCAGCCCCCCCCAGATCACCCCCTAGGGGAGGCCCACCTGACTTACCTGGCAGCCTTTCTTGAATTAGAGGGGCAGTCCTGGGCTGGCTCAAGGGTCTCGGGAGAGCCAATGGAAGGCTGGTCTGGCATTGGGATGTGGGCCTTGTCTCCCGGGGCCTCAGTCACCTCCCTAAGTCCACCAGGGATTTAAATTTTGTTTCCTCCAGAGTGCAGACGTGCAATGACATCTGCTCACATGATGTGCTGACGTCCGTCACTGTTCCGACCCTTGATTTGGCACTGCTACCTGCAGGACCTCCAATCTCAATTGGTGGCTGCTGAGGAGCGATACAAATCCTACTACCCACTCTGGGAAGGGAGAGCAGTTCTCTGGATGCTCAATCCTCCCCACCCCACCGACCCCTGGTGGTCAGAGTCCATTCCTGAACATGATTCATCAGCGTGGCGCGAGGTGTGGTGTCCAGCTCCTCAACCCTTAGTACCACTGAGCTGGCTGGGCATGTCCTTTCTGATGGGGATAGGAGTCATGTTGTCCAACTACATCCCTTCATCTGCACCCTGACAGTCTCCGTCCCTAAGTCTGCCTGGTGTGGCATCGAGTGAAGGTTAGCTTGCCCTGACAACCAGGAATGGGAGCCTGCATCATCCATCTATTGTGTCATTCAACTGCAATCTATTCTTGCTGTCCAGTTACTACATTTCCTCTGGGAACAGGACCACTGTACCCCATCAGTCTCCACTCCCCTGCCTCATCCATGTATGTTCTAGTCCAGCACTCTGCGTTCACTACTTCCCTACAGGAATGGGACATCTGTAATCCATCATCTCAACTACCTGCCTTCTAAACTAGCAATCTGTGTTTGCTACTTCCCTCTGTGAGTGGGACCTCCATACTCCAGCATCTAGACTACCTGCTTTCCTTACCAGCATTTTGTTTTGATGATTCCATTTGGGCTGGGGCCTCTGTTCTCTGTCATCTCAATGTCTGTCATCATTTCATTAACCCGCATCCCATACCATAAAGATGAGTTTGCCTCTTCCCTTTGGGACCTTGCCAGTGCCCTTGGCTTCTTTTCATTCTGGATTTGCACCTCGCCAGCTTGTTCTGTCTCAAACTTTACCTGGTCCACCAGACTTCCAGACTTCATTACTGCTTGCTTTCCACCATATCTGCTGCTCTCCTGCATTGTTTCCTGTTGTTTGCCTTCCAGCCCAATCTCTAGTCCCCTGATCTGCAGCCTCTGCTGCCACCTCATCCACCTGTGCTGCTCCAGATGTCCTTCTTCCCTTACAGTTTTCATCTGGACTTGTCTCAAACCATAGGTCTCCTCAGCAATGCCAGTTCCCCATCATCGCTGCCCCTGTATTATCAGCATTTCACATTCACCATCTCCTTCAGAGGTGGCAACCCCATACCCCATCACCCCAGCACCTTTGCTTCAGCTGTTCCTGTTCACCATTCCTTAGAATATGGGAACCTTACATCCCTTCACTACTGCATCTTTCTCTATCTGCAAATTAAGTTCACCATCTCCTTCAGTGGTGGGAACCTCATACCCGAACTTCACAGCACCTTTTACCTGTTTTCACCTCTCAGTTTTGCCTCTGTCTGCCAACCAAGACCCATTTCAGCTTCCTGTATTCTAGTCCATTATGCTGTAATGTTACCTGCAGTCCTGTACCTTACCTGCAACTTCCTTTGTTGGTACTGCTTTGCCTCGGCTGACTTCCTATCCTGCTGTGTTCTACAGTCAGCAGACTTCCACTTCAAATTGCCCCCAGTGTTTGGACTAGTACCTTCCTTCTCGATGCTCTGGCAGCTTGGGACTCTGGCATGTTACCTGCTGTGTCTCTATTGGGTGTTCTTTACAACTACCAATGTCCAGCATCCACGCCCATTCAATTACTCCTACCTGTTCATCTGACCATACTCCTACCTCAGCTGATATTACTGCACTGTTCAATGCTCTAATAAGTTCCAGTTCTTTTCACCTAAAAGAATCCCTTGTCCTGCAATATCCCTCCAACAGCATGCCATACAGAGTCTAAGTCACTGTAAGAAATGTCAGTACTCTGATGGTGTCCCCAGAACCAACTGCTGGAATTCCATTCATCTGGACTACAGAAGATCTTACCTCTCAGTCACTTTGCAGGATCTTCTTTACATATTCCATTTAATTTAAACAGCATGGATGTCACTACCTTCCAATATTTCCATAGGATTCTAGCTTGGTGGAATCATCTTCACACCCATCATATTGCCTTGGAATTGTGAACCTAATTCCCTCCTGGGACATATCACCTCCATAATAACTATAAGCCTCAAGGATAACAGAAACCTTAGGATACCACATAGCAGTACTGGCATCATCCGCTATGCATTCCTCTTATAGTCTACTCTCCAAAGCAATAACTTTGACTATATTATCTGACTTGTAATGCCATGAATAGCCATTTGATACTCCTAAGACCCTTCTTCCATCTGCTATCCCCAAATACATATCATCTGATCTGCAATGCATAGCTGCCTTGCAACATTTATACTATCCCAAGTCACTGTTCTCTGGCTTCTGGACATCACCATACTTTACAAAGTTATACACATCTCTTCATGATGATACTCTCATCATGCCAGCCGCCTATCCAGTCATCCTTTCTAACTCGATTGATGGGATTTACCCTCTCCATACTCCATCCAGTGAATACCATCACCAAGAGCAGGCCTTCATTGGAGCCATCATCCTGTGCATCCCTTACTGGCCTGGCTGCCCCCATCATAGTTCTTGCTAGCAACTACCTTTGCCTTATCAGTCAGAAGACTCAGTCAAAGACCCCACTTTTTGAGCTCCCATCTGCATACAGATATTGTATCCACCAGCACGGCAAAGCTGCAACAGCCTCTTAAACTCCCATCATGAGCAACTAAACTACAACATCACCTGTATCCCCCGTCTTGCACAGCAGTTCTTCCTGAATATTAGCATATGCAAACCTCATCATAGCAACTGTAACTTGCCTTCAAACCTCAACTTTCTTGTACTGAACATTTCAATTATTTATTTAATTATTTATTTAAAGACTGGTAGCCAGAAAAGGCACACTGAGCCAAGGCTAGTTTCCAAGTATGACCCAGGGGAGGAGAAGCATGAGTTTACAATATCAAGACAAAATTTACATATGATGAGAAAACAAAGTACATTATTAGATAGTGCAAAATACATACATAGTAGTGCTGACATAATTCTTCAGGATTACATATGAGGTGTAGCACGAATCAAGTAAATGATCAAAATAGGATTGCTGGGCATTTCTGAGAGATAAGTATAGCAGTGTAAGGAGAGATGGAGTGGGTTGGGAGGAGTAATATAGTGGGATATAAATTTTTGTGTAAGATTAGTCTTATGGGGAAAAAGAAAACTTGAGCAGGAAGGGTATAAGGTCCATCTGGCCATTAGGAACAGATGCAGGAGGCCACAGGGGATGGTTTTAACAGATGCTTTAGCACAGGTAAGGTGGGAGTGAGACAAATTTTAGAGGGGAGCTTACTCCAGAGGAAAGGGAGGTTAAAGGAGGTTAAAGGAGGAAGCTTGTTTACCTGCTGAAGTGTGAAATCATAGAATGAAAAATGCATGTGAATGACCAGAGCGAGGGAGTAGGAGGAGGGGGTGGCCAGGCACAGTAGAGAGGTGAGGTAGAATGGGAGGGTACTGAACCAGAATTTAAATATAAAGGTGAGGCTATGAGGCAGTCATCTCTGTTGGAGGGAAGGGAGAGGGAGAGAGAGAGAGAGAGAGAGGAGTATAGATTACAATGGTGAGTGAGTGGACAGGAATCTGAGGCAAAACAGAAGGCATTGAAAAGAAAAACACGCTTAGCAAGAAAGGAGGTGGGTGTTGAACCCTAGATGATGCCAGCATAATCAAATTCAAGGAGAATCTATTTGACATAAATTCATGTCAGACTGGGAGGGAGAGGCTGTGCTTGTGTCTGTAGAGCAGGCCTAGTTTAGACTGAAGTTTTGTGTGTATTGTAGGGAAATGAGTAGACTAATCTAGGGATGGGTCAAGCCAGACCCCTAAGTATTTTTAGGTAGGAGGAACCACTTTGAGGGGTGTGCCTGTCAGAGTGGTAGTAGCATCCACCAAAGCAAACAGATACCAATGGTTCAGATATTTTTAACCATTTATTGTTAAACGCAGTACAAAGCAGTACAAAGAATCCATTTCCAAATGGAACAAAAACTAACATTTCACAATGACGATGCCCTCCTTCATCAGAGATAAATATATTGTGCTTTCACTGAAGTATATATACATGCATCAATTAAAATTGCACGTGGCATTTTACATGTTTAAAATGACATAATATTAGTCAATTAACCCAAAAACCTAATTGTTAAAGGAACCTAGAGTGATACCACTTAAATTTAGTCTGAAGTGTTTAAATAGCTCATTTACTCATCTCATACAAATAATCCATTTTATATCATTCAATGTAGTTCATTCTATGAGCGATTTTTAAACTTTATTTATTTGACATAACTACAATGTTAATGGATTAAAAAAATTCTGCATGTTTTTTCATTCTGTATAACCGATGCAGTTGTACTCATACACATCGTAAAGTGCTGATTTATATTAAAACTTCAGACACTAAGATGCCCAAAGCCCAGAACACCCTCTAACCAACTCAGCCTTCTCCCTCCAGCATGTTTCTTTGAAGGAGGTCAAAGAACTCCTACTAAAGTTGGACATTAAGAAAAGAGCAGGTGCCGACTCTCTGGAGCCCTGCTTCCTAAAAGTCACCTTCCACGTCCTGTCTGCACCTATTACTCATCTGTTTAATCTTTCTCTGTCCCATGGTACCCTCCCATCTGTATGGAAAACAGCTCATGTTATTCCCTTGTTCAAATCTGGGGACCTTTGTGACCTAAACAATTACAGACCTATTTCTTTAGTTCCTACACTGTCCAAACTTCTGGAAAACATTGTAAACAAGCAACTGAAAACCTACATAGAATCTATGAACCACCTAAATCCTATGCAATTTGGCTTTAGGGCACAGCACAACACTATCACGGCCATAGCTAAAGTTACCAACGATTGGCTCCATGACCGGGAAAACAAGAAGTTTGTCTGCACCATGTTCTCAGACCAGAGCAAGGCCTTTGACACTGTCAACCATGACTTGCTCCTCTCCTATCTTAAAGCCATAGGACTGGATCCACTGTCTCTTCACTGGTTTGCAGATTACCTCTCTGATCGATGGCAGCAAGTAAAGTCAGATGGTGAATTATCCCCCCTCAAACCTTTGCAAAAGAGGTCCCCCAGGGTTCGATCCTGGGCCCACTACTGTTTACAAGCTATGTCAACAACATTGATATCAACATAACCAAGGCCAATATTCATCTCTTTG
This sequence comes from Neoceratodus forsteri, assembly GCA_016271365.2. NCBI lineage: Eukaryota > Metazoa > Chordata > Ceratodontiformes > Ceratodontidae > Neoceratodus > Neoceratodus forsteri. The sequence goes on from CM057455.1 coordinate 941,336,262, forward strand.
CAGATGACACGGTCCTCTACCTTAGTTGCTCCTCTTCCGAAATTGCCTGCAAAGAATTACAATCAGAATTCAACATTCTCCAGCACCAACTCCTTAAGAAAAAACTGTTACTAAATGCTAAGAAAACCAAGGCTATGCTGTTCTCTCCCTTTCCACTGGATGCAAACCCTACCACTGCCGGCACTGTCCCACAGATCACCACAATCCTGGCTGAAAACCTAGAGTTTGTTAGCAAGTTCAAGTACTTAGGGGTATGGCTCGATCATAAACTCTTCTTCACAGACCACATCGAAGACATCCTAAAGAAATTAAGACAGAGACTTGGTCTATTTTTTAGAATTAAGAACTACCTCACCAGTAATGCCAAATGATGACTGGTTCAAATTGTATTTCTCTCCTTGGTTGACTATGCTGACTTCCTCTGTAGCCACTGCCCTGCACCGCATCTTGCCAAACTGGATATGTTATACCACAGGGCATTAAGATTCATTACTGATCTACCTCTTGCCACCCATCACTGTGCTCTCTATGCAGCTGTGGGGTGGCCTTCCCTCCATTTCAGGAGAAACAGGAATGCTCTACTCTGGACGTTCAAAGCTATCACCAAGACACTTCCCCCATATAACTCCATTTGTCTCCCACTCTGCGAACCTGGAGTTTATGTCCTGAGAAGCTTTTCCTTTATCTACTTGAAGGTACCCAGGCTAAAAACACGCTTCAGAAAAATGGCTATGTCTCTTGTGCTACCATCCTTATGGAACACCCTACAAAAAACCCTGAAGCTTAGCTCCTCAATCAGTATATCCTCATTCAAGTCTTTATATGACTGCCTAGTCAAAGAAATCTGTAATTGCTTTCACCGCCCCATAAATGAAAATATTCCCCTGTACCTTCTGCCCACTTGGCCCACCAGTAGACAGGATTGACCCACCGAAACACCATCAGTACATGTCTCCCCCAAGTCATGGAAAGGCCCTTATTCTCTGCACTGTTACAACCCCTTAGTCAACCCATCCTATATACATCCACTCCCTAAGGCCCTACTTATTCCTTGTACTGTTCCTAGTACTGTCGGTATTGCCAATATTGTATACTGTCTGGACTGTATTATTATTACTGGTACCTATGTTTCAGTTCCATCTTGTAAATGAGCTTGCTCAATGGTGTTTGCCTGAATAAATAAAGATTTTGATTGTTTGATTGATTGATTGAATATGATTACAGTTCCTGATAGAGCACTTAGCCAGACATGATTATACAACTTAAACCACTATTTTCTCATTTGCTTGAGTGATATTCCTTAATAGTTTTGTAAGGACTAATTCCTGTCATAGTTTGTTGAGAAAAGCAGAATGGTCTATGTTCTCATTTAACCCTTCATCACTTCTGGCTCTAAGAGAGTATATACAGAAGCTTTCCCTCTGTACCACCTTTTTTTCAAAATCTCCACCTCTGGGACCCATGCAAACTTTTTCTATACCCATGAAACTAATATCATGTTTCCCTGAATTCTGACCTAGAATGTGTTTTACAGTAGCATACTGTAACTAGTGTTAGAGTGAACAATTGCTCTAACATGCTACCCCATCTGCATTCTAAACTGTTGTGTGGTTCTTCCCACGTTAAAATGCCCACAGCTGCAGTTCAGAATATATACTACTCCCACACTGCTACAAGTAATAAACTACAAAATTTCAATCTCTTTTCCTGTGGAGGGATCACCGAATTTTGCCCAGGGCCTTGGATATTTATAGAAAGAACAATTTCCACATCTAAAGTATCCTGACGGGGGGGGGGGAAGCAACTGGAACGCACATTTATTTTGGGTGGCAGCATACTAGGAGCTACCCATTCTTTTACAGTTATATCCTTCCTAAACACCACCTTTGGTCCAATGTCCATTATATTTTTTAACTTAGTCTCCAATTACGATTGGTCCCAATTATTATAATGATATTACTCACCTCCCTGGACCTAATGGAAAACGTTATGACAAAAGGGCAAGTTATATGCTGATTTCTTATTTTTATCTTTGGAACTAAGGTATCCACCTGATCCATTTGCTCTGTTTCTCTAACAGCATTTGCTATTATCTGGTTACTATACCCTCTTTTAACAAATCTTTGTACCTGTTCCCCACATTTTTTCATATATTCGTGCCTGTCTGTACAGCTTCGTTTTGTTCTAATAAGCTGTTCTTTTGGGATATTTCGTTTTATATGTGCAGGATGACAGCTGTCAAAAAATGCATGCTATTTCTGTTCATATCCTTCTGATATAATGTAATACAGACATAATTCTCCTCATTTTTGTAAATGACTAAATCGAAGAACACAATTTCTTGTACATCAGTGGTATATTTGAATCTTAAATTACCATTTGTACTTTCCAGCCATGACACAGACTCTCTGAATTATTCCTTACTACCCTCCCAAATAACTACTATGTCATTGAGGTAGCATCTCCATAAATCCAAATATTGAAAAAATAGATTTTTGTCTCCACTGTACAAGATTCATTTCCACCATGCCACATATAAACTTGCATAACTAGGGGCCATTGTGGCGGCCATTGCAGTTCCCCTTATCTGCCTATAATATGTTCCCTGATGTAGGAACATATTTTTTGTTAACTCTAAGTTTGCCAATTATATCAAATAGTGGATAGGCATGTTTACTTGATTTTCTTCCTCCCTTTGATTTAGAAAGAATCCTAAGGCCCTAAGCCCATCACCATGTGGAATAACTGTATAAAGTGAATCAATGTAAAGGGTGGCAAAATACCAACCCTGTCCCATGTCCAAATCCTCCACTAAGTTAATAACCTCCATGGAGTCTCTTAAGTATGATCTAACATTAATAAACAGTGGTTGCAAAAATTCATCCAAAAAGATAGAAATAGGTTCTGTAAGCCGTCTATTACTTGATATAATCAGACATACCAGAGGACATTCCCTCTTCTTATGAATTTTTGGCAAAATATATATGATAGGTATAATTGGATATGCTACTGTTAAAGCCTTAAATGTTTTATCCGATATTTACCCCTTCACAAAACCATAACTAAGAACCAAATCAATTTTAGCTTTAAATATGTTTGTGTCATTTCTGGAAAGTTTCTCATAGTAGTCTGCATCTGACAACTGTCTGTTAATTTCTGCCTCATAATAAGTGCAGTCCATGATAACCACTGCCCTTTATCAGCTGATCTAATTATAATGTCTGTGCTCTCTCTTAATTGATCCAGCATCATTTTCTCTTGATTAGTACAATTTAGTACAATTTACAAAAGCAGGTGCTTTTACATTTTTCAAGTTCTCCAAATCAAGTTCACATTTCTTTATAAATATTGCAACCATTTAATTATACACAGGGCAATAGGTAAAGCGTGCTCTAAATAAATCCATCTTACTCGATGTCTCCTGCACTGAATCATTTACATCACTAGTACTATATAAACATCTGAATGTAAGATTTCTAGCAAATTTATTCAAATCTACCCCTGTTTGAAAAAAATTATATCAGTGGATGGAATATATGACAGACCTTTACTTAACATTCTATGTTCTAAATGAGACAGTTGATATTTAGAGATGTTAATTACTGGGGGCAAATCCTGCAATTGGACCTTATAATATTATTAAGGAATATCACTGAAGTAAATGAGAAAATAGGGGTTTAAGTTGTATAATCATGTCTGGCTAAGTGCTCTATCAGGAACTGCAATTATATTAGTGTTTGAAGTTTGAATATAAATCAGCACTTTACGATGTGTATGAGTAAAACTGCATCGATTATATGGAATGAAAAAATGTGCAGAATATTTTAAATCCATTAACACTATAGTTATGTCATATAAATAAAGTTTAAAAATCTGTATAGAAAGAACTAAATTGAATTATACAAGATGTGTTCTTTGTATGAGCTGAGTAAATGAGCTGTTTAAACACTACGGGTTAATTTAAGTGGTTTTGCTCTGGGTTTCTTTGACAATTGGGTTTTTGGCTTAATTGATTAATATTATATCATTTTAAACAAGGAAAATGCCATGTGCAATTTTAGTTGATGCATGTATATATACTTTGGTGAAAGCACAATATATTTAACTCTGATGAAGGAGGGTGTCGTTCTTGCAAAACGTTAGTTTTTTCCATTTAGAAATGGATTCTTTGTACTGCTTTTAACAATAAATGGTTAAAAATATCTGAACCATTGGTATCCATTTGCTTTGGTGAGTGCTACTACTTCTAAATTGTAATTTCGGTATGTATATTTAGCACCACCAATTATCCTGGTGCTCCATCTTTTGTGATTGCAGCCTGTCAGAGTGGTGAAAATTGGTGGAGGTGACAGTCTAGATAGTTTCTGGCTCGACCCAAAAGTCAGGGTGACTATTGTTTTAGCATTCATTTTAATTTGGTGGTCCTGGAACCAGTTTATAACTGCATGAAAATCATGCTGAAGGGGAACCTGGATCTTGGACACAGTGGGGCCAAAAACAAAGATGACAGTGTCATCAGCATACATATGTATGTATGTAGGAGTAGGAGCAAACTGATGTGAGGTCATTGATGAAGACAGAGAAGAGGATGAGTCCAAGGATAGACCCTTGGGGAATACCAGATAGAATAGATAGGGGGAAGGAGAAGACACTGCTGATTTCAATGACCTGTTGTCTGCTGGAGAAGTAGGAGTGGAATTATTTTACTACAGGGAAAGACAGTCATGCTGCCTGGAGCTTTTTTATGGAGAGGTGGTGTGAGACAGCGTCGAAAGCTTTAGCAAGGTTGATGAAGATCATTGAGGTAAAGTGACCTTGATCAGCAGTAGAGAGAATAGATTTGGTGAAGCGAAATAAGGAGGAAATAGTAGAGTGAGAATGTCTGAACCATGATTGGATTGGGAAGAGGGTATTAGTGGCTGTCAGGTAATTAGTGAGTCTAGAGAGGGCGATGGATTCTTTGATTTTGGTTAAGGAGGGGAGATGAGAGATGGGCCAGTAGTTATCAGGGGAGAAAGAGTCACCACCCTTGTGGAGGGGAATTACTCTGGCAAATTTCCAAGCAGATGGGACTAAAGATGTGGAGAAAGAAAGATTAAGGAGGTGGGTTAGAGGGATTACAATGAAGGGGGCAGAGATAATGAGTAGTTTTGGATGAAGTCTATCTGGGCTTGACTTGGATGCATGTAGGGACATGACTGCCCAATGGACTTCAAGCTATTAGACAGAGAAGAAGTGGAAGCTGTTAGACTAGGGAGGAAGGGGGCCTGTGGTTGGGGTATTAGGAGGCTTGTCAGGGAGTGCGCAAGTGATGAAGTATTTATTTCAGAGATTTGCAACTTGTAAATGTTGGGAGAATAGGACACCTCATTCCTGGAAAGCAGGTGAGGGGAGGTTCTGAGGAAGGGTGTAGGAGTGTAGGTAGATCATTCCAGAAGGAGGAGTTTGAGCGGGAAGATGGTTGGAGGTGTGATTTGAAATATTTTGCTTTGGTTAGCTGGACTGCCTTAGTACAACTGTTTTGAAGAGCCCTGTATAGTTGAAAGTCAGAAGTGGACTGGGAGGCTTTGAAATGAGCGCAGGCCTGGTCCCTATATTTACATTGAAACAGTAGTTCTCAATTATACCCTATGGTATCCAATTACTGCCTCTACAGCATATGTTATCCTTCCTTTATTGGTCTGATATCTTTCAATTACCCCCTCCTACCAGGTACCTAAAGCCATTATACCCTAATTCAGATGAGAGAGCTTCTACTACCCCGTAGTCTAGGTCTGTTCAATTCCTGCATTCTTCCTAAACAGTACTGAGAACAAGCTCTTCTGAGAACCTTGCAAACATCGGAACCATTCACCACTCTACAAAAGTAACTAAGCATGGTATCTTGCCCTTACCTTCTTCACAGTCTGAAAGATTACTCTAACAATTCTATAATCCATCATACATCCAATTATTTGGAGTCTGGCAGCTCAGTTAAATAAACTCATGCTCCTCATGCTCACTTTGATCTGCACCTCCATCAAATAATCCATTTTTGGGATCTGGACATTTCTATCGACTGGATCTGTGTCTCCAATCTTAAGAATTGGCCCTCCTGAATGCATCATTCAAGGAACTTGAAGATGGAACTTCATCACTACGAACATTACACCTTACACAAAAAGAACAGATCATAATTCTAAGCATTTAGAATCTCCTCTTAATTTGCCCTGAGGATGGGTGGGTCAGTTGCCTAGGGTCCTCGAAGGTTTTCTCCACCTGGGGGAATTTCCTGTCTTGTCTGCCACTGATCATGCTCTCCATGAGTTGGAGGAGGCAGTCTTTTTAGGAATTCTATTCCCTACTCAATACCCGGCTTATCTATCAAGGGTGGGAATAGAGAAAGGCCAAAGTTCAAAACCTTATAAGTATACACACACACTACTCTAGTCAACAAAACATTGAATGGGAGGACTAAAGCCCGAGGTTCAATTTGGAGGAATAGCTCCTCCCACATCCCAAATAAAGGCCAGCCTCCCGCAGCAGTTCCCCACTTAGCATGTTGTAAAATACCCACCATCATCCCCTGCCTTCTCCTCCAACATTATTCTCACCCTTGGTGCTAGGCCTTCTATTCCCTACTCACATGCTGGCTTACCTACCAAGGATGGAATAGAGAACAGACAAAGTTCAAAACCTTACAAGTACACATAAGTACTAATCTATTCACCAAAACATTGAACCACTGTCAGAGTATTTATTTATCTCTGTTTCTGATAATAAAAAGAAAACATGCTGACATTTTCTGATTTATTTTAGTACTGCCTTCCTATGGCTTGCTGTCTCTTGCTTGGCTCAAACCAAGTTTTTATATTCACTCATAATGAAAACAAAACACTCCTCCCACTGCAAAGTATCCTGCCACCGCCTGCACCTTCCCAGTGCCCCATAATCCTGTCCATCTTTCTCTTCTCAATCACTTTAGGAGACACTAGTGCATTCTGTAAAAACAGAGGATTGTTAGATAAACCAACAATGAACAACAATCTTAATTCTTTAGGACTTTGAAGCATCGGGGTGAATCCAGACTCCTTGGCTAAAATGAATACAACCAGTAGCACAGTACTGCAAAAAGCCCTCCTATTAGTTGGGCAGTACATACACAGACTGGAAAGAAGATTGACTGCACACATGCAGTTTAGTACAGTATACTTGCACTGCTCAGAATACAAAGTGTCTCGCATATGGAAGACAACAAAAAAAGAGCATAATTACATACAAGGTCCGGGGATGGTGGAGGAATACATTTTGTAACACAGCAAGGAAGGTGTGAGGGGGCACAAGGTGTGAGGAAAAAAAAACAAATGTGGGATCCCATGGTGATCCAGCAGCAGTTCCAGCATGGATGTAATTTGCAACTGATATCCCTCTGTGTGATCCAGTTGCTGCTCCACAGCACTCACCCTCTCGTTATCCTTGACAGCACTCTAGAGAACTGCCAAGTCAGCCTGTGTTACATGCAGTTCTCTGGGGTCTACATGTTCTACAGGCTGACCTGCAGGTGGTGGTGGTTAGGGTGAGGGTGCTGGTGGAGCAGCAGGTGCTGCTGTGGCCCTCCTCTTCTTAGGGATGCTGCAATGCACAGCTACACCCTCTGCCACAGAATGGTCAGCAGGTGCGGGCATGGTCCATTCTGTGGCAGCCTGCCACTCCAAATGCTGGTGATTAAGCATATGGGTGTGTTGGCCCCCCAGTCCCCAGGTAAGTCTCCTGAGGGCCACGGCGCATCTCCACCTCACATAAGCGGCACTTGACCACACTGCTTCCCCCCCCAGACACAGTCAAAAAACTGCCAAACAACAGAGATGCGGGGAGGACCAGGCACAGGCAGGGGATGGCCAGATGAACTGGCAGCCAGCTGGTCACGGTGCTGAACAGGGATGGGATCCACACCTGGGCCTGGGGGAACAGGTACATCCTGCTGCAGAAAACCTGGTGCTGGACTTGGTGGTGGTGGTGGTTCAACTGCCTCAGAGTCAGCACAGGAGGCAGTGCTGGTCCTGATTCTGGGGGGTCACTCACAAGTTTTGAGTGGTCCAACAGGAATGGGCACACATGCTCTCCACACATGCACATGGTATGAAGCTTACCACTACCACACTGTCCCAGAGCTGCCCCGGCCCCAGACATTCCCTCACCTTGGTCCATCTCTCCTACTGAGCTCCCTCACTGTCACACAGCATACACACAGTCACACATACACATACAAACAACTAACTACTTATAAAGGTAAGAAAAATAAAATTTACAGAAAGAACAAATTAAGTAAAAAAGAGTACAGAAAAGACAAAAATATGTAGCTTTTAAAAAAAGTTGTTGGGTCTAAATCAAAGTTTAAATCTCCTCCTCACTCTGATCTCAAAGTATCAGCAGTCACAAAACACACTACTCTTTCTCCGTCTGCACAGGAGAAAGTAGAAGTGTCTGCTTGTATGACTCACTTTCTTCCTGCCTATCTAAAGAGCATGTGACTTACAGTACTGTAAGCCATGTGATATGTGGGGGGGGCTTCCAAATCTGAAACACCAAGTGGATCACTTAGAATCATAATGAGGAATGCGAAGCTCATTAAAAACAATGACTTCACATTGTCATCCCACCTTAATGCGAAGTGTTAATGACAAGGTGGAGTGAGCACTTTGCATTGCCCACTCCACATAGTGAAGTGGCAATACAAAGTGCCCACTTCGTGTTCACTTTGCCTGCAGAATTTAAATTCGGCGCATCTCTATTCAGGAGAGATGTGAAGAAGTACTTCTTCACAGAAAGTTTGGTGGATTCCTGAAACAGACTTCCAGTTCAATCAATCAATCAGTCAGTCAATCAAATCTTTATTTTACCAGGCAGAACACCATTGAGATAAATTCATTTTCAAGATGGACCTAGAAGAGGTTCACAAAAGGCAAAATGATGCATTCACAGAGCTTCACTGACAAACAGCATACAGATATATACAATGGGTGAGATATTCAGAACTGCACCACAGGCCAGCGCAAGTCTGGCACAGCACAACCCTGATGAGCCATGGTACACTGAGTGTGATATTCAAAGAGTGTGCATGGTGAAATGCAACAGTGCAACATGGCTGAATATCACATGGTTTTACCATGGCACAATCAGACAAGTGTGGTGGCACAACCAAACCAGCCTCATAGTGCAACCAGAGATGCACCAGGGCACAACTGGACATGCGCCATGGCACACAAAGACAAGCCCCAGGCAATGGTGGGAGCACAGCAGTTGTGGAAAGGCCTGGGTCACGCAGAGGATGACACCCGGGGACAGTGCCAGGGATGCACAGTGGCAGGCCACAGGTGGCCACTACCAGCAGGGCACACACAACCACCCAGACACCCCCACCCTGAGGCACACCTGTGGCACACAAAGCAGGCAACAGGTGGCACCAATGGCCAATGGAGGGCCAACAAAAGAGCACCCCCTGCAAGCTGTGCTCCCACCCACCCAAACCCCAGCAAGCCACACCAAGGAGCATGCTGTCAAGGACACACATGCCATACTACCCAGACAGCTACCCCAAGACCACCCCAACTCACAGCCACTGACCAAGGGATCAGACACCACAATGCATGACCCACACACTGAAACAGGCACAACACACAGACACACACCATGCCACTGCAGCATGGCTCCTCATGCCAGCTGCAAAGCAGACACAGACATAGTCAGGTAAGGCAAAATAGACTTGTAATGAATGAAACTATGTACAGTAACAAGGGGGTGTGAAAGGGTAGAAGAGCTAGGGATGGGGACAGGGAACTGGGACTGTACAATGGGGTGGGGGCCAGGAGGGTGAGGTAGGGTGGTGGAAACAGGGGAACAAGGAACAGGGCTAGCAGGTGTGAGGGAATTTTTATATATGCTTCTTTTTATATCCTAAAGCTATATTTGCTATAATATGCCTTGAAGTTATGCTTGCTTTAAAAGCCATGCTGTAACAAAGTAATAATGAATGTAGTAGAAATTTCTGAGTTCATGTTTTCTTTTTAAGGGTTATAGAATTTGTACTGAGGTTACTTGAGGTACATTTGGGAAAACAGAAAACTAGATAAAACTGAGCAGAACTGGTTGTACCAGCCTGAAAATCAGACTTGGACAAAATATAGAGATAGGAACATGCCTGGGCAAAATATAATAATAACAGCATGTAGTGGCACTGAAGATAAGCTGTACGTTGCTATGGTGTGAGTGAAACTAATTGTCTCTCTCAGGTCAGCTTGACCCAGGCATATGTATCAAGCAGTAATGGGAAAGAAATGAATTGCAGTGGAAAAGTACCTCATACAAATCGACATGTTTTTCTTTTTTCTGTTACATTGCTGAAAACTTGTTATGCTGTTTTATGATTGGCTCATACTGAAATGTTAGTATTTTTCAAGATAAGACGTTGCAAAATCTAGCTTATAAAAGCTGCTGTAAACTTTAATCAGGGACGATCTCCTTTGTAGAAAGTCCCACATGCATGTGTGAGATTTGATCAAATAAAGCGACGTTAAGACAAAACCCAGTGGTGTGGTTTTTGCCCCCGTGATGACGGGAGTGGTTGCTCAGGTAATACTTACAGTGAGAGAATTTGCGATCACAGTTTTGGCATAGTCGGCAGGATGAGTTCTTCAGTCCGTGTCACCTCGTGATCGGGTTGTTTCCCTTGGACAAAAAGAAGGACATTTTTGTGGAACCCCATCAGGACGTGACGCTTAGCCGCGACACTCATCATCACTGTAAGTATATAGTATACCTTGGAGCGAGTGTACTATAAAGAACAGGCCTAGATAAAATGGGAAACAAGGAACAAAATAACCTAGGTCCAGAGTTAGTATTATCTGACCAGCAAAATGTATGGTTGATAAGTTTGGCCAGGATCTGGTCTCTGAGATAGGACAATGGCATAAGTTGACCAGGGGAATATTTCCCCTTATAGGTACTTTTAGTATAGATGTACTAAAGGAAGCAAGGATAGCATTGGCAGAAAAAGAAAAGAGCAAACAAAAAGGGTGCAAGGTAGACTGGACAAGGTTTAGAATATGGGAAAGAGAGGCAGAAAGGCGACATGAAAATCAAGTAAAGGGATTAATGGTAAAGCAAGAGGAGGAAGAAACTGAACGCTGTAGGAGGGTGTTTCACCATCACGATACCCGCCCACCATATCGGCCCCTTCCACCAACTGTTCCGCCGGAACCACAGGCAGGGATGGTGCCAGAAGGGCCACCTATACAGGGAGTAGTGCAGCCTGAACAACAAGCTGCCCCAGCTGTGCAGGCTGCCCTTCCTGCTCAGCAAGTACAGGTGGCCCAACCAGCCCAAGCAGTACAACCAGCCCAAGTGGCCCAACCAGCCCAAGCAGTACAACCAGCGCAGGTCGTACAACAGGCTGCCCAACCAACTCAGGTCCCACCAATTCAAAAACAGCCTGTTCAACCTCCCAGACTCGATGTGGGAGGTTGCGTCAAACCCCAATGGTCCCCACCCCTGTTCAGTGGACACTGACTCAGATGAGGAGATAGAAATAGAGGGGACGGAAGAGGACCTGGTAGAAGCAGTGGAATCTATGTCACTGGTGGGAAAGGTACAGGGCAAGGGAGATGGGAAGGCTTGGGTGTTTAGGCAAACTAATGCAAGGGCTAAGGGCCCAAAACAGGCAGGGGGAAGACAGAAACTAAAACAGCAGTTGCCTTTGATACGTTATCCCAACCCACACCCCGAGGCAGGGAGACTGGCTATCGCAGACCAGCCTGCAGTCCCTAAATACATTGAAGTGGACCACCCATGGAACCCTGAGGAGTTGAGAGAGGCCCTGAAAGATATACCAAAACCTCAGAATAACATAGAAGAATATATCAAGGAGTTAACAAACTTAATCAAAATGTATGAACTATCTACGACTGAGGTTGGAGAATGTTTAGACGAACATTAAAGGGCATGTGGGAGGAAGTAAAGGAAGCCTGGGACCCAGAGAAGCTAGGGCTGAAATTATGCCACAATTTAATTCTGTGTGCATAAAACTACGGGAAAATACCAGGATGTGATAGGACTGGCCTCAGATCCGGATACAAGACAGAAAGATGAGGAATCAGCACGCTTACAAGGAAAGATTGCAGGGGGTCTTTAGGCAATTTTTCCGTATTGGACCGGATAATCCCAAATATCAGCATCAGTTGGGTATGGCTTTTTGCGCTGGATTGAGTGAGCCAATTAGATTGGGAGTTACCACGGTGTGCATTGGATGGGAGACAAAGAAAATGGTTGACCTAGTGCCGTATGCTGAACATGTTGAGAGACAGCAGAAGGAGATACAAAAGGAAAAGAAAGAAAAGCTAGAAAAGGCTCAGCTAATGTATTTTGAGAGATACAATAAGCAGCCCCAACAGGGAGGTGGAAATGGCAACAGAAGAAGACAGAGAGGACGAAATAATGGAGGTTATCCACAGGAGGAGGGGAAAAGGCAAGAAGGAACGGCAGGACAAAGACCCGGACAGGGAGGGGTATCATCTGCTTTGCTTGTGGAGAACAGGGACACATAGCAAGAAATTGTGTAAAGGCAAAGCAGTGGCAGCGTACAAGATTCCAATGCCCTCTGCTTCTGCCACCACCCTCCTGCTCCACAACAGTGGCAGCCAAATCAGCAGCAAGGATGGAGTGGAAATCCTCGATCCTCAATTCTGACTAATAATGTTGGCTTTGCTAATGACAGCTGAAGGTTAGAGGAACACCCCTCCCCTTTTCACAAATGCTATGTGCTTCAACAACGCCAGAAGGTAGTCCAGTAATAGACTTAATAATCATGAACAATTAAGTTGACCTTCTTAATAGACACAGGTGCCCCAATGTCAGTAATTCAAAGAAGCAAGTTAAATGCACCCTTATCCAGTCGAATGGTGACAACAATAGGGGCATCAGGAGTACCACAAAGAGAGCAATTGACAATCTCATTACCAGTTCGTGTGGAAAATGGAATTACAACATATTTTCCTCAGTAGCACGACCTGTCCTGTGAATTTATTGGGGAGGGATCTCCTGTCAAAGGTAAATGCACAAATTACATGTACCTCAGAGGGGGTCAATATAGAAGCACCAGGAATAGGCTTGTACCCATGTATAGCTGAAAGAACAGGGGATTGGCTGTATAGCTGGGAACTTACAGAACCAAGGGAAATGTGTTGGTTACAAGGGTGAGCAGAAGAAATAACACATCGTAAGTTGCAGTTACAAACAGATTTGCATTGCACTACACACTATGCAGTAGGGGGTCGGGACATGGATTATGAGTGCAAAGAGTGGGGAAAACAGCCTGTAGAGCAGACCATCTTGGTGTCAGAGATATATGTGGCAAAGAATTGTTGTGCAGCCTCAGTCAGACTAAATGCAGAGCAACTGAAAGTATTCCAAGTGCTAGGGTCATATCCACATTTCTTTGGCCAGAGAGCCCCCTTGAGTGGAAAGACTTGGGTCATGGGTAGCAGAAATGGTACAGTTGCATGATTGGGAATGTAGGAAGCAAGCTAATATCAAAGGCTGGAAATTGTGAAAATACATAATCAACAGAAAAGTTCAGGTACGAGTGGATGAAAGAGAAGTGAATGTGCTAAAGGTTTGTGAAGAAATAGGCATGCAGGAGAGTGTAAGTTGGATAAATGAGTTACCAGCAAAGCTATGGGCAGAATCAAAGTATGATGTGGGATTACTGAAGAATGCACAACCCTTATGGTCAAGCCAAAGTCCTCTTACAGACCGAATAGGCATCAATATCCGCTGGGTAAAGAGGCGGAGGAGGAATAGCCCCAGTGCATGCAGCATTAGTGGAGAGGGAGTAATCATCCCTGCCCATATGCAACGGTAAATACACCAATTTTACCAGTGAGAAAGCCAAATGGAAGTTACCGCTTTGCAGGACCTGAGAGCGGTAAATGAAGCAGTACATGTGCGCATTCTGGTAGTGCCAAACCCAATTACAGTATTGTCATCCATTCCACATAACAGCTGTTATTTCACAGTCATTGATTTAGCAAATGCATTTTATAGTATTCCTGTAGAACCCAGTAGCCAGGAATGGTTTGCATTCACTTATAAAGGGAAAAGTGGACCTGGACTAGCATGCCCTAGGCTATGCTGAGTCTCCAGCAGTATTCTCAGCTCAAATGAGAGAATCTATCCGCTTTTGTGCCCCCATTGGGCAGTACCTATCACAGTATGGATGATTTATTGCTTTGCTAGCCCCAGTAAGGAAGCAAATGAACAGGATACAAAAGCTTTATTACTTTTCTTGGCTGAGAATGGGCATAAAGTGTCTCGAGAAAAATTGCAATTGTGTAAAGAGCAAGTGAAATATTTGGGTCATGTATTGTCTGGCAGTGGTAGAAAGTTAGACCCTGAGAGAATTAAAAACATAGCAGCATGGCCACGCCCAGTTACAAAGCAGCAAATGATGTCTTTTTTGGGTATGGTGGGCTATTGCAGAGCTTGGATCGTGGATTATGCTATGTTGGCACAACCCTCCATGAAGCCATATATGGCACAAAAATGCAGATGAATGAGGAGATCAGGTGGACACCTGGTCTAGAGACCAGTTTTGCAAAACTTAAAATGTATTGATCACAAGTCCCTGTTTGGGACTACCAAATTATGAGAAGGGTTTCAATTTGTTCGTGAATGGTAAGGGAGGTTATGTCAGCTGTATTGACACAGGAGCATGGGGGGCAGAGGCCCATAGCATATTACTCAAGTGTTTGGACTCAGTGGTATGTGGGATGGTGTCTTGCTTGCAGTCAGTGGCAGCGGCTACTGAAGCAGTGTTGCATGCGTGGATTTGGTAGGATTCTGTGCTTTGACAGTGCATGTGCCTCATTCTGTACATTCTATTCTGCTACAAGCTCGCACAGCTCATTTAACGCCTGCACGATTGCTTCAGTATCAAAATGTGTTACTAACCATGTCTAACATAACTTTGAAAAGGTGCACCATTTTAAACCCAGCGACGTTGCTCCCCACCCCGAAAGAGGGGGAGGAGCATGACTGTGGGCAAGTAATTGACTTAGACTGTAAGCCTCGACCGGATATTACTGACGTACCCATACAAAACGCAGACTTAGAATTATTTGTTGACGGCTCAGCACAAAGAGATGAAAAAGGATCCCCCTTGGTAGGTTATGCAGTGTGTACTCCAAACTATGTCGTTGAAGGAGCAAAGTTACCCCCACGAATGTCAGCCCAAGCTGCTGAACTCATAGCTCTGACGAGAGCTTGTATAATAGCCGAGGGTAAAACAGTTAACATATACACAGATAGTCGATATGCATTTGGGGTAGCTCATGATTTTGGCACCTTATGGAAACATAGAGGGTTTTTAACAGCAGCTGGGAAACCTATTGCGCATGCGAATTTGGTAAAAAAAATCTTCTGTTAGCAATCCAGAAGCCGGAAAAGTTAGCAATTGTAAAATGTCAAGCCCATACTTCTAACCAAGATTTTGTCTCTGCAGGAAATGCGAGGGCTGATGCAGCTGCAAAGGAAGCAGCTCTTTCTGGGAGTGTTCCGGAATTTCTAATGTCTTTGACTATAACTAACCAACTTGATTTATTCTCAGGAAAGGATGTTGCAACTTTACAACAATCAGCCAGTGTAAAAGAGAAACGTAACTGGCAAACAAACTGTAAATTTGATGCTAGCACTAAGGTGTGGACAAACCCCGATGGCAGGCTCTGCCTGCCCTCGGCAGTATTTCCCTTTTTGGCAAAATTGGCCCATGGGGCCGATCATGTTTCAAAAAGTGGAGTGGTCGACTTGTAAATAAACATTGATATGTTGTTGGCTTTACCGTATATGCTGAAGATTTTGTAAAAGTGTGTAATATGTATGCAATAATGTTGGCAGAGGACTCAAGTAACCCCTCTGCCCATCCTTTTCCTACAGGACCTTTTGAACATTTAATGATGGATTTTATTGAGCTAAACCCGTGTGAAGGGTATAAATATTGCTTAGTGATTATAGACATGTTCTCCAAGTGGGTAGAAGCATTCCCAGTACGGAAAACCACGGCCTGTACAGTAGCAAAGGCCCTGATTAGAGAAATCATACCAAGGTGGGGGATTCCCACCCGGCTCTCCAGTGATAATGGCTTGCATTTTGCAAATGAAGTCATCAGAACCTTGTGTGAGGCACTGCAAGTGGATTTACGAATGCACTGTGCCTACCACCCACAATCGGAAGGGGCAGTAGAAAGGGCAAATCAGACATTAAAGCTAAAATTGACCAAAATTATCGCAGATACTGGCCTTAGTTGGGTAAAAGCACTACCAATAGCCCTAATGAGTATGAGGGGGATAGCTGGCCCCGTGGGTTTATCACCTCATGAAATTTTGATGGAAGGCCTCTCAGAATGACAAATGTCCCTTCCCACAAAACCGAATAACATTGCACGGTTTAGATAATGAAATGATTGCCTATTGTTTATCTCTTAATGCTGTTTTAAGATCTCTATCCTAGGGTAAAAGCTGTACTTCCAGTTCCTTGGAGGACCCTTGCATAGGATAGAGCCAGGAGACTTCGTGGTTATCAAGGACTTCCGAAGAAAAAAGTGGTGTGCCCCGAGGTGGCGAGGACCGTTTCAAGTGCTCCTGACTACCGCCACTGCCATAAAGATCGTGGAGAGAGAAACGTGGATTCACGCATCTCATTGTCGTTTGGTGACAGCATCTACAGTCGATACCATTGCACAGTGAACTGAGCAACCATGAAAATTGTTATCGTTCTGTTTTCGTCGAACTATCGCTGCTATTTTTGCTATGGGGCTCTGGATATGAGGGAGGCAACTGCTCCCACCGCAGCACAGAGCCATTGCACATTACCAACACTTGGTGGACTTTAATGAACTTACATGCTAATAATGCTAATGTCTCTGATTGCTATGTATGCACTAGCTCTCCTTTCTCTGCAGCCGTAGGGCTCCACCTAAAACCCAAGCCTGTAAATAGCACTGAGGCCAGCGAGATTCTTGGTGCCATCAGGTGAAGAAACATCACTAATGCCCCAGATTATGCTACAAACAAAATAAAGAACCTAACTGTGTTTCGGGGGCATGATTTTACTGCATGGTACAGCCCACCGAATGATACAAATGTGTCAACCCCGTTGTATCTAGATGTTAGACAACAGAAAATATCAGCCAGGCTTTGCCTGTGTAATAAACAATTAACCATGAGTTTAGCCCCACTGGGATGGTCCACGTGCCAATATTGTAGGCACTACAACAGCACCACCAAGTCCGAATCCACCATAACCAACTGCTCAGCAGATGCCCACAAGTACATCCTGATTTCACTGCCGGGCAGTCTGTCAGGTCTATACTGGTATGTGGGGATAGGGCTTATTTTTTCCTACCTATAGGGTGGACGGATGCTGCTATCTAGCCACACTCCACCCTGCAGCCCATGTATATAAGTACAATGCATCTGCTAT
Source organism: Neoceratodus forsteri (assembly GCA_016271365.2). NCBI lineage: Eukaryota > Metazoa > Chordata > Ceratodontiformes > Ceratodontidae > Neoceratodus > Neoceratodus forsteri. Next base: position 941,353,770 of record CM057455.1, read on the forward strand.
ACATCAGCGTAAGCTATATAATCAAATTCAAAAAGGGAGGTGCCGGATGCGAATAAACGTGTCCCAGTGGGGGAAAAATTTGGGGCAGGAATCTTCCCATGGTGGAGTGTTGTTCAAAACATGCATTACATTGACCAGTTAAGCTATGAGTTAGAAACGTTAATTAATGATACCTTGAAATCAACTGACTTGCTGACAGCTGAAATTAAAGCACTTAGAATCGTAGCTTTGCAGAATAGAGCCACACTTGATTATGTATTAGCTTCGCAAGGGGGGGTATGCGCCATTGTAGGGGAAGAATGCTGCACCTATATACCAGATAATTCCCAAGAACTTGAGCAAGTAATTGAGGGAATACGAACGCTACAGCAACGTGTTCTAAGTGAGCATGCACCTGTATCGCAGGGCTGGGACCCTGGTCATGGTTCTCAAGCATATTTGGTGACTGGGGCACCTCCTCCACTGGATGGCAGTAATCGTGGTGGTGATACTGGCATTATGGCTCCTAATTATGTTGCTCAAATTTCTCTTGCGACAATTGTGTAGCACCTTGTCGCCACATGCAATCACCCAGCTGCACCCCTTACTACACCCCGAGGACCAAGACCCTAGCGAATTAGCCAGGGTGTTCCCGTTCTGTGATATACCAGATGTGACTAAAGTATAATAGTTAACAAGTTGATACAAAGTATCAAAAGGGGGGAGAGTGTGAGGGAATTTTTATATATGCTTCTTTTTATATCCTAAAGCTATATTTGCTATAATATGCCTTGAAGTTATGCTTGCTTTAAAAGCCATGCTGTAACAAAGTAATAATGAATGTAGTAGAAATTTCTGAGTTCATGTTTTCTTTTTAAGGGTTATAGAATTTGTACTGAGGTTACTTGAGGTACATTTGGGAAAACATAAAACTAGATAAAACTGAGCAGAACTGGTTGTACCAGCCTGAAAATCAGACTTGGACAAAATATAGAGATAGGAACACGCCTGGGCAAAATATAATAATAACAGCATGTAGTGGCATTGAATATAAGCTGTACGTTGCTATGGTGTGAGTGAAACTAATTGTCTCTCTCAGGTCAGCTTGACCCAGGCATATGTGTCAAAGCAGTAATGGGAAAGAAATGAATTGCAGTGGAAAAGTACCTCATACAAATCGACATGTTTTTCTTTTTTCTGTTACATTGCTGAAAACTTGTTATGCTGTTTTATGATTGGCTCATACTGAAATGTTAGTATTTTTCAAGATAAGACGTGCAAAATCTAGCTTATAAAAGCTGCTGTAAACTTTAATCAGGGACGATCTCCTTTGTAGAAAGTCTCACATGCATGTGTGAGATTTGATCAAATAAAGCGACATTAAGACAAAACCCAGTGGTGTGGTTTTTGCCCCGTGACGACGGGAGTGGTTGCTCAGGTAATACTTACAGTGAGAGAATTTGCGATCACACAGGACACACGCCCAGCTGTCTCCAGCTGACACAGTTGCCTCCAGATCACCAGGACCTGCCTCCGGACTTGGAAGAAGTACTCCATGGTTGTTGAGGTCAACAGGATGATTTGCCAAAGAAGCCTGCAGTACAGTGGCAGCCAAGATACCCTATAGACACTTAAGACAAGGGACAGAACAGGTGATCAGTGCAACGTTCCAAGGAACACAGCCCAACCAGAGCGCCAACCAAGAAGGGGGAATACACCCCCTGGAGGGCCCAAACAGGCCTCCCACAGGGTTGTGGGCCAATGCCTGCTGGCAAGGTGGCACACCACATCAGTGCCCAGCAGTGGTCCATGCTGCACAGTGATCATCTGACTGCAACATGGCAGTCATATGGCATAGTGCCCTGCCTGCACCACAGCAACATCAGTGGTGGCCGTGTGCATACCCACCCCACCAGCAGCAGGCACATGTGACCGATGGATGTGCCACAGTGTCAGGAACCACCCACAGTGCCACACAGACAGCTGCCATGGCACAGACTGCCATGCTCACACCCATGCCTCTGCTACCCCCTACTGATAGTGAGCAGAACTATGGAAGTGCCTACCTGCCCTCTGTGGCCCCACAGGCTGTGGTGCTGCTGCTCCTCTGCCTCCACTTTCTCCAATACCGCCACCTAGTCCTCCTCCACCACACCCACCTTCTCCTTCTCCCTGGGCTGCTGCAGCCTGGCGACCCACCCGCACCACTTGACGCCTGTCCTCAGGCCCTGACAATGGAATGGAAACAGACACACATCAGCAACCAAGCATAGCAGCTGCCCATCACCCCCATCCCTATGCAGAGGGCAAGCCCCCACCTGAGACGGCCCACAGGGTAGCAGCACAACGCAAGTGGCAGAGACTGATGACACAGCGCACTGTGCACAATAGTAGCATGCCACCCTGAAGGACACACCAGGCAGTGTAGCCAACACCACAGTACAGCACCAAGGCACACATGCAAGTTGGGCCTACTCATCTGGCTGTGGAACAGACCCACACCAGGTGCGCACCTCCATCCGCCGGAGGCACTCAGGGTCCCTCCGCTGCAGGTCCCCATATTGGTGGTGACACTGTTCACCACTCCTGTACACCCCTGTGCACTGTGGCAGTGCTGCAGTGATCGCCTGTCACACAACCACCCCGGGCTGTTGCAGTGGCTCCTGCCCAAAGAGCTGGGGTGTGTGTGGCAGGACGCAGGCCATGAGATTTGCCAGCTCAACCTGGCTCCAGTTCACTGTCCATGCATGATGTAGCTGCTGCTGCACCATCTTCGGTCAGTATGAACTGTGGTTCAAAATTGCGGCAAGAAGCGCACGTGGATTGTGCATGCGCCAGATGCATGGGCCGAGAGGCAATGTGCTCTGATATGGTAACACGCAGGCAGGGGGATGTGCAGAATGGGCATGGCCTACCAGGGTCATGGGTATGGGGGTCACCCAGGGGCAGAGGTCACCACAGGGGTCAGGGACCAACCTGCGTATGGTGTGCACATGCACAATAGCAGGCATGGTACACTGTGCACCACAGGCCCTATTGCACACAGTGTGCACTGTGCAGAACAGGCAGCAGCACATTGACCTGCTCATGCGCACTGCAATCCCACGCAGTGTGCATATGTGCGAAGTGAGCCACAAGTTGCTCCAGAGCAATCCCATTGCATAAGGCACAATGCCACGATATTCAGCTGCCACATGCTAATGAGCTCATCAGCCAATGCATCGTGCACTGTGGACATTAGCATGTCATTACTATTATGCATCTGCTCATTTGCATGTGTTGCGCTGTAAAAGCACCATGGTTTGGCACAGGCTATGGACCGGTATTGCAACCTTCGGAGGTAAATTGCGCATGCTGCTGAGCCCAGCCAGGACAGCAGGGGGGGAGGTGTAGGCTGCTGCTGACACTGTCACACATATTCATGTCCACAGGTAGTACAATGGCGGAACATGATGAGGCTGAGGAGAGTGGACCTGCATGCAAACGCAGGCCTAATTTCTCCAAGGTGGAGGCTGATGCCCTGTTCAAGACCTACTTGGACAGGGAGCTACTGCTGAGTGGTGCCACAGGCATACCACAGGCCAGGGCTATGGCCTGGCTGGAGGTGATAGCGAGTGTGAACCAGCAGAGCAGCCACCAGCAGTGGGTGTAGGAGTGCCAGAAGAAGGTGGGCACCGATAAACACTGCATCAAGAAAAAAGGTGGCAGCCATACGTGCAGCCTGGACAGCTACCGGAGGGGGGGTCACCTGATGTGGTGCAGCTCACGCTGCAGGAGGAGCTTGTGGCGGCCACCATGCAAAGTAGCACAGTTGAGGGTGTGCTGTGTGGTGGGTTCCAGACTAGTGGAAGCCCATCACTGCATGGTACATATCATGGGCACACACTGCAAGCAATGGGGGTTGGGCCTGGGGGGGGCCGGGGACACGATCACTGACACTTCTGTTTTCTCTTTCAGCACCGGCACACCAGCATACAGTGGAAAGGGCACCAGCAGCAGCCATGGAGGACAGCCCAGCCCCGGAGGACCAACCATCCACCTCCACAGGCATCTGGGGCCTGATAGGCTGCAGCACACCACTGCTGTCCAGCTGGATGTCCTGGGCATGGGGTCAGATGAGGCTCTGGCTGTGTTCCAGCAGGATGCCAGCCATGTTGTCCTCTGCACAGAGACACAGATTGGAGCGGGGTCCAACACCGATGACAATATGACCATCATCCTGGATAGCTATGGTGGTGTCATGGGGGAGACACCCATATCAAGTACCACCTCGGGCAGCATGCCCAGTGGCCTTCCAGTGGTGGGACAGTGGTCTGCTGCCACTGCAGGTACTGCCATGTGCACTGCCATGGCAGTGCCATGTGGTGGTGATGGTGCAGATGCTCAGCTGCGTGGCTGCGTACAGGGGCGGCAGCGGCAGGCAGCAGGGGACAGGGGGCAGCTGGAGGCAGTGTCCACTGCCAGGGCACCAGACAGGGATCAACCACATGTGGACCCCACTGTGCAGTGTCCACCTGAGTGGGGGACTGCACAGCGTGGTCGTACATCACCAGTGGGTCAGCGTCCCACCCAGGTTCCCCTGGGTGCCGACCCGTTGGTGGAGCACACACAATTGCTACGGGCCTCCATGGAGCAACAGGTGCTGCTGGTAGCTGGGGTGTGTGCACTGCACTTGGAAGTGTGCCAGGTGGCCAAGCAGTGTGAGAGAGACATTGCGCAGCTCCCGAAGTCTATTCAGCACTTGCGGGAGGACACGATCGCATCTCCAGATCGCATTGCCAATGCGATCAAGGTTGGCCTTGCACTGCTGGCCACCACCGGGCTTTACTGGCCACCTCACACACTGCATAGTACACTGTTGACCCCTTGGACCCAGCGATGTGTGACACCCTCCCTGTCGACGCCGGGCTCTGCTGTCGGCATCCCTGGCACACCTGGGGCGAGCCTATTTGGGTACCTACACACATCTGCATGGACCCAGTTACAGTCTCGCAGTTCAACCCCTGAGGGGCTGTTGCAGACACCCCCTGTGGCTGTCAATGGCCATGTTGTACAGTATGAAGTAGTCCAGGAATAGGCCACAGGCTTTCAAGGGGTTGTACTGTAGGGCACCACCAAATCTGTCTAGGTAACAGAAATGTGCCTTCAGCATCGCAAATGCATTAATGATGTTCCATGTGCTGGCGTGTGCCTCATTGTACCGTTCTTTGACTGGGGACAACAGGCACTGGTAGGGGGTGAGCAGCCATGGCCTGAGCGGATATCCACTTCCACTTGTGTGGAGAATGACATTGTTTGCCCTGTCTCCTCTGTTGCTGTGCCCCTTGCCATCCCTTGGGCACTCACCACCTCAACCACCCTGCCTTCCCCCATCCCGTGCTCTGCATAGACCCCTTGCCTGTCCCATTCTCATTCACTAGGTGGACTTTGGGGATGTCCCCATGCTTGATCCTGTGGCACAGCACACTGCAGTGCCAGATGAATGCATCATGTGCACTCCCAGGGTGTGTGGCACATACATTGGTGAATGCACCCCTTGGCATCGCACACCACCTGGCAGTTAACACTGGGAACTCCCTTTCTGTTCACGTATGCCACACCCTCAGGGCCAGGTGGCATGTGGGTGCAGTCAATGGCCCCAAGCATGCCTGGCATGCTTGCTACCCTGTGGAAGTCCTGCATGGTTATTGTACGTTCTGCCTGTGTGCTGGGGTAATGGATGTATTCCAAAGCATGTGGCAGCAGGGTGCTGAGGAATTGTGTGAGGAGCTGGGATATGGCTGACTGGGTTATGCCTATTGTGCCCCCTGTTGGTCTCTGGAAGGCGCCTGTGGAGAGCAGGCACATGACAGCTGTTACCTTCATCTCCACTGACATAGCATGACTCCGTCCAGTGGGTTCCTGCATCTCCTCACTGCACAGCTCACAGAGTTGCCTCAGAATAGCCTAGTTCAGATGATACTGGCTCACAATCTCCGTATCACTGAATATCTTGAAGGTGCTGCAAGAATGGTACCACCTGTTCCGGGCATAGCTCTGACGGGCCCTTCAATGGCCACATCGCTGTTCCTCCTGCCTCCTCGCACACCTCATTACGGCCTCCATCTGAAAGGGTGCACTGGCCATGGCCCCTGCTGCCCAGTCTTCCCCTGGGTGGTCAGCTGCTGTGCACTGTTTGCCACCCTGGTTCAGTGTGTGGCACCCTGCATGCCTCTCCCTTTCACTCACTGTGCCCCTGGCACACTCTCCACTGCCACCTCAGGCCCACACCCCTGTGGCTGCCTGTGCAGGTCACCCTGTTCCTCTCAGGCTCTGTCGCCCTTGCACTTCTCAGTCTTTTCCCTCCACCATCCTGTTCCTCTCTCTCTCTCTCTCTCTCCCCCTCGCCCCTGGTGCAAGTGCTGTCCGTGTGCTTGCACCCTGTATTTATAGGCTCAAGTCTGCTCGGTGCATCTGTGACTTGCTCCACACTTGTGCCATGGGTCAGCGGTTGAATATCGCACTGTGCCACATATTCATGGGGACGCCCCCTGCCCTTGTGCATGCATTCATTAGGGTTGCACATTGGTCCACTGCAACTTGTGCTGCACAATGGCTCCCGTTGAATATTGCTCCTTAGTGCATTTCCACACTTGCATCGGTGAAACTCTGTTGAGGACATGTACAACTGCTTTGAATGTCCCACCCACTGAGTACAGGGCATGGAAGGTGGAAGGTATCCATGTCATCATACATGTTTGTACACTATACAGACAGGTCAAAATTACAAAATAGTCAGGTGTAATATATAAGAAAATACACTGAGTATACACAGTATATATGCAGGATCTACACTATGATTAGAAAAAAAATATATATAGAAGAGGTAAGAAGGAATGAACGCCATGGAAGGGTAAGAACATCAATTATTGGGGCAGTAAGTTAACACAAGACAAACAGAAGTGAGTCCCAATGCACAAATTAGGAAAGGGTTACAGTTTCTGTATTGCTTTTCCTCTGTGTCAGCTGAGAGCGCTGCTCGTTGCAGAGGGTGATTCTGGACTACTGGCGCTATTCATTGGATTGTTTCATCCTGATTGCCTGGCCACTCAACCCTACGTGGCTAACACAGCGTGAGAGGCTGTGTGTTAGACTTGTAATATCACTGCCAGCTGGAGCTGGAGTTGTAAGAAGGGGGCTGCCAGCTATTGGTGCGTGGGTGTGGGGAGGCATCCTATAAGCATAGGCGCCGCTCGCAAGCGGCAGTTTCTGTATTGCTTTTCCTCTGTGTCAGCTGAGAGCGCTGCTCATTGCAGCGGGTGATTCTGGACTATTGGCGCTATTCATTGGATTGTTTCATCCTGATTGCCTGCCCACTCGACCCTACGTGGCTAACACAGCGTGAGAGGCTGTGTGTTAGACTTGTAATATCGCTGCCAGCTGGAGCTAGAGTTGTAAGAAGGGCTGCCATTATTGCGTGCGGTGGGAGGCATCCTATAAGTAGGCGCTGGCCGCAAGCGAAGCCAGAGTAGAACACTGAGCTGAAATATTGCCTGTTCTGGATGAGAGTGGGAATTAGATATGGTATTGCTGTTCATGTATGTCAACTAGTTTTATTATAAAGTAGAGTTTTTATGTGTATTGCTGCATGAGTTTATATGTGCCATTTTGGCTTATTTAATTAGCTATGTGTAGGAGCTTTGCTAGACGAGTCTTGGGGCCTAGGATTGTTTATGGGAATTCGCAGCTGCATGTGCTGCGTCCTTTTATCCCCCTCCCTGTATCTGATATTACTATCAGACGTTGTAGGGAAGTGGGGATTGTGGGGGATTGCTCTGCGTATCCACTGTGGGATGACCAGGAGTGGGTTGATCAAAGGATAGAGGTGGTTAAGTCCAGGAGACGCCCTGGAATAAATAGAGCATCTAGGAGAAGCCAGACGTGGTTGTTGCCTATTTCAAGGGGGGCCACCAGGCCAAGTGGCCAGGTGACCTTTAGGGCTGCATCACCTTCAATATCTCTGACGGCAGTGCTATGCAATGCCAGGTCGATCAGAAACAAGACGGCTATTATTGCCGCTCTGGTTTCATTGGTTGACCTGGCGTGCATTACAGAGACCTGGGTGGGAGATGATGCTGGCCCTGTTTTTGAGGCTGCAGTCCCCCCAGGATACACTGTGGTGCACTGCCCCAGAGAAAATCATAGGGGAGGTGGTGTAGCTATCTGTTTTAAATCTAACCTGGACTTCACCGTGCACCCGGTGGGAACCCCAGGTTCATTTGAGTGTGTGGCCGTTCGTGGAGGACTCGGTGTGGGCTGCAGGATCCTCCTCATCTATCGCCCTCCTGGTCCGATGGGGGGGTTCCTGCAGGAATTCGCCGAGTTTGTTGCCGGCGAAACATTGGATTCCCCAAGATGTATTTTTCTTGGGGACTTCAATGTTTGGGCCGAAGATAGAAGTCAAAGGTGCGCCGATGAGTTACTGCAGAGTATGTCCCTTTTGGGGCTGGTGCAGTCTGTCGGCATGCCTACTCATCAGGACGGCCACACATTGGACCTGGTGTTCTCACAGGGACTCAAGATTGTTGATCTTGATATTGATCGAGTAGCTTGGTCTGATCATTGCACGGTGAAGTTCACGTTTAGTGCTCCCGTCATAAATTCTTCCCCTTCTGAGATATTTCGCTGTCGCCCTTTAAAAGATCTAAACCCTGAGGTTTTCTGTGCGTGATCGATTTATCAAAGGTGGGTGATGCACTCGTCAGGCGGTTGATGCCGGGTAGATGCAAATAAGGTGTTATCTGGCGCCATTACGACCTCGCACCTGTCCGTGTACGACCCAGAACTTCATACCTGAGGTCGCCTTGATATGATGGTGATCTCAGGGAGATGAAGAAGCTGGGTCGGAGATTAGAGCATCGCTGGAGGAAATCCCATCTGGGGGCTGACAAACTGGTCCTGTGTGCGCATTATTGCACATATCAGGAGGCAATCAACCAAAAGAAGGCAATATTTTTGTCTCCGGAGATTGCTGCTGGGAGAAGCCGACCAGCCTCACTCTTCTGGACTGTTGATAGATTGCTTCATCCATCTTGTCTCCAGCCCGGAAGAGCTTCCTCAAATGAGGATTGTGAGGAATTTGCTTGGTTTTTCTTGGACAGGGTGTCTGCGATCCAGCAGGAGGTTTCTTCAGCCAGTAATATCATTGCTGTCAGTAGTCATCAGTTGTGTTCTGAGAGCACTGTCTGGCTGGGGGGAGTTTAGGCCAGTGGAGGATCATGAGGTCATTGAGATAATGGCCAACTTGAAGTATACCTTTTGTGAACTGGATCCCGTGCCAACGCGCTTCTTGATGAGGTGCATTGACATTGTTGGCCCGGTGTTTGCCCTGATAGTCCGGTGTTCCTTGAGTCAGGGTGTCTTTCCAGATGCCTTGAAGGAGGCTCTGGTGAGACCCCTTTTAAAGAAAACTTCTCTGGACCCGGAGATTAGGGCAAATTACCATCCATCTCCAATCTTCCATTTCTGGGAAAGGTTGTTTAGAAGGTGGTATCACTTCAGTTGGGAGAATATCTCATGACCCACGAGTTGTATGGATCCTTTCCAGTCAGCTTTCAGGCCAGACATAGCACTGAAACTGCATTAGTTCGGGTGCAAAATGACTCTCTCAGGGCTAGAGATCGGGGGGACAAGACAATTCTTGTTCTCCTTGATCTCTCTTCAGCATTTGATACTGTGGACCATTGTGTGTTGCTTTTCCGCCTGAGGGAGTTATGCGGACTCACTGGTATTGTCATCACATGGTTTGAGTCATTTCTTACTAACAGGAGGCAGCGGGTTGTGATGGGTAATTTCTCATCCGTACCCTGCCTCCTTTCGTGTGGAGTCCCTCAGGGTTCGGTATTGGCTCCAATGATGTTCACAGTATACATGCTGCCCCTGGGGATCGGAGAGGTATGGTTTGAGTTTTCATTGCTATGCTGATGATACTCAACTATACCTATCCTTTGCCCCAGGAACATCAAATGCAGTGGATGTGCTGAATATCTGTCTATTGAGATAAATGACTGGATGTCTTCCAGCTGGCTGCGACTGAACCCCAACAAGACTGAGGTACTGGTAGTGGAGTCGAACAGAGCTCGTGATGGGATGGCCTCTGATTCTGGGACTGGCATTGTGCTAGGAGCTGTGTCATTGATGGCCTCTCCATGGGTGCGAAATCTTGGTGTGATCTTTGACAGGAACCTGTCCATGGAGGCTCAAATATCCTCTGTGGTTCGTTCCTGTTTTTTCCATCTTAGAAATATCGCCAGGATTAAGCCCCTTGTTCTAGCTCTGGACCTTCCTACCCTGGTATATGCCTTAGTCACTTCTAGGCTTGACTACTGTAATGCCCTCTATCTCGGGGTCTCTGGAACTTCTCTTCGCAGACTGCAGCTAGTGCAAAATGCTGCTGCCCGGCTTTTGACCGGGCAGAGTAAGTTTTGTCATATTACTCCAGTACTGCGTGAATTGCACTGGCTGCCTGTCAGGTGGAGAGTTTTGTTCAAGGTGGGTTTTCTCACCTATAAGACCCTACATGGACAGGGCCCTGGTTACCTATCTGATCTCCTGGTACCGTCCACCTCTGTCCGAGATCTCCGCTTCTCTAGTGGGGGCCTCCTCAAAGTTCCGAGAGCAAGGTTGAAATCAGCAGGGGATCGATCGTTTGGAGTTGCTGCTCCGGCTTTCTGGAACTCATTGCCAGTTGAAGTGAGAGAGGCCCCCACTATAGAGGCCTTTAAGAGTCGTCTGAAGACCTTTTTATTCATGCAAGCGTTTGGTGATTAAGTTTTTATGTATTTTATATTTGTATGATATTGTAATGAAATGTATACGGTATGACATACTGTACAGTTTTGTGCGGCGCCCAGAGCCTTCGGGATTGGGCATCTTTTTAAATAAACTTGATTTGATTTGACTTATAGGTGTGAATGAGGGAATGATGGGGATAAGCAGGGTCAGAAAATTAGGGGGTCATTGACGGGGGCATCAACTGAGGTGTTGGTGGTGAAAACAGTGGTGAGGTTCATAAATGCATAGGATAAGCTGAAGAAAATCATATGGGAAAGGAAGTGGGTGAGAGAGGAAAACCTGTAGATCGGGTACGGTTTGCAGTAATAGTCTGGGTAAGAAGGAATGGGCAGACTAGATGGGCAAAGCAGTCCTTATCTGCTGTCAAATTCTATGTTTCTATTTAAGTACTACAGGTGGTACCAGGCACTGACTCATATCCAGGTAGATGTATTGCAGAGACAGACAATGATGGTGGAATTCGATGAGTGAACATTAGGGAGGACAGACAATGATACTGAACAGGATGGTACTAATGTGGGAGGATAAAAGCCTGACAGTGTGTCATCTGTATTCCAGAAAAGCACCTACCAGACATCTCCTGCTTAGTACCACACTGTTTCATCCTGTTCATCCTCCAGTCCTGTGTCAGGATGAGAAGCTTGTCTCCCTGGTATTGAACTCTCATTATACACAAGACTGAGGGGCAAAACTACTTGTTGATGGAATTTCTGAAGGTTTATTTTAAGGAATGTTAGCATTTTGTTGTTGCCAATGCTGAGGCACGTCTTTCTGTCATGTGCAATGGCTCCCACTGAGCTGGAGGCATAATCTGAGTGGACAATCAAGCTTGAGTTTGGTAAGTAATAAACAGCCAGTCTCCCCGGATTAGATAAGGCACACATTTCCAAGCACCAGAGGACTTTCATATCCTTTGCTAAGTATAGTATGATCTGGAATTACACTAATCTGGGCGCCAGTGGAAACAGTTACAGATTGCTTCTGCAAAAATGCTGCCTTCTTTATGGATGCAAACAAATTAATTTGTGCCATATGGTTCATCAGCAAACTTCCCAGTTGAAGACAAAATCAGTGTTTTCCCGTTACTCTTCATCTGCTGATTCCTCTTCTACAGTGGCTACTGGGTCAGATTACTGTTCATACTGCTCATGACTAGACTCAATAAAATGCAGCATACATTTCTGCAGGGCATCCATCCAATGGTCCACATTAAAATTTGAGGGAAGAATGTTGCTGATCTGGTTTTTAAACCAAGGATCCAGCATGGAAGTAAGAACAAACTGGTGCACAATGAATAACCTGTAAGGAGAGTCCTCCACAAACTGTAGAAGCGAGTCAGTCTTTTTGTGGCCTCATTTCTGGGCAGATCATGGCCATACTGCTCACTCACATGTCTCATGAATCATTTTAGAAATCTGATCTCTGGAAGTATCGTGCTCAAGCACAAGTCACTAGATCTCACTTCCAAAGTAATGGCTTCATAATGGTCAACAGAGAATGGATGACTTTCCAGCTGCTGGTAGATGTCATGATATCCATTGATTCAGTTTTCTGATGCAAAAAGTATTCATGTACTACAAGTTGCTGCTCATGCGACCTCTAAAACATGTGGATGGTTTAGTTTCAGCTGATGAAACAGTCTTCTATCAGAGTGTTCTCAGGAAAGTTATTGTCATGCTGCAGGCACTACATTTCATTACAGGCTTTGACAGATTGTAAGAAAAGGGCACATATCTTTTTCATGGTCCCTGAGCCCCTAGAATTTCATCAACCACATCGGTCTTACTGATGAAGCTGTGCACAAGTGTGTGCTGTGGGCTAGATATGACACATGGGTGCACCCACCTGTAACCAGTTAGAACAGTGCTACAATAATAGTGCAGGGAAAGACAGCACAATCTGTAGAGCTCTCCCATGGACAGTGATAAGAATTTAATAGCACTATGCAATAAACGCTTCCCAGGTCACTGTTTGTGGTGCTAGGGAAGAGCTGAATGGCTAAGGATTTCAGAAAGCTGGCTGAGCTGCTCCTGTGGTGGGGAGGACTAAGGCACGGAGCAGCTCAGCAGAATGGTGTCATTGACCAGGGTTCTAATCCTTTTCTCCATTTATTTCTTCATTGATGGACTTTTTTTTTTTTAACAAAGGGTTGTGGAAACAGTAATCCTTGTCCCCACTCATTTGTCTTTCCCCATCATCTGCACCCCCCTCGGAGTGATAATCTTTTAGTTCGGAGGGTGCAGAGGGCAGAGTCCCCCGTATAGGGGGTGTTTGGTTGGTGGAGCCCCCCCACATAAAAATACATTAAAGCAGTGTGTGGTGCTCTGTGGTGCAGCACCATTCTGTTCTGCAGCAGTGGTGGAGAGCACTGTCAATACAGTGGTGTAGTAGGTTGCACTGTTATTGACAGCACTCTTCTAACCCAGTGTGTACCCATCATCATTAAACAGACTTCATAACCATGAAGACATTATGTGACAGCTGTTCCAGGATTCATGTCTTCCTTTCTCAACCAGTTATCAAACCCCTCCTCCAGCTCTTCAGTAGGTGAACAGAGAAATCTGAAGCCTGAAAACCAGCCCCATGGAGAGCTGCATGCCTTCTGACTCCTCCAAGAGATGCTTTTTCAGTGCCTACATCACTAGATTGTTGCTGTTTGGGTGGCTATTCAGTAAAGCACACCCAATGTTCTGAGACCACCATATAGTCTAGTTCCTGGCCACTCGTCCTCATGTCAATGGTGATATGCCCATCCTGGTATGAAGACTTTTTATAGAGAATATAAGCATAGTAAGAGTCCAGAAGGAGTTCATGGAACTGGGGAGGGTCCTAAGGCAGGTAGCAAACCCTGTGACCTTCTTGAAGGTGCTGCCTGTCCACGGCAAGGGGGAAGTTAGGGATCTACACATCAAGAACATCAATGACTGGCTGAAGAGAGGGTGCAGAGAGCAAGGTTTTGGCTACATTGGGGAATGGGGGCCCACCTGGGGAAATACAGAGCTGTATGGGGGAGATGGTCTTCATCTTTCCAGCAATGGCACTGGAGTCCTCAGTGAATGGTTTAAATGCTTCATTGGCAAGCATTTAAACTAGTCAAGAGGGTGGAGAAAAGGAGAAGGGTAAATCATGCCACCTTCCCCCACAGGTTAATGCAGCCTGTGAGGAGGACACAAATATGTATGTAACCTGAAATGAGGGAAATGAATATAGAAAGCAGAAAGGAACACCAGTACAGGACACAAAGGGAAAGGAAGGAGCCATAAGGCAGCAAAAAAAGGGAAAAGTGAGTAGGAAAAGGAAAAAGGAGGGTGAACACAGGATTAAAGGAGGGCTGGGCAGCAATCCATGGAAAGCCATGGTTACAAATGCCCACAGACTGGGAAATAAAATCCCAGACCCAGAGGCCTTGATCATACAGTCAGATCTGGATATAGCAGCAATAACAGAGACCTGGTTTACTGCAAATCACTACTGGGATGCAAATGTCTTAGGTCATGCCCTATTCAGGAGAAATAGGAAGAGTAGAAAGGGGAGAGTGGCCCTGTACATAAGGGATGGTATAAAAGCAATGGAGGTGCAGGGTAAAAAGGGGAAGACAGAGGCACTGTGGGTCACTCTTGAGCCAGGCAATGGCACAGTAATTAGAGCAGGGGTGTTCTACAGACCTCCAGAGCAGGGGGAGGACATGGCAGGGATCTAGTTGATCAAATTCAGAAGATGTCAACAAAGGATGAGGTATTGCCGCTGAGTGATTTCAGTATCCCAGATGTTGATTGGACCATCCCAGCAACTGCTTCAACCGGGAGTTAGGACATCCTGGTTTCCCTACGGGGGCTGGCCTCAGACAGCTGGTGAGTGATATCACAAGAGAAGGGAAGAATCTGGACCTGGTACTGACTAATGATGACAGAATCTCAGATATCCAGGAGGAAGGATAACTGGGAACTGGCAACCACCACATAGTGCAGCTTAACATGGGGACAGGGACACAGTCTAGTCACTCTAAGGCTAGAGTCTTGGATTTTAGGAGGGCAGATTTTACTAGTATGGGGAGGTTATCAAAGAGGCATTGGCAGGGAGGGAGATAGAAGGGGCAGTTGAGAAGCAGTGGGAACATCTGAAGGGAGCCATGCAGGAGGTGACAAATCAATGTACAGTATAAATGTGGTAAGCAAAGGCAAGAAAAGGAGGAAACCACTACGGTTCTCAAGGGAGGTGGCAGGCCAGGTAAGGGCCAAAAGGGTGAGCTTCAGGAAATATAAGGAGATGCACAGGAAGAAAGATAGGGAGGTGTACCTAAAGAATTTAAAGGAAGTGGGAAAGGCTGTAAGAAGAGCAAAGGTGCAGACCGAAGAAAGATTATTTATTTATTTTATTTATTTATTCACAATTCGGATTTACAACCTTTGAGTCAAAGACTCATTTGCAAAGGCACCTCATCGCAGGGAGGGGAGACAACATATTGGTGGAGCAAAACAGTGGGGAACAATACAGGTGAGATACAAAAGAGCATACAAAGCAAAGCAAAGCAATTAGTGTAGATGGTGAAGAAAGGAGACAAGGCATTTTTAGGTACATCAGTGAAAGAAGGAAAACCAGGGGAAGAGATTGTAAGGCCCAGAAGGGATGCAGGGGAGTGTCATGAGGGAGACCTGGAAATGGCAGAAATACTGAACAAATACATCTGTTCAGTATTTGCTGAAAACGGGGAGGGTCACAGACCACAGCTGAGTAGCAGACATGAATGAGGGGCAGAGGAAAACACTAGTTCATTTACAGTGGAGAGAGAGTCCTTTAGTAGCTCAAAAAACTGAATATGGACAAAGCAATGGGGCCAGATGGCATACATCCAAAGATATTAAGGGAGCTTGTGAGGGGAGGTAGCAGTGCCCCTGGCAGCCTTGTTCACCAAGTCACTCAAAACAGGAGTGGTTCCAGAAGACTGGAAGAGAGCACATGTAGTCCCTGTACATAAAAGTGGTAATAGGGAGTATGCAGGGAACTATAGGCTGGTCAGCCTCACCACAGTAGTGGGGGAAGATCAAGGAAGTACTGCTGAAAGAAAGAATAGTGGCACACTTAGAATCCATCAGTGTCCAGAATCCAAGTCAACATGGATTCACAGCAGGAAGGTCCTGTTAGACATATCTGATAGATTTTTTTGACTGGGTTAGGAAGGAAATAAATGGGGGGGTGGATGTCTCCTAACTCGATTTCAGCAAGGCCTTTGACACCCTCCCACATAAAAGGCTGGTGAACAAGATGGGTAGTCTGGGCATGGGGCACAAGGTGGTAAACTGGGTTAGGAACTGACTAATGGACAGGAAGCGGGGGGGGGGGTAAATGGGATCCAATGACTATTCCCAACATGGGTTCAAACAGGGACATTCTTGCAGTACCGACCTAATTGCTTTTTTATTACATCATTAACCAGGGTTTGGGTAACACCTTCTGATGTTATTCTTCTGGACTACAGTAAGGCCTTTGATAAGGTCACCCACAGTATTCTCATAGCTAAGCTTATACATCTCGGTTTTTCGACTGGTATAGTTAATGGATTGACAGTTGGTTAACAGGTAGTACCCACTGAGTTAGGATTAATGGTGTACTCTTCAAAGGAGTGGTTGTTATTAGCTGTGTGCCACAGGGTTCGGTACTGGGCCCTGTATTGTTTAAAGTTTTCATTTCCGATATGCAGCTCAGCTCAGGGAATACACTTTCTAAATTTGCAGATGACACCAAGCTGTGTGGCATGGTGGGCTCTGATATAAGTAGGGCTGCACTCACAAATGACCTTTTATTATTGGAATCTTGGGCCCACACTAACAAAATGACATTTAATACAGACAAGTGTTCAGTCCTCCATCTAGGTCGTAATAATCCCAAACAAACATGTAAAGGAGAACAAATTCGCCCTGAGGTCACATTATGTGGACTATCAGGGGGCAATCTCCTATAGAAAGGTGGAATTTCTTTCTGGGGAGATTGCCACAGTGAGAAACAGACAGACTCGGCTCTTCAGCTCTCAGTGGACAGACTTTTACATTCTGCCTGTCTGTGTGTCAGAGGGGTAAGTTCGAGTGTAAGGTGCGAGGAGCTGGCTCTGTTTTTCGGTGACAAGGTTTCCTCCATCAGGGCTAAGGTCTCATTGAATGTCTCTCGAATGAGCTGCAGGGTCTGGCCTGAGTTGTGTCGGAGCACTCCTCCTGAGTGGGATGAGTTTGAGCTGATTGGGGTTGGGGAGGTGGTAGAGATAATCTCTAAGCTTCAGCCAACCTACTTTGATTTAGATCCAGGTACAACTCACCTTTTGGTGGAATACTTGGACCTGATATGTCCTGTGATTACTGGGGTAGTCGGGAGTTCTTTAGGGAATGGGATCTTTTCTTCAGCCTTGAAAGAGGCTTTGGTTAGACTTCTGTTGAAAAAAACATCTTTGGGCCCGGCCTGCCTCAACAACTACAGACCTGTTTTGAACCTCCCATTTTTAGGGAATGTAGTAGAAAAGGTGGTGACCATTCAGCTGGAGAGATATCTCACTGCTTCCTCTGCCTATGAGCCTTTCCAGTCTGGGTTCTGAGCGAGGCATAGTACAAAGACGGCCCTGGTGAGGGTGCTTAATGACCTCCTGATGGCGAGTGATAGAAGGGACCGTACCATCTTGGTCCTCCTAGACCCCTCTGTAGCGTTTGACACCGTGGACCATGAGGTGTTACTTGACCGACCATGGTTCTGGTGTGGCCTGTCCAGAAATGTCATCAACTGGTTTAGGTCATACCTGACAGACAGAGTGCAGAGGGTGACCATGGGAATTTTCTCATCAAACCTGAAGCCTCTGGGCTGTGGTGTTCCGCAGGGGTCAGTTTTATCACCTCAGTTGTTCACGGTGTATATGCTGCCACTGGGGGTCATTATCAGGCTGTACGGGCTGAGTTTTCATTGCTAAAGCAGATGACAGACAGCTGTATCTGTCCTGTGCTCCCAATAGCCAGGTTTCAGACTCTGTATTTAACAGCTGCCTTGAGGAAGTCCAGACATGGATGACTTAAAATTGGCTTAAACTAAACCCAGACAAGACTGAGGTGCTGGTGGTGCAGTCAGGTCAGCAGGATGGGGGGGTATGACATTACCTCCTGAACTTGTGTTGGGGGGGGTGTCTTTAGCCCTCTCTAGGCAGATGAAGAATTTGGGTGTAATCCTGGATAGTGGCCTGACACTTGAAGCACAGTTGTTGGCCACCGGGTTTTACCATCTCTGGAATATTGCCCGAATTCGAGCCCTGATCCCGCCTGATGACCTGCCCACACTGGTACATGCTTTCATCACTTCCAGGTTAGACTATTGCAATGCCCTGTACCTAGGGATATCTGAAGGCAACCTCCGCAGACTGCAGCTGGTGCAGAATGCGGCAGCAAGATTATTGTTGGGGGTGAAAAGAGGCGAACATATCACCCCAGCGCTACGTGAACTGCACTGGCTGCCAGTTTGGTGGAGGATTGTCTTCAAGATAGGACTGTTAACCTATAAATCCCTGCACTTGAGGGGCCCAGTCTATCTGCAAGAGCTCCACGTGCCTTACCACCCTGCTCGGGCTATTCGTTCTGCCGGGGATGGCCTCCTTGGATTTCTCAGGGTTAGGCTGCGGCATTCTGGTGATCGAGCATTTGCAGCCACTGTGCCTACCCTGTGGAACTCCTTGCCAGGTTATCTTAGGTAGGCTGCCATGATGGATGCCTTTAAGAAGGACTTCAAATCATATCTATTTAATCTGGCTTTTAATTGAAGGGGTTTTATAAAATAGTATGTTTGTGATGGTTAATTGAGCTGTTGTTTTTAGGTATATTGTGTATATTGCCATAGTTAGTTTTCAGATTGTATTATTGTATGGTATATGTCATACGTGTTATATTGTACAGCACCCAGAGTCTTTGGAGATAGGTGTTATATAAATACAATATCTATCTATCTATCTATCTATCTATCTATCTATCTATCTATCTACCTATCTATCTATCTATCTATCTATCTCTCTAAGTTAATAATAAAATATTAAAACCTTCTTCCTGTGAAAAAGATCTAGGGATCTGGATAAATGACAGACTTTCCTCCACAAATAACCATAGTCACATAGCCAAAACTGCAAATTCACTCCTAGGTAGAATCAGACGGATGTTTATATCAAGAACTGAGAAATGCATCATTCCCTTGTTTAGATCTCACATTAGACTCTATGCAGATTATAGGTCACCTGTATGGAACTCTTATCTGATTAAAGATATACACATTGTTGAACAAATACAACAGAGGGCAACAAAGATGGCTCCTTATCTTGCATCATTACTCTACCAAGAGAGACCACAGAAAACAGGACTACACTTATTAAGGTTTAGGAGATGTAAAGGTGATCTTTTTCTGTACAAAATATAAAAATCACCCTCTCTTATGGCCCAATGTGGCATTTGTATGTCAGAAAGAAAAATAATGCGTAGGCTTCACAACAAGCAATTAATAGTTAGCAGAGCAAGAACCAACAAAAGGTTGCATTTCTTTTCTGTAAGAACACCAAGACTTTGGAATAGACTTCCCCAGGACTTAGTTGACAGTGATACTGTTGACACATTTAAAGCAGGGATTGACATATGGCTTTCTGAGAACTTACATAGGGTTTAATTTACCATGGTTGTGGGGGAGAATCTCGATGGGCCATGGCCTTCTTTTGTCTGCACATACCTAGTAATACCTACAGTAGTAATACTTAGTAATCCGGGGAGAGGGGGGTGACCAGTAAGGTGCCACAGGGATTAGTCCTTGGGCCAGTCCCATTTAATGTCTTCATCAGTGACATTGCGGTAGAGCTGGAGGGAAAGGTCTGCCTGTTTGCAGATGACACCAAGATCTGCAGCAGGGTGGATACTCAAGATGGGGTGGAAAGAATGAGGAGTGACCTGGGGAATCTTGAAAAATGGTCGTCGGAGTGGCAATTGAGGTTCAATTCAAAGAAGTGCAAAATAATGCACCTGGGACAATGGAACCCTTGGGGAACTATAGAATAGAGGGGGGAGTAGCTGGCAACCACCAACACAGCAGCAAGGTGATTGCTTGGAAGCTGATGTCCCGGGTTCAAGAACGGACCCGAGAATCGGAAGGCCGGCTGGGAGGAGAAGGATGGAGCATCCGAGGGACAGCTCTCCTCCTCCGGGGAGGGGGAGGGGGAGGGGGAGGTGGTGTTCTGCTGATTGGCAACCTCTGGTGGTGGCCTGGGGTATTGCAGGAGAGCCAGCACCTGACTGAGTGGGAAGTGGGACAGATGCTGGTGTTATTGCATGCCCCACCTCTCTAGGGATCATTGCAAAAAAAAAAACCTCCAGTCTCCCAGGTATGATGCTCTGCCCCAATGCTATTCCTGCTGCCACCAGTGCCCATTGGGGGGATCCCACTCTTGTGGCCCCACCCTGGGGGGAAAGCCCGGGTATACCACTAGTGCCCTACAGGGGTGGAGTGCCAGCCAAGCAGCCTTGCCCAGGGGAGGCAAGCCTGGGCACTGTGGGACGGTTTTCAGGGCAGGGGCTGAGCTCCCTTCTCAGAAGGAATTGGGGGTGGGGCCAGAACAAAAAAAAATCACTTTGGAGGCTTCACTTGGAGCATTGTGTGCAATTCTGCAGGCTGCACCTTCATAAGGACATTGACAGAGTGAAGATGATTTGGAGAAGGGCGACTAAGATGCTAGAGGGCTTGCACCAGAAACACATGAGGAGAGATTAAAGGACCTCAATATTTATTCACTGGAGGAGAAAAGAGAGTGGGTGACATGATAGAAGCATTCAAATACCTTATAATCATAAACAATGTGCAGGGAGTAGACATCTTCCAGCATAGGAGGAGTACAAGAACAAGGGGGCATGATATGATATTGGAAGGTGGCAGGTTAAGGGGAAATGTTAGGAAGTTTTTCTTCACTGAGAGAGAGAGAGGGTGCTGGACACATGGAATAGTCTGCCACAGGAGGTGGTGGGAGTGAGCACAATGGAGGGATTTAAACATGCCTGGGACAGGCATAAGGAAACCTTAGAAGTGGGAAGGAGGGGTGAGTAGCCAATGGCAAGGTAGGGTCAGAGGCTGCAGTCTAGCGTAGGGCTTGTAGGCAGACTGGATGGACCTCGGCTTCTTATCTGCCGATAGTTTTCTATGTTTCTATGTCAGTAAAATAGTAGTCCCCCTCCAGCTGGCATCCTCACATCCTCCCCCCGCCCCGGCAAACATCACCTCACTTGTGGGGGTGGAGACCTTATACTATCTTGATGCCATTGAGTGACTTGAACTGTGGTGTTCTGCGAATAAAGAAAATGGTCCTCTAGTGGAAAGTATCTGCTCTATTCAGTGTTGATCCATCCAAGTCCAGTTGTGAAATGATGTGAATAAATGAATGCTGACTTTTTGCTCCTAGAGAAACCTGATTAGTTCAATTTTCAACCAATCATGTTTTACCATGAGCAAAGACATTAGCATTCATTCATTCACACCATTTTATCTGACAGGACTGGGATGAGGTAGCACCAAACAGAGCAGACCATCTACCCCGGGGGACCATTTTCTTTATTTTTATTTTTTATTCATTTATTTAAAATTGGTGACCAGGAAAGGCACACTAAGCCAAGGCTTGTTTCCAGGTGTGACCCGGCTACAAAGAGTACATTGTAGTAGGCGGAATAGTACAAGCAATATCAAGTTTCAGATGAGAGTACAGTGAAAGAACAATTCATAGTAGTAGGCAGTAAAGTAAACAATTTTAGGTGCAGCAGCCAATGGAAGAAACATCGTGACATTTCATTTCTAGACAGATTGTATAATACAGTATATTACAAGTGTATATTATAGACATATTTACAGTAGTGGTTTTCCAGAGTGTGCTAGACTAGCACCGAGAAAGTACAGGTTTGGGTCTGGGATGTGCGGTAATGGTTTACCTGGGGTGGCCACTGAAGGTAATATTAGGCCCGAGTTAAAGCAGGGCCAGATGAGCAGCTTGGGCATGGAGTAGGAGGGAGGAGCCTGAGTAGTTGTTTAAAGACTGATAGGGAGGAGGCCTGTTGGAGGCTGGGTGGGAGATTGTTCCAAAGGAGAGGGAGCCGATAGAAAAGGCAACTTGCCCAGAGGCAGAGAGGGGCCGTGAAAGATGAAAGGCACATGTGTGTCTATGATAGAGTGAGTAGCCAGGGGCGATGGCTTGAGAGAGGCGGGAAGAGATGTAGGGAGGAAGGGAGCCAAGCCAGTATTTAGCTATGAGGAAGGCACTGTGGGTGGTCTGCCTTTGTGATAGTGGCGCCAAGAATAGAGTGGAGTATAGTAGGCAGGGATGAGTTAGTGGGGGGAAGGCAGTGGTGAAACGAATGAAGGAATTGAGCAGGATGTCAAGTTTTGAGTGGGAGGAGGTAGGGGCTGTGCCATAAATGACTTCTGCATAGTCTAGAACTGGTAGGATGGTTTTGCATACGAGTTCACTCCTTGTGGGAAGGGGAAGGCTGGCTTTGTGGCAATAGAAGATAGCCAGTTTGGACCGGAGTTTGTACAGATGGCATCGACATGGGTGGAAAAGTTGAGGTGGGTATCTAGCCAGACTTCCAGCTACTTGAAAGTGGGTACAGTCTTGAGGGGAATATCTTGCAAGGTGAAGATCGGTGGAGGGGCCGGTAGGGAGGTGAGCTTTTGTCTGGTGCCAAGCTATTTGCAGCACACCAAAGGGTCTTCTCTCCCCCAAGGGGAGGATATGTTTGCTTGGGGGATGTGAGGGTGTCAGTGGAGGTGGTGGGCTCTTATTAACACAATAAGTCATGTGGAGTTAAGATGGAGTCTCGAGTCATCAGCAGTCGGCATCAGCATTGGCATGACCCTCTGTATTGGGGCGCTGGGCCATTTTCACCTCTTTGCCTTCATACTAACTCTTCTCAATATATATAAAAAAAATATTTTGAAAAAGTGTTATGTCAGTATTATTGACTCAGAACAGTCTGCCCCCCCCGTGATGTTTGCCAGTGTGCATATGTGTGTGTGTGTGTGTGTGTGTGTGTGTGATTTTGATTTCATTTGATTTATTTTATATTCATAGGTGGGGCTAGGGGGTGGTTTCTCACAAAACAGTGGGTGCGGAAGGTTGTTTTTAAGGTTAAAACAAAAATCTGCTGGTGAAGTTGTCCAGCTCAGCTGAAGCATTTGAGATTTTTTAAAAAAAAATGTGAATCAGGCAGATTTGCACAAACTTCACTAGTGGATTAAAAAGTCGAAACATCTCTAGTAAGGATATGAATAAGATGCTACAAACAGAGGATTATGCCTTCAGTAAAAGATTAGACATTAAAAGCAGATGATGTGTATGGGGCAAGTATATGTAAATTAAGCTAGTAATTAGTAGCAGAAGGAATACGAATACAGAAACTATAAAATATAAGCTGAATTGCATTCAGCTAGTATGTTTTTTTCTATTTTCCCATAAGCGACAAACTTATTGTACTTTAAAGGTATTTTTAACTCCAGATCAGCTACTGATAACCTACTCCTTGTTCCTTTCGTGTGTATCAACATAGTTCAATGCTTGTTTGCATAGTGTGTTCCAAACACTCGGAATTTGATTCCTCATTACTTGAAATTCACTAGTAAGCCCAAGCATTCTAGTTCAGTTCTAAAGACTTCAGTACTTATTCACTTTATCAAATCGTGCTTGATATACTGTACTTAGTACTTGTTGAGCAGCTCCAATTTGTAAATGTTTTATTCCTGTAATTGTTGCTTGTTCTCCTACTGCTTTATTACTATAGAAAGGCTGGTTCACATTTGCACTTTTGCAGAAGTAATGCTTGTTCCAGTGAGTTTACCCGCTTAATGAAATGGAGTAAACAAATCATTCAAAATCTTTCTCTAACCACTCTGCTACTCATGAAATCCAGTTGTTCCCTCGGTAAGGTTACATTTCTCCAGTTTTACTCTGAAAACCTCTGCTGTCTTCATGTCCACTGTCCATGCAGGTAGGTTGTGCAACAGGTCCTCCACCCTCTGGGAGAAGAATTCCCTTCAAACTTTACTCCTGAATTTACAACTGCTCGGCTTCTGGACCTGTCCTCATGTCATAGAAACATAGATGCTGATGGCAGAAAATGGCACAATGGCTCATTGAGCTTGCACAGTACCCACCTGTATCTGCACCCAGTCTAAAGCTGGACAGGAGCCTGTCTACCATTGGTCTTGGTTGCATTCTGACATCACTCTGCCTAGTCTACTCACCCCCTTCTCTCAACTGCCCCCCATCCCTGCCTCCTGTGGTTTGGACTGTTCCTCTGTGTTGTTCCACCTTTGAAACTGGCAGTGAACTCTGCATTGACTACTTCTTCTGGCAATGCAGCTCCCTTCTCCACCACTAGTTCTGTAGAAAAATAACTTTATTACATCCCTACTAAAGTTTCCATCCACCAGTATCCATCCATTACCTCTAGTTGCATTACCCTCATTTTGTGTGAACTGGGCACTGTTGTCCACATTATTAATACCCCTTAGGTACATAATGGACTCCATCATGTCCCCCTCTTCCCTACTGGCCTCTAATGTGTTCTTATTGAGACTCAAAAGCCTCTCTTTGTACAGGTCTCCTTCCTACCCCAGAGTGTTCTTTGTGACCCTTCTCTGAACAGTTTCACAGGAGGTCCCTGTCCTTCTTGAGGTGCAGGTACTAAATTCCATGTGAGGTCTTACAATGGATCTGTACAGGGGCAGAAGCCCCTACTTCATTCTGCTAGAAAACCCCCTTTGTATCACCCCAACCTCCTTTTTATGGCTGTGGGCATAGCCCAGCAGACATTTTGCATTCAGGAAAGGGCTGATGTCATTTTTGCTACCAAACAACATGATAAAGTGTTAAACATAGATTCCACCACTGAAGCCTCATTACTACATTGCCTGTGTGTGTATAGAAAACTGTAGAGCACTGTTTTTCCTCTGGCTTGAGGAGTTAATTTAGCACAAAGAAAGTTAACTCATTATCTTCTGCCAGTCATTCTGTGTCAGATTACCAATGGATAGTACAGTCATCATAGAAAGCTATTGGAAATAGAATGGGTTAAACACTTCCTGGAGCTTTCTGCGTAACAAATAAGCTCTGCTGTGCCTTCATTAAGCCATTTAACACCACCATCCTAAGAGCAGTCATTTTGCTACTTTGCAGGACATTCCACAGCAAACAGTCCCAGTGATGCCTGTTTCCAAATAATACACCAACTTCATTTTCTCAGGCAGACAGTTCTGGGCTGCTATTTATAATCTACTGAATGTTCTTTTTTTTTAACTATTTTTGTCACTGCCGTACCTGGAACTCTCTCTCAGGCATCCAAGCACACCACCACCACCACCTCATACTGTCCGCCTGAAGTCACCACTCTGAGAAATTAGGGACAGACACTCCCCTGCCCACCTGCCTCAGCAGGGGTCCCTGTTACCCCTGGAACTGAGCAGACAGAGGGATCGGGAGAGTGGGAGCAGTAGACCCGGCATTGGGCATGTTGAGGCAGGGCACTGGAGGTGACATCGCTTATCCAGGGGGTGTTTTTTTCCTTGTATACATTGCCTAGGGTATGGACATGCATAGGTATCCAGCTCACACCAGACACACTCCTGTGCCTGGCTGACAGACACCCACCACCCAATCCCCACTTACATCCCCACGCTAGCTGCGACTGCTCCTTCTGCCTTGAGAGGTTGCTAGAGCTTCACAATGCGGTAACCCTCTCACACCAGGAGAGGAATGCTGCCCTCCAAATGCTCGATCCTACTCCTCTCCTGTTGACCCATGGCAACCTGTGCTCATTCCCAAACCCTGGTTTCCTGCATGGCGTGAGGTGTGGTGTCCAGCACCTCAACCCTCAATGCCACCGGGCCAGCTCAACTGAATGTTCTTAACCTGCAATTTGTGACTATAGGGGTTTACAACTGAATTATAGTAACTACATTTGCTTCACTTGTAAATAGGTAGACATGTGTGTGTCTAATTTTTGTTTGACTTAGGTTACACATAGAATCTGATCAGTTCATAACATGCTGTATTGTGATTAAATGAACTAATAAATGGGGTCTTTGGTTTCTTTTACAAATTCATTTTTCCTGACCATGGATATGCCAAAACAAAAATTTCTCAACAAAATGTTTAAAAATAAGGAGTTCAGCAGTAATTTAGTTGATGTGGTGTAAAGAGCTGCTCCCTGGAAAATTACATGGTTTGGGGGGGAGGGGGGTGCCACAAGCAGAATGAGACTTCATGGATGGGGGAGCTCATGGCAGCAGAAGAGAAATGATGGCATTAAAAGCTTAATGGTGTGTATGTAAAGGCACTAATATTTGAGCATGACTTTGGTTGAGGACTGAGTGTGATTTGGAGGTGGGGATCATCAGGAACTGAGTGAGTCTTGTTATTTTTAGCATAATGGTTTTATGAAACTTCAGTCTTCAATGGGTTAGACTCTGCATCTGTCTGTACAGTATGTCACTAAGTCACATGCTGTGGGGTATGGGTAAAAACCAGATCACCAGACTCAGACCAGAGCTGTAAAATCTGGACTGGGCACAGCTTGTGCAAATATTGCTGATCCACTCACTCCAGATGATCTTTTCTGTCTTTTACCTATCTGGTCTGGTCCTGACAGTTCTATTTTCAACCATGCCATGGAAGGGTTGAAAAACAGACTTCCAGGAGTGGACCATTTATGAAAAAGTTGAATTGAACAGCGCAGCCAGAGGGACCGGACCAGCAGTATTTGCACAAGTTGCACCCAGTATGGCCAGTTTGGATTTTTACAGAACTGCTGTGGTTCAGGTCTCTCAGTCCAGTTTTTAATCAATCAATCAATCAATCAATCAATCAATTAATCATTCAATCTTTATTTTATACTGAAAGGTATATAAGCAAAAATGCCCATTTACACAAATGTCCAGTTATGCATAAAAAGAGACCAGAACACCAGGTCAAACAGTTACATAGTAAAATACAGTATAAACAGGTCTAACATAAACAGGCCTAATACAGAGATCTTCAGGAATATACAGAAGAAAGGGGAAGCAACTAGATAACAGTTACAAATTTACAGCATGGGATATAGTTAGAGGTACTGTACAATACAATTTAGGAACATGAACAGTTGTGTGATGCATCGAAAAGAAGAAATGCAAGTCCTGCGGTGCCTAGATCCTGCTTGCAGACGAGTATTCCCATGCATGATCTGCCTAGGCCTCAAACACTGGGTCAGGGACCACCACAACCAGGCCACATGGATTAGGCACCAGAAAAAACTCAAAGCCAACTTGCTGAAGAAGTGCCTAGCTTTGATGGAAAAGGAGCTGCAGAATCTACAGGAAAAATCTTCTTCTCCAATATCAGAACTCAAAAAGAAGAAGAAGAAGAAGAAGAAGAATTAGCATTTATTTAGTGCTTTTCATACACAGTGTATCCCAAAGCACTTTGCAAGCAATGCTAGACAGGTAGTGAAGTGACAGAATGTGTAGTGGTGGCCATATCGCATGTCAACACCCACACACAGCCTGGACAATTGCATAAACCAGTTTATGGGACGGAGAATGCTGGCCAGGACACCAGGAATGTCCCCTACTCTTCGCGAATAGTGCCCTGGGTTGTTTTACTTCCACCTGAACACCCACCAGGACAACACCAGGATGGGTAGAAGGGACCTCGGTTTAATGTCTCATCTGAAGGACGGCACACCCCAGCAGTACAGCACCCCCTAATACTGCACTCAGATGCCAGCATTTTAAATGCACGTCCAATCCCGGTGTGGGACGAGAACCTGACCTTCTGGTCCAGAGGTGGATGTGCTACCAACTGAGCCTTGCTGACACCTTGAAAAATGACCAGGAGAGGCACCAATACCAGGGGAGGTCTCCATCCACTTTGCGGTGACCATCAGGCATCCCCAACACTGGAGGGGCCTCCACTTTGGTAAGTACCCCTACTATCAGGTTTCCTACTGCTCCAGTGGATCAGACCATGACCTCCCTGCCTGCTTTACTTACGATGCAGTCAGGGCTCTTCTTGGACAACAGAACCCTTATTGTGCTCCTTAGGCCCATATCTCCTTCAGGGTATATCACCAGCAGCCAGGTCGATAAGTTACTCTCTGGCCCAACCGAGGAGCACATGGTCACAGCCGGTAAGCTGGACTCCTGCTCAGCTGTTGTCTGTATGGCCCAGGCTGATAAGTCGGATGTTAGCTCATCTGACATCTTCATGGCCATGGCTGATAAGTTGCTCCCCTGTTCCTCTGGGGATTACATAGCTGAGGCTGTCCTGTTGGGGTCACAGGATATCCCCGACATTGAGTTGAGCCAGCTGCTGGACATGCAACAATCTTTAGAGGGTTCCTCACTTCCACTGACCCAAGCAGACCCTCCGGGCTTGCCTGAAGATCAAGATCCAGCGGTAGGCACCAATCTGGAGGTTCCCCCTCCTTCGCTGGGTCAGTCTCCTCCTGGTACTCCCACTGGACCTATTGTTAATCCCTCTGGGGACCTTCTATAAGGACATCCTCAACCCAAGACATCTTGGACAACCAGGTTCTGCCATCTTGGACTTAGTCTCTCAAGACGACGGTGGGTTTTTATTCAGGTTCTACTCACACGCTGACATCAGGTGACCCTTTGCCAGGTCAGGGTATGTCTGGCACTCTGGACATTCCTCAAATGCTGGACTGCCTTCCGTCAGGTCCCTGGGTGCCGAATCTTCCAGTGCTGGACATTACTTTGCCTGATACAGTGCCAGCCCCTTTGAATGTCCTTACGGGACTGATGCCTGGTTCTTTCCTGCTGGCCCATCAGCTCCACCTCCTGCTGGACCTATGGGCAATGTTCCAGGCCGTCTGCCCACACAATACCCAATTTATCCTTCACCGAGGTATCCAATGCCTGGTCATCAACTCCATTATGTACCAGGGTACCAGACACTGGGCTATGTCTAATCTAGTGTATGCTCCTTCTGGCTTTCTCTACTCCTATGAGGCTCATGGATACCCTCAATATCAGATGCCATGCTATCCATTATACCAGCCTCCTCCTCATCCTTAGCCTCACCCTCTGCCTCCACAGCAGCATCAGGCTGTTATCCAGGCAGTATTTCAGACCCTGATTCAGGATGCCAGACCTCAACTAGCCTCAGAACTTTACCATCGGAAACCAGTGGCAGCATCTACTCCAACCTCCTTTCTGATCCCTAGATCAGCCTCTCCTGTGGATTCCCACCTTTCCGGAGAAGGCTCCTCTAGACACCAAGTCAGGGATAAATTCCAGGACACTCCTTTAAAAAGGGTTAAGACACTCAGCCGGCACTCTTTGGACTCTGACTCTTACTCATCCTCCAGCTCTGGTATGCATACACCTATAGCACCTCAGCCTAAGGAGTCCCCGAAGTCCCCTCCAGAGGATGCTTCCATTGCAGAACTCCTCATAACTATACAAAATGCCCATGGCTAGGCTATCTAGAACAGGATCCAAACCAGAAAAGGCTTGAAGAGCATCTAGACATGACTGACACTGCTCCTATGCTCATACTGCCTTGGACTGAGCCCCATGAAGACCTTACTCCACTGTCTAGCACCTGCCTTCCTCCATTCTGGCTGTTTCAAAAAAGGCAGACAGGATGTACCACCACCCAGATGGGGTCACACACCTTACTGGCCATCCTAATGCAGATTCAGTTGTTATCACAGCTGCACATGACTGGTCCTCTGAACTTAAACATTTGAGCATGTCTCCTCCTGATAAGGAGTATAAGCAGCTGGACAATTTTCTTTGCAAGATTCATTCTTCCTCCACTTGCACCCTCAGGTCCCTTAATTATGTTCTCATAAGGTTTCCTACCAGAAATCCTCCCTGGCCTCACTCGAGTTCAAGCTGGAAGCTATCCAGGACCAGGAGCTTAAGGCCGAGATTGCCAAGACAGTGAGAATGGCAAAAATATCCTGTCATCATTCCCTCCTGGCCATTTATGACACAGTAGATGCAGTTGATCACACCATAGCAACTGATGTCTGAATTGGGTAACATTCATGGCTCAGGATTACTGGCCTGGGACAAGACATCAAGACCACCATCCTGGATGCCCCTTTCAGGGGATCTGTGTTATTCAGAGGTGACACTTAGGATATTGTCACTAAACTACAGGACAATGATAAATCCATCCACGATGTCTGCTTCATGTACCAAGGGGGTTAAAAAGGCAAACAGCCTTTTCATCGGCAACAGAGACACCAGACCAAAGATGCCCCTGCCAAATGCTGGTATCTAGCATCAGGAACCCCTGCTCCCCCTGCCAAGTCCCAGAAGCCCCCCAGAGGAGCTGCCGGCTCCTTCCCCTCAGCCTCCTGACTTGTGGGGGATACCCCTCTATCTCCTCCAGATCCTGTAGGGGAACCAGTGAGGGGAAAGATTTTCCCTACACCTTCCAGGGTCAGTGGACATAACCACAGACTCTTGGGTCCTTCACTTAATAACAAGAGGTCACACCACAGAGTTTCTAGACAGGCTTCCAGACAACCCTCCAGGCCTCTCCCATTATCTTCCAAGGCACCTGTCTTTGATAGGGGATGAGATCCAGGCTCTTTTGCAAAAGTCAGCCATGGAGCCTGTGGCTCCAGCACAGATGGAAAGAGGGTGCTTCTTCCATTTCTTCCTAGTGCCCAAAAAGATGGGTGACCTAAGACCCTTCTTGGACCTCAGGATGCTCAACCTGTATGTCGAGTACAAGAGGTTCCACATGATCACCATCCAGGGACTTCTACCCCTGCTCCACAAGGGCCATTGGCTTTGTGCTCTGGACACGCAGGATGCTTACCTGCACATCCCTGTCTTCCAGGCCCACTGCAGCTTTCTTCAGTTTGCCTTCCAAGGGGAACATTACCTGTTCAAGGCTCTCCCTTTTGGATCCTCAGCAGCTCAGGTTTTTACCAAATGTCTAGCAGTGGTGACTGTGGCCCAATACTGCAGAGGGATCTAATTGTGCCTGTATCTGGATGACTGGCTTCTGTCAGCCACATCACAGAGCAGTCTGAGGGAGTCCCTCTCCTTCACCCTGGACCTCTATTCCAGAATTGGAATAATAGTCAACTATCCCAAGTCCCACCTCTCCCCTCACAGTGGTTATAATTCATTTGGGGCAGTGTTGGATACTGTCCAGGGCAGGGCCTTCCTCCCATCGGACACCCTGGAGGAACAGGCCACATTAGTGGCCAACTCATGCTGGACTACAGCCAGTCAATCCTCCATCTTCTTGGGCAGCTAGCAGCTGCAATCCCTACAGTTCCTCTAGCCAAACTGCATATGAGGGTAACCCAATGAACACTTCGTGTCCAATGGGATCAGCAGCTGAACAACCTGGGCCATACGATCCTAGTGTCCGGGTACATGAAGAAGGATGTTCTTTGGTGGAAGGAGTTGTCAATCTCTCCAAGGGTGTTTCCCTTTCAACCTTATGCTCCTACCATGACCCTTACAATGTATGCTTTGTGTCAAGGCTGGGGAGCCCACCTAGGAGGCCATCAGACCCAGGGAACATGGTCTCAGCTGGCAGCGTCTCTACACATCAATGTGTTAGAAATGAGGACAGTGCTGTATGCCCTCCTGGCCTTCCAGCCTCTTTTATGTCCTGGGACATGCCTGGTTCAGACTGACAATATGTCTGTGGTCTGGTACCTGAACAAACAGGGAGGCACTCACACGTACTCTCTATGCTGGTAGGTGATGCAAGTGTGGTACTGGGCAGTCCAGCACAACTTCTGTCTGACTGCTGTCCATGTGCCAGGTGTCAGCAATGTCCTTGCAGACAATCTCAGCCACACCACTGTCAGGGCTCATGAGTGGGAGCTAAATTAAGAAGTGGTCAAAGTGTATTTCACCTGTTGGGTAGGCCGGAATAGACCTCTTCATCTCCCCATCCAATGCAAAATTACCCAATTTTTGCTCTCTCAATCCCGGGCATTGTGTTTTCATTTGAGATGCATTGTCTCTTTGCTGGACAGGGAGGTTCTTGTACACCTTTCCTCCCTTCCCAGTGCTTCAGAGGGTTCTTCTGAAGCTACAGGCAGAAGGGGCTCACATGATTTTAATAGCCCCTCTTTGGTCTCATCAGATTTGGGTCCCTCTACTTCAGTAGCTGTTGATGGAACCCTCAGTACCTCTGCCTCTTCACTATGATCTTCTGATTCAAGAACAGGGCAGACTGGTGCATCAGGACCTCAAATCCCTCCACCTGCATGCATGGCTCCTGTGGACATATGTGAAATAACTCCCATTGTTATTATTTTTTTTACAAAAACTGTGAACTGCAGACGTATTTGTAAAAAATTAATTATAATACTGAGAGTTTTTGAAATTTTATTTGACTTACCATACTTATGCTTATCTACCCACTTACTCAGTCTCCTACTTGTTTCTGTCCTTGTACTAATCCTGTTTCTTCATATCAAGGGTTTGTTAATTTTCATATTATGTTTGCCTGGGGTGGAGCAGCAATAAAAGATAAACTATGCAATACCCTACCAGTTTACTTTTACCTAATGCCCATTTTTAGTCCTTGCTCAGTAAGATCTTCCTTCAAGAGAACAACTTGTAATGAAATGTGCAAGATTTACATTGACATTTGGGTCTATGTACTTTATACTAGGGCTTATACTAGGATATAGAATGGAAGAAGGCATCATTTTCCCATTTTACCATTCCCCGCATAGCAGGCGCAATATTATCAATTTAAGCATATCAATTGATCTATTTCCCTTTTGAACATGTCCAAACTATCACTTAGAACAACATACTCTAGTAATGTGTTCTATATTCTTGCCGTTCTATGTATAAATGAGTAGCATTTTACATTGGTCTTTGCAGTGTCTAATTTTCTTTGCAATTTAAATGCTCTTAAATTTTCCGGTTTTTCTGTTAATTTTATACCCATTTCATGTATTAATTCTCGAACTTTCATAATTTTAAATAGTTGTAATAAATCCACTCTCTTTCTTCTATTC
Organism: Neoceratodus forsteri; assembly: GCA_016271365.2. NCBI lineage: Eukaryota > Metazoa > Chordata > Ceratodontiformes > Ceratodontidae > Neoceratodus > Neoceratodus forsteri. Next base: position 941,386,634 of record CM057455.1, read on the forward strand.
TCTAGGCTGAATAAGCTGAGCTTCTTCAACCTATCTTCATAACTATACTTTTTTATGGACCATATCCTTCTTGTAAACATCCTTTGTATCCTTTGTATCCTATTTATTTCTCCTTTTGTGAAGGGATTCCATAAAGATGAACCATAATCAATATGTGGTCTTACAAATGTACTGTACAATGGAAGTAGACATTCCATTGATCGGTTTATAAAATTCTGTTTAATGTTTCTAATCATATAACTAGTTTTCCTGATTACCTCTGATCTCTGTGGCCTAAAAGTCATACCTTCATCTATTAGTATCCCACAGTCCTTTTCCATTTCAGATGATTCAATTTCTTGACCATTCAAATAATATGTATGCCTAGGGTTCTTTTTTCCCATATGCAATACTTTGCATGTTTCTATGCCAAAAGACATTTTGTTCTCTAAGGCCCATTTCTCCAATTTTTTTTAAAGCACCTTCAAGATTTTGAATACTTTTTTTTATCATTTACCTGCCCCCCCAATTTTAAATCATCAGCAAACTTAACTAAATTATTTTTTATATTGTGATGTATATCCCCCAAATATAATGAAAAAAGTGTAGGGCCCAACACTTACCCCTGTGGCACCCCGCTTGTCACATTAGATGATCTGGAAAATATACCCCTAATCCTAACTGTCTGCTTTCTATTCCATAGCCAATTATGTACCCATTTAATCAGTCTATTATCAATATCCAATGTTCCCATTTTAAGAATGAGCTGATCGTGAGGTACCTTATCGAATGCTTTCTGGAAATCCAACAGAAAAAACATCTACTGGGTTGTTTTCATATAACTTTCTGTTTATTTATTCATGAAAGACAAGTTGATTTGTTTGACATGATCTATTTTTCTTGAATCCATGCTGTCTTATGTCATTTACATCTAATTCCTTAAGATTATATTCCAGTTTATCCTTTAGAAATTTTTCTGGTGTTTTACACAATACTGCCATTAGACTAACTGGTCTATAGCTAGTCACTGGTGTTTTGGCTCCTTTTCCTTTATACAGTGGAGTCACAGTAGCGTTTCTCCAATCCTCAGGTACCTCTCCTGAGGAAAAGGACTGACTGAATAAATGTGCCATGGGGGCTGCTATATATTCCCTTTCTTCTCTCAATAGCCTAGGGTGCAACACATCAGGCCTTGCTGATTTGTAGGGTTTCAACTCACTCAACAATTTTTCTAGTTGGTCTACACCGATGTTCAGGTCCAGATTCCAGCTACAATTCTGTCTAATTTTTATCTTGTTTTGTTCTTTCCTATCATATACTGAACACAAATACTGGTTCAATTTTTCTGCCATCTCTGCTGTATCGACCACTTCCTCATCTCCTACAATTAAAGGCCCTGTGTTGTAGATTTACTGTTTTTGTTGTTATTTATATAGGAATAGAATCCCTTTCCATTGTCTTTTCTATAAACTAATTATATGTGTGTGTACTGTATAGAAATCTCTAAAAAAATCAATTAAACACATCAAATGTCTTCCTGAACATCTCAGCATTGTGTTTATCTTCCACCTTGTTACAACATACAGTTGTCTCAGCAGTGTTTGCAGTTAAGGAGTACAGTACCTTCATGTATATGATGGCCCAGTTCTGTTGAGTTGATTGGTATAACAGTGCATAGAATAAAATGTGAAACATATAGGTAACTGTAATACAGTCGGTGGCATTACTTTAATATCTGCCCTTTCTCAATGTACCGTACTTTGATTCAGTTTGTGTATGCAATGGCAATTCATGTTTATGTTTAAGCCTATGAAACACCCTCATCTAGTTAATGCATTTACAGCCATAGTGGCTCTGCCAGAGCTTATTGCTTTTCCTGCAGCTTTCTGACATTGGTCAAGGGAATTTAAACTGTCACTAATAATTATCTCCAGGTCCTGAGGCGTCAATGTCTGCTCACCCCTTATGCCCCAGCAACCAGTATACTGTTTTTGTATTACTTTTTCCGATGTGCATGATCTTAGACTTTTTGGCATGGATTTGGAGTTGCCATATCTTGGACCACTTTTTTAGTCTATCCAATGCCCTTTTCATTCACCACATTCCCTCTGCTATATCCACCCTGCCATCAGTTGTGATTCTGTGCCTGTGTCACAGGGGAGAATACTGTACATATGCAAACAGCAAAACCCATTTGTGTCTGACAGTTTTAGTGTCAATCATGGGATTTTCTGCATTCCCCAGAACTGTATCACCAACCTTTGTGGGTTCTTGTTATTTCATCCCAGGAAGAGGAAGGAAACTGTCTCATGATCTCATTTATTTGTGTCATGGTAACTGCCTACATGCCTTTAAACATTCTCTCTTACAGTTAAGGGGATTGTAACAGAACTCATTGTTACACCTTCAAATGTACCTTTTTTAGCATTGAAATGCAATGCCCTACTGGCATTTTTCACACCACTAAGCTGCTCTCTGTTTTTTTTTCCAGCAATCTGGGATATTGCTTTCTTTGCAGGAAGTGCGCAGTTATTTACATCAGAGGCATATGCCTGGCTTACCTGATCAGGCACACTACAGAGTAAACAGAAATGGGGATACTAATAAACTCATTGACCACATTTTACTTCCAGTGACAATAATATCAGTGATGTTTATGTTGGCTTGTGCGCATGTGCAAGCAACATCTTGTGTAAGCAGAACATTTCAGAGGTGTGTCAGTGTAGTGGCAAATGCAGGGGATGCTTTAGTGGGTGCATCCCTCAACCACCAACCAGTGAGCATGCTGCTGATGACAGCAGTTCAGAAAGAGCCATGGAGTTGAAATGAATATGTTGCTGCAATCAGAGACATGCTTGTCACTGCAGCAGATGACATGCCTCCATTATGTGCCTATCCTGGTGAAACATTTCAATAGCTATGGCGGCTCCTGCCATCCACCATACAATCCCCAGAAAGCCAACATCTGGGTGCCCAATCCCCATGTTGGCATGTCCCCCCTCCAACATTATGTGGCACACACCTTAACATGGCGGCTTCTGCCACCCATCACATACTCCCAAAGAAGCCAACAGCGGGATGCCCTATCCCTGTGTCAGCATCCCCCCTCTTAGTGTGTTTTTCCTAGTTAAATAGTTTCCCCTTTCCTTTCCAACACCAGGATGCCCACTCCTGGTGTCGGAGGCGCCCCCCCCATCTGACGCCTTGCTAACATTGGGGTGCCCAATCCCCATGTCAGCATCCCCCCCAGAATTGTGGCACATTGGGAGCCCACCCCAGTGTGCCTATTTTTTTTGTGTGTGTGTGTGTAACCTGTAAATGAAGAAAACTTTCCTCGTGGCACTCCTCCCCTTGCAAACAAGAAAATGGTCCACGTTGTCTCCCTCATCCCCATCCCCACCCTCTCTCTGCGCACCCCCCTTCCTGCACCCCAATACCCATACTTACCCTCCAGAGGTTGTGAACCATGATCTTCTCTGAATTGAGACATGTCTGCACTCTTCAAAGCCAAACTGCGAACCGAAGAAATTATGGTAAGCTTTATAATGGGACACAATGGGGGGTTTCAACTTAGGTCGATATCTCAGACATTTTTTGGAATTTTGGTCCCAAATTTTCAATATAGGGTTCTTGGGACCCCACCTTGTGAACATGTCACTGTCATTTAGTTTCTTCATCCTGAAAGGTGATTTTGCCATCGCTGCACGTAATCACCTTTCAGGACTGATTAATGAAACGGCAGTGTCACTGCTCATGAGGAGAGGTTCCAAAAAGCTCATGTTGCAAATTTGGTGAAAAAATTTAAAAAAATGACTGCATTATGAGTGTGCATTGTACAGTTTCTACACAAGCTCATAACTTCACCAATTATTAATATTTTCTCTCCAGATTTTCAACATTGCCATTTTTTCATGCCACCTCATGAACAGTACAGCTGTCATTTTTCACATCCTGCCAGAAATGTGTTTTCACACCTGTGGCACCAAATGACACAGTCACTGTGCAAAACCACATTTCGGGATTGAGTAACAAAATAATAGTGCCACTATTCATGAGGTGGGGTCACAAAAATCCGACTTTGGAAATTTGGAGTGAAAATACCAACTAACAGCAGGGGCATTAGGGTTTCCGACCATAATACCCTACTTTGCAGAGACTGACAGACATTGGGGTGTGACTTGGGATCATCAGCTGTAATGCTCATGCCATTCTATCCCCCCACAGTCAGTGAGAGGCATCAAGGTGTACCTTGGGGTCTTCAGCCCCAACATTCACCCCATTCTCCCATAACACATCCATCTCAGCATATTTCCTTATGGAATGGGGAGAATATAAGGCCTGAAGACCCCAAGGCACTGCGACACCTGTCAGTGTCTGCAGGGTAGGGTGAGGAGAAATGGCATGAGCATTATGGCCGATGACCCAAAGGCACACCCCCAATGCATATCAGTCTCTGCCGGGTGGGGTGGGATTGGCATCAGTTCAATACTTTACTGCCATTCCTATTATGCATCTCTCTAACTCCTGCACTACAAGTGCCAATGCCAGCAAGCCAGTTGACAAATGTTTGTTCTATTTGTGTCCTGCAGCAGGGTTTTGGAAATGTTGACAATGAAAAAACATTAAAACTAAGCTTATAATTAACGGAGGCTCCCTCCCTGTAGCCCTCTGGTTTAAATGACAGACTTGTTTTCTAGTAACTTGTCTTTAAGCCATCTTATGGTTTACCCTTCAACAGTTCAACTTACACCTTTCACCTCTCTGATATATTTGGTTTAATGCATGTATGGTACATATGTGTGTGTGTGTGAGAAAAACAACGTTCAGATAGCTGAAAAAGGCACCGTATACTAGGTTTTAAGTTACTATATCTCTTGATTCAGTGCTAATAAGCTCTGGAAAACATACAAAATAAGTACAGTAAGCAGTGGTCAACTAGTTCTAACACCTAATGTTTTGCATCAAAGTGATGCTTTGCAAAAGGTTCCCCTCCCCCCTGTTCTCCAGAATATTATATACAGTAGTCAGCAGTTAAAAGCAAAGTACCAGATTAACAACATAATATGACACAAAGTGGGAAGCTGCACTGGTCCTGAAAATGAAAGGGCAAGTGCAATACATAAGATTAAAATCAATGTTAAAAAACAAATCAAAAGTGACAACAACACAAAATACATCTGGACACTTTAAGATTTCCACAGCATAAATTGAGTCCTCAGTTCATTTTGTATGATTTGATTCACTGAGTCATCAGGGTCCTGAAGTATGTTTTAGAATTACATAGAAGGATTGAATATTAGTATGTGATGTTTGTGCAACTGTATACTTTGGCTTATGCTCTCGCTCTCTCTCTCTCTCTGTGTCATTGTTATGAGACTACCATCCTGTCAGAGTTCCACAAATACCTAGAAACCCTAATGGAAAAGTACTAGCTCTTCAAGATGTCACAGGGACAAGTTCCCTGAGATCAAAGGCACCTTAGGGAAGAAGATCCAACCAAAGAAAAGAGATGCACCACGGGAGCAGAAAGGAGTAAATTGGTGACAAAAAATCCCAGCATCTGAGAAATGCTTGGGCATGCACAGTTATATATCCCTCAGAGGGAGGCATGGCATGTAATGCCTTGTTGCCCCTTCTAAAAGCAAGCATAGCATTCTGATTCAGGGGGTCACCAGGTCCCTGAGGTATGATTAAGGATTAAATAGAAAGACTGAGTAGTAGTATGTGATGCTTGCACTACTGTGTACTTTGGCATTTAATCTGTCTGTCACTGCTAAGGGAATACCACTCTATCAGGTGCCATAAAGACACAGGAATCCTTATGGAAGGGCTCCAGCCCTCACAGTGTTGCAGTGATGAGGTCCTTGAAAACAAAGACACCTTAGGGAAGAAAGCTCAGAAGAACAGCGAAGACAAACACATTTTTCCCAAGGAGAAGAGAGGACAGGAGAGGAGAGAGGTAGCCAGATTGAGACCCAGAAACTAGACAGAAGAACCACCATCCATCTCCAACTCCTACGGAAACTATTATTATGCTTTTTGGCATGCAGGAGGGGGAAAAAAACTTTCTGAGGGAAAACCTCTGGGGCCCAAGAACTAGGTCCTCATCCCTATAAGTTACGGGTGGTATTAGTGATGGCTTGGCTACTGCAATTTAGAAACCAAATTCAGGTGAAGTATTTTAGAGGAAGGGCTGGGAAATGCCATGAGGGTGCCGTGAGTTGCTCTCAGTAGTTAAAGGAGGTTCATGGTGAAGGAAGTCCACCTCCTGGTAGGAAGGAGGAGAAAAAGAACCACAGAAAGGCACTCACCTACTATAGCCTTTGAACTAACATGAGGATAATTACAGAAGAAGTCAAACCCTTGAGGGGTAAGGCATAGGAGCTGAACCCCTTGGGAGATGAGCTGTGTCATAGTGCAGAACTTCACCGTTGAGGCTCAGATGGAAAGACAGGAAATTGGAGGAGACCAGGTGACATTTAATTGGTTGTAGGGAGAATGACTTTCAAAGGTGCTGCTGATGTGGTCTGTAAAACTAAAGGAGCCCCCGAGTGCTTAAAGACTCCACCTTCCCATAGCCAAAGTCATAAATACTATACAATGAGGTGCTGCCAAGTTAATTTGCATGGTTAAATTTTCCCCTGGAGCATAGGGCATTCTCACCTGAAGGCCAGAAAGTCAAGAATCCACCCAAGTCAAGGGACCCATCGTTGAGATGCAGATTTCAAGGGAGAAGAGCAAGACCATCAGTTTACAGGGCAGGAGAGCTCTGGAAGCCAGTGTACATGGTCATGTCTGGAATGCATCCTAGTGCTGGTACTCAGAATTGCAAGAGGTCAATAGGAGGACAATGGTGATGCCTAATGGCAATTGGAGCAAAAGCAGGGTCAGCTTGTGTTGATGGCATTGTCTGATGGCTGATTGGAAGGCATGATATGTTGAATGGAAAGAATAAGTATAATCTAATGGAGGACTACAGCTATACAGATGAAGGAGGAACTGGTGACAAAATATGTTGATAATGATTGATGCATGCCAACCATTTCCATATAGAAGCATCTGATGTAGGTAGGCATAAGAACATTGTAAATTGTAAATGCAACTTGTTCCAGTTGCTGAGACCAAGACAGCATAGAGGGAAGCAATGGAGAGTTTTCTGTACATGTCGATGCCATCCACAAAAAGCTCCACCAAAGCTGGGTGCCCTCTATCACAATTGTAGATGCATCCTGCTGCCAACCCGCTGTGCACTAGTACAGAAAATGATTCTTCCTATATTCGACTACGGGGATGTAGTCTACATTGCTGCTCCCAAGTCCACCCTAGCCAGACTGGACCCCCTTTTCCACTCCTTCTTTTGATTCACCCTTGATTGCCCACATTCCACCCACCACTGTAAGCTCTACTGGACTCTCAATCTGTCCTCGCTCCAGGACTGCCTTCAGTCTCACTGCACCAAGCTCATGGCCAGGTACTGGTCCCAGTCCTTGCCTCCATATCTAGCCTCTGTTTTAGCTGCCCCTAACCCTCCTGTATACTCCCTCAGAAATTCAGACACCCACCTTCTGGCTGTACTGTGCATGTCCTCCTCAGTTGGTCAAGTAGCATTCAGACATCACATGCCTAAATTATGGAACTCCCTCCTTGCAGATATCTAGCACACACCTCCATCTCAGTTCCTCAGCTCCCTCATCAATGCGCATTTCTCCTCAACCTCTGCTTGTGACTAAGATGTGCCTTTCAACGAGCAAATGGCCTGTCCACAATCCTTGACCTGGTATTGACCTTGTTTTTGTTGCTGTTTGTCTTGCAGTGCTGCTGTTCCTCATGTGTTGATACATACTTACTTAATTTGCAACGTTCTTATTACACCTACCTCTGTATGATCATTGTTGCACTATTGTTATTCTGTATATATTGTATGCCTATTTCTCTCTGTTCTCCTCCCCCAGGATGCACCTGGAATCAAGCAGTACTCTGCTCAGTGTGCCCTCCTGGTAAAACTTTTAAATAAATAAATAAATAAAACATTCAGACTGTATGCCAAATACACTGTTGGATTCATAGCCATGAAAGCCAAAAAAAAAAAAATAGCCAGCTAGGCTGACAATGACACACACAAAATGCAGCAAACTTTGCTGTTCTTTTTGCCCAAACTGTCATACAACTGGGAACAGTTAAACAACTGGGCTAGCTGCAGAGTGATGCACCATAGAAGGAGAAGCAGTTGATGGTTCCTAAGGATAAGCTTGATGAAAGAGCAGCCACTTCGTGTTTTAGATGATATGTTGTCCGAAGGAGAGAGAGGCGCTAGGACCCTGTGGTGCCATAGTTCAGATACAAGCAGACCACTGAAATCAGGATGGGTAGATAGACTTGTAGCAAGAACGAGGAGAAACAAAAGTCAGCATCTGGCAAAAGAGTGGGCACACACACAATGAGCAGGTCTGTAGGGAGAGCTCCACTGAACCCCCCCTACAGAGGAATCTGAGACACATGCAAACCCAAAAGTAACAAGAGAAACATACACTAGCAGTCGAATGGCCAGCCATGAACCAAGGGGGAGCAGTAAGTCTGCAAGAAAGGACAGCAAGGAGGCACTAAAGCAGTGACAGGACAGTAACAGGTAGGAGGTCGGGCAGGAGGGATAAAGCAGCCATGAGGCAGCTGACAAAAAATCTGAGTGCCCAAGGGGATTCTTTGGCATGCCTGGTTATATACCACTTGAAGAAGACCATGGCATGTGTTGCCTGCTGCCCCTCAGGACAGTGGGAATAGTGTTTAGAGGACAGAGACTGAAAATCCAAGCTTTCTATCAAGATAAGTGTAAAACAGAAACAATACATAAACAACCTTAATAAGGCCTACAAATGCAAATAAATATTATTGCACATGATTTACATCAATAAAAGGGTTAAATTATTTCACCTATTAGGTCCTGGCCACAACCAGGCATTTTTGTTGTAGATCAGGATAGCCTCCATGATCTTAATAAGACCTTAAAATACAAATGCACAGAATATTAGTACACAGGATTCAGATTAAGAAAGGGATTAATCAGTTTCCCTAAAAGCTGAAAATAGAAAATAGTTAGAATTAGAGCTATGCGAAATAGGTAGGAAAATGTGTGCATTTTGCATAATATTTCATGGTTGCAAAATTTGAAATTCCACCTGGTGAAATGCAGAATTTTGCCTGTGAAATGCTAATTTCACAGGCGAAATTCCACATTTGAAAGCAAGGGTAGATGATAATATTAAAAAAAAAATGTGTTTTTCCCCCTCCTGTCCAGGCCAACATTAAAATGTTTATCTCCAGGATTCCCTGAATGCGATCATTCATTGAAAGGGCTCACTCGAATTCATCTGTAAAAGAGCTCTGTTGGGCTGCCAGTCATGGAGATGAGTAGAGGGATGTGCCAGTGGCCCACGCCTGGGGTTCTTAGATGGGGGGCGCAGGGTGGGGTGGGATTATTTACTACCAGACAGAGTGAGGGGGTGGGGGGGTCCACTAGACACCAGGGAAAGGTTTCTTTTTTTTATAACATGATCATGAAGAATAACATGAGTGATGTTGACCCCGGTGGAGGGTGGCAATTATGGACAATGGGGGATGAGTGTGAATCTCGGGGGGATCATTCTTCATTTGGCTGGTGATCAGTGAGAGGGGTGGGACCAATAGACACTAGGGAAGTTTATTTTTATTACAGATTCTGGTCTGGATGGGGGATGGGGCTGAATCTCGGCAGGGGGTCTTCATATTGGGCCAGCAATTGGCCAGGGGGTGGGATCACTAGACACCAGGGATGACAGTGGGCATTCGGGGAATCCTGCAGATAAACATTTTAATGCTGGCCTGGATGGGAGGGGGGAAAACACTTTTTTTTTATTTTTGGGGGCTGTGTAGTCAAAATTCTGTCAAAATGTACAAATTTCACAAAATATTTTGCGGGGCAAAATTACGAATTTCGGCGGAATTTCGCTGATTGTATTAAATTTTGTTGCATCTCTAGTTAGAATCAACATTTTGATCATAGATCTTCAGGAATTATCTAACAGAAAAAAAAATAAAGGTTCATTTTCTTCTCTTTTAGATAATTCCTGATGAAGACCTACAGTCAAAACATCGATCCTCACTTTATTTTTTATTTTCAGTACGCATTTATTATTAACATTTTGTTTTCAGACCACATGCTCATGTAGCACCTTGTTTTTGTTCCATAAAAGCTCCAGTGCCTGACAGTGGCAAAAAGGTTGACCTATACTTTTTTATTCTATTTTAAATTGCTCCTTATCCCCTGACTTTTATAATACCATTTTCCTCATTTTGTGCCTGTCACTTTTTTTTTACAGTTGAAATAATAAAACGTGTGCTCCTTTTAATGTGGTTCTGAAAAGGTTTTTATCAGTATTTCTCTGTTGTTTTTTGAACACCCAGGCCCAGATATTCAAAAGAGTTGAGCCATGCGCAATAGGGTTGCTCCTGCACAAGTCCAAAAATGCACCATTCTGCGATATTCAGCAGGAGGCAGTTGCGCCCCCCCAAATCAGACTGAGCAACAGCGCAATGATAATGAATGTATGCGCAACTGAAGGGGGAGGAACCATGCATAAATGGCGCAGTGCGATATTCAACAACATGTACCATGTGCAATAGGGGAGCAAGCGGAAGTTGCACCTTAGTGAAAATGAGCCAAAATAAAAGACAGCAAGGGAGAAGCGCAAGGACACTACAGGGAAGGCACATGAGGCTGAACTGTAGCAAGAGAAAATGGGCAGCAGGAACACACAGGGCAGGCCAGGGAAAGGGCACCTGGAACCCACAGGCTCAGGGAAGGTGTGGGGAGCCACAGTGCAGGAGGGGGAAGTACGTGCCACACAGCAGTGAGGCCAGCACAGTCAGGTGTTCCCAGTGCAGGGGAAGTAGCAGCCAGAACAGCAGGGGAAATACAGAAATAGCTGCCGGGGGGGGTGAACACAAGCCAGGAACATGGCCAGTGCCACCATCCAGATGGAGGCAGTAATGAGGGGGGGGTGAGAAGGCAGGCAGCAGGGAGGCGTGGCCATGGAAGGACCCGTCGGTGGTATGCCCCCAACAGGCAGTACCGAGCCCGCACCAGCTTCGAGCTGTATAATGATACTGAGATTGTGGGCTGGTACTGCCTGAATTGGGCAATTCTGAGGCAGCTCTGTGAGCTGTGCAGTGATGTGATGCAGACACCCACACGATGGAGCCATGCCCTGTCAGTGGAGACGAAAGTGACAGCTTGCATGTGCTTGCTCACCACCGGTACCTTCCAGAGACCAACTGGGGACACCACAGGCATAACCCAGTCGGCCACGTCATGCCACCTCACCCAATTCCTCAGCGCACTGCTGCCACATGCTGCGGAGTGCATCCATTTCCCCAGCACACCGGCGGATCACACAGCAAACATACAGGAGTTCCACAGGGTAGCACGTATACCTGGCATGCTAGGGGCAATAGACTGCACCCATGCGGCCATCCACACACCACCTGGCCCTGAGGGGGCTGCATATATAAATCGCTAGGGCCATGCCAGCATCAACTGCCAGGTGGTGTGCGATGCCAGGGGGCACATAATCAATATCTGTGCCACACACCCTGGGGGAGCACATGATTCAGTCATCTGGCACCAGTCGACACTGTGCCACAGATTCGAGAGTGGGGATATCCCCACTGACCACCTAGTGGGTGAGTATGCAAACCACATGGACAATCATAGGGCCTGGGGGGGCATGGTCAGAGGTGACATGGGTAGTGGCCTACATGGCCCGGGGCAGGGCGATGCTTATCACCAAACTAACCTCCACCCTCTACACACAGGTGACAGTGGATACCCACACCGTCCCTGGCTGCTCACACCCTACCAGCGGCCTGTGACCCCATTGCAACAATGCTATAATGAGGCTCACGCCACCACACGTAATGTCATCGAGTGGGTGTTCGAGATGCTGAAGGCACGTTTCCGTTGCCTGGACACCTCTGGTGGTGCCCTACAGTATAGCCCCTCAAAGGCCTGTGGGCTATTCCTGGCCTGTTGCATCCTGCACAACATGGCCTATGAATGTGGGATAGCCGTACAGGTTGAAGAGGGGGACAGCAGATGGGACGACGAGGACGCCGGTGACAATGGTGATGGGCAGCCCCCCTTGGGCAACGGGACCCCTGACTGCTCCGGCTGGCACAGCTGCACCGGGACACCATCACGGAGGAGCACTTCAGCCAACCCAGGTAAGTCATGGGGCCATGTGCAACCACCAGTGGCTAAGGCACAACCCACAAACACGCATGGGCACACACCAAGGGTGCATGCCGTCAAGGGAACTGGCTGGGCATGGAACCATACACACCACCAGGGATGGGTGAGGTCTAACATGCCACGCAGACACACACACACACACACATGCACATACACACACACAATGCACCAGACATGCAAAAAGGGTAGGAGGCACACAGACCCAGAATGCCACCCCTAGCCACACACATGTCCACAGACCACCACGCCCACTGCCTGTCCTTGTGCATGTGTCAGATGCTGAGCACCATTTCACATTGGTGTACAGCGCAATGCAGGCATCATCATGCACATGCAACTGCGAACAGCAGCTGGGAGGGTGTGCAGATGGACTGTGTGTCCACGTGCAGGGCTGGGTACCCACCCGTGCAATGCCCGCTGAGTGACACAATGCACACAGGGCAGCACCAGACAGTAGCCACATTGGTAGACAGGTCAGTCAAGCGCCACAGTGTCCCAGCCACCACAGATGCATGGGCGGCCCCGCCGAGACCTGCCAGCACTGACAGGCTGACCACTGGCCTCATGGGGTGGCACCGATGGTCCCCAAGGGGTTCCACTGTGTGAACGCGACTGTGCTCACACAGGGGTCTGCAGCACACCAAACATGCCTGCGCCAGGCATGCTCTGGATGCCCACAGCTGAACCCGGTGTTGACAAGGATGGTGTCGCATGATGCCGGGAATGGGGGGTGGACAGTGCAATGTGTGGTGTCTGCAATGCAAGGGCAAATAACTGTGTGCCCATTGTGGCCAAGACAGCAGTGAATGCCTGTGTCTGCCTGTCAATGGCAGCGGTCACATCCTCCCGCAACCGGTCCATCCCTGCCAGGATCAGAGCGGTGTCTCTGCTGCAACGCTCCTCTGCCCACTCCAGAGCCGTATGCAGTGCATCCACCGACATCACAAGCCGCATCTGCTGGTTGACTGATGCTTGCAGTATGCGGGTGTGCTCATCCATGAGGTAATCTGCCTCCTCGGCATCCTGTCCCTCAGGGTGTGCGCAGCCCTGATGCTCAGCACCCCTTGAGGGTGGGCGCTGCACACCAGGACCAGGTCTGGGCATGTCCACAGGTGGTGCACTGACGCGGCCCCCTGACACTGTACCCTCAAGCCCATCATCCGACTACTGATGCTGCCCCTCTGGCTGCCACTCCCCGGGGCTCAATGGTGCCACCGCAGTGGCAGCAACAGTCCCACTGTCCTGTACACACACCAGTGCTGCCCCACTGGTGCTGACAGGCACAGGCTGGGAATGTGATGACATGCAGGCCTCCACGGTGGCACCATCCACAGCCATGGCCGCGATGTTACCTGCTGTGTGGCCATCCTGTGGCACACACATGTCACTGCCCATGGCGTTAGTGACATCATCATCAGTGATGGACCCAGCACCAGCCCGAGTCACAGCATGCTGGCATCTGTGGACACTGGCACACTGGGACACAGGCAGGGCCTCCTCCACACCTGTTCCAACAACATCAGTCTGGACAGCCAGGCAGGCCCACTATTGCACTGAGTAGCGTATACCTGTGGAGGTGGATGGGCCCTCCTCCTTCTCCATCTGACTGGCCTCAGTGGACAGGCCCACCACCACTGACCCATGCAGATGCTCAGGATCTGTAAGGGAAAACAAAGTTGCGTTACTGCATGTGACCTACCCTGTCCCCCCAATAGACAGACCATGACCTACCATGCAGTGATGGGCTACCACCCGTCTGGAAGCCACCACCCTGAACACCCTCAATGGCACTATGCTGCATGCTGCCAGCAACCCTCTCCTCCTGTGGGGTCAGGTGTAGCACCTCCTGCTGTCCCCCACCTGTCACAGCTCGAGCTGCCCTGATGGCAGCCACCTTCTCCTTTATCCTCCTCCTGTCTGTGCCCATCTTCTTCTTGCACTCCTGCACGGAGCGCTGGTGGCTGCCATGCAGGTTCACTGCATGCGCCACATCCTCCCATGCAGCAGCAGCACGGGCCTGTGGTGTTCCCTGCTGTCTGCTGAGAAGTGGCTCCTGATCCAGGTAGGCATCAAACGGGGCATCCGTCTCGGCCTTGGTGAAATTAGGCCTCCTTCTCCTCCTCCCACTACTGTGTTCCTCCTCTCCCACAACTCGCTCGGTCATGATTTAGCCTGTGAGAATGAAAGTTGTTACCTGTGACTGTGCAGTCCCATGCATGTCCCAAAATCCACAGTCCATACTCCCAAACAGCATGCAACTCACCAATAGACTGCAGTAACAGACTATGGCCAGTGCAGCCCAATGTCGCACTTTTATAGCACAACCCATGCAAATGAGGTGAGGCACAACTTTAAGTGGATGCAAATTGCAGTTCTGCGCCATTGAATGGCTGATTAGCTGATTTGCATATGACTGCTGAATATCGCGCTGTTGTGCTTTGCGCAATTGTGTTGAACGTGCTGAGCCAAGGGAGCAGTTCTGTGACATGAGCAGTACACACCTCACTGTGCATGCCCGGGTTGCTGACGCAGGCGCCTGCCATGCTGCTGACGTGCGGTGCATGGTAGGCAATGCAGGGCACGGCCACCATTGTGCCAGTGGCGCTACAGCGATGTTCACCTATATGGCGCTGTGGCACTGGAGCATCATAGGCACACTGGGGCAACAGCGCGGTAGGCCACGACTGGAGGTAGCACACAGGCACCCAATCGCACTACATGCATTGAGTTCCAATGGCGCTGTGCCTGTCCGTGCGCCAGAGACCCTTGACCCTGTGCTTGAACTTTGCCCCCTAAGCGCCATGCGTCAGGCATGGGTGCACCACTATCGCGCAGTTCGGTGACAGCATGATAGGGAATGGCAGCACTGTACCACACAGCATCTGCATGTGGTGGAACCGGCTGCAGAGCGCCATTTTGAACTTACTGAGCAAGTGAGATGGCACAGAGGAGAGCTGCCCAGTGGACCCAAATCAAATTGGCAAACCTGGTTGCCTTTGTTGAACCACGTTATGGCCCACTGTTTGGGGAGACACCCCTGGACAGGTCCAGGAGCCAGGTGTGGCAGGAGGTGGCTGACACCCTGGAGGAGGTCACAGGAAGGGGACGGACGATGGAGCAGTGCCGCCACAGGTATGTTGACCTGAGGCGGAGGGCACTGGACCTGCTTGCCCACCTGCAGACACGTGCCAGGAGGGGCATGGTACCACGGCCAGGTAGGTGTAACATCCACACACTTTTATCTTCCATATGGGTATCACAGTTGCATGTGTCCAGAACATGGGGGAGGGACTGTCTGGTGTTGGCTGTGGTGGTGTTATCAGGGTGTGGGGTGGGTCGGTCTGGCTGGGTGGGATTGCACACACATGGGGGCAGGGAGACTTTGCTATAGGATTGTACTGATGTTCCTCTCTCTCCATGTTTGCACCTCAGGGCCGGAAGAGAGATGGCTGGCCAGGGAGCAGAGGCACCAGCAGGAAGACAGGGCCAATAGGAGGGGTGAAGGTCCAAAGCACCAGAGGGACGAGCCGGATGATGGTGAGTGCCTTACCTCCATGATTACTATTGCATGCTGTGTAACAGGGCAGGCAGCAGGGCATGGCCACCATCCATAGACACCACTGCCATGCACACAACTTGTTACAGTCAGCACTGTCCAGTGGCACTGCATGTCTGGGAGTGCGTCAATGGTGGTCCATGCGTGCACTGGGTACATGGCTGTGTCACTGCCTTCGCACCACATAGCCATGTCACTGAACAGCCATGGTGGTGCTGTGCAGGACTTGGCTGGTGGGTGTGTGCAGTGGTCCACATGGCTGTGTGCACCTGGGTGGGCAGGTCTTGTGGGCAGGATCACTGTGTGTGGTCACACACCATAACAGTGGCATGTCGCATGGCCGTATGCCATGCACAGTGGGTGGGCAGTATGGGGCTGTGCATTCACTCCTATTGACTGTGCTCCCTTGTTCTAGGTGTCCGCCAGCTGCAGGCAATCTGGGAGGCACTGCAGGAGATATTGACCATGGCGAGGGCATCACTGGACATCCTGCGGGGGTTTGAGCGGCTGGGTGTCCGGCTGAGACACGGAAGGTGGAGCAGCCGGAGTGGGGAGTGGGGCTCCCAGTGACCATCACTATGCCCCTGATTTCCATTACCCCCCTGGAACCACCCTCACACCCCTCCTTTCCTGTCCCATTTGTTCACCCCTGCCCCTTACCCACCCCCACCTTGTTTGTGGCCCTCCCCCCACACATTTGTACATAGTTGTAAATAGTTTTGTTTGATGTTTTTCATTACAAGTCTTTTGATATGAATACCGTGGTGGTCTCTGATTTGCAGCAGGCTATAGGTGCTCAGCTGCAGTGGTGTGCATGGCGTCAGGGGTGGTGCAGTCATGGGTATGTGTGTGTGTCCGTCGGGAAGTGACTATGGTGTGGGAGTAGCTATCAGTCAGTGTCTGTGGTGTGTGTGTTGTTCCCTGTGCACTGGATGACTGTGTGCAGTGGTCCATGGTGCATGCTCTGTGTCCATGGCGCACCTGTCAGCCCATCCATGGCCTGTGCAGCTGACACCCTTGCATGTCTGTGACCTGCACGGTCTGCTGGCATGTCAGTGGTGGCTGTCCATGCAGGGCAGTCACTGTACCCATCACAATGCTGGGTTGCCTCCTGTCACTGGTGTGGTGCATGTCTGCCTCGGGTGACACTGTGGCCTCTGCGGTTGTTGTCCCACCTCCATGCTGTGGCTTGTGTGTGTTGCAGGGGATGTGCACCACTGTCTGTGACTTGTGCTCTGGGCAAATGATGGTGGAATACAGGTCCACAGTGCCTGTGCAAGGTGGCTGGCACTCCTGTGCCATGGAGGACTGCTGGCCATGTGTACACAGTTTCCATGGGCCCATGCTGGGGGCTTGGCTGCCCTGCTACTGCATCCCTGTGTTGTTGTGCCCTTGGGTATGGGTGGGTGTTTGTCCATGCACTGTGTTGCATCCGGTGTGGTGCATGCTTCCACGCACCACTATGGGTGTCTGTGCTGGCTGTTGTGACCAATGCTGGGTTGGGGTGTGTCCTTGGGAGGGTGTGCAGGGTGCTGTACCACTGGTGGTGGGGTCCAGGGCATGCCCTGTCACGTGTGGGATACCTCGTGTGCTGACGCATGGTTGGTCTCTCAGCTGTACCTCAGGGGGGCTGTGCATTGTGGCACTGTGTATGCCATCGTTGCATCGCTGTGTGCTGCCACCCGCTGATGGGTGCTCATGGTGGGACTGCCTTGCATGGTTTTGTGGTGCACAGGGTTGCATTGTCACAGTGGGGGTGGTGGCATGCATGGGGTATCCTGCAGTGGTGGACGCTGCTCCTGGGCAGAGTGTCTGGGGTCATGGTGCAGGGTGTGCTCTGTATTGGGGGGATGGCGTGGCATGGGGTGGTCGGCCCTCCTTGTGTGCCAGTCACAGCTTACCAGGGGGTTTGATGGGGCACCATGGCCCAGCTGTGGCTTGGTTGCTTGTCTCCATGGCCCAGTGGTTATTCCAGCCCTCCCCCA
The DNA here is from genome assembly GCA_016271365.2 of Neoceratodus forsteri. Taxonomy (NCBI): domain Eukaryota; kingdom Metazoa; phylum Chordata; order Ceratodontiformes; family Ceratodontidae; genus Neoceratodus; species Neoceratodus forsteri. The sequence continues at coordinate 941,404,437 of CM057455.1, forward strand.
GTTGTGCAGTGCATGGGGTGTGGGGGGGATGATGTCTGTTCTGCTGTGTGTTCCTCTGCCCATCTGTGGCATGGGCAGTGGGCCCCTGCATCCCTGGTTGTCTGTTGCATTGCTGCCCTGCTGCTGGGGGATGTCCCTGGTTGCACTATGGCACCTCTGGACTGCTCAGCTGAACATCCCTTGTTGTGCTATGGCACATCAGATATGCTCAGCTTCCCTTCCCTAGTTGCGCTATGGTGAAGGTGGTGCGATATTCAGTCATCAGCTGTAGGCGCATCTTGGCCAGCTCAGTTTTTGAATATCGCGCCTCTTGAGCATGAGCGCAATGGACTTGGCGCTTGCTCCTGCTATTGCGCAATTTTTGGGCGCAGTTTGAATATCTGGGCCCCATTGTTTAAGATCACTGTTCGCTTCTGGCATTCTAGGATGGCATATGTGCAGCAACACCTGGGAATACAGATGAAAACCTGGTTGGAACTATATTAGAAGGAGTGTTCCTTTTATTCTTTCAAATGTGAAAAATATACTAAAGCTGACTCAAAATGGCTACAGATGCATATCATGCAAGTCAGTAGATAAGGGACAATCTAAAACATAATTAAAAAGTATAGGTCAAAACTGTCACCCCTAACATGCACTGCGGCTTTATTATGTCCTGGCTAAAACCTTACATTCATGTTGTAGATACAGAATGCTTCTTATATAACAGCAACTGATCCACATTACCACACCTGTATTTTTTTACTTCTCAGTCTGTCTGTCTGTCTGTCTAACAGTGCACCATCAGTATCTGCTGCAGCCTTTAGCTGTTCTCATGCCTGCCCACATACAAATTGAGGGTAATTGTAGGGAGGACACATCAGTTCATTCCAGTCATTTTGCGCCATGGCAACTCGCCCTGGACTGTTAGCTCTGGTGTCACTCAGATCCCATGTCAGTTTGTCCCCAGTCAATTAGTCAGTTTGCTCCCTCTACATATTGCACTGTACTCCAACAACAATTACAGTACGACTTCCACTTCTACAACCCTTGAGCACATTGACTCATCTTGTGCGTGAATTGCACCCACCTGGAGTTTATTTTGTAATGTTTATGCTGGGAGCGTATTGTCTGGGGACAAAATGACACGGGGCCAATTGACAATGGAGTAAATAGTCCAGGGCGAATTGTTGACTGGGATGAATTGACATGTAGCCAATTATATGCATGCTCTTATGGGTGTGTGTGCACTACTGTACTGTATGTGTGCATATCTAAATTTATTTTCTCCTTGTTTCCCTGACTCCTTCCCCTACGCACTTGTCATCTTTCAGCCATCTAACTAAATCCAGTTTATTAGCACCTACTTGAGAACCCCTCAGCTCATTAACTCCAGCTCTTTTCTCATGTGTCTCTCCCTCCCCTATCAATATCATCTTATTTTGCAGCTTCTACTTTTAGCTTGCATATCCTCTCTTTTTTTTCTAAGATCTGTTTTTATACATATATATTCTGTAAAACCTCGGGACTGTAATCATGGCATCTTGGTTGTTGACTTTGATGTCTTCCACAGTTGAGGGCTCGGTGTGAGTTGCAAGGCTTACCAGGCAGCTGCCTGACTTGTCAAGAGATGTCTGCCTTTGTGACTAGCAGAGGACATAGCTTGATGGTCAGTTGGCCAACCTGACAAATAAAGTAGACTTTTTTAGACCCCACTACATCTTCTAGGAGATCAGTGCATGTCCTGTGGCCCCAAGTATTTGTATTTTGTATTTGCATTTACTTTACTAGACAATCACCAATTGTAGAGAAAAAAAATAAATTGACCTACAGGCCTCTGTTTCAATTGCCAGTAGTTCACATTATTTATTTCTCACTATGATTTTGTGGTTTAAATTGCTTAACAGTGGCTAATATTGCATCAATAATTATCTTTTACCAGGAAAAAATGCGGTCCTGTTTAGGACAGGCAACAATACAATAAATAACAAAGCAAACAGCATAATTCAGGGATCAATATTAGCAAATACAGCAAATTAGAAAGATCTGACTAGACATAAGTTATACAGTGACAAGAAAGTGGTGGAAATCTTACAGATGGTTAATAGTTTAGCAAAAACCAAATGTTCAAGGTAATTTGGCAACATTCTATATAATGTTTGCAACATTCATATTTGTCTGCAGTGTTGACAAAGTAAAACATTAAAGGAATAAAGGCTGACTAGAAATCCTAGTTTGAATGACTCTTGCAGTTTATTCCAAAGTGTAGGGGTGAGTCAATTAAAAGCCATGTTTCCAAATCTCATGGAGAGCCTTGGAACATTAAGGAGAAGGTTTTTCTTGGATTGAACAGCCTAATAGGCATATTGTGAAGATTTGAAATCTATGGTGACAGAAAGCTTTGAAGGGTCTTGTAGGACCATGTATAGAGAATACTGGGTGGGCAACTATGCACAACCAGTGTTTTCTGCCACAGAGGGGTTCCGATTCCTTCTGACCTCAAGAGCAAAGCTCGAGAGGTCTATGGGAATCAGATCCCTGAGGTGGCAGAACACACTGGTTATGAATAAAGTTGCACATCCTGTATTTTATAGTGTATAGTACTATGTGAAATGTGCATGTGGCTGTTGTTTGACTTTCAGAACAAAACTGACTTATGTAATGTCTAGAGGTTTCAGAATGCTGCTGTACCACAGAAGAGTACAGTCACATTCCATGACCTATGAAATGTGGTAAATAGCATTTATAAAGGGATGGAATGCTACTGAACAATGCTATACTGGTCACTATATTTAGGTTTCTTAGCCTTCTAACGGCAAGTGAAAGCCAACCAACTGCTGCATAGAGGGAACAATGGTATGTTTTAAAAGAAATGCCAGAGATGAGACAGTCCAAAGTGCTCTATGATACAGCATGCCTAATTTGGTCAGATATGAAGGCCAAGCACTTCCATATAGAATGTCACCATAGTGGATCAAGGGAAGGAAGATCACCTGTAGAAACCTTTTTTGCCTCAGTGCTAAACCAGAATTAGTTTATTAATCAGAAGACACATTTCATATGCAGCTTCATGCAACACTGTCAATATGGGTACTGGGTCAATATAACGCCACAACAACTGTGCAGCAATAACCATGCTTTGTAATGTATGGAAACATTCAGAGCGACAGGGTATAAAAGTGGTAGGGAATTACTTCTACTGCTGTCAATCTGCGCTGACATATATGAGTAGTCAAGTTGCCGTGTGTGTGGTGCCTGGTCGAGCTGTTCCTCTGGAGGAGTGGCTAAGGCACCAGCACACATCAGGGTTAGAAACCTGGGACCGTGGTTCAGTTCCCCCCAGGTCTCCCAGTTTTGCGACTGTTTTGGTTGTTTTTTTTTAAAGTTCATTTTTCCCCCTCCTCGAGCTTCTTCTCATACTCCAAGTTCACACCCCCTTGGAGTTTGTTATTTAAGTTCCTGGGGGCTGTGGAGGTTTCTTGAAAGTCCCATTAACATAGAAACATAGACTTTGATTGCAAATAAGGACTGATTGGCCCATATAGTCTGCCCATTTCCCTACCTACAGGATAGACCGCAGATCCTAGTTAACCAACAGCCTATTTCTTCCTACCCCGCACAAGAATTGCCTTATGTCTGTCTCATGCATTCTTGAGTTCTCCTACAGTTTTAGACCCCACAACCTCCTCAGGAAGGCTGTTCCATGAATCCACTACCCTCTCTGTGAAATAATACTTCCTCACATTGCCTCTGAACCGCCCCACCTCTATCTTTATATTGTATCCCCTTGTTCTTGCACGTCTCTTTTTCTGAAAGATGCTACCCTCTTGGACTTTGTTGATTCCACTGAGGTACTTAAAAGTTTCTATCATGTCCCCCCCCTTCTTTCCTCAAGGGTATACATATTAAGCTCCTTTAGTCTCTCCTCGTACGGCTCCTCTTGCAGACCCTGCACCATTTTATTTGCCCTCCTCTGGACTGCCTCTATCCTGTCTATGTCCTTGCGGAGATGGGGTCTCCAGAACTGGATGCAGTACTCCAGATGGGGTCTCACCAACTGTCTGTACAGAGGGATAACAACTTCCTGTTTTCTGCTGGTGATGCCTCTCCCTATGCATCACAGTATACCCCCAACCCTCCCTACTGCCTTCTCACATTGCTTGCTAACCTTACGGTCATCTGATATGATTACCCCAGGTCCTTTCCTTTTGTTGTTGTTACTACCTCCCCCCGCCCATTGTGTATTCTCCCCCTGGGTTTTTGTTTCCCAGGTGCATTATTTTGCACTTCTTTGCATTGAATCCTAGCTGCCATACTTCTGACCATTCCTCCAACCTTGCCAAGCCCCTTCTCATCCTTTCCACGCCTCCTTGTGTATCAACCCTATTGTAGATCTTTGTGTCATCTGCAAAGGGGCATACTTTTCCTTCCATTCCCTCTGCAATGTCACTTATAAAGACATTAAAAAGGACTGTACCCAGTACTGAACCCTGCGGACACCACTAGTAACCCCTCTTTCTTCAGAGTGGACTCCATTCACAGTAACCTTCTGTGTCCTGTTATCCAGCGAATGTTTTACCCAGGCTACCACCCTGGGACCCACTCCCAGGCTGGTTAATTTGACTATTAATCTTTTGTGCGGGATTGTGTCAAATGCCTTGCTAAAGTCTAGGCAGGCCATGTCCACAGCCCCTCCCTGGTCTACTACTTTGGTCACACAGTCAAAGAAATCTATTAGAGTCATCTGACATGGCCTTCCCGCTGTGAACCCCTGCTGCCTTGGGTCTTGTGCCCCACTGGCCTCTAGGTACTCAACAATTCTTTCCTTCAGAAGTGACTCCATCACTTTCCCTACCACAGAGGTCAAACTGACATGTCAGTAATTTCCTGCCTCTGTCTTGGTCCCACTTTTGTGAAGGGGAATCACTTCCCCATTATTTTTTATGGGGTGAACTGTCTGTGTTGCAGACCCGGTTGGCTTTTTTCCCCCACGTTGTTTCGGCTTATGCTGTTTTGTCTGCAGCATTGTTCACTGCGCTGTTTTCACCACAACATTATGACCTCGTGCCCTATTTAAGCACATTAAAGGATGTGAGCCAGCCACTGAACAAGACACTTTGAATGTCTCTACAAGTTCCAGTTTGTCACCCAGCAGGGTCGTGATGCCAGGAATGGAGACGTTCAGATGCTGTTTGGAGGAGAATACCATATATTCAGTTTTTGAATCATTTAAAAGAAGTTTGTAGGTACTTAAATCGATCTCGAGTTGGTCAAACACAATTTTCTGGTCATCCATTGGTATAACTGGGTGTCACTGGTAACATACAGAACAATGTCATCAGCATAAAAGTGCAACTTAGCATTTACAATTGCCATACCCCAGTTACAGTGCTGATCACAGCTGGGTGGTAAACACCTCCCTCTCCTTGAGGGTGAGTCTTCCTTATTTCTAGTTCATGAGGTTTCTAGGGGACTTCCCTCACTCCATCCTCATCGAACCCAATGACCATGCCTTTTATATATTTGGACCCTTATTGTTTCCTGTGCCAAGGTGGGAGCATGGTCAGGAATCTCGCCTTGAACTATCTTCCCATCTAAAAGTGGGTTATAAGTGCTTTTATATTTCCTGGGAAAGAAGAGCTCTTTAAATAAATTTCTTATTTTAGGATTTCCTTTTTCTGAACATTTGCACTCAGTTTGATCATGAGGCAAGATTTCCTTTCTGCTGGGATTGTATTACTCTTGCAGCTTAATGTGTTTTTTTTTTGTCTGTTATCTGGGTGATGGGTTGGTTACATGGAGGTGGTGGAGTTGGCTTGTTATATGATGGCTATCATGTAGTTATGTAATTTGCACAACTTTGCATTATTGCTCAAGTAATATCATATGCCACTAGGAGTATGTTATATACACAGGGTAGCATACTCCTTAAGTGTCCAGGTCTTGACCAATAGGGAGGCAGAATAAGCCAAATAATATTTAAATAAAAAAAACAAAATTCCCTCTTTCTGCATTTATTTTCTTAGAACACGTCTTTTCCTCAAACTCACCAGCTTGACTTGTTTACTCAAAAACAAAATGGTGACTGCTCCAACCTCAGACTTGGTTTCTTTACTTTTCACAATAGAGTTCAACACCACCATCAAGTGGCAAGAAGATTTGATCTGAAAATACACAACAATATTATATAAAATGAGGAAAACCTAAACCAGACATTATCAGCTCTCAGGTCAATTTTAGAACAAATCAATTTGTTCTCTAAATTGTCTTCCTGATTGATAGAGCCAAGGATCTCACAGCTGCAGCGTTAGACATTTACTTCAAGTTATGTGGAACTCTTTCCATATAAACAGCAGGGGCACCAAGCCACCTGATAAATTAAAAAAGAAATAGTCTACATTGAACATTAAACCAGATGCTTAGGATTAGATTGCTGGTTGCTATACTATATACCCAAAAACAATAACACTTTTGCCTTCTGGCTTCCAAGGCTTAGTTCAGATTTCTTGCTCTTATAAGTTGATGACTCCTGTAAAGTGTCTGAAGACAGAAGGAGCGAAAGGTACTACATAAATCTGAACTACTGTTATTTGATTCCACCTAATCAATATCATAAAACTAAATAAATACTGGCAGGCCTGAGGAGAATGTTACAACATTACAGCATTAGAGCTCGTCTTTGAGTTTTATCATTTTTAATAACAATTCTGAAATGCCCCACTGATTCTGAACTACTTTTTCCACAGCTCCCATTCCCCATCTTCCTCCTCCTCCTCATCCCTTCTGTGGGAAGCTTTATAAGCAAGAGCCTACTGGAAATAAGATGTTGCATCCAAGCAAGACTATCATGGATAAATACATTCTGAAAACAAATCGTCATCATCACCATCATCTGCCCTTGGATTTAGTGCACATTAATCCCCAAGTCAACCATTTTCCTGTTCTGTTTAGTTCCTTATAATATTTTTCATTAAAGAGTCTTGGACATCACAAGGCCAACTTTTAAAAACCCAATGAGCAACTGAAATGCAACTCATAATTCATAAACTCACTTTGCTCTCATACTTTATTACCTAAATGAACAAATCCATGCCCAGTGCCCCCTAAGTCAAAAGCCAGTGAAAAGCTCTTTCAAGTGAGGAACTGGGCTCACTTTTAACTGGAATTGCACCAGCAATATAGATGACTTAGTCTGTTCAGTATTAATACTACATTGCAGCCATGTAAGCAATAAGAAACAGGGGTGTGTGCGTTAGAAATTTCTAACACACGGGCAGGGATGTAGTAAGGTACAAAGCTCATAGGCTAATGTACACTCCTGGAGTGTCTCTTGGCTCTTATAAAATGGACACTGTTTTTGTAGCCATGTAAACATAAAAAATAGCCCTGGAGGGTGGTGCAAGGAGTAGAATAGCTCCATAGAGTAAACCTCATTAATTATTTTGTTCTTTATTTAAATAAGTCACACCACAGGTGCAATGTAGAGTGGCTGAGGCTGCGTGGGTGGGTGAGTGTTTCCCACTCCCAAGACCACCCATAGAAGTGAAGTAAGAATCAGCTCCACAGGAGCTAGGGCAGGTCAAACTAGGCCAAAGAGTCAGAAACACACACTGGGCAGTACTAAGATGAAGGGGGGGAAGGGGGAAATTGTTTAACCAGGAAAGGCACACTAAGCTGAAGCTTGTTTACAGCTGCAGCCTGGGAGCACAAGGAAGTTATGTGACTTGCTCAGGGTCACACAGTATGCAAGTGGGGGTTGTGGGATTCAAACACAGGTATCCAGATTTACAGCTCAGAGCCCTAAACCACAGTGCTATATTGCCTTTTGAAGAGTTCCACAGGAACTAGTGCAGGGGGCGGGGTCAGAACAACAGTAGAACTGCTCACGGGGCAAATTATTCAGGATCCCTAGGAACCAATACAGTGAGCCACAGTACCCTAACAGCCACCCACAGGGCACATTTAATAAGGCTCTATAGGAGCAGATATAGCGTGTTTTGGGGCAAAGTAAGCTTTATAGGAAATCATGCTGAGGAGCTATCAGTGGTATACCTTTTAAACATTTACAGACTACAGTACATGAACTATTGTCCTGTCTGGCTAACAAACTGCCTTTTGACTTTGTTAGGTTCCCCATTTGCTCTAACGAACTACCTGAACTTGTGAAATGCCCAGTTTGTCTTGAATTGCCAGAACCCTAAACCAGTGGTATCTTTAAAGTAATTGTCTTAAACCTGTGATACCCCTTTTGAGAGACTGTTTAGCCTTTCATACTATCCTGCATTGAATCAACTTGTCGCTAGAAAATCCTGCCTCAGCTGTAACTCTATCTAGCACTCTCTGCAACTACCTAAAGACTGCCCAGGTGTCACCTAAGTCAAAGACTGTTCCTGCTTCCTGTTTGGGAGACCATCTCCTTGGACAACAATGTGGGGCTTTTGACCCAGCTAGCATTAGAGTGATAGTCAGAACAGGCCCTATTCATTACTCTGCCAAAGCTACATCACTACCCTGTTAAGAATTAATGGAAGTTTAGGAGACACCCCTGCTCACTAGAGAGGGCCTCCATCATGCAGTAGGGTGGGGTTTTCTTTGTCAGGACTAGTGTCTGATGCCATCATCTGAAGACCTGTACCCAGAACCATCGTTCCAAGATAAACAATCTGGACCATCATCCAAAGACCTGCTTCTCCTTCTCCACATCTTCTTTTCTTCTTGTTCCAGCAGCCCAAGGGAGGGTTTGTGCCAAAGAATTTGCTTCAAGAACCAAGCCTTCTGTTCTTCTTGTCATGGCAGTCCAAGGGAGGGTCTGTGCTGAATAATTTTCTTCAAGTTTCACGTCTTTTGTTCTTCTTGTTCCAGCAGCCCAAGGGAGGGTTTATGCCAATGAATCTGTTTCAAGAATCACATCTTTGTTCTTCATCTCCTGGTTTGTGTCAAAGAATTTGCTCCAAGTTCCTTGTCTTCTATTCTTCTTGTCCTGGCAACCCAAAGGAGGGTTTGTGCTGAAGAGTATGCCCCGGTTGTAACCTTGTTTCTCTTGTCCCAGCAGCCCAAGAGGGGTTTTTTTTGCAGAACAACCTATGGCCTGTTTACAAAACCTCTCCTAAGTCCCGGGAAAATAACTGAGGCTTCTCATTGAAGTATCAATTTCTCAGTTGCTACCGGTACACCTATTTTTGTCCAGGTGCCCTGTTCAGTCTCAGTTCTCTGCAAAATTCCACTCACTTCCTGCCATAGACTTTACAGTGACTTGATTATCTATTCTGAATTAATGTATGAAAACTGAATGGGATCCAATCTGAGGAATTGGGGGGTGGCCAGTGGGGTGCCATAGGGATCAGTCCTGGGGCTAGTCCTTTTTAATGTCTTCATTAGTGACATTGCTGAAGGCCTATTTGCAGATGACACCAAGATCTTCAATACAGTAGACACTCCATAAGGGTGGAGGAAATGAGGAGGGACTTAGGAAAGCTGGAAAAGTGGTACGAGGTATGGCAACTAAGATTCAACATGAAGAAGTGTAAAATTATGCACCTGGAGTGACAAAACCCTGATGAGATTTACCGGATGGTCAGGCAGTTACTGACGGTCACAAGGAAAGAAAGGGATTTGGAAATAATCATCTCAGATGACCTAAAGGTGGCCAAGCAGTGTACAAAGGCATTAGGGAGGGCCAGTGGTATGCTAAGGTGCATAGGAAGGGGTATCACTATCAGAAGAAGGGAGGTGGTGATGCAACTGTACAGAATACAGTGAGACCTCATCTGGAATACTGTGCTCAGTTCTGAAGGCCACATCTGTGGAAGGACATAGACAGGGTGGAGGCGGTTTATAGAAGGGCAACTAATATGGCGCAGGGCTTGCAACAGAAGGCATATGAGGAGAGATTAAAATACCTTGATATGTACAGTAGTAGCCAGAGACATTGGCAGCTATTTCCAGATATTTTGTGAAATATCTGAATAGTTTCTTTCTGCTGCCCCTACTGTGGAAATGCAGAAAGCAAGAGATATTTCTGCAAATATCAAAGAAATTTAGAGAAATATCTGGCAGTGTCTGTGACGCTACTGCATACTCTGAAGTAGAGGTGAGAATGAGGGGATATGGTTGAAACCTTCAAGTACCTTAAGGGCATTAACAAGATGCAAGTGGGAGACATCATTCAGTTTAGGAGATGTATAAGAATGATGGGGCACAATATGAGATTGGAGGGGAGCAGGATACGAGGAAATGGAAAGATGTCTTTCTTCATGAAAAGGGTGGTGAATGCACAGAACAGCCTACTCAAGGAGGTGGTGGGAGCAAACATAGTGGGGGGATTAAAAAATGCCTGGGATAGTCACAAGGGAGCCCTAGAAGTGGGAAAGAGTGGCTTAAGCTGATGACCAAGTAGGGTCAGTAGCCGCTGATACAGGTAGGGAAAATGGGCAGACTGGATGGGCCTAGCAGTCCTTATCTGCTGTCAAATTCTATGTTTCTATGTTTCAATGAAAGTAACAGATTTGTTTCTCTATTTATTGCATAAATAGTTGTTGCCTTGGATATCCTTATTCTTGTTGTTGAATATCTGACCCTGTGACCGTTGCCATCTATCCTGCTGAATAAAGTCCTTGCTTAACTGAACTTGATTGATGTAACCTCTGAGTATGACTCCTGTCTCTCCTTGCTGGGTACCTTCATCCACCCACCTAGGAACCTACAGTGCCCCTCATCACAACACCTGCTTGAGGTGGCACTCATGCCCATAAGGAAGATTTAGTCCACTCTTCACAACCCAATTCTCCAGGGCGTGACAGATGGATTATGATGTCACTGGTAGACAAGCAGACAGAACTACAGTAGTTTTGTCCATTATAAACATCGTCCATATTATTCAAAAGTAGCTTTTAGATCAACTAGTGGGCTCAGACAGGTTATCAGCAACTGTCAGTTATTTAAAATAAAAGAATAAAGTACAGCTCCTGAGTTGCTCACTTCCACCAGTATGACTGCTACCTTATGCCTTCATTCATTCATCAATCAATCAATCAATCAGTCAATCAAAATCTTTATTTATCCAGGCGAACATCATTGAGCAGTGCTCATTTGCAAGATAGACCTGGGTAGGACTAGGTCATTTAAATATTCAATGTGCAATACAAAGTATACATGGAAATAGACAAGGTATTACAGCATCATTCACGGTATCACAACATAACATAAGCAAGGATGAACCCTAGCTCATTTACAAAAAATGTATATATATATATGTACAAAGCAACAAAAGTGAAATTGTGCAGTAGCTTCAGATGTATTTGCATAACTCATACTGTATTTGTATAACTATGTATGTTATCCACCCTTTGAGGGCTTAACACATAGTTCACTCCAGGGAGTCCACTACAAACTTAGCAGCTTCAGACACTCAGCAGCATTGCTACCTGGTTCCACTGCCCATTAGGGCAGCACAGAGAGGGAAGGGGGGCTGGGGCAGTAGCAGGAATGCCCATTTCAATTGCACCTGGATAGCACTTGAAAATGTGTGATTGACTGTGGCAACCATAGATACATAGACAGTGTCGGCAGATAAGGGCCTATGGCCCACCCAGTCTGCCCATTTGAGCTTGTAAGTTCAGTTTATGTTTTCCTAGAAGTCTGTTGCCCCTTATCCCTGACCTCCAGAATTCCTTTATGTCTATCCCATGAATTCTTAAATCCCATGATTGTTTCAGCCCCCACTACTTCCTCTGGCAGGGTGTTCCACTTTTCCACTACCCATTCTGTGAAGACATTCTTCCTCACGTTTCCTCTGAATCGTCCTCCCTCCAACTTCATCCCATGCCCTCTAGTCCTGGAACATCTTTTTCACTTAAAAATAGTGTATTCCTGCACCCTGTTCCTCCCTGTAAGATACTTGTATGTCTCTATCATATCCCCTCTCTCCCTCCTCTCCTCCAGGGAATACACGTTCAGTTCCTTCAATCTGTCCTCATAGGACTTGTGATGCAATCCATGTACCATCTTTGTTGCCCTCCTCTGAACCTTCTCTACCCTGTCTATGTCCTTACGTAGGTAAGGTCTCCAGAACTGTACACCGTACTCCAGGTGGGGCCTCACTAATGTCTTGTATAGCAGAATTATGACCTCCCTTTTCCTGCTGGTGATGCCCCTGCCTATGCATCCCAGCATCCTATTTGCTTTACCTGCTGCCTTGTCACACTTTTTCCCCTACCTTGAGGTCATCAGAGATGATAACCCCAAGATCCCTTTCCTGCTTGTTGCATGCTATATTCTCAGCCCCCAACTGATATATTGTGCCAGGGTTTTGTGCCCCATATGTATTATCTTGCACTTCTTTGCATTGAATTTCACCTGCCAAACCCCTGACCATTCTTCAAGTTTCTTCAGGTCCCTTCTCATTCTGTCTACACCCTCTGTTGTGTCTACTCTGTTACAGAGCTTTGTGTCATCAGCGAACAGTGAAATTCTGCCTTCTAGGTCCTACGCAATGTCACTGCCATCCATCCCAAAGCATCTTCACCTGGCTGCTGGGGGCTGAAAAGGGAGACAAGGCCACATACTGTAAGGGGTGCCAGTGTGTACCCCTGTACATTGGAGGGTGCATAGATTTGCTGCCATGGCTGCCACAAAAATAGAAGCACCAACAGCAATGGACACTGCCATCTTGGTGCTCCCCCACCCCATGAACAGTACTGGTGGGTCAGAGGGGATGAGAAAAGCTGGGAAGTCAGCAGGCTAGTAATGGAGACTAGTGACTCAGCCCACCCCCAAACAGAGAACAGCAAATAAGGAGCCAGAGGAGGCCGAGACTGACAGAAAGATGGGACTGCACAGAGCTGCAGAATAATGCAAAACTAAAATGGTAGCAGGCAAGTACCGGAAAGGGCAGTTTTGTTAAAAGACACACCACAGTATTTAAGATCTGATGAGACCCTGATACTTGAAATAATCTGTTTTAAAACTGTAAAAGTTCCAAAGTCTTTTGCTTACAATGCTGCAAAAAACTGGGATGTAATAGATTCTGACATAGGGAATGCTAACAGTTTAAATCGTTTTAGAAAATTGTATAAACAGTGTTTATTGTCTGAACCAAACTGTAACTGTTTTTAGCATTTGTTAAAGAGCAACTCTATGCTTCAGGATGTGCTTTCATAAATATGGTGTTTCAGCTGTTACAGTTTACTGGAGAACACATATTTTTAATTTTTAATGTTTCTTTCCAAGATTGGCAGCACATCCTGGTAGTCCATCTAAAAAGTCTGTATAGAAAACACTTGAAAACATTTGCCTTTCCCCTGTTAACCTCTCAGTGCATTTATGACATAATTGCTCACCATGACAACAGACTATGATGTCACAAACAGCAGCTGCGTGTTTAGCAGGGGAGAGTCAAATACATTTTGAAAGACTCAGTGAAATAAGTGCTGTATTATCCACAATATTTAGTAGACCAACGTCAGGGGAAAGTAAATAAAAAAATAAATAACTAGAAAACTATACAGTTAAAACATAATTGGTGTAAATCTACAGTTTTTTTAAGTTTTTTATCATAATAGAGAGTTGCTCTTTAAGTTAATTTATGTGTGTATTTGTATTTGCGTCCCAGGTCATGCTTGTAAAAGGTCTTTTTTGCCACTAAACTCACCTGGATAACAAAATAAAAATGAAATGAATATGGAATCACACTGTTAGACTCACCCTTACAAATTTTTACAAGCCTTCTTAGGAAGTAACCCTATTCCTGTGGGACTAGATGCTTTTGACAAGCGGATAGACCAGGTTCACTGACCATAAAGGTGATCCACCACTTCACCGGCAGCCAGTGCAGTTTGTGCAAAACCAGGGTTGTATGACAAGACCTCGGTAGGCCCATCAACAACCTGGCTGCAACATTCTACCAGGGTGGCAGTGTTCTAATCCAGAAAAATAAAGTCTGTGAAGTAAGTGAGCAAGTAAATGTTTATTTGTTCAGATCCCATTCCCAAATGTTCAGAGTGCTGTAAAGTAAAATAATGTATTGAAACAGAAAACAAAAGAAACACACACTAAATAACATTATCCAACACAGATATTTGCAAAAGGCGCAGTTTGATAGAAAACAATTGCAGCATCATGTCCAGCAGCATCAGCTCAGAAACTTATCATAGTAAGCTAAGATACACCCCTATTATCCCACATACACAGTACAATGTATTTCTGGTTACTTATACTGTGATAATGCTATTTGCACTAATATGTAGATGTAGGTGCCTATCGTACTACCATGGGTACTAGGAATGTGCTTTGCTACTAATATATTCTACTATATATATTATGTTTAAGCAGTAAAGAAGTGGAAAAGACTGCACGAAGGAGCAAGCAGTGCTAGGTTCAAAAAATACTTGAGGAAAAGTGAACAGAGAACCAGCACCTGCTTAAATACATTCAAACTCTGTTTGTGCTTGAAATTGGATAATTATCAGCCGAGAATGCTCATGTAACACAAACACATTTTAATTGATGGTACAAAAGCAAAAAAACAACTCACTTAAAAGCAATTGCTGTATAAAAGAGTCCATATATTTCACAGAGTCCATAGGATTCCTTAGGTCCAAAAAGTACCATAAGATCCACAGCAGTTCAAACAGTTCAAACGGCTGTGTAATCCAAATTAAAGTGAGAGCAAGAGCTGAGGGTCACCTCCAACTGACATCACCTGACGCGTTTTGCATGTGGCTTTCTCAAAGGCTGACGTCCATGAATATATATGCATATATGCTTTATATATATGAATACATATGCTTTCACTGTTAGACAATATGTAATTTACCCAATATGTACTGCTCTGTTTACCTGTATGTACTTTCTGCTTACCTGTATGTTACCAATATGTACTGCTCTGTTTACCTGTATGTATTTTCTGCTTACCTGTATGTTATATTTAACCCCCGGGTCACCCCTGAAAAAGGGACCTCCGGGGCCCAGTGGGCCTACCCGGTCAACAAAATTCAATAAATAAATAAATAAATAAATAAATATATTTAAACAGTGAGGTTAAAGTGATATCACCCATTTTACTCTAACACTATTAACAAAATACAAAAAATCCAATAACACAAAAGATCAAATAAATCAACAAACAGGGAGAAGAAAATCCAAACTGTGCTTAATATTCATTACACAGCACCAGTATAAAGCTGCACAACTTACTGCTGGAAATATTCCACAAAACAACGTATGATACCTCATTTATCCAGTAGGTCATAGTGTAATCTGTGCACTGCTGAAAGATAGAAAGGAGAAAGAAGATTTAGATAGAAAACACTCAATTTAAAAAATTACTCTTTATACTTTAAAAAAGGTTTAATTTCAATCTTATCATTCAAACCAGGAACGTACATCACTCTCATGGCAAATATCCAGTACTGGTCCTTGCGTAAAAGAAGGTTGTCAAATTCCCCCCCCCCCCTTTTTGTTAGTACAGGTTTTTCTATAGCTGTAAACACAAATCTATGTACATCCTTATTATTTGCTTTTAACATATGAAGGGCTAAAGCATTATTTACATCACCATTTAAGATGGACCTGGCATGTTCACCTATGTGCACTTTTAAGGGATGATTTGTTTTACCAATGTAGAAACTGTTACAAGAACATTCTGCAATATATATGACTCCGGAAGTACTACATGTAACAAAGACCTTCATCTTAATATCTAGCTCTGTGGCATGATTTTTAAAGGTTTTACTTGTTTTCACCCATTAACAGTACTTACAGTGACCACATTTATTACAACCATCCACTTGTTTAGTTAACCAATTTCTCGTTTTTTCTAAAGTTGGTTGTACAGAGTGCACTATAAAGTCTTTGATGTTTTTTCCCCTCTGATACACTACACATGGATCTCCAACATTGGTATGTAATAAATTAGGGTCCAAACGGACCATGTGCCAGTGTTTTCTAACAATTTTGGCTATTTCACTTGAATGGGGACTATAGGTAGTGACAGGTAAAGACTTTATAGTGCGCTCTGTACAACCAACTTTAGGAAAACCAAGAAATTGGTTAACTAAACAAGTGGATGGTTGTAATAAATGTGGTCACTGTAAGTACTGTTCATGGGTGAAAACAACTAAAACCTTTAAAAATCATGCCACAGTGCTAGATATTACGATGAAGGGCTTTGTTACATATAGGACTTCAGGAGTCATATATATTGCAGAATGTTCTTGTAACAGTTTCTACATTGGTAAAACAAAACGTCCCTTTAAAGTGCACATAGGTGAACATGCCAGGTCTATCTTAAATGGTGATGTAAATAATGCCTTAGCCCTTCATATGTCAAAAGCAAATAATAAGGATGTACATAGATTTGTGTTTACAGCTATAGAAAAACCTGTACTAACAAAAAAGGGGGTTTTGACAACCTTCTTTTATGCAGGGAGCAGTACTGGATATTTGCCATGAGAGCGATGTACATACCTGTTTTGAATGATAGGATTGAAATTAAACCTTTTTTAAAGTACAAAAGTAATTTTTTAAATTGAGTGTTTTCTATCTAAATCTTCTTTCTCCTTTCTATCTTTCAGCAGTGCACAGATTGCACTATGACCTACTGGATAAATGAGGTATCATATGTTGTTTTTCGGAATATCTCCAGCAGTAAGTTGTGCAGTGTTATACTGGTGCTGCATAATGAATATTAAGCACAGTTTTGATTTTCTTCTCCCTGTTTGTTGATTTATTTGATCTTTTGTGTTATTGGATTTTTTGTATTTTGTTAATAGTGTTAGAGTAAAATGGGTGATATCACTTTAAGCTCACTGTTTAAATATATGCATATGTATTCATGGATGTTAGTCTTTGAGAAAGCCACATGCGAAACGCGTCCTGGTTACGTCAGTTGGAGGTGACCCTCAGCTCTTGCTCTCGCTTTACTTTGGATTATACAGCCATTTGAACTGTTTGAACTGTTGTGGATCTTATGGTACTTTTTGGACCTAAGGAATCCTATGGACTCTGTGAAATATATGGGCTCCTTTATACAGCAATTGCTTTTAAGTGAGTTATTTTTTGCTATTGTACCATCAATTAAAATGTATTTGTGTTACATGAGCATTCTCGGCTGGTAATTATCCAATTTCGAGCACAAACAGTTTGAATGTTTTTAAGCAGGTGCTGGTTCTCTGTTCGCTTTTACTTATATATTATGTTTACATCTTTTATATGATTGTTTTACACTTATCATGCATGATATATTATACCTCACTATAATGCATTTACCTAGGCTATGTTTGTCTTTTATGTATTTTACACACATATATTCTGACCCATATCAGTAACAAGAGGGCCTTTTCAGATCGTCAGTGATTGTTATATGTGTGTGTGTGTGTGTGTGTGTGTGTGTGTGTGTGTGTGTGCGTGTGTGTTTGTGTGTGTGTGTATATATATACAGTATACACACACATATATACATATACATACATACTCATATAATCATATGTAGTTTGTGTCTTATATTTAGGTAGCATGCTACATGTATTTCTGATGATTCAGCATTCTCTTTGTCTGTGATTACTGCTGACAGAGGCATTTCCTTAGTCTAACATCTTACTCATTAGTAATTCTATTTCCTAAGTAACTGCCCAAGAGAGGCACCTTGCATACACCTTGTTTAGGATATAATATCCAATGCATTATGTTCCTTATAACCGTAACTATGCTGTTATCATTGTAACTATATTGTTATCATTGCTATATAACCTTCTATAAGCCTGCTCCTTGGAGAGGATTATACCTTCTCCGAGGACTGGTGAGAAACCAACTCCTTTGTGATTTTCTATGTCACACATTTTGGTATGAGTATACTAATAAACTTTCATTATTACTTACTGCATGTGTGTGTTCTTTGGCTCAGCACTACAGACATACAAGATTCTTTTGTAACATTTTTTATTGTTTTCCAACAAATACAGAGATACAAAATGGAGGAAACAGCTGATCAAAAACTCATTGGCAATATAGTGTTACTGTACTTAACACCCTAGGGAAACAAAATGAGGAAGGGGGGGAAGGGTTGGGGGAGACAAATAAGGAAGGGAAGAAATAGAGGGCATGGGGTGAAATAACTAGTGGGGATAGCAAAGCTAATTAATACAAGGTTCATAACTAGCAATCTCCTAGGACAAATTAATTATTGTAAAATAAGGTAATATAATTAACCATAGCAGCAGTACTTCATATCTAACAGGCAGTCATCCCTACTCAGACATGTTGACCTCATAAAGTATATCACTGAGATGGGACCATTTAGAGAGCTGTATTGACCCCACCAAGCTCCCTCCGGGGCCCCGGAGGAGTGGATTAGGCACATTAAAAGTACTAGAGCCTAATCTGTGTCTTCACAAGGCCATATGCCCAGCAGAGATTTCCTATGGGGGGAACAACTCACCCAGCTTGTATAATATCATGGGATATATATATATATATAGCTAAATCAGCTGGTGGAAAGAAAAGTCAACTAATACCCTCCTGGGGGATGTTCAAGTTCTGGAGCTTCAAGAAATTAAGGTAAAAGGGTCCAACATTGATTGAATTTGGACATTTGGTACTTCTGCAGGTGTGAAATCCTGTCCAATTTGGCTAAAGAGGAAAGAGATACTAACACCTCCATCACTGTAGGCATCAGAGGTGATCTCAATTTGCATAGTAGAGCTCTCTTAGTTTGGAGCGAGATCAATGCCAGCCATCCAGTCTCATGAGGGGTCAATTGTGGGAGCTCCATTCGGATACCCAAGATGTAAAAAAGTGGACTAAAAGGCAGCTTTTTCTCTAACACTTTGCATGCAGTATCATGGATGCCTTGCCACAGGGATTTCACTTGCGGACAAGACCACAGTATATGTAGAATATCCGCACCTGAGCCCTGACATCACCAGCAAGAGTCGGACTCCAGAATCTTAGCCTTATAAAGCACAGCTGACGATTTATACCAAGAGTGGGCTATTTTGTTCTATATTAATCTAGACTTAGCATCCATCAGCCATTTATGGGTATCTTTCCAGTACTGTTCCCAGGATATAGAGGAGATAGGAGTCTGGAGCATCTTTTCCCACTTGAGTCTCACCCTCTCAGAATACTGGGGAAGGGTATCTCTTAATTTAGCATAGATGTGCCCTGCTAGGCCTATCAGATGTTGTATCCAGATATGAAGCTCTGAGCTGTGTGTTTGAGATTTTGAAGGGTGCAATATATACCTGAGTGCTGCTCTGAGCTGAAGATACTTCCCAAAGTCTGTACGAGAAAGGTTCCAGATATGCTGAAGGGATTGAATGTATAAAGGGTCTTAGAGTGGGGTCTAGCAGGTCTTTTAGTACGAGAATACCCTTGTCTGCCAGGATTTTCAATATACCCATTGTACATCAAAAGTAATATCTGGATTAAACCATAGAGCGGTATAGGACAGAGGAAGAGGAGTCTGGTTTAATCTTTTGTGGTCACCCAGCCAGTTGGACCCGGCTGCCTCAACAGATAGAGACGTATAAGGGGACATACCTATGTCAGAGGGGCTAGCTCTATGAGCCCTGTGAGGCATCAGAAGGGATGAGAAATGTACTGACTCAGTAATATCAAGCTCTATAAGTACCCATTGTGGGGATAATGATGTTAGGGATGCAGCTCTTTAACCGTTTGTGCCAAGAGGAATGCCTGCCGGTATCCTTCTACCCATGGCAGACTCCACCGTCCCTTGCTCCAATGAGCTCTCAGTTGGGCACAGCTAAATCGGGGTTTGTTGCCTTCCCATAGGAAATCTCCAATAATCCTATCTAAAGCCAGATACCGTTGTTTAGGGAGAGAAGTAGGGATATGGATTAGCAGATAAAAAATCTTGGGTGCAGAAACCATTTTAATTGTAGCAATTTTGCCTGCCAGCATCATTTGAAGAGAGTTCCATCTCTCAAACTCATAGATACATAGATACATAGACAGTGTTGGCAGATAAGGGCCTATGGCCCACCCAGTCTGCCCATTTGAGCTTGTAAGTTCAGTTTGTTTTCCTAGAAGTCTGTTGCCCCTTACCCCTGACCTGTAGAATTCCTTTATGTCTATCCCATGCATTCTTAAATCCCGTGATTGTTTCAGCCCCCCCCCACTTCCTCTGGCAGGGTGTTCCACTTGTCCACCACCTGTTCTGTGAAGAAATTCTTTCTCATGTTTCCTCTGAATCGTCCTCCTCCAACTTCATCCCATGCCCTCTAGTCCTGGAACATCTTTTGCTTAAAATAGTGTTTTCCTGCACCCTGTTCCTCCCTGTAAGATACTTGTATGTCTCTATCATATCCCTCTCTCCCTCCTCTCCTCCAGGGAGTACATGTTCAGTTCCTTCAACCTGTCTTCATAGGACTTGTGATGCAATCCATGCACCATCTTTGTTGCCTCCTCTGAACCTTCTCTACCCTGTCTATGTCCTTACGTGGGTATGGTCTCCAGAACTGTACACTGTACTCCAGGTGGGGCCTCACTAGTGTCTTGTATAGTGGAATTATGACCTCCTTTTCCTGCTGGTGATGCCCCTGCCTATGCATCCCAGCATCCTATTTGTTTTACCTGCTGCCTTGTCGCACTGTTTCCCTACCTTGAGGTCATCAGAGATGATAACCCCAAGATCCCTTTCCTGCTTGTTACATACTATATCCTCACCCCCAACTGATATATTGTGCCAGGGTTTTGTGCCTCATATGCATTATCTTGCACTTCTTTGCATTGAATTTCAACTGCCAAACCCTTGACCATTCTTCAAGTTTCTGCAGGTCACTTCTCATTCTGTCTACACCCTCTGGTGTGTCTACTCTGTTACAGAGCTTTGTGTCATCAGTGAACAGTGAAATTCTGCCTTCTAGATCCTGCTCAATGTCACTGATGAAAATGTTGAATAGGACCGGTCCCAGCACTGATCCCTGTGGTACCCCACTGGTCACTCTTCCCTCTGTGGAGTGACAGCCATTTACCACCACCCTCTGTGTCCTGCCACCCAGCCAGTTACCTACCCACCACACTACTGTCCTGCCCACACCCATATTCCTCAGTTTGTGTAATAGTCTTCCATGTGGCACAGTGTCAAAGGCCTTGCTGAAGTCCAGATAGGCCATGTCCACTGCCCTCCCCTGATCCACCTCCCTAGTCACCCAGTCAAAAAATTCAATGAGGTTGGTCTGACATGACCTCCCCCTGGTGAAACCATGCTGCCTTGGGTCCTGTAGTCCATTGACAACCAGATGTTCCACCAATCTCTCCTTCAGTAGTGCTTCCATGATCTTCCCCAATACCGAGGTGAGGCTGACTGGTCTGTAGTTCCCTGCTTCCTCTTTGTTCCCACTTTTGTATAAGGGGACTACATCTGCTGTCCTCCAGTCTTTGGGTACCTCCCCTGTTTCCAGTGATCGGCCATTTTTAGAGAGCTAAGAAGGGGTTGAATGTTTGCCTGCCAGAGAGTATCTAAAGAGAATGTGAGCTTAATACCCAGATATGTGATCCCCTTAGGTGCCCACATAAGGCCTATGGTCTGAGCTATCTCTTGGCAACATTTCCCATTCATGCGGAATACCTCCATCTTGGCCTGATTCAGTTTCAGTCTTGAATATTGGGAAAATAAATCCAACAACTCCAATAATGGAGAAGCGGATCTTTGCAGGTCTACCAAGGGGAGAAACAAATCATCAGCATAAATAAGGGAAGTATATTCTGTATTACCCACTTTGATACCATTAATACCTGGGAGACTACAGAGTGCCAGAGCTAGAGGCTCCACTGCCAAAACAAAAAGAAGGTGGACAATGGGCAGCTTTGCCTTGTTCCCCATTCAAGGTGAATAGGGCCAGAAAGTATGGCATTCATGTTAACTCTAGCTGAGGGAAATGTGTAAATAGCTTGAATTCTTGACTGGAATTTTGGACTAACTCCACATGATGCCAAAGCCAAATATAAATAGTCCCACTCAACAGAGTCAAAAGCTTTTTTCAAAATCCACTGTGACTGCTGCAGCAGAGGTAGGAAGATATTTTGCTATGTGCATGAGATTCATTAATGTCCTTAAGTGATCAGTGCTGTGTCGCTCGGGGATAAAACTCGCTTGGGATGGATGTATGAGACTTGGCAGGAGGGGATTTTGCCTGGTTGCTATGATTTTGGCATAAAGCTTACTATCAATATTAATCAAGGATATCGTTCGATAATTGCTTGTCTTGGTGGGGTCCTTACCTTTTTAGGGATGAGTACAAAAGTTGCCTCTCTTAGTGAGGGAGGGAGAGCCCCTCTGAGCTCAATATCTTGAAATGCTGCCATTAACAGGGGAGTGAGAGTGGGTGCTAGAGCCTGGTAAAAATCTGCAGTATATCCATCATTTCCAGGGGATTTGCCAGCTTGAGGGACTTAATCGCAGTACTAACTTCCTCTGCGGATACTGGGGACTCAAGTAACTGAGCTTGTTGGTCAGTAAGTTTGGGAAGCCAACAGGATTGGAGAAAGGGCTGTATTTCCTTGTTCAGATGGGCATGAGTGGAAGTGTATAACTTCTTATAATAGGTGGCCATTATATCATTTATTGCCTTGGGGGCAGTGGTCAGAGTTCCACATACGTCCGTAAGGCCAGCAATATATGTACTAGCTTGTTATTTACGAAGCTGATAAGCAAGTATCTTCCTGGCTTTATCTCCACCTTCCCAAAAAGAGTGTTGTAAATGTAATATGGCTATTTCAGCCTTTCCATTAAGGAACTGATTAATCTCAAACTGCAGATTTAGAACAACTTTGCCTATTGGGGAATTTGGAGTGGGGGAGGGTGTGGCTTAAAAAGGCTTTCCGCCTCTTTCAATTTCTGTTCTAGAGATGCCAGATGTAGTTACCGCTCCCTTCTTTTTGCTGCCACAAATCCCATTATATTGCCACATATGGTGGCCTTAAAGGCTTCCCATGTGTTACCAGCAGACGTGTCAGCTATCGGGTTGTGGGCTAGGAAAAGGACAGCTTCATTCTGAGCCCATGGGATAAAATCGGGGTCCCTAATTAGTATAGGGTCTAACCTCCAGTGACGGGATGGAGGAGAGTTAGTGTCCCATTGCATTAAAAGTTGAACTGGAGCATGGTCTGAAATTACTCTAGGGAGAATGGTAGCATCTAGAGATTTAGCTATAACTGCCGAGGATCCCAACCAAAAGTCCAATCTGCTGTAGGAGGCATTGGGCTCTGAGTGGAAAGTATAATTTCTAGTTCTGGGGTAAAAAAGTCTCCAAATATCTGATAGCCCTTGATCCAAAATCATTTGATGGAGAGCATTTATACATCTAATGTGTGTCTCTTTGCTTCCATCATTCCTGTCCAGAGATGGAACTAGTGAGAGGTTAAAATCTCCTCCAATGAGGAGGGGCAGGAAGGAAGGGGTAAATTCCAAAATAGCATGTGCTATATCATGAAAAAACTGTGGCATATCTTCATTTGGAGTGTAAAGGTTACAGAGAGTGATGGGTCCTGAGGGGGTATCGTAGGTTTCTAAAACCCACCTACCATCAGCACTAGATAACGTCTTAGAGAGGGTCCGAGGCAAAAATTTATGAATTAAAATTATTACTCCGCCTTTTCTAGTAGTGACGTAGAAAGATACTTGTTGTTCTACCCGGTCCTTAATCAGACGAGTGTGGTCATCTCCTAAGAGTTTTGTT
Source organism: Neoceratodus forsteri (assembly GCA_016271365.2). NCBI lineage: Eukaryota > Metazoa > Chordata > Ceratodontiformes > Ceratodontidae > Neoceratodus > Neoceratodus forsteri. The sequence continues at coordinate 941,428,112 of CM057455.1, forward strand.
TCCTGAAGAAACGTCACCTGAGATTTAAGATGCTTCAAATGGGTTAAAACTTTTTTCCTTTTGACAGGGGAATTTAAGCCCCGTACATTCCAAGTGTGTACTAATAAATCTGTCATACTTTCCCACTCAAGCGGCTAGTTAAAGGGGGTTAACTGTGGGGGGGGGGTATGAAGATTCAATAGGGTGACTGTACTAAGCATGTCCACTAGGGTGAGACAAAACCTTAAGAGACTGAGGGTGAAAACCCAAAAGGGTAGCTTCCCTTGTAGCAAAAGTTAGAGCACCTAACACACTGTAAGCCTAATGTGAGATCCCACACTGCGTTTCTCTATCTAAAACAACTCTGTACACAAAAAAAAGAAAAAAAAATCAGAACTTATCCTATAATAAGAATGGTGAGGGGCTTATCCAGCTGAAAACAGCAAATGGAAAACCCTCTCACTTCTAATGAGGCCTGTGGCAAAACCACCAGCTCTAGGCCAAACCCACCAAATGCTAGGGTAACTAACAAAAACACTTAATGTACTGTTAGACTGTAAACAATATACAAATATCGGCAGCTATACCCCAGAGCCTAGCAGGAGTTATCCCAGAAGCGTTTACTCAGTTGGGGAGGGGGAGGAACGCATATATCTGGAAAATAGGTGCTTTCCACTATGTAACTGGTATTAAGCTCAAGAACGAAAGGGAGCTGTTACCAAACAGATGAGCGTGTTTAACTAAACAATAATGTAAAGATCAGCTTCAACTGTCTATAATTCATGGGTTGGCTGAGCTATAACCGAAGCAGTGCAGGTTCAGAGAGGGACCCATAGCCTTCATGAAAAGAGCATTAACAAAGATGCAAATGTGTCTGAAGATAAACAGCATATTAAACATATTCATAAACTCTTATACACTTTAACTCTCGAGCCAAGTGGCCCACATACATACAGCAGAGTATCTCTGAGGTAAAGTGTCTGTTGAAGGGGGAGGGTATCCTCAGATGACCTGGCAAGTAAACAGAGCAGCCTAGCATGAGGTAATAGGGCCCCAATCGGGGATAACTGTTTAGTGACAGTAGCTCCATTTAGACCCCTAAAGCGATACCCCCTAATGAGTGATGCCATATTCTCTGATGCCCCCAGACACAAAACCATGGGTACTTATCTGAGAACCATCTCTCAGTTGGTTGTTCAAGTTGAGTTAATGTCCTCAGGTGGTTGCACCATAGATTCAAGGCCTGGCGGTGCGACGGAGGCCGCTGGTTTCAGTTCTAAGTCCTGCAATGGGAAAACAGCCTCAACGTCCTTGGCCCAAGAAGTCTCAGTGCCCACCAAGTCTGATCCTTTACATTCATCAGTGGAAAGTTCCATAGTGCTTGGTAGGTCATCCATCTGATGCAATTCAAGCAGCTCAGATCTGTTCTTTGAAAAGTAGGGGCTGGTATACACGATTTCCTGGCCTTCCGCTCTGCTAATACTCTGTTCGATACCAGCCTCATCTTGTCTGCGCCCATGCGGGTGATCTCTCTTAGAGTGTGGGGATTGTGGAGGCCTCTTCTGAACTTTAGGGTTCCTGGGCTCCAGCCCATTCTTGAAAAACCAGGGGGGGCCAGGTCCCAGGGCACCTGGGTAATTGGGCTTCTGGGAGTGGTTCCTCTGAGCTTGGTCGTTAGAGTGAGTCAGACCAGCAGTATGGGATTCTGAGGAGCCAGAGGTGGGTCAGGTCACTGAAATATAATCAAGTGCGGCTTCGGGAGAGGCAAATTGATGTGAAATTCCGATCACTGTAATTTTCAATTTAGCCAGATACCGGAGAGCGAAGGGTATTTGCAATTCATGTAATCTATAGCGTATCTCTGTGAAGGATCTTTGTTTATTTGCAAGTTCTTTCAAAAAGTCCTGAAAAATCATGATACGATGACCTCTCCATTGTAGTGCCCCAAGCTCCCTTGCTCACCCCTGTATAGATTCTTTTTCAGCAAAATTTAATAGTCTGGCGATAATGGGCCTTGGCTTGTCTCCCACTGATGGTTTGGTTTGAAGTGACCTATGCACCCATTCTATCATTATCCTAGTGGCCTGGGGGAGACCCAGTACTTTGGGCAAAGCTGTTTGGAGAAAATGAATGGTCTTGCCTTCCTCACAACCCTCGGGAAATCCCAGGAACCGCAAGTTGTTATGGCGGCCCCAATTCTCGAGATCGTCGAGTTTGTCTTGTAGGGTGATCATTTGTGCAGCTTGATTTCTTAGAGTGGCGCAATGATCTTGGACCACATCATCTTGTGCCAATGCCTTTTCTTCTACTCGGTCTAATCGGATGTCAATCTGTTGAATTTAGATTGTAGTTGTATTAGAAGCCAGAGTTAAAGCATCGATACTAGTAATAATGGATGTGAACATTTCTCTGACCGACAGGTCCTCGGTCTCCTTTCTTGAGTGCACCATTAGACCTGCAGCACAAGAAGCTCAGTGGAAGACAAACAATAATCCTAACTCCCCGACATCTGATCAGGCTCTTGGTCAGTATCGAAGCTGCTCAAGTACTCTGGTTACTAAATCTCGAGAGTGCCCAGGGGGAGATCGACTTCAAGATGGATTTTTAATAGATCTTGGCTCTGGGGTTGTAGTAGTGAATTTTTAAGTCACCATCTTGTCTGCAGGTTGGCCATGCCCCCTCAACATACAAGATTCTGATATATTTATCTCTAGAGCTGGACTCTAAGATAACAGTGGCGATCATGTTCAGTAATGTCTGAGTGGTGGTCAAAGTTACACTTATTTCCCCTTGTGAATTTCGACATTGAGTTGAGCAATCACCCAGTGACAAGCAGCTGTTAGCATCTACTATGTAAATCTTCACAGTCTGCCATCGACCAGTTTATGGAGCTTAGGCACTAGGGACCTCTTGCCAGATGTTTAAATCTGTGCAGTGAGCTGCCGATCTCCTGTGGGAACATCGAACTGCAACAGATTCCATGGAGACAGCTAGACTGCTTTCAATTTGTGGCTACCTCCCCCTCTACCCCAACATACTCCAAAAAGCTATATGTGTGCCTTCATTTACTGTGGTTTCAAACACAGTTCCTGAACTACAAACAATTAAAGGTTTCTTTGTGTTATTTTGACATGTCTAAAAAAATATGTGCAGTGTCAAGGTTACAAACCTCATATTACCTCATTAGCCACAGTGGTTTTTCAGGATTTTGCTATGGTAGCTAAAGGTAATCCTGTACAGACTATCTTTGATCATTATAATGATTTAAAAAATGGTACCGAAAACACTTATTCTATAGACTTTTTAGTTGCAATGCGTTTTGCTAGCTTAGAACAGAAACTGTCTGCTGTGGAGTCATATTACACAGACTTCAGACAAGAGATGGGAGTGTTAAAGACTCACTTTGCAGAATGTGCAGCCAGGCTGAAATCACCTAAAACTGTTCTCAGTAATTTTCAGGAATCACATGCTTTGAGAGATGAATGGGAAAAAGCAAGGCTTGATAGAAAGCGGGTTTTACATATGAATGACATGTTGTCTGAGACTGTGAATACATTAAGGAAGGAACATAAGGAGCTGAGGTGGGAGCTGAACCAAGTAAGTAGTGAGCTCATAAGTAAGACTAGGGACCACACTGATGTATGTGTCATGTACAGAATCTTGCAGAAAGATGTTCGGAGTTGTTTGTGTGTTACCAATTCTAAGATTAATCACATGACATGCAGAGCAGAGATGGCAAGATTGCACCATCAGTGATAGGTACTGGCTGGGCATACTAAAGCCATGGAGGACTTTCAATATATACCCATTCATCTTACCTCTTCTGGTAATGAGGAGTCCGATTGTGAAGACTCACAGAGTGCTGTAGAGTGAAACTTTGTTTAACACTGGAAGAAAACCTGGATCTATCTCTGGAGTTATTCATGGTTTATGACTTGTGGACACAAAAATCTCTTGCCCTGTTCAATTACGCAAATGGAAAAGGCCATCTTCCATGGTGGTCTATTCTGCTGATGGAGAATACTGTGTGGTAACCAACTATAAAATCTTTTGGTATGGACAAAAGTTGTGTAAAGTGAATTTTCCTAACTTCTGTTTTTCCCTAAACACCGTGTTGTTATAGGTCATACTGTCATTGCCCCATACCCATCGCAGAACCAGATTCCATTGAGTCTAGTCCTAACTATCTTGATGCTTTATCTCAGTTTTTGCCAATATTTATTGTTCACATTGGCAACTTGAGTGTGTCTCTCCAATCTCTTCTCAATAGAACAGATACACACCTCATTTACATCAGTAACAATGTTACTTAGGGTCAGGAAGCACTTACTGATCTGACCAGTGATGACAGTGCTATGATTTTGGAAAACCCCATTGTCAAGTTTATATTTAAAATTTTATTCAAGGTTTACTAATATTTTCCCTTATCATTACACTTTGCTGTTTGAGGAAAACCATGAAACTCCATAAAACACCATAATGACCTGTTAAAATTCCTTTACCAGGTTCATGCCACAAGTCTGTAAATGAATGGTGCCTAACCGTATTCTCTTTGTTGTGTTGCCTCTTCTACAAGGCAACAAGGAAGGGATTGTTATGCGATGTGTTTTGCACCCTTATTATCCCACATACACAATACAATGTATTTCTGGTCACTTAGACTGTAATGCAGCTATTTGCACTAATATGTAGATGTAGGTGCCCATCATACAAGCATTGGAATGTGCTTTGCTGCTAATATATGCTACTATATATTATGTTTACATATTTTATATGATTGTTTTACACTTATCATGCATGATACATTATACCCCACTATAATGCATCTACCTAGGTTATGTTTGTCTTTTATGCATTTTACACACATATATTCTGGCCCATACCACTAATAAGAGGGCCTTACCGGATCATCAGTGATTTTTTTTTTATATATATATACTCATTTAATCATATGTAGTTTGTTTCTTATATGTAGGTAGTATTCCACATGCACTGCTGATGATTCAGCATTCTCTTTGTCTGTGATTACTGTTGAGAGAGGCATTTTCCTTTGTCTAACATCTTATTCATTAGTAATTCTGTTTCCTAAGTAACTGCCCAAGGGAGACACCTTGCATACACCTTGTTTAGGATATAATATTGAGTGCATTATGTTCCTTATATCCGTAACTATGCTGTTATCATTGTAACTATGTTGTTATCACTACTATATAACCTTCTGTAAGCCTGCTCCTCAGAAAAGATTATACCTTCTTCAAGGACTGGTGAGAAACTAACTCCCTTGTGATTTTCTGTCTCATGTGTTTTGGCGTGAGTATTCTAATAATTTTTATTATTACTTACTGCTTGTGTGTACTCTTTTGCTCAGCACTATAGACATACAAGAATCTGATATATTTATCTCTAGAGCTGGACTCTAAAATAACAGGAGGAGGTCTTATAAGGGCTTAGGAAGTCATTCAAGTAACTTGGACCCAGTCCATTTGGGATCTTTTTGGTCAGCAAACCGAGCTTGAAGGTGATCCTCCACTTCACCAGCAGCCAGCGTAGTTTGTGCAAAACTGGGGTTATATGACAAGACTTAGGTAGGCCCATCAACAACCTAGTTGTAGTGTTCTACACCAGCTGCAGGCATCATTAAACTTACCCTGAGGTACAAATTGTTACAATAATCAAGTCTGGATATAACAACATATGATACCAGTGAGGAAAAGTCTTCCAGGGATCAAAGCGTTAATCTGGACAATGTTTCTGAGATGGTAAAAGCCATTCTGGACTACTGCCGACACCTGAGACTCAAATGTAAGCCTCTCATCCAGAGTGATCCCCAGATTCTACACTTTGGCAGGGGCCACTAAACTAGAGGAGCCACGCACAATGCTCAATGAATCCTTAGTGACCTCTGCACCCCACCAATGACCAAACTCAATCACCAGTACCTCCATTTTGTCTGGGTTATGTCTAAGCCACAAAGAGGTCATCCATTCCTAAATCTCAGCCAGGCACAAATTTAGCACCTTGACTGCATCCAGCATCTCAGGTGCAAAAGACAAGTAGAACTGGGCATCATGGACATAGCAATGAAAACTCTAGTTGTACTATCTAATGATCCCTCCTACTGGCAGCATGTGCACCATGTACAGCACTGTTGAGATGATTAAACCCTGAGGCACACCACAGAGCAGGGGCTTTGGGAGCAAGGAGAAACTCACCATCACCGTCTGCATCCTATCTTTAAGGAAGGACTCAATTCTTTATTATTTTAAGATAATGCCACAAGACAACTGCTAGAGATGCCAGTCTTCCCCTGCCCATCTATTTCACATTCTATGGAGATGCCCAACCATTCACACTTTTTGGGTGCAAGTTTTGAATGACTCTCCACCATAATAGGCAAACCAATATCCCTTCAGCACTATCTCCTTGTGTTGGGGGACAACTCCATGCTGAGCCCCTTCCCCTCTCCCAGTAAGGCATGGGTTCTACTGGCAATTATGGAAGCAAAAAGAGCTATCCTGGTGAAGTGGCAGCAGGCCAACCCCCCCAAACTTCTGCAACAGTGGGCACCTATGGCCAGACTGGCCATTTTTGAGTGGCTTACAGCAGTAGCCAAAGGTAAGCTTGCTGATTATTACCTGAAATGGGATGCCTATCTGCATTCTCACATTTGCAGGGTAGCACCTCCTCCACTGCAGAATCCCCTCTTTTGCTGGCCTGATTTGAGTATGAAATAGTAGAGATGATATCTCTTCCTCGTAGCCTCTGACTTGCTCTTTACCACCCTAGTCTATGTCTCCTACTTCCTACTTTCCTTATTTTGTTTTCTCTGTCCCTGTGGTAATCTCAATACCAGTACAACAGGCTACCTGGCACACATTACCTAAGAGAACCTGACTGATCCTCTCTAATATAGAGCTGAGCCAGCTGGCCTTTCTGAGTTTTCTTAAATGTTTTGAAATTGGTGTAACTGAAGAATTAGACTTGTTTTGTTGTAACTGAATGTTTTATATGGTGTTATTACTGTTATATGCCTGGGCTAAACCAACCAACAGGTTTGTTGCTCTGTACCTCACATGCAGTTTGTCAAAATTAAAAATGTAATAAAATATTACATGATAAAAAAAGGAAGGCCTCAAACCAGCAGATAACTGTACCTGCAAGTCCACAGTGCTCCCTTTGATGATTCAACAGCAGCCATTGGACCATGGTGTCAAACACTTAGGAGCGATCAAAGAGGACAAGAACTGACCACTCTCATTTATTTCTGACCCTAAGAAGGTTACTGTGCATCCTGACCAATGCAGCCTCAGTTCTGTGCCATTACCTAAGCCTGGACCAAAGAGGTTCACATATATCAAAAGCTGTGAGGTGTTCCTCAAGCTGTTCTTCCACCATCTTCTCAATAACCTTTCCCAAAAAGGGAAGGTTAGAGACTGGTCTAAAATTCACCAAGCAGACAGGGTCCAAAGATGGTTTCTTAAGGGGTGACCTAACCAGCACATTTTCAATATGCTTGGAAAGACCACTCTGAAAGGGAACATAGGACTAACTCAGCAAACACTGGGCCAAAGGACCCAACCCAACCCACTACAAGACATGTTACACCTGGATGTAGTTCACAAAAGGTGGGCCACAGCTCTGAAATTACCCCCACAGACCTCATCCACTGAAACCAGCCTGAACTACTCACAGACAGATGAAGGGCTCCTGTCAACTCCCAGCTCAGCCATGCCAGGGTGCAACAACCTGGTTGGGGAAACATCAGATTGAATCTAAGACATCCAGTCAGAGATAAAGCAAGCAAAATCTTCAAAATGTGTTAATGGATTTGCTCTTACTGGTTGCAGACAAACTGGATTAAACAGTCTGTCAACCATCAGGAAGAGATGAGCTGGTTGGTATCTCCCCTGTACTCAGCCATAAATTCAAATGATGACGTTTCCTAAACTGGGAGAATGGTGAAATTCACCTAGGATCTAAAACAGATAGTGCCCCCACCCCCCACACACACAACCGTGATCCCTCCAAGGGCAGTGAACCACAGAAAAGCCAGCTGGTACAGCTGCCTCCAAAACAGAACTGGCATCATTACCCAACCAGGTCTCCATGATTGAACTGAAATCAAGCAAAGAACTAGACATAAAATCTGCCTTAATGGCTGTCTTGTTCCTCATTGATCTGGCATTGCAGATCACTGCCCTTTGGGTTTGAGAGGAGGCTGCTGTTCTTAAAGCTACCTGCCCACTTTGTCTGGCGGGAGCTCTGAGTATGGGTATCAACCATGTCTCACCTCTCTTGGACCCATTTTACCTCAGTATCACAGTAGCCACTAGATGAGTTCTCAAAGTCTCCCTTTCTGAGGCAGCTGTTCTTGGAATACCTACCATTGCCACATTGAAATGAGTTCAGGAAGCATTAAGAGTTCAGAAGACCTCTATCTGCACTTAAATACCACTAACCAAAGAGAAGAGAATTGTCAATTAACTTGATCAACTCAGAGAATCTTTTGCAGAAAGCGTTAAGGAAGAAAGGAGTCTCTATGGAAAATTTGGACAATGTAAACATAAAAACATAGAAACAGAATTTGATGGCAGATAAGGACCGCCTGGCCCACCTACTCTGCCCATTTCCCTACATAATGGATAAGCTGCAGATCCTAGTTAACCAACAGCCTACTTCCTCCTAACCCCCACTAGAATTGCCTTATGTCTGTCCCATACATTGTTGAATTCCCCCACTGTTTTTGACTCCACGACCTCCTCAGGAAGGCTGTTCCATGCATCCACAACTCTATGTATGTATGTATGTATGATTTAGCTGGGGAAGCATATTTTGTGATATGCTTCTGGTAAATTCGGAGCTGCAAGAAATGAGGAATAATCCACACACCCATACCATTGTACTGAAGGAGGTGTGAGAGGAGGTGAAGAGGAAAATGTCCAGGAATACTTCCAAGACATCAAGGTAAAAGTCCCTGGAGCTTCTAGTTTTGCCACTAATAATGCTATGTGAACCAGGTATTGGGGAACTGATTCCAGGAGTTGGTGGAGCAAGAGCAAATATCAACATTTCAGCTGTCTAATGCTCAGCCCCAGACTGTGTGGTCATCAACAGAGGAGGACCCACCTTCCCCTGTAATCACCCCCAAATACTGTACATTACCGAATGGATAAAAATTGTTGCTACACATATGGGGAAAATTGACATTATACCTTATGAGGCAATATACTGGAAGATAGAGGTGTTGCGAAGTTTTACTTCACCAATGAAGTCCTGGTGAATTTACCAGCTTCATCTTCATGATCAATTGGCAAATGTTTTCCATAAGCTTGGAAATTTGCCTTGTGACTTCAACGTTAACTTCACTGGTAACTTTGCCATTAAGACAGTAATTGAAAGTATGTTCAAAGTGAGGCTACTGGTGCTAGGTCACATGGAAACAACTCCTACAGGTCACATGCAACTGCTCTATGTACTGATTCATCCTTACAGTAGGTTCACTTTTGCAGTCTGAGTTTGTTAGTGGAAGAAGACTGATCTGCTTTTTTTGACAGGTTTACAAACTACCCCCCGCCCCCAAAAAAAGATGTTTTCAGCTATCTTTTGCTTGTTATTTATTTTCATTTTACTGCACTATTTGGGAGTCTTTGCTTAGTTGTTGTTTAGGTGACATTTTATTTATATTCACCACTTTTATTTGTGCTATTTTTCTCAATTTTAGTCTGTTGTTTTTTACACTTTATTTGTTTGTTTCCATTAAAATTAGTGGGTCTGGTCAGGATGAGAGGGAGATGCAGCCAACGGATGGGCAATACCATCCCTTCCATATTAAGAGACACATGGAAGCATAAGACAGCAGCACCCACCCCCCGACAGCGAAGCACTAGCAGCAACATGCAATGGCACCACCATCCACACCAAAGGAAACACTAGTCATTTCACTGCCACCACCAATGCACCTTGAGGAGGAGGAGATGCACCTTGGATCATCTTGATCCTTCACCTTGTCAGCAGCGGAAGTCCCTAGTGTGGGACTTCTTTGATAGTGACCACACCGACAATAGTGTGGTCGCATGTAAATTATGTAACACTGCTGTTCTGTGTGGGAAATGTGGACCCAATTGGAGGCAGGTGGGCCACACACCCAGCTTAGTGTGAGGCACCACCAAGAGTGGGTAGAGCATGTCTATAGTCGGACAAAGGTTGTTGAGAGGGATAGAGGTGGTGCCACCCCAACTGGTTCTTCTGTGCCGCTCGGTGGGATGTGCAAGAAAAAGCAACATGCTGGGTCAGGTGCACTGGTCAATGAGGGGGATGGAGGGGACTGTGATTGGGACCAACAGGTGGTCTCAGGTGCTACAGGGAGGGCACTTGAGAGACGGGCCTCCAAGCCTCTTCCCACATCCACATGTGGAAAAGTGGCAGAGCTCCACAGTGAGCCAGAGGAGCTCTCCCAGCAAGTTCTGTGGATGAAGGAGCTGTTGTAGGAGTTGCTGAGAAATCAGCAAAGCATTCTTTAGGGTGTGGCAGAACTTCATAGTGCCAGGTCACCCTAAGTCCCCAGGCTATAGCCTTCAAACCCCTATATGTATATTTTCTCTTATCTGTTTCTTTAACTCTTATCTGTTATAGCCCAAAAATTAAACAAAAAAAAATTAATAAAGAAAAAGAAATGCACATTCATCTTAATTTCTCTCTGCCTCTCTGTCTTCCTTGTTTTCTGCTACTGCTTTGTTCTATCTATTCAAATTCTGCTGTTCTCATCCATTGTAAAGAAAAACTGATTTCAACTCTATTGTTGTCTTATGCAACTGTGCAGTCCTTACACTATCACTAAAATTGTTCTCAAGTAGCAGAATAAATCTTATGTTGCTAGTCAGTCCCCCAGTCACATGCTGCCCTTTCTGTAATTTAGTGTACAGATTAGTGCACATTTTCCAGAAAAACAAAATAGGCTGAAATGTGGTACTCCCAGAATTATATGAACCACATGAACATTTATTCTGCTGCTGCTACATGGTGCTGTGCTGTGTGTGTGTCACTCCCCCCCCCATCACAGGCTGCCCTTCCTGTAATTTAATGCACACAATAGTGCACATTGTCCAGAGATGTGGCAGAGAAAAATGTGGCCGCACTAATGCCACCCCTGCCTACTACTCCTTTGCTACTACCAGCCTCTGAGCCCATAGAACACACTGCAACACACAATGTTTTTTAACTACAGCATTATTTTGCCATACAGAACTTTAACACTTCTTTGCTGCCTCCCCAACACCTCTTCCTTTGCTAGATTGTCTGTTCCTGGTCATTCTCATATGCTTTGTAACTTGATTTGGGATGTAAAATTACAAAATGCAAATAAAGCCTGCAGTGCTAGTAAGTAACAGGATCAGACAACGCCTCCACTTATGGAATCAGGGATCAGCACAGCAGTATGATGTGAAAAAATAAAACATCACTGGGATTAACATGACACACACGGCAGGGGTAACAGGGGTAAACAAATTATTATACAATGACAAGAAAATGTCCTGCCTTCTAATTGGCCATCGGCCACCTTGAACAGTGATGTTTTCCCAGTACAATATCACTGTATCAAGGTCCAGCAGCCACATGACCTGCTCACAATTTACCAGTCAGTCCACGTGCTTCCTTCACATAAAAAAATCTCTTCACTCACATAAGAAATCTCATGTAAGCAACAACCTGCTGCCCATCCCACACACACTGAAGTTTATTGCCAGACTTCCTGGTACAGAACATGTAGCCACTACAACAGCTGGCAACACAAACTGCAATTTTTTTTTATTCAAAGTTGGCACACATATAGCAGAACTGAAGTGAGAACACGAGGTTAACTTCACCACTCCACATCACTTGCAGTCTCCTTTACTGGCCACATTCAACAAATGACCTCCCAGTCTCCACAACACAGTTTAATTTTTTTCCCTCTTTTTCCTCCAGTGGCAAAACATGAGGTGCCACTTACAGTGGTTCACTGGCAGCATAGTAAACAGAGTGTGCTTTCTTTGAAAATACACATAGCAATATCATGCTGTTGGCAGGCCAGCTGTCTCACAGTTCATCTTGACACTCCCACACACTGTGCCTGTCTACAAACAGATTATCTGCATTAACATCGTGGTTTTGGCAGACTGACAAAAAAAATATGCCTTCACAATCCAGTATCTCTCCTCTTCAAATCAGAGCACATTGCCACTTACCTGTCTCTAGCTTTTGTGACTAGCTTCACTCCCGCATTGGAATTCTTCTTCTATTTTCTTGACACTGACGGAAATATTTTTGGCTCAGGAAATATACTGGGTGTGAGTGGGTGGGGGTGGGCAGATACAAAATGGGGACTGGGAAGCAAAAATAAGACAAAACACACAAAGCCAGCACCACCAACTAAAAAAGCACACAGCTCCAACTACTGGATAAAGAGTATAGGAACTATTTTTTCATTTAAATGTGCTTCCACAATCAAAAATAAAAGACATAAAGTATTTAATGACATTTTTTATTTTGTTTGTATTTTATTTACAAATGAGCCATTGCATAATCGCAGTAATGCATTCCAGGGTGTGTGTCGTGTTGGGATAACATCACACCCGGGGTGGTTGAAAACAAGGCTGCAGGCCAAGTGCATCCAACACCCTCAGAGGCAATGTTATCCCAGCATGACACCCACACCCTGGAGCACATTATTGTTTAATTAACTATCAGCAGCAGCAGCCACCACCCCCTAGAGAAACAGGGATCAATTGTGTGTTCTGAAAATATAATGTACTAAGGTAATAGTATCTAGCAAAACCATACAAAAAGTTTTTTTTTTCTTTTTCTAAAACACCACAGGGATTAGTAAAATAACTTGACACACACAACCAGGGTAACAGGGATGAACAAATTATTATCAGCAACAATAGACAACCTTTCCCCTAGAGAATCACGGATCAGCAGTGTAATCTGAAAAAAATACTAATAAAACCAACCAAAAAAGTATTTTTTTTTGTTTTTCTTCCTTTTTTTAAATGCCATGCTGATTAAAATGACTGGGGTAACAGGAGTAATTTAATTTAAAATATAACAAAAGTGACAGACCACTGTTACTTTAAGAAAAATATAAGTAAAAATAACTAAAACTGCTACAGAAAGACACTGACGATATAACATAGAAACATAGAATCTGATGGCAGATAAGGGCCGCTTGGCCCACCTAGTCTGCCCATTTCACTACCTAATGGATAAGCTGCAAATCCTAATTAACCAACAGCCTACTTCCTCCTACCCACCACTAGAATTGCCTTATGTCTGCCCCATGCATTCTTGAATTCCCCCACTGTTTTTGACTCTATGACCTCCTCAGGAAGGCTGTTCCATGTATCTACAACCTTCTCTGTGAAGAAATACTTCCTCACATTACCTCTGAGCCGTCCCCCCTCTATCTTCAAATTGTGCCACCTTGTTCTTGCACATCTCTTTTTCTGAAAGATGCTACCCTCTTGGACTTTGTTGATTCCCTTGAGGTATTTGAAAGTTTCTATCATGTCCCCCCTCTCCCTCCTTTCCTCTAGGCTATACATCGTTAGTTCCTTTAGTCTTTCTTCATATGTCTTCTGATGCAGACCCTGCATCATCTTGGTTGCCCTCCTCTGGACAGCCTCTACCCTGTCTATGTCTTTGTGGAGATGGGGTCTCCAGAACTGTACACAGTACTCCAGATGAGATCTTTCCAACTGGCTGTACAGAGGGCCAACAACTTTCTGTTTTCTACTGCTGATGCCTCTCCCTATGCATCCCAGTATCTCCCCAGCCCTTCTTACTGCCTTCTCACATTGCTGGCCCACCTTTATGTCACCTGATATGACTACCCCAGGTCCCTTTCCATTTTTGTTGTTGTCAGTATCTCACCCCCCATTGGGTACACTTCCCCTGGGTTTTTGTTTCTCAGGTGCATTACTTTGCACTTCTTTGCATTGAATCTAAGCTGCCATACATTTGACCATTCCTCCAACCTTGCCAAGTCCCTTTTCATCCTTTCCACCCCACCTTGTGTATCAACCCTATTGCAGATCTTTGTGTCATCTGCAAAGAGACACACTTTCCCTTCCAGTCCCTCTGCAATGTCACTTATAAAGACATTGAAAAGGACTGGCCCCAGTACTGAACCCTGTGATACCCCACTAGTAACCCTCCTTTCTTCACTGTGGGCTCAATTTACTATTACCTGCTGTGTCCTGTTGTCCAACCAGTGTTTTACCCAGGCTACCACCCTAGAACCCACTCCCAGGCTGGCTAATTTGTTTATTAATCTTTTGTGTGGGACTGTGTCAAATGCCTTGCTAAAGCACAGGTAGACCATGTTCACAGCCCCTCCCTGGTCTACTGCTTTGGTCACCAAGTCAAAGAAATCAATTAGATTTGTCTGACATGACCTTCCTGCTGTGAATCCATGCTGTCTTGGGTCCTATGCCCCACTGGCCTCTAGGTACTCAGCAATTCTTTCCTTCAGAAGAGATTCCATCATTTTCCCTATCACTGAGGTCAAACTGACGGGTCTATAGTTTCCTGCATCTGTCTTGCTCCCACTATTATGAAGGGGAAACACATCCACCCTCCTCCAGTCCTCAGGTACCACCCCATCCTCCCATGATTCATTAAAAAGGGTAGTCAACTTACAAGAAACTAAATTATTGGTAGATGATGTCACCAGACTTAAAAAAGACTGGGTAGGTCAAGTTTTTGAATCATTACTTTCTTCTAAAAGAGGGGAGCGGCTATATTAATTCACAAAAATCTCAAATGGTCTCTTATAAAATCTATCTCAGATACAGAAAGCAGATGGCTAATAACTATTTTAGACACACCATCTGGTGCCCTTATGCTGGTTAATGTATATGCCCCGAGTTCAGATTCCCCTGAATTTTTTTATAACTTAGCTCATCAAATGCTTTCTAACAATACACACAAAAGTCCCATGATTCTTGGAGGAGATTTCAACCTAGCGATGGATGCCCACATGGATAGAAATAATACAAACATGGACTCACACCCTAGAAGTAATAATGCCCTCTCATTACTGATTAAAGACTTCGGCCTGTCAGACGTTTGGCGAATCTTACATCCCCGTGAATGGGACTTTACTTTTTATTCAAACCTACATAAAACATATAGCCGTATTGATTACTGGTTTGTATCTCCTCCTATTGTTGGGAAAATTATTGAATCTTCCATTCTTCCAATAATCATTTCAGACCATTCTCCAATTAAAGTGCAGCTTTTATGGGGCCCTTCTCTTCCCAAGTCTTCTTCTTGACGCCCAGACCCTCTTCTCCTTAAAGATCCAGATTTTATACTTTGGGTTAAATCCAAGATTAACAACTTTCTTTTCTTTAACAACCCTGCAGATACTTCTATAAGTAATATCTGGGAAGCTTTAAAAGCCACAGTTTGTGGGGAAATTATTAGTTACGCAGTCCATAGGAAAAAATCAAGAGAACAACAATTAGCGGACTTAGAAAATACTCTCAATGCCAAAAAGAACTTATACTTTAAAACTAAAACCCTAATCTGGACTCCACCCTTCATTTTGAGATTTTACAATTAAAAATTAAAATGAATAAACTTATCTTCTGTAAAACAGAATTAGCTATGTTTAGATTAAAACACAAGTACTGGGAACATGGCAATAAAAATGGCACACTTCTTTAGTATCAATTAAAAGTTCAACAATCTGATCGGCACATCTCAAATCTTAAAGACCAACAAGGCAAAATACAAACCGATGAGTCATCAATTAATCTTGTCATGAGATCTTTCTACCAGAAGTTATATTCTAAAAAATCTGTATCAGAATTAAATATACAAAAATTCTTAAGTAACCCACATTTACCCCACCTTTCTGTCTCAGACAAAAACATTCTGGACAAACATTTTACTCTTCAAGAAATTTCAGAAAGCCCTAGATTCTTTAAAATCTGGTAAATCCCTGGGCAGGGATGGATTCCCAGTAGACTTTTATAAATTACTCTCAGATATAATTTGACCCTTACTTCTCAATGTTTTTCAAGAAGCTACCGATAAGGGCAAACTTCCTCCTACTTGTGCAGAAGCAATCATCACTTTAATTCCTAAAAAAAGACAAAGACCCCTCCCTTCCTGCTAGCTACAGACCAATCTCATTAATTAATACTGATAGAAAGATTTTTGCAAAACTGCTATCTGCTCGTCTGGAACCCTTTCTTCCCAAACTAATTCATTACTCTCAAGTGGGCTTTGTTAAAAATAGAAATGGCTCTGACCAGTTACGTTCATTATTTAACTTAATACATAAGGTCAAATGTATCAATTCACCTGCTGCCATAATTGCTATTGATTTTGGAAAAGCATTTGACTCTCTAAATTGGAACTATTTGTATTTAGTCTTATCCCATTTTGGACTCTCCCCAATCTTTTGCTCTTCGATCAACTTATTATATACCTCTCCCTCTGCAAAAGTACTTACTAATTCTACCCTTTCACAATCTTTCTGTTTAGAGAGAGGTACTAGATAAGGATGCCCCCATCACCTTTATTATTCATCATAGCCATGGAACTCTTAACTGCCAGTTTACGTTTAAGCTATTGATATCAAAGGTATCCCTATTGGAAACTCTAGATATGTATCTCTTTCTTATGCAGATGATTTGTTAATTCTCCTCAAAAACCTGAATGATGCTGGTATCCAATTGATAAAATTGCTTAAGCAATTTACAGAAATTTCTGGCCTTGCCCTAAATTATAATAAATCTGAAACATTTCCCCTCAATAATCATTATAAGCTGTCTATGAATACACCACTAGGATTTCACTGGGCGCCACATAACATAACATACCTAGGCATAAAGATAACCTATAATTTGGATAAAATCTGGGAGGCAAATTTTAATCCTTTCTTAACCAATATGAGAACAACTTTAGAAAGATGGAAACTTTTAAATCTTTCCTTTATGGGGAAAATAGCCACAATCAAGATGACTATATCACCTAAAGTACTATATTTATTTTCCAATCTCCCCTTTATATTATCCGATACCTTTCTAACTAAACTCGATAAACTAATTGGCAATTTCATTTGGGGTAATAACAGACCAAGATTTAGCCATATTAAACTTCACACCCACTGGAATAAAGGGGGATTTAACCTCCCATGGTTTAAAGCCTATTTATGGGCCTTCAGAAATGCACAAACTATTAAATGGTTTTCTAAACCTACCCCCATACACCTTTATGGGTTATAATGGAGTCCTCTCCATCTCCAGGTGGGATCCCTACTTCCTTTATTTACAGTCCCCCTCCTCCTATGCTAAAATCCCACCCTACTATATCAACCTCTACCTTTTATTGGAAATTAAATCATAAATTTCTAAAATACAACCCAGCTCCTTTTTTTTATATACCCCTCTATGGGTTAACCCCAACGTATCTCTGGACTTTAAGCCCTTATTTTATCATACCTGGCAAAATAGAGGTATATTCTTTATAGGTGATATTCTAGAAACGAATACTTTAGAACTAAAATCCTTTTCTGTCCTACAACAAATTTGGGGGATTCAAAAGCAAGACTTCTGGAAATACCTGCAACTTAGAACCACTTAAAACTCTATCTCTCATCATATGAATAAAAATACTTTACACAACTTATATATCTGTCACTGGATTAAACTATCAGCCAAATGTAATAGTACGATATATAAAAATATTAGAGACAACTTACCAGATTAATCCTTATCTGCAAAACATAAATGGAGTACTCTCCTTAATTATAATATTTCTCAAACACAATGGCACACCTGTTGGTACCCACCTCATAAAACTTTTAAGGACACTCGTAGCTCTTTAATTTAAAACAAAATCTTACATTTATGATATAGAACCCCCTCTGTATTACAAAATATGGTACTTATAAACAATAATAACTGTTGGTGTTGTAATTCACCTAGTGGTGATTTACTTCGTATTCTTTGGTCCTGCATCCCCATTAACAAACTATGGAGGAAAATATACTTGTTTGGTATTAAAATAATTGGAAAATAAATAAAGTTTGACCCTAAATTCTTTCTACTGGGTATTCTTACCCCAAAATAATCCTACTTTTTCCCATGCTCATTTCAGGTGGTTGAATATTCTATTTTTATCAGTTAAATGCCTTATTCTTATGAATTGGAAGTCAAATATTGTGCCAACTTTGACAGACATTTTTCAAAATCTCTCCCAATATGCTTCTTTGGACTGATTATCCCATGTCTCTTCTGATCAAATTGCAGTATTTGATAGATGCTGGCAGAACTATTTCAACTACATTGACATCTCGGCTAACCCTTAACATAACACAGACATTACTCTTTTTCCATCATTATTACGTAAGCAATATCCTAGATCATAAGCATTTTCAATTATCTCTCTCTCTCTGTCTTTCTCCTTTTCTATCCTTTTCAACTCTCTTCTTCATTTCCTCTACACGGTCTTATATCCAGTTATATAACACTATATCTACATCTTCCTGTATATTCAGTTATATAACACATTAATATATATCTTCCTATACAATTACAAGAAATACGTCCACTACCATCTACTTATCTACTTTAACAATGCTTACTTGTTACTATCCCTATAAGATATTCCTCTTGGTGACTGTTTCTACAAATTCATGTAGTAGATTGTATTTAGATTTTTGATTTTATGCTTACTAATTGTAATAACACTATGTACACGTAGTGAACCTTATTTGACATGGAAGATGTTACTCAATGTACGGACTGTTCTTTTGTGTCTATATATATATATATTAATCTTAATAAAAAGATAAAGTACAAAAAAGGGTAGTCAGTGGTGTTACTAGTTCTTCCGTTAGTTGTTTTAAAATTCTGGGGTGAATCCCATCAGGCCCCATTTCTTTATCCACCTTCAGTTTTAAGAGTTCTTTCCAAACCCTTTCTTCTGTGAAAGGACTAATATCAACCCCCCTATCCAGAGTGCTTCTATTGACTGGATTAGGTATTTCCCCCTTCTTTTCCATTGTAAATACTGAGCAGAAGTATTTGTTCAGTATCCCTGCTTTTTCACTGTCACTCTCTGCCCAACCACTTTCCTCTTTGTTCAGCCTCAGTATTCCTGCCTTAGTCTTTCTTTGCTCCCTAATATACCTATAAAAGATTTTATCCCCCTTCTTAAGTGAGTTGGCTATCTTTTCCTCAGTTTGGGCCTTTGCTATTCTGACTGCCTTACCTGCTTCCTTCTGCTTTAACTGGTACAGTTCTCTGTCCTGCTCCTTTTGTGTTTCCTTATACTTCCTGAATGCTATCTTCTTTTCCCTTACCTTCCCAGCCACTTCTTTTGAGAACCATAGTGTTTTTTTCTTTTGTTTTGATGTGTTTATTTGCTTCACAGAAAGACTTGCTGCCTCTGTGATGGCGGTTTTGATGTTTTGCCATTGTTGCTCCACCCCACCTTCTTGCCTGTTTGCTAGTGCTTTTCTGATGCACACTCCCATTTTGTCAAAATCTGTCCTCCTGAAGTCC
Organism: Neoceratodus forsteri; assembly: GCA_016271365.2. Lineage (NCBI taxonomy): Eukaryota > Metazoa > Chordata > Ceratodontiformes > Ceratodontidae > Neoceratodus > Neoceratodus forsteri. The sequence continues at coordinate 941,447,653 of CM057455.1, forward strand.
AGTACCTTTACTTTTGCGTGACTTGACTCTACAGCTAAGTTTATCATGAACCACACTGTTTGGTGGTCGCTTGTTCCCAGATGGCTATCCACTTCAAGTTCAGAGATCCTCTCTCCATCCTCATTTGAGAGTGCTGGGTCTAAGATTGTTCTCTCCCGAGTGGGTTCCAAAACCAGCTGTATGAGTCATGCCCCCTGTAGGGCATTGAGAATGGCCCTGCTCTTGGATCTGGCCACAGCAAAGGTGCTCCAGTCAACATCTGGCATATTCAGGTCCCCCATCAGCAATATCTCCCCTTTCTCTGCCATCCCAAGGATGCCTTCTATCATTTCCTTGTCAGGTTCCTCCTCCTGAGATTGGGGTCTGTATACAACCCCTGTGCAGATTGTGGACCCATTTCTAGTCTCCAGGGTGACCCACAGTGCCTCCTCTCCTCCCTATTTACCTTTTTTGTTCTGTTGCTTTTATCCCTTCCCTTACATAGAGAGCTACTCCTCCTCCTCTTCTTCCCTCCCTGTCCCTCCTGTAGATTGTGTACCCTGGTATGTTGACACCCCAGTCATGGTTCTCTGTGTACCATGTTTCTGTGACTGCCACAATATCCAAGCAACCCTCTTCCATCACGACCACCATTTCAGAGAGCTTTTTACCTAGACTACTATGGCTTTATTTCTTTTTGCCCCATCCCTGTCCCTACTGCCTTTGTCTTTTTCTCCATTTACCCCAGCCCTTCTCCCTATTGACTGCTCTATTTTGGTGTTTACTTCCCTAATTACCCTGATTTTTTTGGAGGGGGCTAGGATTTCCCTTCTCCTCTTCAGTTCCTCCCCCCTTGGCTAGTTTAAATGCTTGCCACTGAAGCATTTAAACCTATCACCTAGGATCCTGGTTCCCCTCCAGCATAGATGCAGACCATTGCATCTGTATAGGCCTGCATCCCTCCAGATGGAGTCCCAGTTCCCAGTGAAGCCAAATCCCTGAGCTTTGCACCAGCTTTTCAACCAGTCATTGAATCCCATGGTGCAGAGTGCCCTAGCCTCATCCATGCCATAGACAGGCAGCACTTCCAAGAAAGTTACCAAGTGTGCTACTTGTCTAAGGCCCCTTCTCAACTCCATAAACTCCTGTTGCACTGCTCTGATCCCATTCTCAGCCAAGTCATTCATTCCTAGGTGGATAATGACATCCAGCTCCCTCCCACTTGTCGCTGCTCCAACGATCCTGAGGATTCATTTCCTGTCCCTCCAAACCTTGGCACCAGGCAGGCACTTTACCTCCCTTCCCCTCCCTCCTCCAGTTCTACCCCATCTAACAACTGAGTCCCCCACCAGGGGTTGTTTCCTTCCCCTGTGGGGTCCTGGGCCACCCTCCTGTGGGTCTCCATTGTGGAGGTTCCCAGCATCCTCCTTGGTCTCCACTGCAGGTGCCTCCATAGATTAACCATCCTTCACCAGAGTGGCGAATGAATTGTGGAGAGGCACAACTGGAGGGATGCCCCTCTGTTCCACCACCCTCACCCTCCCTGAGCCCACCGTGGTCCAACCACTGTTCTTTCTTGGCAACTTCTGAGGTAGTGTTGGTGGCCTGGGTGGTCCCTGGGTGGGGGAGCAGGTTTCCTGAATTCTTGCCAGGTCAGTATGGAGACGGACAACCTCCTCCCTCAGACCAGAGAGGTGCCTGCAAATAGGGCAGCAATGCAGTTTCCAGAATGTCTCCTGGAAGACTGCTGCTCCACAGCCAGTGCATTGCACCACTCTCCACATGTCTGTGTCCCTTCCAGTTACACATGCTTTTCTTGTTTTTTTGTTCTTGTTTTAGTGTGTGCAAGCCTGTGAGTGTCTCTACCCCCTATTCAGTATGCTGTGCCTTTAAGTATATGAACAGGTGTATGTTGTTAGCAGTTTTGAGGAAGTGATGTCAGAGCCCTCCTATAAAGTAAGTTATGCACTTGGGGTGGGTGGGGTGAGGGAAGGGTGGTGGGAGTAAACCTATGCTGTCCAGAAACAATCACCTACAACTCTTACCCTCCACCTTGTGAGTGCCTTCCTTCCTTTTAGATACCTATTTCACAAAGGCTAAGTAACAGGTCTAGCCACAACTGACTGCAAATATCTCCCAGCTACAGTTCCTCCCAGGCAAATTAAAGTTAAAACTAAGAAAAGTCCACCACCAAAACAGAATCAATACTAGTTACTTACACAGGTCCAAAAAGTAATATTTCAGTTCAGTGTAGTCTAGAAAATAACCTCCTTGATTCAAAGAAGCTGCGGCTGCTTTCTCACTCTCCCTGTCTTCAATGTGAGAAGGAGACTGCAACACCTCTGAGACAAAAAAAAACCTTTTCAGCAAAAAAGAAATAAATAAAATAGGGGCAAACAGTAATTCTGCTTAGCCTAATGATAAAAAGTCACAAAAATTTAAGTACCACCTGTAATAATTTCAAGGAAGATATACCCTGTAAGAAACACTTTGCTACAGAGAAAAATAAAGCAGTAACAGAAGATATACCTTGCAAAAGACAATTTGAATCAGAAGATTACAGCAGTAATCTGTTAGCACACACCTGTAGGGAAATCTTGTAATAATGCAGCAGAAGGTATACCCAGCAACGACAATGTGAATCAGAGAAAAAAAATAAAGCAATACAATGTTAGCAACAAACATTAGCAATCCCTGTGAGTACAAAATAAAAACAACAACACACAGTAAATCTGCCTAGCCAAAAGTCTTAATCCTTTCCCTTACTCTGGTAAGGTTCTTAGTTCTGTCCTTTCGAGCAAGCAAGAAGGAAAGAGCTCAGGTGAAACTAGGTGCCTTGGCCAGCAAACCTAGCCTGTCACCTCCACCATAAGAGAGAATACTGGCTAGGCAGGTGTGTGTTATGATGTTTTTATGCATCTGAGAAAAGTGATGAGCTATCAACCTCAAAAGCAAAGCTCAAGAGGTTTATGAGCTCATCACTCACTGAGGGTGTGTAAAAAAACATCATATACACATACTTGCCTAGACTTTATTTTTTATAATTACTGGTGCATTTTACTGTGGCACTGCAACAGCAGAGAGTCAGCCGCAATTCCTAATCTGACTGACTGCCGAAGTCACGACCAAAGTGTGCATACAGCAGGATCAACCCCATATATTTTTGTTGCTGTGAAGGCAGGATCAACCACATAAATATTCGCAAAACTGAATATTTTACTTGTGAGGAGACTACGAGGCAGATGGTCAGCGCTAGTCTATGGTAGGTGAAAAATGGAGCCGCCATGTTAGTTGGAATGATCAGCACCCCACACACAAACTAGGAGCCAGTGAGGGGGCGTGCTACAGTCAAGTGACACAAAATGCCCTGGAACTTAGAGGACAGTCAAAACAAAATGCCATAATAACCAGTTTTCCATTTATTACAGTGTTTGAAACATGCCAGTTAATGGTGTGATAAAGGGGGTCACCAGTAATTATATTCACTTAAACACACCAAACAAAACCACAGAAATAAAAATGAGAAATAATTGACTACACATCAAAAATAATGAACAAGAAAGAGTGAGAAAATCAAAACATAACACAAATCTCCTGCTTAGTCAAAAACTCTGGATCTTTCTGGGTTGCCTGCTTTGCATTTCACCTATCCTCCCCCACACCCCTGCTGCAAAGACAGACAAAACAGAAACCATTACTTTAAAGTAAATAATCAGCAAAAAATAAACTAAAAAAACAGAAATCTAGCAGCACAAAGCAGTCTAGAAAAATTTGTGAGCCATTTGCACTCAAAAAACTTAGTATAAATATTCTTTTTCTCTCAGAAGAGCACACAATACTTCTCGCCTACTCTGTCTTCAGAAAACTGCACTAAATACAGCCTCCTCATGACATGCAGCTTGTTTCAGCAACATGTGATTCTGAATCCCATAGTACATTGCAAAGTTTGCATTTGTACGAAACTTCGTCGGTGAAGTTCCAACTTCACATTTCGTAAAGTTATCACCATACTGTGAACTGGAACTTTGTGAGGCAAATTCACTTTGGAAAATGAGGCAAATTCATGAATTAATTCATGAAGTGAAATTTTCTAACTTTACACACCACTACTGGAAGATTGGAAGAAGGTTAATAGGGCAGTCAAGAAAGTGTACCATTCTCTGAAAAACATGACAGGCATTGCATGACTGCTGTCAAAAGGGATAGCAGAATACTGGGGTGCATTAAAAAAGGTGAACATTAGGGTGGGGGAAGTAATGCGGCCACTTTTCAAGGTCCAGGGCAGACCCATCTGAAGTACTGTGTGCAGTTCTCGTCTCCACAATACAAAAATAAAAAAAAAAACACAGCAGAGGTTGAAAGTGTGCAGCACACGGTCAACAAAATTATCAGAGATTTGGGGAAAAAAATGCTAATACGAGAGGCAGGTAGCCCTTAACATGTTCTCCTTGGGCAAATAAAGATGGGGGATTGCATGAGCTCAGTCTTCTATATACTCAAGGACATCACAAGTTCTGAACCTGCAACATGTCTTTATGTTCAGAGGTGTTGCTTCGGTGCTCCAGTTACAAATTCTAACGTGGTTAAGTGCCACTCAGTAGCTCTCAGTTAATCCAGTTAACAATAGTTAACCCTATCAACTGTATAATCTGTCAACACATAGTGATTCCTAGTTACATAACTGGGTGAGACTAAGGACATCATGAATAAGATATCAGGATATCTTCAGTTATAAAAGAACCTATCACAGATCACCACTCTAATTGGAAGGGTAATGTTAGGAGGCCTTTCTTTTACTAGAGGGTGGTGCATCTATGGAACAGCCTATCAGGTGAAACAGTGGAGATGAGGATAGCACAGACCTTCTGATTACCAATAGAATCACAGGGCTTGCTTGGTAATAGAGTGGCATGTGAAATCTTTATACATTAGTACACATTTGCAAATCATATTTATACATCCCTGTTTATGATACTGGGAGTGGAGAAGTTGGTGGAAAAGATGCATGATGGACCTACAGTAGAGTCCCATCTGATCAGAGATTACAGTCCATACTGTGTAAGACAGCAGATTATTGAACCCACAGAAGTAACATTTTATAAATTAAGCAAATAAAATTCATAACAAAGGGTAATTTTGTATTGACTTAATTGTTTGGGCTAAGAACAGGGCCATTGTTACTTGGAATACTACTTAACATGATTGTTATCCAGTGGCAGGGTATAGTAGGGTATAGAACTGTGAATACAAAGACCTCCATTTTGAATTATGAATTACCAGTTTTTCAAGGGACAACTCAAAGTGCACCCTCCTAACACATCTGTACTTGCTTCCGCTAAGTCAGTATTAGCCTATACTGAGCCAAACACCCTCTGTATCCCCAAGCCTAATATGATGTATTGTACTGTATATTGTGAAACTGTAGGGCTGCACTTTGTTCTATTGAACTGTACGTATAAATTATTCTTCTTCTTCACAGTGTAGCCTGCTGAACAAATTGTAACAAACTTTGTTTTGTTTCTTTATTGCCCTCCTGTAACTGATGTTGTATCATGCGAATTCCATTTATATTATGTACTGTAACTTATTCCGGGTTGTTCCAAACAAAGGATACAAGTGTCAGTGAGCCTACCCAGTTACCAAAATCCAATCGATATCAATAAATAAGTAAATAATAAAAAAATAGATAAATACATACATACATACATGGATAAATGAATAAATAGCTCACCACTTACTGTGTGGCCTCACAGAAGTCACATGGCCTCCCAGTTCTCCAATCCTCCAATCTATAAAATGGGGAGGGGGATAGGAGCAGGATCCCTAGTGAAAACAAAAGGTGAGATCTCTGTTATCCTATCCTGGGTTAAAGAAAAACATTATACAGTAGGTAGGGCATAAAAAAGCAAGAATAGCATTTTCATGCTTGTAGCACCCCAGGGAACTTTACAAAACCTCGCAAATACGCACTCCTGACCAGCAAATGCTATGTTATACAAGTAAGTCTTCAAAATTGACTTAAAAAAAAAGATATCCCTACACTCCTAATCAGAAGAGGTAACAGAAGCCAACAACATAGAACAAAGCAGCAAAAAGGTTATGGTGACAATTTGAGCTGAGCCTCAGAATTGCAGTACAGCCACAGTATGCAAGTGGTTTTATTTATTTTTGTTTGTTTTTTATTTTATTCATTTTACCAGGAGGGGAACTAATTATGATGAACTATTTTCAGCCATGCCTGGAGATAAAGGGATCTATGTGTTAATGGCAATCCCCCATCGGCAATCGCCGATAGGGTGATGGCACATCGCCGAAAAAATATTTTGACGATGTACTCCCTAGCGCACAGCAAAACAGTGCTGGGGAGTTGGGATTTTCTGCTTTATGCTGGGGGCTGTGCCATTTAAAGATTCTCAACTCCAGGGGGGTGCATATCGGGGGGCCTGCAAACGTGGGAAAAATAAAAATCTGGGCCGGGTGCAGCAAAAAGCACCTGCACCTAGAACAAAACCCAGCACAATTCCCACCGCAGTCCTGAACCCACCCATCATGTTACAGAAGCAGCTCAACAGATCATCATGGCACCACCCCCTACAACCTCTCTGTCCCCTCCCACCCTATGCTTGGCATGCTCCCCCCCACCCCCGTTCATAGGCATGTAGCAACATAATGTCTCTATTTCACACAATCCCCCATCAAGTCACCCACCTTCCCCAGTCTCCCCGATGACAGCAGCTGTGATTGAGTCACCCTTTCGGTAGGTGCCCAATCGCGGTCGCCAAAGTCACGGGATACCGAGATAAAATACCAACAAATGGTGTTACAAAAGAATGACTCTTTTCTTGCCCCTTTTCATTTGAATTATTTCTCTTCAGTGCTAGAGGTGTCTGGAAAACCTTGTTTTAAAAACAGTTCTGAGTATTCCTGAGTAGTCCTTATTAAACGTGCAGTGTCACATTTGATGAATATTATCATGCAGGTACCTCAAGGTCCCATACAGAAACCATTTTTATTTACTCTTTTTATAAATGAACTGACAACACAAAACTCTGAGTGTCATTCATTTTCATGCTGATGATACTGTCATGATAACTTCTTGAAGCTGGCAGAAGAAAGGTATTAAAATTCAGCTTGTTTTCCTAGAAACTAAGACAATGTTTCTTTTAATAATGGATTGCTTTAAAGATAAGGACTGTCTAATTACTCAGTCCCCAAATAATGTTTATTGATTCATTTACTTTATTAGTTCATATATGTTAGCATTTGCCTGCAATAGGCAGTGCTGCATGTTGCACCAATGAATTATTTTTTCATGGCAAGTAGTGCCTAATTTGAAAGTCTTGTACTGGGCCAAGCAACTACTGAATTCATACAGTAGTAGCCAGAGATAACTCCCAGTATATTCAGATATATCTTTACATATTGCAGGATATCCATATTCATTTCAATAGAAATCTCTGTGACATATTCAAATACACTACATCTAAATATAACTGGGGACACCTCTGGACTCTGGCCATTCACCACTGCAGGTTTGGAAAGGCAACGCAAGGCAACCGTTATTTATAGAGCACCCTATCCCAAAGGCTCTGGGTGCTTTACATAAAACAAATTAGGAAATGCAGAGTAGGCTGCAACATAACTCAGCATTTTTGATTATAATTAGATATGACAAACAAGCAGACCTAAGATTAATTAGTGAGGAAAGCTTGCTCAAATAAAATGATCTTCAGAGAGGCTTTGAAGGCTTCCACCAGGCTGGCCATGTGAATGTACCCAGCCATCAAATTCCACAGTATTGGAGCTGCCACTCCAAAAGCTCTGTCCCCTGAGTGGGGGTGGGGGTGGGGGCAGCAAGCAGGCCTGCATCAGTGGAGTGGAGGGAGGAGGAATGCAATTTTCACATTTCTGGATTATGTGGATGATGTAAATTGCTGGGCACAGTGTACTGTTAAAGTAATTGGATAAGTTGCATAAATCATTATGTATACTTATGTGGTAGCATGACATGTCCATGTAGACAAAAGGAGCATGGTCAATACCCTGTTGTGAAAATGTCACAAGACAAAGCTGCACAGTGTACAACATGGTGAGGTGCCTTAACTGCACAACCTCAAATTTCACTGGAGTGGTGATCCATGGCAGCGTGATGCTGGAATAATAAATCTACTTCCCTCGAAGTGCACTGGAGTTGTGATCCATGGTGTTGAAATAGTATATTTGCACTGGTGAGAATTATGCTCTGTTTTGCCCTACCAATTTGTGACCCACGTGTTTTTTGTCCTGTGGCATTTTCACTGTGCTGTTTGATACCATGGCTAGTTTACTTTTGTTCAATTGCCATGGAACTGACTTGTGTGGATTTATGATTGCACCACATACTGTATATATGCATTATGGTGTTCAGCAGAACACAATTAACTGGTTGCTTCCACATACTGTAAGTGGAAACAGCTTTATTGATTCTATTCTGTCTTTTGGCCTGTCTCATTTCCAAAGCTGCTTTATAGAGAGTCATGTTTACTATGGGAAGGGGCCATCATCACATTATAGAAATCAGGCAGACAGAGTGTCTGATTTAAATGTTAGTGAATGCATTTCATTTTAATATCAAAATGTTCTTTTTTTGCTTTTTGTTTGCTCTGTCCTTTTTTGACTTTTGCTCACTACAGTTTGATCTGGGCAACACAGTTGTGTAGCATGTGAAATTTTGCTACCTTTGAACACCCCAGACTCATAGGACATTAACACAGAAGATCTAGAATGTGTGTGTGTGTGTGTGTGTGTGTGTGGGGGCATTATACTCTTGCTGGCTGCATTGGGAGAGAGGATCTAATCCTTCCTCTTTGTGGATGCTGAGACACATGCTGACTCAGTGATATGCCTTCATTCCACTCCATGGTAACACAAGGACCACTTCTAGGCCTGTTCCCATACCTGCACCTTTCAGTAGTTGCATGGTCCTGGCCCCACATTCTCTGCTTCTTGACAGCTCTGCTGCAATCAAATGTGGCCGTCTCCCCTGGAACTTTGGTGGTATCAATGTCGATACCCTCCCAATGCATTGCTGGTGCACACCAGGATCCAAATTTTCGGTCACCAGCATGGCAAGCAGGAAAAATACATGCTTGCACTAGAAGGTGTCCCCAATTATTCTTTAATATACTAAAAAGAAAAAAAAACTCTAGCCAGTCAGAATGCAGAGTTACTGTCTGATTATTCTACAGTAACTGAATAATGGGACAGTGGCTCTGCATTCTGATTGGCAAAGAACAACAATGAGACAATGGATCTGATTGGCTGCTGCATGTGTACTTATCCAATCAGAGAGCGATCTCAGTTTGCCTCCCACTTCAACATGCAGCAGCCAATCAGAGACACCTGGCAATGCTACACCACATCTGTGAGAAACAATCCCTGCATGACAGCGTGACAAACAGATTTTGACAGTTTTTAATTGTTTTTAACTTTTTTCAGTATTATAGTGATGATACCAATAGTGGTCTGGATTTTCTCCATAATACCAAGACCAGAGGGTCAATAAGCACCTCAGCCTTTAGCCTTGGTGTTTATTACCCCTAGTCTAGTTATTGCCTTGTAAACTTACACCATTATGTTGTTATCCCTATTATAGCATGTTTTATCAAATTTGATCTTTACAATTATACGGACTGTTTTAATTCAGTTTCTTTAACCTACATATCTGTTTCAGATTAGAAAAAAAAATGCATCTGCTTTTACTTGGAGCCCTGGGTCCTATTTTAACTTTTGATGAACCAGTGGTTCCTCAGGCTCTGCTTATCTTCTTAGATATCTTCTTTATTGTAAGACATTTTTTTAAAAATAAGTTTTTTGGATGAAAAATACTGTCTGTTTCCAATTATTGTAATGCCAAATGCATCTTTCTGCAGTCTTACAAACTGTGTTAGGATCATTGTGTGCTCAGTCTCGTTTCCTATGCCCTTCCATTTAACTTTGGTTAAATGGGATTTTTTAACTATTTTCTAATGCTGATATTCTCTGCTGCAGCAGTTAGAATTAACAAACTCTGGCCAGAGCCGATATGGCTGCCCAGGACAACTGTGGTGCTTTTTTTTTTCCAAGAGTGAGTAAAACCATAATGCAAGCTCTCACCGCACCAGAAGTTTGTGTCAAAGCTGCTATGTTCCACACACCAGAGCCTGCCATCTGGAAAAAGGTGGCTCTGACAGATCTGTGCATGTGTGATACTTGCACATGTGCAGTTTATGTTGGGTCTGTCACTTCCACAGTTGCGGAAAGTAGTGCGCCAGGGTGGGGGGGGGGTTGCGCTCCTCAGAGCTGTGTCCACAGAGGGCTTGGGAAGAGGAATGACTACAGACCACAAGCAACTTCAGCACTGTGGACAGGAGACCGCATCACTGTAGGAGAACACGGACATTGGTTCCACTTTTCTCCTACAGTGATGTGATCCCAAAATGACTGCAGGGCTTTGCCCATGCAGCTGTAAAAATGAATGTATTTTCTACACTTTAGACAGCTAAACTTGTGAAAAGTTTCCTAGCATAAGAGTTGCCTCTTAAAGCAACAATAGTTGTAATTCAGGGAATTATGTCTTCATATAATTTTTTAGCAATAATATATTTCTGACATATTTAAATTCATGCTCCATGTATGTTTAGCTGTTTTCAGATATTGTTAAAACAGCTTTTTTAGCTAATTTTGTAATTAATAACTCAAGTCATTAAAGAAGACTGTCACTCGTAATTTTTTGTGGTTCAAAAGTTTTATTTACATACTTAAAAATAACAACTCAGTGAGGTAATAACAGGGTGTAGTGCAGAAAATCGATACATCTGTCAATCATGCCATGGTAACATCTCATGTAACAAAAATCAGATTAAAAGAGTCAGACATATACAGGTATTACAATATGAAGGAGGTTTAAACAGAACAGTGGCGAACAGTCCTATAAGAGCCTGTAAACATATGGTACTACATAGAAACATAGAAACATAGAATTTGACGGCAGATAAGGACCGCTTGGCCCACCTAGTCTGCCCATTTTCCTACCTAACAGATAAGCTGCAGGACTGTGTTACGTACTGTACCTACACGGATGAAAGAAAAGGCTGTAGCTGTATATCCCAGCCCAAAAATCTTAACAACTATATACAGTAACTTGGCAACTGACAGGGGGAAACCATAAAATTGACAGTACTAGTAAGACTAAACACCCAACGGAGACAAGGCCTAGTGATACATAAGATGGGAAGGACCCACATCACCTTGTATTGTGGCAGTAACAAGAATCTGTGAAGGGTTACCAGCATCTACAGTATCTGCTGAGGGAATAGCATGTAAAGTTGGACATCCTCTCATAGGTTGTCACATGGCCAATGGTTAGCAACAGTTCCTGAAGGGACAGACACTGAGTGGTTTGCCATCTCATCACTATCAGTCTTTTAGCCACTGCAACTGCCATCATAGCCCATTGTACACCTGGGTCATGTCTAGGAGTACCTTCCAGAGCGCATCCTAGAAGTAGGAGGGGGTGCAACCATTGTCATATCCTTCATTACCTGCTGGCATAACTGGATGACCACATCCCAGAATGGTTACATTACCTGATAGGACCAGAGAATATGATATAATTTGGTGTCCACCTGATCACAGCTCCAACATGTGTCCATGGAGAGAAGGCCAAGCTTTTTCAGTTTGGCTGGGGTATGATAGCATCTCAATAACATTTTGTTCATGATCAACCTAGTTCTGCAGTCCCAGCAAGCTTGGTGATTTCTAATGCAGCAGTTGGCCCATTGTGCATCACAGATGGATCTGCCCACTTCTTGCTCCCATTTGGATTTGGCAGAGAGAGTGGGGTCAGGGAGGGCATCCCTGAGGGTTTGGTAAATCCTGCTGGCCCGCCCCTTTTGAAATTTCATTCATGCGAGTACTGGGAGACTCCTGGTACTAAGACATGGATGAGGGGGATGAATAGCAAGGTGGTTAATAGAATCTGGATCTGTAGATACCACTAAAAGTGGTTTTGGGGGAGCTGATAGCACTCTTTTAGGGCTCAAAGGAGTCAGTATAACTGGTGCTGGGCAGCAGGAAATCTTGGATTGTTCTGATGCCCTGGGCTTCCAACAAACACAATAAGTAATGAATCTTTCTATGGTGATGGCCTGGCTGTTCCACAAGAGAGTGACCCGCCCATGCAGTAGGTGAGGTGAGTAGAGTATTGTGGAACTTCTGCCAATATTGCACCGACAGAGCCATGGAAAGTGGAAGAGAATGAAGATTACAGATAGTGGAGTAGAGCAAAACTGCTGGTGAGGGAGACCCAATAAGTGTAGGCTCCAGCTGCATCCAGAATATGGAGGCAGTTGAGGGGGGGCAAGAACCATTGTACTGTTTGGGCTATTATAAATGCCATGTGATAGCCCAGGAACCAGGGTATGTACAACACCCCCCACTCTTGTGTGTTGTTGAAACTTTTGCCTACTAAATTGGGGGGGGGGGGACGTCCCTCCCATATGAACTACCCAATAGTGGGTCTACCATTTGAAACCATTTAAATGGAATATGGACTGGGAGATGTGCCAGGAAGTAGAACAACTTGGGAACAACCATTAATTTTCTAGAGTCTCTCTTTTCCACAAGGGACAGATGCAGAATCTTCCAATGCTCAAAGTCTTGTCTTAAAGATTTCAGCAAACCCAAGAGATTAAGATGGGCCAGTTTGGAGAAGTCTCAGTGTAGTTTATTCCCTAAATAGATAATACTATAAGGTTGTATCTGAATCAGCAAATAAATAAATACAATAAAAATACTATAAGGGGCCACCTGGAAACAAGTCTCATCTCAGTATGCCTTTCCCAATTACCAAATGTTTAAATAAAAATAGAATAAATAAATACAAATTTTAAGTCCTAGCAATGTAAAGGCCTCCACAGAACAAAGTTTATTTGGTGGAAGAACCTCTGTTTTGGACTGGTTAACCTGGAGATCTGATACCTTGTGAAGGTAGCAAGGATAGATAGAATAGAATAAATGGCCTGGGTGTATGAGTAGTGGTAATAAGGAGGTCATCTGCATAAAGAAAGGTTTCAAAGGTTTTGTTGCCCACCTGAATGCCTGATATTTCTTTTGTCACTCTAAGGGAAAGGGCCAGGTTCAATGACAAGGACAAACAGTAGAGTGGAGGGTAGGCATCCCTGCTTTGTCTCTTTTTGAAGTGCAAAGGAGGGTGATGTGAGCTGATTGGTAAGAACTGAATATTTTGGGAGAGAGTATAAGAGGCTAACCCAGGAATGAAAGGCTGACCCCATACTCATTTTTTCCACTATGGTCATCAAATAAGGCCACTTGACAGAGTCAAAAGCATTTTTGAAGTCCACCGCTAGAGCCGCCATTGGTGAATGACTGGTCTGGGCCCTATGGATAAGAGAGATCAATGTCCTGTGATAGTACACGCCCAGGCAATTCTTTGAATATCCAGCTTAGGCAGGGTTATAAGGCCAGGTAGAAGCTCTTCAAGTCATCCAGCCAAGACCTTGGCTAGGATCTTAGCATCTGCATTTTTGAGTGAGATTGGGCTATAGCTACCAGGTGCAGTGGGGTCCTTGTCCTTCTTGGGTAACACCGTAATCGCTGCTTCCTGCATTGTGGGTGGCAAGACTCCTTTGGAGAGAGAGTCCTGCAATACACAAAGGAGATAACCTGAAATGTCATCTCCTAGTGTTTGGTAAAAATCAGTGGGGAAGTCATCTCCACCAGAGGCTTTGTGAGGGTTCATAGACCTGTTGGTCCATTTGATCTCCGCCTCTGATATAGGACTGTCAAGGGAAGACACCACCCTGGGGGGGAAATATGAGGGATGGGACTATGGATATGAAAGCTTCAATTGTGGTCACATTTAAGGGAGAGGGGGAGGCATACAGATGCTCACAGAATTGAGCCATGATCTTATTGATGCCCTCTTGTGAGCAGGTTAGTGTACCTGCATCATTCTTCAGAGCTGAGATAGTCCTGGCTGTCTACTTGCTCTTAAGACTATACGCCAGTGACTTACCAGACTTTTTTCTCCTTTCCTAGTATGAGTGACATAACTTTCTTAGAGCCAGCTCAGCCTTCCTTGTGAGGTGAGTGTTAAGCTGGACTCAGGTGCTGTTTAACTTGGTGAGCAAAGTTGGCAGGAGGTGCCAGTACTACAAGACTTATATTGAGCCTCTAGCATGGTCAGTTGCTTTTCCAGTGTGGCTTGTTCCTCCTCCCTCTTTTTATACCTACCCAAGGTACAGGCAATAATCCTGCCCTGAATGATAACCTTGAGAGTTTCCCAAAAAGTAGAATCTGATATCTCTCCTTTGTTATCATCCTGTCAATAATCACAAACTGTATTTTTCAACCACTGAATCAAATGATCACCCTCAAGCAGCAGAGCATCAAGACTCCAAGAAGAGAGCTGTGGAGCCTATGGGCCCCATCAAACCTCAGTTCTAATGGGGCATGGTCTAAGATGATTGTGGAATGGGTCAGAGCCATAGATACTCGCTAGTATTTTGAATGGGATATCAGCCACAGGTTGATCCTGCCATAAGAACCATGAGTGGCAGATGAACAGGTGTAGTCTTGTACTACCGCATGTCGGGTACACCAGGCATCCAGAAGAGAGTGTTCAGAAATGAGCCTTAGAATTGCCTGCACTGCTCACCTTTGTGGCTCCATACTCCCCCTGCTTCTGCTTTTAAAGTCACTTCCTATTAGGACAGGGAGACATTCTGTGTTGAAATCAGTTATTTGTTGGTTGAGATCATGAAAGAAACCCAGGTTGTCTTGATTAGGTGCATAGACATTGAGCAGAAGCAAAGATCTATCAGTTGTAGTGACCTTGGCCATTATCTATCTGCCATTCTTGTCCACCCAGGACCAAGACATTAACCACCTGAGATCCTTGTGAAATAAAATTGTTATCCCCTTTTCCGAGACACTGCCTCACTGTGCAGCTGCTCCCCTACCATCCCTGTCTAAGTTTCTTTGCCTCTACACTAGACAATTTGGTTTCTTGCAGGAAATTTGCAGGGGTTTTAATTTTTTTAAGTGGGACAAGAACTTTTTCATTTAATCGGAGAACTGAGGCCCCGAACATTCCAAGAGATGAAACTAGTCTCCATTAAAAAGAAGGGTGGTTACATGGCAGTTGGATAATGTCAGACTGGCTAATCTTCAGATGACCACAGCCCTTCCTGAGGTCTCTCCACTATGACTGACTTCCCCCGCCCTGCAACAAGACAGAATTCCCCAGAAACCATAGTTGCCAGTAAAAGAGAAACAAGTAACAGTAACAACAATAACAAAAACACCCCATAACTGAGGTAACCACCACGCACCATTTAAATAGAAAACCCTTCCACCCCCACTAAATGTCCAGCCATCACCTTAAGAAAAAGCCTGAAAAAGGCCCACATGCCAGTGACTGTCGCTGGGGAGGGGGGAGAGAAAAAACCTGTCCACTCCTACAGGCTCTGTCTAGCCCTTGAGGACAGAATACCAGGTCTCACCCCCAACCCTGGGAGACCAACAAAAAAGGAAGGTGATGAGGACTGCTGCATGTCAGGCAAAGGTATTGCCTCTGCCATAAAAGTGCTAGACCTTGAAGAACCAGAAAAATAAGAAGTGGAACCCAGTCACACGTAGCAACTCCAATGCCCTTAAGGGCCTGTGCCATCTGGTAACTAGAGCTCTGTGATGTAGGGGCCAATTTCTTGATAGGCCCAATGCTCTAGAGCTCATAACAGTCTGCCATAGTTACCCCAAAAGAGTAAGCCCTTCCAACACTAAAAGGAAAAAAACAGAGTTCCTCCCAAATGGGTGAGTGGGTCCCTATGTCCATGTAAACAAATGCCATCTATCCTGCTGTTGAACTGTGAGCTGGTCACATAACATACCATGCAGTAGAAGAGGAAGGAAGGGATGGGGCACTTGACAGAGCCCTCTAATATAAAGAGATGAGGAGCCTCTGGATCGTAGCCCATTAATGTGCCGGCTGATTTCTGGCGTGGTCATTATGTTGCCACAGGCTGTCAGGGCTACTTTGATTTCTTGGTGCCCAGTACGTTGAGTGGAAGTGTAGTGACAGTGCCGGGTATTTACAGTGTGTGTTTGTTTACAAAGCTTATGGGATCCTGTAATTCTTTCATGACTACTTATGTGCCTTTTCTCCACCGTGCAATGATGTGGAGTTTGTTATAATAAGTTGTGGGGCATGCTGTGGGTGCGAGTGGCAGGGCTCCCTGCAATAATACACTTACATGCTGGTTTCTCCTACTATTGATGGTTACTTGCTGTGCCACTCATTTGTTGCGGTTCCCATCCTGTAACGCAAGTTTATTCCCTGGGTACTGTGCTGTTCATCCCTGCTGGCAGAATGTCAGGGCACTGCACTTGCTGTTGGCTAAGGGCTTGGGCTTTGATTTACCCCCGACTGCGCTGCAGTGGACAATATTGTGATGCGCCTATGCAAATGATGGGTCCCTCTTGCATATGTCACTCATCACAATATTGAACCCCCCCCAAGCATAACTATTTCTGACTGCATTGGCAGATAGTTACATTTTTGAAACCTTACTTTAACTATGCATGGGGTTGGGTGGTGCCTGGCGCAGTCTAGAGCAGGGTACATGTTCCCCCTCAAGTCCTGAGCACTGTTTGCATGAAAATAACACCCCATCCCCTTTTCCACAGTGTAGCAACCCCCTCCCCAGCTTTGATCAGTGTTAGTAATAAAAAAAATGCCCCAACCCCCTTTTCCATAGTGTAGTACCTCCCCTCCTTAGCCCAGATCAGTGTTAGTAATAAAACAATTCCCTGATCCCATTTTCCATAGTGTAGTGGTCCCTTCTCCTGAGCCCTGATCAGAGTTAGTAGTAATAAAATGCCACAGTCCCCTTTTCCATAGTGCAGCGCCCCCACTTCCCAGCCTTGATCAGTGTTAGTAATAAAACAATTCCCCAATCCCCTTTTCCATAGTGTAGTGCCCCCCTAGCCCTGCTCACAAGTACAATGATACTGATCCCCGTTCTCTGGTGGCTAGTGGTCTCCCCATTCTCCCAACCCAGTAGGCAATAACTCACCATCTCACACACCCTCATCCCGATCCATGCCATGACTGGCACAGTCCTCCTCACCCTGCCATGGCCAGCAACCAACTGATCAGTACTGGAATGCATACAGTAAATAGTATGTGCTCATTGGTTGTCATGACAACAAAGAGCTCAAAGAGGTGCTAGTGGTACCACTGACAGCCCTATTCAACAAATCACTGGAGGAGGGAGTGGTACCGGAGGAGGGCAAATGTGTTACCTCTCCACAAGAGTGGGAGCAAGGTAGATGCTTGAAAAAACAGACCAGTCAGTTTGACCTCAGTGGTGGGGAAAATAATGGAATGAATGTTAAAGGAAAGGGTTGTGGTATATCATGAGGCCAGTGGGGCACAAGAGCCATGACAACATGGATTCACAGCAGAAAAGTCCTGTCAAACATATCTGATTGATTTCTTTGACTGGGTGACCAGGGTAGCTGATCAGGAAGGGGTGGTGGAGATGGCCTACCTAGATTTTAGCAAGGCTTTTGACACCGTCCCACACAGGAGGTGAGTAAACAAATTGGGCAGTCTGGGGTTGGGTCCAAAGGTGGTAAACTGGGTCAGAAATTGGCTGGGCAATAGGACACAGATGGTGGTGGTAAACGGAGTTCAATCCGAGTAGAGGGGGGTAACCACTGGGCTGTCGCAGAGTTCAGTGCTTAGGTCTGTCATCTTTAATGTCTTCATAAGTGACATTGTGGAGGGTCTGGAAGTGAAGGTATGCCTCTTTGTGGATGACACTAAGATCTGCAATAGGGATGACAGACCAAGGGGGTGGAAAGAATGAAAAGAGACCTAGGCAAGTTGGAGGAGTGGCCAAGAGTGTGGCAGCTTGGATTCAATGTGCAAAAGTGCAAAATCATGCACTTGGGGCACAAAATCCCAGGAAAGGAATACACAATGGGGTTGGAAGTATTGGCGACAACCAAACTAGAAAGGGACCTGGGGGTAATCATAACAGATGACCTGAAGGTAGCCATACAATGTAAAAAGGCTGTGAGGAGAGCTGGTGGGATGCTGGGGTGCATAGGGAATAGTATCACCAGAAGAAAACAGGAGGTGCTGATACAACTGTACAGACAGTTGGTGACACCTCATCTAGAGTACTGTGTTCTTTTCTGGAGATCACATCTCGGAAAGGATATACACAAACTGGAAGCAGTCCAGAAAAGGGCAGTAAAAATGGTGCAAGTACTGTACCAGAAACCATATGAGGAGAGACTGAAAGACCTCAATATGTATACCCTGGAAGAAAGGAGGGAGAAGAGGATAACATAGAGACTTTCAAGTACTTCAAAGGGGTAAACAAGGTTCAAGAGGGCAGCATATTTAAAAAAGAGAATAACTTAACTTCATACTAACTGTAATTTTCTTTTCTGTTGGCTCCAACATTGTCAATGGGTAATCATAACAACTGGGCACAGTGCACCCCAACCAGAGGAATGGCACAGCCCATGCTTTAGAATGTTAAGCATATGAGGATTCCATGCTGCAGCAACTCCCCAGTTGCTGTTTCTTTCACAGTGCCATGAGAGCTACTTATTTTATACCTTATAATTTACCATTAACATAAACACATTGCCGCATGTAAATAAAAAAAAAAACTATCTTACATTCCAGGCAGACGTCAGAGGAGGAGGAGACTCTTCATTGGACACAAGGTTTTGACAATGCAGTGCTCCTTGCCTGAAGAATCATCCTGTAAGAATGGCAGATTTTCATCTTTGCACATCTGAAAACTGAGGCTGATCGCAGCTTAAGCTAATTTCCTGGCAACAACTGGATGCAGTGAGGCCACCTGTAACAAGGAAAAACTGTCTCAATAGTTACCAGTAAAACTGTGAGCCTGTGGTCACAGACTGAGAGAAAACAATCTTAGATATAATATATATTTTATATATATATATATATATATATATATGTGAGTACAGTACAGCAAGAAGAGGAATGTCTGGAAAAAATAGTAGGGGGGGGTTAACAACAGGACATCCCTACTAGCATGCAGGACACGATTCTCCCTCAAGAGCAGGCTCCTGGTGAGGGCCACGTTGATAACGTTGGAGCTAACAGAGAAGGAAATTATGGTAAGCATGAAGTTAATTTCTTCTTTCTGTAGTGCTCCACATTGTCAATGGGCAATCATAACAACTGGGTTCTAAGAAGCAGTACCCAGAAAAAATGGAAAGGGGAGAAATGATCCCTGAGGCAAGCACTGAGAATTACTTACAAGCTGCTGTCTGTAGCACTCAGCAACCAAACTGCATAATCCAAACTCTTAACATTGAGAAGGATGTTTGTGCACATGAGGACATGAGACCACGAATTTCCTTGCATAACCTTCAGACTAGTGCTTCACCTGCCTGTCCAGGGTGCCATCTTTGCCCTGGAGTGGTGAGTCTTGAGGCAATCAGGAAACACCCTCTTAGTACAATGTTGGAATGAAAAAATGCAGGCCTGCACCCTTTTAGCAAGGGTGACCTAAAAAAGAAAGCCTTTTTGCCAGTGCTTTTCTTGCTAAGTCGTAGAACTAAAGTCTGCTCAGCCTCTCTGCAGGTAACAAGGGGCAGCTCCCTCTGGAGCATGTTGATGTCTATTTATTATTCTCTATGTACACTTTGAAAAAAGGCATTAATAGAGAAAAAATATGCTCTGCTGAAGGTTCGATCTTGAGGTAGAGCAACCACTGCCCCCATCTGTGGTCACCTATAAGATTGAAGAACCTTCTCAAATCCAAGCCTTGCAGCTGGGTGTGAACAGATTGATCTGAGGTTGACCAAACCAGTTGTACAGGAGTTCTAAAAAACCTCTGGTTCAATCTGCACTACATAGGATGAACAGACTGCGACTTATGCAGTCCACCTGAAGGTTCAACACCCCTGCCGGGGAACTGTCAACAAGCTGACAACCTCCTGAAACATCTCACATGCCTTAATTCTTTTGTAGAAATGCTTGCCATGTGTAGCATCAAGAATGCACACTAAGGGGAGCTAGGTGAACTTTCTCCATCTCCTGAACATAGATGTGGAGATGCTGTTCATAAGCTGACCAAGTTCCCTGAGTGGGTAAATGGCTCTGACCTGTCCTCCATCCATCTAGGCAAACATTTGTTGTGAGAATTAACTGCAGAAGTTCTAGTGGAACTTGCTCAGATCTTACACACCTACTCACTAACTCAGGGAGTGAGGAGCTAAGGGATGAAATGAAAACTGGCAGATAAACCTCCGATGAGGGAGTCCATGCCTACATTAAACCCATTGAATAGGCTGCATCTGGAAGTTGGCCCATGGGATTAAACTGTCGATGTCTATCCTGAAGCCCAACAGCAGTGAGCCAGTGGGCCTCTGACAAAGTCACCATCTGGGAAAACAGGCTGCAAAACTTTTTCTGATCTTGTGCCAAAAAATAACCACCAGGCATCCAAGGTCTGAGACAGTTTGGTAGAGCTCTTCTCTCAGTTCACCCTTGGCCATGTGATTTCGTCCAATCTAGAGTGCTGAGTACCAGCTTGCATGAATAAGCAGGTTGTTCAATCAGGATAGACATTAAGTCACCAGGACTACCAATGCCCACAAGAAACTCAGAGAGGCTGATGCTCGGGCAAAGACATGCCCTATGCTGGAGGAGATCCTTTATCAAAACCTGAAAAACTCTAAGTAGGACTGACGTAGGGAGTGTGGCAGCAGGCATCCATCAGATGTACTGGGGCTTAAGAAAAACACCCCCTTGCCTGAGCATCCCTGTGATTGATCTCCAGGGCTCCTTCCAGAAGAGTGTGGAGCACAAAAAGCACAGGCTCTTAAATTAAGAAAACCTGACAACTGTCAGACTTTCTGGGGCCCATAAAATAAAACCAACAGGAGCCCTAAGCAAAACCTATAGTCTAACATGAAGAGAGCCAGGAGCTCTGATGACATCTGGCCTTTCCACTGCCCTTGAAAATTGGGGCAGAGAAGTTCCCCTTAAGAAGGTGTCTGTCATTGTTCTGGCCCAACTTGAGGGAAACTCCTCTAATCTACCCACAAGAAAAAAGGGGGGGTCAGAGATGGTCCGGGGTGTTCTCTAGTGAGGCACCAAGCTTATGGTGCTAGAATGTCTGCATGGTGCCTGGCCAGTGCTCCTCTGATACTGTAACCTGGTTACCTGAGTAGGCTCCTCCATTTCCAGGAGCCTGTCTCCAAGGGAACAGAATTCCACTTGGAACTGTCTGTGCCATTACCATAACCCCATTGGGTTATGGTATTCTACACTTTTAATAGTATCCAGGGTGGAATCACCATAGGCCTCCCTCAAAGGGATGATAAACAGGTTATCTTATGCAGCTTAACCAGACCCGATGACAAGACACATGGCCCTCATTATGAAACAAAGAAGTAGGCTGAGCTGTCTTGCCAAAATTCTCCAGAAAATAACCACCTGGAAGGTGGAACCATGGCAATGAATTACAAAAAAGGCTCACCCCTTTATAAAAGGCAGAAGAAAACTTGCCAGGGTAGTGACCCATTTGTTGAAGGCTCTAGCCAATAAAGTACGCACAAGACCACACCGCTTGTGTGCTAACAAAGGCGAAACTCCTCTACATGGGTTGTTCGCTCATTTAGCATGAAAAACTAATAGAGCCAGAGCCATCTATAGGCAGGGCGGTGTTTTTTCTGAAATACAGATGGCCTTGTCTTCCAGTGGAGGAGCTTCCCACCTGCAAGACATTTTCCTAAAAAGGAAAAACCATGGCATGGTTGGGAAGACACTTTTCTGATCCGCACCTGCCCAGTGTTGCTCAATAATTTTGGTTTCACAGTAGCCAGAGAAGATGCAAACAGAGATGGACTGACATTTGTCATATTCACAGACTAAACCTCATGAGATGAAAAGGGACTATGTGCCCCAGCTCTCCAAAAAGACAAGGGTTTTTTAGGAATCAGGGGAGAAGTACATCTCTGATTCTGATTTTTAATTTTTACATTAATGTCAGGAACATTCTCAAGATCCCAGTCATAGTCATCCTGGCCTTTAAAAAAATTAAGGTCGGGGTCTGCCTGCACATCAGTTGTCACAGCCTAAGCTCACTGTGCTACATCTGGATGTGCCTAGATGGGCCCCCCCTTGACCTGAGGGGCCCTATTGGAGTCGGGTGTATCTGCAGGGATGTCCTGCGGGACACTGGGGCTCAAGCTAACTCTGGAGCCACAAAGGTGGCAAAAATCTTCCAGTTCTACTGCCACTGCCTTTAAGAACCAGGAGCTCCCCTCCCCAGGCTGGAGAACCGGCTGTGGGGTGCTAAGCAGCACAATAAGGGCAAGGAACCAATCGGGGAGGGCCTCATCACCCTTGTTGCTGGACTTACATTACTTATTAATTAATTAATGGTCTCCAATAAGTCATGATGCTAAGAGAAATATAATTCCCCAAATCTTTTATGGGCTAAAATTCTTTTCCACAGTGTTGTATTAAAACACCTTGCTCAGTGTCATACATCACGTATGGGGAGGTTGTGTGAATCGAACCCAGAACCACTGAATGTATAAAACATAATATAGTAATTTTAATCCCTATTTTTTGTTGGGCTACAAGAGAGGGTTGTGGGAATCAAACCCAGGACTGCTGGATTTCTGTAGCTGTAAAAATATAATAATTATTAGCCCTATTGTTAGCTGGGCTAAAACTAGCAAGGCAAGGATAATCCTGTGATAATGCACTAAAGAAACCTCGGGTTAACAAGTATTAGTGTTTGTAAGCCATAGTGACAGGAAAAAAAATAAGGTTTTTACTTAATTATGCTTGTTTGGGTTTAAATCTGCCAAGCCAACTGTCACACAGCCTTTGCGTATTTAGAAACGCTGTAACTGCATGCGTGCTTGCGTGCGTGCACGCGTGAGCGCCCACTGAGCTCATGGAGGTGCTAGCGCGCAGGCACAAGCATGCACACACCTGTTCTATGTACGCATGCACTTGTACAATACAAGTCAATGGCACTTAGCACTGTGCAATGCTGTTAGCACTGTGCACATACAAGCACCATGGCCGCACGCTCAAGTCACTGGCGGGAATCTGAGGGGATGAAGAAGCGCACGACCAGCTCTAATGGTGGCCGCATAAATGGTAAAAATGGAGGCTGAGATGGAAAATCACCATAAACCTCCCAAGTTGTCCCAAAATCACAAGGTTGCCCTGTAACAGTAAAAAACACACAAAACCTCAAGCTGGGGGAAGGGTCAAGGAACCAAATCCAAAGATTAGTGACCCCCAGAGACCCTAAGCTCCTAATGACTTAAATCTGTACCTACCTGTGGCACCTGTTTTTCCTTTTTAAAAGTTTTTAACATGAGGCCATTAAAAAGCACCCTAGTAAGGCAAAAGTGGCTCCCAGTCCACATGGAATGAAAAAACAGGCAAGTTATTCAATTGGAAAGCCACAGCTTGACAAGCATGATTTAAATTTAGGGGTGCTCCCTGAAACAGGTAGCCCCAATCTGCAGTGCAGAACTGCAGCCCCAAACTGAAGTCTTGAGTCTTGAAACTTGAAATCTTCAGAGAAGAGAAAAGTAGCTCTGTCCCCTTTGAATGGCACAGCTTAACTGGGGAGTTGCTGCAGCATGGAATCCTCACATATGAACATAAGAAAATAGCCAGCAGAAAAAGGCCATTTGGTCTATCGAGTCTGCTCAATTGTGCAGCTAGCAACCCTATTCTGCAGCTGTCACTCCCTCCCTCCCTCCCTGAACCCCCTCCCTTGACTCTCCCTTTACCTGTCCCAGGCCCTCTTGAAGCATCCCACTGTTTTACAGGCCACCACCTCTGCTAGTAGCGCATTCCACTCTGCCATCACCCTCTCTGTAAAAAGTGCCTTCTCATTTCCTTCCTAAACCTTCCACCCTCTAATCTCATATCATGACCTTGAGTTTCCTTCTCCACCTTCCCCTTGAACAGTCCCTCTGTGCCTGTCCTGTTTATTCCTATCATGTACTTGAAGGTTTAAATCATATCCCCCCGTCCCTCTTCTTCTCCAGTGAGTACATGTTCAACTCTCTTAGTCTACTTTCATATGGTAACTCCCCCAGACCCTGGATCATCTCTGTTGCTCTGTGTTGCACACCTTCCAGTAATCTAATATCCCTCTTTAGGAACAAGCGCCAGTACTGCATGCAGCATTCCAGGTGGGGTCTGACCAGAGATATAAACAGTGGCAGAATCTCCTCCCACCTCCTTGAGGTTATACCCCTTGCGATACAGCCCAACATTTTGTTGGCCATTGCCGTTGACTTCCTACACTGTGCGGAGCTGTTCAATGCTCCTGTAATGAGCATCCCCAGATCCCTCTCCTCCTCAGTCTCCGCTAGCTGTACTCTTCCCAGATGGTAGTTTCTCCTTGGATTCTTAGCCCCGAAATGCAGCGCCCTGCATTTCTTGGCATTGAATCCCAGTTGCCAGGTGTCTGACCATCTCTCCAGCCTTGCCAGATCTTCCTGCAAACCCTGCAACCCTCTAGGTCATTCACCCCTGCTCTCATCTTTGTGTCATCTGCAAATAGACTGATTTTGCTCTTGATGCCCGCCAAAATGTTTACAATAAATATCCCAAATAACACCGTCCCCAGCACTGACCCCTGTGGAATCCCTCTCGTCACTGCCCTTGGGGATGAGATTTCCCCTCTCACCACCACCCTCTGCTTCCTTCCATGCAGCCAGTTCTTCACTTATCCCACCAATTTTGCACCTGCCCCTGTGCCCTTTAACTTACTTGCAAGTCTTCTTTGTGGCACCGAATTGAATGCCTTACTGAAGTCCAGGTACAAGACATTCACCGCATGGCCCTTGTCCATTTGCCTAGTCACCCAGTCATAGTATTCTACTAGATTGGTCTGGTAGGATTTGCCCTTGACAAAGCCATGCTGTCAACTGTCCTGTAACCCACTGACCTCCATGAGGGTCATCAGCATCTCCTTCAGAATTGTCTACATTAGTTTTCCCATGATGGAGTTGAGGCTCACTGATCTATTGCTCCCTGGTTTATCACCGGGGCTACTCTTATGGAAGGGAACCATGTGAGCCATCCTCCAATCTTGAGGTACACACCCTGAGTCCAGTGAGGCATTAAATAGATCTGCCAAGTGGCCTGCTAGGACCTCAGCAAGCTCCTTCAGTACCCTGGGATGTACACCATCCAGCCCTGGTGCCCTGTCAACCCTCTGTGCCCTTAACCTCTCTAACACTCTACCTTCTGTGATTTCCCTGTCCATCACCCCCTACCCCTCTGTTCCTATTCTCCTCCCTACCTTGGGCATTCCTCCCCCACTTCTCCTTAGTAAAAAACAAGCAGGGTGGGGGTGGGGGGCATGGTCTAGCCACTGAGAAAATGGCAGCTTAAATTTTTTGCTTTTCCGAGTCTGTCAGCAATCCACGGTTGGCTAGCCTAATACTGAGGTGTAATCCCCCTCCTGATAGCTACTTCTGCTTGGGTAAACACCCCTAATCATCTGGTGTGGGTTTTGTGCAATTCCACGGTGTATAATTTGCTCTTCCAGTGCTGTTTACTTGTGAGTCGTCCTGATAGACAGTCTCCTGAGGACCGTTATCTGGGTGGACTAGGTCTCTCTGTTAATAATTCCCCCGGATTGAGGAACCTGTCTTGCATGGTGCCTCTTGCTACATCTAGACCCTTGGCTTTTTCCGAACAAATGTCACTGCCACCCAGAAACACTGGATCTGTTTTACACCAACAACAAAGGTTGAGAAGTGGTCAGCATCTCTCCCAGGAGCAACAAGGGTCAGCTCCTCCTGTGAAGATCCCTAGGGATGATCCTCCAACCTCAGCAGGCCATTGTTCTTTCTATCAGGACCTCTCCTCCATGGACACTGAGCAATCAATGGATTGGGCAGACATACCAGAATCTTCACTCATGGAGGCAGTGGACTTGTCAGGAGAAAATTAAACCTGGCACTATAGCTTATGCTGCTGATGTTCTAACACCTTCAGATCCCACAACTGACTCCCTGGACCCCCAGAATGGCTCTGAGATGACCTTAGTGCTGGGCAAGAACTCTCTTGGCTGACTTTTGGACTGCTCACCATAGTGCCCACTCTACATATACTACTACAATAGCCTATTTATTTTCTCTTTCAGGATGCATGTGTGCCCCAGAGTGCCCCATGAGGCGAGTGCTGGCTCAGTCCAATATGACTGGTCCTCTCCTTTGGGTCTAATGTGCAGATTCCTTTGACTTAATGCCTATTCTTTCTACGGCCACTCTCACTTGAACAGGAACCTCGTTTTGCGGTTGGAATGTACTCCCCCACCCCTCCTCCTTTCTTCAGTAACCAGCATTTGGGGCCCTGACCTAGTTTCCTTTCTCCCTGACTCTGGAACCCCTGGGTTCCCCTTTGGAGCTTACCACCTACCTATAATCAGGTTACGCTCGCCATACTTAATGGCCCCTGTGCTTCCGTACCAGCTGGGTCCTCAAGCTAGATGATGGGTAATGGCTCCCTATTGAATATCTTCTTTCAGACCATGTTGGGTATGAACGTAAACTGGCCTTAATGTTTTTCAATTGGGGTTTTACCCAATCTTGTCCTCCCACTCCTTTCTGTCCCCATCCCCCCTCTATCCCCCCCACCCCAGGGTTGTGCTATCTGTCCGTGGGTTGCCCACTGGATGAGGAGAAGCACATTTTAGTAGGTTGTCTTCTTCCTCTCCAGTCCCTGAGCATTAAAGTTGGTGTTGCCGAGGGTACTCTCAGTTAAGTACCATCTTTCTCCCAAAGTCTCTTTTGCTCTTAGTGTTTACACGCTTCTCAGAGTTACTGTTACTGTGACTGCCCCTGCTTAATCAGGTAGTCTGATCTAAGTGGGGCTATATTAGCCTCATTGTTGTAAGGTTATTTGGTGTTATTATTCCTCTGCATTTACTGTTTTCTCTATTTTTACAGGTTTGTGCGACAATTGTTCTTGTTGCTGACTTTGTAGTTCCATTGTTTTCTGTCTGGTATACCCTCTGAGTCCTTCCTTCACTGCAGTCAGCTTATACTTTCCTGTTACCTAACAGCAGTCCACAGTTGGAGAAAGCCGGGTTTGTCATCTTCAGTTTCTCCTCCCTTGTTTTCCTGGGTTTCTGTATATCTGGGTAGGTAAGTACCTTGTCCTCCGCTGCTTACCTGTTAACATGACTACTCCTGCTGTTCAAGGGCTACGTCTGGTGTCGTGGAATGTTAAGGGTCTTAACCATCCCATAAAGCATACCAAGGTCATCCTCTACCTTCGATCCCTTCACACAGACATAGCCCTTTTGCAAGAAACACATCTCCTCAGTAGATCCAATCCCTTGTTTAAGAAATCTTGGGTAGTGGACGTTCATGTTAGTTCCGCCTCATCCAGCTCCAAGGGGTAGCCATACTTATTCACTGCTCGAGTTTATGGGTAGCAGAAGAATCCTGGACTGACTCACAGGGTCACTGAGTCGTTGTTCGGTTAGCCTCCCCAACTGGTAAACTGATTGTAGGTAATGTATACGCTCCTAACACGGATCATCAAGCCAATTTTTCCCCTGTCTAAGTTAGGCTATCTCCTCCCTAGATCATCCCAACTCACACACTCCTCTCTTATTAGGAGAGGACTTCAGTCTTGTACAAGACATATTTTTAGGTAAGTCCAAACCCACCTCACAAACACATCTCAAGGCTTATGCAGCCTTGCAAAGCTGAAAGAAGAGTGGGTACTGATTGAAGTTTGGAGACACGATTCTCCCTCCGGTCAGAATTACTCCTACTACTCTTCTTCTCATGATGTGCATAGTCATATTGACTACTGGCTGGCCAACAGTGCAGCATCAGGTGGGGTATCTGGCAATTCCATAGGTAATATTATTAATTCAGACCACGCACCAGTGATGACTACCTACACCCCCTATGGGCAACAACCCACAGGTACGCGGTGGAGATGTAACACCCTGCTTGTCAAAGACCCTGAATTCTGACAAACAATGTTGAAAGCAACCCAGGAGTATTTTGCTATTAACTCTGAATGCAGTGTCACTGCAGGCAAAGTGTGGCAAGATTTCAAAGCCAACTGTAACCCCCCTGCAAATGGGGGTTCCCAAAAGACTTCCAGGAGCTTGCTTGAATGCTCCAAGCCTGAATGGTGTTTGGCGTTTAAGCCATTTATCAGTGAGTGTTTTTAGAACCTCTGGTACTGTCTCTTTAAGAGCTGTCTGCTTGCAGACATAATTAGTTTGTATGGGGGACTGTGTGTTTATTTGATTGAGTACCACTCGAGCTGCTGCCAATTCACTCCATTTTGCAGTCACTAGGAGTGCAAAGGAACCTATCTGAAAGATGTAACTGTTTGCCAGAAACCATTTAGAGTAATAATGAAATTACAGTTTGTCTAACCTGCTTTCTTTGCAGTCAGAACTGTGTCTGCCTAGTTCCCCATTCTGGTTTTGAACTGCTGAACTGGACCAATCAGTGTGGGTAAGCTAGCTCTAAAATGGTGCTTTGGACGAATCAGAACTTGGACTCATAATCTGAGCCAGCCACAAGAGGATTGTATGGGCAGTGACTCTGGGAGATGTAGTTTAGACTTCGGAGCCTTTTTGGACCGACAGCAGCAGTCTATTGTGAGTGACAGCCAATCCAGTCAAGAACTGGGAGGAACTCAAAGGAAGTGCCCGTTTTTGTCTGTTGGAGTTTCAGTTTAGCTCTGGCAGTGAAGGGGAATGGAACCCTGTGCTCCTTCAGTGCACAGTTTTAGTCAAAAAACATGTGTAAGGTCCAGAGTTCCGGTCTGCAGCTTGTGTAACTGCTTGTTAGGACTGAATCCGTCCTGTGAAGAGAATCAAAGGATAACTGAAGAGTAGAAACCAGGCTCACCCTGTAGAAGACTGGAGAAATTGCCAAATTGCACTCGGTCTGTCAGGACTTGAATCTGCTGTGTGTTCTCCCGGGTATTGTGCAGTAATTGCGATCGGATAGAGAAGCAGCCTGCCTGTTTGCCATATAAATGTGTGAGGAGTCTTGTGGAGCTCAAGAGTAGCCCTGCTGACACTGAAGGACCCTATCTTGTTTGGAGGTCGTGAGTACTAATTCAGGTCCTCCCTGTTTAATTGCCACATTGAATCCAAATGGAATCACTGTACTGCTGACTGTTTAAACTAATTTTCTGTTCTCTGTGGGAAAGGGCCCTACCAGCTGCCACGGTTTGGACTAGCCACTAGGGCTTGGGTACCCAGGGACAGTAACTGGTAGGATAGGCCTGTGCACAGAGCCATAGGTAGATGAGTAGAGTGATAAGCTAATTAACCTGATTTCCCCTGTCCTTGTTATATCCCCTAAATAAATCAGAGCTGCTTGTTTCAGCAAAGTTATACTGCCTGAAGTAATTGTCTATGTTAAAGTACTGTACTGTGATTGTTGCACTGTATCTTATTTCACAGGAGGTCCCAGTGCGGAATCAGTCCTGGGGTAAGTGTATACTGTGAAGGTAATTCTGATATATTGTGTGGGCCACTAGTGGGAAGAAAGGGGGGTTGCAGTGTCCCAGAGGGCTGTGACCAAGTTAGTTTAACTATTGCAAACCCTGACCTCTGGGTGGAGGCACCCGCCATTGGATCCAGGCCCCTCAACCTGTTAGTGGCAAATCAGGCAGGGGTAGTAGCCCCTGGGATAGCGCCATCTAGGGGTTACACAACCTCAGAGGCCACATTATTGCCTTTGCAGCAAAATGGAACAAGGTCTGGAAGAAAACTCTAGACCTCTTACAACGTGAACTCACAGGGCTGGAATCACACTTCAAAGCCTCACCTGCTGCCTCTAGGGATTCACTCCTGACTCGTAGAATTGTAGGGCTCAAGTACCAAATCAATGCTCTGCACCACCACAAGGCAGAATGGCTTATGCTAAGGTTGAAGCATACTTATTGAGAAGGCAGAGAAAAGGGCAGTAAGCTTCTTGCTTACCAGCTGTGGAAGCAGCAAGCCTCTTCTAGAATTCATGCCCTCCACCCCTCTTCGGGCTTCATCACTACAGATCCTGCTGGTATCAATGAGTCTATGAAGATGTACTACCACTCTCTGTCTCAATCCCAGGCTTCTCAGTCACAGGCCCAGTTGTCTTAAGCCCTGCTTCGGTTTTTACCAGTGCTCCACTATACCAGCTGTCTTGCCAGACCAGATTGAGCTTTTGGATGACTCTGTTACAGTCCCTGAAGTATGTCAGGCTTTATCCCAGATGGCCAAGGGGAAAGTCTCAGGACCTGATGGGATGACCGTGGAATTGTACCAAGCATTAGGGCAGGAGATCACCCACCTGCTGTTGTTAGCATTACAGGATGCCCATTCCTCAGGTTCCCTCCCTACCACAATGAAGGAGGCCCTCATTACTCTCCTCCACAAAAAGTCCAACAGTCCCCTCAATTGTGCCAATTTCCAACCTATCTCCCTGCTATCAGTGGATACCAAGATTCTGGCTAAAATTCTGGCCACCAGGGTGCTTAATGTCCTCCCTTCTTTAATACACCCAGCCCAGGTGGGATTCATGCGAGGGAAAGCTGGCTCAGATAATACCAGACTATTTCTCAACCTGAAGTGGCTAATGATCTGGTGTAAGATGCCTATGGCTGCTCTAGCCGTTGACTTTACTAAAGCATTGGACTTGGTTGAGTGGAATTATTTTCATGAGGTCCTTCACCTATATGGTTTTGGCCCTCAATTCCACCAGTGGGTCTCGACACTCTATAGCTCCTCTATGGCCAGAATTTTAACCGACTCTAATATCTCCTACTCTTTTTCCTTGTTTAGAGGCACCCGTCAGGGATATCCTTTGTCCCCACTCTTGTTCCTCGTTGCCCTGGACCCACTGATTCCAGCACTTACCAGTGCAGATGGTCTCACAGGCATCTCAGCCTCTGGTAGCTCATATATAGTGGCTGCATATGCCGACGACCTTCTCCTTACCCTGTCTTACCCTCCTCAGTCTCTCCCTGTAGCTCTCTCTGTCCTACAAGAATTTGCTCACTATCAGGGTTGTAGGTAAACCAGCAGAAGACTATTCTTGCTCCGCTCAACCCGCCATGTACACAAGCCTGTCTCTGAGGCACTGAATTGAGCTGGGCCACTCAAGGATTCACTTACCTTGGGGTCTACATATCCACAAATTGGAGTGAGCCTGAATACTCCAATTTTACCCCCTCCAAAAGCAGGTAGCTACTGAAAGTGGAGCGCTGGCATAAACTACATTTATTCCTGCTGGGCAAGGTAGCCGCTATTTGTATGCTTCTCCTCCCCAGAGTCACATATTTGTTCAATAATCTCCCAATCCTTCTCTCACTAAAGTTATTTTCTTCCTTTGAGGAGCTCGTAGACTCTTTTTTATGGGAAGGTCAGGCACACAGATGGGGAAAACACAAGCTGAGAGCTCACTGGTCGGGGGGGGCCTTGGTGTCCCCTGGTTCCAGGGTTACCACCTAGCAAGTGTTGCTTCCCAAGCCACAAAGTGGATCACATCTATGGCTGCCCCCCCTTCTGATGTGGGTCTGTCTTGAGGCCAGTATGGTGACATCTACTCCACTTAGGTCATTGTTAAGGATGGGAGGCTCCACAGACAAGGGTCTCTCTCCTGTTATATGTGAATCCCGCCATACTTGGTGTCACATCATGATCCTATCTCACACCCCCAAAAGGGCTTGGGCTTCCCCATTGAGATATGCCAAACTATGGCAGAACAACTTCATTACTATAGGAGGAGAACCGCTCTGGTTGCCCTCTTGGGAGGCCAAAGGTATTAGGCATGTGCAGGATCTTTTGTTGCCCGCCTCAGACACCCTGCTATCCTTTGATCAGTTAAAGAACAAATTCAGTCTTCCCAGCAGGGATTTCTGGTGGTTTCTCCAGATATGCAGTATTATCAATGACCTCTCATTTCAACATGGTCTGGACAGTAAATAGAAGTGGCTGGCTTCCCTACATAAGGCATCCTCCTCTCAGGGGCGCATAGGCAGCTTTTATGCCACATGGTGGGATTCTCAACCTGATCCCACTGAACGCTGCAGGTCCAAATGGGAGGTTGACTTGGGAATAGATATCACAAAAGCCTCTTGGTCCCACTGCCTTAAAGACTCACACATAGGATATTGAGACACTAAAAGCCATTTTCTACAGCTCAAAATTCTCTTGCGGTGGTACAGAACTCCTGCTGCCCTTCGCTCAGCTGGAGTTCTGCACCACTCAAATTATTGGAGATGTCAGCAATCAGATGCCCACTTGTTCCATATACTGTGGTCCTGCCCTCAAATCTTGACATTTTGGTCTACCATTGCTTCAGAGTGCTCCAAAGTCTTGGGCACCCTGGCTATATCCTTAAGCCCTAGACTGCTCCTAGGTGACTCCTCTGACCTACCCTTTTTGTCTAAGACCCACCAGTAATGGCTTATGTTGGCATTATTGGAAGCTAAGAGCCTACTATTAATGCACTGGATACAGTCTAGTAGTCCAGCTATAAATGCGTGGCATGCTGTCATGGCCTGGCTGGTTCTCTTGGAGCGACTCTCCTACTCCCATCTACGTCATATGGACTACTTTCTTAAAAAATGGTAAGTCTACCTGCATTCACCCTTATGTAAGATCCCCTTCCCCCAGGACCCCCCCCCCCCCACTAAGGCATGCATAGTTTGGATGTTTGCTCTTTTTTTCTAGCCCTGGCTGCTGCTAACCAGGAAGCTATATTGTGTGCTGCTTGGTTTTCTGTTTATTACTAACTTGTTTTTTTTATTCTGGATATGAAGACATACCTTTGAGATGCATGGACCTTACTTGGTCTGTGAAACATGTTCTTATCTTGGGTGTAAATATATGTGCTATATGATGGTGTACCACCATATAAAAAAATGAACATCTTCAATAAAATCTTCTATGATAAAAAAAACAAAACAAGCAGACGTAGTCATTAAGTGGTTATGCCTTTTCGCCCCCCTTTTCCCCCCATTCTCTCTCCCTCTTATTATCTGGTCCTTACAACTCCTTTTCTCTCTGATGTACCTGAACAAATCTTTCTCCCCCTATTTATTACCCTGCATCAGCCTGGGTTCCCAGGATGCCTTGGCTGCCCTTGCCTACCTGGTTACTTCCTTCGCTTCCTTCAGGTACTCCTCCCTGTCCTCCACCCTCCCAGTTTTCTTGTATCTCTCATAGGCGGCTCTTTTCTTCCTAACCCTGTTTATGACTCCCTTGCTTATCCAGCTAGGTTTCTTCACCCTAGTCTTTTTAATCTGGGCCTTGCTGCAGGATTTAGTTGCCTCTACTGTCCCTAGCTTTATGAGCTCCCACATCTGATTCATGTCCATATTAGGCTGAATTCTGGCCACTTCACCCATTCTTTTGAAGTCAGCCTTTCTAAAGTCCAGGACCTTTGTGTCAGATGCACCCCTCTCCTTACCCATCTGCAACTGGAACCATACTGTTCTGTGGTCACTCCCCGCCAGTGGTTCTTCCACCTGCAGATCCTTCACCCACTCCCCATTAGTCAGCATGAGCTCAAGGGTGTTCCCTTTCCTAGTTGGTTCACCGACCATCTGCATCAGGAAGTTATCCTGGAAGATGTCCAGCATTACCTGTTCCCTTCTCTACTTGGTGGACGGTGTAGCCCAATCCACTCTGAGCAAGTTGAAGTCCCCTACTGTGACAACTCCCCCTTCCCGCAGTTCCTCCAGAATTTATACCACCAGTGCCTTAACTATCTCTTTTGATTGGGGAGGTGGATTGTACACCAATCCCAACATTAGTGTTCTATTTTCAGGATCCTGGATTTGCATCCACAGTGACTCTGTATCTCCCTTCTCCCCCTCCTCCCTTACACACTTTAGGCCTTCTCTCACATAGAGCACCACCCGTCCCCCTTTCCCCTTAACTCTATCCTTGTGGAATAATCTATGTGCTGGAACTGCCAGGTCCCAGTCATGGTATTGGGTGGCCCATGTCTCGGTGATGGCCGCCATGTCCACCCCTCCCTCTGCTATGAGAGCCCACACTTCTGGCATTTTATTCCCCAGGCTTCTAGCATTTAATGAGACCATCTTCCATCCCCTTCCTTTCTCCTCTCCCCCCTCCTGCCCTCCCTTTATGGCACCCCCTGTAGTACTTACCCCTAGTCTTATTTCACTATTATGGGGGGGGTGGTAAGCCCATATGGTTTCCCATCCTGAGGTCTCTGAGTACTTCTAACCCTCATGCTACCCCCCTCTCCTAGTTTAAAATATCCTCGATGTACTCACCAATCCTTTGCTTCAGTACTTTCTTTTCCTCTTTGTTTAAGTGCAGCCTATCTTTAGAATACAGACTGCTGTCTTCCCAGATCACACTGCACTCTCCTACCAGCCCATATCCATTTTCTTGAAATCAGGTTCCCAGCCATTCATTAAATTCATGAATTTTCAGTTTTCTTGCTGTACTTGCCCTGGGAACTGGAAGTACCTCTGAGAAAGGAACTGATCAATTTCCTTTTTCTTGACATCAGGTTCCCAGCCATTCATTAAATTCATGAATTTTCAGTTTTCTTGCTGTACTTGCCCTGGGAACTGGAAGTACCTCCGAGAAAGGAACTGATCATCCTGCCCCCTCACAAACTGGTCCTAATTCTTCAAACCTCCTTTTCACATCATCTACCATCCTATCAGCCAGGTCGTTCATCCCCAAGTGCAGAATTAGGTGAGGTTTTTCCCTTCCCCTTCTGGCACACTTTAGAACAGCTTGACCACCCCTTCCACCATCATTCCTGGGATGGCTTCCACCCAAACCCGACTGCCTCTCTCCCTTGCTACCCCACCTGACCCTTCTTAGTATTGAGTCCCCTAACACTAAGATTCCACCCCTTTCTCCCTCATCTTGCTATGCCCTACATTCTAAAGCTTGGGCTGTGCCATTCCCCTAATAGGGCTGCACTATACCCAGTTGTTATGATTACCCATTGACAATGTAGGTGCTACAGAAAGAGATGTGCAAGAATAAGGGGTCACAATATGAGGTTGGAGGGAACAGACTTTGAGGCAATGTGAGGAAGTTTTTTTTCATGGAAAGGGTGGTAGATGCTTGGAATATCCTCCCTACAGAGATCGTAGGGGCAGAAAAGATAAGTGAATTCAAGAATTCATGGGATAGAAGGCTACCTTAGTAATGGGAACAAGAAGGTGAGCTGCAGATTAATTAGAATCTGGAGTTTATGCAGTAGGTAGAGAAATGGGCAGACTAGATTGGCCAAGCGGTCCTTTTCTGCCACCAAATTTTATGTTTCTATATTTCTAAGTAGGGTGAGGTTCACTCTAATCCACTAGCAAACCTCCACTCCTCCCCACCGGCATACATGGTATTGGGAACCACATATGCTGTAATGGCAATGGGCACCAACAAAAGCCTTCTGGAAAATGAGAGATGCACCAGCACCCTCATCAACATACTTATCCCCCCCTCCCCCATGTCCTGGAGTTGAGAATTATATGCCCTGATTGTAACATTTAAAACCTGGATCCGATGACTTATAAATCAATGTCATATTATATTCATCAGCCCCACATATGTGGAGCCAAACAGTTAAAGAAGTAAACAGTAGTAATTCATAAATAACACAAATCTAGTGTCTTCAGGCCTAGATGCTGAGCCCCCCTTTATGGGCAGGTCAGAGTTAATGACTGCCACATCCCTATAGGGCAAAGCAGCCAGTTGCCAGCTCCCCCACCCGCTTGCCATTGCACAATTTGTTTTATGCCACAGTCAGACAATAGAGGAGGGCCAGAGTCAAAATTGCAGGCACAGCCATAGAGTCACTGGCATGGGAATCAGCCAACACTGCTCTCAGCTTCACCAGGAGAAGATATAGACCATGGGAAGCCTTGAAAGTCATCAGCGCTGGAGGTCTCACTAGTCAGAAGAGACAGCAGGGCCTCCCATTCAGCCCAGGACTTGAAAGGGAGAGGACATCCACAGCAACAGCTGGAAGTGGTTCCTTATCACCAGAGATTAGCAACAGCAGGGGAAAGTCCTCAGGTGGGTCACAGAGGGCAGCAAATATATTATCCCTGAGTGGTGGGCAAGCAGAACCAGAAGAGGTGCAGGAATCCCTACTGCGACTACGGCTCTGACAGTGGAGCCTTGGGGATCTGCCTGTCTGTCTCCCCTCCTTGGATTTCTTCATTTTTTGCATAGCTGGCTTTTCAGGGCTAGACCCCATGGGTCTAATTCAGTGGGAGGTAAAGAGTGAGATGGAGCCTCTGAAGTCAAGACAACCTGAGATGGGACAGCAATAACAGAAATGTCCATGACTTGTGGCCGATCCCAAGCCCTGCTGAAGTTAGGTGCAGGTTGGAGTTTTGCCCAATTAAGTTGTGGTGAATGACTGGCTAGGAAGCCCTCAGCCACTTCAGGAATGTCCGAGGAGCAGTGGGCACCATTGATCATAATCTGTGGGACAGAGGAAAGAGCATATCAGTCCCAGTTTGGTTCAGGCTCTCCATACGATGGTGAAGGTCCATCTCTGCTCGGATAATTCTTGTGAGTAATCGACAAATATTTGAATATGGTACCCTCTCCACAAAAGGTTTTATCTGTCTCTGGCAGCCAACATCACAACTTCTCAGTCTCTATAATGAAGGAATCAGGCCAGGATGGGCTATTTGACAAGCCCCTGGGGCAGGCTTAAGGGCAAGTGAACAGTGGGCCCTGTTGATCTCAATGGGGCTATCTCATTTATGGTCCAATATCTCTGGGAGAACCTTCTGAAGAAACACTAGTGCACTTGAGCCCTCACAACCCTCAGAAAATCCCACAAAAGCAGATGATTGTTTCTGTGACTGCAATTCTCCAGGTCCTCCACTCTGTGCCACAGCAGTTTGATGGTGTGATCTTGCTCCCACGTGTATGAGCTGATTGTCCGGTTATTGTCTTCATTGTCTTCAATGTGCTGTTCATTCATATTTGTATGGTGGGATAGTGATATTATGTCTGTGCCTGTAGCTCTGTTCTGAGCACTGATCTCAAATTTGCCAAGCTGTGCCATTAGCTGAGTAAACATTTTCTTTAGTTCTTGTAGGCTCGCATCTGCTGACTGGGGAACTGTAGATGCCATGCCAAGGTTCAGCCAACAGGGTAGGCCCAGGGTCTCAAGGCAGCAGTGCTGATGATCAAAACCACCTAGACAACACTCCTAACTCAGCCCACAGAAGCAATCCACAACAACGGTAAGTACTCAGTAGTCCAGTTATGCTATTTGTATCTCAACAGGGGTTTGGATGGCACAAATATAGAAGGATGAATATCAGGCTAGACAGAGCTGTTAAATTAAGCAGCCATTCTCAATGAAGGCAAATGTCATACCCCCCATCACCAGCAATTATAAAATATCTCTTTCGTTGATATTATCTGTTGAATGTACGTGCTAGATTAATAATATGAATTTATTAGGATGGTGTTACCACATGTTTCTGATGGTAAACAAAAGAACAGTGTACCAAGATATTTATTTTTTCATGGTGGGTATGGCATAGGAGTTGAAACTTTTAAAGACTTCAGAATCCTGTATCTTGGTTCAGGAATGAAAGAAAACTTAAAGAAAAATTGATATTTTGATATTTTTTCCAGACATATATTATTGTTGAAAAAATCTATATGGTGACTCACACACACTGCTGTGTTCTTTTTGCATTCTCCCCTAGCTCTTCACAATAGTTTCTCAGCTTACTATATGCCACAATTATGTATGTTTGGGCAATTTACATTAAGCGTCAGATTAAGATCTGTACAATAGGTGTACTAGAAGGCATCAATATCAACTGAAGGGAGAGTTATACAGGACCTCAAGGAGTGGAAATTGGTTTAGCCAGAGGGTGGTGAGTAAATGGAATACACTTTCTGAGTCAGTGGTTGGCACCTCTAGTATGGCATCCTTCAAGTATCAACTGGACTCGTATATTGGGGAGAGAAAATTAGAATTCATCCACTGTTGGTGACAAGTCGTTTTATGGCTTATACAGCTAAATAGACTTGTAACCATAACTATGAACCTGTGAACCTTTCAATATTTCCAGCATTTTGCCAAAATGTCCTTTTTTTTCATCTTTTGTTAATGTGATATGTGATTTAAATTATAAAAACAAGCAAACAAACTTCTTCAGGATGTTATTTATTAGATTATGCTGTCCCTTTCTGTTAGATGATAATCTTTGCAGGACTGGATACATTTTAGGCTTATAGGCTGCAATGCACAAACCAGGTCCATGTAATCACATGAGATGCATTACTGACCCATGCAGTTCCACACCCACAGACAGTCAAGCACCAGCCGGCATGCAAGAACACTGGCCACCTGTCAACAGGCCCACCATCCTAGTGTGCAGGCTTGTGGGGGGCAGATGGGTCCAGAGCATAGGACACAGGTGGGCATCCAATCAGATGTCCATCCTGAGTCCTGGAGTAGATCCCCTGCTGTGCATGTGCAGGGGATCCTGGGAAGGCGCAGATCCCAAGACCTTAAAGTGATACTGTCATCCTCTCTTATACGTACATGTGTTCATGTTGTCCTGTGGACTTGTATTGTGTAGTACATTAGTACAACATGTATGTGCTAGTGACAGTACCTACATGTCCGAGTAACAGCAGCCTGCAATATTTTCACCAGCTATTAGTACAGCACATATCATGTTTTATTCCATTGCAATGTAATGACATAAACTGGAATATTAAGTAATATATATAAATAATGCCACAGGACAAAATGAGTTGTCTTGATCCCTGGTGATGATACCTACAGTGCACAAGAGGCTGTGATGATGGGGAACAATCCCTTCTGTACAGTAACAGTCCCACATGTGGTAGTATATGAGAGTAGAGGTGGCATACAACATTTGCAGCATGGTTGTCCTAGTCATATCATGCACCCCTCTGTGCCCAGCACTCTGCACCTTAGTGAATAGCATGGAGTGTGGTCACAGCCCCCTAACATGCTCCTGGACTGCCCTTGGCATGTACCTATGTGGGTGGTGGTGGGATTGCATATGCAAGGGATTTGTGCACCTGTTGTGAATGCTGCTGGGGAGGGGCGCTGGACCCTGCTGTGTGGCATACAGATTTTGGGTTGCATGTGTGTCTTGGTGATACATCGCATAGGCAATCTGCCCTTGTGTGCAGAGGGCCTACAGAGTCTAGGAACCAAATACCTTGCAGATTTATCTTGCGTCATTTCTATGACTAAGTTAACAAAACATGGCTGATGTCTTTTTCTGCCTGTTGTTGATATCTTCACAACAAATATTTTCTTTTGATGAATCTTGTGCCTTTCTGCTCAAGAAGTGGCATGTACTCTGGAAGAGTGAATCTTCATGGAAATATAGGTTTTGAGTTATCTACAGTGAGTGTTAACAAGTGACATAATACAGAATATCCAGACATGACACAATGTATCACAGGAAGTCTTTTGTCATTTCAATTGGAAATCAATGATATTTCTCAATATTTTATTTTAATTTTTGGTTTGGAAATGCACACTGTGACAAACTTCATTTCAAGGTGTGACCTGGGAGCACAGAGAGGTTAACTGCCTATCTCATGTCATGGCCAATAAATGAAGTACTGTATTGAGCTTATAATTAACAGCCAGCAGTCCTGAGATATCCCTAACTAATTCTGCTCTATATTGATAGTGAATTGCCATCATTTTTAGTGCCTTGTGATATCATGCAGAGTGATTTGTGTCTAACCTCAGTGAGGCTAGGCACAACTTCTTCCTGTGTGACCTCACACGGTTCCACAAATGGTAACTTTGTACAGTCTAAAACACAGCATGTTCATTTTATCTCTCTTTGTGAAGGGTAGACCATTGAAAGTGGGCTGTGCAATTTGGTGATATCCA
Organism: Neoceratodus forsteri; assembly: GCA_016271365.2. Lineage (NCBI taxonomy): Eukaryota > Metazoa > Chordata > Ceratodontiformes > Ceratodontidae > Neoceratodus > Neoceratodus forsteri. The sequence continues at coordinate 941,487,634 of CM057455.1, forward strand.
GCATTGCCAGCAGTGGTAGGATCAGAATTTTTCAATGGGGGTACTGGGGTGTTGTGCATACTTGATATGGAATATAAACATTTGCACAATCAATAAATCAGATTTATTCAACAAAGTGAAATACAACAGCAGCAAGCAAGTAAGTTACAATGGGGGCTGCTGCCACACCCCTCACCCCCCCAATCTGCCACTGATTGCCAGCACACTAGGCAGACTTGTGTCTTTTGACTATTTTATTTCTGTGTTATTCACACTTTTTTCCCAGTAAATGGCATATTAGACTTCCTGCACAAGTACTGAGCTCTAGTTTGGGTCATATGCTGCAATACAAGTGTGCAGCCAGTTGTATTTGTGTACTTTTGTAAAAACTAGGGCTGGGTGGACTGTTCCGGCCAATATCCAAACCTCTGGACTGAACCCACAATCCATGGACCAAGTAAATACAGACTTTGCCACAGAAGTCTGGTTTTGGGGTCCGTGGAGTGCAATTTTGTATATTGTTGCCATGGGATGCAGTTGGTATGCTCACTCCATGTACAGGTGGCCGGTAGCATCCAATCAGGTAAGAGACAGTCACATGATGCACTAACAGTATATAACTATGCTGAGTGTGCAACACGGCCCAGATGAGTTGGAGAACAATCAGAGGAGCTTGTGTTGTACCTCGCTTACTGCAGCAGAGACACCAGAAGTTGCGCAGCAAAAAGAAAACTCATAAATATTAAAAAAATATTAAAATAATACTGCTTTTTGGAGGGGAGGAAAGAAACTAGAGGGAAGAGAGAAAGAAGACTTACTGGGCCGGGGGGGAGAAACCTATCAGGGGAGGGTGAGGAGTTGGGACTGGAGAAGGAATGCAGAGGGACTGGGAGATAAATAGTGGTGGCCTGGGTTACAGCCAGGAGGGGGCAACTAAGGCAAATAAAAGGTAAGCAGTGTGGCAGTGTATGTACTACAGGGCAGGCTGGCAAAATCCATTCCAGATCCAGAGGAGTGAGAGGGAGAGACTACTGGGGGCCCAGGAGAATTTTTACAGTTACAGAAAATCCCAAATAAAAGTTTTTCTTTTCCTGGACTCAGTGTCTGTGTACATGAGCTAGGACTGTCTGGCCAGATCTTTGACTCATGCCATTCCAGATCCAGAAGAGAGAGGGACAGACTACTGGGGGCCCAAGAGAAATTTTACAGTTACAGAAAATCCCAAATAAAAGTTTTTTTTTTCTTTTCTTGGACTCAATGTGGCTGTGTAGTACAGGGCAAGGGCAGGCTGTCAAAATAAATCTTTGACTTGTGCCATCCAGAACGACGAGAGAGATACACTGCTGGGGGGTCCATGAGAAATGTAACAGTCCCAGAAATCCACAAAAATGTTTTTTTCCAGGCTTCAGTGTGACTGTGTGTACAGACCAAAGGCAGGCTGGCAAAATAAATCTTTGACTTGTGCAGTCCAGAGGGAAGAGACAGAGAGACTGCAGGGGAGTCCACAAGAAATGTAACAGTCCCAGAAATCCCAAATACATTTTTTTTCTGGCTTCAGTGTGTCTGTGTGTAAAGGGCAAGGCAGGTTGGCAAAATAAATCTTTGACTTGTGCCATCCAATCATGATCATTTATTAACATTCATTCACGATTTCATGTATTCAAAAAAGAATAGTGGTCAGACAAACAACTTACAAGTTGATGCACCTGTGCTGCTGGTTGTGGGCTGCCCAGGGGATAATCTGCAAGCAAAGAGAGTCAGTGGACACCCTTCATAACAAAGTACAAAAATTATTGAAATTAAGCTGCCTCCGCAGTATGAATGCCTTTAAATCGCTATATGCTTGGTATATGTGTGAGCAATGCAATTGCTACCCCAGCCCCTAATTTTTGTCTGAAGCATCAGGCTATTGCCCTCTGAGCATAGTTGAATTTATGATCGCTTGTAATCTTTGGTGACCTTAACTCTGTGAATGTCTAATGCCTTAAATGCCTTTCCCCTCTAGAAATCCCTGTAGGGTTATTATCTCTTTATAGCTTCGTGGCTGTTAACACCCTACTCACCCTGCTGTCTCTTACATATTGTTTAAACTGTGGTTCTTATTCCCCTACCCTGTACCATTTAACTGCCCTATTTCATCTTTGTATTCCCTTTCCACTGCATTCCACTCATGCCATCTCTTTCTTCTGTCCCCTAACTCTCTTCCCTGCCATAGACTAGCCCTTCAGGGGCTCCCTGCCCATCAGGCAGGAGACTTGCGGATACCAGGTGGTTGTCACTTCCATAGCTGCCACCTGAGACACCTGGACTGGACTCCTTACTAGCGAGGTGCGGCATTGTCAATACCCAATCGGAACACGAGTGCTTTTCTGCTCTGGCATCTGATTGGCTCCTGCAGTCTGCTCCTGTGTCTCCCTCAATACTAAGCTAAAGTCTGATTTTCTGTCTAAGACTTGCATAAAAAAGAGCTGTACTTACTTATTGCCTAACAGTTATGACCTCTATTTTTTCCTATTTAGAGTGTCAAGAGTTGGGACTCTATTTAATTATACTCCTTTCTGAATTTCTGTGTTTGGGCCAGTCTTTAGGCATCAAGGAATACCCAATTCTGTTGTCCTGCTGTTTTTGTCCTCCTCCTGCTGGTTCAGATGTTCCATTGGCCATGATCCAGTACTTAATATTGACTCCTTTTTCCATCCCCTGCCAAGGATATGCTCTCCATAGGCTCCCTGCCCATAGGTGTGGAAAACCTGGGCACCAGGCGACTGCACTGCCTCTACCGCCACCTGAGAACCTAAGCTCAGACTCCCCATTAGCAAAGCATGGCATTAGCAGCCATCCAATTGGAACATGATCGTTCTTCAGCGTTGGCTTCCAATTCATTCCTGCAGTCTGCGTCTGTGTCCATTCTAAACCAAGTATAAATCTGATTTCCATGCCAAAATTTGCCAAAAAAGAGCTGTAATTACTTTCCTCCTTGACTGTTAAGACCCTTATTCTTCTGTTTAGAGTGTTACATTTAGGGATGCTGTATGATTACACTACTTTTGAAATTCTGTGCTTGTGTCAGCTCCCTACATGAGCAGCCAATCACTTCTCCCTACTGAAGTTCCTACTAAGCCTCATCTTACATCCTCCTTAAATATTACAGAAGCACTCTGAAGTGATATGACTGATGTAACATTGAGTACTTACAGTACTTGCATTAATTGCATTAATTGTTTTTACTTGTGTTATTTGGCTGTATTGTAAATATCTCTGAATGCATTGCACCATTTGACCCGGAGCTAACCAGGTCCATCTTGTAAATGAGGTTGCACAATGATGTTCGCCTGGATAAATAAAGATTTTGATTGATTTGATTGATTGTTTCACAATAGTTTGTGTTGGGGCTGGTAAACAGACAGTCCAATCATCACAAAATTCATGAATGCCAGCCATGCACAATTTTGTAATAAAAAGTTTGTTTATTATGATATTTCTTAACTCAACAATCCCCTGTAAATGCCCAATGTTTCACCCACATCGGGCTTACTAAGGGGCAAGGATCTGTCAAAAATACTTAATTATATTACAATATTTCCAAATGGCATTGCTTTACAGAATTAGTACTTATACTTAGAGGTGGGTGAAGTGGCCAAAATTCGCTCTGCTAAGCAGTTCTCAGAGTAATGTGGAATCCATGACGTAATCTGCAGTGCGAAGCAGAGTATTTTGCGTCATAATGAGGAACACAAAGTCCATTGATAACAATGACTTCATGTTACTCCGCCTTCCCCCATCACTTCTGCACCAATTTTAATGCGAAGTACATAGAAATCAATGTACTTTGCATCACTTTACCATGTTATTGAGCTTAAAGGTGAATTTTGCAGTGATTCATGAGATTGCAGGTCACATGGGCTCTAGATTGTTCTGCACAGCCTCAGTTCTATGTAGTGTGTGTGTTGTGGCAGATGGAGACAATTTCCTCTCATAGCTCTACGATTCAAATCCTCTAAATGCTGTTAACAAAGTCATTTTGAGTTTTTTTGCTCAAAATTGAGTACATCAATTGTAGGAAACCCTTCTGTGTGCATATCATCGAACATTTATTGTTTGTGTGTGGATTTTGAATGTTAATTTAGAACATTCAGTCTGTGTTCTGACAGACACTTGAACTGTGCTTTGGGGAAGGGGCGTATCTGTGGTGGAGGTAGGTTAAAACTGGGAGAAAAAGGCAGTCTTTCTGTTTTGGTTATATTTTTCTTGTATAACTGTGTTAATGTACACACAGTAATATTTTCAGTAATTCTTAACTTTCCTTTGCTGATTGTTGTGGTGCAGCAGTGCATAATTTCAGTTTGTTTAAAAGATTTGGTTATATTACTGAAGTTTTCAATTTGCTACAAATTACTTTTAGTGTGTGAATGTGTGTGTGATGCGTACCATCAAATCAGACACATTTTATTATGCCACAGAGTAATTGCAGCAGTGTGAACCTGCTATCCACCACACCTGCATGATTTTGTACTTCTTTTTGATATCTTGGTTTTGGACTGTTACTGCACTGCACACTTCCCCCCCCCAACCGGCAAAAGGCATTCTTTTCCAGATTAGATTGTGACTTGTGAGTACAGGTTAAGGTGTTGTTGTGACTTTGCATCTGCACCTCTTCTTGATTGTGCAGTGCAATCTTTATCTGTCTGTGCTTTTGCTTCTGTATAGTGCTCAAACTCCATCTGCAACTCACAGTTGTTTTTTTTTTTGGCTTCACATCCACCGGCCCAGACTGAAAGTTCAGAAATCTAAATTTGTTTAGAATTATCTTGGTGATCCCCCAAAATGCCTGCAAAGAGACGTACGAGCAAAGCTGTTTCTGACCATGGCACTGCTGCCAGTGGCAAGACTGTCCATGGGTGTGGTAGTATGCAGAAGTGCATAGCTGATGTCAGTAAAAGGATTTCTCCATCAATGTTTTTTTAAAGCACAATCTGTAGCTTCTCTCATAGTTGGAGGAGATGATGTTGTCCCAGCTGGTGGTGTTAATGCTGTTTCTGCTGGCATGAATATTGCTGCCTCAAGTTCCACTTCTGACCATTTCAAAAAATATAATTGAGTCTAAAGCTGTGACTGACAGTGTAGATGATGTCATACTCCCCATTAACATCCCTATGGTAACTGAACATGATTCTGATCCTGGCCATGATATCTCACAATATCACATTTCTTCCAGCACTGTTGAGGTCTTTCCTTTGCCATCCAATGATTCAAAGTGTGGCATAAAATTATCGGGTGATGATGACGATGATGCTGTGGTTGGAACATGTTCTCCACATGAGAGCATCCAAGATAAAAATGTGGATGCAGATGATGTTGATGAATTTGATAATGATGTCAGTGACCACTGTTGCGAACCTGAGAAAAAGAAAGCCAAGGTGGCTGTGTCTGGGTCTGCTGGTGTTTAATCCCCCTTCCTCAAAAAAGTTGTGAGTTAGTGGTTCCTGTTGATGATAATGATGATGACCCAGTAATAATCATAGGTAGTCATGGTGGTCAGTTGGAGTCCAAGTGTGTCCAGCCTGAAAAAACATGTAGCACACCCCCCATTTCAGGGGTTAAAAAAATGGAGTCCAATAAGCAGCATCAGGGACATGTTAAAAGTAGGGGATCATAATCCATTGTTTTGGATTTTTTTGTCTAAGATGCAAATGATGAGTCAGTTGCAATCTGCCAGCTTTGCCACATGCATGTGAGCCAAGGTAAAAAGGGGAGTCATCTGGGCACGGGGAGCCAGCATACACATCTTAAGAACAGGCACATGGCACTGTGAACCCGGCACCAGATGGCAGCTAATGCCATAGTGGGGCATTCACCCTCATCATCAACCTTACTGAGCATGTTTTCTCCTTCCATGAGTGTAAGACCAAGTAGGAATGTCTGCAGTAGCGATGAAATAACACCAAAGGATTACTACAGGCATGATGAGTGGGATTATTATGATTTAGAAATCTTGGCAAGTGGTGGTCAGAGTAGCAGTGGTGGTGGTGGTGGTGGTGGTCAATGCAGCATGTCCAGTGCAAGTGTTACATTAACCTCTGTACATAAAATGGGGACAATAACCTCATTTGTGGACTTGTCACCTGTGCACCCCTCTTCATCACACATCCACACCCCACCCCCGGCCATTCGCAGAACTGAGCCATTTGTCACACCCCATGCAAAACGTGTAAGTCAGCCCATGCTGGAAAGTGTTTTTTGCCTATAACCACCTGCCTGCCTGCCTGCCTGAAGCATGTGACCTACACTGTGTAAGCCATGTGATGTGTGTGGGCTGCCTTTGAATTCTCACTCCGCTTTAAAGCGGAATAAAGCGGAGTGTACAACGCAAAGTCATAATTACAATGCAAAGTGGCAAAGTGAGGGTTTAAAATTGGCACTTCGCATAGCAGAATACCAACGTGAAGTGGTTACTTCACAACTGATTCGCGGGAGGAATTTTACTTCTGTGCATCTCTAGTTAATACCTTTACAGGGCAATTTGATATATTGCACTCTTTGCACATCTATTATCACTCCATTTATGATGTATAGTATATCTGTAATACTACTATAGAAGCTCATTTTATTGATACAAATACTATTTATGGTAGTCCCCATCAGTGGAATTTATCTCTATATATTGATATCCCTTCTAGTAATTACTATTCGTTACCTGTGAGTCTCAAGTTGCACATTCAAAAATCAAAGACAATCATCTTATTAGTGTGCATATTTATTTGTAGTTTTCTTCCTATTAAGACATATAGTCTTTATTTACTTTCACGTAATTGTTTAGCATCATTCCTATATCATACTCATTATGTTCTGATTGTTTAGTCAATGCTACCATAAAGATACAAAGGGAAAGGGGAAATTGTTAAACCAGGAAAGGCACACTAAGCCATATCTTGTTTCCAGGTGTGACCTTGGAGAATGAGAAAGCTAAATGATTTGTTCAGGGTCACACAGCGTGCAAGCTGGGACTGACAGGATTCAAACCCAGGTCTCCAGATTTGTAGCACGGTGTCCTTAATTACTGCACTATACTGCCTCCTATATACATTACAAATGCAGCCCTACAATTATTCTAGAGGCAGTGTTTTTTTGTAAAAACAAGTCAATTCTTTTATACCTTTAAAATGTTTGTCTTTTGCCCTTTAAAATGTTGCAAGTGATTTTCACTCTAACATACTATCTCCTTCCATTTCCTACTGTTTAAGACACAATAAATCATAAACTATTTTCTCTCCCTTTGGTAACGTTTTCTGTACCACCTCTATTGTTACAAGCTAGTATCCATTGTACCTCATATAAGTCATATGTGTATACAATATCACAAGTATTTCTTAGGAAAACAACATACCTAAGCTGCAGGCTTTTTTTTACATTTTTGGCCTTAAAACATGACCTTGTTTTTGTCTGCCTGAGTGATTAATGGAACTGTAAACACAAGTGCAATTTGTTCAAAACATGACTCATATCCAGTACGGAAGACTACTCCACAAAAGTACCCAAATCACAAGTATTTCTTAGAAAAACAACATACCCAAACAGCAGATGTTTTTTTTTTCATTTTGGTCTTTAAAACATGTCCTTGTGTTTTGTCTGCCTGAGCAGCTCCTGGAGCTGTAAACACAAGTGCAGTTTGTTTAAAACATAGTTTATATCCACTGTGGAAGACTGCTCCACAACAATGTTGTAATAATTGTAATGACCTTATATGCTTCCTTCTTGTATGTTGCAGCACCTAAAATGTTCTGTGCTTTGAGCTGAGAAGTTGTGACTGATATAGGACTGAGGCAACGGGCAATACTAGCAGCCATCCAATCTCCTGATGCTACCTCACCCAGGTGTGTTGGTAGGGAGCTGCCTTCTGGATGACATAACTAGCAGTTGTTAAGCAACAAAAGACAAACACAGTCTTACCCAAATGGAGTTGACACATAGGGGATGCTTCACTGGCTTTGCGCCCCCTGTCCTAGTGAAATGTAATTACGGTGACTAACCAGAAATTCACTCACGCTGCTTTAGATGTTCTGTTTGCAGAAAATAAATTTATTCTCAGTAAAATGGATGTCTATTTGCTTTCTACTTATTTGCTATATTAAAAGACTTAAAAGTATGTACAGATTGGGGTGGGAGTGGGGTGGGCAGGATAGTTGATTTTCCTGGGCCATCAGGTTGGTAGGAAAAAGGAAGAGGCAGAGTATTTTCTGTATTTACTTTTATTCAATATTTACTTCCCTCTTACTGATTAAAATTATATTCGTCTAACTCTATTATTCTGATACTGTAAAGCAGTTTGATTTCGCACCAGACATATTTCACGGATTCTCTGGTACCACACTTATTCACACCCGATAGTAGTCATGCTGCGGTTACTGGAAAATACAGTTCAGAATGCAGAAGCAAGTCGCAAGTGCCGGTACAGAGCTGGTAATCAAGCAGGTGCTCTAGCTCCGGTTCTTCTTAATTACCAATTGATAACAGTCCTCACAGCAAAGTTAAAAAAGCATAGAAACCTCTCACAGCTCTCCACACGAGTCTCATCATTTCACTCCTTAAATGGTTCAACTCAACGCAGACTGTAAAGTGCAAGTATCCAATTGATTCAAGCACCATGTGTGGAGTTGATCTTGCTGAGAGCTCTGGGGTTGAAATAATTGTTGTCACATCTGTTGCCAAGGAGCTGGCAGCTGCTTCCCTGCCTCCATCAAAGTGGAGCAGACCCTCTTCTTATGCTAACTGTACCCCGGACACTTGCTTTCTTATTGGGAAGTATGCAGCAGAGCAGGGGGTGATGTTGGCAGTTCGCCACTACCTGCATAGCACCGGTAACAAGATTAATGAGAGTGTGGTCAGCAGTTTTAAATGTCATTACATGGCAGAGCTAAAGAAGACCCCAGACCTCACAGCTATGTCTCCTCTCCTCCCTTGAAAACCATGGGGCTGACCCACCCACCTGGAGGAGCATCTGGAGGAACAGCTCAAAAAAATCATTTAATCCCTCCGTGCTGAGGGAGCCATAGTAAATGCGGGCGTCATACAAGCAATTGCAGTTAGCACTGTAAAAGCTAACTCACCACAGTTGTTGTCAGAGAATGGCGGGCACCTTGATCTTTTCAGCAAGTGGGCCTGGGGGTATCTGCACCACATTGACTTCACCAGGCGCAAAGGGACAAAGTCAGGAAGGAAAACGCCAACTGAATTTGGTAACTTGAAGGCAACATTTTTAAATAGAATATCGACTTCCTGTGCACAGGAGTTGATCCATCCCTGGCTAGTTATGAACGTGGATGAAACTGGGGTCAGTATGATCAAAGTCTCCGAGGAGACCATGGAGGTTTCTGGTGTGAAGCAAGTCCCAGTCACTGGGCTTGGGGACAAGAGGCAGATAACACTAGCACTTGCTTGCAACCTAGCTGGTGAAATGCTGCCACCCTAACTAATTTACAAAAGCCGCAGTACAGCATGTCACCCTCGACACCCATTCCCCAGTGAGTGGCAAGTTACCCATAGTGAAAACCACTGGTCAAATGTTGAAACCACATTACAGTTTATTGGTCACATCCTCGACCTATACAGAGCCCATACTACTGATGCAGTGTTAAAGTCGTTGGAGGAAAATGGCATCATACCAGTTTATATTCCAGCATCTTGCACCAATGCACTCCACAGAAACATAGAATCATAGAGTTTGACAGCAGATAAGGACCATGTGGCCCACCCAATCTGCCCATTTCCCTACCTGTTGGATAAGCTGCAGATTCTAGTTAATTAACCGCTTACTTCCTCCTACCCCCCCACTAGAATTGCCTTATGTCTGTCCCATGCATTCTTGAATTCTCCCACTATTCCTGACTCCACAACCTCCTCAGCAAGGCTGTTCCATGAATCCACAACCCTCTCTGTGAAAAAATACTTTCTAACTTTACCTCTGAGCCCTTTCCCCCTCTATCTTCAAATTGTGCCCCCTTGTTCTTGCACATCTCTTTTTCTGAAAGATGCTACCCTTTTGTACTTTGTAAATTCCCTTGAGATACTTGAAAGTTACTATCATGTCCCCCCTTCCCTCCTTTCCTTAAGGGTATAAACATTAAGCTGCTTTAGTCTCTCCTCATATGTCTTCTGGTGCAGACCCTGCACCATTTTGGTTGCCCTCCTCTGAACAGCCTCCACTCTGTCTATGTCTTTGCAGAGATGGGGTTTCCAGAATAGCATGCAGTACTCTAGATGGGGTCTCACCAACTGTCTGTACAGAGGGATAACAACTTCCTGCTTTCTACTGTTGATGCCTCTCCCTGTGCATCCCAGTATCCCCCCAGCCCTCCGTACTGCCTTCTCACATTGCTTGCCCACCTTTAGCTCATCGGATATAATTAATCCTAGGTGTTTTTTGATTTTGCTGTTGTTATTATCTCACTCCCCATTGTGTACTCTTCCCCTTGGTTTTTGTTTCCCAGATGCATTACCTTGCACTTATTTGCATTGAATCTGAGCTGTCATATACTTGACCATTCCGCCAACCTTGCCAAGTCCCTTTTCATCCTTTCCAGCCAACCTTGTGTATCAACCCTGTTGCAGATCTTTGTGTCTTCTGCAAAGAGACATACTTTTCCTTCCAGGTGCTCTCCAAATGTCACCTATAAAGACATTAAAGAGGACTCGTCCCAGTACTGAACCCCGCGGTACCCTGCTAATTACCCTCCTTTCTTCACTGTGGACTCCATTTACTATTATCCTTTGTGTCCTGTTGTCCAGCCAGTTTTTTATCCAGGCTACCACCTTGGCACCCACTCCAAGGCTGGCTGACGTGTATATTAATCTTTTGTGTGAGACTGTGTCAAATGCCTTGCTAAAATCTAGGTAGACCATATCCACAGCCCCTCCCTGGTCTACTACTTTGTTCACCCAGTCAAATAAATCTATTAAGTTTGTCTGACATGACCTTCCTGTTTTGAAACCATGTTGCCTTGGGTTCTGTGCCCCACTGGCCTCTAGGTACTCAACGGTTCCTTTCTTCATAAGTGATTCCATCATTTTCCCTACAACTGAGGTCAAATTAACTGGTCTGTAGTTTCCTGCCTCTGCCCTGCTCCCACTTTTGCAAAGTGGAATCACATCTGCCCTCCTCCAGTCCTCAGGTACCACCCCATCCTCCCATGATTTGTTAAATAGAGTAGTCAGTGGTGTTACTAGTTCTATCCTTAGTTATTTTAGAACTGGGGTGAATCCCATCAGGCCCCATTGCTTTGTCCACCCTCAGTTTCAAGAGCTTTTTCAAACCCTTTCTTCTGTGAATGGACTGGTATCAACCCCCCCTATTCAGAGAGTTTTTTTTTTTGCTTGGTTCAGTTACCGCCCCCTCCTCTCCTGTTGTGAATACTGAGCAGAAATATTCATTCAGTATCCCTGCTTTTTCACTGTCACCCTCTGCCCACATTCCCTCCCCTTTATTAAGTCTCTGTATCCCTCCCTTGGTCTTTCTTCACTCCCTAATGTACCTATTAAAGGTTTTATCCCCCTTCTTAAAAGAGTTGGCTATCTTTTCCTCAGTTTGTACCTTTGCTATTCTGACTGTCTTCCCTGCCTCCTTCTGCTTTAACTGATAAAGTTCTCTGTCCTGCTGCTTCTGTGTTTCCTTATATTTCCTGAATGCTATCCTTTTCTCCTTAACCTTCCCTTCCACCACTTTTGAGAACCATAGTGTTTTTTCCTTCATTTTGTTTTATTGATTTGCTTCACACAAAGGCTTGTTGCCTCTGTCATGGCTGTTTTGATTATTCCCCATTGTTCCTCCACCTCTCATTCTTGCCCATTTGCTTGTACATTTCTTGAGGCACTCTCTCATTTTCCTAAAGGCAGCCCTCCTAAAGTCCAATACTCTTGTTTTTTTTTTTAATGGCTTGACTCTATGGCTGTGTTTATTGTGAACCACGCTGTTTGGTGGTCACTTGTTCCCAGATGGCTACCCACTTCTGAATCTGAGATCCTTTCTCCTTCCCCATTTGAGAGTACCAGGTCTAAGATTGCTCCCTCCCGAGTGGGTTCCAACACTAGCTGTCTGAGGCATGCCCCCTGTAGGGCATCAATAATGACTCTTCCCTTGGATGTGCCTGCAGCAAAGGCACTCCAGTTAACATCTGGCATATTCAGGTCCCCCATCAACAATATTTCCCCTTTTTCTGCTGTTTTAAGGATGCCTTCTATCATTTCCTTGTCCATTTCCTCCCCCTGAGATGGGGGTCTGTACACAACACCCATGCGTATTGTGGTGCCATTTCCTGTCTCCAGGGTGACCCATAGTGACTTATCAACTTCCTGTTTACTCTTCAGTTCTGTTGCTTTAATCCCTTCCCTTATATAGAAAGCTATTCCTCCTCCTCTTTTACCCACCCTGTCCCTCCTGTAGATTGTGTATCCTGGTATGTTGACATCCCAGTCATGGTTCTCTGTGTTCCATGTTTCAGTGACTGCCACAATATCCAGGCATCCATCTTCCATCAAGGCCACTAGTTCAGGGAGCTTGTGACATAGACTGTGAGCATTGGCACTCATCGCCTTCCATTTTTGATGTCCTTACTCCTTTTAGCCCCATCCCTGCCCTTATTGCCTTTTTCTGCATTTACCCCTGCTCTGCTGCCTACTGACTTCTCTACCTTGGTGTTTACCTCTCTTACTGTTGTGTTTTGTGGGGGTAGGCTGGGATATGCCTGCTCCTTTTCAGTGCCTCCCCCCTTGTCTAGTTTAAATGCTTGCCAATGAAGCATTTAAACCTATCACCTATGATCCTGGCTCCCCCAGGACAGATGCAGACCATCGCACCATTATAGGCCTGCATCCCTCCAGGTGGCTCCCCAGTCCCCAATGAAGCCAAAACCCTGAGCTCCACACCAGTTATTCAGCCATTCATTGAATCCCATGATGCGGAGTGCCCTAGCATCATCCTTGCCATAGACAGGCAGCACCTCCGAGAAGGTTACCATACATGGTACTTGTCTAAGGCCCCTCCCCAACTCAAGCAAACTCCTTTTGCACTGCTCTGATCCCATTCACATCCAGGTAATTTGTCCCTAGGTGGACAATGACACCAGCTCCTTCCCTCGTGCAGCTGCTCCCACGATCCTGAGAATTCATTTCCTGTCCCTCCATGCCGTGGCACCTGGCAGGCACCTTACCTCCCTATCCCCTTCCTCCCCCACTTCTACTCCCCTAATGATTGAGTCCCCCACCAGGAGTTGATTCCTTCTCCTTTGGGGTCTTGTGCCACCCTCCTGTGTGTCTCCTTTGTGGAGGTTCCCAGCATCCTCCTTGGTCTCCACTGCAGGTTCCTCCATAGAGGAATCACTCTTCACCAGAACAGCATATGAATTGTGGAGAGGTAAAACTGGAGGGATGCACCTCTATTCCACCACCCTCTCCGTCCCTGTGCCCAGCCATTAGATGTTTCCATAAACAAAATCCTGAAAGACTACCTAAAAAAGCAATTTACCACCTGATATGCAGGGATAGTGTTGGAGCATCTGGTGGCTGGTGGAGGCGATGTTACGGCATCAGTCCTCCGGCTCCAAAACCTGAAAGAGCACCATGCTCCCTGGCTGCAGAACAGCTATGATCAACTGTCTGATAGACAAGAGGACATCATTCGTGGCTTTAGGCAGTCTGGGATTTGGAAGCACACACAAACTGCCTTCTGGAGGTATGCTTTCATTTCAATAACACTGTGAAAAAAGGTACTGTACCAATATGCACATTGTAAACAAATTCCCTTTCCTTACAGGCAGTTCAGAATGAATGAATGAAGCACCAAATGAAGAACTGAAGACAGAGCCTTTCTTTTCTTTAAATTATTCTTTTTTTTTAATGTTTGCTTGATTGCTTGCTTAAATTACTTAAAGCACTTCCTGATCAACGTGAAGAGGTTTTAGCTGATTATTTGTGGCAAAAAAATTTGGTGACATGGATACCTCTAGATAGCAGATTATATTAGCATTCAGAATATTTTTGCTATAAAACTCTGAGTGTTAATATAGTGAAAATATTCAGAACGTGAATATAAGCTGCTATACAGTATATTTGAGATGGTCATCATAGTAAGTGAGGTAACACTTTCCTGATCTGTTGCTACTTCATTAATTTCACCAGCATGCTGCCAATTTTCATCTTCATTAATACCCAGTATGTCATCTCTAACATTCAGGGTCACTATCCAGTACATTTCTCTTTTTTATAGTAATTTATTCCAGTTCCCACCTCTGATTGGTTCTTCCACTTTTTCTATACCTTAAAATCTCATTGAGGCTTGAGTGGGATTTTCCATTGCAAAGTGCGCTACTACTGGGCTACTCTCATATTCGTTGATAATCCTGCTTTTATGCAAATGTATTCTGTTTTTCAGGGATCTAGTTGATTTACCTACATAAAGTTGTGAGCCGGGACACATCAGAATGTATACCACATGATCCATATCACATGTGATATGTCACTGAATCGCATGCATTGTGTTTAAATTTGGGTGAGTTATCTTTGATTTATTAGAAGTGTTTCCACAATGTGCAAAGAAGTGCAAAAAATGCAAAGAAGTGCAAAATAATGCACCTGGGAAACAAGAACCAAGGGGAAGAATACACAATGGGTTGGGAGGTAGTAACAACAACAAAAAAGGAAAGGGACCTGGGGGTAATCATATCAGATGACCTTAAGGTTAGCAAGCAATGTGAGAAGGCAGTAGGGAGGGCTGGGGGGATACTGGGATGTATAGGGAGAGGCATCAGCAGCAGAAAACAGGAAGTTGTTATCCCTCTGTACAGACAGTTGGTGAGACCCCATCTGGAGTACTGTGTCCAGTTCTGGAGACCCCATCTCCGCAAGGACATAGACAGGATAGAGACAGTCCAGAGGAGGGCAACTAAAATGGTGCAGGGTCTGCAAGAGAAGCCATATGAGGAGAGACTAAAGGAGCTTAATATGTATACCCTTGAGGAAAGAAGGGAGAGGGGGACATGATAGAAACTTTTAAGTACCTCAGTGGAATCAACAAAGTCCAAGAGGGTAGCATTTTTCAGAAAAAGAGACTTGCAAGAACAAGGGGACACAATTTAAAGATAGAAGGAGGGCGGTTCAGGGGCAATGTGAGGAAGTATTATTTCACAGAGAGGGTAGTGGATGCATGGAACAGTCTTCCTGAGGAGGTTGTGGGATCTAAAACTGTGGGAGAATTCAAGAATGCATGGGACAGACATAAGGCAATTCTTGTGGGGGGTAGGAAGAAATAGGCTGTTGGTTAACTAGGATCTGCGGCCTATCCTGTAGGTAGGGAAATGGGCAGACTAGATGGGCCTAGCGGTCCTTATCTGCCGTCAAAGTCTATGTTTCTATGTAATGTGCACGGTGACCACATTGGAACATGCCATTTTCTAAAGGCCCTAAGTAAGCATTAGTCCATGACAAAGGAGGGTTTTACTAGGGAATTAATGCCTGGTTGGGGGGGTTGGGTGGCTAAGTGCCTCCGACCACCAACCAGGCATTAATTCCTGAGTAGAGCCTCACTTTGGAGTGGATTAATGTGCTTGTAACATGCCCAGGGTTACTTTAGCAATGTTACCAGTGAAGGCTATGTGCAGCATAACTGAACAGCAAGTAACAACATTGTTTCATACAATATTTACTGCTGTTCAGCTGTGTACTTTTCAATAGTTGTGAATCCTCAACGGGCATGTGCATGTTGACAATTCAGAATCTATTTATATTGTGAGTCCTGTTTTATGTGTGTTTGCATATGCTCTTCAAAAAAACACTTTGCCACACATATAAGTTAACAAAGTCACTTTTGCCAGTTCCTACATGGCTATTTTGACTCATTTCCTTCATTTGTGTGTATGGTTTGCTACTGTATTCTGGGGACATAACGATTATTTGCATATCTTGCATCTCACTTCATTGTCAATGCCAAGGTATGCAAATATTCATACTATTCCCACAATGCACTCTTCATTGCAAAGGAATGTCCATGAACACTGATCCACATTAAGGTATGAAATACCACTCACAGTATGTTTTTTTAGGAACATCTCGATCAAGGACTCTCTCGAGGTACCTGACAAGCCTGTTATTTTATCACACACTAATACATGCCCTATTACTGCACACATACATCCCTCTCTGCTCTGTTGCCCATGGGTTTGTTCAGGTCAGGTCTGGAGCACACTAGATAGGTACATTCTATGTGGGGTGGGTGGCGGCAACATGAACTTTACACAGCGCTACATTGTGATGCACCACCTATAGGCAGCAATGCTGCGAACAGCACAGAATTATTTCTTATGTGCGATCCCGATGAATAGCTGGGATTATTGCCGTGTTGGAGCAGGCATTACCAGTGATTAATCCCCACTCCAACTCTGATCAGCTGATGCAATTCCTCCTATCACTTGTCATTATTCTTCATTGTTGATGCCTGGCATGTAGAGATGCAGTGAATTTAAAATCTGCCTGCGAAGTGAACGCGAAGTGGCCACTTTGCGTTGGCACTTTGCTACATGGAGTGCCCCATAGGAAAGGCTCACTTCACCTTGTTATTAGTACTTCGCGTTGTCATTCCACTTGGTGGAGTGACAACAATATTGGCAGCACTCCACCCACACAGTCACCAGAATTAATGTGCATCCCCAAAGTGCTATTATCTTGTGTCCAGAAAACTCTCCAGCGCTGGCGAAGTGAAATGAGAACATAACAAGAAATGCAAAGTCTCCCACAATTAATGGCACACTCAGTCATGTGTGCAGTGGTCACACACAGAGTCACCAGAATTAATGTGCATCCCCAAAATGCCACTGTCATGTGTCCAGAAAATTCCCCAGTGCTGACGAAGTGAAATGAGAGCATAAGAAGAAATGCAGTCTCCCAGAATTAATGGTGCACTGCAAATGCACAGACTGATTAAGATTGCACTGTGCACTCAAGGGATGTATACAAAAAGGCACAACAACACCTAACTAGTGCACACACATCACAAATCCAAATCTGGAAAGGAATGGATTTTGCCAGTTGGGGAATTAGTGCATGGCAGTAACAATCTACTACCAGTAAAGATAAAACAAAGCAGTATAAAAAATTCATGCAGGTGCAGTGGACAGCAGGTTCACACTGCTGCAATTACTCTATGGCAGAATAAAAGGTATCTGATTTAATGGCATGCATCACACACACACAAGTAATGCGTAGAAAATTGAAAACCTTTAGTAATATAACCAAATGTTTTAAACAGACAAATTATACACTGCTGCACCACAACAATCAGCAAAAAATTGTCCAGAATTACTGAAAATATTACTGTGTGTACATTAACACAGTTATATGTAACCCCTTCACACATGGGGATTCCTGACAGCCTTCCTGGATCTTGTCTGAATGCTCCATCCTAATTGGTGTTCGTTGTAATGCCATCTAAACGTGAGTGTTGTGAGTGCTTTCAAAGCCTCCAGTACTGTCTCTTTAGGAGCTGCCTGCTCGCAGGCTCCAGTGGGTTGGTATGGGGAGGGGACTGGTGCTTTCCTGTTCGAATCCTGCCTGAGCTGCGGCAAAATCGCCAGCTTTAGCCATCGCTATATGCGCAGAGGGAACCCTTTTAAATGATGTAACTGTTTGGCCATAATTAGCTAGCATGTTAGTGGAATTACAGTTTGTCTAACCTGCTTCTTTCGCAGCTGAGACTGTGTGTGCTGTGCCCCTCCATTTTGGACCAGGACTGTCTGACGGGTCCAATAGAGGCAGGGAGTACCTCAAATGAAGTAACTGGCAACCAACCAGAATTAGGACTCCCTGGGGAGCCGCCTGACCAATGAAGATACAGATAGTAATTCTGGGAAGTGAAGTCTGGGCCATGGCGCCTTTTCACACCACTGAGGGCAAGATTAAGTGACTGGCATCTGTAGCCAGCCAATGGGATCAGGTGGCACCTGAGCCGAGAGGATTGCCCCATACTGCCAAGGGGCAGAGACACTGTGGCTATGAACAAGGAAGGAGCTCTGGGCTCCTGCGCCATTGAGTTTTCACACGAGACGTGCATGAAAGGCCAGAGGTGGCCATTTTGAATCGCCGGCGAGCTTTGGACTAAGTCCACAGGGCAGCGGTCTGAGGAGGCTGTGCAAAAGCACAGCTATCTACCAGGCTCACCCTGTAGAAGACTGGAGAATCTGCTGAATCGTGCTCGGTCTGTCAGGAAAGTGAAGTTGCAGTGAGACTCCCGATTAGCTGTCAGTTCGGTCGGGTCCTAGGAGCAGCTGCCTGGTATGGTACCCCTCTGTTTCTTTCCATATAAGTTTGTAGCAAAATATCTGAAGTTCAGGCTCAGCCCTGCGAGTGATGCGAGAGCGGTTTTATTCTGGAGTTGTGAGTACTAAATCAGGCCAGTGCCGTTAAATGTTCTAGCAAGGGCAAGATCTTCAGGTTGCTTTGCTGACTACGCTAACTGAGCCTGCTGGCTCCATCTAATCTTCGTAGGGATTAAATGCTCATTTGTGTCAGGGCCCCAACCAGCTGCATTGAGGAACTAGCCTTTAGGACTTGGGTACCCATAGACAGTACCTTATAGGTTAGGCCTGTGCACAGAGCTCTAGGTAGATACTTATATATTGTAGTAGTAAGCCAATCACTCTGATTCTCCCTGGTCTTTGTTACCCTCCCTTAAATAAATCAGATTTCTTCTTTTGCAAAAGCACACTGGCAAGTTAGTGTATTACTGGTGAAATACTGCACAGTGAATATTGTGTAACCGTACCTTACTTTTCAGGGGGTCCCCAGAGTAAGCTGAGTAGTTCGAGCCGAGGCAGTAAGTATATATGGTAAGGACACTGTAAATGACTTGTGTGGGCCACTGGTGGGAAGAAAGGGGGGTTGCAGCAACCCAGAGAGCTGTGACTGAGTCAATCTCGACTGTTCTAACCCCAACATCTGGGTGAAGGCACCCGCCAAAGGATCTGGGCCCCTCACCCTGCTACAGTTAGGGCAGGCAGGGGTAGTGGCCCTTGGGATAGTGCCCCCTGGGGGTTACAAAGTGGAGGCACCGCTGGGATCAGTGTCCCCTAGTGGCTGAGTGGGTGAAGTACCTAACTATGGATAAATTGAAGGAAAAGCTGGAAGGGGATATCATGGCTAAAATCAATTTGAACCCCATTAAGACAATGGTACATAAACTGATGGTTTGGGGTGAGGCTGAAGAGTTGGAATCTCAAAGAATTGTCTTACTGCTAGATGTACCTCTATGGACAACGAACGCTGGCTTTATTTCTGAAGTGGAGCGGGTTAAGTGTTTGGGTAAGGTAGAGGTGAGAGGGTGTATGGCTGACCTACCTGATCAGATTTTGCAAGTGTTATTGTTATGTAGTGTAGTCACTGACCCCAAGAGGGTACCTCCAGTGATTTACCCGGAAGGTGCCCAACAGGGGTGGAGGGTCATTCACATCTGAAGTGGGTCAATCACCCCTGGGGGGGGTCTCCCCAGACTAATAGCTTTAAAGATTAACTGCTTAAATTGTTACCCATGGAGGGGAGGACTACTCAAAAGTTACTGCAGGCTTTGGATCTTTCCAGTGATCCCACCCCCCAGGCTTCCCCCAGTACCTCTCCTGGGCCCCCCAAGAGTTCTATTTTGGCATCACAGCCCCTAGTGGTTCCTTCTATACAACTAGATTCGTACCGGAGGCTAAAACTTTTTTCTGGCACAGTGCCCGTGCTGTCAGGGGAGGATGATTTGGACGTGTGGATGGACTATGCCACCGCCTTAGTCCAGGAGTGGCAATGCTCTAAGGGGGAGAAATGAAAGAGACTGATGGAGAGCCTGTGGGATCCGGCTTTAGAAGCCATTCAGTTTTTTGTAGGCCACTAGCCCGGAAGCTACCACAGCAGAGCATCTGTCTGCTCTAGAGGGAGTGTTTGGGAACACAGAAACTGGGGAAGATTTATTATGGAAATTTAAGTCTGCTAAGCAGTGGAGGAATGAAAAGCTTTCTGCCTTTGTCACTAGGGTGGAAAGGGCTTTAAAGAAGGCCTACCGAAAAGAAGGGATCACCGTCCCAGCTTTGAACCAGGTCAGGTTGGAACATGTTCTAAAGTCCGCTAGATTTTCCAGTGTGATACTGTTAAAACTTAAGTTACATGATCGGCGAGCTGCCCCGCCTGAATACTGTCAATTGATGAGGGAGATTAGAGAAGTAGAGACTGATGAGGAGGGTTGGGAACCCTATGTGGGGGCTGTAAATCTGAGCCAAGCCCCTGAGTCTAGTGAACCCGATGAGACCCACCTTTCAGGGGGGCCTGATGTATCTCCAGAGTTACAAGGAGGGTTGGGGGTGCATGCCATTTCCTCTGTTCCCCAAGTAGAAAGTGAGTTGAGGGCCAAGGTCAGAAATTTACGAGAACTGGTGAGGGACTTGAAGCAAACTACTATCCCCCCATTAGGTTTGGTTAACCAGAGTTATCTAGGAACAAATGCCCTGGCCCAGGGGAGTCCCCTCACCTCCCGGAGGGCCCCCAGCAGATGAAGCATTCCCCTCCCAATAGAAACCCCTTGGACCCCAAGTTCTGTTACCATTGTGGGGAGGATGGACACTTTCAGACTGAGTGCCAGTTGCCGGGGAATGTAAGGAAGGTCAACAGCAGACTGATCAATAGTCATCGCAGGGCCCATGTCCGACTCCCCAGGAAAGGTTTTGTGACCCGGGCCAATGCCCTAGCAACTGTCAACGCTGTGCCCCCTGAATGGTCTGATGTGGTCAGGCCCTCGATGGAGGCCCCAGTGCCAGTAAATGGGATTCCCACTTGAGCTTTATTGGATAGCGGCTCTCAGGTGACCATTATGTTTCAGGACTGGTATCAGACACATTTACCTGAGGTGCCACTACAACCCTTGGATGGTCGACATGTATGGGGGCTGAGGGACAAAGCTTATCCATATTTGGGGTATGTCCAGATCTGGTTGTCATTTCCTTCTTCTGTGGCTGGAGTGGACGAACAAGTGGAGACCTTGGCTTTAGTATGCCCCCCCACTGGACTGTATGATGGGGTACCCTTGTTGATTGGGACCAACGCTCACATGTTTGGCCGACTAGCTCAGTTGTGTTCTGAAAAGCAGGTGTCCAGGACTGGGCGAGCTCTTAGGCTACTCGCTTTGATCCAGAAGGCCTACGAGACTCAGACAAAAGCTAGTCAGGAGGAGGAGCCTGAAGGCCCGGTGGGTGTTGTCTGGAGGAAGGATCTGGAGCTGTTGCTATTAGCCCCAAATGCCCAGTGTGTTTTTCAAGAGGAGGTCCAGCTTAAAAAGGACATCAAGAATAAACTATTGATGCTGGATGCACCTGTGGAAGGAAAGTTGCCTGGAGGACTGCTGGTTAAACCCAGTATCTTGCCTGCTAGAGCCCATGGTTATGCCAGGAGAGTGATGGTTCAAGTTCATAATGTGTCTGACAAAGAGAGTCAAGTAAATACAGGCTGAACCCTGACTAGTGTGCATTGTGCAGACACTGCAGTGCTCCCCAATAGCAAGGATTTGGGGAAGGATGACAGAGTCACGCCAGACTTGTTTGATTTCGGTGACTCCCCGTTGCCTGCTGAATGGAAAGTAAGGGTCAGTGAGAAGCTTGCCCAAAGAGACCAGGTATTTTCCCAAAAAGAATGGGATGTGGGATGTGTGCAGGGGGCCGAGCACCACATTTGACTGCATGATGAAAGGCCTTTTCGAGAGAGGTCTCGGCGCCTGGCCCCTGCTGACATAGACGATGTGAGGCGGCATCTGCAAGAGATGCTTGCTGCTGGTGTGATACAAGAATCCAGGAGCCCTTATGCTTCCCCCATTGTCATGGTGAGGAAAAAGAATGGGGCTGTTTGGATGTGTGTGGATTACCGTACCTTGAACCGGCAGACCATCCCTGACCAGTATACCATGCCATGCATTCAGGACATCTTGGACTGTCTAAACATCAGTAAGGGGTTCTTTGTGTTAGATCTCCGCAGTGGGTACTATCAGATCCCAATGGCTTCAGAGGACCGAGAGAAGACTGCGTTCATTTGCCCCCTAGGTTACTATGAGTTTATCCGGATGCCTCAGGGGATTTCAGGTGCCCCAGCTACCTTTCATCAACAGATGGAACATGCTGTGGGGGACATGAACTTGCTTGAGTGTTCGGTTTATTTAGATGATGTCATGGTGTTTGGTAGCTCGTTGGGAGAACATGAACGTCAATTGTTCAATGTCCTGGATCGGTTGAAGGATTTCGGTCTTAAGTTATCTATAGACAAGTTCAAATTCTTTCAAACTTCTGTGTAGTATGTGGGCCACATAGTATCCAGTGAAGGCATAGAGACTGACCCCAGTGAAGTGGAGGCTTTAACCACTTGGCCCCAACCCAGAAATGTGAAGGAGCTACAGTGGTTTTTGGGATTCTCTGGGTACTACTGACTATTTATCAAAGACTACTCTCGGGTGATCCAGTCCCTGTTAAATCTCACTCAAGGGTACCCCCCAACCCATAAGAAATATAAGAAGACTGCACAATCTGGGACTGAAAAGGCTTATTTCCACCCCAAATGATGTGTTTGTCCTTGCTGGACTGCTGACTGTGAGGAAGCTTTCTATGACATTATATATCAACTTACTCACACCCCAGTGCTGGTCTATGCTGACCCAGCTAAACCCTATGTTCTTCATACTGATGCCAGCCTGCAGGGATTGGGGGCGGTATTGCACCAAGAGCACTCGAATGGTCTGAGACATGTACCTTTTACCAGCCACAGTTGACTCCTTCTGAAAAGAATTATCCAGTGCACAAACTAGAGTTCCTGGCTCTCAAGTGGGCCCTTGTTGATCAATTCCATGATTATTTGTATGGGGCTAAGATACTGGTGAAAACAGATAATAATCCTTTGACATATGTTCAGACCACTGCCCGGCTGGATTCCACTGGTCACAGGTGGCTCTCTGCGTTATTCACCTACAATTACGCTATTGAATACAGAGCAGGCCTCAACCATGTAGATGCTGATGCTCTCTCCCGGAGGCCTGTGCCCCGAGCTGATTGGGTCACGTTGTCTGAACCCAACATTAGAGCACTCTGCCAAAAATTTGACAATGAGGAACAGGTGACTCCTGATACTGTGGACTACATGGTGAATTGTCTGGGTTCATCTGAGAACTGTGTGCCTGCTGCTTACTGCCACTTCTCTGCTTTAGACACTAGTATGCTGCCTCAGTTCAGTAATGATATCTTCCAGCTGGCTCAGTATCGAGATCCTATGATACAACCTGTCTTAGAGGCGCTGCAAGCCAGGAGAGATGTGTCTCAACTGCGGTCTGCTGAATTGAGAACTGCCCTGTTATACAAAGAAGGCCCAAAATTGAAGTTGAACAATAGACTGTTATATAGTGAGATCGCAGACAAAGAGGGGCAAATAGACAAACAACAACTGGTGTTACCCACTGCTTTCAGAGAATTGGTGTTGAGGTCCCTACATGACCACATGGGGCATCTTGGCATAGACCGAACTCTTGACCTTGTGCAGACCTGATTCTACTGGCCCAAAATGAGTGCAGATGTAGAGCAGTATGTCAAGACCTGTGGCCGCTGTTTGCAAAGAAAATCCCTACCTCAGAGAGCTGCCCCCCATGGTCAATATCACTACCAGCATCCCTATGGAGTTAGTCTGCATTGATTTCCTGAGCTTAGAACCTGATCTGAAAAATATCAGCAACATATTGGTGGTCACTGATAATTTCACTCAATATGCCCAGGCTTTCCCACCAAGGGTCAGAAGGCAACAACGGTGGCTAAAGTCCTTGTTGAAAATTTCTTTGTTCATTATGGGGCCCCCCATCTGATCCATTCTGATCAAGAGTGAGATTTTGAGGGCCGACCGATTAGAGAGATGCTATCCTTGTGGGGGGTGTGAAAATTCAGAACCACCCCTTACCACCCCCAGGGGGACCCCCAGCCTGAACGTTTCAACCACGCCTTGCTAGACATGCTAGGCACCCTCCACCCAAAAGATAAGCCTAGATGGTGCCAACAGATTAGCACCCTGGTATATGCCTACAACTGCTCTAAAAGTGATGCCACTGGGTTCTCCCCCTACAGCCTGATGTTTGGGAGAGAAGCCTGATTGCCGGTGGATGTGTGTTTTGGGGTCTCTCCTGTTGGGGTTTGAGCTGATGATTATTTACAGTATGTGCAAAAGCTAAAGGGTCAGCTAAATCATGCGTACCAACTGGCTCAAACCATGGCTGCCAAAAGGAACCTGGCCAACAAAGAGAGGTATGATAAAAAGGTGAAGGTACAGGAACTCCAGGAGGGGGATCGGGTGTTGCTAAGAAATCTGGGACTGCATGGCAAACACAAGATTGCTGACCGATGGCACCATCACCCTCACATTGTAGTGGGCAAACTAGATGATCTGCCTGTGTACAAAATAAGACCCGAAAACAATTCAAAAGATGTCAAAACTTTACACTGAAATCACCTGCTGCCAATTGGACAGATTTTAATAGAGACTGCACCTCTTAATGCCCCCCTGGCCTGTAACTAGAGCTGCTGCAAAAAAAAAGATTCAGGGGGGTTGACTCCTCAGAACTTAAACCCCAGGAGCCTTCACCTCTTCCCCCCTGCTGAAATTGATCTCCCATCTATGGCTGAAGACAGTAAACATGATGTGGAGTATTACCCCTCTTATGAACTGAGTCAACTTTTTAAAGGCAGCCCACTAGCTCACTCTGGGGATGAAGTTGGGTTTTATGGACTGTCTGAGTCCCCAGCTTTGTCTTTGGAGTCCATACCCCCCAAGGCCGAAGTGAGTGGCCTCAAAGCCGACGACATAGGGTCTATGGGTCTGGCTGAATTATCAGGGCTGGCTGAACTGTCTGACTTTTCAGAAGAAGATGTGGTGGAATCTGTTCAGGATCCGCCAGAGCAAGAAGAATACTTTGAGTGCCCTGATAGCATACCAGTAGTGTCAGATGTGCCCTTGACTGAACTAACTACTGTGGGTCCTGATATAGAGGGTTGTGTCCCCGAAAGTACTATGGGCACGGGGTCCCCTTCTCATGGGGAGGTTCCCTCCATTAATCTAGCTGAGGCGGAAATGGAGCCAGGGCCCATGGCAGGTTTTACTGAGACTCCTAGACGTACTTGCCGAGAAGTACGGCCTGTAATAAGGTTAAGTTATGAGTCTCTGGGTCAGCCTGTGGACCTGCCATTAAATGTAGTCTATAAGGGGGTCTATGTATCTCCGAGTTCATTGCCCAAGTTAGTTTTGAGGGACTATGCCCAACTGTTCGTATTGCTATCTGAGAATGGTATCCCTGCCTCAGTTAGCCCGCAGGTAGCTGATAGGGAAGGGCCCCCTCTTTCCAAGTGTCATGGGCAGGAAGTAATGACACTGATTTAAAAAAGGAAACGGTTGTCTATGTGCATTATTGCATAAACAATAATAAGCTGTGACTACAGTGCAATGTATGTATGTAACAAAGGGTCTAATGTGCTGTCAATCTAAACTGTTTTACCTTAAAGTGATTTAAGGGTAACTACTTGGCATGGAGGCCAAGTTCTTTCCAGGCCAAGAAGGGTGTAACCCCCTCACACATGGGGGTTCCTAACAGCCTTCCCTGAGCTTGTCTGAATGCTCCCTCCAAACTGGTGTTCGGTGTAATGCCGTCTAAACGTGGGTATTGTGAGTGCTTTCAAAGCCTCCAGTACTGTCTCTTTAAGAGCTGCCTGCTCACCGGCTCCAGCGGGTTGGTATGGGGGGGACTGGTGTTTCCCTGTACGAATCCTATCTGAGCTCCAGTGAATTTGCCCCCTTTGGCCGGCGCTATATGCGCAGAGGGAGCCCTTTTAAATCATGTAACTGTTGGCCATAATTAGCTAGCATATTGGTGGAATTACAGTTTGTCTAACCTGCTTCTTTCACAGCAGAGAATGTGTGTGTTGTGCCCCTCCATTTTGGACCAGGGCTGTCTGAAGGGTCCAATAGAGGCAGGGGGTATCTCAAATGGAGTAACTGGCGGCCAACCAGAAGTAGGAATCCTTGGGGAGCCGGCTGACCAATGAAGATACAGACAGTAATTCTGGGAAGTGAAGTCTGGGCCATGGCGCCTTTTCACACCACTGAGGGCAAGATTAAGTGACTGGCATCTGTAGCCAGCCAATGGGATCAGGTGGGATCCGAGCTGAGAGGATTGCCCCATACTGCCAAGTGGCAGAGACGCTGTAGCTGTGAACGAGGAAGGAGATCTGGCTCCTGCGCTGTTGAGTTTTCACACAGGAAGCGCGTGAAAGGCCAAAGGTGGCCATTTTGAATCTCTGGCGAGCTTTGGACTAAATCAGCGGGCAGCGGTCAGAGGAGGCTGTGCAAAAGTGCAGCTACCTACCAGGCTCACCCTGTAGAGGACTGGAGAATCTGCTGAATCGCACTTGATCTGTCAGGAAAGTGAAGCTGCAGTGAGACTCCCAATTAGCTGTGAGTTTGGTCGGGTCCTAGGAGCAGCTGCCTGGTATGGCACCCCTCTGTTTCTTTCCATAGAAGTGTGTGGAGAAGTATCTGAAGTTCAGGCTCAGTCCTACGAGTGACGTGAGAGCGGTTTTCTTCTGGAGTTGTGAGTACTAAATCAGGGCAGTGCTCTGTTAAATGTTCTAGCAAGAGCAAGATCTTCAGGTTGGTTTGCTGACTACACTAACCGAGCCAGCTACCTCCATCTAATCTTCATAGGAATTAAATGCTCATTTGTGTCAGGGCCCCAACCAGCTGCATCGAGGAACTAGCCTTTAGGGCTTGGGTACCCATAGACAGTAACTTACAGGTTAGGCTTGTGCACAGAGCCCTAGGTAGATACTTATATATTGTAGTAGTAAGCCAATCATCCTGATTCTCCCCAGTCCTTGTTACCCCTCCTTAAATAAATCAGATTTCTTGTTTTGCAAAAGCACACTGGCTAGTTTGTGTATTAGTGGTGAAATACTGCACAGTGACTATTGTGTAACCGTACCTTACTTTTCAGGGGGAGCCCGGAGTGAGCTGAGTGGTTCGAGCCGGGGGGGTAAGTGTATATGGTAAGGATACTGTAAATGACTTGTGTGAGCCACTAGAGGGAAGAAAGCGGCTTTGTAGCAACCCAGAGGGCTGTGACCGAGTCAACCTCAACTGTTCTAACCCCAACCTCTGGGTGGAGACACCCGCCAAAGGATCTGGGCCCCTCATCCTGCTACAGTTAGGGCAGGCAGGGGTAGTAGCCCTTTCGATAGTGCGCCCTGGGGGTTACAAAGTGGAGGCACTGCTGGGATCAGCGTCCCCTAGTGGCCAACTGGGTGAAGTACCTAACTATGGATAAATTGAAGCAAAAGCTGGAAGGGGATATCATGGCTAAAATCAAATTGGACCCCATTAAGACAATGGTACATAAACTGATGGGTTGGGATGAGGCTGAAGAGTTGGACTCTCAGAGAATTTTGTTACTGCTAGATGTACCTCTATGGACAACGAACACTGACCTTATTTCCGTAGTGGAGTGGGTTAAGTGTTTCGGTAAGGTAGAGGTGAGAGGGTGTATGGCTGACCTACTCGATCAGACTTTGCAGGTGTTACTGTTATGTAGTGTAGCCATTGACCCCAAGAGGGTACCTCCAGTGATTTACCCGGAAGGTGACCAACAGGGGTGGAAGGTCATTCACATCCTTAGTGGGTCAGTCATCCCTGGGGGGTCTCCCCAGACTAATAGCTTCAAAGATAAACTGCTTAAATTGTTAGCCATGGAGGGGAGGACTACTCAAGAGTTGCTGCAGGCTTTGGATCTTTCCAGAGATCTCACCAACCAGGCTTCCCCCAGTACCTCTCCTGGTCCCACCAAGAGTTCTATTTTGGCCTCACCACCCCTAGTGGTTCCTTCAATACAGCTAGATTCATACCGTAGGCTAGAAACTTTTTTCTGGCACAGTGCCCGTGCCGTCAGGGGAGGATGATTTGGAGGCGTGGATGGACTATGCCACCCCCTTAGTCCAGGAGTGGCAATGCTCTAAGGGGGAGAAATGAAAGAGACTGATAAAGAGCCTGTGGGGTCCGGCTTTAGAGGCCATTCGGTTTTTTCGGGCCACTAGCCCGGAAGCTACCACAGCAGAGTATCTGTCTGCTCTAGAGGGAAGGTTTGGGAGCACAGAAACTGGGGAAGACTTATTATGGAAATTTATGTCTGCTAAGCAGAGGAGGAATGAAAAGCTTTCCACCTTTGTCACTAGGGTGGAAAAGGCTTTGCAGAAGGCCTACCGAAAAGGGGGGATCACCGCCTCAGCTTTGAACCAGGTCAGGTTGGAACATGTTCTAAAGTCCGCTAGATTTTTCCAGTGTGATACTGTTAAAACTTAAGTTACATGATTGGCGAGCCGCCCCACCTGAATACTGTCAATTGATGAGAGAGACTAGAGAAGTAGAGACTGATGAGGAGGGTTGGGAACCCTATGTGTGGGCTGTAAATCTGAGCCAAGCCCCAGAGTCTAGCGAACCTGATGAGACCCACCCTTCAGGGGGGCTGATGTATCCCCAGAGTTACAAGGAGGGGTGAGGGTGAGTGCCATTTCCTCTGATCCCCAAGTAGAAAGTGAGTTGAGGGCCGAGGTCAGAAATTTATGAGAACTGGTGAGGGACTTGAAGCGAACTACTACCCCCCCGTTAGGTTTGGGGAACCAGAGTTATCTAGGAACAAATGCCCTGGCCCAGGAGTCCCTTCACCCCCCGGAGGGCCCCCAGCAGATGAAGCATTCCCCTCCCAATAGAAACCCCTTGGATCCCAAGTTCTGTTACCATTGTGGGGAGGATGGACACTTTCAGACTGAGTGCCAGTTGCCGGAGAATGTAAGGAAGGTCAACAGCAGACTGATCACTTGGCATCGCAGGGCCCATGTCTGACCCCCCAGGAAAGTTTTTTTGACCCGGGTCAATGCCCAAGCAACTGTCCGCACTGTGCCCCCTGAATGGCTTGATGTGGTCGGGCCCTCGATGGAGGCCCCAGTGTGAGTGAATGGGATTACCACCTGAGCTGTTTTGGATAGTGGCTCTCAGGTGACCATTATGTTTCAGTACTGGTATCAAACACATTTACCTGAGGTGCCACTACAACCCTTGGATGGTCGACATGTATGGGGGCTGAGTGACAAAGCTTATCTGTATTTGGGGTATGTCTGGATCCGGTTGTCATTTCCTACTTCTGTGGCTGGAGTGGACGAACAAGTGGAGACCTTGGCTTTAGTCTGCCCCCCCCCACTGGACTGTATGATGGGGTACCCTTGTTGATTGGGACCAACGCTCACATATTTGGCTGACTAGCGCAGTTGTGTTCTGAAAATCAGGTGTCCCGGACTGGGCGAGCTCTTAGGATACCCGCTTCTATCCAGAAGGCCTACGAGACTCAGAGAAAAGCTAGTCAGGAGGAGCCTGAAGGCCCTGTTGGTGTTGTCTGGAGGAAGGATATGGAGCCATTGCTATTAGTCCCAAATGCCCAGTGTGTTTTGCAAGGGGAGGTCCGGCTTAAAAAGGACATGAAGAATAAACTATTGATGCTGGATGCGCCTGGGGAAGGAAAGTTGCCTGGAGGACTGCTGGTTAAACCCAGTATCTTGCCTGCTGGAGTCCATGCTTATGCCAGGAGAGTGATGGTTCAAGTTCATAATGTGTCTGATAAAGACAGTCAAGTAGATAGAGGCTGCACCCTGGCTAGTGTGCATTGTGTGGACACTGCAGTGCTCCCCAGTAGCAAGGGTTTGGGGTAGGATGACAGAATAATGCCAGACTTGTTTGATTTTGGTGACTCGGTTACCTGCTGAATGGAAAGTAAGGGTCAGTGAGAAGCTTGCCCAAAGAGACCAGATATTTTCCCTAAAAGAATGGGATGTGAGATGTGTGCAGGGGGCTGACCACCACATTCAAATGCATGATGAAAGGCCTTTTTGAGAGAGGTCTCGGCGCTTGGCCCCTTCTGACATAGACGATGTGAGGCGGCATCTGCAAGAGATGCTTGCTGCTGGTGTGATACAAGAATCCAGGAGCCCTTATGTTTCTCCCATTGTCGTAGTGCAAAAAAAGAATGGGGCTGTTCGGATGTGTGTGGATTACCGTACTCTGAACCGGAGGACCATCCTTGACCAGTATACCATGCCACGCATTCAGGACGCCTTGGACCGTCTAAATGTCAGTAAGTGGTTCTCTGTGTTAGATCTCCACAGTGGGTACTATCAGATCCCAATGGCTTCAGAGGACCAAGAGAAGACTGCATTCATTTGCCCCCTAGGTTTCTATGAGTTTATTCAGATGTCTCAGTGGATTTCAGGTGCCCCAGCTACCTTTCAGCACCTGATGGAACGTGCTGTGGTGGACATGAACTTGCTTGAGTGTTTGGTTTATTTAGATGTCATAGTGTTTGGTAGCTCGTTGGAAGAACATTGACGTCGATTGTTCAAAGTCCTGGATCAGCTGGAGGATTTCAGTCTTAGGCTATCTATGACAAGTGCCAATTCTTTCAAACTTCTGTGAAGTATGTGGGCCACATAGTATCCACTGAAGGCATAGAGACTGACCCCAGCAAAGTGGAGGCTTTAACCACTTGGCCCCAACCCAGAAATTTGAAGGAGCTACAGCGGTTCTTGGGGTTCTCTGGGTACTACTGATGATTTATTAAAGACTACTCTCGGGTGATCCAGCCCCTGTTAAATCTCACTCAAGGGTACCCCCCGACCCATAAGAAATATAAGAAGATTGCACAATCTGGGACTGAAAAGGCTTATTTCTGCCCCAATTATGTGTTTGGTCCTCGCTGGACTGCTGACTGCGAGGAAGCTTTCTATGACATTACATATCAACTTACTCATGCCCTGGTGCTGGCCTGTGCTGACCCAGCTAAACCCTATGTTCTTCATACTGATGCCAGCCTGCAGGGATTGGGGGTCGTATTGTACCAAGAGCACTCGAATTGTCTGAGACCTGTAGCTTTTGCCAGCGGCAGTTTGACTCCTTCTGAAAAGAATTATCCAGCCCACAAACTAGAGTTCTTCCATTGTTGATCAATTCCACGATTATTTCTATGGGGCTAAGATACTGGTGAAAACAGATAATAATCCTTTGACATATGTTCAGACCACTGCCCGGCTGGATGGCACTGGTCACAGGTGGCTGTCTGCATTATCCACCTATATTCTACGGTATTGAATACAGAGCAGGCTTCAACCATGTAGATGCTGATGCTCTCTCCTGGCGGCCTGAGCCCCGAGCCGATTGGGTCACGTTGTCTGAACCCAACATTAGAGCACTCTGCCAGAAATTCGACAAAGAGGAACAGGTGACTCCTGATACTGTGGACTTCATGGTGGATTGCTTGGGTCTGTCTGAGAACTGTGTGCCTGCTGCTTAGTGCACACTTCTCTGCTTTAGACACTAGTATGCTGCCTCAGTTCAGTAAAGATATCCTCCAGCTGGCTCAGTCTCGAGATCCTATGATACAACCTGACTTAGAGGCGCTGCAAGCCAGGAGAGATGTGTCCCAACTGCGGTCCGCTGAATTGAGAACTGCCCTGTTATACAAAGAAGGCCCAAAATTGAAGTTGAACAATAGACTGTATGATATAGGGAGACCATAGACAAAGAGGGGAGAATAGACAAACAACAACTGGTGTTGCCCACTGCTTTTAGATGTTGAGGTCCCTACATGACCACATGGGGCATCTTGGCATAGACCGAACTCTTGACCTGGTGCAGACCCGATTCTATTGGCCAAAAATGAGTGCAGATGTAGAGCAGTATGTCAAGACCTGTGGCCGCTGTTTGCAAAGAAAAGCCCTACCTCAGAGAGCTGCCCCCATGGTCAATATCACTACCAGCACCCCTATGGAGTTAGTCTGCATTGATTTCCTGAGCTTAGAACTTGATCTGAAAAATATCAGCAACATATTGGTGGTCACTGATCATTTCACTCCAAATGCCCAGGCTATGCCCACCAAGGATCAGAAGGCAACTACGGTGGCTAAAGTCCTTGTTGAAAATTTCTTTGTTCATTATGGGGCCCCCCAGTGGATTCATTCTGATCAAGGGAGAGATTTTGAGAGCCGACTGATTAGAGAGATGCTATCCTTGTGGGGGGGGTGTGTGAAAATCCAGAACCACCCCTTACCACCCCCAGGGGGACCCGCAGCCTGAACGTTTCAACTGCACCTTGCTAGACATGCTAGGCATCCTCCACCCAAAAGACAAGCCTAGATGGAGCCAACAGATTAGCACCCTGGTACATGCATACAACTGCACTAAAAGTGATGCCACTGGTTTCTCCCCCTACAGCCTGATGTTTGGGAGAGAAGCTCGATTGCTAGTGGTTGTGTGTTTTGGGGTCTCTCCTGTTGGGGTTTGAGCTGATGATTATTTACAGTATGTGCAAAAGCTAAAGGGTCAGCTAAATCATGCGTACCAACTGGCTCAAACCATGGCTGCCAAAAGGAACCTGGCCAACAAAGAGAAGTATAATAAAAAGGTGAAGGCACAGGAACTCCAGGAGTAGGATCGGGTGTTGCTAAGAAATCTGGGACTGCATGGCAAACACAAGATTGCTGACTGATGGCACCATCTCCCTCACATTGTAGTGGGCAAACTAGATGATCTGCCTGTGTACAAAGGAAGACCCAAAAACAATTCGAAAGATGTCAAAACATTACACTGAAATCACCTGCTGCCAATTGGAAAGATATTAATAGAGACTGCGCATCTTAATGCCCCCCCGGGCCTGTAACTAGAGCTGCTGCAAAAAAAAGATTCAGGTTGGTTGACTTCTCAGAACTTAAACCCCGGGAGCCTTCCCCTCTTCTCCCTGCTGAAATTGATCCCCCGTCTATGGCTGAAGACAGTGAACATGATGTGGAATATTACCCCTCTTATGAACTGAGTCAACTTTTTAAAGGCAACCCCCTAGCTCACTCTGCGGATGAAGTTGGGTATTATGGACTGTCTGAGCCCCCAGTTTTGTCTTTTGAGCCCATACTCCCTGAGGCTGAAGTGAGTGGCCTCAAAGCCGACGACGTAGAGTCTATGAGTCTGGCTGAATTATCTGGGCTGGCTGAACTGTCTGACTTTTCAGAAGAAGAAAGTGATGTGGTGGAATCTGTTCAGGATCTGCCTGAGCAAGAAGAATACTTTGAGTGCCCTGATAGCATCCCAGTAGTGTCAGAGGTGCCCTTGACTGAACTAAGTACTGTGGGTCCTGATATAGAGAGTCACGTCCCCGAAAGTACTATGGGCACGGGTTCCCCTTCTCATGGGGAGGTTTTCTCCACTAATCTAGCTGAGATGGAAATGGAGCCAGGGCCCGTGGCAGGTTTTACTGAGATCCCTAGACATACTGTCTGAGAAGTACGGCCTGTAATAAGGTTAAGTTATGAGTCTCTGGGTCAGCCTGTGGACCTGCCATTAAATGTAGTCCATAAGGTGGTCTATGTATCTCCAAGTTCATTGCCCAAGTTAGTTTTGGGGGACGATGCCCAACTGTTCGTATTGCCCTCTGAGTATGGTGTCCCTGCCCCAGTTAGCCCGCAGGTAGCTGATAGGGAAGGGACCCCTATTTCCAAGTGTTATGGGCAGGAAGTAATGACCTGATTTTAAAAAGGAAACAGTTGTCTATGTGCAATATTGCATAAACAATAATAAGCTGTGAATACAGTGCAATGTATGTAACAAAGGGTCTAATGTGCTGTCAATCTAAACTGTTTTACCTTAAAGTGATTTAAGGGTAACTACTTGGCACGGACGCCAAGTTCTTTCCAGGTCAGGAAGGGTGTAACCCCCTCACACATGGGGGTTCCTGACAGCCTTCCCTGAGCTTGTCTGAATGCTCCCTCCAAACTGGTGTTCGGTGTAATGCCGTCTAAACGTGGGTATTGTGAGTGCTTTCAAAGCCTCCAGTACTGACTCTTTAAGAGCTGCCTGCTCGCAGGCTCCAGCAGGTTGGTATGGGGGGGCTGGTGTTTACCTGTTCGAATCCCGCCTGAGCTGAGGTGAAATCGCCCCCCTTTAGCCGTCGCTATATGCGCAGAGGCAGCCCTTTTAAATGATGTAACTGTTTGGCCATAATTAGCTAGCATGTTTGTGGAATTACAGTTTGTCTAACCTGCTTCTTTCGCAGCTGAGACTGTGTGTGCTATGCCACTCCATTTTGGACCAGGACAGTCTGAAGGGTCTAATAGAGGCAGGGGGTATCTCAAATGGAGTAACTGGCGACCAAACAGAATTAGGACTCCCTGGGGAGCCGGCTGACCAATGAAGATACAGATATTAATTCTGGGAAGTGAAGTCTGGGCCATGGTGCCTTTTTGCACCACTGAGGGCAAGATTAAGTGACTGGCATCTGTAGCCAGCCAATGGGATCGGGTGGCACCCGAGCTGAGAGAATTGTGCCATACTGCCAAGGGGCAGAGATGCTGTGGCTGTGAACGAGGAAGGAGCTCTGGGCTCCTGCACTGTTGAGTTTTCGCGCTGGAAGCGCGTGAAAGCCAGAGGCGGCCGTTTTAAATCGCCGGTGAGCTTCGGACTAAATCTGCGTGGCAGCGGTCAGAGGAGGCTGCGCAAAAGCGTAGCTATCTACCAGGCTCACCCTGTAGAGGACTGGAGAATCTGCTGAATCATGCTCAGTCTGTCAGGAAAGTGAAGCTGTAGTGAGACTCTCGATTAGCTGTGAGTTTGGTCGGGCCCTAGGAGCAGCTGCCTGGTATGGTACCCCTCTGTTTCTTTCCATATAAGTGTGTGGAAAAGTATCTGAAGTTCAGGCTCAGCCCTACAAGTGGTGTGAGAGCGGTTTTCTTCTGGAGTTGTGAGTACTAAATTGGGGCAGTGCCCTGTTAAATGTTCTAGCAAGGGCAAGATCTTCAGGTTACACTAACTGAGCCTACTGGCTCCATCTAATCTTCGTAGGAATTAAATGCTCATTTGTGTCAGGGCCCCAACCAGCTCCATCGAGGAACTAGCCTTTAGGGCTTGGGTACCCATAGACAGTAACTTATAGGTTAGGCCTGTGCACAGAGCCCTAGGTAGATACTTATATATTGTAGTGGTAAGCCAATCACCCTGATTCTCCCCGGTCCTTGTTACCCCCCCCCCCCCTTAAATAAATCAGATTTCTTGTTTTGCAAAAGCACACTGGCTTGTTTGTGTATTACTGGTAAAATACTGCACAGTGAATATTGTGTAACCGTACCTAACTTTTCAGGGGGTCCCCGGAGTGAGCAGAGTGTTTTGAGCCGGGGGGGGTAAGTGTGTATGGTAAGGACACTGAAAATGACTTGTGTGGGCCTCTATTGGGAAGAAAGAGGGGTTGCAGCAACCCAGAGCACTGTGACCGAGTCAACCTCGACTGTTCTAATCCCAACCTCTGGGTGGAGGCACCCGCCAAAGGATCTGGGCTCCTCACCGTGCTACAGTTAGGGCAGGCAGGGGTAGTAGCCCTTGGGATAGTGCCCCCTGGGGGTTACATATACAAGAAAAATATAACCAAAACAGAAAGACTGCCTTTTTCTCCCAGTTAATGTACCTACACCACAAATATGCCTCTCCCCTAAAGCACACTTCACAGTACACAGACTGACTGTTCTAAATTGACATTCAGAATCCACACACAACAGTAATCACTTGATGATATGAGCACAGAAGGATTTCCTACAATCGATGTAGTAATTTTTGAGTAAAAGGCATTTTAAACAGCTTTTAGAGGTTTTGAATTGCAGAGCTCTGAGAGCAATCTGTCTCTAGCTACCACTACACGCACAGTACCCAGGCCAGAACTGAGGCTGTGCAGAACAATCTAGAGCCCATGTGACCTGCAATCCCATGAATCACTGCAGAATTTCATTTGGAGCTCAATTACAAGGAGAAGTGAGGCAAATTACATTGATTTCAATGTACTTCACCTTAAAATTGGTGGAGAAGTGGTTTGGGGAAGGCAGAATAACGCAAAGTCATTGGTTTCAATGGACTTCGCATTCCTCATTATGAAGCGAAGTACTCCACTTCACATTACTTTGTGGAGTGAATTGGGTCCACT
Source organism: Neoceratodus forsteri (assembly GCA_016271365.2). NCBI lineage: Eukaryota > Metazoa > Chordata > Ceratodontiformes > Ceratodontidae > Neoceratodus > Neoceratodus forsteri. The sequence continues at coordinate 941,523,728 of CM057455.1, forward strand.
TCGCCCACCACTACTTACAGTACTGTAACTCACATGCTGTACAGGAAGGAATGTGAATGCCTATAGCTTTTCTTCCCCGATGAGCTGCAGCACAAAACTCCCCAACTTTAAAACGTGTATTAATGAGTACAATGGTGGGGTGGTAAAGCCTGGAGAGATACTACAAAACAAGCTTACAATACATCCAAGTAACCAGTAAAACGATTTATGTTGTGATTCGTGTCATAATCGTGAATCATGATTCGTGACTGCATTTGTGACCGTGATAATGAAGAACGTGATTTGGGGTCAATGGTGTGAGATAACCAGTATGAAACTATTGGGAATGTGAATGTTTTGTATTTTCTTGAAACTTGGCTTCCCAGCCAAGTGCCCTTTGGGGTAACCCTTGCCTCAGTGTTTGTGCACAGAGGTTCTTTGTCTTTTAAATAGTTTTTTATTTTAATGGGTTCATCACAATATAACCCAGACAGACCGTCTTAGGGTAGCTGGTTCATTCCACTGGGGTGTCCTACAGACGAGGCATACTGATGAGTCCTGGTAGGACGAAACACGTGTCTATGTCATCTGTTAGCACCCTTTCCAAACTGTGTGAGAGGCCTTTCGGCACCATGCAATTCTGCTTAAAGTTGAACCAGCATAACATTCTGTGGTGATTTGCATATGCAGCCCATGATGCTTTGCATTGTGTGGGCATGTGTGATTTTGTATTTTCTTGAAACTTGGCTTCCCAGCCAAATGCCCTTTGGGGTAACCCTTGCCTCAGTGTTTGTGCACAGAGGTTCTTTGTCTTTTAAATAGTTTTTTATTTTAATGGATTCACCACAATATAACCCAGACAGACCATCTTAGGGTAGCTGGTTCATTCCACTGGGGTGTCAAACAGACGAGGCATACTGAGGAGTCCTGGTAGGATGAAACACGTGTCTATGTCATCTGTTAGCACCCTTTGCAAATTGTGTGAGAGGCCTTTCGGCACCATGCAATTCTGCTTAAAGTTGAACTAGCGTAACATTCTGTGGTGATTTGCATATGCAGCCCATGATGCTTTGCATTGTGTGGGCATGTGTGATTTTGTATTTTCTTGAAACTTGGCTTCCCAGCCAAATGCCCTTTGGGGTAACCCTTGCCTCAGTGTTTGTGCACAGAGGTTCTTTGTCCTCTAATTTTTACTAAAGCCAATTTTTCCATGCCATTCTGTTAATACTACCATGAGGATAAATTTAAATACAGCCCTGCAATTATTCTCAAGGCAATGTTTTTTGTAAAAACAAGTCACATTCTTTTATACATTTAAAATGTTTGTCTTTTGCCCTTTAGAAAGTTGCAAGTGATTTTCACTATAACACACTGTTTCTCCTTCCACTTGCTACTGTTTAAGACACAATAAATAAATCATTATTTTCTCTCCCTTTGGTAATGTTATCTGTACCATCGCTATTGTTACAAGCTAGTATCCATTGTACCTCATATAAGTCATCATATGTGTACACCATATCACAAGTATTTCTTAGGAAAACAACATAACTGAACAGCAGGCTTTTTTTCATTTTGGGCCTTAAAAGTAACATGGCCTTGTTTTTTTTTTTTTACCTCAGTAATTAATTGAACCGTAAACACAAGTGCAGTTTATTTAAAACATGACTCATATCCACTATGGAAGATTACTTCACAAAAGTACCTAAATCAGAAGTATTTCTTAGGAAAGCAACATGCCCAAACAGCAGGCTTTTTTTTTTGATTTTGGCCCTTAAAACATAGCCTTGTTTCTTGTCTGCCTGAGAAGTTACTGGAACAGTAAACACAGGTGCCATTTGTTTAAAACATGGCTCATATCCACTATGGAAGACTGCTCCACAACAGTATTGTAACAATTGTAATTATCTTATATGCTTCCTTCTTGCATGTTGCAGCACCTAAAGTGTTCTGTGCTTTCAGCTGAGAAGTTGTGGCTGATATAGGACTGAGGCAAGGCACGGTACTGGCAGCCATCCAATCTCCTGCTGCCACCTCACCGAGGTGTGGTGGTAGGAAGCCACCTTCTGGATGACATAACTAGTGGTTGCTAAGCAACCAAAGTCAAACATAGAGTCTTACCCAAATAGAGGTGGACACATGGGAATCTCTGTTCAGGCTTTGCGCCCCCTGTGCCAGTGAATTGTAATTACTGTGACAAACCTGAAATTCGCCCATACTGCTTTAGATGTTCTGTCTGCAGAAAATACATTCTCAGTATCTATGGATCTCTATATGCTTTCTACTTATTTGCTATATTAAAAAGACTTGGAAACATGTGGAGCTGGGGGGGGGGTCAGGATAGTCGATTTGCCAGGGCCATCAGGTTGGCAGGGAAAAGGGAAGGGACAGAGCATTTTCTGTATTCACTTTTATTCAATGTTCACTTCCCCTCTTAAGGTTTAAAATGATACTCTTCTAACTCTACTATTCAGACATATAAGAAATGATCATCACAGGATGTGAGATAACACTTTCCTGATCTGTTGCTACTTCATTCATTTCACGAGCATGCTGCCCAATTTTCATCTTCATTAATACCCAATCTGTCGTCTGTCATATTCAGGGTGAATATCTAGTACATTTCTCTTTAATCTAGTAATTTATTCTAGTCCCCACCTCTTATTGGTTCTTCTTCTTTTCCTATCCCTCTAAATCTTATTGAGGTTGCAGTTTGATTTTCTCTCACAAAGTGCATTGCTACTGGGGGACTCTCATATTTGTTCCTAATTCTGCTTTTATGCTCAATTATTCTGTTTATTAGGGACCTAGTTGTTGTACCCTCAAACAATTTTGAGCAGGGGCATGGCATAATGTATACCACATGACCCATGTCACATGTGATATGTCACTGAATCTACTTTGTGTTTCCATTTGGGTGAGTTATCTCTGATTTTTTGGAAGTGTTTCCACAATGTGCACAATGTCCACACTGGAACATGTCATTCTCTAGTGGCCCTAAGAGAAGTTGTTGTCCTCTGGATGGTTTAGATGGCATTAACTCTGACTGTCCCAGCCTGTGTTTTAGTGTGCTTACTTTCTTGGAAGCCGCTTTAGGAACAGTAGAGAAATTTGGGATTCCTGTGGGTTGTAATGTTTCCCAATATGTGCAAAGAATGTCTTTGATAGGTTTTGTTAAGGAAGAATATCTCAAAGCTAAAACCATTCTGTTTATTATTGTACTTTCCTCTTCCTGTTGTCTCTCTTCTCCCCATTTTGCCTTTTGTTTTGCATGTTCTGCTGTACTATTTCTGCACCCTCTAGACTTAAACCTGTTAGTCATAGTGCTATATTCCTCCTCTCTGACTTTGATCTCACTACAGTTACATTTAACTCGCACCATTTGTGAATAAGGGATACTCTATTAAATTGTCAGGATGAAAACTGGGAACACTTTTGGAATTTTGACAGCATTCAACATGATGTTATTGGGACCTCTACTCATGAATTCAGTCACTGTCATGGCGTTATTCAGTCCCAAAAGGTGATTTTGCGGTCAATCTGCGGAATCACCTTTTGGGACCGATTAATGAAACGACAGTGCCAATGTTCATGAGAGGGGCTCTCAAAAAGCCTATGTTGCAAATTTGGTGTAAAAAATCCAAAAATGGCTGTTTTACAAGTGTGCGTTGTGCAGTTTCCATGCACGCACGTAACTTCATGCATTTGTAATATTTTCACTCCAGATTTTCAAAATTGGCATTTTTCCACAACTCCTCATGAACAGTACAGCTGGCATTTTACATATCCTGGCCGAAGTGTGTTTTCTCATGTCCGGCACAGAATAGAGCGGTCCCTGTGCGAAATCAGTTTTCAGGACAATTTGAGGAAATGACGGTGAAACTGTTCATGAGCAGAGGTCCTAAAATGCCGACGGTATGTTGAAAATCTGATGATGAAAGTCCATAAAATTACTGTATTACAAGCGTGCATTGTGCAGTTACCACGCACCCTTGTAACTTTGCAAATTTGTAATATTTTCATGCCACATTTCCAACACTGGCATTTTTTCACACCTCCTTATGAACAGTACAGTTGTCATTTTTCACATCCTGCCCAAAATGTGTTTTTGCACCTGTGGCTCACAATGACATGGTCATTGTGGGAAATCAACTTTTGGAACAAATTAACAAAATCACAATGCCACTGTTCATGAGGGGAGGTCCCAGAATGCCTATGTTGAAAATGTGGTTAAAAAAATCCACAAAATAAGTGGGCTATGGACGTGTGTTGCCCAGTTTCTATGCATGCTCATGACTTGGCCAATTTTTCATACTTTCACTCCATATTTTCAACGTTGCCATTTTTTTACACCTCCTCATGAACAATACAGTTCTCATTTTTTACATACTGCCCAAAATGTGTTTTCAGACCTGTGTCACCCAATGGCATAGCCACTGTGCAAAGTCACCTTTCAGCTAACAAACTGATAGTGCAGTTCTTCATGAGTTAGGGTCACAAAAAGCCTATGTTGAAAATTTGGAGTAAAAATACCTACACACACCTATGGTGTTAGGGTTTCCAACTGTAACACCCCACCCTGTGCAGACTGACAGGCATCAGGGGTGTGACTTGGGATCATCGGCTGTAATGCTCCCTATTCCACCCCAACCCCCACCCTGCAGCCAGTGACAGGCATTGTGGTGTGCCTTGCAGTGTTCTGCCACAAAGTTCACCCCATTCTCCTATACTGCACCACCTCAGCATATTTCCTTAGGAATGAGGTAGTGTAACACCCAAAACCCCAAAGCCACCACAACACTTGTCAGCCTCACAGGGTAGGGGTGGGTAAAATGGCGAGCGTTATAGCTGACGACCCAAAGGCACACCACAACGCCTATCGGTCTCTGCAGGGTGGGGGTGGGGTTAGAGTCACTTCAATACTTCACTGCCATTCATATTATGCATCTCTATCTCCGGTACTACCAATGCCAATGCAAGCAAGACAACATTCAGCATTGACAAATGCTTGTTTTCTGTGAAGTAATCGCAGCCAAATATAGGTGACGTTAGAAATATACAAAGAGTATAAAGTTTCTGGGGTTCAGGCATCTGCTAAGCCATGCACTGTATGAAAATTAAATCAATACTGTCGGGATCACTTGCTAAGGGTAAAAAAAGTGACAAAGTAGTAATAAGGACTGGAAAAAGGACAAAAAAAGACAAGTGGTCGTCATGACTCATTTAAAATGTTTGTCTTTTGCCCTTTAGAAAGTTGCAAGTGATTTTCACTATAACACACTGTTTCTCTTTCCATTTGCTACTGTTTAAGACACAATAAACAAATCATTAACTATTTTCTCTCTCCCTTTGGTAATGTTATTTGTACCATCTCTATTGTTACAAGCTAGTATCCATTGTACCTCATATAAGTCATTATATGTGTAAACCATATCCCAAGTATTTCTTAGGAAAACAACATACCCAAACAGCGACTTTTTTTTTTATTTTGGCCCTTAAAACATAGCCTTGTTTCTTGTCTGCCTGAGAAGTTACTGCAGCAGTAAACACAGGTGCTGTTTGTTTAAAACATGGCTCATATCCACTATGGAAGACTGCTGCACAACAGTATTGTAAAAATTGTAATTATCTTTAATGCTTCCTTCTTGTATGTTGCAGCACCGCCTTGCTGCTTCTAAGCTTGAGCTGCCCGCCGACTACATCGGCGAGACCAGGAGCCTGCCTGCTGTCACCCATCCACTGCTCTCCAAGCACAGGCTTGCTGCCCACTTCGGGCAAGCACCTCATCCTTGTAGCTGCTTTTAAGCTTGAGCTGCCCGCTGACTACAGCAGCGAGACCAGGAGCCTGCCTGCTGCCACCCGCCCACTGCTCTCCAAGCACAGGTAATTGCCGAAGCCAGATCTTCAGCCCTCAGCGGCTGTTGCAGCGAAGATCCTGGACTGTTTTTCCAAATTCCTGGCACCATCTGACTGCAGTGCCTCCATTGGCTGCTCACCATCTTGGTGAACTCCCTGAGTGGCTAGCTCTGGAATCCAGCGTGGCTGCTTTCCCAGGACTACTAGCCTGTATTTGCTCATTCTGGTAGACAAAAAAAGAGGGTAAAATACTGTTTGTTTGCTTTGTTTTAACCTAGCTATACTCCTTAATCTTCCCATTCTCTCGTTTGTGTGTCTCTTTGTGTGATTGCATGCCCATCCACAAATGTTGTAGTCTGTGCTGCCTGGCCCTCGCTACTAGTGTGTGCACATAATACCAATTACAGCTAAACTGAAACCGGGATTTCTACTGCTGATTTTTTGTTTGTTTAAGGACTGTTACTAGCCTGTATTTGCTCATTCTGGTAGAAAAAAAAAGAGTAAAATACTGTTTGTTTGCTTTGTTTTAGCCTAGTTAGACCCCTTAATCTTCCCATTCTCTCCTTTGTGTGCCTCTTTGTTTAACTGTTTCTCCCTCCCCCCGCCACAATTTCTTAAATACACCTAAACCACTCCCTCTTCTGTGTACCTCCTCCCATTGGCCATCTTGCCCCACACAAATTTAAAGCTGTAGAACACCTCCTAGAGTGCGGTTCTGCCCCACAGTACTACATTTCTAACAGCCCTTTGCCTCACCACTCCCTCCTCTCCCTCTTCATAAGGCTGACCACACTAATTCTCTCCTGCTACTTCCGCCGAGAACCCTCCAGGGCACCCAGCTCATCTGCCGCAAGAACCACGGCCACCGGGCAGTCGTTGCTCCCGAAGCCACCATCCGAGACCACTTGCTCGGACTCCAGACCCAGAGAGGTACGGCAAAGCTGCAAACCAATCGGAGTGTGAGCGCCTTCTCCAGGCTTACTCCGATTGGTCCTTCACCCCTTTTTATCTTTTCTCTGTCTCCTGAGCTAAAAAGGCACTGTTATTTTTTTTTTTACTTATGCTTGCTAATATATGCCTATTTTGTTAGAATCTGCCTGTAAACTGCCTAAAAAAAGCTGTAATATTTGCAAACTGCTCTTGCTAGATTGATTAAGTAAAACAGCTCTTTCCTTTGCCTCTGTAACTGCTGCCCAGACTTCAGGGCACCATGGAAATCGACCCCTTTCATTTGTAAATTAGTTTTGTCACTGGGTAGCTTGACCATTGTCTGGGACCAGTATGAATTGGCTTCACTTTCTCTTCCCCTTCAGCCGAGAACCCTCCAGTACTCCCAGCTCATCTGCCGCAAGAACCGCAGCCACCAGGCGGTTGGCACCTCCGAAGCTGCTGCTCGAGACCACTTGCTCGGACTCCAGACACAGAGAGGAATGGCAAAGCTGCAAATTTTATGCCAACCCACCTACCCATCCCCCTCCCTGACCATTATTATATAGACTGCCTTGCTCCGCCCTCCCCCGCCATTGGCTTTACTACAAATCTATCCTCCCCACCTCTCTAGGACACCCACAAACATATAAATTTTGGGCTGCCACTTCAGGTTCAAGTGTCCCATCCTAACTAACCCACCGCAGTCTCCCCTACCACTCATATAAGATCAGATTTGTGACTTCTTACTACTGTCCCTAGTCGCTGTGTCACAGTAAATTCTCTTTGCTCCCTACAAATGGTTTCAGTGCCTACATCCCTTTGCTGACCCTGTGGTGTGTAGCCTTAGCTGGTGATCCTTCTTAGATCAGGTTTGTGACTTCTCATAACTGTCTCTAGTTGCTGTGCCATAGAAACTTCTCCTTGCTCCCTTCAAGTGGTATCAGCACCTATATCCCTTTTCAGACCCCGTGGCACGTAGCCTTACCTGGTAATACCTTGCCCAGACTAAGCCCTTACAACTGTTTCTCTTTCTGACCCCCAGACTTTAACCATGGAACTTGCAATCTGGCTCTACCAATTTACCGCCTTACGCACCCTACCCTTATTAGGGTACACGCCAGATGGAATTTACCCCAAAGAGGACTTGTATCCCCTACCACAAGAATGTCTAGTCATGGAGTCCCTAAACAACTCGTGCTATGTCCCCAAGTTGTCGTACCCACTTTAGCTGAGTCTCCCTCTCGGACAGCCACCTGCATCTCATTACCTACCCAAGGAATGTTACCTACTCGGCCCAGTACCTTCATCTACTGGTGTCATACAGCTGGGGTCTTAGCATGTGTATCACTAGGACTGAACAGTACAAAGAATAGGTCCTTGCATTCCTACACCAGTACTTCCACTAGCCAAAGAAGGTTTAGTTCTTCCAAATTACCACTTGTTGACCTGAGGAAAGTTGTACTCCTCCTCTTGCTATGCTCAGGTAATGTTAAATTTAACCCTGGTCCTATACAAGCAATTTCTTCACCGTCCAAAGTCAGGAAGTATAAAGGTATCAGCTTTATGCATGTTAATGTGTGTAGCCTCTTAAAGAAACTCACCTCAGTACAGGATTGGGCAATCCACACGGAGCCGGATGTACTTGTCATATCTGAATCCTAGCTTCATCCATCCATGCCAGACAAAGAGGTCAATATCCCCAACTATCTGTTATTCAGAGATGATAGACTAACCAGAGGCGGTGGTGTAGCCATCTATGGTAAGGACAAGTTTACGGTCGCTACCTTCGACACTACATCAATTGCCAATGCCTTTGAATGCCTGTCCTTAAAAATCAAAATATCTACATCAATGGCCCTCCGTATCATAGGATGTTATAGACCCCTGTCCTCAGGGTCATAGCTCCAGTCCCACCTATCATCTACTATAAGTACCGACATGATGGAAACAATTATACCAGGGGACCTTAACTTCAACTGACTGTCAAGCACATCTCTTCCACTTATATCCTTCTGTGACTCTTATGGGCTCACTCTACTTATTAATGAACCGACTCGTATCAATAAGAAAAACCCTACAAAAAGTACGCTATTAGATGTACTTCTAGTAAGCAAACCCCATTTCTTTTCCCATGCTGGGATCTTTTCTGATGATGTTAGTGACCATTGCTTTATTTCTGGTATAAAAGCAGTCCCTAAACCAACAGCTTCAGCAAAGTTCTCTACCAAAAGATCAAAATGGAATTTTGTCCTGCTTGCATATATCAATGACCTGAAAGCCTCCCTGCTTTGGTAGACCTTTTATTAAGTCAAATCAGTAGAAACAGCATATGTCATTTTCCACAAAATTGTATCCAGCGCTCTTTACATCCACGCACCCTTAGTCAAAACCCGCATAAAGGCTAGAAAGTGCCATTGGTTTGCAACAGACATCAAGGCAGCACTATTAAAAAGAGACAAGCTCTGGAAGTTAGCATGCAAATCCCACAAAGCCAAAGACTGGCATCTTTTCAGAACGGCTAGAAACCACTGTACAAAGCTAATTCGGGAAACCAAGTCCAACTTCTATCACTCTGAACTCGACACTGCCTCCAACTGCCCTACCAAGTTCTGGTACACAATAAAAGAACTTTCTGGTAATACCACAGGAAACACTCTCCCCTCAAAAATTATTTTTGACAATGTAAATATCAACAACAATAAAGAGATACTACAAGCCTTCAACAATCACTTTGCTACTGCAGGGCTAGCTTTTGATAACTCACCTGCACGCTACCTATGCTCCCAGCTTACCATGCAACCTTCAGAATCTAATCGCTCAGATGCAATCTTTTCATTCTCTCCCGCCTCACTAAGAGAGGTCAAAGATCTCCTCCTCCTGTTGGACACCAGAAATAGTGCTGACGCTGACACATTCGATCCATACTACCTAAAGATTGCCTATCATGTCTTGGCCTTACCTATTACACATCTATTTAACTTGTCCCTTTCTCAAGGGACCCTCCCCAAACTGTGGAAGACCACACATGTTATTTCATTGTTTAAATCTGGAGACCCCTGTGATCTAAACAACTACAGGCCCATCTCCCTTCTCCCGGTACTATCAAAACTTCTGGAAAAAATTGTGAATGCCCAGCTGAAATCTTTCATAGATGATACTAACCTGCTAAACCCAATGCAATCTGGTTTCAGAACTGAACATAGTACAATCACGGCCCTAGCCAAGGTGATAAATGACTGGCAACATGAACTAGAGAACAAAAAATATATCTGCACCATTTTTCTAGACCTAAGTAAGGCCTTCGACACTGTCAACCACAGCCTCCTTCTTTCTTCATTAAAAGCTATTGGTCTAGATTCCACCTCCTTGCGTTGGTTCTACAACTACCTTTCTAATAGGCACCAACAGGTCAAGACCCAATGTGAACTTTCCCCCTCAAATCTGTTAAAAAGAGGTGTCCCGCAGGGGTCCATCCTGGGGCCACTCCTACTTGCCATCTACTTCAACAATATAGACTCAGGCATCAATGAGGTGAAAATTCATCTGTTCGCGGATGATACAGTGATCTACCTAAGCCATACAACTCCTGAAACTGCCTGTAGCGACCTGCAAGCTGACTTCAACATACTTCAATACCAGCTCCTTAGTAAAAAATTGCTACTTAATGCCAAAAAGACAAAGACGATGCTATTTTCACCTATTAACCATGCAGCCTACCCTGCTCTACCCCCCATCACCACCCTCCTAGGAGAAACCCTGTAATTTGTGCCGAAATTCAAATACCTGGGGGTCTGGCTAGACTTCTAACTCTCCTTTGCAAACCACCTGGAGGATTTGTTAAAAAAACTGAGGCAGAGACTAGGTCTCTTCTTCAAGTTAAACCGCCTGCTAACTACAGAGGCCAGGAGACAGCTAGTTCAGTCTATGTTCCTTTCTCTAATTGATTACGCCGACTTTATATACAGCCAATGTGCTACTTCATACCTCAGTAAATTGAACATACTTTACCACAGAGCCCTGTGCCTCATCACTGGTCTCCCCTTCTCCACCCATCACTGCTCTTTATATGCAGCCGTAGGTTGGACCTCCCTACACTACAGATGAAATAAAAATGCAGCTCTCTGGACATACAGAGCTATCACTGGCAAACTTCCACAGTACATTGTTGATTGCCTGACTCTCAATATGCCTGGAACCTATGCCCTAAGAATCTGTTCACTGATTTCTGTGAAAGTGCCCAGAGCCGTAACGCATTTTGGGAGAGCTGCCATAGGATTCGTTCTACCGTCACTCTAGAATGTGCTACAGAAATCACTGAAACTGAGGACTCCTGTTAGTATTACTGTGTTTAAGTTCTTATACTCAAAATACATTAAAGAATCCTGCAACTGCTTCCAACGATCCTAGCTCTGGAATGTGCTACAGAAATCACTGAAACTGAGGACTCCTGTTAGTCTCACTGGCCCAGATATTCAAAAGGGTTGTGCATGGCGCAACAGTGTTGCACCATGCACAACCCACTGATGCGCCCTGGTGCGATATTTAAAAGGGAAAATTGCGCCTGCACAAATCCCGATGCACCAGGGCGCATCAGTAATGTATGCAGGCACAGGTGGGGGGGGCGTGCCCACACATAAACTGCACAGCCCAATATTCAGCCGGGCCATGCAGAGTTATGCAGGCGCAACCCCTACCTGCGCCTGCACAACTTTGTGCCCCAAAAAAAAGGATCAAGTTGAGGGCCACCCACAGGTGAGCTGCCGCATTGCAGGGTGCAACACAGCAGCTGCCACCTGTCGGTGGCCCTCCACTATTCCTGAGTGCCCCCATGCCCGATTGTGGGCATAATGTAATTCTCCCCCAGCAGCCCAATCGCGGGCATAATGTCCCTCCACCCCGAATAGCCTGATCACTGGCATAATGTTAACTTACCCCAACCCCAAATAGCCCGATCGCGGGCATAATGTTAACTTCCCCCACCTCCTGAATAGCCCGATCTCGGGGATAATATAAAGGCCCCCCAAGTAGCCCGATTGCAGGCAGCATCTGCACTTCCGTCCAGACTCCCTGGTGATCTAGTGGCCCCCCACCCTCCCGCCCATGGAGCCCCACCACCCTGCTCCCCCATCAGCCAGCGGGCGGCAGCATTCACTTGCCTGCCGCCCACTGCCCACTGACTCGACATCTCTTGGGCTGCAGCCCATTGGTTCAGAGCATGAGCCAATGGGCGAGCAGCCACAATAGTGCAGTTCAGATAAGTGAATGAATTCATTCATTCATGGTCTGACTGGCTTTGTACGGGGGGAGTTTGCACACCCATTGGCTCATGCCTGAACCAGGGGTGCAGCCCACGAGCTGTCAGCCGGCGGGCGGTGGGTGAGGGTGGGGTGCTGCCGCCCGCTGGCTGACGGGGAAGCAGGCAGGGCCTGTGGGCAGGAGTGGGTGGGGCCACCAGATCATCAGGAGTCTGGACGGGAGGTGTGATGCCCGCAATGGGCTACTCAGGGGGACCTTTATATTATGCCCGCGATCGGGCTATTTGGGGGTGGGGATGTTAACATTATGCCCGGCGACCGGGCTATTCGGGGTTAGGATGTTAACATTATGCCCGCGATCGGGCTATTCGGGGGTGGGGAAGTTAACACTATGCCCATGATCAGGCTATTCGGGGTGGGGGACATTTACATTATGCCCCGATCATGCTACTGGGGAGGAGTTTATATTATGCCCGATCCGGCTGCTGGGAAGGGGACAGAATACTGTTCTGCCTGCGATCGGGCTGCAGGGGGTGTCGGTCCCTGACGGCTGCTGCCTGGCAGGGTGCCAGGCACAAGTCGTCGGGGATCAGCACACCTGCATGCTAATGGCATGCAAATGCGGCCATAATTAGATGCAAATGGCCCCCCCATGCGCCTTGCATAAATTATGGCCCCATTTGCATGTCGCCTCTGAATATTGCAGGTGCTGCGCATGGCGCAATGGAACTTGCGCCACTGCATCTGAATGCTCCTCTAACCACTTGCAGTTTTGCAGTTGGCCATCACAACAGTGGTGGGACAGGGGCGATATTCAAAGAAGTTGCTCAAAAGCACAACTGTGTTGAATATCACCCTGGCCACACCCCTGCACAACTTTTTTGAGCAGCACAAGGGCTTGCGCCACAGAATGGTGCAGTTTGAATATCTGGGCCACTGTGTTTAACACCTTATACTCAAAATACATTACAGAAGCCTGCAACTGCTTCCAATGATCCTAGCTTACTTACACCCCCTTCCACATCCTCCCTGCTTTTCCCATCCTCCTTCCTTCTTGTACCAGTGCATAACTTGTCCCTGAGCCACTTACTTATCTACCGCCCTAAATCTCACCCTCCCTCACCCATCTATTCCTTGTATACCCACAGCATCTCATTCCTTCGCTCCTAGTATTATCCCAGTTCCAGACTCCCTCCCCCCCACTGGCTGCCCACTTCTCCCGACACATGTCTCCCCCTTGATACGCCTGGGTCTTTTTAAACTGACTATGCATGTCTCTTTGCTTGTAGCATCCACTTCAACTAATCTCTTCGCTGGACTATCATGCCTTTACCTTACAGGACTACTAAACCATGCATGTTGTTGTATCTGGTATAAATTTTTAATGACTTGCTACCCTATTGTTATGTATACCCTTACCGACTGTCTTTTACCTGAACCCAAATGTATTTTTACTTATCCTGTCTATTGCAGGCCTACCTGTACTGTTGTACTCTTGCATCTACTGACTATTTGTCTGTATATAAATGCATTGTTACTTGACTTGTGTAATGCAGGTCCACCTTGTAAATGAGCTTGCTCAATGGTGTTCGCCTGGATAAATAAAGAATTTAATTGATTGATTGACTGATTGACCTAAAGTGTTCCATGCTTTCAGCTGAGAAGTTGTGGCTGATATAGGACTGAGGCAAGGCACGGTACTAGCAGCCATCTAATCTCCTGCTGCCACCTCACCGAGGTGTGGTGGTAGGAAGCCGCCTTCTGGATGACATAACTAGCAGTTGCTAAGCATCCAAAGTCAAACACAGAGTCTTACCCAAATGGAGGTGGACACATGGGAAACTCTTTGCAGGCTTTGCGCCCCCTGTGCCAGTGAATTGTAATTACAGTGACAAACCTGAAATTCACCCACACTGCATTAGATGTTCTGTCTGTAGAAAATACATTTATTCTCCATGAAATGGATCTCTATACGCATTCTCCTTATTTGGTATTTTAAAAAGACTTGGACACATGTGGAGCTGGTGGGGGGGGGCAGGATAGTTGATTTGCCAGGGCCATCAGGTTGGCAGGGAAAGGGGAAGGGACAGAGCATTTTCTGTATTCACTTTTATTCAATATTCACTTCCCTCTTAATGATTAAAATGATACTCTTCTAACTTTACTATTCAGACATATAAGAGATGGTCATCATAGGATGTGAGATAACACTTTCCTGATCTGTTGCTACTTCATTTATTTCACCAGCATGCTGCCCAATTTTCATCTTCATTAATACCCAGTCTGTTGTCTGTCATATTCAGGGTGAACATCCAGTACCTTTCTCTTCTTTCTAGTAATTTAATCTAGTCTCCACCACTTATTGGTTCTTCTTCTTTTCCTCTTCCTCTAAATCTTATTGAGGTTGCAGTGTGATTTTCCATCACAAAGTGCATTGCTACTGGGCTACTCTCATATTTGTTCCTAATCCTGCTTTTATGCTCAATTATTCTGTTTATTAGGGACCTAGTTGTTGTGCCCTCAAAAAATTTTGAGCAATGGCATGGCAGAATGTATACCACATGACCCATGTCACACGTGATATGTCACTGAATCTACTTTGTGTTTCCATTTGGGTGAGTTATCTCTGATTTTTTGGAAGTGTTTCCACAATGTGCACAATGTCCACACTGGAACATGTCATTCTCTAATGGCCCTAAGAGAAGTTGTCCTTTGGATGGTTTAGATGGCATGAACTCTGACTGTACCAGCCTGTGTTTTAGTGTGCTTACTTTCTTAGAAGCCACAATAGGGACAGTAGAGAAATCTGGGATTCCTGTGGGTTGTAATGTTTCCCATTGTGTGCAAAGAATGTCTTTGATAGGTTTTGTTTAGGAAGAATATATCAAAGCTAAAACCATTCTGTTTATTATTGTACTTTCCTCTTCCTGTTGTCTCTCTTCTCCTCATTTTGCCTTTTGTTTTGCTTTTTGTACTGTGCTATTTCTGCACCCTCTAGACTTAAACCTGTTAGCCATAGTGTTATATTCCTCCTCTCTGACTTTGATCTAACTACAATTACATTTAACTCGCACCATTTGTGAATAAGGGATACTCTGTTAAATTGTCAGGATGAAACTGCTTACGTAAAGCAATGTGTTCCTAGCCATCTCCTTTCTATAAATTTTTGTATTTAGTTTCCCATCACATTTGTAAATCATAAGATCTAAGAACAGTACCTCCCCCCTGCAAGCCACTATAGTAAATCTCAAATAATTTGTAATAGAGTTAATGTTGTGTGTAAAAATCTTGCATCTGCTCCATAGTTCCCACCCAGAAAATCTGGATGTCATCTATAAAGTGTTTGCAAAGCTTCAGAAATCTGTAGAACAAGTTGTACAGTACATAGGATTTAAAATGTATTGCTGCTCAAAATGGTCCTTGTAGAGGTTTACATATGTGGGTGCAAGAATGCTCCCCATAGCTGTTCCTCTTTTCTGTCTAAGGTATCTTCCATTAAATCTAAAATAGTTCTCATAAAGAAGCATTCTGGACAATTCTGTAAGAATGCTTATAGGAGGCATATCTTGTACAGTGTTTCTGTTTAGTCCTACCCATAGGCTGTCTATCCCTTCCTCATACGAATAGAGGTGTACAAGTCCTTTACAGTTGAACTGAAGAGGATGAAGTCCCGATTGTCTTCTGCATTAACATTTTGAATTAGTCCTAAATTATCCTGTGTCTTATATGTAACTCGCCATAGTTAGTACCACAGGTTGAGCATTGTAATTAATAAAACCTGATAGGGGCTCAAGTATGGAATCATTCCTAGATACAATGGGTCTTCCTGGAGAGTTTATAGCATCCTTGTGCATTTTGGGAATAGCATAGAACACCGGTACTTTCTGGAAAGGGTCTTCTAAAAGTTTGTTTTGCCATTTTTTAAGGTGATTCAGATCAAGGGCCTCTTCTAATTTTTCCTGTATATGAGCTTGTATTCATAATGTGGGGTCACCTGGTAACAATTCATAATTGTCATGTATCAGAAGCAAATCATTACACATTGAGATATGTTTTTCTGTCATTATAACCACTATTCCTCTCCCTTTTGCTTGCTTCCTTTATGATAATCTTCTCATCTTTTTCAAGTTTTTTGATCACTTCAGATTTTTGTTTAGCCAAATTATAGGTGGGCTTAAATAGTTCACTGTTCTTAAACAAATTATTAACATCCATAGCTACGGACAAGAAAAATGCCTCCACAGTATGATTTCTTCCTTTTGGTGAATTATATTGTGATTAATATTTTACCACTGCTCTGATTTGTCTGATCTGGGGATCCTGTGGAGATTCAAGGTGGAACTGTTCTCTTAGTTTAACATTTATAAAGAATTTGTGTATGTCCGTCATTAGTTCAAATTAGTTTGGATGTTGGTAAGGGGCAAAAGACAAGCCTTTGCTTAAAACTGTCATCTCCATCTCTGAAATCTCACAGTCACTTAAGTTAAATACTGCTAACTTCTTCTGTTCTCGTACTCTCTGTCCACCCCCCTCCCCAACCACCCCTTCTCCCTGTGTCCTCCTCCTCTCCCCCTGCCTCTTCAATTCTGATGCCTGTAGGTATCTTCTTGCACTGGGCCCTGTGCCCTAGTATGGTATCTGAGTTGTGTTGTTTCCTGTTGTATATTTGATGGCCCCTCACCTGGGTTTTCCCGTTCTAAAAACACTTTTTCTTATTCATATGTGTGGTAAGGTGCTTTATCTGTTCTGGTCCTGTAGCTACCAGAACTATCAGAATCTGTGTCCTCCCTTTGTCCCTATGCTCTCGTGTTATTTTCCACATATAGACTCTTTTGAGCCTATAATCACTTGTGTCCATCCTGAACATCTTGATTTTGTTTTTATTTTAAGTTCTTCTTCAAATGTTTTCAATTTTTTTTTAATTGTTCTTCTTCAGTTTGTATTTTTAACAAATCCTGTACTTTGGTGATTTCTTCTGCTAGCTGACTTCTACCTTCCATTAATGCATCAATTAGAGCATACATACAGTAAAGTCCATGGAACACCTATTCTTTATTTCCTCCCACCTTTCATCTAATATTTCGGATTCTACTCCCAGACTGGGGTCTCTGAGTACCCTTAGTCCATGTGGTATTCTTTTGTAGTGTAAATAATCTTTAAGGGTTATACCATGCCACTCTAGTTTGTTGTCTTTTTTCTGTAATTGTTCTAATTTATATTGTAGTTCTTTTTCATTAGAACTAACTTCCAAATTCCTCCCAGCTACTATCACTGAATATAATCTCTTTTAATCTGTTTCAGAGAAAATAAATGTGGTCTGTCTAGTGTCTAAACTAGTACCTATCTTTGCAAAACTATCCATCCTGTCACAGCAAAAGCGATATTAGGAGTCAAGTGTTATTTACATTATTTGTAGCAAACAATTACAATTGCAAACAGGGAAAACAATATTTAACATGTGTGCTCTGTGACTATATCCAAATAGACCTGAGAGTGAATGTCCATGCAGCTGTACTCCTTCTCAGTTTATTCTTTCAAAAAAGTTTAAGTCTTTCCACCTGATGTAATCTCCGTTACGTCACACTCCACATAAAATGCAAGCAAAGAGAGTCAGTGGGTACCCTTCATATTTGTTTCACAATAGCTTTTGTTGCAACTGGTATATGGACAGTCCAATCATCACAAAATTCATGAATGCTAGCCACACACAATATTGCAATAAAACGTTTGTTTATTGTTATATTTCTTAACTCAACGATCCTCTGCAAATGCTCAACGTTTCACCCACATTGGGCCTCCGAAGGGTCAAGGATCTGTCAATATAACACACTTTTTATTTGTTATTGTTTTCCTTGTTTGCAATTGTAATTATGCTCTAATTGCAGGATCAATGGACGGTAGAAGTCAGCTAGCAGCAGAAATCATAAAAATACAGGATTTATTAAAAATACAAACTGAGGAAGAACAATTTAAAAAGTTCCTAAAAAGGAAACTAAAAAAAGATTGCAAACATTTAAAGAAGAACTTAAAGCAGCAGTGCAACATAAGAGAAGTGAGTAACAGACTCACTGAAAAATTTATTGTGCCTGAAAAGTAAGTTCTGTGCCTTCTTTGTTGTTTCAGTGAAGTTAATTTTCAGGCAGATCGTGTTTTCTTTATTTACTTCTACATGGACCTCCGCCAGGACTGTCATTCCTAAAACGGACTTCCAGAGCCTTGTCCCGATACATGCACAGTGCTTGGCTTCACAATGGACCAATGGCCATTCGCGCTATGTTGTAGTGTGAAAAATTCTCTGCTGGTGTCTGCGGTGTGATGTGAGCATGCAATGGGTCCATTTATTTGCTTTTCATCTGTTTCATTAACTGAAGTGTACTTCTTTCTGACTAATACTGCACATATAGAAACCCAATTTGAATAATGTTGAGTAGTCCAAGTTCGAGTGATATTTCAATTTATGGGTGATTTTCTTTTATAAACATAGCACATTTTCAAAGAGTAGGCAGTCTTGGGTTATGACTGATGTGTGAAGATTGTAATGAATGGGTGCTGAGAAGACTTGTTTTTATTTATTTTAATTTAATTGAAAATTTTATGCAATTGATAATTATGCATGGTTATTGTCATAGGTTGATGCCTGTTGTGATGTTTCTAATAAATGAATTTATAAATAACCCCTTATTGTTTGATTTCCTTGTTTTGGGTGGGAGAGTTGTAAGTGTAGTTATCAGGAATATGAACTGATCTTGTAATTTGTTAATGCCCTGTTCATTAACAGAATTGTAATACTGCTTTACTGTCAGTATAACCTATAGGTTAGAGTAACCAGCTGTGAAAGAGCTTGGTACATCCAGCAGTGTGGTATATCCAGCAGACCAGACCTGGGTTTGAGTCTCACAACATCCAGATGAATGTTTTGTGACTTTAATTAAACAACTACTTAACCATCCAGTGCTCACAAATGCCAGAATAACCTCTGTATTTCATGGAGTTACACCTCTGGTAATGCGTTCCAGCATCTTGTTTGACCCTGTTGCTGTCATTCTGCACTATGCATAGTTGTGCATTGATCCTGTTATGAGCATCCCCAGATCCTTTTCTGTACCTGTGAATGTTAGCTGAAACCCAAACCTCCTTTATCTCCCATGTAGTAGATACTACTCTGATTATTAGATCTGAAGAACAGCACATTACATTTTGAGGTGTTGAACGAAAGTTGCCAGGTGTAAGAACATGCCTCAAGTATTGTCAAATACTCCTTTGGCCCCTACCAATCCTCATGATTGTCCACCATTGTCTCCATATCGACGTCATCAGAAAACTGACTGATCTTGCTGCTGATGACATCTGAGATGTCTGCAATGAGTATTCCAGACAGCACCGGACCCCGTACAGACTCCTTCTGAGCCCCACTATTCCCAGGTGAAGTGTATGAGAATTTCTCTAACAACAGTATCTTCTGTTGCATACACCAAGGCAGAATTCTGCTCAACTCACCAGTTTAGACCCCCACCCAGTTGCCATGTAGTTTACAACATAGTGTCCCATGTGTTGAAGGCATTGCTGAAGTCCAAGTACATGACATCCACAGCATGGCCTCCAACAGGTTCTCTAGTCACAACTGAAAGTTTTATCTTTCACTTTTAGTTACCTCATAAATTGTAGTTATGTGTACAAAAAAGAGGCAGGCTGGCTAACTCTTTTAATTGTGCAATTACAGATTCAGGCTGAGGGTGTGGGAGAGAGACTAATTGGGGGGCTCAAGAGACATATCACTCATACAGTGTTGTCGTGCATATAGCAAATGGGCAGTTGGGAAAAATATTTGTATTTTGCCATTTCAGATAGAGGCTGGGGGTGTGAAATAGACTATTGTGTCACAAAGAGTGATTACAATGTAAGAAAATCCCGAATTATAGGTGTTTTTTGCCCTTGTATTGTCAGCAGACAGTGCATACATGTGCACAAATGAAATGGCTGGTGGAGAAAATATTTGACATGTGACAGCCCATATATAGGATGAGGATGGAGTAATATAGACTACTTCTGGGCCAAATAGATACAACAGTTCCAGGTATTCCCAACATGAAAGTTTTGCTTTTTCTTTTACTGTCCTCAGACAGTATAGTTATGAGTACAATACATGGCATGATATAAAAATCTTTCACTTGTGCCATTTCAGTGCCAGGCTGATGAAAGAGGGAGAGTCTAATGAGGGCCTAATTGACATAGCAGTTAAGGAAAAACCCAAAATGAAATTTGTGTTTTCCTTTTAAATTGCCTTATTTTATGTTGATGGTTGAAAAAAAAGGCATGCTGATCACATCTTTTGATAGGGCCATTCCAGTATCACCCTGATGAGAGAATGATAGTTTGCTGTGGGCCTTAGAGTCATCACTGCTAACGAAAATCCTAAATTATTTTTTATTTTAACTTTTAGGTATCTCATAAATTGTAGTTATACATAGTAACGTATTACCATACTAAGAAGCCTGCAGATTAGGCCCGATGGTCTATCAAGTCTGCTTGATAATCAGTGCCTTCCCGGGGCACCATTGTATTCCACCCCATTACAATGTTCCCAACCCCCAGAGGGGCACTGGAATGCATCCTTCCCCTATACCTATCGTCACCTTTATTGACCCCCTCCACCATTGCTGCAGCCACCAAGTCACCGGGCAGCGTATTGCAGGGCTCCACCACTCTTTCAGTGAAGTAGTGACTAGTTGTTTCCCCCCTCAGCCTCATCCCTCCCAGCTTCATTGAGTGACCCCAGGCTGTATTCATGAGCTGGGTTTTTGGCCCCCAGGTGTAGTACCCTGCATTTCCCAGCACTGAACTTTATCCTCCATGCTCTTGACCACCTCCTCCGAGCATCTAGGTCTTCCTGGAGAGCTACCTTCCCCTCCTCCCCTTCCACCACTGCCACAGCTTTGAGTCATCTGCAAAGAGTCTCATCCCACTCCTGATAACATCACTGATGTCTGAAATATAGGCGTTAAACAGGAGGAGGCCCAGTACAGACCCCTGAAGGACCCCACTAATGATCCTCCTGGAGGATGAGACCCCCCCACCCTTATGTTCTGTACATGCCCTGCTAGCAAGTTTCCTATCCACCTGATCATCAACCCCTCCATCCCATATCCTCCAGCTTTCACAGTAGTCTGTGATGTGGCACTGAATCAAATGCCCTGCTAAAGTCCAGAATGAGGACATCCACTGGCCTGCCATGATACAGTGCGCTAGTCACCCCTTCTCAGGATTCCACCAGGGTGGTCTGGCATGATTTGCCGGTAACAAAGCTATGCTGCTGATCATCTAAATGACCTTGTGCATTCAGACCCCCCTCCAGCCTTTCCTTCAAGATGACCTCCATCACCTTGCCCACCTCCAACATCAGGCTAATTGGCATATAGTTTCCCTGGTCCTCTCATGAGCCATCCTTTTTTATATGCACAATAAGTGCCACCTTCCAATCATTGGGCACCCATCTTGACTGCAGGGAGTAATTAAATAGCCCAGCCAGTGTTGCCTCCAGGGTACTGGCCATCTCCTTAAGCACCATGGGATGCATCCCACCTGGACCTGGTGCTTTAGCACCCCTTATGGCCTAGAGGGCATCCCTCAACCTCCAGCTGGGGATTTCAGCATCCATTTCCACCTCTTCATTTGTTGGTCTCCCCTTCCTGTCCCCTTGCAGTGCCGCCTCCCTGTCCTCCCTAGTAAAGACAGAGGCAAATAAGTGATTTAGTGCCTGTGCCTTCTCTCCACCTCCTCAACCTGCCCACTCCCCATACTCAGCCTACTAATCTGTCACTTTCCATGTTTTTTTCCCCCGATTTACCTGATGATCCCTCCCTCCCTCCAATCCCCTGTGCAAGTCTCAGATCCACTGCAGCCTTGGTCACCCTCACCACCCTGGTGACCCTCATGGCTACCTCATCATACTACCACCTTGGATTTAGCCACCCGAGAATGTTTGTATTGACTATAAGCAGCCTTTTTTTCTCTCACTGTATCCTGGACCTCTTTTGTTCACCAGATTGGCCTTTTTGCTTTACCCCACTTGTGTCTCTCCCTCATGCAGGCTTTGGTAGCCTCCAACAGCCCATTTTTAATAATTTCCCAACAGGCCTCCTGCCCATGCTTGTAGTGATCTCATATATGTAGCCCCTAAGGATCCTCTTCATCCCTCTGAATTCTGCCCCTATAAAATCTACCTATGTCATTTTAGTGTGTTTTATTCTGCCCCCTAGGTCAAGTGAGAACCAGATAGTGGTATTGTCACTCTCCGCCAGTGGGTCCCCAATGACTAGGTCACTGATGAATTTGTTGTCTGACAGGACCACATCCAGGATGGACCCCTCCTTCATTGGATCACTCACCAGCTGGGCAAGGAACACATCCTGAGAGACATCCAGTGGGTGCTGCTCCCTGCCCGATGAGGACACCATAGTTCCCCAGTCTGTTACTGGTATATTTATGTCTCTCAGCACCACAGTTCCACCCTCTCCCCTACCACAGTAATCCATTAAGCTAATCACCAGAACCTCCTCCTGTTCCTCCCCCTGTGAGGGTGGTCTATATACTACCCTCATTTTCACCCTCTTCCCCCATGGAGCCTGTAGGGTGTCCCATAAGGCCTCCATCTGATCCCCTGCTTCCTCAACCCTGCTTATCCCTAATGATAAAGGCAACCTCCCTTCCCTCTGCCCATTTCCTTTCTGCACATGGTCTACCCTGGCAGGTTTAGGTAACAGTCATGTCTGGAAGTTGTTCAAGTCTCTGTGACAGTTGCCACATCCACCTGCCACCATCTCCACAAACAGCACCTTAAGTGTTGGTATATTGTTCCCCATGCTACTTGCGTTAATCAGAACCACCCTCCAGTGTGCGCCAGTAACCCGCCTTGTCCTGGGGCTTCCCTGTTGCTTGACTACAAGGCCCCTCTTGTGCACTATCTAGTGCTCCTGCCCTATGCACCCTCTACTCCCCCTCCACTCCCTCACCACCTGCGGGAGAAGGCCAGGGCCCTCCTGGCCTGCTCTTCCAGGTAGTCCCCCCTCACAAGTTTTAATCTCACCTGTAGCAGATGAAATCCATCAGTCTAAGCTGCAGGACCTCTTTTGCTTCTGAGCTATGGTGGAGCCTGTCCCTTGTGTACAATTCCTTGTCCTCCCAAGTTGTACCCCAGTCTTAGATTTCAGTTAAAGAAAAACCCTAATTTTTAATTTTTTATTTTAATTGCCTAATTTAATGTTGTTGGTTGAAAAAAAATGTGAATGCTTGTTAAATCTGTTGCTAGTGCTGTTCAGTACCACTTTGATGGCAGACTGAGAATCTACTGTGAGTCTTAAAGACAGTACTATTAAATAAAATACCAAATTGAAATTGTTTTTTTTTTCTGAAGACCAGGTATTTCACTTCTTCCACCCACCACTCCTCCAGATCCACTACCACCTACCAGAATTGCCTTATGTCTGTCCCATGCATTATTGACTTCCTCAACTGTTTTTGACCACACGGCCTCCACAGGAAGGCCATTTCATGTGTCCATCACCCACTCTGTGAAGAAAAAAAAATCCTCACATAGCCCCTGAGTGGTCCTCCCTCTATCTTTAAATTGTGTCCCCTTGTTCTTGGAAACATGTTTATCTGAAAGATGACGATCTTTTGGACTTTGTTGATTCCATTGAGGTATCTGAACATTTCTGTCAGTCCCCTTCATCAAGTGTATGTGTGTGTATATATATATATATATATATATATATATATATATATATATATGTATATAAAGCTTTTTAGTCTCTCACTATATGGCTGCTGTTACAGACCATGCACCATTTTAGTTACCCTCCTCTTAACTCCTTCCATCTTGTCTATGACCTTGCGAAGATGGGGTCTCCAGAAATGCACACTGCATTCTAGAGTGGGTCTCACCAACTGTTGATGAAGAGGGATAACAATTTCCTGTTTTCTACTGGTCATGCCTCTCCCTATGCATCACAATATTCCCCATGACATCCTGAATGCTTTCTCACATTGCTTGTGTATCTTTAGGTAATCTGGTATTACTACTCTCAGATCCCTTACCATTTTTGTTGTAGTTAGCTCCCCCATTGTGTTTTCTTTCCCATTGGTTTTTGTTACATGTGTGCATTACCTTGCACTTCTGTGAATAGAATTTAACTTGTCATATTTCTGAACATTCTTAAACCTTGCCAAGTCCTTTCTTATCCTTTCCATTCCCCTCAATTGTGTATCAGTCCTGTTGCAGATATTTGTGTCATCTGCAAAGAGGCCTACTTTTCCTTTCTTTTCCTTCTGCAAAGTTACGTATAAGGACATTAAAAACAACCAGACTCATCACTGAACCCTGCGGTACACTGCTAGTAATCCCTCTTTCTCCATATTGGACTGTATTTATTATTACACTCTGTGTCATTTTGTTCAACCAAGTGTCATGTTGTTCAACCAATTGTTTACCCAGGATATCACCCTGTGACCCACTTTCAGGCTGGCTAATTTATTTATTCATCTTTTGTGTGGGACTGTGTCAAATGCCTTGCTAAATTTTAGGTAGGCTATGTACACACCATTTCCCTGGTCTACTACTTTTATCAACCAGTCAAAGAAATCTATTACATTAGTTTGACATGACCTCCAGTTCTCAGTTACCTTACCATCATCTCATGATCTGGTAAAAAGGTTAGTCAGTGGTGTCAGTGTCCCTTTAGTTCTTTCATAGTTCTGGGGTGAACCCCATCAGGCACCATTGCTTTGTCCACCTTCAGTTATAGAAGTTCATTCAGAACAATGTGTTATGTGAAAGGACTGATATCAACTCCTCTATCCAGAGTGCTGCTATTGATTGGATCAGGTACCTGCACCTCCTATTCTTGTGTTGCTGAGCAGAAGTATTTATTCAGTATCCCTGTTTTTTTTTTTATCGTGGACAAATAAACCAATTTAGGAAGTGAAATGTTAGATAGTGACTGAACCGATGGAGTCCACCTTGAAGTTTGATTAATTCATGCCACAGCTGCAAATGACAAGCTTGGTACATGGTGTTGTACTAGTAATTGTATAACATAATTGTGGTCATCTCACCAGAGGGGTGGGATGACGTAGTTCGCTTACCACTGTTTTTTAAGCTGGTAATGATGAACCGTCTCACCACACACTTCCAAAAACTGATACAGGGAGACTTAATTATAGCTTGAAGGCACTAGTTTTGTTAACTCACCTATCAAGGATGATCGAATGCATCACAGATATAGTTAATCAACTCCTTCTGTATGGTTCTGAGGGATTAAGTGTTTGTGGATAGTAGGTCAGGCGACATTACCATTAACTCCATATTTAAGATTTCAACTAGTGTATAAACTAACACAAACCATCCCATCTAATTAATGGTAGGAAACATTATAGATATGATGTTATGATTTATGTAAGCAATATACCACAATGTGCCACCGGCCCGGTGGTGCGAAGGATTGAGGCACTGGACGCCACACCTCGCGCCACACTGACAACCCGAGTTCGGGAGTGAGCTCGGGAGCCAGGGATCGGCAGGGGAGGGAGAGAATGGAGCATCCGACGACTGCTCTCCTCTCCCTGGGTAGGGATCCAGTGTATCTCCGCAGCTCTGGGGAGAGTGGGGGCACAGCTAGTGTGGAGCAGCGTAAGGCAAAGGAGCGCAGCAGATGCCCATGACTCCTCCGTGCAGGTGTCATTGCACATCCAGCTCCTGGGGACTCAAGACGTAAAAAATTCCCACTCCTGGATAGGCGACGGCTCCCTTCAGGGCTGACCTATCACACACTCAATGCCGGACTTCATCCCCGCCCCTCTGTTCCTCCACCTCCTCGGCTGGGATATTAGATTATAGATAGAGTACTGGTGTTGTGGTGGCACTGCCTCAGGGGGCTCAGAGCTGGGGGGTCTCCTGGTCGGAGGTCAGTGGAGGATGGCTAACCCTGTGAGGGGATGAAGGATCAGGCGAGAGGTAAAGCAGGGTGGTGTGTAGGGGCAGCCAGAGAGAGTTCCAGGCAAGCGGTGCATAAATAGAGTTAAAAAAATATATACCACAATGTGGCATGTGTGATTTCAGGATTTGCCCACATGGTTGTGTAGTTTGCTTGCGAGGCACAGCCAAGAGAGTAAATCACACCAGAGGTGGGTAAATCATTGTATTTGCTATTATAATGTTCAGTGTATAATTGTAATAATTATTTTTTCCTTCTGTTTCTGTAAGCACTTCTGTCAGTGTTTCTTTGGCAAATTTGAGTAATGAAAACATAACTACTGTCCCTGAGACGCGTCCTCGCAGATTCCTAGGATCCACCAGATGTGGTAGAGTACATGGAAGAGGAAGGTCTGGACATGGTACGCGTTCAAGAGGATATGGTGACAAAATTTCAGAATGTTGCAAGGTACATCTGATAGAGAACATGATAAGAGGCAGCAGACCATAGCTGTGCAAGTAAATACACTCAAATGTATTTGTTTAATCTTACTATTTAAGTTTCAATTATTGATTTTTGGTTAGGACTTCCCTTAATTATGTGAAAACCAAAATATGATCATGGTACATAAGTATTATTCCAACACCTACCACTGTACATTTGATCTTAATGGAACTCTTGATTGTCAGTACTGGCATGTGGTGAATGTAATAATTGCTGTTATTGGATCAACACAAGTTTGCAGTTCTGCTATAATGTATGGGCAGCGTCTATTAACCCCCGTTTTCAATCAGTTTATAACCTGATATTCCCATCATTATGACAGTAGCATGCTGTAAACCTTGATTAACTATGTCATAATGATGGGATTATAGGATAGAATGTCATCACCTGTCAAAATTCTCAGAAATGATAAGTGATCTGCTGCTTGGACATTCATTCAAAACACACATTTCATTCAGACAGTTACAGACCCACTGCAGTATAGATCACAATAGCTAATTTCTGCATTTCAGATGCTCAACATTCAAATCAGGAGTCAGTCATAGCTGAGCAGGAGAACAAACACATAGCTAGTTTTTCCATACACTATAAAAGACAATGCCTGAGTAATGGTGGACAACCACAAATGTAATCACCTCTTGCAGTTGCCATGACAGATGTAAACATATTGAGCTGCTCTCTTGAGGTTTACTTGGTTGTCCTGGCAACTGCTTGAGGTGATTTTAGCATGGTTAACTGCTGTTATTCAAGCATTATCCTCTATTTCATATACTACGATGACTGAATCTGCTTAGCTGATAATAGAATTTGAGAAAATGAACTAAAACATTTTTCCTTGTTATGCTTTATTACATTTTCATTAACAATTGAAACAATAGTTATTTTAAAAATCTGCTACAAGAGTGAACTATTTAAATACTTAACTAAATAAGTTATAAAACATTAGCATTTAAATCAAAACCAGAGTGCTAATACGTCCTATCTTGTTATTTACATCCTTCCAACAATTCTGAAACCAATCTGCCAATATTTAACACACATATTACCTCCCAAATTTTAATTCAAATAAAATTATTAACAATCTCCAGTGAAAATAGAATGGCATCAACACATTATAATCTTATCATATATAGGTAGGCTAAATTTGATACGATAAATATGTATAATAAAACTCTTTTATCAGAACTATATAATACCATAAACTGGTGACCTGGCCAGATTTCTCCCATACACTGGATGTATCACCAGCAGATTACTCTGGTTCAATCTCAGTGACCTGTATCTGCTGGCAAGTAATAAGTAAGTAAGTATGCCGTTACTCTACAATGCAATGCAACGTAAGTCCACATTTAGGCTGAAAAAAAGTCAATGATTTCTAACTATGATGGTACAGTTTAGAACATTAACATCAAGAAATAGACAGTCTTCTATTAACAGTTGGTTATTTAGAACATAATGTTAGTCATACATGATTTATTACTTTCTATTCACAGTTTAAGATTTGTTGAATCACTATTGAAATAGCCTACTATGCCCCAGCGCACATTTTCTTTCTGTGATGTGCCACTAATTTAGCAACAGAGGTGGGTTTACTGAGGCAATTGTTCTGGAGATATGTTTAGGGTGTCCTTCTGACAGGATCTGAGTTGAAAGAAGAATAGTTTTGTCATCCATTCATCTCTGAACATTGATAATGACTTTTATGTAGCTGTATGTCTTTCCAGCCTTTCGAGGTATTGCACTCCATTGCTTTGATCTCTTAGAGAAGTGCCTTGTGTACCTGTAGGAATAATGAGAGGTAAGTTAAACTGTAGGGATACTGGATATTTTCCATTATAATATGTCTAAAAAAAGAAGTAATCAGATTGACTGATGAGATTGGAACACAATATTTAAAGTAAGTTTCCCTCAGCCTTCAAATGTTTTTCATTGTTGAGACTCTGTTGTTTGCAACACACACTCCAATGTTACTTTCAGTATAGTGTTTAAGCAAATTTACGCATTTTAATTTATTGTCAAAACTGTTTTTGGCAAACACTGTTCACATTATTGATTTAAAACTTTAATTTGCAAAGAATTAATTGAATATTCACATCATCGTTATAAAACCATGCAACTCAATAATGTGGTTGAATCAACCACACAGTAAGCACATAATGTTAAAACTATAAGACTTGGTTGGCAAGCACATGGTATTGTATAAAGTTAAATATATGAATATGTCTGTTCTGCAGATCTGCTTATTACAAACCTACATATGCATTATTCTACATACTATTAACAGAAATTGTGAATATTTTTTTCATGGCAGATAAACTATATTGCTTAATTTTCAATTACAGCATTTTACTTCCTTATACATCAACTTCCTATCAAGACTTACCAACATGTGTATTTACTTTTAGTACAATCTGTGTTATGTGTAGTGACAACATGTGTTGTTATGCAATATGTACTCAGGTTATTCGCTATTGATTACTTACATCACCTTTCCATCTACATGCTTAAGCACACCCCTTACTATATGTTGATTGTAATCTATTGCTGCTAGCTTAATGCAAGTCTCATATGACTCATTCCTGTCTTCTAAGAGGAGAGAAAGGTGGAAATTCTTATCAGTTTATAAAAAAAGTAGTCTCCAACAGAATTCATAACTTAAACTATGTAAATTAGCTTTCTCTGCTGTTCTATAAAAATTTCACTCATCCACTACCAATGCTCTTTTTGTTCTGATGCATGGAGTACATCAGTAAATGGTCAGCTGATAAACAAATATGCAACTGGCTTTATCGTTTTATATACAAAGAGACTATAGAAACCTATCAAAGTATTTACAGCATGGTTATTAACCAAATACCATACAGCATCCTCTATAATTAGATACTGAGTGATATGAAGGACTACAATCATTTATATGTGAACTACTCACTCATAAGCAAATCTTTTACCAGCATACATCAGGATGTGATTGTGATATGATTCTAGCTCACTTGTCATTCTTGATAAGAAAGAAAGCACAAAAGTCAATGAGCCTGGTGAAATGGATTTTATAATTTGTCAACTATCTAATTCATCCTGTCATCTGATTCAACCACAGGCAAAAGGATAACAGGTCACATATAAAAAAATCACTATATACACATATATTTTTATGCAGCATGTGTCAGGATAATATGTACTATGCAACTACATAGTGAAGAACCAACCGTGCATGAATAAAGTATGGTATTTTGTCATATATTCAAGGATCATAAACCACTTGACTGAGTGCATTGTGCGTTGGACTGTCTGGAGTCAGCGAAGGTTTGTCATGTTCAATTAGTTCACCATGAGAACATCTGTTGACATCTCCCTCTGACACAATATTCCATTCATGGATATTAGATGTGTGGTGCATGACACCATGTCATATGCTCTTTTTTCCATAATAATTTGGATATAGTTTATAATCATATAGAAAAAGACAACATAACTGTTAGATATCAAAATGAGATATGTTATCTTATAAAATCAGAAACAATAAATTGCTAAAAAATTCACACAGCTTCACATATAACTGTGTAGTTCATTGTGATGCAGTATCATTCATTGAGAATGCTTGGCAAGATAACATCACTGGGGGTGGAACCAGTCGTATGGTCAGACCACTACACTGTGAGGTTCAGTTTTTTCACCCCCTGATAAGGCCTACCCCTGTTGAGATGGTTAGGTACCACTCTTTATGCGATATTACCCCTCAAGGCCGTTCGGCAGCCCTTGACTTCTCATCCCCCGTGTTGGTGAGCAGTAGTCCAGAGACCCTGGTGTCAGCCTATAATACGGCTGTTAAGGTGGCTCTGGATTCTATTGCTCCTGTTTGTGTGCACCCCCTATCCCTTCACCCCACATCCCACTGGTTTGATGGGACATTGAGGGAGATGTGGAGACAGGGGTGAAGGTTAGAGCGGTGCTGGTGCATGTCCACCCATGAAACTGACCACCTTAGATTGATGGACCATTACTCTGTCTATCAATCTGCAATCACCTGTAAGAAGGCAGAATTCCTGTCCAGGGAGATTGCAGTTGCTCGGAATCGATCGGCTCAGCTTTTTTGAACTGTAGACAGACTGTGCAACCCAGCCTGTCTGCAAGTTCGAAAGACTTTTTCGTAATTAGAGTGCTAGGAGCGCACTTGTTTCTTTGCAACTAGGGTGGCCGACATCAGGGCAGATTTGCATCCAGCAATTTCTAAGGGTGATGCTGTAGAACAGTGTGAGTTCACAGTACCTCAGTTTTCTTGGAGTTCTTTCAGTTGACCTGATTTCACAGATGTCATGAGGATTATCCATAGTGTGTGCCCTACAAGCTGTAGTTTGGATCCTGGAGCGACCTCCCAAATTTTGGGTTGTAGTGATATTATCGGTCCTTTCCTTGTGTGAATAGTCTGGTGCTCCTTGGAGTCGGGTGAGTTCCCTAGCTCCCTGAAAGAGGCAGTGGTGACACTTCTCTTGAAGAAAGCTACCTTGGAGCCAGACTGTTTCATAAACTACAGACCTATCTCAAACCTTCCCTTTATTGGGAAGGTGATTGAGAAGGTAGTGGCAGCCCAATTGGAAGACCATTTAACCATCCATGACATCTATGAATCCTTCCAATCCGGTTTTCATAAAAGACATAACACTGAGACTGCACTGGTTCGGGTGCTTAATGATCTTCTGAGGGTGAGAGATCAGAAGAGACATTCCATTTTGGTTCTTCTTGATCTCTCATCAGCCTTTGACACTGTGAATCACTTGGTGTAGCACACTTGAGGCAGATTTGTGGAATATCAGGAATCATTCTTCAATGGTTCACCTCATTCCTCACTGGAAGATCACAAAGAGTTGTGTCTGGGTTTTTTTTCCTCAAGCCCAACTTCTTTGTTGTGTGGGGTGCCTCAGGGTTCAGTGCTATCTCCCATGTTATTCGTGGTGTATATGTTGCCACTCGGAGACATTATAAGACAGTATGGGCTGAGGTTTCACTGCTATGCAGATGATACCCAGCTATACCTGTCTTTCACACTCGACCAGGATAGAGCTCTTTCAGTGTTTAACAACTGTCTGAAAGAAATCCAGGATTGGATAGATTCTAGTTAGTTGAAGTTGAACTCAGAAGAGTCAGAGGTTTTGGTTGTGGACCGGGGTCGTCAGATAGAGGGGTCATTTGTTGGTACGCCCCAAGGAATTTTCCTTGGTGGCGTTTCACTTCCGATCTCTGAACAGGTGTGTAACCTGGGGGCTATCTTGGATGACTGGCTGATACTACGGTCACAAGTGTCAGCCGTCATCAAGACTTCCTTTTACCATCTTAGGAATATCACCAGAGTTAAGCACCGTGTCCCGTCTGATGCCTTACCAACACTGGTCCATGTCTTTGTGTCCTCGCGTCTGGACTACTGCAACTCCCTGTACTTTGGGCTTTCTGGGGTTGAAACCCATCACCTACAGCTGGTGCAGAATGCAGCAGCCTGGGTTTTGACTGGGACAAGTAGGTCCTGTCATATTACCCCTGTGCTGTGCGAACTGCACTGGCTACCTATACAGTGGTGGATCGCCTTCAAAGTTAGTTTACTGACTTTCAAAGCCCTTCATGATCAGGGTCCGGCCTATCTGAAAGACCTTCTGGTCCCCTACTGCCCTGGCCGATCACTCTGCTTGGCCGACAAGGGGTTGCTAGAGATTCCAAGATTGAGTCTTAAATCATCAGGTTGTAGAGCATTTTTTTATACTGCACCCACTCTTTGAAATACTCTACCCTGCCGGTTATGGGATTGCACCTCCATGGAGGAATTTAAGAGCAGTCTGAAAACCCATTTCTGGCAAATGGCCTTTCTGGATGGCTGATCGTACTAGAATTATTAACTATGTTGTGATTTTATCTGTGTTTATTATTGAATTTTAATGTCTGATTCTACTGTTTTAATATGTACAGTGCCTTGAAAAATGAAAGGCGCTTTATAAATAAACGTATTATTATTATTATTAATGCCAAAAGACTCTACTTTCAATAACTTCATAATATGCATCCACAATTAATAAATGCTCGGTACAAGATGGCTGAAAATCTTATTGTAGAAGCACACTACAATTCCCCAATTCTTCTTTTAAAGTAAAAAAAATGATTTAATTTAAATTATGAGTACTTACCTGAAATTGTTTCACATCTCCGCTGCAATTTACAGTGCTGAATCAAAAGTGGTTCACAATATCACATGTCCATTTTGACAGTTCCTTTGTTTCCCTTGTTCGTGAATGCTGTTCTTTTGACAAACAGAAATGCAAATTTGGAGACTATATAAATTGCCAAACCAGTAATATTAATCATCTTCTAGAACTATATATTGAGCAATCGTCGCAAAGGATTAAAGAAATGTAAAATGAATGAAAAAAATCGCATCCACTTAGTTACAGATTAACAGTACAACACTACACTATTAATGTATCATTCTACACTACAATAGAAGAACATGACTGATAACTATAATTGTTTAATTTTATCTGTTAAAATAGGAAGTGTCAACACACCTAGGTCATTCGCTTATTAACTGCCACTCTGTGACCAAAAAATAGGTAATCATTATGATGGTTGCACAATACAGATCAATGGAAAAATGACTGTCTGATACAGTATGAGAATACATTCTGAAAATATTCCCCCCCAAATAACTGGATTAATGTAAATAAAGTATATAGTAATACTGACTCATTTAGGAAATGATCTGCACATGCGCATCTGTAACAATCTCTTCTATGACAATTCCGTCATTATGTAAACTATCAATGCATCTCATGAATCCCACAGCTTCAATATTTGGAGATTTGCCATGTACCTCTTGGAGATCAACTTCTCTTTGTTTCTATTATCTTTTTATTGTTATACTCCATAACAGTGTATGTTAGAAACTTTGCAGAATGGCCGGGACTATTATTGCATCCAATGACAGTAATAAGTTTCATGAATGACTGGATTGTCTCCTATCTAAGATTGTTCCAGGATGTAGAAATGGCAGGACATGCATATTTTCGTTGAACAGCAAAAAACGTACTCTTAGAAACAGGTGTCAAGTTCATGAATTTGCACAGCAGGAATATCTTGCCATAGTTATTACCAGAAAGGACAATACTGCTGGACATTAGTAGATTTCCTAGTGACATTCTCTTGACCAAAGGTTGTGAACGTCACGTCCAATGATGGCTGGAACTATCAAATAATAATCAAATGATTTGGAGTAATTACTAGAATATTTTAAAATGTGACAATGCAGTTGTTCATTTTTTTCACAAATGTTGCTTTGTGCTCCAACGTTGACAATTGTGCCTTCACTGATTGACCCTATTTCTGTTACACACATGGGCCCAGATATTCAAAAGAGTTGAGCCATGTGCAATAGGGTTGTGCCTGCTCAAGTCCAAAATTGTGCCATTCTGCAATATTCAGCAGGAGGCAGTTGTGCCCCCGAAATCATGCTGAACAACAGCGCAATGATAATGAAGGCATGCGCAACCGAAGGGGGAGGAACCATGCATAAATGGCGCAGTGCGATATTCAACGACTTGTGCCATGCGCAATAGGGGAGCAAGCAGAAGTTGTGCCATAGCGGGAAAAGAGCCAAAATAAAAAGGAGCAAGGGAGAAGCGCAAGAACACTACAGGGAAGCCACGTGAGTCAGAACCATAGGCAGACAGACAGGACAGGAGGGACAAACAGGGCAGGTCAGGGAAAAGGCACTCTGAACACCCAGGCACAGGGAAGGTATGGGGAGCCACAGCTAGTGCAGAAGGGGGAAGTGCCACACAGCACAGAGGCCAGCACAGGCAGGTGTTCCCGGTGCAGGGGAAGTAGCAGGGAGGACAGTGGGGGAATACAGCAACAGTTGCCGGGGGGGTGAACACAAGCCAGGGACATGGCCAGTGCCACCTTCCAGATGGATGCCGTTATGAGGGGGGTGAGAAGGCGGGCGGCAGGGGGGCATGGCCGTGGAAGGGCCCGTTGGCAGTATGCCCCCAATGGGCAGTACCGAGCCTGAACCAGCTTTGAGCTGTACACTGATACTGAGATTGTGGCCCGGTACCACCTGAATAGGGCAATTCTGAGGCAGCTCTGTGAGCTGTGCAGTGATGTTATGCAGGCACCCACACGACGGAGCCATGCCCTGTCAGTGGAGACTAAGGTAACAGCCTGCATGTGCTTGCTCACCACGGGTACCCTCCAGAGACCAACTGGGGACACCACAGGCATAACCCAGTCAGCCACATCACGCCACCTCACCCAATTCCTCAGCGCACTGCTGCCACATGCTGTGGAGTAGATCCATTTCCCCAGCACAGCGGCGGAGGGCACAGCAAACATACAAGAGTTCCACAGGGTAGCACGTATGCCTGGCATGCTAGGGGAAATAGACTGCACCCATGTGGCCATACACACACCACCTAGCCCGAGGGGGCCTCATACATCAATCACAAGGGCTATGCCAGCATCAACTGCCAGGTGGTGTGTGATGCCAGGGGGCGCATAATCAATGTCTGTGCCATGCACCCTGAGGGAGCACACAATTCATTCATCTGGCACCAGTCAGCACTGTGCCACAGATTTGAGAGTGGGGACATCCCCACTGGACACCTAGTGGGTGAGTATGCAAACCACATGGACAATCATAGGGACTTGGGGGGCATGGCCAGAGGTGACATGGGTAGTGGCCTACATGGCGTGGGGCAGGGCGATGCTGATCACCAAACTAACCTCTGCCCTCTACACACAGGTGACAGTGGATACCCACTCCGTCCCTGTCTGCTCACACCCAACCTGTGGCCCATGACCCCATCGCAGCAACGCTACAATGAGGCACACGCCACCACATGTAATGTCATAGAGTGGGTGTTTGGGATGATGCAGGCATGTTTCCATTGCCTGAACACCTCTGGTGGCGCCCTACAGTACAGCCCCTCAAAGGCCTGTGGGCTATTCCTGGCCTGTTGCATCCTGCACAACATGGCCAATGAATGTGGGATAGCCGTACAGGTCAAAGAGGGGGACAGCGATGGGGACAATGAGGACACTGGTGACGATGGTGATGGGCAGCCCCCTCTTGGCCGACGGGACCACCAACTGATCTGGCTGGCACAGCTGCACTGGGACACCATCACAGAGGAGCACTTCAGCCAACCCAAGTAAGTCATGGGGCCATGTGCAACCACCAGTGGCTAAGGCACAACCCACAAACATGCATGGACACACACCAGGGGTGCATGCCGTCAAGGCAAGTGGCAGGGCACAGAATCATGCACACAACCAGGGATGGGAGAGGATTAACATGCCACATGGACGGACACACACACATGCACACACAATGCAGCAAACGTGCACAGAGGGCAGGAGGCACACCAACCCAGAACGCCAACCCTAGCAACACACATGTCCACAGGCCACCATGCCCACTGCCTGTCCATGTGCGTGCGTCAGATGCTGAGCACCATTGCACATTGGTGTACAGCGCAATGCAGGCATCATCATACACATGCAACTGCAGACAGCAGCCGGGAGGGTGTGCAGGTGGACTGTGTGTCCATGTGCAGGGCCGGGTACCCACCCGTGCACTGCCCACTGAAACATACAATGCACACAGGGCAGCACCATACAATAGCCGTGCTGGGAGACAGGTCAGTCACGCGACACAGTGGCCCGGCCACCACGGATGTGTGGGCAGCCCCGCCGAGACCCGCCATCACTGACAGGCTGACCACTGGCCTCAGGGGTGGCACCGATGGTCCCCCAGGGGTTCTACTGTGTGAACATGACCGTGCTCATGCAGGGGTCTGCAGCACACTGAACATGCCTGTGCCAGGAGTGCTGGGGATGCCCATAGCTGAACCCAGTGTCGACAGGGTGAGAGTCGCATGACGCCGGGAACGGGGGGTGGATAGTGCACTGCGTGGTGTCCGCGATGCAAGGGCACCTGACTGTGTGCCCATTGTGGCCATGACAGCAGTGAATGCCTGTGCATGCCTGTCAATGGCAGTGGTCACATCCTCCAGCAAACGGTCCATCCCTGCCAGGATCAGAGCGATGTCCCTGCTGCAACGCTCCTCTGCCCACTCCAGAGCCACACACAGTGCATCCACAGACGTCGCAAGCCGCATCTGCAACTGGACTGATGCTTGCAGCAGGTGGGTGTGCTCATCCAAGAGGTCATCTGCCTCCTCGGCATCCTGTCCCTCAGGGTGTGCATGGCCCCGATGATCAGCACCCCTTGAGGGTGGGTGCTGTACACCAGGGTCAGGTCTGGGCATGTCCACAGGCAGTGCACATATGCCACCACTGAACCCTGTACCCCCAAGCCCATTGGCCGACTGCTGATGCTGCCCCTCTGGCTGCCAGTCCCAAGGGCTCAAGGTGGTGCTGCCACAGTGGCCACAACAGTCCCACTGTCCTGAACAGACACCAGTGCTGCCCCACTGGTGCTGACAGGCACAGGCTGGGACTGTGCTGACACACAGGCCTCCATGGCAGCACCACCCACAGCCATGGGTGAGAATTGCTCTGCTGTGTGGCCATCCTGTGGCACACATGTGTCACTGCTCATGATGGTAGCATCATCTTCACTGGTGATGGACTCTGCACCAGCCACAGTCACAGCATGCTGACATCCATGGATACCAGCATGCTGGGACACAGGCAGGGCTTCCTCCACACCTGTTACAATGACATCAGTGTGGACAGCCAGGCAGCCCCACTGTCGCAATGCTCCACGTATACCTGTGGAGGTGGATGGGCCCTCCTCCAACTCCAGCTGACTGTCCTCAGTGGACAGGCCCACCACCGCTGACCCATGCAGACACTCAGGATCTGTAAGGGAAAGCAAAGTCACATTACTGCATGTGACCTACCCTGCCCCCCATAGACAGGCCATGACTTACCATGCAGTGATGGGCCACCACCCATCTGGAAGCCACCATCCGGAACACCCTCAATGGCACTGCACTGCATGCTTCCAGCAAGCCTCTCCTCCTGTGGGGTCAGCTGTACCACCTCCGGCTGTCCCCCACCTGTTACAGCACATGCTGCCCTGATGGCAGCCACCTTCTCCTTTATCCTCCTCCTGTCCGTGCCCATCTTTTTCTTACACTCCTGCACGGAGCTCTGGTGGCTGCCATGCAGGTTCATAGCACGTGCCACCTCCTCCCATGCAGCAGCATGGGCTTGAGGTGTTCCCCGCTGTCCACTGAGAAGTGGCTCCTGATCCAGGTAAGCCTCAAACAGGGCCTCGGTTTCAGCCTTTGTAAAGTTAGGCCTCCTCCTCCCACCACTGTGTTTCTCCTCTCCAACAACCTGCTCGGTCATTATGTAGCCTGTAAGAATGGCAGTTGTTACCTGTGACTGTGCAGTCCCATGCATGTCCCTAAATCCACAGTCCACACTCCCAAACAGCATGCAACTCATCAATAGACTGCAGTAACCGATTATGGCCACTGCAGCACAATGTCGCACTTTTATAGCGCAACCCATACAAATGAGGCGAGGAGCAACTTTAAGTAGATGCAAATTGCAGTGCTGCATCATTGAATGGCTGATTAGATGATTTGCATATGATGGCTGAATATTGCGCTGTTGCGCTTTCCGCAATTGTACTGAATGTGCTGAGCCACTGGCGCAGTTCTGTGACATGCATAGTACACACCTCACTGTGCATGCCCAGGTTGCTGACGCAGGCATCTGCTGCGCTGATGATGTGCTGTGTGCGGTAGGCAATGCAGGACATGGCCACCATTGTGCCAGTGACACTATAGCGATGGTCACTCCATGGCGTTGTGGCACTGGGCCATCATAGGCACAATGGGCCAACTGCACGGTAGGTCGCTATGGCACTGGCACACAGGCAACCAATCGCGCTACACTCATTGTGTTCCAATGGCACTGTGCATGTCCATGCACCAGAGACTCTTGACCCTGTGCCTGACCTTTGCCCCCTAGGTGCCATGCGTCAGGCATGGGTGCACCTCCATCACGCTGTTCAGTGACAGCGCAATAGGGAATAGCAGCGCTGTACCGTGCAGCATCTGCACATGGGGAGCCACGCTGCAGAGCACCATATTGCCAACTAGAATACAGAGAATGGCACGCAGAAGGGCAGCCCAGTGGTCTGCTATTGAATTGGCCAACCTAGTGGCCATTGTAGAGCCACACCATGGGCCTCTGTTTGGGGAGGAGCCCCTGGACAGGGCCAGGACCCAGGTGTGGCAGGAGGTGGCCACTGCCCTGGAGGAGGCCACTGGATGGGGGAGGAGTGCAGAGCAGTGCAGGCACTGATACGGGGACCTGCAGAGGAGGGAGCCAGAGCTACTGGCATGGCCTGCGGGCACATGCCAGGAGGGGCATGGTGCCATGGCCAGGTAGGGTTCCTCAACACACTTTTATCGACCATATGGGTAACAGTGTTGTATGTGTCCAGCACATAGGGGAGGGACTGTCTGGGGTTGGCTGTGGTGGTGTTCACAGGGTGTGGGGTGGTGGGTCTGGCTGGGTGGGAGGGCACACACCTGGGGGTAGGAGGACTTTGCTTCGGGATTGTACTGATGTTCCTCTCTCCTTGTTTGCCCCACAGGCCTGGAGGAATGCCACCATGCGCGGGAAGAGCTGCGGCGGGAGGAGGATGGTGCAGTCAGGCGGGGCGAGGGCCCTCACTGCCCACCTGACCGGCCCGATGAAGGTGAGTGCCATATATCCATGATTACTATTGCATGTTGTGTGACAGAGTGGGCAGCAGGGAATGGCCACCATCCATTGACACCATTGCCATGCACGCTACTTGTTACAGTCAACACTGTCCAGTGGCAATGCATGTCTAGGAGTGCGTCAATGGTGGTGCATGCATGCACCAGGTACATGGTTGTGCCACTGCCTTTGCACTACATAGCCATGTCACTAAACGGCCACAGTGGTGCTGTGCGTGACTTGGCCTGTGGGTGTGTGCAGCATTCTGCATGGCAGTATGCGCCTGGGTGGGCAGGCCCTGTGGACATGATCACTGCGGGTGGTCACACACCATCACAGTGGTATGTCCCACGGGCGTATGCCATGCACAGTGGTTGGGCTGTATGGGGTTGTGCATTCACACCTATTGACTGTGCTCCCTTGTCCTAGGTACATGCCAGCTTTGTGAGATCCGGGAGGCACTGTGGGAGATATTGGTGGTGGCAAGGGCATCGCTGGACATCCTGCGACACATAGATGAAACAGGGGTCCTGAGGAGGCACAGGGCCCGGAGGAGCCAGCGCAGGGAGAGGCGCTCCCGCTAGGGATAGATTGGTCCCAGTATTCCTCAACCCCCCTGGACCCACCCTCACACCCCTCCTTCCCCATCCCATTTGTTCACCCCTGCCGTTTACCCACCCCCACCTTGTTTGTGGCCCCCCGACCTTGTATATAGTTCATATGTTATAATGTATATAGTTCTTGTAATATTGTATATAGTTGATTGTTATATATTTTTTCAATACGTTTAATTTTGATATGAATACTGTGGTGGTCTCTGATTTGCAGTGGGCTATAGGTGCTCAGCTGCAGTGGTGTGCATGGCGTCAGGGTGGTGCAGTCATGGGTGTGTGTGTGTCCATGTGGAGGTGACTATAGTGTGGGGGTAGCTATCAGTCAGTGTCTGTGGTGTGTGTGTTGTTCCCTGTGCACTGGATGCTGT
This sequence comes from Neoceratodus forsteri, assembly GCA_016271365.2. NCBI lineage: Eukaryota > Metazoa > Chordata > Ceratodontiformes > Ceratodontidae > Neoceratodus > Neoceratodus forsteri. The sequence goes on from CM057455.1 coordinate 941,563,927, forward strand.
GTGCAGTGGTCCATGGTGCATGCTCTGTGTCCATGGTGCACCCATCGGCCCATCCATGGCCTGTGCAGCTGACGCACATGCATGTCTGTGACCTACACAGTCCGCTGGCATGTCAGTGGTGGCAGTCCCTGCAGGCAGCCACTGTACCCGTCACATTGCTGGGTTGCCTCCTGTCACTGGTGTGGTGCATGCCTGCCTCGGGTGGCACTGTGGGCACCACAGTTGTTGTCCCACCTCCATGCTGTGCCTTGTGTGTGTTGCAGGGGATGTGCACCACTGTCTGTGACTTGTGCTCCGGGTGACTGATGGTGGTGTACGGGTCCACAGTGCCTGCGCAGGGTGGCTGACACTCCAGTGCCATGGAGGACTGTGGGTTGTGTGCACACAGTTTACATGGGCCCACAATGGGGGCTTGGTTGCCCCACCACTGCGTCCCTGTGTTGTTGTGCCCTTGGGTATGGGTGGGTGTCTGTCCATACACTGTGTGGCATCCTGTGTTGCATGCTTCCATGCACCACTGTGGGTGGCTGTGCTGGCTGTTGTGGCCAATGGTGGGTCAGGGTGTGTCATTGGACTACTGTGCAGGGTGCTGTACCACTGGTGGTGGTGTCAAGAGCATGCCCTGTCCCGTGTGGGGTACCTCATGTGCCGACGCATGGTTGGTCTCTCAGCAGTACCTCGGGGGACTGTGCATGGTGGCACTGTGTCTGCCATTGTTGCATTGCTGTGTGCTGCCACCCGCTGATGGGTGCTCATGGTGGGGCTGGCTTGCCTGGTTCTGTGGTGCACAGGGTTGCAGTGTCACAGTGGGGGTGGTGGCATGCATGGGGTTTCCTGCAATGGTGGTCACTGCTCATGGGGGGTGTCTGGGGGTCAAGGTGTAGGGTGTGCTCTGCATTGGTGGGGATGGTGTGGCACAGGGTGGTCAGCCCTCCTTGTGTGCCAGTCACAGCTTGCCGGTAGGTGTGATGGGGCACCGTGGCCCGGCTGTGGGTTGTTTGCTTGTCTCCATGGGCCAGTGATTATTCCAGCCCTCCCCCAGTTGTGCAGTTCATGGGGTGTGGGGGGACAATGTCTGTTCTGCTGTGTGTTCCTGTGCCCATCTGTGGCATAGGTGGTGGGCCCCTACCTCCCTTGTTGTGCAGTTACATTGCTCTACTGCTGGGGGGGCATCCCTGGTTGTGCTATGGTGCCTCTGGACTTCTCAGCTGAACATCCCTTGTTGCGCGATAGGGCATCAGGTCTGCTTAGCTTCCCCTCCCTAGTTGCGCTATGGCGCAGGTGGTGTGATATTCAGTCATCAACTGTAGGCGCAGTTTGGCCTGCTCCATTTTTGAATATTGCATCTCTTGTGCATGGGTGCAGTAGACTTGTGCTTGCTCCTGCTATTGCGCACTTTTTGGCGCAGTTTGAATATCTGGGCCTTGGACTGCAACCCATGACATTCATGTATGATGAACAGAGGTGGGGGGATGGGATTGGTTCTTTTGATGCATGGACATAAGTTTGCTTATAAATATTACTAACAAGTATAATGATAATCTAAAGGTAACAGATTACAACAAGTACCATCTCATTATTGTATAGTTCAACATCAGCAATACATTGTATGCATTACATATTCAGTGAACAACAGTAGATGCCTATTGTTTAATTGATAACACCATATGTGTCATGATTGTGTATTTCTAAAGTAATATATTTTCATTTTTTGTATTACATTAATGGTTGATACACCTGTCATAAATGAAAGTCAGATTTACACATGAATTCCTTATAAATCTGAGTGACTAATGACACAATAATAAGAAGGTAAGATGGGGCTTCTAACAGGAGAGACTCAGTAGAATATAGGTGGAAGCAATGCCAGGAATAAAGGTGGAAATTATTGGGTCAATCCAGCCTATTGTATGTTAGAAGGGGAAGAAACATAGAAACATAGAAACATAGAATTTGACAGCAGATAAGGACCGCTTGGCCCACCCAGTCTGCCCATTTCCCTACCTGATGGATAAGCTGAAGATCCTAGTTAACCAGCAGCCTACTTCTTCCTACCCCCACCCCCTAGAATTGCCTTATGACTGTCCCATGCATGCTTGAATTCCACCACTGTTTTTGCCTCCACAACCTCCTCTGGAAGGCTGTTCCATGCATCCACAACCCTCTCTGTGAAAAAATACTTCCTTAAATTACCTCTGAGCGGCCCCCCTTCTATCTTCAAATTGTGCCCCCTTGTTCTTGCACACCTCTTTTTTTGAAAGATGCTACCCTCTTGGACTTTGTTGATTCCCTTGAGGTACTTGAAAGTTTCTATCATGTCCCCTCCTCCTTTCCTTGAGGCTATACATATTAAGCTCCTTAAGTCTCTCTTCATATGTCTTCGGTGCAGACCCTGCACCATTTTAGTTGCCCTCCTCTGGACAGCTTCATCCTGTCTATGTCTTTGCGGAGATTGGGTCTCCAGAACTGCATGCAGTACTCAGATGTGGTCTCACCAGCTGTCTGTACAGAGGATAATAACTTTGTTTTCTGCTGGTGATGCCTCTCCTATGCATCCCAGTATCCCCCCAGCCCTCCTTGCTGCCCTCTCACATTGCTTGCCCACCTTTAGGTCATCTGATATGACTACCCCCAGGTCCCTTTCCATTTTTGTTGTTGTTAGTATCTCACCCCCCATAGTGTACTCTTCCCATAGGTTTTAGTTTCCCAGGTGCATTACCTTGCACTTCTTAGCATTGAATCTAAGCTGCCATACATTTGACCATTCCTCTAACCTTGCCAAGTCCCTACTCATCCTTTCCACCCCACCTTGTGCATCAACTCTGTTGCAGATCTTTGTGTCATCTGCAAAGAGACATACTTTTCCTTCCAATCCCTCTGCAATGTCGCTTATAAAGACATTGAAGAGGACCGGTCCTAATACTGAACCCTGTGGTACCCCACTGCTAACCCCCCTTTTTTCAGAGTGGACTCCATTTACTATTACTCTCTGTGTCCTATTCTCCAGCCAATTCTTTACCCAGGCTGTCATCTTGGGGCCCACTCCCAGGCTGGCTAACTTGTATATTAATCTTTTGTGTGGGACTGTGTCAAATGCCTTGCTAAAGTCTAGGTAGGCCATGTCCACAGCCCCTCCCTGATCTACTACTTTAGTCACCCAGTCAAAGAAATCTATCAGATTTGTCTGGCATGACCTTCCCGCTGTGAATCCATGCTGCCTTGGGTCCTGTGCCCCTCTGGCCTCTAGATACTCAACAATTCTTTCCTTCAGAAGTGATTCCTCATTTTCCCTACCACTGAGGTTAAACTAACAGGTCTGTAGTTTCCTGCTTCTGCCTTGCTCCCACTTTTGTGAAGGGAATCACATCTGCCCTCCTCCAGTCCTCAGGTACCACCCCATCCTCCCATGATTTGTTAAAGAGGGTAGTCACTGGTGTCACTAGTTCTATCCTTAGTTCTTTTAGAATTCTGTGATGAATTCATCAGGCCCCATTGCTTTGTCCACCTTCAGTTTTAAGAGTTCTTTCAGAACTCTTCTTCTGTAAATGGGCTGGTATCAACTTCTGTATCGAGTGTTTCTACTGTTTGTTTTAGGTACCTCCCCTCTTCCTTTGTAAATACTGAGCAAAATATTTGTTTAGTATCTCTGCCTTTTCACAGTCACCCTCTGCCCACCTCCTCCCTTTATTAAGCCTCCTATCCCTCCCTTGGTCTTCCTTTGCTCCCTGATGTACCTATAAAAGGTTTTATCCCCCTTCTTAACTGAGTTGGCTATCTTTTCCTCGGTTTGGGCCTTTGCTGTTCTGACTGCCTTTCCAGCTTCCTTTTGCTTTAACTGATACAGTTCTCTGTCCTGTTCCTTCTGTGATTCCTTGTACTTCCTGAATGCTTTCTTTTTCTCTTGAACCTTCACTGCCACTTCCTTTGAGAACCATAGTGGTTTCTTACCTCGTTTCTTTTGTTTATTTGCTTTACACAAAGGCTTGTTACCTCTGTGATGGCAGTTTTTATTATTCCCCATTGTTCTTCCACCCCTCCTTCCTGCCCATTTGCTAGTGCATTGCTTAGGCACTCACTCATTTTGGCAAAGTCAGCCCTCCTAAAATCTAGTACCTTTGTCTTTGTATGGCTTGACTCTATTGCTGTGTTTATTGTGAATCATATGGTCGCTAGTTCCCAGATGGCTACCCACTTCTACATCTGTGATCCTCTCTTCATCTCCATTTGAGAGAACCAGGTCTAAGATTGCTCCCTCTCGAGTGGGCTCAAAGAACTCACAAAATAATAAGGCATGGGGATGAAGGACATGGCTGATGGGAAAGTAGTGGAGGCAAAGATGGTGTTTTAGGAAATCTTACCTCTGTGTGAGGGGGCAGGCAGATCTGTCACATTCTCTACAGTGCTTCTCATTCCCATGGGAATCTATGGCAAGAAATGGAGATTTCAATATTTTAATGAAAGGCTAGAGGCCTGTTGTTAGTGTTCATACGGAGGGTGAACTGAACATTGACTTTACTAAGGCCTTCAATTCAGTACTACATGGGAGACCTGGAAGCAAGCTAACGGGCTGAGGTGGTGGCATGTAACACAGTGTCATGCTTCAAAACGAGGTGTGATAGGGTAATGGGGAGGGTAAAGGGAGGGAAGGGTAAGCCTCACCTCAGTTATGGGATAAATCTTAGAGACAATCCTGAAATCAAGCACATTGTCTCATGTGGAATCCAGAGTTACTCGGGATATAAGACAACACTGATTCACATCAGGGAAGGCATGTCAAAGAAATATAATGCATTTTTTTCTTTGTGCAAATGTGGAATAACACTAGGAATGGGTGGAGTATGTAAACTACCTATATTTAGGCAAATCCCTCACCGCCATAACAATTGCTGTTCTGACAAGAAGTCTGAGTGACAAGATGTGTGAACTGTACAAGGGAAACAGTGTGATTAAATGGGTTAGGAAATGGTGAAATTGTTTAACGATAATGATTTCAAATAAATGCACCTAAGTATAGAGGACAATGGGGGTGAGACTAAAAATGGTTGTTATGAGGTGAGAGAATGGGCTGAGTAACAGCAAATAGAAAAAATACATATGGTTTAACATATATGAAGTCTTTAAGGCATCAAACAAGTAAACAACGGCAACTGGGAAATGCAGTTGACATGCTGGGTTGCATAGACAGTGGTGTATAACTAACAGGATATGTGATATGTAGTAATAGTAGTAGTAGTAGTAGTAGTAAAAAGTTTATTTCTGATATCAGAAACAGGATAAAACCCAATTTTGCAACAGCTAATTTACAATGGGGTCCTACTGTACAAAAATATCAGTTTCATTCTAAAATACTATACATACAACAAAATACATACATAGACAGAAAAAAAAAGTACAACAATTAACAATATGGGCAAATCTCTCAAGTACAACTTTTTGCAGACATTACCTCCTTTACAAGCCAAGATCTTAATACATTCCAAGATGTTTTTTTGGTACATAACCTCAGATGCCCTGGAAATGAGTTCCACAATTTTGGGCTCTCGTATACATAGCAGTGTTGGCCCCTCTCTGTTCTCATAAATGGTACCCTAAATGTTATTTCCCATGCAGATTGCAATCCTTCCTTAACATTCCACTCCTCCAGGAACTCCACTAGATATCCTGGTGCTTTTTCAAAATAACAGCGATGAATCAAACACTGCACATGCATATTTCACCATTTTATCAAGGATATCCAATTTAATTTCCTGTAGAGAGTGCAATGGTGTATAATCCAGGGTACGTCCAAGACAAAGCATGCATATCTGTTGTAAATAACATCAAGCCTTCCCAAAATGCCTCTAGCAGCCCCATTGTATACAACATCACCATAGTCAATATGAGGAATTATCATCTAATTTACAATCTTTAACCTAGCATCAAATGAAAGGCAATCTCTATGTTTGTACAATACCCCCAACGTCTTATTCAGTTTTTGTATCAAGTTATCAATAGGGAAGTCCCAATTACAATGGGAGTCCAACCTGACTCCCAAGTATTTGTAACAGTCCACAAGGGCCTGACTGCACCCATCCAATGTTTTTATATCTAGATCCATAGATACTTTTTTATTTGAAAACAACATTACCTGTGACTTTAGAGGGTTTAGGACCAATCCATGTTCTGAAAAATATGTTTGTAATATATTAAAATGTTTTTGTAATTTTTCCTGCATATGACACACAGATTTTCCTTCAAGATACAATATTATATCATCTGCATACAAATGATGCGGACATCATTCATCAGATGTCTGACACCATTTTGTATATACATATATATATATATATATATATATATATATATATCATTAAATAGAATGGGTCCTAACACTGACCCCTGTGGTACACCAGATTTAATATTTAAGTAACTGGATACAAAATTACTGCCCAATCTAACCCTTTGTTGTCTGCCATCCAGGTAGCTCTGGAACCAATCCAGGGCCCCACTTTATAAAACATTTGTAAGTGCTCACATTAAGTACAGCATGCAATTCTGGAGGCCAAACATTTGCAAGGACATGTAATAGGAATATAAGGTGCAGCCTATCTAAAAAAGGTTGATAAATATGGTGTGGGCCTTACACCAAAAGTATATGAAGAAAGACTAGGGGAACCCAAGTTGTACTCCATGAAGGGGACGAAACAGCATGAGGGAGCAAAACTGAAACTTCCTCTTACCTCAATGCCCCTAACAAGTGCATGGCATGAGACCTTTTCCTATGTAGGAAATATAAACTTAACAGAGGTTGCACAATATGAAATTGTAAAGGGGTACATTTAAGCAATAAGGCACCCCAGGGTGTGGGTTATTGGGGGATTTACCCACACCTTGTGTGGTGTGTCACGAGGTGTAGCCAAGTGACTTAATCACACAAAAAGTGGGCAAATCCCACAATAACACTCTCATGGGAGTGCCTTATTGTGATTTTACAATTGACCCATGTGTAAAATAAATTTAAAATGTGTTTAAGTATGTTTTTTATAAATGCCATTTCTCAGCCGTGGGTTATTTAAGCAATAAGCCACGAGGGGGAGTGGGTTATCGGGGGATTTACCACGGCTGGTGTGGTTTGCCCACGAGGTGCAGCCGAGTGGGTAAGTCCATGCCAGCTGTGGTAAATCCTCCGATAACCCACAACCCCGAGTGGCTATTTCGATTATACCTTGCAATTTAGTATATGTTTGTATTTAAAAAATTCCACATATTCTTGTTTCACTTAAAAATATAATGATTTTATTAAATTATTCTTCCACACAATAACATAGTCCCTCTTGTTTGTATAGTGAGAGACAGTGACATTTCATGTAGTGTTATTTAACATTCTTATGTTTAGCATTCAAAAGTTTTATTTAAGTTTATAAAGTTTCATTAACTGAGCAAACATATAGAAAAATGTTTTTAAGATGCTATTGCTAAAGTATTTAGACCAGTCTTTTCTCCATTGCTGAGTTTAATAATGTGCATTTGGGTTTCATCAGTGCTGTTGCTTTAAATGTTTTCATGTGGTCTGTGGTCTGATATTTTACATCCTGGGTTGTGACCTGTTGGAAGAAAAAAAAAATACTTTTTTTTATTCTTTTTAATCTTGAGGGGCTGGAGTTTTTAATTTTTAGGTGCAACACTTTCTGTCTTACCTGCTTATTTACAGATGAAATTGACAGTACCATAGTTGACAAGGCTGCCGATGGAAGGTGTTTTTGGACATGTCTGTGAAGGAGATTGGCTGCCCTCCTCCTGTGAATGCTGTATCGCGATGTCCATTGCTTCCGATGTTGTTTGCATTAGCACCATTGATTCAGGAGCTGTGTGTGATGTATTTCTCGGGGTGTGTTCAAAGATGTCATATCTGAGAGGTGCTGGAGTTTTGAAGGCTTGTGCATTAGGTACAGTATGTGGTGCAGAGAGATGATTTCTGGAGTTGGCGCAGTTTGAATTTTGTGTTGTTTCTTGTGGAGATGTGTTCATATTTCTTGATGTTTCGCCACTAATGATTTGGCCCCACTTCATAAATTCATCAGCGTTGGGACCAGTAAAGCTTAAATGAAGTTCACTTTTATGACCAGTTATGGACATAATTTGTCGTTACTTCCATACGGAGTCGCTCAATAGAGTTACAGCTGTTGCACAGAGGAATGATTAGTAAAAACAGTCTCAAACTCGGCCTCTTTACATATGCGCCGTAACATGTTGCCTAAGAAATTTAGACCCATTGGTTCGAGTGTGTACCATACTGCCATGTTGTTTAATACTAACTGATCCATCTTTTTGGGATGCGGAAATAAGGCGGGAGAGTTTGGGGGTAATTTTGAAACATAATTTTTATAGCTTTTTACTGGGCACAGAGGATCATTAGGCTGAGCAAACATAAAGCCCCTTGTTAATTGTTTTGTAGGGTCATTTATTTCTTTATGATTTTTAGTTTGCTCATTGAAAGTTTTCGTGAGGTATTCATGCCCTTCTTCATTTGCTTTAATTTCAAATGAATGGATTGTCAGTTGGCACACTCCCTCATTTCCACGATGAGCAAAGTGCAATTGAATATCCATCCAGACTTTTCTAACTAGTCCGATGGCTGTATCTGGTGTCAGAGCTGGTGAATTTCATAATCTGGTGAGCTGGTTGATGGTTAGTGGGGCATGATGGTCTGCTCTGTCTTTTCCATCTTTTCTATAACGTTTTGCCACAGCTTTAAAAATGTTATTCCCAGTATTGAAGTCTGTATCTAACATGAGATTTAAGCTGTGACTTAGGGGAGGGTCATTTAAGTACCTGTTTAAGCCCGCTCTTAGGCTTATGTAACTTGTCAGTACGTACTCTTTGCCATCGCTGTTACGAACTGTACTATAGTACTCTCTTAGGATTGTGTTTAACTCTGAGGGGATAATGGTGGCTAAATTTATTTGTACATTCTTTTGCTTGCACCAGTCTATGAAAACATTCACTGCCCAGTGAGTTTGCTTCTGGGTAGCTAGTTCATGACATTCAAGCTCTAGTTGCTGCATCTGTTCAGTTGTAATATGGTCATGACGCTGTCTTTTTTGACCCAGCACTGGATGCCCTACATGACTAGTGTAATAGGTGCTGAATTTGAGTTTTTCAACTGCAGGGCTACTGCTGTGGATGTCGGCTGCAGAACTGACTGGATGTTCGCGGTGTTTGAAGGAAGAAGCGATGGGGCTGGCACTGGAGGCATAGTTTCCAAAGGTACATTTTCTCTCACATTATGATGCGATTCTAAATTGTCTACATAATGGAAGATTTCATCGAGGTCAGCGGTGTTGATTAGCTCAAAAGAGGTGTCCATTTCTTTTTTTTTTTTTACGTTTGTGAGATGATGGTAGTTAGCGGGCTATTAATATGGTGGCTATTTCGAATTTTGCAGCTGTCAGAGTAATTTGAACTTAACGTGGCTCGCGTGGCAGGCTGGCACCTTTTGCAGCGATTACTGTAGGATTTACAACAGGGGTGAGGTGCCAGTCTGCCCTTCTGATTGGACCATTTGTGCTGTGCATGGTATAATGCAGGATATACCACAGTCATGTGATGTGTTTTGACCAATGAGCTTACAGGATTTTCATACCCCCATTGTATACTTGTAGTTAATATGAGGAAGATTTGCCATACATAAATGGGTTAATGACACTTGGAGTATTCTGTCACATGATGTAGTGGGGTCAAACACTGTGGAGGGATTTTAGAATGCCTGGGACAGTCACCAGGTAAGTTTGAAAAGGAATGGAGAGAGGAAAATCCACTGATCATACAGATTCAAAGAAAACATACAATGTATGGGGTTATGGCCTGTTAACCTGACGTCGGTGGTGGGCAAAGTGATGGAGGGCATTATCAAGGAAAAGCTGGGGGGTTGCTGGAGGAAATGTGTTACCTGGATGATAGACAGCATGGCATCATCCCAGAAATATCATATCAGACAAACCTTGTTAAGTTATATGACACAGTGACCAGTGTAGGCCGGTGAACATCCTCCTTCTAGACATCATCAAGGCGTTTGATTCAGTAACTCACAATGGGCTGCTGGCTAAGATGGGGAAAACTGGGGTGAGAAAGCAGATGATAAGGTGGATAGGCAATTGGCTGTCAGGGCATACTCAGAGTGGGGTGGCCCGGGGGGGGGGATCTCATCACATAGGAGGGTCATTAGTGGGGTCCTCCAGGGATCAGTTCTGGAGCCACTCCTGTTTTAATCTTATATCTCTGACAGCAAGAAAGATATCAGATGCAAAATGAGTCTCACTGTGGATGACTCTAAGCTGGGGGTGGTGGAGGAGGGGGAGGAGGGGAGACTAGCTATGTATGATGACATGAAGCCTCTGGAGAAGTGGTTGCATACCTAGAAACTGAAATGTAATGCAGGAAAGTGCAGTATTCTTTACATGGGGCTAGAACACCAGGACACATGGATATCCTGAGAGGAGATACACCACAACTCTCAAATGGCGAGAGGGACCGGTGGGGGGGTGAATGTCAAAATGAAAAAGTCTGAGAACTGTAATAAGGCAGTAACCAAGGCCAATAAGATGCTGGGGTGCATCACTAGGGACCAGAACCAAGAAACCAAGTTAGATGAATAGAGAGGTTGTGAAGAAGGTGAGTGAGAAGAGGATTGCATTTAGGATCTACAAGAGATCCAACAGGGTAGAAGACAGAGAAGAATATGTGAAGACATCAAGAAAAGTGAGCAGAGTGGTAAGGGCAGCAAAGGCTGATAGGGAATGGAGATTAGTGCAGGGGATCAAAGAAGGAGAAAAGGATTTCTTCAGATATAGCAGAGAGAAGAGGAAGAGCAAGGATCACATTTTTAGGATCAGGAAGGGAAGATGATGGGTAGAAAAGGGGGCTGAGCAGGCAGAAGTACTTAACGAATACTTCTGTTCAGTCTTCATCAAGGAGAGGGATGGCTCCATACCTGAAAGTAAGGACAAGGTGAGAGAGAGAGTGGGGGAGAAGCAACCACGGATGGGCAAATCACAGTGGAAAGGGTGGGGGAGGGACTAAAGTCCCTGAAGGTGGTCAAGGCACCTGACCCAGGCAGATTCCAACCCAGGGTGCTGAGAGAGTTGGCAGAGGTCTTGACAGGGCCATTGGTGGACTGGTTCAATACCTCTCTGAACTCAGGGTGTGTGCCAATTGACTGGAGTGGCACACATGTGATACCCCTCCATAAGAGTGGGACCATTGCCGAACCGGGGAATTACAAACTGATAAGCCTTTCTGCAATTGTGAGAAAACTGATGGAGACAATCCTCAAGAAAAGACTGGAGCAATTTGGAGCAATTTCTTGAGGATAACAATTTACAGAACAACAGGCAGCAAGGGTTTGTCTCAGACAGATACTACCAGACTAAGTTGTTTGATTTTTATGACTGGGTTACAAAGGCACTAGACAGGGGACATGTGGTGGATGTCCTCTACCTGGATTTCTTCAAGGCCTTTGGCTTGGGCCACGCAGTAGGCTGACCTGCAATTTGAAGTGTCTGGGATCAGGGAGGTAACTAGTCAGATGGGTTGAGAACTGGCTGCAGTGTAGACACCAGAAGGTAGTATTTCGGGGGGGGGGCACCTGAACCCAGGGCAGTAACAAGAGGTGTACCACAGGGCAGCTGACACAAAGATTTGTGCCAAGGTAGATGGAGGAGGGGGGCAAAAGTACTTCAGAAGGATTTTGTAAAACTGGAGGAATGGTCTCACACTTGAACGCTTGATTTCAATGCCAATAAGTGCAAAGTGATGCATTTATGAGGCAAGAACCCAGGACACAAATGCTGGCTGGAGGGTGTCCTGTTAACACATTCCAAGGAGGAGAAGGATCTAGGAGTGCTGATAACTGGAAAGAAGAACCACTCTGCTCAGCACAGGAAGGCATCAGTGAAGGAAAACAGAATGCTAGTATGCACAGCAAGGGGGATTACTTCTAAGAGTGGGGAATTCATCATGCCCCTGTACAGGTCCCTGGTGAGACCGCACCTAGAGTACTGCATGTTATTCTGACACCCCTGCTTAAAATTGGGACATCAAACTACTGAGTGGGGTACAGCACAGAGCAGCCAAAATGATCCTGGGGTTGGGGGACAGATCATATGAGGAGGGACTGAGATAGCTCAATATGTATACCCTGGAGGAAAGAAGGGAGAGAGGGGATATGATTGAGACCTTCAAGCAGCTGACAGGTTTGAATAAAATAGACACGAGGTGTATGTTCAGTCACAAAGGTGGAAGGGAAACCAAGTGACACTCCATGAAGCTGGAAGGAGGCAGGTTCAAGAGGGAACTGAGGAGGCACTATTTCACAGAAAGGGTGGTGAGAGGTTGGAACGCTCTGACAGAGGAAGTTGTATCACTGCAGAGTGTTGGTGGCGTGAAGAGGGGGTAGGACAGATTCAAGGGAAGGATACAAATTGGGAGGGGGTGGGAGATTGGGGAGGACATATGAGGTATGGGGGACAACTGCAGTCTAATTGACTGAATGCTGCACACTCAAGCAGACTAGATAGATCAAATGGTCAGTATCTGCTGGCGGTTTTGTATGTTCATATGTTAGGCAGCACCTTGAATACTGCATGCACTTCTGGCGGACGCACTAAAAAGGGACATTGCACTCTTGGAGAGGGTCCAGAGGAGGGCAACCAGGATGATTAGGGCTATGGGGAAGAGGACTACAAAGAGAAATTTGAGAAGCTCAACATGTACCTCTAGAGGAGAGTAAGGACAGGGGGACATGATACAGGTCTTCAGTTATATAAAAGAGGATAAATAGAGTAGGCTTAGACGGGTTGTTCCGACAGAAAGAGGTGGGGGGTCAACAAGAGGACATGGTTGAAAAATGGGGGGGGAGACTCAGGAGAGAGAGAGGATGAGGTGCTACTACACTGAGAGTGTGGTGGGATCATGGAATGCACTGCCTGAGGAGCTGGTGGAAATGGATATTGTGGATGGGTTCAAGAAGGGCTGTGGGTTCAAGAGGGGCTGCTAAAGGTACAGGTGGAGGGTGAAGCTGCATAAGTTCAACACGGGGGGGGCAAGTACTGGGATCTATGAGAGAAAGACTGACATCAGAAGCAACGCATATTATGGATGCTGTCTATCAAGCAGACTCGAAATACCATGAGGCCTACTCTGCTGTCATTTTTATGTTTGCTTGCACGCATGCACAACAAACATTATGAGGCCTCTTAGGAGAGAAGCAGGTTGTGGAGGCTTGGCACTGTGGTGGCCACTGCATTTGTGGGCTTGGCAGTGTTCAACCAATGCTAGCCCAGTGTCCTGATGACACTGGTTCTGCAGAAGTGCCACCAACTTGAAATGATTTGGCCACCCGCAATCAGGGGCTGCCTCATCATTTCAGCATCAGCCATTCCACTGCAATGAGGGAGAGACCCATCAGTGCAGGGCAGTACCTTGTTTTTTTTAAGTTACTATCTATTTATACACAAAGAAGTTTACAGTGAAACTGTTAACAACAGATAATAGCTTAGCACTAGTAAACAAAATTATCTGGTGAAAAACTAGACTGTAACATCAATTTCTGACATGATTTTAAATCTAATTCAAAGCTACACTGACAGAAATGCTAAATTTAGGAGGGATTATGAGGATTTCTGCAACAGAGGCAGTTGAGAGGTTTGGGGCCAACCCCAATTCTGTAACAGCATTATAACATGGTTTTCTGTCTCCTGTTCTGAACAACATGGGTGATGAATCTGACACGTTTTCACCAGACTGTGACCCTATGCATTTCCGGCAATGCATCGACAGATTAGATACTAGTACCTTTGCTGCACGTCTCTAAATATCCATAACATAATGATTACTAATTACCCACACTGCCTTGGTCTATACAACTGTATCTGAAAATTTGATAAACTGCTTGCGAGTGTATGCAACCACTGAAAGCAGAACTTCACATCACACTGACATGACGAAGGACCTAATTAAGGGACACATGATGGAATATAATGTGCTTAGGGAGCTGCATGTGTGCATATAATTTTTCTCACCTAGATAAACTGGTCTTCAGGTTACATTAAAAAATAAAAAGTGCAAAGCGGGAAAGATAAATGATCAACAATGTTGCCCATTGAGCTATCTTAAAAAGGAGAGGGGAGGTGACAGTTTCTTCATTCCTGGTCGTGACACCAATAGCACCCCAGGCATTGTTGCACTCCAGATATCTCCACCTCCACATTCGCCACATCCTTCAGATGGCAGGGCCCTCAACTGCCCCCCTAAGCAGTGGTGGGTGGTGTCCCCCATGCCGAAGTGCAACAATACTGGGCATCTCAATAGTAAACAAAGAAGGAGAGTCATATTGGTCCACCATTTGCACTACCAGAGCCCAAGCAATGCATCCCCAATCCCTTCTCTGCCCTGCATACCTTAGCTTTCAGCAGTGGGGTGAAGCGCAGTTCGTGGACAAAGGGATTCCTGACTGAAGGAGCCGGCAACAGCTGCCCACCTCCTGCTGAGCCCCATCTGATCCCCAGCAACTTCATTTTCCACCAGCTGGTACTTGAGTAAAGCATTGACTTGAGCCTTGACTCAACTCTCATCCTCCAATGTTATCTGAAGCGTGATTCGGCCCTGGGAGGATATTGCTGCTGCATAGTGAGTCAGTGGTGCTGCCGTGGATGTGGACAGAGCACTGTGTGCTATCAGTAGCAGAATACCAAGGCACAACAATGCTCTCAGCCACAACTCAGAGTGAATTCGTGCACGGGAGCCCATCACGGTGATGGCTGACATCAGCGCCTGGGGTGGTGATGCAGCTTCAGCTTAACGGTGAAGTAAGGACACAACATACTGTTATTTAGGGAACTTCATGACCCCCTACTTTACCTACTGATGTCCCATTCAGAGTCACAAAAGGGTTCCTGCACAAATCTGCCATTCTCTTGTAACCAGTCCACGCCATGCCTAAAACAAGTACATAATCAAGTTAGGGTAGCCACCTGTCCCAATACTTCTTTTTCCCCAATTGTTTAACCAGGTGAGACACACTAAGCTGAAAGCTTATTTACAGGTACGACTTGGAAGCACAGGGAAGTTAAGTGACTTGCTCAGAATCACATAGTATGCAAGTGGGGGGTGTGGGATTCAAACTCAGGTCTTCAGGTTTGCAGCTCAGAGCATTACACCATTGCGTTATATTGCTTCCTTGGTGGGCTACCTGACTGAGCTCCTGACACCTGCAACCTCTATCTGCTCCCGGTCTTGGAGCCTCCTTGGTGTTCCCAGGATTCAGCTCAAGACATCAGGCGATCGTGCCTTCAGTATCGCTGGGCTGACCCTGTGGAACTTGCTACCATTTGCAATCTGGGAGGCCTCTTCTATTGAGCTAAAAGACCACCTCTTCCACTTGACCTACCCGTAGATCTTATTTCTACCTGACAGTCTGAATGATATCAGTGACTTATGATCCTGATTATGAATTTTAGTATTTTATATCTATTCTACATATCTACCTCCTTGCCTGCATCCTTCTGGTTTGGGTGGCTGTGCATCCTGTCAAAAAACATGACAATTGCTAAATGTCCTGATCTTAGAGGAGAAAAAACTATTTTCTTGCTTTTCTCTAAATGTTGCAGAAAACTATAACACCTAAAAGTACCTTGAAATGATAAATAACATGGAGGACAATGAATAGGCAACAGTGAATAACAACACTGTATTCACATGGAGAGGTTGTCATGACAACCAAGTAGACCTCAGAGAGAGAAGCTCAAGAGGGCTACATTGTCAAGACAACCTAAAAAAGTGAACTCAGTTTTGCTGTTTACTGTTATCCATCCATTGTCTTTTGTAGTGTATGGGCAACAGTTCAACAATAACGAGGCATTTCTTGAACATTGCGTGACTGTTTCCATCTTTCTCGACCACACCTTGACAACCCCCCCCACACACACACACCACATATACATGAGTTATCGGGTTACATCATTAGCGGGTAACAATAGACTGGCAAGGCAAATTTTATTTTTATGGCACCCAATGCCCGAGGCTCTGGGCGCCTAATGCTAACAACGGTACATTTAATATTAATAGAAATAATACAAAACAGATGACATTAATAAATAGATATAAAATACTAAAATTCATATTCAGGGTCATAGGTCACTGATATCATCATTCAGACTGTCGGGTAAAAAAAGATATATGGGTAGGTCAAGCGGAAGAGGTGAGCTTTTAGCCTCTGCTTGTTTTATTTCCTGGATCAATGTGGCTGTGTGTGGAGGGCAATGGCAGCAGGGTGGAAAAATACATCTTTGACAGTGACATCCAGAGTGGAGAGAGACAGAGACTGCAGGGTGGGCCACAATAAATGTAACAGTCCCTCAAATCCCATATAAAATTATTTTTCTGGTTTCAGTGCAGCTGTGTGTACAGGGCAAGGGCAGCATGTGGCAAAATAAATCTTTGATGGTGACGTCAGTGGAGAGAGAGGGAGAGACTGCAGGGTGGCCTACAATAAATGTATCATTCCCAGAAATCGCAAATATTTTTTTTCCCCTGGATTCAGTGCAGCTTTGTGTACAGGGCAAGGCAACAGGCTGTCAAAATAAATCTTTGACTTTGACATCCAGAGATGAGAGAGAGAGAGAGAAAGAGATGGCAGAGTGGCCCACAATAATTTTAACAGTCCTTGAAATTGCAAATTTTTTTTCCTGGCATCAGTGCAGCTGTGTACATTGCAAGGGCTGCAGGGTGTCAAAATAAATCTTTGACTGTAATGTCTAAAGAGAAGTGGGATAAAGAGAGAGAGAGAGAGATACACAGAGAAAGATAGACTGCAAGTGGCCAGCAATGCATCTAACAGTCCAATAAATATCCCATTTTTTTCCTGGTTTCAGTGCAGCTGTCTATACAGGGCAAGGGCAGCAGGATGACAAAATATACCATTAACTTGTTATGATGCCAGATGGGAGTGAGAGAGAGAGAGACTGCAGGGTGCCCAACGATAAATATAACAGTCCCAGAAATCCCAAAAAAGTTTTTTCCTGTGTTCAGTGTGGCTGTGTGTCCAGGGCAAGAGAGCAGCATGGCAAAATAAATATTGGACAGTAATGTCCACAGGGGAGATAGAGAGACTGCAGTGTGGCCCAAAACAAATTTAACAGTCCCAGAAATCCCAAATAACAGTGCATCTCTGTGTACAGGGCAAGGGCAGCAGGCTGGCAAACTAAATCTTTGACTGTGACACCCAGAGAGGATAATGGGAGAGAGAGAGAGAGAGAGAGAGAGATAGAGACAGAGAGAGGCTGCAGGGTTGCCTACTATAAATGTAACAGTCCCAGATATCCCAAATATTTCTTTTTTTCTTGGCTTCAGTGTGGCTGTGTAAACACGGCAAGGGCACCAAGATGGCAAAATAAAACTTTGACTTATGATGGGCGGGGTTGGGGGAGAGAGAAAAGGAGACCACAGGGTGGCCCATGAAAAATGTAACAGTACCAGAAATCTCACATTTTTTTTCCAGGCTTCGGTGCACCTGTGAGTACAGGACAAGGACAGCAGAGTTGCAAAATAAATCGTTGACTTTGAAGTCCAGAGGGGAGAAAGAAAGAGAGTACAATGGGGCCCTCAATAAATGTAGCAGTTCAGGTAACCCAAAATATTTTATTTTTTTCCTGGCTTCCATGTGGCTTTGTGTACAGGGCAAGGGCAGCAGGGTGGCAAAATGAATCTTTGACTGTGATGTTCAGAAGGGAGGGAGAGAGAGAGGAAGAGAGAGAAACTACTTAGTGACAAACAATAAATGAAACAGTCCCAGAGATCCCAATTATTTTTTTTCTAGGCTTCGGTGTGGCTGTGTATACAGGGCAAGGGCAGAAGGCTAGTAAAACAAAATCTTTGATGGTAACAACCGTGGGGGGGGAGACTGCATGGTGGCCCAAAATAAATGTTACAGTCCCAGAAATCACAAGAAAAGGTTTTCCTGGCTTCAGTGCAGGTGCGTATACAGGGCATTGGGCAGAAGGGTGGCAAAATGTAGATGCTGGAAGCGACACCCTGGTCGCTTCCAGCATCAGTGACTGTCATGGATAATGTCTATCCAACTCTGCTCCACTACCGCTCTTCCTATATCTAGCTCCTTACATAACACACTTGCCCTAGTTTGGCCTCTGCCCCATCCGCTCTACAGCACCTGACAATGCCACCTTCCTGGCTGCTTCACCCCACCCCACCCCTTATCCTTACCTACCCCCACCTCTCCTCTCTTCTCATTTTCTTACCTCCTGCCTTTGCACCTCCCATTGCTTTCTACCACCCCTCTCCCTATTGTCCTCTTCCTTTCCACTTTACCCTCTCCCTGTCTGTTCGAAATTAATTTGATATCCTTTACTCTTATTTGTGTAACAATTGTGTCTATTGTCATGTGATACCTATGTCTTGACGTGGAACCTTTGTAAAAGAGCCCTGGGCTCAAAGGTAATTGTAATCCTAGAATTGAAATAAAAAATACAAAAAACAATTTTTTTTAAATTAAACATTGCCTGTGACATCCAGAGAGGAGCGAGATTGAGAGAGAGAGAGAGTTAGAGAGAGATGGCAGGGTGGCCTGTAATAAATGTAACTGTCCCAGAAATGGCAAATGATTTTTTTTCAGGCATCAGTGCATCTCTGTATATTGAAACGTTTGCAGGGTGTCAAAATAAATCTCTGACTGTAATGTCCAGAGAGAAGGGAGATAAAGAGAGAGACACAGAGAAGGAGAGATTGCGAAGTGGCCAACAATAAATGTAATAGTTCAATAAATCCCCACAATTTTTTTTCCTGGCTTCACTGTGTGTATACAGGGCAAGTGCAGCTGGATGGCAAAATATATAATTGACTTGTTATGAAGCGAGAGAGGAGACAGAGAGAGACAGAGAGACTGCAGGGTGGCCTACAATAAATATAACAGTCCCAGAAATCCCAAATAATAGTTTTTTTTTCCTGCCTTCAGTGCAGCCGGGTGTAAAGGGCAAGGGCAGCAGTGTAGCAAAATATATCTTTGACTTGTGATACCAGAAGGGAGAGAGAGAGAGAGACAGAGACAGAGACAGAGACAGAGAGCGACATCAGGGTTGCCTACAATAAATGTAACAGTCAAAGAAATCCAAATAATTATTTTTTTCTTGGCTTCATTGTGGCTGTGTAAAGACAGCAAGGGCATCAGGGTAGCAAAATAAATCTTTGACTTGTGATACCAGAAGGGAGAGAGAGAGAGAGGGGGATGGAGACTGCAAGGTGGCCCACAATAAATGTAACAGTCCCAGAAATCCCAAATATTTTTTCTCTGACATTAGTGAGGCTGTGTGCACAGGGCAAGGGCAGCAGAGTGGAAAATAAATCTTTGTCTGTGACACACAGATGGGAGAGAAAGAGATACTGCGGGTAGGCCCTCAATAAATGTAACAGTCTCAGAAATCCAATTTTATTTCCTGGCTTCAGTGCAGATGTGTGTACAGGGCAAGCAGGATGGCAAAAACATTTTTTGATGGTAACATCCATAGGAGACAGAGAGACAGATACTGCATGGTGGCACACAATAAATGTAACTATCTCAGAAATTCCAAATAAAAATTTGTGGGGGGGGGGCTTCATTGCAGCTGTGTGTACTGGTCAGGTGAAGCAGGAATACCAAATAAATCTTTGATGGTGATGTCCAGAGGGGAGAGAGAGAGAGAGATAGGGACTGCAGGATGGCAAACAATTAGGCCCTGTACACACTAGAGAGCTTAAAATAGTTTAACTGCCTTAAACTGTTTTACGCTCCTGGAACATGGTTTGCATTCACACTGTAACACGGTTAAAATTGTGTTACAACAGTGTTCTAAAACCATGCTAAAACCCTGCTAAAGAGGTAGTCTTTAGCATGGTTTTAGATAACCAGGGTTGCCTTAATCAATGTTAACAGCAGTGTGTATGCAAACCGTGCTGTAACACTGGTTAAGGCAACCTGTCCTACAGGAAAAGTATTTTTTTAAACAACAGGATTAAAAAAAAAAAAGTGATACCAGTATTGCCTAGTAGCCCTTGAAACACTGGTTAAGCTTATGTACTTTTTTCCCTGATCGCTTTTGGTTCCTGTTCACAGGTATCCCATCATGCATTGTGGCACACTGCAGTACCCATAATGCTTACACTTGGTGCCTTAGTCATGCCTGGGAACCCTCTTCTCCTAGCACGGTTGTCGGAATGCAATGTGGATGCTCTGACAAACGTGCTAGGTACCGATTTATAAAACAATTTTAATAACGTTTTATAATCGGTTGCCAGTGTGTACAGGGCCTTAATGTAACAGTCCCAGAAATCCCAAAGATTTTATTATGGGTTTCAGCATGACTTTGTGTACAGGGCAAGGGCAGCAGGGTGCAAAATAAATCTTTGACTTGTGATTCCAGAGGGAGAGAGAGCAAAGAAGACTGCAGGGTGTCCCACAATAAATGTAACAGTGCCAAAAATCTCAAATAATTTTTCTTTTCCTTGTTTCATTGCAGCTTTGAGTACAGGGCAAGGACAGCAGGGTTGCAAAATAAACCTTTGACAGTAAAGTCAAGAGGTGAGAAAGAAAGAAAGAGACTACGGGGGGGGGGGCACTCAATAAATGTGGCAGTCCCAATAATATGAAATATTTTTTCCTGGCCTCCATGCGGCTTTGAGTACAGGTCAGGGCAACAGGGTGGCAAAAGAAATCTTTGAAAGAGACATCCAGAGGAGAGAGAGAGACACCAGGGTGGTCAACAATAAATGTAACATAAACTGAAAATAAGTTTTTTTCCTGGCTTCATGCAGCTGTGTGTACAGGCAAGAGCAGAAGGGTGGCAAAACAAATCTTTGAATGTGATGGAGAGAGAGAGAGAGAGAGAGAGAGACAGACAGAGAGACAGAGATACACACACTTCAGGGTGGCCTAGAAAAAATGTAACAATCCCAGAAATCCTAAACGTTTTTTTCCTGGCTTCAGTGCAGCTGTTTATACAGGGCAAGGGTAGCAGGATGGCAAAATAAATATTTGACTGTGGTGTCCTGAAGTGAGGGAGGGAGAGAGGGAGAGAGAGAGAGAGAGAGAGAGAGAGAGAGAGAGAGAGAGAGAGTCACTAACTACTTGGTGACAAACAATAAATATAACATATCCAGAAATCCACCCCAATTTTTTTCCCTAGCTTCTGTGTGGCTGTGTGTACAGGGCAGGGGCAGAAGGCTTGTATAAAGAATCTTCGATAGTAACAACTAGAGGGGAGAAGAGAGAGAGAGAGAGAGAGACTGCAGGGGGACCACAATAAATGTAACAGTCCCAGAAATTGCAAATAAAAGTTTTTCCTGGCTTCAGTACAGGTGTGTATACAGGGCATGGGCAGAAGGGTGGCAAAATAAATATTTGTCTGTGACACCCAGAGAGGAGAGGAGAGGGAGAGGAGAGGAGAGAGAGAGAGAGAGGGAGAGAGAGAGAGAGAGAGGGAGAGGAGAGAGAAAGAGACAGAGACAGAGACTGCAAGGTGGCCCATGATAAAAGTCCCTGAAATCCCAAGTACATTTTGCATTTGCTGGATCAGTGTGGCTATGTGCGCAGGACAAGGGCTGCAGGGTGGAAAAATAAATCTTTGACAGAGACGTCCAGAGTGGAGAGAGAGAGAGAGACACTGCAGGGTGGGCCACAATAAATGTAACGGTCCCACAAATCCCACATAACATTATTTTACTGGCTTCAGTGTGGCTGTGTGTACAGGGCAAGGGCAGCAGAGTGGCAAAAAAAAAACTTTGACGGTGGTGTCAGTGGAGAGAGGGAGAGACTGCAGGGTGGGCTACAATAAAGGTATCATTCCCAGAAATCACAAATATTTTTCCCCTGTATTCAGTATAGCTGTGTGTTCAGAGCAAGGCAGCAGGGTGTCAAAATAAATCTTTGACTATGACATCCAGTGAAGATAGAGAGAGAAAAAAAGAGAGGCAGCAGAATGGCCCACAATAAATGTCACAGTCCTTGAAATTGCAACTATTTTTTATTTTATTGGCATCAGTTCAGCTGTGTACATTGCAAAGGCTGCAGGGTGTCAAAATAAATCTTTGACTGTAATGTCTAGAATGAAGGGGGATAAAGAGAGAGAGAGATACACAGAGGAAGACAGACTGCAAGTGGACAACAATAACTGTAACAGTCCAATAAATATCCAATTTTTTTTCCAGATTAACAAAATCACAGTGCCACTGTTCATGAGCAGAGGTCCCAATGATTTTATCAGGAGGGGGTCACAAAAATGCAATGTTGAAAATTTGTAGTGCAAATACCAACAAACGTCTTGGGTGTTAGGGGTTTCTAACCATAACATCCCACCTTGTACAGACTGACAGGCGTCAGGGGTGTGCCTTTGGATTGCCAGCTGTAATGCTCATGCCATTCTACCCCCACCCTGAAGCCAGTGACAGGCATCGAGGTGTGCCTTGGACTCTTCGGCCCCGGAGTTCACCCCATTCTCCTATATTACACCCATTTCAGTGTATGTCCTTATGGAATCAGGTAACTGTAAAGTTGAACACACCAAGGCACACCTCAACACTTGTTGGTGTCTGCAGAACAGGGTGAGGTGAAATGACGGGAGCATTATGGGCGACGACCCAAAGGCACACCCCAATGCCTGTCCATCTCTGCAGGGTGGAGGTGGGCATCTGTCTAACTCCTGCACTTCCAATGCTAATACCAGCAAGCAAACATTCAGCACTGACAAATGCTTGTTTGGTATGTTACTATGTATTTTATAAATGTTTGAACCTTAATATCAGCCTGAAAAACATAAGTATAATAAAAACCAACTAACTTACAAGAAAGATCAGATGGGTATGAGGAGTAGATGAATGACCATGGGAGAAAGTGCACAGGGTCTGAGTTCTCTAAAGGGAAAAGTCAATATTTTCTATTAGTTTACTTTTTCATAAAAAAAAAAAAAAACACACATACATAAACATGTAGGCAAAATAATTTATTGACAATGACACAACAACTTTCCATAACACGTTTCAACTCTATATTTGAGCATGATTTACAACATATATGACTGACATAGTGCTCGAGCAAAGCAAGAGTTAAAAAAAAAAAACTAAATACAGGCAAGGGACAGTTCAAAGGCTATACATACTAGACTGAGAATAATAGTAATTTCTGCAGTCACTAACCTGCATTTGTTAATCCTCAATCACTGTCTCAAAACAAATAAAATAAGTAAAGAAAAATACTATTTTGGAACAAAGAGCTGGTGGCTCATAAGATGGGTTCTTAACCTTGCTGTAAATAGTATAGGGTTTGATCCCTGTTATAGGGCAAACTGAATTTTATGACTTATTTTTGTTTTATATATATGTTTTTACAATTATACCAAAACAAAAATCCTCACCCATTTCATTTTTATTTATTATTTTTGGAGCCAGCTAGGAGCAACAAGAATTTCTACAATATGCAGTTGCTCTATAAAACACTACACCATCAGCTGATTAGCACTGTGATGAATTCAGACACCAACTATCTCTATCATCCTACTGTGTGTAGTGGAGTATAGGGGCACTGGGTTTGTCTACTCTGGAAACTTAGGTAATACTCCTGTGCTATTTTTCATTCAGTTTCATTAGCTGTTCTTATGATCTATGCAGAAGTCACGGACAGGATCTTTACAACTGAGACCCCACGTCTATGCACTTCATTATTATTATTTTCCTCTCGGTTCATTTAGTTCTATAAAAATAAGACTACATATTGTGCTGAAACAAGACAGTGACATAAAATAGACAACATTCATTGCAATCCCTATATTGAACAACAACAACGAAAAAAATGTGTCCACCTCACTACTATCTCCATCTATTAGTCTATGAATCAAAACTTGAAATAAAGTGCAAAACGCGGACTTCACAGTAATGAGACAGCTACAAAGTGAGAGTATGTGACCAAACAAATATGTCACAATATTTATTGTTTTAAATTAGTTCCTGAATTTGAGGATGGTTGAGTGTGTATGTGTGTTTTGATGGGGGGGTGCAAAAAATCACTATAAATTCGAAGGCACACATAGATCAAGTTCAGACATCTAAGAGGCAGTGTAGAATAAAAGAAAACTAACAGGCATCAATATTCTGTACCTGTAACATCAACTCAAGGGATACAAAAAATGCTCTATGATGCTATCATTCACTAAATGGGATTCATGGTAATGAATTCTGATTGGAATTATCAAGCTACAACATGTGAATCCCACAAGGCGAACAGAAACAACACTGTTAATATATTTTAACTTTATGAATAAATAGCGAATAGCTAAAAAAACAAACACAACAAACTGTTCATTGACTTCAAAATAACACATTTAATTTCTCCACAGTCACAGACAGACAAAAGGTCTTGCTCACAGCTCATCCTTGTCCTGTGGGAGATGATTGACAACCGCAAAGATGAGCACAGCATTCATGAGGCAGTAACAACCGTGGCCACTACTCCAAGCGTATACACATGCATTCTGTATCAGGGACAAGCTTAGCACGACAAGAATAATAAAAGACTTGTGTTATTTATTTTTAAGTTTTTTAATAAATCTATTACAGACATCTGTCAGTAACATCGAACATCATACAGAGACTTTGTAAGTAACAAACTAATTAAAGAATGTCACAGCATGTAAACAAGTAAAAAAAAATGCTTCGAAGCACTGCTGCTTTAAGAAATCCCAAATTAAGAAGTTCAGGAGGGACAAGAACAATTATAGGCTCAACAGAGTCTATACATGGAAAATAACATCAAATTATAGGGGACAATGGGAGGCAGAGATTCTGATAGTACTGGTAGCTACGGCACCAGAACAGATAAGGCACCTTTTCACATATATGAACAAGAAAAAGGTGTTTTTTAGAACAAGAAAACCCAGGAGATGGGCCATCAAAGATACAACAAAAAACTACACAACTCAGATACCATACCAGGGCACAGGGCCCAGTACAAGAAGATACCTATGGGTATCAGAATCAAAAAGGAGGAGGGAGACGAGGAAACAGGGGGAGAAGATGTGATTGGGGAGGAGGTGGGGGCAGAGAATATGAGAACAGAAGAAGTTAGTAGTATTTAACTTAAGTAATCATGAGATTTCAGAGACAGAAATGATAGTTTTAAGGAAAGGCTTGTCCTTTGCCCATTACTAACATCCAGACAAATTTGAATTAATGACAGGCATGCAAAAATTCATCAGGAATATTAGACTAAGAGACAGTTTCATCTTGAATCTCCACAGGATCCCCAGGTCAGACATATCAGAGCAGCTGTAAAATATAAATCATAATATAATCTGCCAAAAGATAGAAGTCATAGTGTTGAGACATTCATCTCATCATTGAATATGGATGTTAATAATTTATTTAAGAACAGTGAACTACTCGAAACAATTATTGATCTAGTTACCCACCTGTGTGGGAGACATTCCAGATAGGTCATGTGCTCCCTTATGTCTAAATCATTCTAGTAATCCTAATAATCTTAGTAACTATTTAAGACCACCTATAATTCGATTAAACAAGAATCTGAAGTGCTCAAAAAACTTGAAACAGATGGGGACATTATTAAAACGGAAGTAGACAAAGGGGGAGGAATAGTAGTTATGACAAAAGAAAAATATATCTCAATGTGTAATGATTTACTTCTGATACAGAACAATTATGAACTGTTACCAGGTGACCCCACATTATGAATATGACCTAGTATACAAGAAATATTAGATGAGGCCCTTCATCTGAATCACCTTAAAAGATGGTAAAAATAACTTTTGGAAGTCCCTTTCCTGAAAGTACCGGTGTTCTATGCTATTCCTAAAATGCATAAATATGCTATAAACCCTCCAGGATGACCCATTGTATCCGGGAACAATTCCATACTTGAGCCCCTATCAGGTTTTATTAATTACTATGCTCAATCTGTGGTACTGACTATGGAGAGTTACATAAAAGAAATGGGATAATTTGGGACTAATTCAAAAAGTCAATGCAGAAGAAGAAGACAGTGGGGGCCTCATTCAGTGCAGCTAAGATGTAAATGAATTGTACATCTCTATCCCACATAAGGAAGGGCTAGACTGCCTGGGAGTAGGACTATAAAGATGCACTGTACAAGATATGCCTCCTATAAGCATTCTTACAGAATTGTCCAGAATGGATCTTTACGAGAACTGTATTAGATTTAATGGAAAATACTTTAGACAGAAAAGAGAAACAGCTATGGGAAGCAGTCTTGCACCCACATCTGCAAACCTCTACATGGACCATTTTCAACAGTAACGTATTTTAAATCCCATTCACAGAACATCCCATTCTACAGATTTCTGAAGCTTTACAAATACATAATAAGTGACATCCTGATTTTCTGGGTGGGAACTATGGAGCAGTTACAAGAATTTTACACACTAACGCTATTGCAAACAATTTGAGATTCGTTATGGTGGCTAGCAGGAAGGAGTTACCATTCCTAGATCTTATGATTTTCAAATGAAATGGGAAACTAAATACAAAAATTTAAAGAAAGGAGATGGACTGGAACACATTGCTTCATGCAAGCAGTTTTCAATCTGACAATTTAATAAAGAGTATTCCTTATTCACAAATGCTGCCAGTTAAACATAATTGTAGTGAGATCAAAGTCAGATAGGAGGAATATAACACTATAGCTAACAAGTTTAAGTCTAGAGGGTACAAAAATAGCACAGTACAACAAGCAAAACAAAAGGCAAAATGGGCAGAAGAGAGAAATCAGGAAGACGGAAGTTCAATAGCAAACAGAATGGTATTATCTTTGGGATATTCTTCCCTAACAAAATCCATCAAAGACATTCTTTACATACATTGGGAAACATAACAACCCACAGGAATCCCAGATTTCTCTACAGTCTGTTTTTGCCTCCAAGAAAGTAAGCACCCTAAAAGACAGGCTGTTACACTCAGAGTTAATGCCATCTAAACCATCCAGAGGACAATAACTTCCCTTGTAACATGCCAGTAGAGATGAGCGAAGTGGCCCCAGTTCGCTCCGAGAAGTGATTTGTGGAATGAAGGCGAATTCGTGGAGTGCTCCGCAACGCGAAGTGGAGTACTTTGCATTGTAATGGGTAATGCGAAATCCATTGAAAACAATGACTTTGCACCTTCCCAAACCACTACTCCACCAATTCTTAAGGTGAAGTGCATTGAAAACAATGTACTTCACCTCACTTTGCCTTGTTTTTAAGCTCCAAAGGTGAATTTTCCAGTGATTCATGGGATTTCAGATCACATGGGCTCTAGATTGTTCTGCACAGCCTCAGTTCTGGCCTCATTCCCCATTATTCCTATTTATTATCATTAGTTTTATAATATATCATGTTACATTACATATAAGCACTAACCAACCCCAGTGTGGGACTGTGCTGCATGTGGCTATGCATCAGATGTGTCTGCATCTCCAATTCAAATTCTGAGGCACACTTAACAATTTCTGAATTTGGTCACTTAACAGCAACCATGGGGGTCAGTCAGGTAATCTTGGAAGGACGTGGTGGTGGACTGCTGTGCTGTCAGTGTGCTGTGTACAGTCACAAGCCACAACAGTAAATTTGTCCCTGGCCTGTAAGTGTAGGTGGGACTTATCAGAATGACATCACATTAGTAAGAGAGATCTTTTTTTACAGTTAAGAATACTAAGAAAAAATTTATCAAAGTGTTGATGAGGCACATTCTATTTCTCAGGTACGCAGTTATACTGCAAAAGACAGCAATAGCCTGAAAAGGGAAAACAAAGTCAAACCACAACAAGTTATTTTTTTACATCTAAGGTTTCATCTTCCAAGTAAATGCTTGAATCCAAAAACGGTGAATGTCTCAGATCATCATCAGTCCCAAGTAAAAAAAAAAAAGTTATATAGTTAAAAAAAACAAAGGCTTGGTGGGTACCATCTGCTGAGGCACCCAAAGGTTTAGAACAACTGCATACTATGCTACTTCCAGTCCCTCATCTGATTCTTCTGAGGTTGAACCCAATGAGGGTAATAATAAAGATGAAGAGAATGATCAGGTAGCACAAGGTTTACTGGAGGGGATGGAAATTGCAGATGAGGAAGAAAGAGGCAGACATGTTTTGATTGTAGACAGAGGCAGTGGGAATAAATCACAAGAGGAACAGGCCAAAGAAAAATACAGGGGTGGGGAAAAAAACTGATAAGGTGACCGAGGTACCATGCCTTTCTGGGAAAAAAGCTAAAAAAAAAACTTTTCTATGGTCATACTTCTTCATAATTGCTTCCAATGAGTTTGGTAGTAACGTGCTATTATAAATGGCCAATCAGCAGGGATAAAAAGAAAGGAGCACTAGGAACTTCAGCACTGAAAAGGCAACTAGACAGATATCATAACATTACTGAGAACTCTAGTTGTGAGTCTCAAATAGAAAGTGACAGTGGTAGCTCACAGTACTCAGGGTAACTCCCATAGATGAAAGCAGTGGCAGCCACAGCAGTACTACTAAAAAACCTCCACCACCACTTCCTACCATTCAAAGGACTCCTCCTACCATTACTAAAAGTGACCATGTGTTCAAACCCCTTCTACTTCAAAGAGACAGCTTACCATCTCAGAAGCATAAGAGTGTAGAGCCAAGTATGCCTTGAGTCACCCTATTGCTGTTACAATAACCAAAAAAAATTCAGAAATGATAGTTGTTGATTTGCTACCATATAACGTGGTTGAACATATAGGATTCAGGCAGCTGATTGAGTACCTTGTGCCTCAATATACAGTATTATACCACTGCAGAAATACTTCTCAACAACAGGGATTGCAAATCTTTATGATGTGCCTTATGCAATGCTTTTGGATGGTGGTGCATCTCACAACAGATATCTGGACAAGCTGTCAGTCTGAACCCTTCATGTCTGTCATGGCACATTGGGCATGTTTCAGTAATTCATGTGGGACTGGGAACAGTGAAGTATCACAGCTTTTGCTGTTCTAAGACTGTTTTTTTTTCATCTGAACATACCTCATACAACATCAACAAAGAGCTCCAAAAACCAATACAGCAATGGCTCACTTCACAGAGACTGTCAGTTTTGGCTTTATAGTTGCTGATAATTTGTCCAACATAAGAAAGGCCTTGGAGGAGGGGGGCTTTGTTCACATCTGCTGCTTTGCACATTGTTTAAATGTAATAGTTTACAATTTTCTCAATGACGACAAGGAAATTAAGGCTATCGTTAGCACTGCTAAAAGAATATCGACTCATTTCAGTCACTCAAGCAAAGCCTGTCACTTGTTTGAAAGAAATACAGCAGGAGCACAGTTTACTTTTGCACAGACTGATCCAAGATATTTCTACTTGATGGAATTCAGCCTTTTATATGTTCCAAAGGCTGTTGGAAGAAAAGAAAGCTGTCAGGCAATACACCTTGGAAAATAAAATTTGTGATGCAGACATCAATATTACTCGACCAGAGTGGGCCATGCTGGAGTATTTTTAATTTTCCTGCTCCAGCCATTTGAGGAAATCACCAGGGTGGTTAGTGCAAACACAACAACTCTCAGCCTGGTGATACCCCTAATAAAAATGTTAAAATTCAGATTGAATCTGATTAGGGAAACGTTAGAGAAGCAAGACAGTTTCATGATCGCATAGGCTGCCAGTGGTTCTGCTGACACATGCAGTTTGCCTCTCAAAACACAAGATCTAATGAGATGCATGATCAAAAAAGTTGAAGAAGATGACACAGCACTACATAAAATGCTTCATTCTGAGTACTACATTAAAGCAACAATTTTGGACCCATGATACAAATCGAAGGAACTACTGAGTGATGATGATGATGACACCACTTTTTTTTAAGATAAATAAGAGATAATTGACAAGTTGCATGCTGTCATGGAACAGAATACACCAGCAGCACCACATTCAGAATCTTCTTCATTACACAACATAACATCAGGTGGCCCATCCTCTACATTTTCTCCCTCTTCCTCCTAAGCCACTGCAGCTGAATCTTCTTTTTCACCACTAGCCAAACATAGCACTGTCCCACAAGCACTTGGTTCAGCTTCATGTCTCTGGAGTCACTTAGAAGATGTAATTGCAAGATTTTCTTCATCTGCCTCATGTAACACGGCCACGGCACAGACCATTGTTGAAATGTACTTGGCAGAGCCCAATATCAGCTGGAATGCTGATCCTTTGAGATACTGGAAATGCAAACACAACATGTGGCCTGCTTTAGTAAACACTGTAATGAAGAACATGAATTGCTCTCCAACTAGCGTCTGTTCAGAATGATTGTTTAGTACAGCTGGTACTTTCATTACTGACTCACGATCCTGTTTGACACCAGAAAATGCTGAGCACCTCACATTTCTCAAAGTCGGCATTCCTCACTTTATTTTCAAATATGATACAGAATAAAACATACACTGACTGCTCTGAGCAGGTCCTATCCACAAAACACTTTCAAGAATCGTGCCTGTGGTGAAAATCTTTTGTGAATAGGGTCCACTTCATGAAGTAGCAATAAGTAACTGCAACAAGTCAGGTCACGATTGACTAGACCAGGCCAATATTACTTGAATGATCACATGAGCAGCACAGAATATAAAAACAAAGTAATAACATCAGTGGGCTCGAAGTCCAGATATAGCAAACAACTGCATTTCATGTCCCAAACTTATTTGGTAGTACCTGGTACCACATTCTGATCTGTAAGGTAGGGTAGTCCTGTCTACTACTACTACTACTATTACTTTTTGTCCTCATGGGTCATGATGACCACTTGTCTTTTTTTGTCCTTATTCCAGTCCTTATTACTACCGTTTGTCACTTTTTTACCCTTAGCAACTGATCCTGAGAGTACTGATTTAATTTTCATACAGTGCATGGCTTAGCAGATGCCTGAACCCCAGAAACTTAATACTCTTTGCATATTTCTCATGTCACCTATATTTGGCTGCAATTACTTCACAGAAAACAAGCATTTATCAATGCCGAATGTTGCCTCGTTGGCATTGGCATTGGTAGTGCCGGAGTTAGAGATGCATAATAGGAATGGCAGTGAAGTATTGAAGTGATGCCAACCCCACTTCCACCCAGCAGAGACTGACATGTGTTGGAGTGTGCCTTTGGTCATCAGCTATAACGTTCAAACCATTTTACCTCACCCTACCCTGTAGACACTGACAAGTGTCATGGTGTGCTTTGGGGTCTTTGCGCAGTATACTTACCCCGTTCCATAAGGAAATATGCTGAGGTGGGTGCAGTATAGGAGAATGGGGTGAACTTTGTGGCTGAACACTGCAAGGCGCACCACAATTCCTGTCACTGGCTGCAGGGTGGGGGGTGGAAATAGGCAGCATTACAGCCAATGATCCCAAGTCACACCCCTGATGCCGGTCAGTCTGCACAGTGTCAGGTGTCACAGTTGGAAACCCTAACACTGTAGGCATATGTTGGTATTTTTACTCCAAATTTTCAACATGGGCTTTTTGTGACCCCACCTTATGGAGAGCTGCACTATCAGTTTGTTAGTTGAAAGGTGGTTTTGCATACTGGCTATGCCATTTCGTGACACAGGTCCAAAAACACATTTTGGGCAGTATGTAAAAAATGAGAACTGTATTGTTCATGAGGACATGTAAAAAAATGGCAATGTTGAAAATATGGAGTGAAAATATGAAAAATTGGCGAAGTCATGAGCATGCATAGAAACTGGACAACACATACAGTATATGTAACCCAATTATTTATTTATTTTTTTAACCACATTTTCAACATAGGCATTTTGGGACCTCCCCTCATGAACAGTGGCATTGTGATTTTATTAATGTGTCGCAAAAGTTGATTTCATACAGCGACCACGCCATTGTGCGCCACAGGTGCAAAAACACATTTTGGGCAGGATGTGAAAAATGAGAACTGTACTGTTCATAAGGAGGTGTGAAAAAATGCCAGTGTTGGAAATGTGGCATGAAAATATTGCAAATTTGTGAAGTTACAAGGGTGCTTGGAAACTGCTCAATGCACACTTGTAACACAGTAGTTTTATGGACTTTCATCACCAGATTTTCAACATAGGCATTTTAGGACCTCTGTTCATGAACAGTGTCACCTTCATTTCCTCAAACTGTCCCATAAACTGATTTTGCACAGCAACTGTGCTATTCTGTGCTGGAAATGCGAAAACACATTTTGGCCAGGATATGTAAAATGACAGCTGTACTGTTCATGAGGAGGTGTGGAAAAATGCCAGTTTTGAAAATCTGCAGTGAAAATATTACAAATTCATGAAGTTATGAGCGTACATGGAAACTGTGAAATGCACACTCGTAAAACAGACATTTTTTGGATTTTTTCGACCAAATTTGCAACATAGGCTTTTTGAGAGCCCCTCTCATGAACATTGGCACTGTCGTTTCATTAATCAGTCCCAAAAGGTGATTCCACACAGTAGAAACATAGAAATATAGAATTTGATGGCAGATAAGGATTGCTTGGCCCACCCAGTTTGCCCATTTCCCTACCTGATTGTAAGCTGTAGATTCTAGTTAATCAACAGCTTACTTCCTCCTACTCCCCACTAGGATTGCCTTATGCCTGTCCCATGTATTCTTGAATTCTCCCACTGTTCCTGGCTCCATAACCTCCTCAGGAAGGCTGTTCCATGCATCCACAACTCTCTCTGTGAAAAATACTTTCTAACATTACCTCTGAGCCTTCCCCCCCATCTTCAAATTGTGCCCCCTTGTTCTTGCACATCTCTTCTTCTGAAACATACTACCCTCTTGTACCTTGTTAATTCCCTTGAGATACTTGAAAGTTTCTATCATGTCCCCCCTCTCCCTCCTTTCCTCAAAGGTATACATATTAAGCTGCTTTAGTCTTTCCTCGTATGTCTTCTGGTACAGACCTTGCACCATTTTGGTTGCCCTCCTCTGAACAGCTTCCACTCTGTCTATGTCTTTGTGGAGATGGGGTCTCCAGAATTGAATGCAGTACTCCAGATGGGGTCTCACTAACTGTCTGTAGAGAGGGATAATAACTTCCTGTTTTCTACTGTTGATGCCACTCCCTATGCATCCCAGTATCCCCCCAGCCCTCCTTACTGCCTTCTCACATTGCTTGCCCACCTTTAGGTCATCTGATATAATTACTTCACGGTCTCTTTTGATTTTTGTTGTTGTTATTAACTCACCCCCCATTGTGTACTCTTCTCCTGGGTTTTTGTTTCCCAGATGCATTACCTTGCACTTCTTTGCATTGAATCTGAGCTGCTACATATTTGACCATTCCTCCAACCTTGACAAGTCCCTTTTCATTCTTTCCACCCCACTTTGTGTATCAACCCTGTTGTAGATCTTTGTGTCATCTGCAAAGAGACATACCTTTCCTTTCAGGTGCTTTCCAATGTCACTTATAAAGATATTAAAGAGGACCAGTCCCAGTACCGTACCCTGCGGTACCCCACTAGTTACCATCCTCTCTTCTCTGTGGACTCCATTTACTATTACCCTTTGTGTCTTGTTGTTCAGTCAGTTTTTTATCCAGGCTACCACCTTGGGACCCACTCCAAGGCTGGCTAACTTGTATAATAATCTTTTGTGTGAGACTGTGTTGAATGCATTGCTAAAATCTAGGTAGGCCATATCCACAGCGCCTCCCTGGTCTACTATTTTGGTCACACAGTCAAAGAAATCTATTAGGTTCATCTGACATGACCATCCTGCTGTGAAACCATGCTGCCTTGGGTCCTGTGCCCCACTGGCCTCTAGGTACTCAACAATTCTTTCCTTCAGAAGTGATTCCATCCTTTTCCCTACCACTGAAGCCAAACTAACTGGTCTGTAGTTTCCTGCCTCTGCCCTGCTCCCACTTTTGTGAAGTGGAATCACATTTGCCCTCCTACAGTCCTCAAGTACTACTCCATCCTCCCATGACTTGTTAAAGAGAGTAGTCAGTGGTGTTACTAGTTCTACTCTTAGTTCTTTCAGTATTCTTGGCTGAATTCCATCAGGCCCCATTGCTTTGCCCACCCTAAGTTTAAAGAGTTCTTTCAAAACCCTTTCTTCTGTGAATGGACTGGTATTGACCCCCCCATTCAGAGTTTCTCCCTTGTTTGGTTTAGGTACCTCCCCCTCCTCATCCATTGTGAATACTGAGCAGAAATATTCATTCAGTATCCCTGCTTTTTCACTGTCACCCTCTACCCAC
Organism: Neoceratodus forsteri; assembly: GCA_016271365.2. Taxonomy (NCBI): domain Eukaryota; kingdom Metazoa; phylum Chordata; order Ceratodontiformes; family Ceratodontidae; genus Neoceratodus; species Neoceratodus forsteri. Next base: position 941,598,200 of record CM057455.1, read on the forward strand.
ATTCCCTCCCCTTTATTAAGTCTCTGTATCCCTCCCTTGGTCTTTCTTCACTCTCTAATGTACATATAAAAGGTTTTATCCCTCTTCTTAACAGAGTTGGCTACCTTTTCCTCAGTTTGTGCCTTTACTATTCTGACTGCCTTCCCTGCCTCCTTCTGCTTTAACTGATAAAGCTCTCTGTCCTGCTCCTTCTGTGCTTCTTTATATTTCCTGAATGCTATCCTTTTCTCCTCAACCATCTCTGCCACCTCCTTTGAGAACCATATTGGTTTTTTTCTTCATTTTGTTTTGTTGATTTGCTTCACACAAAGGCTTGTTGCCTCTGTGATGGCTGTTTTGATTATTCCCCATTGTTCCTCCACCCCTCCTTCTTGCCCATTTGCTAGTGCCTTTCTGAGGCACTCTCTCATTTTCCCAAAGTCAGCCTTCCTAAAGTCCAATACTCTTGTTTTTGTATGGCTTGACTCTATGGCTGTGTTTATTGTGAATCACACTGTTTGGTGGTCACTTGTACACAGATGGCTACCCACTTCTAAATCTGAGATCCTTTCTCTTTCACAATTTGAGATTACCAGGTCTAAGATTACTCCCTCCTGAGTCGGTTCCAGCACTAGCTGTCTGAGGTATGCCCCCTGTAGGGCATCAAGAATGACCCTGCTCTTGGATGTGCCTGCAGCAAAGGTACTCCAGTTAACATCTGGCATATTCAGGTCCCTCATCAACAATATCTCCCCTTTTTCTGCCATTTTAAGGATGCCTTCTATCATTTCCTTGTCCATTTCCTCCCCCTGTGATGGGGGTCTGTACTCAACCGCCATGCGGATTGTGGTGCCATTTTCTGTCTCCAAGGTGACCCATAGTCACTCATCAACTTCCTGTTTACTCTTTAGTTCTGTTGCTTTAATCCCTTCCCTTATATAGAGAGCTACTCCTCCTCCTCTTTTACCCACGCAGTCCATCCTGTAGACTGTGTATCCTGGTATGTTGATGGATCCCACTCATGGATCTCTGTGTACCATGTTTCAGTGACTGCCACAATATCCAGGCATCCCTCTTCCATCAAGGCCACTAGTTCAGGGAGCTTGTTGCACAGACTGCGGGCATTGGTATTTATCACCTTCCATTTTTTTTATGACCTTACCCCTTTTAGCCTCATCCCTGTCCTTAACAGCTTTTTCTGCATTTATCCCTGTCCTACTCCCTACTGACATCTCTACCTTGGTGTTTACCTCTCTAACTACTGCACTTTGTGGGGGGAGGCTGAGATTTCCCTGCTCCTTTTCAGTGCCTCCCCCCTTGGCTAGTTTAAATGCTTGCCAATGAAGCATATAAACCTATCACCTTGATCCTGGATCCCTCCCCGGACAGATGTAGACCATCGTGCTAGTATAAGCCTGCATCCCTCCAGGTGGCTCCCCAGTCCCCAGTGAAGCCAAAACCCTGAACTCCACACCAGTTTTTCAACCATTCATTGAATCCCATGGTGCTGAATTACCTAGCATCATCCTTGCCATAGACAGGCAGTACCTCTGAGAAGGTTACCGTACATGCTACTTGGCTAAGGCCCCTCCCCAACTCTACAAACTACTCTTGCACCGCTCTGATCCCATTCACAGCCAGGTCATTGGTCCCTAGGTGGACAATGACATCCAGGTCCCTCCCTCATGCATCTGCTCCCACGATCCTGAGGATTCACTTCCTGTCCCTCCAAGCCATGGCACCAGGCAGGCATCTTACCTCCCTATCCTCCTTCCTCCCCCACTTCTACCCCCTAATGATTGAGTCCCCCACCAGGAGTTGTTTCCTTCCCCTGTGGGGTCTCATGCCACCCTCCTGTGGGTCTCCTTTGTGGAGGTTCCCAGTGTCCTCCTTGGTTTCCACTGCAGTGCCTCCATAGAGGAACCACTCTTTGCCAGAACAGCATATGAACTGTGGAGAGGTTGAACTGGAGGGAAGTACCTCTGTTCCACCACCCTCTCTCTCTCTGAGCCCACCTTGGTCCAACCGCTCCTCTTTCTTGGCAACCTCTGAGGTAAAGGTGGTGGCCCTTTTGGTCCCTGGTTGGGGGAAGAGGTTTCACGAATCCTAGCCAGGTCAGCCTGTAGATGGGCAACCTCCTCCCTCAGACCAGAGAGGTGCCTGCAAACAGGGCAGCATTGCAGCCTCCAGAATGTCTCCTGGAACACTGCTGCCCCACAGCCATTACACTGCACCACTCCCATCTTGACTTATTTTGTGTCCCCTCTCCTGTTGCTTTGTATGCTTACTGTCTCCTCCCTCTATGTATTTTTACACTTACTTTCCTACTGCCTATGTGCCCTTAGAACTCTCACCCTTCCTGTTCTGGGACAGGAACTTCTTGTAGTCTTCAGTAGTCTCCTTCTTCCACGTTTGGATTCAGACCTCCTGCAGCCAGAGGGGGAAAAAAGAGTTATTTTTTTTAGGTTCCTTCAAGGTTGCTGAAACTAATGTGACTCAGTAATCCTTTCCTTCTTACTGCCAAACAGGAAGTTCCTGTTGTTAGTCAAATTCAGTGGCTATAAAACTAGAACTGGCTTTGGGTGGGAAGGAGGGCAACTAGTAAAAAGAAATCTGTAGTTTTAAACTGCTGTCTTGCTCTGAAACCAAAGTTTCTTCTGCCAGAATCAGCAGGAAGCTGTAACTGGAGACAGCTGCTTTTCTACTGCTAAGCTGCTAAGCTACACCCCCAATTAGATTGTCTGACTATGTAAATTAGGCTGATACAGTTCCCTTCCTCAGAGAAACACTCAGTGACTTTCTTCTTTTTTTTTTACTTAAATGAGACCCCCTTCTTCAAATAGAGTATCTGTTTGCTTAATGCAAACAGATACTAACTCCCATTGCAATAGAAGTGACTTATCAGCAAAAATATCTATAGTTCTAGACTGCTGTCTTGCTCTGAAACCAAAGTTTCTTCTGTCAGAAAGAGCAGTGACTGTGAAATCACCTTTCAAGAATGAATAACGCCATGACAGTGACTGAATTCATGAGGAGGGCTCCCAATAACCCCATATTGAAAATCTGGGGTCAAAATTCCCAAAAATGCCTGAGATATGCACCAAAGTTGAAAAAAACCTATTTATGCCATTATACAGCTTACTGGCATTTCTTCAGTTTGCGGTCGGCTTTGAAGAGTGCAGACATGTTGCCGGTCTACCGAAGATCATCCTGCCAGACTCTGGAGGAAAGTCTGGGGTGAGGGTTGTGTGTGGGGAGGTAGGGTGCGCGGTGGTTGGGTGGGGTTGTGGGAGGGCAGGGAGACTGTGAGGACGTTTATTTTCAGGTTAAAAAGGGAGAACATTGCGGGATGGTTTTGTTTTTCAGGCACAGTTGGCATGCGGGGTGGGCTCCCAGCATGTCACCTGATAGTTACAGGGGCTGTAGCTGATGGGGGATTGGGCACACCCGTCGGCACATGGGAGGGCAAGAACCAAGGGGGATTGGGCCCCCCATTGGCAAAGGAAGACTGTTGGGGGGAGCACATGATGCTGAGAGGGATTGGGCACCCCCTAGGCACACACTTGGGGGGGTCATTATGCCAGCAGGGGGTGGGCTCCCCCATCGGCAAATGAAGTGGGTCAGGGCATGTGACAGGGGGATGGGGCACCCCTGTTATCATGTTTACGTGGGGAAGCTGTGCCACTGCAATGAGAAGCTTGCTTCTCATTACAGACGATGTTTTCTTAGATGTGGTCACCACATTACTTCCTGCTGGTGTGTCACCTGCGTGCTGTCTTACTGGGGAATGAGGGACACATCTACTGATGCATGCCCTGCATTCACCCACAGTGACCGCACTTCCAAATCTGCTCCTAATGCAATATGTTGGCTGGCATTCAAGTGTGAGCCAACATAAAAATGCTACTAAATTCATATAATTTCCTTATTGTTTGTGTGTGCGTGGTATGCTAACCTGGTTACATCTCACAGTAACTGGGCTGAGATTATTACTATATCTTATTTTTGATACTAAAATTACTTGGCAGTAGCTGGCAGCAACTGTGGAACTAGGAAGGATGTAATTGTGTTGTGTGACATCAGGTCTTCAGGTGGCAGTGGCAAACTTTTTTATGACTGCATTGCACTTTTCACCGCTGTGATGTTTGACTGGCTTCCTGACTGGTTGGTGGTGATCACTATGTCTTTCATTTTTCTTCAAGGATTCAGCATGTTGATCAGATTCAGTAGAAGTAGTTGTAATACTGGAAGACATTACCACCTCTTGGACCAGGTAGTGTACCATTTACCATAGTTCACTGGGGCATGCAAAGCAATTGCATCATTCACATGGGTAATGTGGGTGTGCTATCTTAGTGCTGCTCATTGGATCATTCTTATCTATTTCTTTGGCCTGTTCAGCTCTGACTGGAACATACATCAAAATAATACCCACACAGCATGATTAATAAAAAAAAAACTTAGCTGCCTGGCAGTGCCTGCAGTTCTTAGTGGTGCTATGATATAGACATTTGCATCTGTCTCTCTCACTCTCTCTCTCTCTTTGTCTCTCTCTGTTTCTCCCAGCACATTCATGTCATGGATCCAAACAGGATATGCCACCATTACAGGCCAGCCATGAAAGAGCTAGTAGTGAGTGAATGCTTTTTATTTACCAGTTTTACTTTACTTTTTATACAAATAATCCATTAAATTATTTTCTTTGGGCCTCTGTGTCAAATGTGACTGACTTTGTCCACTTTGATGCATTTTTTTCAATTTTTTTCTAGTAGTTGTCAATAAATCAAAACTAATCAGAACTAATCAAACAAATGAGAAATTCACTGTATTTCAGTTCTAATTTAATAAGGGTTAGAATTTCACCTATTTCCCCTAGCTCTAATAGAAACATAGAAATACAGTTTTTTTTTTGTTTGTCTAATTATTTCTTTTAGCCTTACTACGTCAGCTGGGGTGTTCCTATGGTGCCCCATATCAGGTCTTTTGGCTGATGGCTAATACATCGGATGCCGTGCCTGAGCTACCACCTCTTGCCTTCACCCTATCTCTAGGCCACATCATGGTCCCCAGTAGTGGAAGGCCAAAGGGTCAGGGCCAGAGGGAGCTCTTAGGAGAGATCGGTGCAAGCCGCTGCTCAACCCTCATGCACCGGAGGATTCAGCAAATATTTTTTTTACCCCGACATCTGCCTCTCAGAATGGGTATGCAATGATGCCAATGACACAGCGGTACACACTAATATACACCGCTCATCGGACGTCTGTCTTACCGACCCTTTTTTGCTCCATGACTCACCCTAGCCCCCAGTCTTCGCTAGGAGTCAACATATCCACGGGTGTCCCTCCCCACCCTCCCTGAAGGAGGACAGCAGTCTTTGGAATGTTCAATCCTCCCCCCGTCTGACCCCTGATGACCCGAGCTCATTCCCAAACCCAGGTCACCAGTGTGGTGCTAGGTGTGGTGTCCTTTTCCTCAACTCTCAGCACCACTGGTCAGGCAGAGATTTTTTTTTTTGGAGGGGTTAATTCTATTTATGCTCCTTCTGTACGACGTATGTGTGCCAACCCCCTTATCCACCTTATGCACTGGAACTCAACTGCACCCCTCAAGCTAGCTTCTGCCTTGGAAGCAGAGTTGGGGAAGACCGTAGCTTACCCCCCACAGAGGGCCCCCTAGCAGTGGCCCAGAACCAGGAGAGAGATACCGCTTCACCCTTGGTTCCCCACCCAGGTTTATTCCAGGCTTTATTTGGCCTGCATAGGAGGTCCTCCATTGTAGGTTTCACTGCACTCATCAGGAGGACTTTTTTCCTTGATTACCCCTTCATGATGCGGCGTGCAATGGCCCCTGCATGGCTTACTCTACGACTCCCTGCAGCTGGATCCTGCTGTCATCCCACCCCCTTCTGCATCCTGAGCACTTGTGTTGTGCCCAGTCTCCACCAGGGGGCCACTACCATGCCAGAACTCCCCGCAACCCACTCCTGCAAGAGGAGAGCAGTCTTCTGGATGTTCAATCCCCTCCTGCCCCTGCTGACCCCCCGGTGACCCAGGCTCATTGCCGAACCCTGGTCACTGGCATGGTGTGATGCTGGCTGGCTAGAAATACAGAATGTAATGGCAGAAAAAGTCCTTCCGGCCTATCCAGTCTGCCCAACTCTATCTAGCACTTGAGTGATGGCCCGTTTGACCATCCACCTTTTTTCACATAGCATCCTTATCATGTACTGATCTTTTCAAATCATAGTGCTTGTCCCACTCCAGTTTGAATCCCCCCATTGTTTTTATGCACACTGCACTATCTTTCTGGGAATTTGTTCCATCTGTCCACCATTCTTTCAGTGCAAAAGTATTTTCTGACATTCCCCTGAATTTTTCTCCAGCCAGCATCAGAGGAGTTCGCCTTGTTTTCAGTTTACTTTTAAAGGACACAATTCATGCCAATTTACCCCATTTTCCATCAGAGGTATGTATATGTTTTTATCATATCCTCCCCTTGCTCCTTGTTTTGAAAGTATATATGTTGAGATCTCTCTGCCTTTCCTGTTAAGATAATTTTGGATGTCCTGTTCTGCACTGCCTCATCTCTTTCGCAGTCATTCTGAAGGTCTGGGCTCCAGAATCTTGCACAGTTTACGACTGGGATGTACATGTTTTACAGAGCAATTTATTATTTCAGTGCCCAAAAGGACTGACATTTAAACTCACCAAAATTAAAGAGTTGCAGATTCTGCTCATATAAATAACAAATGAACATTTCTAGTTATGAGAGGAAGGTGACCAGTGATTTCTTTTTATTGAAAAAAAAAAACAGAAAATAAGTAAGGATAATATATGGTGCTAATTCTAAAATACAGTGTAAGATAAGACATTCATTAGAAAATGTTGAGTTTATTAAGACATTGAAAGATAGAACATGATGGCAGATAAGGACGGCTTTGAACACCTAGTCTGTCCATTTTAGTTTGACTTTTGCTCTAGACCCTACTTGATTTAGAACATTATCTCTTTCCATCCTTTCCTTATCACTATGATTCCCTTTTGCCTATCCCAGTCATTTTGACACCCCTTCCCCTACTGCTTTTACCTCCATTACCTCAGTTGGAAGGCTGTTCCTTGAATCCACCACTCTTTCTGTGAAGACATACTTCCTCACATCTCTCCTGAATCTACTCCCCCTCAAGCTTCATAGCATGTCCCCTTGATCTACAGCACCTTTTTTCTGAAAAATACTCCCCTCCTGTAACTTACTAACTGCTATGAGGTATTTAAAGGTCTCTATCATATTCCCCCGCTCCCTCATCTCCTCTAGGGCATACATGTTGAGCTCCTTTAGCCTTTCCTTATGTGACTTTTAATGCAAAAAATAAAATAAAATACATTAATAATCATGATAAATTGCTTGGGTTATGCGTTAAAAAAAATAAGGGCTGAACGGGCCCACATCTAGTTTGTAAAGAGTGCAAATATCTTTTGAGAATCAGACAGAAAGGGTTACCTGATGAATTAATCAATATTATAAATGCAGGTATTTTTGATGATCAAAAATATTGATGGACTGTGTGCATAAAAGTTCAGTGGAGGAATGTCATGAACTTTCCCAGTTGTATTATTAGTCAAAAGAGGTTATTAACCTTTAAGACAGCTCTTAGAAATAATCTGTTAGTGAATTCCATTTGCAAATGTTTTACTTAATGTATATTTATTAACTGTCAATTGTATTGTAAAGTTTGTTGTGTCCTGTTTCTTGATGTAAAAACTGGACATTTGTGAAAATGGGCTTGTCCCACAAACCTTCCAGTATAAAAATAAAAATGAAATCAAATGAAAAGAAAACTGTCATTGACCTTTATGAGCACAGTTTGCCAATTTGTTGTTCTTGCACAATTCATGAACATTCAGGAACATTATTGCAGAACTTTAATGTGTGTTCATGGACTCTGTTCATAAACTGTTCATGAATAAGTCATGTATGTTCAAGAACAGTTCATGATTACTTTGCCTGCATTGTCAGAAAACTGACTCATGATGAATGAGTTTGTGAATGGTGTTGAGAAGGGTTCTTCAGACTGCTTGACATTTTTTAATTTGATTATACAGCCTAAAGAGTTTTTTGAATGTGTGCTGGTATATATTCTCTTCATTAGTCCTGAGAAAACTTCATTTCCTGCATTTCCAATCAAGGTGGTGCATGCACATTGTTCTTATCTTAGATATGATTCACCCAATGACCTAACACCGTTATGTTTTCCCTGTTTTGTATTATATTGTTGTGTTCAGTTTAAACCTACAGGACTGTATCTTTTTCCATGGCTGCATAGTGAGAGCTATGTTGATGCATAATGGGAGGAGCTGGAGGGGAAGATATGCCTATCTGCAGATGATACTGTAGACCCCTCCTTGAGAAGGGGACTTACCTGGATGCTGCTCATTCCACCTCTGAAGTCCTTCACAATTCTTTGCATGCTCCAGTTCCATGACTGCAGCGGAAATGGGAACCGGAAGAGCAGTCAGGAAAATATTGCCACACTTGTGCACCACAGTGTGCGCATGTTCAAGCAGCAGGCTACTTGAACATGCAAGCTGTCTTGACAGTTTGAATGTTTCAGCACTGGAAGCTCCCTCCCACCAGCAGTAGCGTTAGGGGCCACATCGGCAGCCACCACAGTGCCCTCTCCAGTGTTCTCTGGCCCCAAGGACACCAGTGGGCGTTGGGGGGCTAGGAACACTGGGGGGGGGAGAGTAAGAAGGAGAGGGATACTTGGCATGCTGCACCTTTAAAAGAAAGAGCAACTTCCTGCCACTCAGAGTCAGCCAGCATATCAAGGGGGGGGAGCAGAGAACGGAGCTCCTGATGGACAGCATGGTATCCTTACCCCACTCCACACCACAATGAGGAATGTTAGGCACCATTATGCCCACCAATATAGGGAACAGCACACTTGAGGGGCACTCTCAAAATAAAATAAAAATTGAAGCAAATGGGGCTGCCATCTTTATGACGCCTGAACTGGAAAGCAGCCAGTCAGACAGCAGCAAGGCTAAGTGGTGGATTTTGGGAAGATGATGCAAGAGGTTTCTCCCAATTGGACTGGAGGCAATTTAAGCCAATCAGAGGGCAGGATTGGGGAGAAGGACTGATGGACAGCCCTGTCTGCCCGATGAGACATGAAATGGAGGGAAAGAGAGTAGTAGGCATTTAAGGAGTGAGGGCAGTCTGAGAGAGATTGAGAAGGCTACAGACCTGCTGCTAGTGAAATAGAGCCAGAGGCCTAGCCAGGCCAATAACTCTTGCATGCCTTCCCCAGGGTTTACTCCTATTGCTCCCTGTGAAGTTTTTCCTGGGTTCACTAGAGTGAGAGACTGTTCCTGAGAGTCTTGAGTGGAAGAAATTGTGCAAAGTGTGGGCTAGAGGGACACTGTTGCATCCAAAGATTCTAAGCTGCTCTGAATGGACAGAGGTCCTTGCACACCTTCCTAGTCCACTTCAGAGCCAGGAAAAGGGCCAGCTAGCCTTTACCCAGTGGAGTGGATTGGGGAACAGGGAGTCCAGGGCACATGCCTGAGTACAGGTGTAATCTTGATCCATTGAGGAGTTAGACTGTGGGTCACTACTGTGGTTGAGGCCCCTTAGGAACCAGGAAGCCACCATGTAGTACTTCTGCTTCATGTTTAGTGAGTCATAAAGACTGTTTTCTGAAAAGTGAAGCCATGAGGGCTGTTACTAAAACAACTGTGAACTAGAAGGGCTTAGCTTTTGTCATCTGCTCAAAAGTATCCAAAGCTTCTGGGATGCTATTCTGCTCCGGTGTGCTGCTCCCTGCATCTTCTGAACTGCTATCCTGCTCCAGTGTGCCACTGCTTGTGTCTTCTGAATTGCTCTCCTGCCCCCTGTGCTGCATCCAAGAGTCTTGTGAGTGCTGACATTGCTGGAAAGACTTTCTATCTTCCCTGTTGGATTACAATTGGGGTTCAGTTTGTTCTTAAAAGGTCACGCCATTTTGTTGGAGTTCTGTTTCCACTTAGCCAATTGAGCTAGCATACTATAGCTGGTTGGGGTTTAAATTGCAAGCTTGCTGAATTTTCCATCAAGTTTACCACGGCAAGATCCCAGGTAGCTCTTCAATTAGGCCTGCACCCGGACTGTATCACAATACCTGAGTACCCAGAATCTAAAGTTTAATAATGTACTTGTGCTTATAGTTTTATTATTGGTACCAGATGAAAGTTAATCACACCTTCTGTAAAATAGCCCTTTTATGTGTTCCATGCTTGGGCAGGTATGTATATGCTGTGTGGAGTTGAGAGGGTGGTAGTGACCCACAGTATAGTGGGGTACGAGGGGAATTGCCTGAGGGTGGTTGTGCGTACAGCAACTTGTTATTGTCTAACCCATGCTTTCTCCACAGTCTCTGGGCCTGAGTGACAAAATACAAGCACATTTCCATTTGTTGAATTTTATCACTGTGTGGGTATTCAATTTATACAACCTGACTGAATTATGGTTTGGTAAAGGCAACAGCTGTCTGTGGTCCCCCGGGGGTGTTCTTGTCCAGTGTAGGGAGGTGGGTAGGTACTGCATCCTAGAGGGTGGTACTACACACAACATCTGGCCTGCTTATTCTGTCTGGTTGGAGGCACCATGCTATTTACTAATTTTTGACAAACCCTCCCCTACTACAGGAGAACAAACAAACCCAACTTTTTCAATCAGGTGTGCCACATTACAGTCACCAGTCAGGGGTGTGAACCCGGTCAATGAGCTGACCGAGAGAGAGAGATCACACATTGGAGGCACCTCTGAGATCTCCTGGTGCACATCTGGATGCCCCTGGGGTTTGTCAAAAACTCTTGCCGCTGAGCCCCTCCCCCCTGAACTGTTGCAATAGGGAAAATGGCTTTTCAAGGGGTAGAGGACTGGTGCATGTTTGAGGGACTGAATCCCCAGATGGCACTTTTAATAAAGAATGTGGCTAAAGATTGAGACAAGGAGTTTATTTTGGAAGTGCTGAAGGGGGCCCTGAAGGATTATGGGAGCATGAAGGTTCAGAAAGCAACTAGAGAACCAGGTATCCATTTTAGAACCCTAACTGTAGAAACTGGGAAGGACTTAAGAGCTGTAAATGTGTTTACTACAGTGACACTTGAGTGGTCCTAAGAGATCTGGGTAGTGATAAGCAAAGGGAGTTTTGCCAGCCTGAAACCTTTTCCCACCTAAACAGTGTGGGGGTGGGGGTGGGATTTCAAGACTAAACTAGAGTTTTTGCTGGCTAGCGAAGGAAAGATTTTTCAGGATGTGGAGACCTTGTTGACTCTTGAGGCAACCTCTGAAGAACCAGGGCTAACCCACCCTACTAGTTCTGACTATTACAGATGCATAAGGTTTTCCTCTGGCATCCTCCCTACACCTGCAGGAGAAGATGATTATGAAACAATTGATTATGCATTTATGCTGTCCACATGCTACAAGAATGGCAATGTTCCAAGGCAGAAAAACATAAGAGGTTGGTAAAGAGTTTGAAAAGGCCATCTTTGAATGCTGTCCAGGTCTTGTGTGCCACAGACCCAGAGGCCAAAGTGGATGAATACCTTGCTGACCTAGACAGTGTATTCGGGAGTACAGAATCCTGTGATTATTTGTACTGGAAGTTTAATACCAACAAACAGAACTGGGGGGAGCCCCTCTCAGTTTACCTACAGAGGTTGGACAGGGCTTTGCAGAAAATACATCACAAAAGTGGGATAGAATCCAAAGACTTGAATAAAGTGTGACTAGAACAAGTGTTGAAAGTGGCTCAATTCTCAGAGTTACTCTTATTAAAGTTAAGCTCAAAAGAGAGGTTGGCTGATTCCTCCTCCCACCAGGCCCTGCTGCGGGAGGATAGAGAAGCAGAGGAGCAAGATGAGCAATGGGGACACTTGCCTGCTTTCACTGCCAGTATCCAAATGTCAGACAGTGGGGGTTCCCTTAAGGTCACAGATCTTCAGAGACTGATTTGTGAAATGAAAAGTGTGATATGTCAACTGGGCAAGCCCAGCCTAACTACTAAGGAGTGTCGAGTAATGTTGACTCAGTACTCTCAGGCTCTAGGAGCAAGCTTCAAATGCAGTTTCACCTGAGGAAGTCCATACTCAGTTGCTGGATTTAAAGAAAATGGTAGGGGACTCCATGAATCACCAAACCCTGCCATCATTCATGACTCCTGCTCGGGGGTCCCCAGCTGGACTGGTAGCCCATCAAGCAGATGTTTACTGTTACAGATGTGGGGAGGATGGTCATATCCAACATTAGTGTTAGAACAAGAGCAATTTTCAGAGGGTTGCAGATTGATTATTCTGAGAGAAACTGGCCGCCAGCACCCTTAAACTGTTAAACTTCAGCAGGCCCCAGTAGAAGAGTGCTCTGGGGCCCTGGGAACAAGTCACTCTCCCACCACTAGTGCTAAAGCTAATGTCAGTGTCAAAGTCAAAGTGTGAAACACTAAAGCCCAAGTGTCAAGGGACTGGGGCAAGATTGTGGGTCCTACTGCAGATATGGAAGCCCGGTTGATGGGCTGCCCACCCAGGTGCTGCTGGATAGTGGCTCCCAAGTCACTATAGTATTCAAGGACTATTATGATAAATATCTCTCTCATAAAAAGTAGGAGCCTTTGGAACACTTGGATGTGTGGGACTCAGTGAAGCTTCATACACTCATTTGGGGTTTATTCGTATCTGGATCTCCTTCCCAGTGAATGTTGCTGGAATTCCTATTGCTTTGGGGACTTGTGTCCTGGTCTACCTACGAACAAGCATGTATGAAGAAATTCCGATTATCATAGGAATCGATGCCCATATGTTCTACCGCCTGGGTCAGCTGTGCAGAGTTTGAGACACAACGAGGGAAAGTGTCAGTGTCGTTCCTTAATCTTGTTAGTCAAGCCTACATTTTCAAAACCACTGTACCTCCTGAGGATGAGGCTGTAGTGCCTGTGTGGCATCATAAACCCTCTGAAGTGGTGTTACTCCCAAAAGCCTACTGCGCTGTCATTGGAGTGCTGCGACTCAAGGGACCATGCCATAATCAGCTGCTGAGAAAGCAATAATACCAAACAGGGTGGGTGGTATTGGGGAATACTGGACCTCCCGATATTCCTCAATACTGTCCACCCTATAGGGTATTATTGCACTTTGAAAATGGGCTATGGGTGACAATTATATAACATATTTAGAAATAAAAAATAAATAAACTAAAAACAAGTAAAATGGTGCCCGATTCCAAAAGGCATTGCTCCTGGCGCAAGGCGAGTTACACTGAACCCAATGGCACAACTCACAACTTACGCCAGGCATAACACCAGTTGGTATTCCAAAAGGCACCTTGCAGCATGCTGAATGTAGGTTGCACCAGACGTGGGTTACACCACCCACTACACCTGCAACCTGTAGCAGCATGGTGCAAGGGTGGGTTATGGCAATACCTGCACCCTATTCCAAAAGAGAGGCTGCCATAACCAGCGAACTCCATTCCATGAGATGCATTGGCACAGTGGAGTTAGACCAGCAGGGAGGTGGTCTAAGGGCATCCGTCCAAGCCATTTGATGGATGTCCACTCCGCTGCACCGCAATACACATGTGGCCTGACTCCCCATCCCCCCAACACAGCCATGCCCCCCACCCCTCTGAAAGACAGGGACCCCCGGAGTCCTTAACTCATGGTGCCCCCTGAATGCCAGTTCCACCTGACCAGCTCCCCCAATGCCCGCTGGTGAATGCAGTGGTATTCTGGGGTGGGAAGGGCAGTAGTATGCATGCCGCGACTTGTGTCACCCAGGCTCGGTGCACCATGCGTTTGGTGCTAGCCTGTTGCTGCCAGAAATCATGGGCATAAGTGCTGTGGATCCTGCCTGTTCTGTAATATGGCACAGGGTCCCTGGTGTAGCACTGCATGGCACAACTCTCATACACCCCCAAGTTGCTCCATGCCTCCTGAAATTGGCCCCATGAAGTCAGTTTTGCTGTAAAATAGTTCCTTTAGTAGCGCCAGCAAAGGGTGCAGTTGCTATTAAGACTTGTTTGTTTTCTTCCTCATTTCTTTTGTTGATTCTTCACCCTCGCAAACAGCAGTAAAGAAATTAGCAATGTACCTTTGGGATTTTGGTTCTCCCTGCCACACTACACCTCTGTAGCTACCCCAGAGTTGCTGTCATCTGTTTATTTTTCTGTTTTATTGCCATCGCAAAAGGATTGGATGTTTGAACAGGATCAGCAGCTTGCTGTCAGTACTCTCTCTCTCTCTCACTCTCTCTCCCTTCCTATCCCACAGTTGCTGTTAATCTTTCTTTCTTTTTTTTTTTTTGGTTAGGCAATGTGTAGTTGGCGAGCGCAATTCATTCCCAAAAGGACAGTAAATTTGCAGTGGAATTCCTGATCACATTCCAGTGTAGCATGAGGGTGCAGCCATAAGATGTAAACAAGTCTTTTTTCTGTTTGGTGTTTTAAAAGGATTTCTGGGTAAAAAAAAATGTGGTTTCTACCCCCTCCCTACTCCTGTCAGTTTTCACTCGGTGCACTCTGCAGCTTCACTAATGGCATTGCATTTGTCATTGGTTGTTTGAGAACGAATGCCTTTAGGTCCCTGTTTGACTGCTAGAGGCATCCGCTGAATGTTTAAGAATCCTGCTCTGCTGACTGCGGGTTACATGAAGTCAATTGGACCGATGGCTTCCTTTTTATTTGTTTCTATTTTTTAATGTGTGGCTATTGTTTATTGGCTATATTTAAGTTAATGTAAGAGAGAATGGTGGGAGTTTTACCTTAGACCAACTTACTCGCTAAGCAAGTGAAAAAAAATGGTGGATGGTCACTTTGAAAATTTGGGGTGCCCAATAATATGCTAAGTAATGGAGTACCCCAAATTGATATTTGTTTCATACAGGACTCTATTGAAAAATACCAGCTTGTTACTGTTGCTGTCCTATCCAATCAGAATGTTAGGATTTACTTGCCCATTTTCTAAAGCTGGACAGCCCAAAGGAAGTTGGTTTGCTAGAGGTGCTAATAGTTAAATCTAGTATACTGCCAGCTAAAACCCATGCTTTAATCAGAAGGGTAACTGTGCATGTGACACGTAACTGACTGACCGGTGACCATCTGAAGGGGGTTGACACTTGCCCGGGTCTACTATGCCGACTTGGCAATACTGCCACAGAAGAGAGTGAGGTGGGCCTCTGGATAACTAAATCTGTCAATATTCAAGACTGGAGACCCTTCTTTACTGATAGTGTGGTGGAATAAAATAAAAAAAAAAGTTGGCACAGCAAACAGAAGTTTTATCCTTGAAGGAATGGGATGTGGGGTGTGTCATTGGTGTGATGCACCATATTCAGGTTACAAATGAGAGTCTTTTCCAGGAAAGGTCAAGATGGCTGGCCACAGCTGACATAGATGATGACCCCAAACACATGCAGGAGATGCTGCTTGCAGGTATCATTCAAGAATCCAGGAGCCCCTACATGTCCCCCCTTGTAGTTGTCAGAAAGAAGACTGGGTCTGTCAGGATATGTGTGGATTACCATACTGGCCCAATACACTATGCCACGAGTGCATGATGCTTTAGATTGCCTAAACAGAAGTCAATGGTTCAGAGTGATGGACCTGAGATCTGACTACTATCAGATTCCCATGGCTGATCAAGACCAAGAAAAGACTGCATTCATTTGTCCACTGGGTTCTATGAGTTCCTCTAAATGCCGCAAGGGATCTCAAGGGTGCCTGCCACCTTCCAGTGGCTAATGGAAAGGGCCATTGGTAACATGAATGTATTAGAATGCCTCATGTACCTGGATTGATATTATCATGTTTGTGTAGACCCTGGAAGAACATGAGGCCCGGTTGTTCAAAGTGCTGGATCAACTGGAGGAGTGTAGTCCAAAGCTGTCTGTAGACAAATGCCAGTTCTTCTGGACTTTTGTCAAGTATGTGGGTCACATTGCATCCAAAGACGGCATTAGTGCTAATATTGAATATGTCCAAGCCATTACCACCTTGCCTAAACCCACCTGGCTGGGAGAATTGCAGAGTTTCTTGGGATTTGACAGTTACTACTGCAGGTTTTTTAAAGATTATACCAAGATTGTCAAGCTGCTGCAAGACTTAACTGAAGGGTATCCCCCACCAATCAGAAAACCAAGAGGGCATCACTGTCCACTTCTGAAAAGCTTTACTATAGCATGCATGAACATTTTGGATCCAGATGGACTGCAGCCTCTGATGAAGCTTTTGAAGAGATAATTAGGCAACTAACCAATGCCCCGGTGTTGGCCTATGCAGATCCCAGAAAGCCATATGTGCTGCATTCTGATGCCAGCCTTAGTGGATTGGGAGCAGTGCTGTATCAAGAAAACCCACAAGGCTTATGGCCTATAGCATATGCCAATCACTGTTTGCCACCCTCAGAAAGGAACTACCTGGTCTACAAGCTGGAGTTTTTAGCACTCAAATGGGTAACCGTCGATCAGTTCCATGAGTGCCTATATGGACCCACACCACTGTCTGCACTAATAACAACACCCTCACATATGTGCAAATGGCAGCAAAGTTAGATGCTGTGGGTCATCACTGGTTGTCAGCCCTTTTGACATATGATTACTGTGTGGAGAATCATACAGAGAAGTGCAACATTGATGCAGACGTGCTTTCCAGATGGCCCAGCCCAGTGGTGACAGGCCAAGATTAGGTTCAGATCCTCGAGACTGCTGTAAGGGCTTTGTGTAAAAGATATAACCCAGAAGAGGCTCTAGACTCTTGTGCCACACTTCACTTGCCAGATGGTTTGGGTGTTCTGTCAGACTGTATACTGGTGGCCTGCTGCAATGTTGTGTGTCTCAGTAAATCCACTTTGCCACAGATGAGCCCTTAGGACTGGAGGAAAGAGCAGATTGAAGATCCTGTAATCCAAGATATTATCAATCTTCTCCAGTAAAGGAGCTGCACAGAATTCATCAAAGTAATGCATCCCGACACCTCCCTGCTGCTGAGAAAATTGAATAAATTGAATGTGCATGATGGTGTGATTTACTGAAATCCCCAGAGCAATGATGGATCAACTCTAAAACAGTTGTTACTACTATTAAAATTCAATAAGATAGCCATCAAAGCCCTGCAGGATGAGATGGGCCATTTGGAGGTGGACAGAATGTTGGGTCAAGTCAGGAGGAAGTTCTATTGGCTCAGAATGAGTACAGAGGTGGAGAACTATTGCAGACAGTGTAAGAGATGCATACAGCAGAAAACGTTGCCCACTTGAGCCACTCCTTTGCTGAGCATTATTACAAGTTCCCCCATGGACTTAGTTTGTATTGAAGTTGTGAGTCTGGATTCAGATAAAAAGAATATTGTTTATATCCCAGTGGTGACCGACCACCACTCCCAGTATGCCCAAGCCCTTCCATCCAAAGACCAAGGGGCCACCACTGTAGCTAAGATTCTGGTTGAAAAATACTTTGTTCATTATGGACTTCCAAAGAAAATCCATTCCGACTAGTGTTGGGATTTTGAAAGCCGACTGATCAAAGAACTGCTGCTCTCTGGGGAATTATGAAGTCCACCCCAGGATGCCCCTCAATCTGAAAGATTCGGTAGGAGTCTATTGGATATGTTGGGTACATTGGATCCTCACATAAAAGCAAACTGGAGTCAGCAAGTGAGTATGCTGGTCCATGCCTTCAGCTACACTCACAATGATGCCATGGGGGAAATCCCCATATTTGCTTATGTTTGGAAGAGAGGCCAGGCTTCCAGTAGACCTTGCATTTGGTGTGTCATCCGATGGGGACAACTTAAAGACTTACACCAGATTTGTCCAAAGACTGAAACAGCAGTTGGATGATGCTTACGACTGACTGTAGAGTTGTCTAACAAAAGAAATTTGGCAAATAAAACCTGATATGACAAACATGACAGAGTTCATGAGATACTCTCTGGGGAAAGAGTCCTTGTCCAAAACTTGGGGTTGCCTGGAAAGCATAAAATTGCAGACCAGATGGGGCAACATCCCCTATATGATTACATAAAAGCTTGCAGACTTGTCAGTGTACAGAGTTTGTCGTAAGGGGATCCTCAGAGAAGTAAAACACTGCACCTGAACCAATTGCTCCCCATTGGACAATTAGATCTTTCAGAGCTAAAAAAAGCCCCCATGCAACCTCAAAAAATGAAAACCAGTGGTTCTTGCAGACACAACAACCAGACTTTTCAACCTGACTCCTAACTAGATAACAGAACACCTGGGTCTACCAAAAGGCCTGCATCAGACCCGGCACCCAATGACATAGACTCTTATGATGCGGAAGATGACCTTGTGAGGTATTATTCCATTATGGACATTCTCCAGCTGTTAAACAATTCTGATGAGTGGTGGATGCTAAATATTCCACCCACACTGCTAAATCCTGAAGCACAACCTTTTGAACCCTCACCTCAGCTACAGCATGTGGAAGATACTCTGGAGGTTGACCAAGAACCAGACATTGTACTTGAACCAACTCTTGCTGAAGAGCCCCATTCGCCTCTCAGGGAAGAGGATTGCACACCCTCAGTTGTCCATGAAACCAAGGAAGTCCCAATGAGGTGGTCAGAAAGGCCTATAAAGCCACCTCTTGAAACTCAGTTATGAGTTCCCTGAAGCCCCCACTGAGCACTGAGCTGTCTCTTTATGTAGTGCACCATGGAATCTATGTCACTCGCACTCACTACCCCGTATTATATTCTATGACACTGAGGTGTAATGTGGGGATGCAAAGTACTGGGCATGTTGGTTAGACAGGAACCAAGGTCTATCTAAAACTGCTGATGCAAATGTTAATTCTGTTTCTGTTTATTATGTGGGTTGGAATTTGAGGAACCACACCTTGTGTAAAATAACCCTCTTATGTTCCCCTTGCTTGGGCAGGCATGCATATGCTGTGTGGGGTTGTAACATAATGCCTGGGCATCCAGAGTCTAATGTTTAATATTGCTCTTGTGCTTATAGTTTTATTATTGGTACTGGATAAAAGATAACCACACCTTGTGTAAAATAGATCTTTTATATGCCCCATGCTTGGGCAGGTGTGTATATGCTGTCTGGAGTTGAGATTATGGTAGTGACCCACAGTACAGTGGGGTTTCTAGTTGAATTGCCTGAGGGTAATTGTGCATACAGCAACTTATTATTGTCTAACCCTTGCTCTATCCACAGTCTCTGGGTCTGTGTGCCAAAATAAAACAATTTTCTTTTGTTGAATTTTATCACTATGTGGGTATTCACTTTGTACATCCTAACTGAATTATGGTTTGGTAAAGGTAACAGCTGTTGGTGATCTCCCAGGGGTGGGCTTGTCCAGTGTAGGGAGGTGGGTAGATACTGCATCCCAGAGGGCAGTACTACACACAGAATGCCCACCTCTTTCTTGGTGGGGGCACTGTATTATTTACCAATTTGGGACAAACCCCCCTATTAACAGAGAACAAATGAACCCAACCCTCTACACCAGGTGTGCCACCATACAGTCACCAGACAGGGGTGTGAACCTCATCACTGCACCAACTGGGTAGGTCACAGTACCAACATTTGTATTGGGGTGGGTGCTCCAGGAGGGTGGAAAGGATGAATATTGACCTGAGAAAACTTGAGTAGCGGTCAAGGGTATGGCAACTGGGTTACAGTGAGAAAAAGTGCAAAATAATGCACTTAGGGTATATAAACCCAGGGGCATAATACAAAATGTGGGGAAGTGTTACTGACCAAAGCTAGTGAAGAGAGATTTAGGTGTAATCATTTTGAATGACATAAAGCTAGCCAGGCTTTGTGACAAAGCAGTAGGGAAGGTGAGTTAGATGCTAGGTTGCATAGAGAGAGGGATCACCAGCAGAAGGAGGGAGGGGAGGTGGTCTTGACTCTGCACAGGTCACTAGTGAGACCTCATCTTTAATACAGTTCTGGAGACCATGGGCTCAATTCTCAAAAGTTGGCACACACCCCCAAAAGGCAGCTTACACCAATTGACAGTGAGCCAGTGACCTTGTGCCTAATTATCAATCTGGTAGGGTCCCGGTGGCAATGTCCCATGGCTTATGTCAACTGTAGCTGTGCGCCAGAGGGTCCTGTTGAATTGCCTGTGCTCCATGACCTTTCCATCTGTTTGCTTACCTCCTCCAAGTCCAGTACCTCCATGCTCCTGAACCATCAAGGTGGCAGCAGCCATTTCCAGAGGGGAGGCAGAGTTTCAAGCAGCTAAAAGGACAGCCAGTCAGGTGGCTCCTCGGCATTTCAGACTGCAGCCACCACTAACCACCTCATCCAGTTGAACTGTCTTTGCTCCCTGACTTTGCCATCTGTTTGCCTACAGTCACAGCCAAAGACATGGTTAGATATTTCCTGAAATTTCTGTGATAGTATGAGAAAACTCTCCTGCTTTCTGCAGTTCCACAGTGGGGGCAGCAGAGAGAAACTCTTTAGAAATTTCACAAAATATCTGAAAATATCTGACCATGTCTTTGGCTACTACTATATCTCCTCCAATTCCTTTTCCTTCATACTCCTGAACCAGCAAGGTGGCAGTAGCCAGTTCCAGGTGTGTGCAGTGAATGGGAGTCACTTCAAAGGGGAAGTGGAGTTTCAAGCAGCTAAAAGGAGAGCCAGTCAAGTGGATCCTCTGCATTTTGGACTGCAATCATCACTAACTACCTTATTCAGTTGAACTGCCTGTGCTCCCTGACTGTGCCATCTGTTTGTCAACCTCCTCCAACTTATGTACCTCAATGCTTCTGAACTGGCAAGGTGGCAGCAGCTGGTCCCAGGTGTGTGCAGTGAATGGGAGTAACATTGGAGGGAAGGCAGAGTTTCATCCAGCTAAAAGTAGAGCCCATCAAGGGGCTCTACCCAGAGTGGCTCTCCACATGAGTGGCTCCCAGTGGAGTGGTGGGAGTCACCAGCAGGAGTCTACAGCAGGAGGCTGCATTAAAAAGTTTCCTGTTTTAATTGTAGTTACTCTGTAACCAGGTTTGGTTGTACAGTTGTATCATTAAGGTTTATATAATCATCTAACATAACTTTCATTAAAATTTTTATGCTATTGCTAAACTTGATCTTACTGTGTGCTGGATTTTTATTTACTATAGACACCCTGCTTGTTAAAAACACCACTGTTTTGTGGTATTTAGATAAAACATACGAGGGGACGAGGAGTATAGGTTACTTTGAATTCATATCCTGGGCTGAACCTGCATTCTCTAATTTGGTAAGTACTAATCAGAAAAAGGATGTGGACAAAATTAATATCTATATTTTTCACCCTTTCAAAAGTGCATAACAACCGAAGGGCTTTGTTAATATACATAGATTATGGGATTTGTAAAGTATTTTTAATATGTTGGGGAAAAACTGGTATGATTGATAGGCTTTATTCATGTAAATTGGCCATGGTGGTATGTCTTATTATTTGTGGAGATGTTCATCCAAATCCTGACCCACGTAATTGCACAATTTCCTCCTATACTGCTGACTTCCCTCAAGTAGAGAGCTTAAGTTTTGTACATTTTGATGCATGTACAGTAGTATCTCCAATAAAATTGATTATTTTAGGGAATGGACAACATTATATAAACCTGATCTCATAGTAATAAATGAATCTTGGCTTAAAACTAGAATTTCAGATACTTTTGTTAATATTAAAGGCTTTCAACTGTTGCATAAGGATCAGTCCAAAAGGGGGATGGGGTATTAATTTACACAAACACAAAGCTGAAAGTAAAATAATTTTTGTTCAGGACTTGAGTGGGGTAAATCAGAGTAACTTCTTTTGGAAACCTCTTTTCCAGCTACAAAACCTATATTATTGATAGGGATGTATCTTCCACCTTATGGTAATTTATGTATTTTCCATGTTCTTCAAGATTAACTTATGGATTTTGAAATGAGTCATCATGACATATTTTTACTGGGTGATTTGAATGCAGATTGGAATAAACTTGATGAAAAGCATGTTTTCATGGATTTTGCCTATAGTTTAAGCCTCATCCAGCTTATTAAGCATACCACTAGAGTAAACTTAAAGACGTAGACTCTTCAGCTATTTTGGATATAATTTTGAGTTCTTACCCAGAGAAAATCATTTTATCTGGAGTTCTACCTATCTTCATTTCTGATCACCAGGCAATCGTCTGTATAAGAAATCTAAAAAAAGCAAAAAGGACCAGGAAAAACAGTTGAATATCAAAATAACAACAAATTAGACTATGTAAGTTTCATGTTAGACCTAGAAAGTAAAGACTGGCATAGAATAAAATTGATCCCTACATCCAGAGAAGCCTGGTCCCTTTTTTACCAGAACTTCATGGACATTTGTATCTCCCATGCACCCCTAAAATGAAGACAAATCACATTCGGAATGTCCCCTGGTTCATTTGCACTCACATAAAACATATAAAATAAGATAAAAAATTGAAAAAGTCTAAACTTACTAACACTTAAGTTGATTAGTTAAATTATAGACAAACTAGACATCATTATACTTCTGAGCTAAGGAAATCTAAGCAAGAGTTTTATAAATAGGAACTTAATCAGAATATGAAATCTAACTCAGCTCTCTTTTGGAAAACTATGCATAAATTAAAAGGAAATAATAACTCAGCTTACCTAAGTATTTTGAGTTAGATGGACATACAGTAATGTTCTCCTAAATTAAGTTGTAGCTAACAAATGTAATTACTATTTAATAAAAATGGGCACTGGAGCTGTGAAGCATATTCCCATTTTCATCTTAGCCACTGAACCGAATAAATCAATTCCTGAAGAAAATTTTGTATTCCAGGAAATTTTAGAAGATGACGTCTGTGAAGAAATCATTAAATTAGAAGTTAAAAATCTAGTAGTCCAGATGAAATCCTCATAAGACTTTTAAATATGCATCCTCCATCATCCCACTATATAAATCAGATGCAAAAACAAGTAATTACTGTCCAATCTCATTGCTTTCAGTTGCTTTAAAAATATTTTAAAAATTGATTGGAAAACAACTGGTGAATTTTCTAGAGAAAAATAATGTACTTAATAATTTTCAATCTGGATTTATACCCCTCCACAGCACCACTTCAGCATTAGTTGAGGTCACATCTAATTGACAGTTGGCTCTGTACAGCAGGATGTATGTTGGGGCTATTTTTGTTGACTTATCAAAAGCTTTTGATACTCTAGACCACAACATCCTCCTGTCCAGACTGCAATCAGTGGGACTGTCTCAGAGAGTAGTGGACTGGTTTGGTTCTTATCTAAAAGGGCTCCAGCAACTTGTAGTCTTGGACAATGTTAGGTCTAACCTAGCTTCCATTTCATCAGGAGTCCCCCAGGGCTCAATTGTAGGTCTGATATTGTTTCATATCTACTCTAAATGAACAATTTTCCAAAAATGTCCTGTCAAATTTATTATCATCTCTACACAGATGATACCGTGTCATATACAGAGGGACCAAGAGTATCACATTTTGAATGTGAATTGCAAGCAACTTTTGCCCAACTTCAAGACTATTTTTATCATTCTAGACTCATCCTTAATGCCCCAAATAAATGAAAGTTACATTTTTTCACAGGGGAAAGGGGGTTGATTTTTCATACCCTACTTTATGTATTCTAACTTCTGAAAACCAAGTACTACAACAAGTATTGAGCTATAAACATTTAGGGGTGTGGCTGCATGACAATTTCATATGGAATGTCTATGTAGACCATGTTGTGAGAAACTTGGAAAAATGCTTGGGAATCCTTTAAAGCACAAAGATTGTATGGCTAGAGAAATTAGAAAACATGTAGTTAACACCAAGTTACTACCTCATTTTCATTATAGTGACTTGGTGTTTGCTGGGGCCTTGGGTATGGAGCTGGCAAGGCTTGATGTAATGTACAGCACAATAGATTTGCCCACTTCATATTCGAGTCCCCCCATAGTGTACATAGTGGTGATCTTCTTAGATGAGGGTCAAAATTAAAGGACTGGAGAAATGATAACATAATTATGTTTATGTACAAATGTTACATGAATTTAGTGCCATGTTATTTATTAATGAACCTTAAATTCAGAAAAAAAATCAAGGCTAGTTTAAGATCAGCTTCAGGAATTGAATTTCTTCCAAGAAAATGCAATCTTGAAGTGGGTATATCCCACCTATCTCAATTTGCCCAAACCTACGGAACAATTTTCCTTTCCATTTAAGACTGTAAGAGGGTAAAATCATAAAAAGCAGAACTGGAAAATGGTCATTTAACCAAGCACAGGTTAATTCTGTTTGTTCTTCCAAATGGGATACTGGTTAATGTAGACATCTATGTACCATAAACGTTTTTTTATTACTATTGCACATACGTATACATATTCTGTATACTATATATTTTGAAGCTCTCTTGTTTTAATATTTTTTCTTACTATTTTATTTTTCGTAACACATTTATTCAATTGTGTTTACTGTAAAAAGGACCTAATTGAAAATGAGCTCTGCTCAACTGAGTTTCCCATTCATAGGAAATATGAGTAAAATTTTACCATACCACCGTACCATACCTTTTGAGTATTATTTTCAATTTGCTTAATTTAATGTTCTGTATATTAAGCCTTATTTTAGCCTGACTATTTATAAACATATTAAAAGAATGAGAGCAGAATCCCAGTAAAATCTGGAAATTAGACTAACAGTTACCGGTGCAATTGTTAGAATGCCAGATCCTGAAAATGGAATCTCATCACTTTTATCGCCATAAACTGATGGACTTGGACATGATATGAAGCTGGAGGGAGTAAATTCAGGAGGTATTTGAGAAACTACTTCTTCACAGAAAGGGTGTGGATTCCTGGAACAGCTTACCAGCTGAGGTAGTCAGGGTGAAAACAGTGGAAGGGTTCTGTGACAGGTAGATCCTGCCACTCTTGAGGACCAACCTTTTCTTAAATCTATTGCAACAGTTCTTCTATTTCTTAGCCTAATCTATCATTTACAATTTCTAGTCCATAAGGTTGACCACCTATGGTCACCACCTCTCCTTTCTTGACTATGCTATAGTGTCCTCTTTAATTTTCCTTTTCCCTCTCAGATCCTTGTACATGAAGGTTATTGTGGTGACCCCCTTCCATCCCTCCTTCAAAACATGCCTCTGGAACTTCCTAAAAGCTGGGGCCACCTGCCAGTGTGCCTCACAATGCTCAGTCTCATAGCCCTATTGCCTTCACTGGTACTCCTACTAGGCACTTAATGACCCTCTGTTAGTGCTATTTTTTTATTCTAACTCTAGGCTAGTTTCTTGCTGTTCTAAACTCCTATGTAATTGACTTGATGATTTCCACCTCCCCACAACGTTCTCTGAGTCTGTATGTACCTCATGCTGTTTTACCCACTGTTGGAGCATGTTGCTCCGGTTTTGTAACCACAACTCTGTAGTTGTTTCATCTATACCTAGTAACTCTCCCGGGTCACACCTGAAAATAGGCACTTGGCTGTCTAGCGTGCTTACCTGGTCACCAAAAGCAAATAAAAAAAAATACAAAAAATGTAAAACAACAGGCTGTGCTCCTCATTGTTGGATTTAGTATGCAATAGCACTATGTCATAAAATACTGTGAGAGAAGCTGCTGCCCAGACTGGACCTTGGAGCTCAGATAAAGGCCAAACCTGAAGATGATGAAGAGATGCAAGGGAAAAAGGAAGAAGTGAGGGAAATACCTCCTCTTCAAGATGCTCCACCTGAGGATGTAGGGGAGTTGTTGAAATGGCTCTGCATAAAAAATAATGCTTTATGTGTATCAAATTCTGTAAATGTTGAAAATATCATGTCACTAGGTGTTTTTGATAAAGGTAAAAAGTTACTAGGAGACTGTATTATAAAGATTAAGTTACCAGGGTAGAGATATCAGAAAAACCCAATTCTGTTATTTAAATGCATGTAAATTACTGATTGTTTGAGAGGCCTTTTGGCATCATGCATTCCCGCTAGAAGATGAATCAGCCTAAAATTTCATAGTGATTTGCATATACATCCCATGATACTTTGCATTATGAGGGTATGTGTGATTTTGTGTTTCTTTGAAACTTTGATTTATTGCCAGTGCCCTTTGTTGTAACCCTTGCTTCACTCCTTTTGCACTGAGGTTCTTTGTCTTTAGCTTGTTTTTGGGTTTTTCTTTTTTGAGCTCCCCATCACCCAAACACACATGACCAACACAGGCAATGAATTAATTTCCACTGAAGAGATTTATTAGTAGGATCACTGGGTCAGTAGGTGGTTGCAGAGTCTGTTACTGCAAACTGAAGTATTGAAGAAGGGATATGCCATTTCTTAAGGTTATTCCCTGTGTTTGAAATAAACATCACACAGAGATTGTGTGTTGAACCTGAAGTTCTGTGTCTGGTCCATCTGTTATCCCACAACCCCTCCACAGACTTGGTGTCAGAAGTGGGATAACTTCTTTGAAAATGTCTGGACTGGGCTAGGGGGATGTTTTCTGGTGGATATTGCACAGAAATCCCTGGTATACTGATGCACCAGGAGTTGCCAGAGGAGAACCTGGAGAATAAAGTCTGTGGAGTTCTGACCAGAACCAATGCCAACAGACTGGGAAAGAAGCTACTGCTTGGACTGGACCTGGGAGCTCAGATGAAGCCCAAACCTGAAGATGATGAAGAGATGCAAAGGGACAAGGAAGATGTGAGGGAACTACCTCCTTTTCAAGATGCTCCACCTGAGGATGTAGGGGAGTTGTTGAAATGGCTGTGCATAAAACAAGTGCAGATGGAAAGAGATAAAGACATTGAGTAGAGAATTCAAGATGCCAAATGGATGGATACCATGAAGGTCTTGCATGCCATTGATGCAGGACAAACTGAAAGAACCAGTAGCCCAGAAGATATTACACTGTCCAAACTATCAGACAGTGATGACATTGAAGCCTGCCTCACAATGTTTGAGAGGATCGCTCGAACATGCGCATGGCCAAGGGAACAGTGGGTTGTTCGACTGGTACTGCACCTGACAGGCAGTACCCAGTTGGTTAATAGCCACATGGACTCCTGGGAGGCAGAAGACTATGACCGTGTGAAGCAGGAGATCCGCATGTGCTATGACATAAACACTGAAACCTATCACCAGAGGTTTATGTTTTTTAAAATGCAGTCACTGGATACCCCCTGAGAGACCTATGACAGTCCCAAGGAGCTCTGCTACAAATGTTTGCAGCCAGATAACAAGAGCAAGGGCCAACTTCAGGAGGTGATAATTATTGAACAGATTATTAAAGTTTTACCCCAGGATGTACAACTTTTGGTTCAGGAACATAAGCCCGACTCCACTGATAAAACCATCACATTTGTAGAGACTTCCTGGCAGCCCAACCATCCAGACCTAGAGGATTTCAAGGGGCATCAGCAGCTGCAACCAACAGCAATCCAGTAAGGAACCCTTTTCCTTATAAACTGTCAAATCCAGCCCCAGTGAAACAAGACTGAAGAGCAGAGAGGGGGGCAAATTCTTGTAGCAGAAATTGTATGTCATGGGTACCAAAAGAAGGGACATCATGTAAGAAACTGTCCTAATACAAAGAAAGAGACAGCTCACCTAGCCTTAGCGAATTGGGGTCACTTTATGGCTACTTTGCAGATTGGATCACAGCAGATGATGGGACTGATTAATTGAGGGAGCCACCAGACTCTTGCGTGAGCAGATCTAGTGACTGGGAATAATGAAGGACCAGATACCGCAGTCATCTGTGTGCATGGTGATACCCATTGCTACCTTACAGCCACCATACAGATGAGTGTTCAAGAAAAGACACATGAGGTAGAAGTAGGGTTGGTACCTCACCTACCCATACCAGTTGTTATTGGGCATGATACCCAGACTTTGCTTCATTTATACATTGTCATGCCACTCAGGACTCTGCTGTAGTTGCTGTAACCACCAGAGCTCAAGTGAAGCAGGGACATTTACCATCTGTATTCCATTTGATGATGATATTTTTGAGGATCCAGGTAAGGACTGTAAAACTAAGGCAGAGAAGAGGAAGCTAAAGAAGGACTGGATTGATACTCATGCTGGTGTGCAGCCAGACTTGGGACACAATTTTAAATGTGATATGCAGCATGAGCAGAAAAGAAGATCCTTCCTGTAACCCTTTTTTCATTGGTGGGGAAGGGAGCTGAAAAAGGTGCCCCTGAGTTATTTGTAAAACATGGAATATAGTACAGGGTATGCACTAACCCCAGAAATGGGGAGGTAGTGGACCAACTTATGATTCCAGAAAACTCCCATTCCAAAATTATGTATCTGGCACATGTCATCCTCCAGCAGGTCATGCAGGCAGAGAGGTGTTTAGCCACATGAGAATCCCTCAGGAAATACTTACTGATCAGGGGAGTAATG
The DNA here is from genome assembly GCA_016271365.2 of Neoceratodus forsteri. Classification (NCBI taxonomy): domain Eukaryota; kingdom Metazoa; phylum Chordata; order Ceratodontiformes; family Ceratodontidae; genus Neoceratodus; species Neoceratodus forsteri. The sequence continues at coordinate 941,626,596 of CM057455.1, forward strand.
TTAATGCACACCTGCTAAAAGAATTGTACCATCTACTGGGCATGGTAGCAGCACATACTTCCCCATACCACCCACAGATTGATGGCCTTGTAAAGAGGATTAATCAGACATTAAAGAGAATGTTGAGGAAGTATGTAAAAGAAGAGGGTAGAGACTGGGATAGGTACCTCCCCTATTTACTTTTTACTTACAGAAAATTCCCTCAACCATCCACTGGTTTCTCTCCTTTCTTATTACTGCATGGGAAGAACCCGAGGGAGCCACTCGATGTGGTTAAAGAACACTGGGAAGAAGGGAAGGAGATGGGACATCTTAATGTCATAGTATACATGACTCAGTTACGCAAATGCCTGGTGAGGTATATCAACTTGGCACACCAAAGCTTAGAATAGAAGCAAGATTTGCAGAAAGAAAGACTGAAGACTAAAACATTTCAGACAAGAGACAAAGTGTTGTTACTTCTTCCCTCCACAGAGAACAAACTACTCATGAAATGGCAGGGCCCCTTCAACACTCTGAGGCAAACAAGAGTAGTGAATTATGAGCTTAGCATGCCAGGAAAGAGATCCCCCAGAAAATTTACCATGTGAACCTCCTTAAGAAATGGCATGAGAAGCCTAACCCTTCCCTTTATATTCATCCTGAAGTTAGGGAGTCAGAGCTGGAGGTTGCCTATAAAAGACTAGAGCAGTCAGGACAGTTAGGTGAGATCCAGATAAACCCTGAATTGCAGCCTCAGCAACAGAAAGATTTGAAGGGGGTATTACAAGAATTTGAGCCCATATTCACAAACATCCTGGGGAGGGCCAGATGAATTGTGCACACCATAAATGCCATGCAAGAGAAGCAAGACAAGCCCATACACCAAAAGCCCTACATATTGCCCATGAAGGTGAGGGATGAGGTTATTCAGGAAGTCAAAATTATTTTATTTATTTTTTAAGTTTTTGTTGACCGGAAAGGAAGAATAGACAACTTTTTGCCTATTTTCAGCCTCGTCCTGGGGGGTGGGAGATACAGATGGATGCCAACTGATATTGAACCAGATTTTTTTAAGCTGGTGGTGGTATTTTTTTAAGTGAATGGGGAAAATTTGACCAGGGAACCGGGAAAATTCCCCTACTCTCCTGCAGGAGGACTTGCTGTTGCATGGACTAGATACAATCAGTCTAAGGCTGGCGACCGAAGGGAATGGTTGTCGTTTAGAGATGGAACCACAGTGTGAGACTCGTTTTGAACCTATGGAAATTTCGGGAGCAGTAGCGAAGGAAACAGTGCAAGATGCCAGAATAAAGTATCAAGATAATCCTGTTGGTGTACTTTTAATTTCTGGCGATTCTGCACTAGTGGAATCAAGTGCAACTATAGAGCAGCATGTGGAGGAAGTTGAGTTTCAGGCGCAAGATGCCAACCAGCAGTGTGCAGATGGTTCTGCTGCTCAGGGACCTGCAGAGGATTTTCCCTTGTCAAATCCTGCTTCAGACTCTGTCAATCCACGGTTAGTGCCTCAACTGTTTTAGGCTGACGTTGGCGTTACCACAGCGAAAAGAATGCGGAAGTCTTTTCAACTTGTTGCTCTGAGTGATCCCATTGCAGCCGAAGACTGGTAAAAGGAAGATTCTCTGCTTCATTCAGGCTGGCTGAGAACAGTAGAAGGGAGATGGGTACCCGAAGTGGAATGGACATCTTTTTCAGGTGAGCAAAGCACTCCTGTCCAGTCCAGTCCAGTAAACCGTCAGATGGCCCTGACAGTTTGTTAACCAAATCAACACCTGAGACTGATCCCCTAGCCCATGCTGAAAGTGCACAAGGGATTTCAGACACTCCTCTACCTAACTCTATTCCTGATGAGGATCCCCCTCCCTCTCCCAGACAGGGGGATCAACGGAGGGGCCACACCTTTTCTGATTTATTTAAAAATAACAGAGTGGATCAAGCACCTAGGATAAATGCAGTCTGCCTCCGTTATAGGGGCGGGCTGCAAGATCACCCGGGGACAGACAATATGTTGCTGTACATTTATTGAAAGACTCAATGAGTTTCATTGCCTTTGATATTTATGCTCTTATGAACATTAGAGGATAGGATACTTTTGACGTCAGTTTTCGGAATTTTTTGGGCTTGGATTCTTTCTGGAGAAAATATGAGACTGTGAAATATCTACCTCTATGGGCCCCATTTTTTGCCATTCCATTGACTAAACCCCATTACAAAACTATAAACATTATGTTCAGGAACCAAGGGGTAAATGTAGGGGACATTTATTTTTGGTTAGAAAAGAAATTTGGGGTTTTAGGCCCCCCTTCTTCCATCATTAATCAGAAGGGATTTGGATGGGTAGCTGGCATTTTAAAGTAAAATTACTAATGCTAGGGGAAGATGTCCAGCATATCCCCAATAGATTCTTCTTAGGGAAAGATAGAGGGGTTGTGTTCTACCCAGGACAACCCAAGGCCTGTTATAAGTATGGGGGTCACAGACATTTGAGCAATACTTGCGACAGAGTGATTTGTGCACTTTGTGGGGACTATGACCACACTTGTAATGTATGTAGGAATGTGCACAAATGTAATCTTTGTGAGAAAAGATGTCATGCATACCATCAGTGTCCCAGGGCAGGTCAGAACAGGTAGGGCGGCCTAAACAAGGATGATTTGGTGTCTGATGCACAGGATAAATATAGGCCTACTGGGCTCCCCCAGCCCACCCCACCCCTTCTTCGTCTCCAGCATCTTCCACTGTAGGGAAGACAGCTTCTGATCCAGGCCAGGTTGTTATGGTCAAACCCCTCCTAAGGTCAGTTCTATGAAATCCGTGGATAAAATAGGGGAAGGGGAGGATGGGTCCAGTATGCCTCCCCCCTCGGCAGATTTTGAATTTCCTGCCAAGCGTATTACTAGGCCTTCTAGTAAAAGGCCTCCTTCTCCAATACTTATGCCTATAAAAAACCCATTTGATATATTACCGGAGGTACAAGATGATTTAGAGTCTGATACTTCTTCTGTTTCTGGGGCTGTGTCAGAAATGGACTGTGAAAAAGAAGTGGCTGGGTTTCAGTCAGGGAAGAAAAAAAAAAAGGAAGAAAAGGAAAAATTACCTGAGATGGGTTAGCTTTTTCTTTTTCCTCCTTTAACCTGGCATCCATACATTTAGTTTCTTGCAATACGTGCAGCATAAAAAATGTTAAACAATGGTTGGTATGGTTTGATAGTTTTACTACCTTATAGGCAGACATAATATTTTTGCAAGAAACCAGATTTAATTCTGTTGCTGACATTATACAATCTAAATGCTCCTGGCCCTGGGGACCTTCTTTTTGGTCTTTTGCGTCTGATGTGGCAGATGGCCTGGGTATCCTTTTTCGTACTTATGACATCAGGGTACAGAAATGTATAGATTTGGTACCAGGAAGAGCTATGGTTCTGGATTGTATTTTTCAAGGTTTTTTTATACGCCTTATTAATACATACACTCCCCAGAGCAAGAGTTCTAGGATAGAGTTGCTTAATCACATCAAAACTTTTTTATTTACATCTAGATCTGTTACGTGGGGAGGGGACATGAACTGCAGTTTGGATGTCAAATTTAAAGATGGTGTGGAAAAAAGAAACCTATTGCAATTCCCATGCTTTAAAAAGTATATTAGACACAGCCATGTTAAAGAATGCCTATCGTTCTCTGTATAAGCAAGGGAGTATTACATATTGAAGAAGTGCATATTTTACTAGGATTGATTACTTTTTTCATTTCTAGATTTCTGCATGTCCGGAAAACATTTGTAACATTAGGTGAATTTACTAACCACAATCTTTTGCATTGCACACTTGGTTTGGGGAATGTTCCACCATGTTTTCCTGCCACCCCACGATGTTGGAAATTAAACTCCTCAGTACCATTGGATGTTAATATTAAGGTTTCTAGGTGCCTTCTATTTCATAAATCTGTAGCAGACATGTATGAAGATTGGGGTAGTTGGTGGCTGGACACTAAGGCCGACCTTAAAAATCTTTTTTTTAAATTGGAGAAACAAGCTGGAAATGCTGCATACATACAGTATTTGTACTATAGGGACCAGTTACATAAATTGACATCCCTCCTGAATGTTAGTGTCTGTAGGATTAAATCTCAGATAGACAAAATTAAAGAGAAAATGAGGGCATATCATTTTTCTAGGGCTGCATTTTTAACCACTGAATTTAAGTTTGGTAGGTCTCTCCAGTCATTTTCTGACCCTTTTGAAGCATGTAAAAGTAAAACATGTAAATAAAGTAATGGAAGGGATATTTGATTCAGCTGGGGTTCTAAAACGTTCAGTAGTTGAGATTTTGGAAATCATTAAATAAGCTCTAATGGATTCTGTAGCGCATGGTTTTAGTTCACCGCTGGTTTGGAATCAGGTGGTAACCTGTCCTGCTCCTCAGCTTTCAGATCAAATTGCTTCAACTATTAATGGACCTATTATGCTTCATGAAGTCCTAGGGGCTATATCTAGTTTAAAGGATGGAGTTTCCCCCGGGGAAGATGGACTAACAAATGAATTCTTTAAAACATTTAAAGATGTATTGGGTGAAATATTGGTGACTGCTTACAATGATATGGTAATGTCTGTCACTACACCACATGGTTTCACAAATGCCATTTTGATTTATTTATATAAAGGAGGTGATAAAAAACTCCTTACTAATTGGAGGCCAATTAGTCTGTTAAACACTGACTACAAAATTTTGTCATATGTTTTATATAAACGATTACAGAAAGCTGCTGAGGAACTTATTCATCCATTGCAAATGTGTTCTGTCCCTGGTAGGAACATACAATTGAATTTAAGGCTGTTAAGGGAGGTTTTTGAATATGGGTCCCGGGGTAAATTAAAAGATTTTGTCTTGGCACTTGATCAAGCCAAGGCCTTTGATACAGTTTCACATGAATTGTTGTTTGAGGTGTTATTTAGATATGGTCTTCCACCAGATTTGGTTTCTTGGATTAAATGTTTATATACCCAGGCTTACACTTGTCTGTCGGTGAAAAATGTCTTAGGCACTCCAGTCTTACTACAAAGAAGGGTTAGACAGAGGTGCCCTCTTAGCCCCCTGTTGTATATTTTAAGTCGTGACCCCCTGGTTAGAGTAATTGTGAATGATACAGACATTGTGGGTCTGTCTCCCTCAAGTGATATCCCTATTCTGAAACTTTCTACTTATACAGATGATGTGTGTCTTTTCGTGGCTAATGTACACTCTGGTGTTCATGCCTTACATTTATTTGATAATTTTGCCCAGCTGTCTGGGACTAGTTTGAATTATAGTAAAAGTAATGTGTTGCAGATTGGCTTCTCTAATCAAATCGATTCTATTGCTGGGATAACAGTGCAGAAAGGGGCCTCTGAAGATTTTAGGAGTTTTCTTTGGTGCTGAAGACATGGCTTTCTATAGTTGAAATACTAAATTGCTCTTGGGAGAGCAAAAAGTGTCATGCTGGAAGTCTTGGGCATTTGGAAAACTAAAAAGAGTCCAGATTATTAAACAATTTCTACTTCCACTATTTTTGTACTTAGCTTTTGTTTACCCAGTTCCCCGCAGATTGAAAACAAAGCTTTTTAGTGTATTTTTTCAGATGATTTGGGGTAGTCAGTTAAATCCAATTAAAATAGATTTTACATACCTCCTGGTCTCCCAGGGAGATTTAGCATGATTAGCCCAGTAGTTTTTTTTTCATTCTTTCTTCATATTCTCAACTTTTGGTTCCTCAATAACAAATTTTACCTCACTATGGGACCCTTGGACTAGGGGTCTTTTTCAGACATTTGAGGAAGCCTGGGTTATGGAGGTTCCTAAATTTAGTTGGGCAGTTTCAGTTCCAGGTTATGCTACCACTACGGTTAAAAAAATTAGATTATGGGGGCTTAGCAAATTTGATTATTTTAACTCACAAAGGATGGCTTTATATGTCACAGTAACGACAAAAGTTCATACCCCTAGGGTGGACTTTCCTAGATGTCTTCCCACCAAATTAGATTTGGCCTTGAAACTTTTGAGGGATAAGAGAATTCGACAACACATGTGGGATGTACAGTGGCTGAGCTGCCATGGTAGATTGGGGGTAAAGGGTAATTGGAAACACAAACCTTTGACGGAAAGGCAATGTCTGAGACCTGATTGTAAGGGGCAGGAGGAGACGATAGAACATTTCTTTATTCTATGCACTTATGTGAAAAAATTTTGGAAAGACTGCTCTATCAGGTGGAATTGGGGTTCTATACAACATCTTCAATATGAATGTTAAATTTTAGGTGAATATACAGGTTTTTACATGAAATATCATCCAAGCACTTTGAATGTAATATCTGCCTGCCTCAAATACCATTTATGGCAGGTCCAATGTAAGTTATCATTACAGCACATTAATACCTTATCATCAGTATTAGTAGCCAGTGTTGAGGCTTCACTGACCCATCTTAAACAAAGGGAATATATGGTATTTGATAGAGGGAAGTTTAATGATCTCTGGAGACATGTGCATTGGCTGGGGTAATTATGTATTTTCTAAAAGTCTCTGAAATATACTTCTGAGTTTGTGTATTTTTGATTGAATTTTGTTGTTGTTGTTAATCTCTATTTATTTCTAGACTTTTGTGTATGTAGCCGATTTCCTGAGTGTATATTTGATTTTCTAATGTGATTATTGTTGATCCATTTTTGTCTTACTGTTGATGTTCTTTTCTACCTGATGTTATGTATTCTATTTTCAATAAAAAATTCCTCTACTCTTTTTGAGAAGTGCCATGGAATCTTTAACATCCACCTGAACTACCACCAGAACAGGCAGATGGGACCTAGGTTTAACGTCTCTTCCGAAAGACAGCACCTCAGAAGTGCAGCACCCCCTTCATGTTGCACTACATTGTCAGTATTAGGATTTAACCCAAGTGCCTGGAGTGGGGATAGAACCCACAGCCTTCTGATCTTCCAGCCTCAGAAGAGAGTGTGCAACATTCTGAACCACTGACACAGTTAGGCATAATTGTGCCCTCAACGAGTGCATGTTCTTCACTCATGGTCATAGTGGAGAAGAAAGAGAGTGGGATATGTCTATGCCTAGATTTTAGGAAGCTTCCCAACGTGTCATTATTCAATGGCTATCCAATGCCCAGAATAGATGACATCATTGACAGGCTAGGCAGTGCATAGTATATCTCCACTCTTGATCTTACTACGAGTTTTAAATATTGGCAAGGAAAATATAGATGTTATTTAATCATTAGATATATTTAACTACTTATGGTCTTTAAGTGAACTGAAATTTTAAAATATCTATAATTTCTGGGGGGCATAAGCTGGATATTAGAAGTTAGCAGCTATATTTGTAGTTTCGTGTGGGTAACTAAGAATAGACTACTCTGGTTTGGCTTATAATAGGATAGTTGAACGGGTGATGAATATGAGTTTAATTTTGAAACTAGCCATTCTATTTTTGATAATGTATACAGTTGATAATGTTAAATCATCCTGTTTTAAACAATTTGATATTAGGGATAATGTTATGTTCTCACAAAGTAATCTGACAAAGGGCTTTTGTACTTCAAATTATTTAAATAATTCAAGCTGGCAGGCTTTCAAGTTTGAGGATAATGTTCAAGAATTGTATTTTATTTCTAAGAAAATGATTTCATTGTTGCTTTGTTTTCATTGTAATTATGAGACTATTTCATCTGTTCATTCAATTATGGTTTTTAATAAGTCATCAATGTCTTACAAGAAGGGTTTAATGTTTTCAAACAGAGTAAGGAATTTAGTATTGTTGTTATTGCTGCTTTCAGGAACAGTACATCCAAATCTGGGTCCCTAGGTAGAGGAACCAAGTGAAGATAAGAGTCTATTAAAATCTTCTCTTCACATGGTTCATCTAAATGTAGCTAGTTTAATAGCGAAAAAAACTATTTTGGAATGCTGGGTTTTGAATAACAAGTTTGATGTAATTGCTGTGACTGAGACCTGGTTGCCTGATAATATTACTAATTCTGAGATTCTGTGTCCAGGATATTCTATTTTTAGGAAAGATAGGGTAGGTAGAAGGGGTGGGGGATGCTTATTTTATGTAGCAGATCATTTGCTGGAACAAGAATTAGCTATTGTTCCTGACAGTAAAATGTTTGAAACAATTGCTGTTTCTATTTCTTTTGGTAATAAAAAAGTTTTGACCATTATAAATGTATATGTTCCACCTGATAAATCAAAGGAGGGGATTCCTGATTTGTTTAACTGTATTCAAAATTTATCAATAAGGGAAACTATTTTGGTTGGTGATTTTAATTTAAATTGGTTGTCTCCTGCGGAACATGAGATTAGAACTACAGTCATTGATCTTGGGTTTCAACAATTGATAGATGGTCCTACCAGGGTGAATTATAAAACAGGGTATTCATCAACCCTGGATTGGGTAATTAGAAATAGTCCATCACATATAGTTAATTGTGGCGTTCTCCCTGATGGGATCAGTGATCATAGTCCTGTATTTTTTGATTGGTCAGTTAAAATGCATCAAAAAGAAGCTAGGATCATAAAATATAGAAGGCTTAAGGACTTAGATGAGTGGAGTTTTTTTGAGGAAACACAATTACTAGACTGGTCATTTCTGGATTATATAACTGATATAAATGAAGCATATCTGACATTTTGTAATCATTTTTTCTTTTATTTGTGATAAATTAATACCAATTAGATCTATTAGGGTTAAGGGAAATAGTAATGTCTGGTTTACCCCTGGTTTACTGATAATTAGGGAAAGAAATCAAGCATGGAAAGTGTATAGAAGGACTAAACAATTGGATCACCAATTACTTTATAAAAAGCTTAGGAATAAATGTTAATTAGCAATTTGTGCAGCAAAGAAGGATTATTTTAAGCAAAAATTTACAGAAGTTAAGGGGAACCCAAGTGCAACTTGGAATACAATTAATCAGTTAATGGGCAAATCTAAGGGGAGTGAAAACTATGTATTGGAGAGAGAAGGTAGTATTATTATGGACCCTAAAATTGTTGCTGAAATTTTTAATTTACATTTTACTAATTTGGATAGGTATAATTCTAATGTGGGTAGTGTGGATAGTTCCTGGAGCCATTTGGATGCATTTATGCAATCAAGTTGTGATGGAATGTATAATAATTCCAAAATTTTATTTTTGTTTATTACAAACTAAAGATGTGATTGAGTTTGTGTCTAAAATGGATCCTAGGCCATATAGGGGATCTGATGATCTTGACTATAGGGTATTGAAAAGAGTTATTAATAGTGTTGCAGGGCACTTGACAAAATTGTTTAACTATTCTTTATGTAATGGAACTTTTCCTGAAGTGTGGAAGAATGCAGTGGTAAAGCCAATTTATAAATCAGGATCAAAACTGGATCCAAATAATTACCGTCCAATTTCTATGCTTGCCCCCTCTCTAAAATCTTAGAGAAAGTAGTTTCAGTTCAGTTAACAGACCATCTAATAAAATACAAACTTTGGTCAGACACACAACATGGTTTTAGGCCTAATCATAACACAGAGACAGCCTTGGTGAGGTTCACTAGTCAAGTCACCAGGGCAATTGATAGTCGAGATGTTGTTGTAGTGGCTTTTGTGGACCTCACCAAGGCTTTCGACCTAGTGAGTCAGGAGGTACTATTGAAACAGTTATCTATTCTAAAGTTCTCTGAAGGGGTTATTTCATGGTTTAGTGATTATTTGGTTAATAGGAATCAGAAGACTTTAATCAATGGTATATTATCTGACCCTTCTTTGTTGAAATGTGGAGTCCCCAAGGGCTCCATTTTAGGACCTTTGCTTTTTTCTTTATTTGTAAATTCTTTAGCTGTTAATTTTAAAAAGACTGAGTTATTGTTGTATGCAGATGATGCGGTTTTGTTTTGTTCTGGCCCAGATTGTTTGTCTTTACAGAAAACATTACAATATGATTTCAGTTTGCTTCATTATTGGTTTGATAAACATAAATTGGTATTAAATTCAACAAAGCCAAGACAATGATATTTTCCCATCCTAGGAGAGTGCAAAGTCAAGAACTAAAAATTACTGATAATTAGGGTAATGTAATTGAACAGGTTAGGCAGTTTAAATACTTGGGGGTATTAACTGATTGTCATTTAGCATTTGATTGTCATGTAACAGAGTTAATTATTAGGGTACATAAAAGGTTGGGGTTTCTCTATCGAATTAGGAACAATCTTACCGAGGATGTCAGACTATTGCTTACACATAGTCTATTATTAACTATGATGGATTATGGGTCTATAATATATTCATTCACTTCAGAAAAAGTCTTGGCCAGACTCCAAATAACATATCATTCTGTTTTATGTTTTACCACCGGTCAATCAAGGCTTACCCATCATTGTTTACTTTATAAACAATCGGGTTGTTTATCTTTAAAGGGGAGATTTAATTTTAAGGCTTTGTTGTTTTTGCATAAGGTCTTTTTAGGTATTTCTCCATACAGTATTCTTAATTTATTTCCAAAGAATATTCCTTGTTGTACAAGGTTGCAGAGTATGGAGGGTTTTCAGGTTTCACTTTGTCAAACAACTTTTGGCCAACATTCATTGAATTTTACTATTGTTAACATGTATAATCAACTTCCTAAAAATGTTATAAGACAAAAGAAATTGTCTACTTTCAAGTTTGAACTTAGGAAAACTCTGTTAGAAAACTCAAACTGTAAATGTTTTGTGTAATGTGTATTTATATTGTGTCACTGTTTTAATGTGTATATATGTTTATGTCTAAACTGGTCGTTTGTGAAAATGGGCTTCTCCCACAGACTTACCAGTATAAAAATAAACAAATGAAAAAATGAAAATGAAATATTGGCAAATCCCCTTGTCACCTGATTTACAAGATAAAACCACATTTAGCACCCCAATCAGTTTATACCAGTTTGTCAAAATGTCATTTGGACTACATGGGGCCCCAGACACTTTTCAGCATTTTATGGACCACATACTAAGACCATACACTGAGTACTGTGTGGCTTATTTGGACGATGTGGTCATATTCAGCCCTGACTGGGAATCCCATGTTAGACACTTGTCCTGGGTATTGCAAGCAACAAAGTAGTCAGGAGTGACCAATAACCCTGATAAGTGTGCCCTTGCAAAGACAGAGACAAGATACCTAGGGTTCATTTTAGGCAACAGACAAGTGAAGCTCGTTGGAGAGAATGTTACAGCAGTAGCAAACAACCAAACACCTTCCACAAAAAAGCATGTGAGATCTTTCCTAGGCCTAATTGGTTATTACCAGAGATCTATTCCCAATTTCTCAGCCATTGTCAGTCTTTTGACTGATTTCACTAAAAAGAGGTGCCTGAATAAGGTTCAGTGGACCCCTATTTGTGATGAGGCTTTTAGGAATATCAAGGCCATTCGACATACAGCTCCTGTATTGAAAAGCCCTGACTTCAAACACATGTTTGAGGTCCAGACTGATGCATCAGAAAATGGTATTGGGGTAGTCTTACCTCAGAAAATAGATGGGTAAGCACATTCAATCATGTATATCAGCAGGAAGCTACATGAGAGGGAGAGAAGATATGTTACCATAGAGAAAGAATGCTTAGCTCTGAAGTGGGCTATTGAGTCCCTGGAATATTACTTGTGGGGGGCTGAATTAAAGGTTGTAAGTGATCATAACCCCCTTTGCTGGTTGCACCAAAGGAAAGAAAAAAATCCCGGTTTAATGCAGTGGTGCTTAGCTCTTCAGCCCTATCAATTTATTGTGTACCACAAGGCAGTGATAAAACATATAAATGCTGATTTCATGTCTAGATATGGTGCAAAAACTGATGTCAATGAAATATGATGGACTTTCCTTAAAAGAAGATAGTGCAGGGAAGGTACCATTAGTCTCTGTTGAGAAATGTGTTAATGCCACAGGGTAAAGAATGATGATAGCCACTATGTTTATGATAGAATGTTTATCATTAATAGGAACCTGAGATGGAGCTTCTGAAGATGGATGGGTGGAAGCTCCATCCACTTCTGGGACAGGAAGGTGGTAAGCAGTCTGAAATAACTACTTCCCTCTTAAGGTGGAGGATATGTGACAGGGAGATCCTGCCACTCTTGAACATGGACCTTTTCTTAAATCTGTTGTAACAATTCATCTATTTGTTAGCCTAATCTATCATTTATCATTTCTAGTCCATAAAGTTGGCCACCTATGGGCACCCCTTCCCCTTTCTTGACTATGCTATAGTGTTCTATTTAATTTTCCTTTTCCCTCCCTGGTCCTAGTACAGGGAGGCTATTGTGATGACCTCTGAGCTGATATAAAACAGCAGGCTGTATTCCTATATTGTTGGATTTAGTATGCAATAGCACTATGTCATAAAATATCTTAATGTACAGTATATGCCTTATGTCAAGTCAAGTCAAGTCAAGTTTATTGGCAGGACAAAAAAACTTCATTGGGCAGACTTATTTACAAGGAGGTCCTGAACATTCAATTTGACAAAAGGACAAAAGCAATATAAAAAGATACACAAAAAATAGAAAATTAGTAAGTGAAATATACACAGTGTAACAGGTCATTTCAAGTATGTTTACAGGTAATAAGCTAGATAAGTCAATATAAGGATGCTGATGCATGAAAAATAACATTACGTAGCATATGGTACCAGTTTTATTATACAGGATTCCTCCAATATTGGCAGTAACTAGATGGGCAGTTAGAGGAGGTTGACCAGGTATGATGTGCAGACCAGTGAGAGGGCAAATGGCAGATGAAAGCATAGGAGGGCGGTTGAGGTTGGTGGTAGGTAGGATGGCAGGTCAAGGGGGCAGAAGGTGATACAGGTGGAATGAGGGAAAGAATGGGGTCTTAAGGAGAAAAAAGGGGTCAGGGATGGTGAGGTAGTGAGAGAATGATTTTTGAGTATTCAAGGGAAAATAGGTAAGACGATGACACGTATTCAGTGGCATGCACAGGAGTCATGTAACTTACCTCGTGACTAGCTTTTCAAAGGTGTTTAGAGGGGTTAGACTTTGTATATTGAGTCTAGCTTGGACTTTATTCCATGCAACTGGAAGGGAATGGTTTATGGCCATTGCTCTGAAGTGGGAGAGGGAGCCTGGGATAGCTAACATAGTGTATGCATTGCTGCATAAGGGGTAGATGCATGTAGATCACCAAAAGAGATTAAAGATATGGGGGGGGGAGCTTTGAAAGGAGAGCTTTGTAAAGCCAGGTGAGGGAGTGGATGAGAGGTCTAGTTGATAAGGATGGCCAACCCAACGATGTATAAAGGTCACAGTGGTGAGTACGATGATGGGCCTTAGAAATTAAGCATAAAGCTCTAGGGTAGAGTGTGTCTAATTGGTGAAGCAGGTAGTCCACACATTGGCTATACAGTGTATCAGCATAGTAGAGTAGCAGAATGAAAGTTGTTTGGACCAAACGAAGTCTGGCTTCTGTGGTGAAAAGGAATTTGTTTCTGTAAAAAAAGCAAATTCTTTGTCAGTTTTTTCATAAGGGAGGCTATGTGAGCCAAAAACGATACGTGTTGGTCCAGTTCACAGCCTAGGTATTTGAATTGGTTAACTACCTCAAGATTATTCTCAAGAAGAATCTTAATGGGGGGCAGGGTTTTGAACGCATTTGTAATGGCAGGCAGATGATTAGAGCAGAAGTACATCAATTTTGTTTTTTTAGCATTTAATAGCAATTTGGAATGTACAAGGGAGCATGCAGGAGGTCAGATTTGAACTGTCATTCCAAGCATGTTTCGACTAGTGAGGGTTTGAAATATATATATATATATATATATATATATATATATATATATATATATATATCACAGTGTCTACGAACAGATGAAGTCTTGCTTTACTAATATTAGTACCGATGGTGCTTATATATATCATAAAATGCAGAGGTCCAAGGATCGAACCTTGTGGTACTCCTCTTTTGAGGGGAAGAAGCAGGGAGAAGGAATCTTCTGCCTTAACCTTTTGGAGTCTGTGTGTCAGGCAGCTGTTGAAGCATGACAGGGCTATGCCAAAGATGCCATGTCAGTTTAATGTGTTGAGTTGTAAAGCATGATTGACAGTGTCGAAAGCTTTACTGAGGTTCAGGAACACAGCCCTTTGATTTGCTTCTCATCCATTGCAAGGAGCCAGTCATTAATAACTGAGACTAGAGCTGAAGTCATGCTGTGGGCTTTTTGGAATCCCAATTGGACTGGTTTTATCAGGTAATTCTTATCGAGATACTCCCTTATTTGAACATTTACTAATTTCTCAAGGAGATTAGAAATTAGGGGAAGAATGGATATGGGTCGGTAGTTATTTAGATCCAAGGAGTCACCTGATTTAAATAGCGGGAGTATCTGGGCTATTTTCCATGCACCAAGTACAGTACTGGAGCTGATGGACAGATTAAAGAGATGCAAGATGGGGGCTGTTAGGTACTTAAAAACAGCTTTAAGAATATAAGGTCCTGTCCCATTAGCACCAGCACCTTTATTAACAACTAGGTGGAGAAGAAGGTCTTCTACCTCTTTGTACTGGAATGGGATGAAGGAGAAGATGTTGCTAGTCAGTGGTGAGGAATGTTTGGGCAGGTTGGAAGTGAGAGAGGCAGCATTGGAGGTATCAAATGCGAGGCTTGCAGTAGAAGAATGATCATTAATGCCACAAAGGATGTCAAATTTATCAAAGAGTGCCCTACCATTAATGGACACCATACTGGGAAGCGAGGAAGATGATTTATTGCCTTCGCCTGCCTTAACTATCTTCCATAATTTGCTGGAGTTATCCTTAGTGGAATCAAAAGCAGTGTGGAAGTAATCTGCCATTGATGCCCTGATGGTTTTTGTACAATCATTATGGCAAGCTCTAAAGGCTGCACAGTCTGAGGAGAGTTTGGTCCATCTGGCTATATGTGTATGAAATTCTGTAAATGTTGAAAATACCACAATACTAGCTATTTTTGATAAAAGTAAAAAGTTACTAGGGGACTGTATTATAAAAAATTAGTTACCATGGTAGAGATATCAGAACCTCCATGTTCTGTTATTTAAATGCATGTAAACTACAGATTGTTTGAGAGTCCTTTTGGCATCATGCATTCCTGCTTTAAACTGAACCAGCCTAAAATTTCATGGTGATTTGCATATACATCCCATGATGCTTCGCATTAATGGGGTATGTATGATTTTGTATTTTTTTGAAACTTGGCTTTATTGCCAATGCCCTTTGAGGTAACCCTTGCTTCAGTGCTTCTGCACTGAGGTTCTTTGTCTTTAGCTTGTTTTGGTATTTTTTTTAGCTCCCCATCACTCAAACACACAAGACCAACATAGGGAATGAATTAATTTCCACTGAAGAGATACAGTGGTAGGTCAGTAGGTGCTGACTAAGTGCTGAGGAAGGACATGCACAGGCTGTTGCTGCTAACTATTGTATTGAAGAAGGGATATGCCATTGCTTAAGGCTATTCCCTGTGTTTTAAATAAAAATCACACAGAGATTGTGTGTTGAACTTGAAATTCTGTGTCTGGTCCATCTGTTATCCCACAAGACCTCCACAGATTCAAGAAAGCTTGGGATAGACATAAGATAATCAAGGGAGGGTTAAAAGAGCTAGAGATCAAGTATGGTGTGTGGTGATACTCTAGATAGAGAATATGGGCAGATTGAGTGGGCCAAGCGATCCTTATCTACTGACAAATTCTATGTTTCTGTGTTTCTATGAGGAGAGACGAAAGCGGGTCAGGGAGTGTGACAGGACTGAAAACGTCAGAACTGTTTGTTAAGTGCTTCACCCAGTGAGTTGAGTTGAAGAACAAGCAGTATGCAGGAATAAGTCAATTTCCTCACTCTCTCTCTCTCTCTTCCTTTTCTCCCCCAAAGCACTTTTTTTCTTTACCTGCCATCCGACTTGTCCAAACCCATCCAGACTACAAAAGTAGTTCTCCCTCTCAACTGGTACCATCAGGTAGCTGCTGATTAAAATGCCCCAACACTATGATACTGCTGAAGTTGTGGGTAGAGTTCTAGCACCTGTGGACTGCCAGTTTCATAGTAAGTGGTGATTAATTCCTGAAGAGTATAATTCCCAGTTCATTAAAATATCTTGAAAGGACAGAACCCTAAATCCATTATCTTGACTTGCATGTGATCCTTGCCTTTTATTAAATTTGTCCCATTTTTACTGTATAACTTCCAGTGATCCTTTAACTTGCAAGGCTCTTATTACACAGTAAATAGAGGTGCTCAAGGCAGAGACAATGAGTGGGTTGCTCCCCAGGACAATCCTGTGCATGTTTCTCTCTGCCCCTCCCTAATGCTTATCCACCTGGCTTATGCACATGAGAAGGGAGGAGGGGCATGAGGAGGAGCATTTAACTGTCTGAGTAAAATCATAACATGACCTTTGGAAACTCCCTTTCTACCCCTGCCCTTCTCACACTATGTCAATGAATACTTATTGGCATAGACACCATTCTACTTTCGAACTACCTAAGACTGCAATGGGAATCTTCTCCCCAGTACCAATCTAAAGCATTCTTTGCTTATCTTTATTCTTTTTACACATATTAAATAACTCATAATTATTTTAAAGGAATATTTAATAAATGAACAAATTAATTAATTAAGTTTATTTGTTTTAACAGGAAAAGCTTTGTTGAGTACAAGCTCATTTGCAAGGAGGTCCTGGGTAGAGATGGATGAAGTGGCCCCAATTCACTCCACGGAAGTGATTCACGGAGTGAAGGTGAATTAACTGAGTGCTCTGCAACACGAAGCATCACGTTATAATGGGTAACGCAAAGTCCATTGAAAACAATGACGTTGCGTTATTCCGCCTTCCCAAATCACTACTCCACCAATTCCTAAGGTGAAGTACATTGAAAACAATGTACTTCACCTCACTTTGCCTTGTTTTTAAGCTCCAAAGGCAAATTTTGCAGTGATTTATTGGATTTCAGGTCACATGGGCTCTAGATTGTTCTGCACAGCCTCAGTTTGGAGTACTGTGTGTGTAGGAAGCTGTAGGAGACAATCTGCTCTGATAGCTGTCTGTGATTCAAACCTTCTAAAAGTTGTTAAAGCCATTTTGAGTCATTTTTTTGCTGAAACTTTAGTTCATCGATTATAGGAAACCCTCCTGTGCTCATATCATTGAGCGTTTTTTGTTTGTGTGTGGATTTTGAATGTTAATGTACAACATTCTGTCTGTGTACTGAGAGACAGTGGAAGTGTGCTTTGGGGAAGGGGCGTATCGGTGGTGTAGGTAGATTAACTTGGAGAAAAAGACAATGCTTTCTGTTTTGGTGATATTTTTCTTGTGTAACTGTGCTAATGTACACATAGTAATATTTTCAATAATTCCTGCCATTTTTTTGCTGATTGTTGTGGTGCAGCAGTGCATAATTTTAGTCTGTTTAAAATATGTGGTTATACTACTGTAGTTTTCAATTTTCTGTGCATTTCTTAGTGTGTGTGTGTGAGTATATGTGTGACTCATGTCATCAGATCAGACACCTTTTATTGTGCCACATAATCATTTCAGCAATGTGAACCTGCTATCCACTGCAGCTGTGTGATTTTTGTACTTCTTTGTGGTATCCTTACTGGTACTAGTACTAGTGACTGTTACTGCAGCAGTGCAGTACACTGCCCCCCCATGGCCCACCCCAACCGGCAAAGGTATTCTTTTCCAGATTTGAATTTCTGATGGTGAGCACTGGTTAGGTGCTGTGCCTTTGAATCTGCATCTCTTCAGTATGCAGTGCAATCTTAATCTGTCTGTGCATTTGCATCTCTTTAGGGCCCAATATCCATCTCTAACTTAAGTCACAGTTGTTTCTTTGGCTTCCCTTCAGAGTACTGAACAGGTGTGGTGCAATATTCTGCATGAACATTGTACTCAATAATATGCGTTTTTAAGTCAGGATCATCATCACGAGTCACTCGTGATGCAAATCATGTTCTTCATCATCACGGTCACAAATGCAGTCACAAATCACAATATACAATCAAGTCACGAAGTACATTATTTTTTTTTACTAGTTACTTGGATGTATTGTAAGCCTGTTTTGTAGTATCTCTCCATGCTTCACCACCCCACCATTGTACTCATTAATGAGTGTTTTTAATTTGGGAGTTTTGCGCCACACCTCATTGGGGCCCAGGGAAGTACAGCCATAGGCATTCGTGTTTCTTCATCATCACGGTCACAAATGCAGTCACAAATCATGATTTATGATCATGTCATGAATCACATTAATATTTTTACTAGTTACTTGGATGTATTGTAAGCCCATTTTGTAGTATCTCTCCATGCTTCACCACCCCACCATTGTACTCATTAATGAGTGTTTTTAAGTAGGGGAGTTTTGTGCCACACCTCATCGGGGCCCAGGGAAGTACAGCCATAGGCATTCACATTTCTTCATCATCATGGTCAGAAATGCAGTCACAAATCATGATTTATGATTACGTCACGAATCACAACATTAATTTTCTTACTAGTTGCTTGGATGTACTGTAAGCCTGTTTTGTAGTATCTCTCCAGGCTTCATCATCCCACCATTGTGTGAAGGAGGGGATTGTTTAACCAGGAAAGGCACACTAAGCCGAAGCTTGTTTCCAGGTGTGACCTGGGAGCACAAGGAAGTTAAGTGACTTGCTCAGGGTCACACAGTATGCAAGTGGGGGCTGTGGGATTCAAACTCTGGTCTCCAGGTTTGCAGCTCAGAGCCTTAAACCACTGTGCTATATGTACTCATTAATAAGTGGTTTTAAGTCAGGGTATTGGACAGTGTCTGCAGTACATACACAGACTGGAAAGAAGACTGACTGCACACATGCAGTTTAGCACAGTATACTTGCACTGCTCAGAATACAAAGTGTCACGCATACAGAAGACAACAAAAAAAGGGCTTAATTACATACAAGGGTCAGGGATGGTGGAGGAATACATTTTATAACACAGCAAGAAAGGTGTGGGGGAGGCACATGGTGTGAGGAAAAAAAAAAACTAATGTGGGATCCCATGGTGATCCAGCAGCAGTTCCAGCATGGATATCATTTGCAACTGATGTCACTCTATGCGATCCAGCTGCTACTTCACAGCACACACCCTGTCATTGTTCTCCTCGACAGCACTCCATAGAACTGCCAAGTCAGCCTGTGTTACACGTAGTTCTCTAGGGTCCACACATTCTGCAGGCTGACCTGCTGGTTGTGGTGGGGGTGGGGGTGCTGGTGGAGCAGCAGGTACTGCTGTGGCCCTCCTCTTCTTAGGGATGCTGCCATGCACAGCTGCACCCTCTGCCACAGAATGGCCAGCAGGAGCAGACATGGTCTGTTCTGAGGCAGCCTGCCACTCCAACTGGTGGTGATTGAACATATGGGTGTGCTGGCCCCCAGTACCCAGGTGAGTCCCCCGGGGCCACAGTGCACCTCCACCTCACATAGGTGGCACTTGACCACATTGCTGTCCCCCCTGACATAGTCAAAAAACTGCCAAACAACGGAGGTGCGAGGAGAACCAGGTACAGGCAGGGGAGGGCCAGATAAACTGGCAGCTGGCTGGTCATGGTGCTGAATGGGGATGGGATCCACACCTGGGCCCTGGGGAACAGGCACATCCTGCTCCTGAGGACCTGTTGCTGGACTTGGTGGTGGTGGTAGTTCAACTGCCTCACAGTCAGGACTAGAGGCGGTGCTTTTCCTGCTTCTGGGGGAGGGGCACTCACAAGTTTTGAGTGGTCCAACAGGAATGGGTGCCCATGCTCCCCACATATGCCCATGATATGATGCTTACCACTACCACGCTCTCCCAGAGCTGTCCCCACCCCAGACATTCCCTCACCCTGGTCCATCTCTCCTACTGAGCTCCCTCAGTCTGAGCAATCACTACTCACACTGTCACATAACACACACACACACAGTCACACAGACACAGACAAACAACTAACTACTTATAAAGGTAATAAAAATAAAATTTACAGAAAGAACAAATTAAGTAAAAAAAGAGTACAGAAAAGACAAAAAATGTAGCTTTTAAAAAAGCTATTGGGTCTAAATCAAAGTTTAAATCTCATACTCGCTCTGATCTCAAAGTATCAGCAGTCACAAAACACACTCCTCTCTCTCCATCTGCACAGGAGAAAGTAAAAGTGTCTGCAAGTATGACTCACTTCCTTCCTGCCTAGCTAAAGAGCATGTGACTTACAGTACTGTAAGCCATGTGATGTGTGGGGGACTGCCAAATCTGAAACACCAAGTGGATCACTTAGAATCATAATGAGGAACGCGAAGTCCATTAAAAACAATGACTTTGCCTTACTTCGCATTGCCATTCTGCCTTAATGTGAAGTGATAATGACAAGGCAGAGTGAGCACTTTGCATTGGAGTGGCAATACGAAATGCCCACTTCGTGCTCACTTCGCCGGAGGAATTTAAATTCGCTACATCTCTAGTTCTGGGTAGGACAACAAAAACAATAACAACAATACATACAATCTGGAGTTACAGTATAAAAATACAAAGATCATCTGACGGAACATAAAACATAGGGAGACTATATACAGAAGAGGAGAATTACAGTTAAGTATTGGGAGAGGGATAGCAAGTTAAAGCCTTAACGTTATCTGTTTGTGACAGGATATGTAAGCAATAAAATACAATGGGGTGTGCATTACAGTGAGATAACCGCAGTCCTAGGGGCATAGTTAGGCACGAGGCCGAAGGCCGAATGCCGGTAGTCCCTAGGAGTGTGGTTATCACACTGTAATGCACAACCCCTGAGTGTCTTATTGCACTTATAAAATGGCCCTTTATTTTTAGAAGCAGTCTTTTATTTTGAAACACATTTTTAAATACAGTAAGTAAAAATGTAAGTGAATCTGTGCTTTTAACATAAAATAGTCCTTCAGCCTATTGGTGCTAGATTAAATTAGTGTTATACAGTGTGTGCCTCCCTGCCCACTTAAGCTTCATATTCCCCTGCCAGCCACAACAATTCACAAATGCTCTTTTCCTTATTTTAAGTATGACACATTGCCCCCCTTACTTTATTTCATTCTCCTCACTCTGTAGACAAAACTAAAAGGAAGCCATTACACAGGCTCCTCAGTTCCCCGATGTTGCAAGCATGAATGTGGTTCAGAACTGCCACACTCACTCACAGCATCATGAACTACTTGCTCTCTGCTAAAAGATAAAGAGCAGGATGAGTCATTTACCACCTTTTCTCATTGTTTATATACTGTAGTATTATTGCTTACTTTCTTCATTCTGTTATTTTTTCTCTGTGTTTCCCCACATTCAAGAAATGTAATGTTTATCATGGAATGTTTACCATGGAATACAGGGATTTAAAATTCTGCTTGGTTCTACAAGCAGAATGTTCCTCTACTAACATACTGTACACATACACACAACAAAGGCCTGCTTTAGAGCCAGAGACTCAATTTTCTAACTGTCAGGGCAAGCAGAAGAGATTTCCCTAATGGCAGGTAAAGATAGAAGGGGGATT
Organism: Neoceratodus forsteri; assembly: GCA_016271365.2. Lineage (NCBI taxonomy): Eukaryota > Metazoa > Chordata > Ceratodontiformes > Ceratodontidae > Neoceratodus > Neoceratodus forsteri. Next base: position 941,648,144 of record CM057455.1, read on the forward strand.
TTTCACTGTTAGCAAAGAAACAGTTATAATGAAAATTGTAAACAATGCATAATGTTTGTAATTTGTTTGTGTGTATAAGAAGACTGTGATGATCTGGTAAACAACATTTAATTGATTTTTTTTTCTTTATATTTAAGGTAGTTTTATTTTTAGGGTCCAGTTCAAGGTTTCTACAGTGTAAGGGTAGCAGCCATGTTTTGTGGTGGAAGATCAGTTTTGGTTGTAGGGAGACTGATGGAAGATAGTTCAGGTTGTAGGAGGACTGATTTGCTCATTGTGTGATGTGGTTTAGGACCAGGATGACTGTGCATATATAGAGATTTAATGTATGGTCAGCTGATCTCTCTTGGCCAATGAGATTTCTAGATTTTTTCTTGCCATTTTATAATTAAGAAATTTAAGAGCTTTGAGTTAACAGACAGGGACACAGCCTAAAACACAAAGGGCCCAATTTTCAAATGGGCTAAAATGACGCAAAGGGCTTGCATCAAAAGAGTTTGATGCAAGTAGTGACTTGCATCACAACTTGTGTCAAATGTGATTTTCTAAAACAGCCTGCATCTGATCCAGACACTGGTGTGCCAAAGTCCTCTTGCACCAGGGTTGTGTCAAACAACCCAGTGCACCAGGTCATAAGGGGACTTGGGACATGGCAGGCCTGCAACTTCCCCTTTTTGGGGATTTTGCAAGCCCCACCATGGACGCAGCAAGGGGCACCACTAAGACTAGCCAGGAGGTGGTCTACAGTAAGTGGGTTGTGCCAGTGGAGTGCAGCAGTACAGGGGGCAATAGAGGTGCACTAGGAACATGGGAGGTGGAAGGTGGGGTGTCAGGACAGAGCTGTGCATCAGCAGCAGTGCTGTGGCACCCAGTGTAGTGCCATTGCAGTGGAAATATTAATTATGTTTGAAACGAACCGCCCATACTGTACAATTGTCCCTGGTAGTTTAGTGCCCCCAACATGATTCCCCCTTTTTTACATATCCCCTGTGGTGTAGTAGACCCCCCTACTGATCCCCAGTCTCACCCAAGCATACAAAACCAAGTGCCTCGGTCCTATAGTGCCCACCCCCAATCCCCGATCTCATCTGATAACAAATGCATAATAGTCCCTTGTGGTCTGTTGGACCCCCCCACCATCCCCACCCTGTCAGGCATTGCCCAACCACCCCACTACCACCTCCCTGTCCCTGGTATGATCCTTCAACTAGCACAATTCTCCGCAGACCACAACGACCAGCCACATAATATGTTCCCCATGACTGCGTACTGTATACAGTATGCAGTCAATAGAAATGTATTCTGCAGCTGGGCATGGTCATGTGCAGAGGGCTTTACCAGTCACAGGATCATACCAGGACAAGGAGGTGGGAGTGGGGTGGTTGAGTGATGCCTGATGGGTGGGGAGGGTGGGGTCCACTAGACCACCAGGAATAATTATGCATTTTTATAGGGTGAGATCAGGGATTAGGGTGGGCAATATAGAACCAGGGCACTTGGTTCTGTATGCTTGGGAGAGATCATAGATCAGTGGGGGGGGTCCACTACACCACCAGGGATATGTAAACAGAGGGGATCGTAGGTGGTTTGATTAGATTACCATGGATGATTGTATAGACTGGGTGGCTCATTTCAAACATGATAAGTATGCAATGAGACATGATAAGATGTGCATTAGACAGTTCTATAGCATGGATAGGGAGCATAGTGAGGCACGGTGCCTCAGGCAGAGAGTGTCTAGCCCCTAGCCATGCATTAGAACTGTATAACACACACTTTGGAATGGCTTATTGTGTTTATGAAATGGGCATCTAAATTATAGATGCATGTGAACATAAAAATGACTTTATTAAGTAATGAAAAACTGAAATCTTTTTCTTTTAATTAAATAAAATAGTTCCCCTACCAGTTTATTGTGTTTTTGTTGTAGTTGAGGACTTTTCCTCTGGGCAGGCTGCCGTAGTTGTCTTTTTAATTATGTTGTTGTTATGGAATTGACATCTCTCCCAGTTGCAGTTTCATTTGGTATTTGGATAGAGAAGTTTAGGTGATGGATTTTTTTAAAAGGGATTTGTATTTGAGTAGCAGCCAGCACACCGAGGACATGTTTGAAATGTTTCAGCTACATGGGGGGAAACTAATGCAGAACTGCAGCTGCTTAGAAACAATACAGGTAAGGTTCAGTATGGCAAGAACAAAACTTTTCACATACAAAAATAAGAGAAATGCAAGGGCTAAAACTAGGAAGTAATGAGTGGGTGGCAGCTCTGGTTATGGAGGACTGTAAGCGAGTGGACAGGCGGGTAGAATGGGAAGATATCTCGGCAGATTCAGGAGGTATGTAAGCAAGCAGATAGGTTGGCAGAATGTGAAGACATCTTGGCAGTAGTAACTTTTTTTTTAACATGTGGCAAAGAAGTTGAGAAGGTTATCTGTGACAGCAGTGTGGGAGGTGAAAAATGGGAGGTGCGGAGAGAAGAACCTACCAGTTGGCAGGTTGGCTATTCAGGAGGACTGTGAGTGGGGGAGGGAGGCAGGATGGACTGGAAGAGATTGTGGCAGTCACAAGTGTTTTTTTTTGTTTTATTATGAGTTGCAACAAACTGAAATTGGTGGTTTTAAAACTTGGACTGTAGCACAGATGACAGTGACCTGCTTACTTTGGTGTGGCTACTGCTGCTAGTGGAGAAATAAAATGGCTGCTGTTTCAATTTTGAAAGTTCTAAGGTGGTAGTATCACCCATATCAATGTCCAGCCAGACTTATTCCTGTGCATTAGACATTTTATTGCATGGTCACTGACCATTGAAATTGCTTATATTTTGATACCTATTTTGTAATTAATATTTCCACACACTGCAATGGCCCCCCACTGGGTTCCACAGCACTGCAGCTGATGCTCAGCTTTGCCTTAACACCCACCTGCCACCTTTCATGCCCCTTATGCCACTGGCCCCCTCTTGGCATGATGTTTCACTCCCCCAAGACTATCCCGACACCTCAAGTGTTGCACTGGATGGGGGGTCAGATCCCTGTGGCAAGGTAGGCTGATGCGCCAACTTTTTGGAACAGCTGGTCACTTGTGGAAAACCTGACAAATGTGGTGCAGGGACTCTGCTTTTTGTAAAATCAATCACAGGGTCCCTGGCTCACCTAGAGTTTGCTGCAACCCTTAGAGCAACACAGCTTGCGTTGCTCTATGGGCTCTTTTAAAATTGGGCCCAAAGAGAAAGGTAGTCACAGTGATTGCTACTCATAATGCCATTATAGTGCACAAGGTTAAAGACATGCACATTTATCAGTGCAGTGTTGGTGTAAAAGAGTTTGAAAGACAAAGGTGCAAACCAGGGTGGGTAATTTAAGTAGTTTCTGAAGGGTATTCCATGCTGTAGGGGCTGCACAACTAAAGGCCATTTTCCTATGTTTTTTGAAGTGCCTCGGGACATCAAGCATGATAATATTATGCAGCCTAAGGGTATATGACATTGGGACCTGTGGAGAAGCAAGGAGATGTACTTAGGTAGGGAACTGCATTAGGCTTTAAAGGTCCATAAATTTTGGTGTCTTAGTTTTCTAGCTGCAAGCAATGGCCAACCTACTTCCTTTTATAGGAGGCAGTGGAGTGTGAGGGCATGGAGCTTGCTGATGAAATGGTGAGCTCTGTGGTAGAGGACATCTAAGCTGCCCAGGTGTGTGGTTTCAGCACTTCTATAGATAATGTCACCATAATCCAGCAACAGAAGGAATGTAGCCTGCAACAAAATGTTCTTGTCATCTCTGTTTAGGCAAAATTTATTGTGAAAGTAAAAACCCAGCTTCTGCCATAACTTCTTGCAAATTGCATCTACAGTATATGAGCATTATATGTGACTTTATTGTCTAGCAGCATGCTTAGGTATTTAATGCTGCATACAGGTTCAATTATTTCATTGATGAGTGTGTTGATGCCATATACAGGGTAGGTTTTTGTGAGAACACTATATATTTGGTTTTTGGCTGCATTCAGAAGTAACTTAGATGCATGGAGGTTGATTTGTAAATGGTCGAACTCACCTTGTAGTGAATACATGGTTATATCTGGGTCTGGGCTTGTGGTACAGAGTACCGTGTCATCCGAGTAGAAATGGTTGGCGCTGGTAATATTTTGGCCAAGGTCATTAATATATATTGTAAACAGTAATGGGCCCAATATAAAGCCTTGTGGCACACCTTTGTTAATTAGTATACAAGTGGAGGTTAGGCCTTCTACCTTCTCTTGCTGATGCCTATCCGTGAGGCAGCATCCAAACCATTTTACTACATTTGGGGCAAGCTAATCCAATAGGATATTATGGCCAGCTGTATCAAAAGTCTTTCTTAGGTCCAAAAAGAGTTCAATGGTGGTAGGTTTACAGTCTAAGACTGAAAGCCAGTCATTAGTGACTTTGACTAAGACAGAATATATTACTTGTTATATAAGTAATTCAGCTTTAAATGAATTAGTCTGCCATCCCTGAATTAGTCTGGCGTCGCCCCTGAAAAAGGGACCACTGATCTCAGTGGGCTTACCCGGTTACCAAAATTTAAATAAATAAATAAATCCTGTTATAGTATAATGAGCATACCCAATATGCAGATCAATACAAAGCTCATTTACCCAAACAATATATTGTATTATACTGTAAGATCTTCCCAACATTCCTTTTTTTCCTGGTGTCTCAACCACCCCAGTCCTGGACCCATATATATTTATATACTGTATATATATTTTTTTGCATTTATACTTTTCCTACAACCTCTGGACCAGGCATACAACTCCATCTGGCTACTCCAGCCACAGCTGTTACAAGCTGAGTCTGGGCCAGAGGGTGAATGTGCTGTTGCAGGGCAGCAGGCACAGGCACTTTTTTTGCACTGCCCACCCAGTGATCACCTATAATAAAGTGGGAAAAGGAGAGACGAGCTCAAAGAGGCTCGATAGATGCATGGGCTATTTGAGGCTTAACAGTTCAAAGGAAAGTAACAGTTTATTTCTTGCACCCATAGCATCAGATCAGTAAGTTCTCCAAATGGAAACAATTTCCTTTCCTATATCCAACAGGACTACATGTCCTATAACAATGAATGCTTCAGTGTGTTGTTTAAATGACTACATTGTTATGTATGTATTATTTATTTATTTTAAAATGTTTCACCAGGAAATGCACACTGAGCAATAAGCTGTTGTCTCACGATGCATCATGGGGGCAGCTCAAATTCAAACAGCAATTTAACACCTATACAGAGTAATATGACAGACAGACATTCAGATGAGATACAACAATGTAAATATGAGTGCAGAATATATATATATATATATATATATGTATGCATATATACACATAAATAGCTAAAAGTAACAGTAAAAATAGTAACAATACAAAAAAATATATACACAAGTTGAATAAATCTAGCAAATACACTTACATTATATGTAGCATTAGAGTCAGCGTTAGAGTCAGTCACCATGAGAGTCAGGGAAGGAATGAATGTTAAAATACTTGCGGGGATGGATCCCTGGATGGTATAGTGCCTCTAAGATATAGTTAAACATAGGGGAAGAGATTTGGGGACTGGAGAGGGAGGAGTAAGAGGATGACATGGTGAAGGATTAAGCATGGGTACAATTTACAGAGAAGAAGTTAAAAAGTGCCAAGAAGATGGAGTAGAATGATGAGGAGTGGCGAATCTGGTGTGGGAGAGCATTCCATAATTTAGGGAGGTGGTGAGAAAAGGCTGTCTGGCCAACCATATAAGACTGATGGTGGACAGACATTAAACGAGAGTCATAGGATCGGAGGGAGTGGGCTGGTGGGGAAGGGAGGATAATGAGTAGGCAAGGTAAGGGCGGAGAGTACTGAGACAGAATTTGGATGCAAATTTGGCACAATGAAGCAGGCATCAGTTATTTAATGAAGGAAATGAGAGGGAGTGATAGAGGTTACAGTGATGAGTGAAGGGGGGCATCTAAGGTGAAGCAACAGAAGGAGTTAAATAGGGTGTTCAGTCTGGTTAAGGAAGACTTGGGAGTGGTACTGTAGCCTACATCACAGTAGTCAAAGATAGGTAAAATTGTCTTCTGGACCAGTTTGCGCCTTGTCAGCAGTGGAAGGCAGCTACGGTTCCTGTAAAGTGCACCAAGTTTGGGGCACAATTTCCTCAAGATGGCATCAACATGGACCTAGAAGTTGAGGTGTTGGTCAAGACACACCCCACCGTACCTAAAGGAGTAAGTGCCCTCAAGGATTGTTCCATCAAGAGTGTGGAAGGAGGGTACTAAAGGAAGCCTAGAGTGTCTCTGCCTTGTGCCATAGGTCATTGAGACTGACTTCTTGGCATTTAGGGATAGTTGATTGGAGATAAACCAGAGCTTAACCTGGTTGAAGTCATGTTGTAGTCTGGCAGCCACATCATCAGGGGATTGACTGGTGAAGAGGACTGTGTCATCTGCATACATATTGATTGAGGTGGATGAGCAGGCTGAGGGGAGGTCATTGAGGAAAATGGAGAGAGGATAGGACCCAGCACAGAGCCCTGTGGGACTCCTGTGTTAATGGGGAGCAGAAAGGATATGGAGTCACCAATTCTGATGGACTGAGTCCTGCCTAACAGATAGGCTCTAAACCAGTTGGTGGCCAAGTCAGATAGGCCTGCCTTGGTGAGGGTGTTTACAAGTAGGGTGTGGGAGACGGTGTCGAAAGCCTTGGCAAGGGTGACCAAAATGGCTGATGTGATTTGACAACTGTCCATCCCTGAGTGGATAGCGTCAGTGAGTCTAATCAGGGGAGGTGGTAATGGAGAGATTTTTCTGGAACCTAGACTGGGATGGAATAAGAAAGTTAGTGTCAGAGAGAAAGGATGAGAGTTGTGTAAGAACCAGATGTTCTTGAAGCTTAGCAAGGGTTGGGAGGAATAAGATAGGATGGTAATTAGCAGGTTGAAGGGTCACCACCTTTAGGAAGGGGAGAACAACAGCATGCTTCCAGATCAATGGAATGGTAGCTGTTTCGAAGAAGAGGTTGAGGAGTTCAGTAAGAGGGACAGCTAAAGTAGAAGCTGCTAGATAAAGCAGTTTTGGGTCCAAACTATCAGGTGAACAACCTTTAGAGGGGTTAAGAGCATACAAGGCCATGAGTGTGTCAGAGTGGGTAAATTTAGTGAAGGAGAAAGAGGTGGGCAGTGAGGGTTGGCATGAGGGGGTCTGTATTTGGGGAAGAGGGTAGAGTGGATAGGACAGTGGAAGCACAGGAGATGAAGTAGGAGTTACATTTGGTAGCCACAGCTACGGGGTCAGTAAGGAGAGTGTTGTTAATGTTAAAGAAAGGGGTGGGTGGTAAGGAAGGAGGGGAAAAAAGGGAGTGAACAACTTACCAGAATTTTGAATGGTTGTTAATGTTAGCCTGAAAGGTAGAGCAGAAGTAGTCAGCTTTTGCAATCTGGGTAGCTTTCGTGCATTATTTACACAAACAGTGGTAAGCGGCATAGTCACTAGGGAGTTTAGAGGTTTTATGTGTTTTCCACGCTTAGTCTCTGGCTCTACGGCATGCCAAGAGTTCTGAAGTGATCCACGGGATGTGATTTAACCTTATCCAGGCATGACGTAGGGGTGCCTGCTTGTTCCAGACATCCAGGAATTTGTCAAGAAAATAGTTGTATGCCATATCAATGGTACTGGATGATGGAATGGGATTCCAGTCTTTAAGAACCAGGTCAACCAGGAGCAGAGTGAGGTTCAAGGATTTGAATGAACGAGTGAGCAGGATTTTGTGGGAGACCTTTTGTCTATGGATTCAATGTACCAAGAAGGTTGCATGGTGATCACTTAATGCATCAGGATGGGTGCCAGTTGAACAACCCTGTGGAGATGGGATGTTAGGGCCCAGTCAATGAGTGAGTGATTACCAGTTTTATGGTTCAAGTGGGTGGGTTAGAGAATAAGTTGTGCTAGGTTAAGTACGGCAACATTGTTGTGTACCTTACTTAGGGAAGGGGATAGCCAATTTAGGTTGAAATCACCCATTATATACTGTATACTTCACCTGAGGAAGTAAGGGAGACTATGGAGTTGATGAGTTCAGTGGTAGTGGAGGGTAGAAGATCAGGGCAAAAGTAGACCCCAGTGATATAGAAACATAGAAACATAGAATTTGATGGCAGATAAGGACCGCATGACCCACCCAGTCTGCCCATTTCAGCCAGGATATGTAAAATGACAGCTGTACTGTTCATGAGGGGATGTGGAAAAATGCCAGTTTTGAAAATCTGCAGTGAAAATATTAAAAATTCACGAAGTTATGAGCGTACATGGAAACTGTGAAATGCACGCTCGTAAAACAGACATTTTTGGGATTTTTTCGACCAAATTTGCAACAAAGGCTTTTTGAGAGCCCCTCTCATGAACATTGGCACTGTCGTTTCATTAATCAGTCCCAAAAGGTGATTCCACACAGTAGAAACATAGAAACATAGAATTTGATGGCAGATAAGGATTGCTTGGCCCACCCAGTTTGCCCATTTCCCTTCCTGATGGTAAGTTGTAGATTCTAGTTAATCAACAGCTTATTTCCTTCTACTCCCCACTAGGATTGCCTTATACCTGTCCCTTGTATTCTTGAATTCTCCCACTGTTCCTGACTCCACAACCTCCTCAGGAAGGCTATTCCATGCATCCACAACCCTCTCTGTGAAAAAATACTTTCTAACATTACCTCTGAGCCGTCACCCCTCTATCTTCAAATTGTGCCCCCTTGTTCTTGCACATCTCTTCTTCTGAAAGATACTACCCTCTTGTACTTTGTAAATTCCCTTGAGATACTTGAAAGTTTCTATCATGTCCCCCCTCCCTCATTTCCTCAAGGGTATACATATTAAGCTGCTTTAGTCTCTCCTTGTATGTCTTCTGGTGCAGACCTTGCACCATTTTGGTTGCCCTCCTCTGAACAGCCTCCACTCTGTCTATGTCTTTGCAGATATGGGGTCTCCAGAATTGCACAAAGTACTCCAGATAGGGTCTCACTAACTGTCTGTACAGAGGGATAACAACTTCTTGTTTTCTACTGTTGATGCCTCTTCTTATGCATCCCAGTATCCCCCCAGCCCTTCTTACTGCCTTCTCACATTGTTTGCCCACCTTTAGTTCATCTGATATAATTAGTCCTAGGTCTCTTTCAATTTTGTTTGTTGTTATTAACTCACCCCCCATTGTGTACTCTTCCCTTGGATTTTTGTTTCCCAAATGCATTACCTTGCACTTCTTTGCATTGAATCTGAGCTGCCATATATTTGACCATTCCTCCAACCTTGCCAAGTCCCTTTTCATTCTTTCCACCCCACTTTGAGTATCAACCCTGTTGTAGATATTTGTGTCATCTGCAAAGAGACATACCTTTCCTTCCAGGTGCTCTCCAATGTCACTTATAAAGATATGAAAGAGGACAGGTCCCAGTACTGAACCCTGCGGTACCCCACTAGTTACCATCCTTTCTTCACTGTGGACTTGGTTTACTATTACCCTTTGCGTCCTGTTGTCCAGCCAGTTTTTTATCCTGGCTACCACCTTGGGACCCACTCCAAGGCTGGCTAACTCGTATATTAATATTTTGTGTGATACTGTGTCAAATGCCTTGCTAAAATCTAGGTAGGCCATATCCACAGCCCCTCCCTGGTCTACTACTTTGGTTACCCAGTCAAAGAAATCCATTAGGTTCATCTGACATGACCTTCCTGCTGTGAAACCATGTTGCCTTGGGTCCTGTGCCCCACTGGCCTCTAGGTACTCAACAATTCTTTCCTTCAGAAGTGATTCCATCATTTTCCCTACCACTGAAGTCAAACTAACTGGTCTGTAGTTTCCTGTCTCTGCCCTGCTCCCACTTTTGTGAAGTGGAATCACATTTGCCTTCCTACAGTCCTCAGGCACCACTCCATCCTCCCACGATTTGTTAAAGAGAGTAGTCAGTGGTGTTACTAGTTCTACCCTTAGTTCTTTTAGTATTCTTGGGTGAATCACATCAGGCCCCATTGCTTTATCCACTCTCAGTTTCAAGAGTTCTTTCAAAACCCTTTCTTCTGTGAATGGACTGGTATCGACCCCCCTATTTAGAGTTTCTCCCTTGTTTGGTTTAGGTACCTCCCCTCCTCATCAGTTGTGAATACTGAGCAGAAATATTCATTCAGTATTCCTGCTTTTTCACTGTCACCCTCTGACCACATTCCCTCCCCTTTATTAAGTCTCTGTATCCCTCCCTTGGTCTTTCTTCACTCCCTAATGTACGTATAAAATGTTTTATCCCCCTCTTTACAGAGTTGTCTATCTTTTCCTCAGTTTGTGCCTTTGCTATTCTGACTGCCTTCCCTGCCTCCTTCTGCTTTGACTGATAAAGTTCTCTGTCCTGCTTCTTCTGTGTTTCCTTATGTTTCCTGAATGCTATCCTTTTCTTCTTAACTGTCCCTGCCACCTCTTTTGAGAACCATAGTGATTTTTCCTTCGTTTTGTTTTATTGATTTGCTTCACACAAAGGCTTGTTGCCTCTGCGATGGCTGTTTTGATTATTCCCCATTGTTCCTCCACCCCTCCTTCTTGCCCATTTGCTAGTGCTTTTCTGAGGCACTCTATCATTTTCCCAAAGTCAGGCTTCCTAAAGTCCAATACTCTTGTTTTTGTATGGCTTGACTCTATGGCTGTGTTTATTGTGAACCACACTGTTTGGTGGTCACTTGTTCCCAGATGGCTACCAACTTCTAGATATGAGATCCTTACTCCTTCCCCATTTGAGAGTACCAGGTCTAAGATTACTCCCTCCAGAGTGGGTTCCAACACTAGCTGTCTGAGGCATGCCCCCTGTAAGGCATCAAGAATTACCCTGCTCTTGGATGTGCCTGCAGCAAAGGTACTCCAGTTAACATCTGGCATATTCAGGTTCCCCATCAACAATATCTCCCCTTTTTCTGCCATTTTAAGGATGCCTTCTATCATTTCCTTGTCCATTTCCTTCCCCTGAGCTGGGGGTCCGTACACAACCCCCATGAGGATTGTGGTGCCATTTCCTGTCTCCAGGGTGACCCATAGTGACTCATCAACTTCCTGTTTACTCTTTAGTTCTATTGCTTTAATCCCTTCCCTTATATAGATAGCTACTCCTCCTCCTCTTTTACCCACCTTGTCCCTCCTGTAGACTGTGTATCCTGGTATGTTGACATCCCACTCATGGTTCTCTGTGTACCATGTTTTAGTAACTGCCACAATATCCAGGCATCCCTCTTCCATCAAGGCCACTAGTTCAGGGAACTTGTTGCACAGACTGCAGGCATTGGTACTCATCACCTTCTATTTATTTTTTATGTCCTTACCCTTTTAGCCCCATCCCTGTCCTTAATGCCTTTTTCTGCATTTATCCCTGTCCTGCTCCCTACTGACTTCTCTACCTTGGTGTTTTCCTGCTCCCTACTGACTTCTCTACTTTGGTGTTTACAATGGGGACTGAGAATGGGAGGGATAATTTTAGTATGAGATCCTCATAGGCTCTAGGGTCTGAGGTATAAAGTAAGGTGGTAAATTGGAAGGCAGTAGAAACATAAATTGCTATACCGCCACACCTACTGGCTCAGTCCTTCCTAGTAATAGTGTAGCCGGGGATGGTGATAGATGGGTCACTTATGTTTTTACTAAGCCATGATTCAGAAATGATAATAACATCAGGGCTTAATGAGATGGCAAGAGGCTGCAGTGGATTAAGTTTGTGGAGAAGACTATGTATATTCAGGTGTAGGATTTTTAGGCCCCAGGGGAGGACAAGCACTCTGCTGTGGGAAGGAGCAGGAGTAGTTGTACTGGCTCTAGTAGGGGCTACTGGGCACAGTCCAGGGTTTGGGTTTATATTCCCGGAGGATAGGAGAAATAAGGTGATGATAATTAAGTGCATTTTAGTACATTTATACCAGGATAGTGAGCTTTTAGAGTGGGTAGTAGCTATGGAGGTGCTGGTAGGGAGGTGGTAGGAATTTTAGAATACATACCAAGGTACAGTAGATGGACAGGGGTAGGAGTGATGCACTAGGGAGGATAGGGTAGTGCAACCATTTAGCTGCAGCAGTTGAAGAGGTAGCCACAGAATGGTGGACCATAGCAAGGAGCTCAGGAAGGGTGGGGGAGGCAGGTAGGAATGGGGGGAGTTGAAATGTAGATAAGGTGGGGAAACGTAGTAACAGGAAGATGGTGAATAGGAGCTTGGTGGGAGTTGGGGAAAAAACATAAGAACCACACAAGGGAGAGGAAGGGGACATATCGAGTGATAGACCAGTGGAGAACGGGGGCATTTTGAAGCAAATGGGAGCAGAAAATCCTTGATACTGAGTGCTCAGCAGAATAATAGAGCTTGAATTAAAAATTACTGACAATGCCACGTGGGAAGGCTGGAGAAGTATCACTGAACCCACAAATTGTATTCATACTTGGCACTTGGTAATACTTGGTTTTTAAAGACAATGTAGGCCAAGGACCATTGAATTGTCTTATGAGATCTAAGGTTTTTTTATCCTATTATTAAGTCTTATGCCACATTCAGCCACTAAACTAGGATTTTTGAGGATTTTATAAAGAAGTAATAGATCCCCTCTTTTTCGTCTGGTCTCCAGGGTAAACAATTTTAGTTTTGTAATCCTAGCCTGGTATTCAAGTGATTCCAACCCTTTGATTGACCCTGTGACCTTGATTCAGTAAAAAGTAGATAGTCACTGATCATGTTAGTTGTATTCAATAAGTAGTAAGTAGAGGTGCCGTGGAGGGCTAGAACAGGGATATATCATTTAGAGAGAGAAGGGGTGAGCAGCAATTGACTATGTCTGCTGCAGGGTGGAGCCAAAAGTGTGGGAAGAGGATTTAAAGCATGCAAGGGATGGGGGAGGGTGGTCGGGCAAACATTTCAGCAAAGGCAATCAAGTGAGAAGCCAAAATAATTTAGCCCTGTACGGCTCTATGGTTCTGTGGCCAAGGCCCAGCTGGGGAACCAGACAGTGTCTCTGTAGCAGTGTATGCAATCAGAGGGAGGCAGTCAGCAAAATCAGCCAATCAGTAGCACTGAGTCTGTTGGAGCCAAAAATGTGAACTCTGGAGCAAGTGGAGGTACCTGTGAATCAGATAGTCAGCTAAGGAGTCTCTGTTGAGGTGGGTGGCAGCAGTGCTCAGAAAGCCACACCACTTGGAGAGGCACCCAGTCAGGGGCACTTCAATTTGTAGAGGGGAGAGAAGATAAGGGGATTAATTTTAGGAAAGTGAAGAGGCACAGGGGCCGGGGGGAAGGCTATAGCAGACTGAAGACAGTGGGGGACTAGGCAGCACAGGAATTAACTAAGTGGGGCGGGACAGGTAGCAGAGCACAATAGAAGGTAGGGGGGTAGGGAGTTCAGCACCAGGCTTGGGGATGGGGGAATTAGCAGAAACAGAAAGAGAGGCACAGGGCGAGGGGTCACCTGCCAATCAAATAGTATGGGGGGGTTCAGCTAGTGAATGATAGAAACAAGGGCACAAGCAGCCGACATAAACAGCAAGTAAAAATACAGCAGTTAGAATTTAAAGTAATTGACAGAGCTAGCAGGGTGGCTCTAAGAAATTTGAATAAAAACAGCAGATTAGAAACAGCAGAAGAAACAGCAAAAAAACAGCAAAAACTGTCACGCTGCACCAACCCATACTATTTTGTAGTGAAGTTTCAAACACACACACACACACACACACACACACGCACACACTTTAATGGCTGCATAGTGAGAATTATGCTGACAAACAGCAAATTGGATGAAGAGAGGAAAAAGGAGGTCTGGGGTCATGACAGGATACCAAACACATTTATTTATTTATTTGTTTTATTTATTAAACTCTAGGATTACAATTACCTTTCAGCAGAAACTTCTCATTTACAAAGGTTCCATGTAAGAGGATGGGGGTAACATACAACAAATACATGAAATAGTTCAGTCAATCTGTTGCAGAAGAACAACCACAAACTAGTTTCTAACAGGATCTGTGGTGAAAACAGTATACTTGGTAGGAAAAGTCAGTAGGAAGCCGGCCGATAGGTGCCGTTGTCAGACAAGGATGAAAAGAGTGAGAGGGCCAGGGGCCAGTGGCCATACCATTGAGTGAGTGAGTCAGAGAAGAGGGGATGGGAGGGCAAGAGGGGGCAAAAGAGCAAGAGGGATAAGGCTGGTGCCAAGAAAGAGATGCTTGCGTGTCTGGTTATAGCTACAGCTAGGGTAGAGGGTGAAGACCATTTCTTAGGGGTGGCAGCCACAAATAGAGGGTGGTGACCATTTCTTAGGGGAGACAGTCATAAGTTGAGGTAGAGGGGAGGAATAGCCACAGATTCCTTTTAAAGTGGCTTAGCATTGCAGCAACAAGAGTCTCTTTGTTAAGGATGTTGAACCACTGAGGAGCCCTGTGCATGAAGGATCTCTGGCCCAATGAGGTCCGGCGCCTGGGGACATGGAAAGTCTGGTATTGAGAACTGGAAGTTGACTGGGTGCTGCTGTTGGTAGTAAGGAGACTTGCAGCACCTGTTGGCATGAGTCCAAGAAGAGCTTTTTTGGCTATCAGACAGGTCTGGTATTGTATTCTGCTAATGAGAGGTAGCCAACCAATCTTGGCGTAAAGGTCACAGGTGTGCATTAGGCAGTCAGCCCCATGAGAAGTCTACAGGCCTTGTTAAGTGTCACTGATATTCTCCTAAGTGCAGTGGGAGAGGCCGATCCATAGATGACTAGCCCATAGTAGACAATGGAGGTAACAGAGCTGTGGATGGCCAGTCTTAGGGCTTCAGTGGTCATACAGTGTTTATACTTGTGAAGCAGGCTAAGATGTATGTTGGCAGACTTAGCTACAATCCCAATATGCTGATGGTAGGAGAGTGAGCTGTCCAGGGTGATGTTGATGTATTTGAACTCATGAACCTGTTCAAGTGTGGTCCCCCTTGATTACTGATGGTAAGGGGTAGAGGTTTATACATACCATGAGCATTGCAGAAAGTCATTACTTTTGTCTTGCTATAATTCAAGACAAGTTTGTGGGAGCAAAACCATTTTTCCACCAGTCTGAAATCATGTTGCAGTTGACTCTCAAGTAGCTTAAAGTCCCGGTTGCTAGAAAAGAGGACTGCATCATCTGTGTAGAGTAGTATCTTCTGTTGGCAGATGCCAGGGAAGTTGTTTAGGAAGACAGAAAATAGTAAAGGGCCAAGTATAGACCCCTGAGGGACACCTGAGAGGACTGGTTTTTCAACTGAGGAGACTGCAGACATTTTAACACTTTGAACTCTCTCCCCAAGGTAGCTGGCAAACCAGGGCATTGCTTCCTTGGAGAGCCCAAGAGCTGTCAGTTGTCTGAGTAGAAGGGGGTGATTAACTGTATCAAAGGCCTTTGTCAGGTTAATGAAAATGGCTCCCCTACAAAGTCCTTGGTCCAGGGCATCATGGATGTAGCCAGTGAATTCCAACAGAGCCTTGGTTGTACTATGCCCTTTGCGGAAGCTGTGCTGCTCAGGGCTCTGAATATTATGTTTTTCAAGGAATTCTACAAGCTGGTCAGAGTCTATACATTCAAGTGCTTTGGATAGTGGGGGGAGGATAGAGATGGGCCTGTAATTTGTGTGCAGTGACTTGTCACCACCTTTATGCACAGGTGTGATGGAAGCCTTTTTCCAGAGTGATGGGAATTGGCCATACCTTAGGGAGAGGTTGAAGATCTTAGTCAGGGGTTCAATGATCTTATCTAGGACAAGTGAAAGCAATTTCAAGTCGAGAGAGTCACCAGTATATCCAGTTTTGCTGATAGCCTTGCAAATACATGTTCTGGCAGAGTGCATTGGGATCCTTTTGAAGAAGAACTGCAGAGCTGGGTGAGCTTGTGATGCAGCAGCGGGGGGGTTAGTGGTAGGAGCATCGAAGAAATTGGGTGGGAGGACACTGCTTAGGTTGGAGAAAGCATTGATCACAACTGCTTAATCCACACTCCCGCAGTGAATGGAGTTGAACCACATACTGTATGCAGGGATCAGTCTGAATTCTCATTCTCTCTGTCTCTCTCTCTCCCACTCTCTCTCTCCCTTTTTTCCTCCCTCTGTACACTTATTTGTTTACCTCCTTTAAAACCACCAATGGAGACTGCATACCAGTGCTGACCACAGCTGCAGCAGTATCAGCAATGTTCTTTGAACTCCTCGGTGCTGAGGCATGCTTTTTTTTAAAGGTAAGCTATGTTGCCAACCAATCCATATAAATCCCTCCAGACTGCTAAAGTAACTCATAAGATTAACTGGTTTCATCAGGTTGCCACCAATTAAAATGTTCCAACATGCAGGCTGAAAATTTAGGAAAAGCAGTAAGTTAAGGACATAACTAGGACAGCCTGCGTGGGACAGTATAGCACATTGGTTTAAGGCTCTGAGCTGCAAATCTGATGACATCCAGCAGATCAGACCAGGGTTTGAATCCCACAGCCCCCACTTGCATACTGTGTGACCCTGAGCAAGTCACTTAATTTCCTTATGCTCCCAGGTCGCACCTGGAAACAAGCTTTGGCTTAGTGTGCCTTTCCTGGTTAAACAATTTCCCCCAGAGGTGATCACTCAGTAGAACTGGTTTATCCTCAACAGGAGGCAAGACATGTGAGACAGCCTGTCCAAACCCCTTCAGACTGCCAAAGTAGCCCCCAAGCTCAAGTAACTGTGGATAAAAATGCCCCAACATAATGAGCTGAACATCTAGGAGATACAAATAAGCTCAGGTCATAACCAAGCCAGGTCATACAGTTTTCAGAGCTCCCAAGACCAGTTGTTGATGATGGGGGAGAGGGTTTTCTGAGAGTTTAATTATTTATTTATCTTACTGACAGATTGGCAGCACTGCTGGAGAGAAACTAGAGTGAGAGTTAAAAGAGATAGTGATGGAAATGTATGTATTGTCTGTAGGGCTGGGCAAAATTAATCATCTACTCACAAATATTTGGCAAAATGCTGATTTTGTTTCCTTGAAATTTCTCATCATTTCCACAAACATTTCTTGAAATTTTTCCCAAATTGTCATTTCTATTATTTTCATCTAATTTCAAATGTTTTAGATCAAACTGCACCAAATATGGCATACAAAGTGCGAAATGGCCCATACAGATCTTTACCAAAATTTAGATCTCTATCTTAAAAGATAACTGAGTTATAAGCTTCCAAACTTTCAGAAATTTTAAAATTACATATCACTATTATATAAAGTCCAGAATTTTAAAATGTTTAGTCCAAATTACACCACATTTATTATGATGACTTTAAATAGGCCCATACAGATGTGTACCAAGTTTCAGATCTCTGTCATAAAAGGTGACCGAGTTATATGCCTCCACAGTTTCAGAAATTGTTTTATTATATTTAGCAAGAATGTAAACAGCATTTCTAAATTATTTGTCTTAATTACATCACATTTATTATTCTGACTTTAACAGGGCCCATACATATGCATACCAAGTTTCAGATCTATATTTTTAAAGGCAACTGAGTTACAAGCCTCCAAACTTTCAGAAATTTTAAAATTACATTTTGTGATTATGTAAACTGTAACTTACAATTTACATAACCTATTACCTCTGTATTTAGCAGTTTCTATGATTCTTCCAAGGAAGCATTATTATACATTTTCAATTATCTGGCTCCTAAGTTGGCTAAGTTATAAGCATAGAATTATTTTCTGAAATTTTCACATAAACAATAAATTGCTAGAGTTTGAACCCCTATAACACCCCCTCCTCTCAAGCAAGTGTCATGAATCTTAATACCCTTTAAGAGCATCTCCACAACATTGTGTGTGTGTGTGTGTGTGTGTCAAATTTCAGATTGCTCATTATAATACGGACCAAGTTATGATCAATTACAGAATTTCAGAACATTCCCAAAAAATTTCACAAAATTGGAATTCGCTAATTTAGCCCAGCCCTTATGGTGCGCAGTGCCTCTACCCAAGCAAGACGGTAAACACAACTTTTACCTCATGCATTTCTCCTTTCTTTCTCTTCTGCCAGACAGCATCACATGAAAACTCAGAACAGGGACACCAGATGCAGAGGACCCAGGATTTTTTTTTGTGCAAGGGGACACAATGTGCATGTCCTTTTTAATGTGGCTATTATTACAAATTTCCTTTTGGAACTTTGACTCTTGCCTTCCATACATTTGTAATCACATCCATATATGACCCTTCATTCCACTGCTGCAGAGTCTGTGGGATTTGCAGTCAGTGCCATCTATAGATCTATGTCTTATCTACAGTGTTTTCAGTGCATCTTCAGACCCCCCTTGCCCCCTCTCTCTCTCTCTTAGAGGGCCTTTGCTGTCCAATTCACTTCCAGCACCCTCCTTCTTGTATGATCATTGCAATCGTGTCCCTCTGTCCCAGCTTCACTGTCATGGAACATTCATTTTCTCATCTGTTTCTAGCATATGACCTCCATATGGCATAGCCCTCCCTATGTTTATATAGTCCTTATTACCACATCTGCATAGTGAGAGTAATGCATGATGTGATGCTACTAGAAGAGAAACCGAGAGAGGCCTAAACAAGGAATGAAACCTTCTACATCAGTGGCAGGACTAAAAAGGGCCAAGGGAGAAAATAAACAGAAGCTTAAGCTTGTTTTAAAGGATATTTTTGAGCATGTCCTTTCTATACCAAAATGGATTGATGATATAAGCCTGATAGGTCGGACGAGCAGAGGCATTGAAAGTGACCAAATACTTGTAACTATTTTATCACAAGAGGCCTTCCTTAGGTTGACAGGACATCTGACAACACTGGAAAACTTGGGTATCCATATTGTGGAATGGGACAACCTGGATATAACTCAGAATAAAAATGAGGATCCTAACACTATAAAAGAACGGGTTAGTGCAAATCAGGCATATAGTAATTTACTTAGTGCCGAGCCCCAAATTGTATTTAATGTAACTACCAGAAACAGATTTGCAAATCTGTCATTGTCTGAATCGTGACTCGCTGACTCTATAGTAAATATGGAAAACAGTTTACACAAGAATAAATGGGCCTTAATCTCTTGGAATATCTCAAGTTAATTGTCTAAATTCACAGATACTGACTGGAGATATTTCATAAACACACACCATTTAATATGTTTGCAAGAAACATGACATCTGGAAACAACTGATGTTTCCTTAAATGGGTATAGTTGCTTCCAGGTCCCAGGCAATAAAATAGCAAAATTAGGCAGGGCCTCGGGTGGGCTAGTTACCTCGGTCAAAATAGATGAAAATCTTAAGGCCTCACATATGGTAAGTAACTCAATTGTACATGCTCTCTTACTAGAAACAAAGGAGCTCTCTTGTTGCCTAATTAATGCTTATGTTCCAACTCAAAAATCTGGACATTTTTCTGAGAAGCTTTGGGATGATTTAGAACATCTAATACATTATAGTTGGGCTACCACAGGATGTGATAATATTTTGATCTGTGGAGACTTTAACAGTCACATAGGTAAATTTGATGGTTATATGGATAGTGAGATCCATAACTGGGTACATAAAAATGTGTCTGACTATAAAAGGCATGCAATGGACTTGAGAATAAATGCCTCAGGAAAAAAATTAATAGATCTTCTACAATCTTAAAACTTAACTCCCTTAAATGGCAGAATCTTAGGTGATCGCCTGTGAAATTTCACTTACAATAATTCCCTGGGGTTCTCTACTCTAGACTTTTTATGTTGGAAAGCTAGTATGAAAATATGGTCCTCTCTGTTAATTTTAACTAGAGGTGAGAGTGTTCATTCGCCAGTGATTCCAACTTGGGGAGCCAGGCCCCCAAACAACTTTACTCTGTGGATACTTTTGAAATTAGGGGCCAAACTGA
The DNA here is from genome assembly GCA_016271365.2 of Neoceratodus forsteri. Classification (NCBI taxonomy): domain Eukaryota; kingdom Metazoa; phylum Chordata; order Ceratodontiformes; family Ceratodontidae; genus Neoceratodus; species Neoceratodus forsteri. Next base: position 941,668,058 of record CM057455.1, read on the forward strand.
AATCATACGGGCCCAGGTAAATTAGACATGTCAGTGCCACTAGTGGAAGGTGCTGTTGCTATAATTGGTAACACTCCTATAAATGAGCAATCATTTGAATTGTTGCATACACTGGTGACTGGATGTTTAGATAATCTTAAGAAATCTTTAATTTAATCCACTACTATGCAAACAAATAAAAAAAAAGGTTGATTATTTCATCTCTGATGTATGGTTTGATACAAGCTGTCTAAAGTTTAAGCACTATCTGACAAGAATGATTAGAGATACCAGACGCCGTAATACCAGGAGTGCATATAAAGCATTAAACAAAAGAAAGAACAGCTTATAAAGAGTTTCTGAACCTTAAATATAGAATTCATCAACAAAACCAAAAAGGGACCAGATGCTTATAGCTATACAAAATAGCAATTGCCAAACATTTTGGCTATTAGTGGCCAAAGGCACAAACAAAGCAAAAACCTATATGATTCTCATATACATATGGAACAATGGGTCCTGCATTTTGAAAATCTAAGTTATGACCCAGAAGTGGTAGAAACTGCAACCACCTGGGGCAACACAAGTAAAAAATTTCAATCACTGAAAATCACTGCTAAAGAGACTTACTTTACAATAACTAGTTTAAAGAAAAAGAAAGCTTCAGGCTCAGACCAAATATCACCAGAAATCTACTTGCTGGCCCTCACCGTATGGTCCAGACTGCTGACTACCTTGTTTAACTCATGCATAGCTAATACTGTAATATGGTAGCACTTTCATGGAATGGAGCCATTATCGTCCCAATTTTCAAAAAAGGCAACAGAGATGATCCAAAGATGTACAGGCCCATCTCCCTACTAGACAGCAATGGGAAATTATTTGCAAAAATTATTTTAGATAAGTTACTTTCTCAACTAGAACATCTGGGAAATATCTCAGAGCTCCAAGCCAGTTTTAGAGCAGGCTGCAGTACATCAGAAAATTGTTTTGTCTTATTGCTTCTAATTGAGAAGTAACAGAAACTATATGTGGCCTTCATAGATTTCAGCTCCACTTTTGATAACATCTCAAGATGTAGATTATGGCAAGTCATGGCTAAGAAAGGCTTTCACCCTGAACTAATCCAGACAATAAGATATCTCTATTCAAATACCTGGGCCTAGATCAGGATTGGTATTAATGGCCATTTCTGTCTAATGATTCTTACAAATAAAGGGGTCAGGCAAGGATGTCTTAGCACTAGTATTGTTTAGCATCTACATAGACCATTTATTAGAAGAATTGCTTGAATATTTATCTGATTCCCCTCTTATTGGTTCAAGGTGGTGTCCAGCTCTTGCTTATGCTGATGACCTGGCCATAATTGCTTTAACAAAATCAGGCCTTCAGAAAAAAATGGACATTCTAAACAATTTTGCTTCTTCACAAAGTTTACAACTAAATGAAAATAAAAGTCAGATTGTTGTTTTGGGGTCTGGTGGGAAAACAAGTGTTAAGAAGAGTTAAAACATACACCTATCTTGGCCTTACAATAGCAAATAATGGCCAGTGGACACAGCATATTAAAACATGACTGATTAAATTAAAACAAACTGCTGGAGCCCTAGTTAAATTCATTAATAAATATGGAGGTAACTCTGTTATACCCTTGAGTAAAGCAATTCAAGCCAAACATGTGTCTCAAGCTTTTTGCTTAGCTGAAATTTAGGGACCTAATAAAGTTAGAATCTTAGAGGCCCCTCTGAATAAACTTTTTTGCACAACACTTGCTATAGGAAATTTTACTCCTGCTTCCATGATATGGGCTGAATCGGGCCTAACGAGCCTTGCTGCACAGTGCACAGTCAGAAAGGTTGACTATTGGATACATGTTACCTAAATGAACTCTAAAAGACTTCCACAAGAATGTCTTAAAGAGAAAAGAAAATGGGACAGTCTGGGTTGTGAAAAATCAAACTGGCTTAAAAATCTTGAAGCAATCCTTTCAAAGTATGGTCTGGCTTATTTACAAAAATATGTGGAAAAGGGCATTAGTATTAATTTGAAATATAAGGTGTATTGCACAAAAAAATTTCAAACCATTCCAGGACAAAAGACTGTGATACCATCTCTGGTTTAAAAATGGCACCATGGTTGGTCCAACATGATAATCAGTCCAGATTTAGATACTACTTGAATATCCTTATATACACAGAACTCAGAAAAGTGTTTACTAGATATCGTATGGAACAATTCCATAGCAATGTTCTTACTGCAAGATTTAAGAAATTGACTGATCCTAGGGATGTTTTATGTAACTGTAATAATCAAGGGAGAGAGGATGCGGTTCATGTTATGTTTGACTGTCCCTGCTTTAGTAAACCCAGGATGAGATGGTTAGATCCAATTTGGAGAGGTATTGAGACTACAGATAAAAATGTACTGTTAAACATTATGTTCACCTCAGAAGATGAATAAGTTATTCAGAAGGTAGCAGGGTATCTTAGAGTGGTTGTTAATATTAGAAGAAAACAGAAGTAGCACTTTATTATGTATTTAAGTGAATAATGTTATTTCAATATGTATCCACACCATGAACTCCTGACTTATACTGTAAAACTGATAAAAACTGTAACTATTTTTATTCTGTATACAAAATGTATTTTAAAGGAATAATTTGTAAATTATATTTGTAAAGGTCCTTGACCGAACAATATAAGCTATTTACTTACTTACTACTACTGTGACATCAGTGTTGCAATATCACCTCATTGGTATTAATAGATCACAGCCATTCTTCTCTCTCTTTTTCCCTCTCTTCCCCCCTCTTCCTTTGCTATTATTTTTCTCTTTATCAACCAATTTCCATTTGTTTCCTTACAGGACAGTCCAGCAGTTAGCTGTCTCTCCATCAGATAAGTTTACCTTTTACAGTGGAGCCCTGCTATAAGCACACCCTAAATGCAAAGAGAAGATGGAGAAGATGGCTGCGATGCTGAGCGTGCCACAGGGGTGCTCTGGCAGCGTAGAGTTTTTTGCTGTTTTTGTTGTTAAACCGACTATTTGTCTGTTTTTGCTTGCTGTTTTCTGCCAGTTTTTTGGTTTGCTTTTCTTCCTGGTGTTTGTCTCTTAAGCCCAGTGGACAGAACTGCTAGCTGGGATGCCAAATTTGAGAGCGATATTTGGGTGACTATCAGGACTGCATCGTAGTGTGCACTGGGGCCATTTCATTTCAGCCCATCACTGCTCCTATATTTTTGGTTTGCCTGGCTGTTACACTAGCTTTTACATCAGTTTCTTCTATCGGACATATTCAGTGGTTTGTCTGTTACCATGGGATGTTTTCTGTTTGATTTTCTGCCTGGATCCTGTGAATGACTGTGGCTTTAAGTCAGTCTGGTGTGTGTTTAGTCACCCGACGAAAAATCCGGGAGTGGTTTAAGGGACCCAGAGTCATAGCAGAGGAGACTTGTGGCAAATCAAGACTTGTGGGCAAATCAAGAGAAGACACTGGATTATTTGCAGCAGACCTTTTGAAATACATGTAGTGTATGACCCAAGCTGTCAGGTTGGTGGAGTATGAAAACTGGCTTAATTTGATGCAGTAGCTGATTGCCCTGATCCTTGGGGTGGGGTGTGACGGTGGGTGTGTGGCTACGCAGGGGCTCTGGCCTTACTTGTTGGGTAGGTGGTGGGTTTGGGCTAGTAGCTCTAGGGATTCTCCATGAAGCCTACTAGTTGGTGGGGCCTAGGTGGGGACCCATAGTAGTGGCCATAGATCCTGTAGTTCATTCTTTCAGTTGTATTTTTCAGGGCCCTGCTCCTGCTCCAGAGTTCATCAATCACAGAAGAAGATTTTTTGGGGAACTCCTTCTCCTCAGTTATAGTCAGACTTTTAAATTTCTACTTTATAGACAGTGAGAGTACCTGTGTTGCTTTTTATCCCCAGGCAATGAGAGTGGCTGGGGTCTGCAAGGGATTTTGGTTATACTTGTATTTTGTCATTTAAAGTCCTCACTTCAGTGAGAGTGGTCTGGGGGCTGGAGAAATCACTCAGACATTAACATCTGTTTGACCCAGGAAGTGAGAGTTCCTGGGGTTTTTGGTCTCCTCTAGTGGTTAGAGGTCCATTGGGGATTGGAATGACTTGATCTCTCCTGTGTTTTTGACTTATATCTGGTATTATGTTATTAGTTGCAGTTTTAAGGATTCATTATTTGTGTTTGGTTTATACTTCATCCAATTCACTGGTTTGGACTCAATGACTGTGACACTGTACTCATATTTTAAATAATTGTTTCATTACATATTATTTGGGGGGGTAAGGTCTAGGAGTATTGGTTTTTTGAATGTGTATTTTGAGTTTTACGTAGTTTTTGAATAGTATATTTTATTTATTTTTTTGGTTTGTTATTTTAATTAAAATTTGGAATTGACTGTTATTTAATTCGGTAGGGATTAAGTCATTGGGTGTTTAATTATTATTTTAAGAATGTGCTGGGGAGGCCAAAACACGGTCAGGCAGTATTCCTCCATGAAGCTCAGGGAATTGAGCCCTTTTGACTGCCCTTATTTGTCAGCAAAGATGTATAAACATTGCCAATCACTCGGGATTGCTAGAAGATGCCAGAAAGGGGTGAGAACTGGGCCTGATGGGACAATGGAATTGGGAGGACGTATTGGGGTGGTAGGGACCAGGTAACACCCTGGGGCAAAATTGTGCCAGGACAGGGGTAATCCCTGTCTTGTTCCCATACCCAAGGGTCTAGCAACTAATGCTGGTCAGGACTTCAGGTCTTTCTCAGAATCTCATCCAACCTGGGCGGTGTTATGTAATGCCAGGTCCATCAAAAACAAGATGGCTATTATAGCTGATCTTGTTGAAATGGTGGATTTGGCATACGTAACCGAGACCTGGCTGGATGAAAATGCAGGCCCAGGTATTGGCTTCTATAGTTCCAGCTGGGTTCTTAGTGATTCACTGCCCTAAGTTGGATTGTAGGGGTGAGAGTATAGCCATCTTTTTTAAGACCGAACTGGGCCTTGTGGATGTTCCAGTGGGGATCACCAGATCCTTTGAGTGTATCACGGGAGAGGGTGTAGGTTGCAGGATACTCCTCATTTACTGTCCACCAGGTGATGGGGGTTTATTCCTGCAGCAGATTGCAGACTTCATTGTCGACACGCTATTGGAGTCTCCCAGATGGATAATTCTGGGGGACTTCAATGCATGGGTTGATGACAAACTTTTACCATTTGGTCAAAATCTCTTCCAGTAAATGACAATGCTAGGCCTTACACAGGTGATTACCTCCTCTTCCCATATAGGGGGTCACTCACTGGATCTGCTCTTCCTCCTGAGGATGGAGATCTCTGACTTGGGGGTGGAACCAGTCAGTTGGTCTGACCATCACACCATAGGGTTCTGTGTTGGAGCTCCCCCAAATGGACCTACCCCTTCGGAGATGGTCAGGTACTGCCCTTTAAGGGGAGTTACCCCATATGGTCTATCGGTGGTCCTAGATCTATCAGGATTGCTGGGTGAAAGCACAAGTCCAGGGGATCTCATACTAGCTTATAATAAAGCAGTGGGAGACACCCTGAATTTGATTGCTCCTGTTCGGGTTTGACCACTCACTCTTCGCCCAAGGTCCCCTTGGTATGATGGGTCCTTGAAGGAGTTGAGGCATGTTGGTAGAAGTCTGGAAAGAGCATGGCAGAAGTCTGGCCTGGATGCTGACAGGCTTAGATTGATAGGACACTATAAGAGCTAGCAATCAGAAATCACCCATAAGAAGGCCGAATTCTTGTCCAGGGAGATTTCTGCTGCGCAGAATTGACTGGCTCAGCTTTCCCGAACTGTTGACAGATTGTGCAATCCAATCTGTCTCCAATCCAGAAAAGCTTTTTCACAAATTAAGTGTGACGAGCTAGCTCGGTTCTTCACAGATAAAGTTGCTAGCATCAGATCCAGAATCGGCCAGGCTGTCTCCATGAGGGGTTGCGGAGGTCGATGGGAGGTGATGAGCACCTGGTCTATCTGGACAGATTTCAGCTGACCAGAATTCATGGAGATTGTGAAGATTGTTCAGACTCTGAGCCCAACCTGTTGTAGTATGGATCCGGGCCCTACTTCCCTTTTAATGGGGTGTGTAGATGCTATCTGCCCAATCCTAGCTGAAATTTTATGGAGATCCTTGGAGAGGGGTGTCTTTCCAGACCGCCTAAATGAGGTGGTCATTCGACCACTCCTTAAAAAACCCTCCTTGGATCCTGATGTTCCAGCTAACCTGTCTCTAACCTTCCCTTTGTGGAGTAGGTTATTGAGAAGGTGGTTGCGCTGCAACTGGATGATCATCTTGTAACTCACAATGTCTATAAAGCTCTTCAGTCTGGTTTTAGGAAGAGGCATAGCATGAAGACTGCCCTTTTTTGGTTACTAAATGATCTAATGGTGAGAGATCTAAAGGCTCATACCATCTTGGTCCTTCTTGATCTTTCAGCAGCCTTTATCACTGTGGACCATGTGGTGCTTTTAAAGACCCTCTGGATTCTCTGTGGACTGTCAGGTACAGTCCTCAAATGGTTTTGATCATTCCTCCTAGGCAGGGTTCAGAGGGTGGTCACTGGAATTTATTCCTCTGATACCCTCCCCCTGTCCTGCGGGGTGCCGCAGGGCTCTTTATTGGCACCCATGTTGTTCACAGTGTATATGCTGCCATTGGGAGATATCATTGGGTGATATGGCTTGAGTTTTCACTGTTATGCAGATGACACTCAGCTGTATATGTCCTTTGTGCCCAGACGGGTTGATGCAATCTCTGTGCTAAATAATTGCTTCTCTGAAATCAAAGACTGGATGAGCTCCAGTTGGCTGAGACTGAATCCAGTTAAGACTGAGGTGTTGGTTGTGTACCCAGGTCACCCAGGGGTGGGTTTGAGGGCTGGGCACATGTTGGGCCTGTGGCTTGACGGTGTCCAGCTCACTACCTCAGACTGGGTGTGGAACCTTGGCATTATCTTTGATGACGGCTTGACCATGAAATCTCAGGTGTCAGCTATGGTTAGATCCTCATTTTACCATCTGAGGAATATCACCCAGGTGAAATGCCTGGTTCTGCCTGGCTACCTTCCAATGTCCACACCTTCATTATTACCCATCTTGACTATTGCAATGCCCTCTACCTAGTGCTGTCTGGGGTTGATATCTGCCTCTTGCAACTGGTGCAGAATGCTGCGGCCAGGCTGTTGACTGGTACCTCTAGGTCCAGTCAGATAAAGCCTCTGCTGTGCGGACTGCACTGGCTGTCAGTCCAGTGGTGGATCACCTATTAGGCAGGCTTGCCTACCTTTAAAGCCCTACATGAACAGGGACCCAAAAACCTGAAAAATCTCCTGACTCCCTACACCCCCAGTTGCCCCCTCTGATCCGCTGATGAGGGATTGCTAGAGATTCCCAGGGATGGTCTTAAAACATCTGGAACTCGTGCTTTCTCATTTGTGGTACCAACCCAGTGGAATTCTCTACCTTGTCAGTTAAGAGAGTGCCTGACCGTCAGTAGTTTTAAAGCTTTGTTAAAAACCTATTTATTTTTACTGGCTTTCCCAGACTGATTTTAAACCTATACTGTTGTTTGTCTGTATATTTATGGTTTATATTCTGTACAGTGCCTTGATGTTGAAAGGCGCTATATTAATAAAGATTTGCTTGCTTGCTTGCAAAGAAAAAATGTTCTTATAACTAAGATGTTCTTATGAGAGGTTTTTACTAAAAACAGTGACAAAATTATGTAAAATCTGTGGTCAACATGATAAAGTTGGACTCAATTACTTTTTAGCAAACTTATTATAAAACTTTTTAAAAGAGCTCTTAATCAGAAAACTCGAGTATTGTTGTAAAATTCATTCAGTGTCTCGCCTATCTATGAAGGAATAAGATGCCTTCTTCATGTGGCATCTTTCCACACCCACTCATTACTTAAGTGACTGTTAATGAGGAATCTATATGATGATTCAGCCCAGGCTTAGCACACTCAGAGGTGATAATGACCATCTACCATACCACTATCTCTGGAAAAAAGAAATCTTATAAACGGGCTGACTGTTCTTATAAACAGACTTTACTGATACTGAGAATGATGGAAAAAATTGTGACAGCCAAAAAATGTTCTTATAAGAGAGCTGCTCTTATATCTGATTTTCTTGTAATTGGGCTCTACTGTGTCTGTTCCTGACTCTCTAGTCTCTCCTCATGGATCTCTGAGCCAATGTGTTTTTTCAACCTCCTTTGCTCTTGCTTTGCAGGTCCTAACCAGATTATCTCATCCTCAGAATTTCCAGCTCCAGTGGTGTAGGTAAGCCTTGTTATGTAATTAATATTCCCTTGTATGACTAACGGTAGTTTAAGAAGTGGCCACACTCACTATAGGTCATTCATTGTATTGTATGTTTTGGAGGATGGACTGGGGTGAATCGTATCACATGAGGCATAGGCAAGAAGTAGCAATGTAAAGCCTCATTTGTGTTTGATTCCCTGGAAGCGATTCATGGATCATCTTGCTGTAAATTTATTATATATTTTGTTTAACTTTGTTCTTCATTAATTTACATGAAAATATGATTTTCACACCTAGAGCTCACCTTCTGTCATTTAGTCCTTTGCTGAAGTCATAATTTGATGACTGAGATGGTTTGTGGCCATTGAAATTCATATGACGTCACAAGCAGAAGAGTGTGTATTTAGAAACAATTAAGTGGCACGAGTAGATGCACTGTAGGCAACAGGGAACCTTTTCCCATTTTGTTTACAACACTGGCATTGACCAATGTTTGTTTTTTATGACTGTTATATTAATCTGGAATTTTACTATTATAATAATGTAACAAATAAATTAAAATTCAACCCACACTTCCATTCAGCATCTTTTATCAGATTAATGCCATTTTGGCTCTGACCAGATTTTGTTTTGTACAGAAAAACATGAAAGACTACAATGTACATTAAATTACCAAAATAAGTATGTTATAAAATTCTTATTTTCGTAATTTGATGTGTGCTGTGTTCTTTTGTGCTTTTCAAGTTTAGTTTCTTACCTGCACAGCGCCACTCCTCTAGATTGTGTATCACACAGCTTTGTGGGTTTTTTTTGTTTGTTTTCTACAGACCTGTTTGGCTTTCAAGCTGCCAAGTACTCCTGGCTATAGTTCCCTGACAGCCCCTTAGCCCTATCACTCACTTCTTCCACCACTGAACTGGTGGGCCTTGCATTGAACAGGTCCTGAGGATGTCAGTGACTCTCATTTAGCCAGCTCAAGGCACTTTTTTTTCCCTTCCCTCTGCATTACTCCCACCTCCCCAGATGCGGGCTGTACTTCTGACAGCCTGAGAAAAAGCAAGGTGTTATGGGCTGATACCAGCCCTCATGAGGGAGCAAGCTTCCCCACTAGCAACATTGGGCTGCTGCTGTGCCAGGACCTGGTTGTCTTCCTCCCTGGGCTGGCTCACACTGCACTTGGCAGCATTACTCAATCATAGCCACACTGATCCTGGCTCCCTTAGTCTGCTCCCAAACTCAGGCCACCATTCTGGAAGTGTGTAGTGCTTCTGCTGATCCATTGGGATGCACCCAAGAACTATGTCTTAAAGGAGAACTGGACAGCACCATGCCAGTAAAAATGGAGTATTAAGAGACTCTAATCCAGTGCTTGAAACACAGCAAGTGTGTGTGTGTGTGTGTATGTTTGTACACATGTGCATGTATGTTCATGGGGCTTAGCATTTTTTAACATTGACCCTCATATTGTACTTTGAAGGCCACTATTGCTGTGAGCCCAAAACCTTATCTTAAGATAATTTTATGATGCCCATTAGGTTTGAAAGGCTTCTAAACTGTTATAATAGGAACAGCATTACAACTAACTAACTTATGTTCATAAAGAATTCAGCTTTAGTGTAAAATATAGTACTGAGAGCTGTATTAATATTCAGACATGGAGGAGAGGAAAAATACATATGGTGGAAACCTCTTAGACCCAATGGCCCTGTATTTACCTCTTTCTTCCTGGGTTATTAAATAACATATTGTAACTGTGTGATACTTGTGTAACTTGTAAGAGACACACGGTGGATCCTTGGGGGTGCATTTTATCTATATTCCAAACATCATATTGGACAACATTAAATACATTTTGTTTAGTGTTTGCTGACCAGGGAATGAGGGATAGGCAATTCTGCCTATTGACAGACTCATCTTAAGGGTGGAGGGAGATGCAGATGTGAACTGACATTTTAAATCAGGTTAAGCTGTTGGCAATTGTCACAGCCTGTTCACATGCTTGAAGCAGTCTGTAACAGTTTGCCAAGTTTCTCAACCTTCAACACCTGTAAGAGTTTCTTGGTAGCTGCAACCACTCAGAAGTGATCTTTTATCTATTGAATTTCTGAGTCTGAATCCCACCAGAAACAATGATCACACATTACAGTGCACATTTGGCTAGAAAGAAATGACCTTTCCCTGCAACTCGCTCCAGAAACAATACTTATTTTTTCTTAGAATATGGTAAATTTAGCTCTCTGCTCAACATTCAGTGATGGATCATGGAATTTGTCAGTACCGACAGTTAACTGTTCCACTAAAAGATTCAGTCACTGAGGCATGAAGTATAGTCAAATAGCAGTTACAACTTCACAATATTTACACAATCTACAGGATATCACAATACACAAAGACTATGGTAATTACAGGGGTACTACAGAATTTTAAAGAAATGGTTTGTTCAAAGCAGAAGAAACACATAGGAGAAGTTTGTTATAACTTCTGAACTTTTAGCAAAGTAGAAAGATTTCTTGCCACACAGGAATTTAGTAAATCAGGGCAAACTCGAAGTGTAGATGGTAACTGCTCAGAGTCCCAACCAAACTGAGTTCTTAGGGTCTAGCATGTCCTAAAAATGCTCTAACTACCAGATCCCCATACCACATCATCAAATATTGATCCTCTCCCCCCTATCCAAGGCACTAGAAAAGATTGTGGTGTGTCAACTCATCGACTACCTCAGTAAGTATAATCTACTATTCCCCACCCAGCATGGCTTCAGATAAAATCACAGTACCACCACTGCCCTGCTGGACTACATGGACTATGCACATAAGGTCCTGTATAAAGGCAGACTGGTAGGGTCTGTCTTTATTGATGTCATCAAAGCCTTTGATACAGTCAACTACCCCCTGTTACTGACCCAACTGCAAAACATGGGTGTGGTGCCCAATGCCCTTTGTTGGTTCCAAGACTACCTGATACAGAGAAATCAAAGTGTCAAAATTGGGCAAACAGTATCCAGCACAAGAGAGGTATCATTAGGGGTACCCCAGAGATCAATACTGGGGCCCCTACTCTTCAGACTTTTCTTAAATGACCTTCCCACAGCTTGTGACACCAAACTCAAACTACATGAAGATGATGCTGTGCTCCTGAGCAGCAGCACATCTCAGGCTGTCCTACAATCTGAGCTGCAGAACTCCTTCTCCAAACTCAAGGACAGGTTATGTAGTCATAAGTTGCTACTAAACTACAAGAAGACCAAAGCCATGATTATATCTAGCCCACACAACAAAAATAAGCACCACCCCCTCATCATCTCCAACTCATGCAGTGAGGCACTGGAACAAGTCCACTTGTTCAAGTTTCTAGGGGTCATAATAGATGATACTGTCATGTCTGCACACCATATTGACTCTTTGGTCAAGACAGTCAGTACCAAGATTGGTGTTCTGTACAGGCACAGGCAATACCTCTCTCTGGAGGCCCTCCACCTCTCAGTCCACAGCTCCATCATATCTAATATTAACTATGGATTAGTGGTCTATGCGGTGGCAATGGATACAGTGCTCAAGAGGGTTCAGACTGCGCTCAGCAAAGCCTGCAGACTTACCCTGGGTGCTGAGCAAGGCACACACATCTGTACTCTGCACGAATGCTCAAATTGGCTGTCATTAAGAAACAGGGTCAAATTCCAGACTCGCATACTGGGGAAGAAGGCTCTATTGGGTAAAACATTGCCTTGTGTAGGCAATTTGATCAAGGCAGTTAACCCATTACAGGTCACCATGGGGAGGACTAGAGGGGCCTTGGCTATCCTCTTCTGTCGCACCTCACTTGGCAACAAGCATTTGCCTACCGGGCCCCACTGTGGATGAATCAACTCCCCGGGCACCTCTTGGCCACCACTTGTCTGGCCCAATTCAAAACTGATCTCAAATAGCATTAAATAATACTCTCTAAGTGCACCTGCCCCTATGTACAGCCACACCCGCTCTCTCTGCCCCCCTGCAAGCACTAGGCAGGCCTCAGGCACCCCCTCCCTCCCTCTGTCCCATCTCATGACTTGCCTCAGCATTCAGTTGTGTCATGCTCCTTCGGCACCTACCACCCTACCTTCCCCTTCCCCCAACTCCCAGTCCTGTGAGTTTCCCCAACAGTCACTACTAATGCAAGCTGCCTGACCATGCCCCCCACACCCCACCATTTACTCTAGTACGTCTTCTCTGCTTAGCCTTCCCTCACCCCCCATTTCTCCCTATGCCTTATGGCCCTTCTTCCCCCACCCTACATCTTCACTGCAGTACCTACCTCTCTCTCGTACCTCCTTTCTTCACCCCACTGCCAGCTATCCCCATCCCTCTGAACTACTGACAAGGCACATTGTGGCTGCTTATCCTCCCCCACCCTCATAAAGTATTTTTTCTTGTTATTTTAACTTGTACCTATGTTTTGAGTTGTTCTGTAAGTTCTGAACCCAGGCTGTATCATTCATTGTGAAGTACCTTTGCTTTCTCCTATTGTACTTTGTTTTGCAATCCGTGATGTGGAACCTTTGAAAAAGAGCTTGCACTCAAAGGTCTTTTCTGAATCACTAAATAAGTAAAATAAATAATTAAAATATGTCACTCTGACATAATGGATTTGACAAGTTATTTTTCTACTGTGGTATCACTTCTCTAGGAAACTGACCTAAACCAGAATCTTGGATATTTCTGGAATCAGAAACACTCTCATTATTCTGAGCCCTGTCTGCCCCAGCAGGGTTGTCTGCATGGCCAAGACATGAAAGACCTTGACCTTTTTGAAGCTCCCTGATTCACTGACCAGGGGGTCCTGTCATTACAAGACAAAGGGATTGCAGTTACTTCTCAGGAGCAGCCACTTTTTCCTCTGGCAACAATTTCAACTTCATGTTCCCAGCACAACTCTGAGCCCCCATCAGACAGAGTTAATAAAAAAAAATTTATAAAGTTATTGTTACATCCCCCCTAAAAATGAAAAAAATGCATTCCATTTGCACACCTGATGGATGCTTGTGTTTTCAAGTGAGCCGGCTTGCTATGTTAGCTATACCCTAGGTTGAATCACTGTATGAACCCCACACTATTTCCTGACAGTACCATTCCCACTTTTTTCCCTAGGTCCAAGCTATTGTCTAGATAACCCATCAGCATTTCCATGCTGCAACCCACTGCAGTGCCTGTTGAACGAATTATAGGACTGAAGCACCAGGCTCAATCTCAGCAGCTTGCCTGATGGTCCATTGCAGTCATGTGAGGGGATTGTGGTCAGTATCCAGGGTGAACCCCATACAGATAAGGTTACAACCTCTGTGAAGCAAAGCTAATACCTAGACACTCCTTTTCAATTGTGGCATAGGCTTCCTCTCTGGACAGCAGCTTCCTACTCAGGTCGATGAATGGGTGTTTCTCTCCTGAGTGTGTAACCTGACTCAGAACTGTGCCTAGCCCATGATCAGATGCACCTATGTGCACAATGAACCCAAGAGAATATTACGGGCTGGCAAGAACAGGTGCTTCACACAATGCCTCATGCAGCTGATGAAATGTGGTATCGCAGGTTTCTGTCCTCTGAACCTGTCTGGCATTTCTTCCTGGTGACATCAGACAGGGGTTTAGATAGGCTGCTGAAATTTGGCACAAACATATGGTAGTGCACTGCAATCCCTAAGAAGGCCTGCACTTTACTTTTGGTCAGGGCATGACCAAATCCAATTTAGCCTCAATTTTCACTGACTCAGGCCAGATGTGCCCACTCCCCACTCTGTGCCCAAGGTATGACACTTATGCCATCCCTATTTGGCACTTCTCCAATATGACTGTCAGCCCAGCAGCCTGCAGTCAATGGAACAACTCAGTCATGTGCCTGATATGATCTTCCTAGGTCTGACTATAGATAGCAATGTCATCCAATATGCCAGAATAAAGTCCCCTGCCCCATTTAGAATGTAGTCCATAAGCCATTGAAAGGTGGCTGAGATATTCTTCATCCTGAACTCCAATAATCCAAATGGGATAATGAAGGCTGATGTCTGTCTGGCTTTGGAGATCCAGGGTACTTGCTAATAGCCCTTAGTCAGGCCTGTGGTGGACAGTTGAAGGGTTCCCAATAACCTCTTTAGGACCTAATCATCCTGGGTATGCGGTATTCATCTGACTCCATACAGCTGTTGAGCTTGTGGTAGACAATGCAGAACCTTGTGGTCCCATCCTTTTTGGGGATCAGTAGCACTGCAGAGGCCCCAGGACTACTGGACTGCTGGATCACCTAGAGAGTCAGATCTCCTTGATCTCTCTCTCTCTATGGCATGTCTTACTCCTTCTGGCACTCAGTGGTGCCTGGGACCCTCTATCAACTTGGTACTCTGCCAGCATGATATACATTGGTTTCCGCATGACATCCCCTCAAATAATCACAATACCCTCAATATTTCAGTAGTTTGAGCTGGTGTCAGCCTCTCAGAGCTGGTGATGACATCCATTTAGGATTCTCTTTTAACCTCTCCCAAGAGATCCACCAGCAGGTTGACCTCTTTCTCCTCCTCTGGTTAGCTGCACAATGCCAGGACCATCTTGTCTCTGGCATGGCAGGGCTTCAAAATCTTAACATGGTATATCTGTTTTTTGTGCCTTCTGTCAGGCAGATCAACCACATAGTTAACATTGTTCACCCTCCTGACCACCAAGTATGGACCCTCCCAATCCACTTGCAAGTTATTCTGCCACATGGGGATAAGCAACATCACTAGATACCTGACTTTGTACTCCTGGACTCTAGCCCCACTGTCATATCTGCATTCTATCTTTATTGTGTAGAGATTTGGTGCTCCTAGGAGAACCCCGTGAGCTCCTAAAGCCTACACCTGAAATTCAGGAAATATTCCACAACAAAGTCCTTTTTGACAGCAAGATCACCCTCCCATTCATCCCTTACCAAATCAAGGGGGACCCTCACTCTATTGTTAAATAAGAGTTCCAAGGGTGAGAACCATGTAGACTCCTGAGGGACTTCCCTGTATAGAAATAAGAGATGGGGTAAGTACTTGTCCAACTCTCTTGCATGCTGGTCAGCAAATGTTCTCAACCATGTCTTAAAAGGTGCATTAAATTGCTTGACTAGACTATTAGTCTGAGGATGGTATGGGAAGGCCCTGAGCTGCATCACTCCATACTTCTCCCAAAGACTATTCATCAAGGGCAAATAGCCTCCCCTTCCCACTCACTCACAAGACATTTAACTCCATAGAATATGGTAACTGTAGTCATCTTCTCCCCCTTCAGAGACAAATTGTGGATTTTTCAATACCAACAGTTAAACATTCTCTTAAAAGTTTCAGTCACAGAGGTATTAAGCATATAAAATAGTATTTACTAGTGCTGTTCATTACATATATTGGCATACATAGATGACATAGTGATTTTCTCTTTAACTGCATCAGGGTTTCAAAAAAAGATTAACATCTTTCAATGCAAATGTTTAGAAATTGAATTAAAAATAAATAAAAACAACAAAAATAATGATATTTGGCAAATGTTCATTATACAAAAAAAACTTATTTTTTTTATTTGAGGGATGATAAAATAGAGATAGTAAATGAATATTAATACCTTGGGATTAAATTTGTATCTTCCATTAATTGGTCACAACATGTATGCAACCAGAATATGAAGATTAAACTAGTAGCAAAAGCACTACTGAGGTTTAATTTAAAATACGAGGGAAACACAATAACACCAGCACTTAAAGCAGGGGAAGCAAGAATCAATCCCATTCTCACATTTAGAGCTGAAGTATGGGGATCTCATAAAACAGAAAATCTTGAAAAAAATGTTTTTATTATAAATCTTTACTAAGTGTTCCATCCTCTGTATCAAATGCTATGGTAAGAGCCAAATTAGGAAGAATTTCAATAGATACAATCAAAGATCTTACTTTATTTACATATTGGCTTTGGATGATTAATAATACTAATAACTATTTTCCAACATTTTGTTTAAAAGAAAAAAATCAAATGGTCATTACATGATCAAAGCTCTAAATGGCTAACAGCTCTGAAAGATATTCTGATTAAAATTAAAATGCCACACCTATAGAAAGACTATATTAAGAAAATTACTATTTCAGTGCAATATAGATCACTTATAAAAAGAAAGTTAATTGAAAATGCAAAAGCGGCTGATATGGAAAAAATAAAGAAACAAAAATGTGCACACTGGTTTAGTGAAAACAAAATAGACCACTATTGCGAAGACTATTTGATGCTCCCTATTTCCCCAGATGCAAGGAGTTTAATAACATGGAAAAGATTCAAATTAATTACCTCCAGATATATATACTTTAATACAAATAATGTGACTAATCTAAATACAATTAAACAATTATGTAGATGCAATAAAGGCCACAGAGAAACATTATAACACTTGCTTACATTATGCCCTCTGTATAACAAAGCAAGGAAAGAATTCCTTTCAAAGTTTTTAATAATTTATGCAAATATCAGCTATGCTGCAGTGTTTGTATTACTCCATCTAAGATGCTATGAAGATGCACTGATGCTTCACTATATATAGCATCAGTGATTAAAATAAAAAAGAGGGAATATAGACTTAGAAACAAGAATTAACAAGAAATGTCTTATTTCTGGTCTTAAATTAAAAAGTTAAATTTTAAACAATAGTTAAAATTTTTTCTAGAAAAGCATTTTCCTCTTGCGGTATCATATTTCTTGAACAGTTCAGAACTCAGCACTTTAGTAATTAGTTCGGTACTAACTGATCTTGTGCGTATATATTTATTGTTTGTATATGAATTCATGTATGTAACATTTTTTAAGTCTTATAATATGTGTAATTCGAAGTGCATGTATATTTATTGTCTATGTACAAATATATGTAAAGCTGTTTCTGAAGTACTTTTTTATGTCTAATTGATTGTAATAACTTTGACACTAACAGCATCTAAATTGATCAATAAAAATTATTTGATTTGCTAGAGCTGTGTGGAATGCAGAATTCTGCCAGCAAAAGTAGCACATAATACCATTCCTCCAAAAGAATTTCTGCTGGAATTTCACAGGGTCTTTGGGGAAATTCTGCCTGCTGTAATCCACGGAATAATATTCTGGGAACAGCATTTTTCTGCAGAAAATCATTCAGCAGTGATTTTCTACAAAAACTATTGAGATACTGTATGCAGAATAATATTCTACAGAGCAGCATTTTGTCTGTGGAAAATTATTCTGCAACCATTTTCTGCCACAGAATTCCACCATTCTGTTTCCGGTGAAATTTGGGGGAATTTCAGCAGAATTTCAAACATTCTGTGAAATTGCATTCTGTAGGAATTTGAAAATTCCATACAGCACTAGCATTTAATACTTCACAGTATTTAGACACTAAACAAAGACTATGGTAATTTAAGGGTTACTACAAAAATGAAAAGAAATAGTTTGCGCACAGCAGAAGAGTCTCAGGAAAATCTTACTGGTAGAAAGATTTCTTACCCACAGAATCTTAATGAATTCAGAAAGACTCAAACCTTAGATTGTAACTGCTCAGATTCCCAACCTAACTGAGTTGCTAGGGTCTGGCAAGTCCTCAAAAACCTTCACCTGCCAGCCTCCTATGCTGCATCATCAAATATGTCCTTGTGACATCAAGGCTTTGACAACTTGCTTGTCTACTGCGGTACCACCTCTCTAGCAAGCTGACCAAAACCAGAATATTGGATTTGTAGACTCAGAAAGGAGAACTGCATGGCCAGGACATAAAAGACCTTGACCTCTTTGAAGCTCCTTCTTTTAGAGACCCAGGTTTCTTGTTGATACAAGACAGTGGGATTGTAATTACTTCTCAGGGGCAGTAGCTGTTGCCTGTGGCAGCAATTTCAGCTTCATTTCCCAAACACGTCTCTGTTACCACAGCAGAGTTAATTAAAAAGAAAGAAAAACACAGGAAACAGATTACAAAATTATTGTTGCAGTAGTCTTTTAGTGAATTGGGGAAAGGTGGCTAGGAGACATGGGCAATTCCTGTACTCTGATGCAGGGGGTGCTGTCCTAACTGCCAGTGCTGTGGCATAGTGCAGTTCAGAACCAATGATTGAGAGAGATGGAAGTGTTGAGATAACTGCTGCTGGTGCAGTAGGCACTGAATGGGAGGCACAAAAATCCAGAGAGGAACAGATCCAGGACTTAGAGGATGAAGATATGGAGGACATGGAAGCAGAAAAAATGTTACAACTGTTTTGCCAGGGTTATATACCACCAACTGGCCCACATATAACCATAACCTCATACACTTAAAAATATGAGTGCCTTACCACAGTCTTATAATGTTTCCTATGTAATTGCACAAGGAAGACACCTTATTTACATGCCTTATCCAATGCTGCATGTTTATCTTATCTGTAACTGTACTCCTGTCAGTCATATATAATTGTATGCACACCCACTCCTTGGAGAGAAAGAGACCATCCTCAAGGAATGGTGGGAAATTGGCTCCCTTGTGATTGCTTTGCTTCACTTGTTATGGTGTGAGTATGTAATAAACTTATTTTATTACTTCTGCTTGTTGTTACTTTCTTTGTCCAGCATACCGTGCAAAGAACCTAAGGTGTGTTCTTTTCACATTTGTAACAATGGCGAGCCAGCCTGTCATGGTTTTGTCTGGCAAAGAATAACACTCATTTTACTTAGTGATTTGATTTCTGAGATATGTCTTTCCTCAGAGGAAAGTAGCTACATGTTTGGTAGCTTAGGGACTCGGTGCGTAGACTGCTACTTGTTGTTTTGTGAATTCCTTCTTCAGAGGAGTTCACAGCCATGCTGTGGTTGCAGACATGGCAGTTAACCCACAGAATGGTTTAAAGATTTCCCTGCTTATTGACATGTCTAAAATATGCACGAGGTTGAGAGAAGACAACTCAGCTTATCTCACTGCACTAGGTATGTGGGAAGTGCATACATAAGAAATAGTTAACTATAAATGTTTTGGATCTGAATATGTCCCAAAGCAGCATGGATCCACAGCAGGAAGGTCATGTCAGATGAATCTAATCAATTTCTTTGACTGGGTGACCAAAGTAATAGACCAGGGAGGGGCTGTGGATATGGCCTACCTAGACTTTAGCAAGGCATTTGACACAGTCCCACACAAAAGATTAATAATCAAGTTAGCCAGCCTGGGAGTTGGTCCCAGGGTGGTAGCCTGAGGTAACAAACTGGCTGCACAACAGGACACAGAAGGTAATAGTGAATGGAACACATTCTGAAGAAAGGGGTTACTAGTGGAGTACCTCAGGGCTCAGTACTGGGTCCAGTCCTCTTAACGTCTTTATAGGTGACATTGCAGAGGGTCTGGAAGGAAAGGTATGCCTCTTTGCAGATGACACAAAGATCTGTAACAGAGTTGATACACAAGGGGGGGTAGAAAGGATGAGAAGGGACTTGGCAAGGTTGGAGGAATGGTCAAACATATGCAACTTAGATTCAATGCAAAGAAGTGCAAAGTAATGCACCTGGGAAATAAAAATCCAGGAGAAGAGTACACAATAGCAGGGGAGGTACTAACAACAATAATAATGGAAAGGGATCTGGGTGTAGTCATATCAGATGACCTAAAGGTGGGTAAGCAATGTGAGACATCAGTTAGGAGAGCCAGGGGATACTGGGATGCATAGGAAGGGGCATCACAAGTAGAAAAAGGGAAGTGGTTATCCCTCTGTACAGACAGTTGGTGATACCCCATCTGGAGTACTGTGTGCAGTTTTGGAGACCTCATCTACTCAAGGACATAGACAGGATGGAAGCAGTCCAGAGGAGGGCAACTAAAATGGTACAGGGTCTACATCAGAAACCATATGAAAAGAGACTAAGAGAGCTTAATATGTATACCCTTGATGAAAGGAGGGATGGGGGACATGATAGAAACTTTTAAGTACCTCAAGGAATCAACAAAGTCCAGGAGGGTAGCACCTTTCAGAAAAAGAGATGTGTAAGAACAAGGGGGCACAATTTAAAGTTAGAGGGGGGATAGCTCAGGGGTAATGTGGGGAAATTCTTTTTCATGGAGAGAGTGGTGGATGCATGGAACCGCTCTTCCTGGAGAGGTTGTGGGGTCTAAAACAGTGGGGGAATTAAAACATGCATGGGACAGACATAAGGCAATTATAGTGGGGGGTTGCAGGAAGTAGGCTATTGGTTAACTAGAATCTGCAGCTTATCCAATAGGAAGGGAAATGGGAAGACTGGGTGGGCCAAGTGGTCCTTATCTGCCATCAAAGTCTATTTTTCTATGTTTCTATGTTGATCTGTGTGCAGTATATTGAACTGAGACAGTCAAATACAATGCAATCCGATAGAAGGCTGCTTGTGAGGCTTTTAAGGCTGATAGGGTTAATGGCTACTGGTCAATCAGTGGCTGAACCTTCTGATAAGTTTGTTATAAACTTCCATGGGGAATACTCCTTGCTAATGTGATTCACAGACCAAACATTTGCCTGTTCTGACCCTAGAAATATTTTTTTGTTTTTGACATGAAAAGTATGTCTGGCAGCATGTTGCCCTGTCCTTGTGTTTCAAGTATGTAGTGATTACGCTTTAATTATATCTGTTGGTTAGTCCACCTTTCATTGCATTCTATAAAGAATCTAAGTGTAAACACCTTTGTCTATACAGCTGTTCCTTGCTACTCACTTTAGGAAAAGAACTACGTTTCCTAGTAGTAGGCCATATCTTGTTATGTATTGCCTGAATGCTTAGTTTACCCTTTTAAATTGCAGACAGCATACTCAAGGTCATGCTGTTCTCTGCAGTTCTGATAATGACTAATTGAAGAATGTTTTGAAAAAAATAAAAAAAAACAGCAGATACATTACTGTATTTGGTAATGAATGTTAAAGTTCAGTGATATCAGGTTCATTAACTATAAATGATGTGATTGATTTTTAGCTGTTTCGAAATCAGTAATTGGTGGTTGCTGGGGTGCAAGAGTTACGTCTGTCTTTTACTCTGATTGTGTCACTTAGTTTTGTTCACGTGGGCTAATTTTTTTTTTACATTAAAATAATCTTAATTTGTTTGTTCCAGGTTAACCTTTATCGGTGACTTAGTGTTACAGAATATGTTTTTGAATGCGCCGTCTTGGATTTTGATGTGTGGAAATATTTGTAGTTGGGAAACACTGTGCCTAATTCAGCATATGCTATGTCTATTTGTCACTGTTACCAGTTATCAGAGTCTTTAACCGTGTTTTCTGACACTACATTAGTTCTTTTTGTCAGTTGTAATGAGGTAAATCTGCTCATAAATTTGCTGACACCTTTGGCTTGTTGCCAATCACATGTTCTGGTTTGCAGTGTTGGCACATTATCTGCAAACTTTCTATCTTTCAGATAAGTGGTTGGTTTAATGTCGAAATATGTGGACTGGTGTCCTTAGTATTGATTCAAGTTAATCATAGTTTGTTGAAAAAAAAAAGAAAATAGAAGCATGATGCAAATGCTTGCAAAGGTTTTCTATGTTTTTTTTTCCAATATGGCCTCTCCATCTGCCTTCATAGAAATTGTGATGGTTCATCAATTTTGTTTTTGATGCCCCAGTTGGTGGCTAGACAGTATTCTTTTATCTGTCATGACCTCTCATTCAGTGTGGTTTTCAAGGCCACTGCTGCTATGTCTGGGTTTGGTCCCAGGAAACATTATTGTTCACTCAATACAGGGAAACTCTAAAATCACTAAAACAAGCTATTCTGCAATCTAAAAAGAAACTTGAGTTTCGTCTGGCCCATACCAAAAACAACTATAAATCACTATTTTCCTGCCTTAATAATAAAAAAATAAATAATGGACACATGGGGCCCCTATGCATACATGACACAATTATATCTACATACAGAGATATGGCAGACACATTTAACAAGCAATTCTGCTCAGTATTTACCCATAAAGAGGTTCCTAAACAATTCAAACCTGCGAACAATGTTACCCCCACTTACATCATCACCGAGGATGATACACTAAAAGCAATTTTATCCCTAAAACCTAATTCCAGTCCAGATCCTGATAACATCAGCCCCAATTTTTAATAGAGACAGCTGCTGCTATTACTAACCCACTCTCAATTATATTCAACAAATCCTTATAAGAGGGAATTATCCCTCAGGACTGGACAATGGCTACTGTAGTCCCAATCTTTAAGAAGGGTAACCATTCTAGACCAGAAAATTACCGTCCGATAAGTCTGACTTCTGTTATAAGCAAAATCATGGAGAAAGTTATGAAGAATCTACTAGAGCACAAATCTATTGGGGTTAACTTGACTGACACTACACAACATGGCTTTAGACAGGGATACTCCTGTACTACTAACTTGGTTTCCTTTTATAATCATGTCAGTACGGCATTGGATAATGGCATCCCTATGGATGTGATACTTCTCGACTACAGTAGAGCATTCAACAAGGTCCCTCATGACATCCTACTTGACAAAATTAATGATATGGGATTCTCTTACTACATAATCAACTGGGTGTCAGGTTGGTTGAGTGGAAGATATCAGCAAGTCAGAATTAATGGCACACTTTCCCACCCACTGAGTGTGACCAGCGGGGTCCCACAGGGGTCTGTGTTGGGACCCACCCTGTTTAACATCTTTATTAGTGATCTGCAGGCTAGCCCTGAAAATGTTCTCTCAAAATTTGCTGATGACACCAAGCTGTGTGGCTCTGTTCTTACATCGACAAACAGAGAAACCATGAGGAATAACTTTAAATCCATCAAAGAATGGGCAGTTTTAAACAAAATGACACTCAACTCAGACAAGTGTCATGTTGTACACTTTGGTAAGAACAACCCTAGGCAGACTTATTTTCTGAACAGTGTGGCCCTTCATGTGTCACCATTAGAACGTGATCTCAGGGTAATCATTAATAATAAACTATCCTCTAGTGATCATTGCAGGATGATAGCTAGGAAATCTAATGTCTTGCTCACTCAAATCCAACGTTCGTTTGTGTCTAGGACTCAGGAATGCATAATCCCCTTGCACAGAGCTTATGTCAGGTCCCATCTGGACTATGGATCCCCCTGCTGGAGTCCCTACCTAGGGCAGTAAGTTGACAGGGTTGAGAGGGTGCAGAGAGGAGCCACAAGAATGGTCCCTTATTTATCTGAACTTGACTACGAGGAAAGATTTAGAGTTACAGAGTTACACTCACTACGTACAAGACGTACTAGAGATGACCGTCTCCTATTGTACAAAATCAAGAATTCTCAGGAGTTAATGCACCACTGTGGCTTACATTTCTCTTCCAGCTGGACTTCCCCACGGTATCATAACAACCAGATATTTGTATCTAAAACTAAAACAACAAAAAGGTTAAACTACTTTACAGTAAGAACCCCCAAACTGTGGAATCTCCTTCCACAATAGTTAGTGAACAGTAGCTCTAATACAGTCTTCAAAAAGGGGCTGGATTGTTGGCTTGAGTCTAACAACTTCAAGGTATAATTATCCCACCAATGTGGTGGGGGACAATCTCGATGGGCAGTAGCCTTCTTTTGTCCTTTGAAACCAAGTAAACCAAGTAAACATTGTTTGCACAGTGTTTGACCTTTTGCAAGTTCACTTGACCTCCTTGTGTCTTTGAGCTGTATCTGTTTTTCCAGCTCACAATTGATGTACCTCCCAAATTAAATAGGTATTTCTTAACCAAATATAACTTTAATGGTGTGTGCACATTAAGAGTACTTTTGTTAAAAGTTTTTTTTTCCAGTCCTCCTCATCTGTCCATGACTATAGGACTGAGATTTTTTTTTTCTCTGGGCTTGCAGCCATGAAGCTGCTTGCTATCTACACACCTGTTCATTCCTACATATGCTTTCCTTTATGGAAGATCTCATGACTTTCTTTGTCCTTGTCCTGTATCACTTATTCCCATGCATCACACAGCGAGCAGAAGGGATGGGGGTCTGTTCACCCCCAGTGTTTGTAATAAGCTATTTATTTTATCTTTTTCAGGATAGCTACACAATGTACACTGCCCCAGAAAGTGTTATGTCTGTTTTGGAAGATTTTAAGCTTTTATGTTGCAGACCTAATTTAGCACCCTTTTAACAATTTTGTACATACAAAATACCAGTATTATAACTTGTGTTATTTATCAGAATGATGTGTGTGTTAATGACACAGTTCTAATGTCAAATTCAAAGAATTAGGGACGCTTAATACTCTGACATTAATAATTTATTTCATTTTCAGGGATTCATCAGAGTGTACTAGTAGCTACAATAAAAAGAGCCTACCCCCAAAGGTGGTTGAATGCATACATCTTTATAATGTTAATATCAGTATCAGCATTTTTAGAGAACTAATGCTAACCTTTCACAAGGAGAACGCTCTGATTAAATGAGATATTCCCTTTCTGGTTACCCCCCCCCAACAGCGACATTTCACCAGTGAGGTCCACCACAGTGACTACAGTGCCTAGCTACAGAGGGAGACCCACTGGAACCCGGTACTGTCTGTCGGGGGTCCTGCAGCACCCCAATCAGCTCCAACTGGAGTTGAGAATCCTTAAGTGTGGGGATGTGGGGGTTCAGCCCCCCGGGTGGGGGGGGAAGCCCCCTAAGAAAACAAAGATACAAATAGCAAACTGGTAGCTGACTGCAGAATGCGCTTGACCTGCCGGTGTTGCTGACGGGGCGTTCAACAAAATTTTTATCGGACTCCTGTCGTGGATCCTTCCCTTTCATGGCTTGTGTTTTTTTTATTTTTTTCTCTCTTACAGGGATAAGACTATCCTTCACAAGTAACCACTGGTAATGTATAAGTGTATTATAACCAGTGGCCCAGTTTCACTGTAATGTTATTATAATTTGAATCATAGTAGGATACTGTATTGCCCTTATTTTTTATTTTACAAGTTGGGTCAAACTCATCTGTATTTATTCAGCATACTTCCATCCTGGTGATGACTTATTGGCAAAGACAGTTTGCCAAAATATTTGTGGATACATTTCCACACCTCTGTTGGGAATGCAGTGTTCTCTAACATTTATGCACACACCTGTTAATAGTCAATTTGATAGTATAATTTGTTGTATGGTTGGGCATCTGCTCTGGCATTATTCCTACAGTAAAGTATTATCTCCGTGCTGCCTCTTTTGCAGAAGAAGGAGCTCGGGGGGAGGGGGGCATGAACTGTATATATGCTCACCTTCAGTAACCGATTGTTTACATTAACAACTTTTTTAACAACTGGTGTGCCCGTAAGGGGCAAATAATTGCTGGAACTGTTAATGACATAGTTAACTACTAACACAACATTGCATCCCTCTTTGTTTAACAAATAGCACTCTATGGATGGTGTCAGCTGTATATGTACTATTTCATAAAGGCTGTACTTACTGATAGAAGGCTTTTTATGGTTCATCTGTGATGAGTATGTATAATGCTACATCTGCTACCATTCTTAGTGTGATTCACCATGTCTACGACATTTCCATAGATATGATATACTGTAAGCCTAGCCTCCTGAACTATACAGGGAGCTCAAGGAGGGGATTGACCCATGCCACCTTACAGTGCACCTACAGTGGTTGCAAATAAATGAAATTACTTCTTGACCTGACTGGGCTACAGCTGGTAGATCCAGAAATGGGGAAGGTAAACCCACATTCCCTCCAGTAAGAGCACACGAGAAGAAACATGTGTTTGCTAATAACCTATTTGTTGGCTACAAGTTAAAAACAAAATATATAATGTTCTCTAACATTATAAACCAGCTCAGCCTCTCTGATTTTGCAGTGCAGTTTAGAACAACCATAAACAATCTATTTGCAAGTGGCTTTATGTCAACAACCAGCACCAGCCAGGCGCAAGGACATTGGCCCTCAACTAGTATTCAGCTGAGCTGGGGGGGGGGACTGAGTAGATTCCCATATTCTTTCACATATCCTTTTTGTCTTTTTAGCTCCTGTAAAAGACAATATTATTTCAACAGTCATTCCTGGACTCTGACAACCAACTTAATTTTAAATGTGATCAATGTTTAAAAAATATTTTCTGCAATGTGCTTAAAATGACTATTGTTTCATTGTCATTATATCATTGGCATTATGTTTTCACATAATGTTGCAGCTTATCAAGTATAAGCTCAGTAAATTGTTCCACATCCATGGATATTATAGGATATTAGGACCATCTGGGTGACATCTGTCACACCCACATGGGGGGGTACCAAGTACCAACCACTTACACGACAAATTGTTTTCACAAGCTGAACTGTCCCAATAACACCCCCATGAAGGATTATTTCTTTCTCATTGGTTACATGCCACCATTCATGCTCCCAAACAAAGGGATCAGCATTGCTGTCCCTTCCAGATTCATTACAACATGATAACTATGTACACCTGAACACCGTAATGGTGGCCCCTAACCAGTGTTACAGACTAAATGGCAGACTGCTAGCAATCAGTGACAAATCCTAAGTCCCACCTAGCTAATGGCACACACATAGCTAGGCCCTACAACAGAAGGTCACCCACTGGCATCCTATCTATATGCCAGGCCCAAGCACAACACATTTGTTTCTACACCTGCACTGTACTCCTACATCCATATTTTTGTGCTCTACTTCCATATAATACTACTACTACACAGTATTGTACACCTCATTCCATTGCTAGAACTACCATGCTTCCAATTATTGTTACCCTAACAAAGAAAAAACCTACCCAATGTTCCAAGCATAAACCTAGACCAACTAGTGGTCTGATTGCTTCAACACTCCTAAGTACCCTTGCATATAATATGTAATGCACACATAATATGGCAGAATGTAAATTCTGCTTCAATACAAACACTTTTAGTTTCATAATGTCATGTTACCAGACCCCTTTGCAATAGAACTGATAACATGCTCAAGACCCAGTATCAGTGCACCACACTACTGATTACCTAGGAGTATTTCACCCTAGACAATGGACCTTACAAAAGGGAAGTTTTCAAATCCCATAGGTGAAACAGGCACTGTTGTATACCCTTGTATTATATATCATAAATGGTATGCTGCCATACGATAAAATTTCAAAGTACATATAAGAAACATAATATTGCACTTTCATTTCATGAAACAGGCCTAAACCAGGCCAAACATCAACTCATAAGCAGGGAAACTATGTTTTTTTTTTTCTTTCTCTACTGTCACGGCCTCTTCTGAGACTTGGAAACAGGGTGTATTCACAGATGAATAAATGGTATATTCTTATTGTTGGACCTCGACCTGCACCTCTAAGTGCACGGCCGACACCATCACTTGTCTATGTCACACCACACCATAACTAAAGGCATTGTTAATAACCATGCCATTTTTCTTTTAGCAACAACTATATGTGTGTTTTCAAACTAAGCTTTTAACAAAGTTTTATGAGTTTTTAAGTTTCCACAGAGAGGTACTGGTAAAATCATCAAGCAACACATGCAACTTTTCTTCATGGCTGGTTTTCCATATTTGGCTGGCACCTCATACAAACTGACTGTTCTTATATGAACTGTGCTATTGGTTGTTCTTTCATGAATTATGTTCTTTATGAACTGTTAACATTTGTACAAAATGTGCTCCTTTTACAAAAAGCTATGCCTGTGTGGGTATGGCTATGCCATTGAAACAGTCAATGGACAATCTCATGCAACCCTTGCCATGGCCTTTGCCAATCCAGCCAACCAGCAACCAGCTACACAAATATTACCTTTCTTACCATGCTGGTACACATCTGCACAACCCCATGTGCCATGTATGCCCCATGGGTTACAAACTTTTGACAAATGACATTTCCAATGTAACTACACTGCTTTGTGGTTATGAACTCAAACCTTATGGACTGATTCCTTTTTAAGAACATTGTTATTAGATTCTTCAATCAATAACATATGCCGCAGTCCCATACACTGCCGTTATCTGTCTTTTCAACTCTCAGTTTGGACTGTTCTTTATGAATGGACAATGACTTTAACACTGTTTTTACAAACAATGTTCTGTAATAATACACAGCAACAATTTTTTCTTATACACATATCCACTGTGGTGTTGACATACCTAGTTTCTGTTTTGTATTTTATGATCTGACCATCTGTGATTACCTCTGTGTCACCTTCAGAATAGGCCTACTTTCACAGTCGCCTTATCTGTATGCTACAGAGTTGTAACTCATGTACATTACGAGTTTTAGGTGCTTTGAAAAGGAAATGTTCAAATCAATGTTTTAAAGCATGACAGTAATTTATATCTTGTTTTATCTCATCCACTACTAACCGTTTGCTGTCTGAGGTGTACTTTTATCCAGCATCTTGCACGCTGTGGTTCTTTTACAGGGCTTCCACCTCAGGCTTGTTGACACATTTAGATATATACCATTTCTATGCCTAACTATCATCTTTTTGTTGTGTTACCACTTTTGCAATTAGGGCAACAAAGAGGGGAGTGTTATGCATGGGTTATATACCACTAACTGGCCCACATGTAATCATAGCTTTATACATTTACAAGTATGAGTGCCTTACCACAGTCTTATAATGTTTTATCTTGTTTTATTAATTATTCCTTATTATATTTGCTTTGGTCATATTTGCCTGTAATGCATTTAACCATATATATACTGTTTCTGTTTCCTCATATAGTCTGCTATACTCATAATCACTCATATTCTATAGTTTTCCACTATTGTGACATGCTGTATGCTTTTATGATTACATTGAAAACATTCCAGACTGTCTGGAAAATATAACAGATAACACATATTCCTGATGAATATGAGTTTCCTTTGTTCAGAGATTATTACTTTATTTCATATGTAATTGCACAAGGGATCCACCTTATTTATAAGCCTTATCCAATGCTGTATGTTTGTCATATTTGTAACTGTACTCCTGTAAGTCATATATAATTGTATGCACACCAGCTCCTTGGAGAGAAAGAGACCATCATTGAGAAATGGTGGGAAATTGGCTTCCTTGTGATTGCTTTGCTTCACTTGTCATGGTGTGAGTATGTAATAAACTTATTTTATTGCTTCTACTTGTTGTTACTTTCTTTGTCCAGCATATCATGCAAAGAATCTAAGGTGTGATCTTGTCACATTTGTAACACAACAGGCCTTAAAAAGCAAGGAAAAAGCATTTTTAGGAACAAATAAATCAAGCAGAAAAAGAATTCTTGGAAGCAAAAACAAAACAGGAAGAAGATAAGAAACATAAAAGGATGGCAGAAGGATCTCCTGGGACATACACACCAGTCCAGATGAATGTTTTTTGTTTTCAGTGCCAGGCGCAGGGACCCAGATTAGAACCTCGATCCTGTGAGTGTGGAGGTGGCAGACAAACAGCCTGTTAGCAGTGAAAACCGGTCACTGTAGAGCACATTGTTGAATGCAGGCTGGATGTTGAATCCAGAAGGGCAGTGGATACCAGATCTCAGCATAATGATCCCAGGAGCAAAAGAGAAGGGGACTGAAGACACCACTGGAGACAAGGAGGCACAGGAACTGAAGTCCTCAGGAGTGATTCCTGAAACACACGAGATGGAAGAAATGGCAGAAAGTACAGGTGCAATTTATTTTCCCCCATTGATGCACCAACAGAAGTATTTTATGACATCCAATAAGGAGACCATCAGCCAGTTCCAGTATTTATACAAGATTCAAAGAGGGAGGAAAAGCAGAAACGGGCATGAGAGCAGCACCTGAAAATGTGCCTACATATGCAAGCCTAATCCAAAAATGTGTTGAGCTCGCTAAAAGACGAAATGCTATCAGTCTGCATTACCTTGGAGGCTTGGAGACTCCTCCAGGCAGGCACTATGTGGGCAAAACTTTAATTAAACAGTCCCTTGACTTTTCCCCTGCTGATGTCTATGCTTTTATACACGCACCTGGTAAACACACTTTTAATGTTAGTTTCAGTACCTCAGATTTGCTGGAGCACTTCTGGTCCAAACATATGACTTTAAAGACAAACCCAATCTGGACACCTTTCCATGTAATCCCTCTGACAAAATAAACCTTCCAGATTATCAGTGTATTATTCAGAAATTAAAGAGTGAAGGTATGGATATTTTAATATTGACTTGAAAAATACTGTACCATACAAGGCACACCTGAACCGATTATGGATGGGAAGGATTTTGGAATGGGGACTGGAGAATTAAGATTAAGTTACATCACACTGACAATGAGCTCCAGCATCGGCCAAACTATTTTTACATTGGTAGGGATAAAGGGTTCATTTTCTATCCTGGGCAACCAAGGCATTGCTCTAAATGTGGTTTGCATAGACACATCAATACTACCTGTGAGGTAATAAAATGTGTGCAATGTGAGGAGCTGGGACATTCCAGATATCATTGCACAAATACTCCAAAGTGTAATCTTTATGATGAAGAGGGGCACTCCTTCAGAGACTGCACCTGGGAGTCTCATAATACTGAAAATGTGGACTATGGAGTCCAGGGCTTTTATATTTTTAAAGCTGCAAGGGCAGCGGCTGACTTTGCAGGTTACAGGGCTCCACCAATGCCCCCTGTAAACTTACAATTTGCTCCCCCAAGAAATACTGAACCTCTACCTCTGGAACAAGAGACAATTTCTGTATTATCTCAAGCTGTAGGGCCTGTTGCAGTTTCTGGTTCAAACACTATGCCCCCCCCCACTCTGGTTACAGTGTTTCCAGAGTTTCAGATTGTGTTAAAAAAAGGTAAAGGGCCAAACAATATTCCAATGCCCAACACTCCTTCGTAGTCAGTTCCTTTACTGAACAAACGTGTGGCTTTGCAGGGAGACCAGTCAGAGGAAAACCTTGATTCAAGCAATGCATCTTTTACATCCTCGCAAATGGATGTAGCCTCTGACAAAGACGTGCCAAATGCAGAAAAAAGTACAGCAAAAATAAAAATAACAGGAGAATGGGAACAAGAGCAAGTTTAAGGAAAAGTACCCCAAAACAAACTACCTAAATCTCTAACTCCAGGCACTGGTCATTATGAGCTCTCTGTAGCAAGCTTAAATACCAATAGCATCCTGTCTGAAAGGAAAAGACTTGCTAATTTTGCCTTATTTATGGACTATAAATACAACATCATATTTCTTCAAGATGCCAGGCTGCACTCGGTGGAAGAAATGCAAGTTGCCTTTAAGGCTTGGATTTGGGGCCTTAGTTATTGGTACATGGGAGATGATTCCTGTTGTGGAGTGGGAATTTGTTTTACAAATCCCTCCATAAAAGTGACACACATGGTGGACATTTGTCCAGGGAGAGCTCTATTGTTAGACATTCATATTAATTCCATGAACTTTCGTTTACTTAATATATAGGCACCTCAAATGAAAACCGAATGAATTGATTTGTTAAAATTAGTAGAACCCTATTTACATACTACTAAAAATATACTCTTTGTAGGTGATATCAAAATCAGTAGATTTATAGCAGACAGGGGATTGAAAACCTCAAAAATCTATTGTGGTGCTTCTTTTTTGAACCAGTTGATTTTTCAAACAGGGTTTACGGGATGTGTTTGTTGGTACTGACCAAAAGGCCCCACACACATATTTTTGGGCCACCTTAACTACCAGGATCAATTATTGATTAATTACTCCCACATTATCTTTTAGGAACACAAAAGTCAGTCTTGTGGCTACCTCAGATCTTGGGTTACTAAGTTCAACCTTATCTAATGGATACATCTAAAGGCCCGGGGTACCAGAAGCAGAATTTTTCATTATTAGAAAACCCATTAGTGGCTCAGGGTTTTCAGCATGTTATTGCAGCTAGAATATCTGTATTTTTCCTGTAAGATTCAGCAAATGAATGGAGGGAGGACAGTAAAAGGGATATACTGGAGTATTTCTAGATCATGGGTAAATTAAATGGAAAAATGAATAAGGACAGGTATTTTGAGTTACGAGGCCGCTTATATTATTTGCTGTCAGTGAACAGTATAGGAGACAAAGTTGTTTTAGAGAAAATTATCCATCAATCAATCAAATCAATCGATAAAATGTTTATTTCTCCGTGCTCTTCCAGTAGATCAGACGCTTACAACATAGTTCACATAAAATTTGTATAAACATAAAATCACAGCATAAAACAGATAATCTAACAGAGAATATAAATATACAATACAGCAGATGCAAATTAATTTTCATCAGGGAATGTCTGACCAAAGAGATAGATTCAATTCAGCCTTAATGCTATCAGAGGTCTGGCACTCTCTAATTCGAATAGGAAGAGCATTCCATAGGGTCGGGGCCACTGAACCAAAAGAACATGTCCCAGAAGTCTTCAAGTGGACCCTGGGAACCTCTAGCAATCTCTCATTGGCTGAGCTAAGTGGGTGGAGGGGGTGGTAGGGACATAGAAGATTTTGCAAGTAACCAGGTCCCTGTCCATATAGGGCCTTATAGGTCAGCAACCCGACCTTAAAGGTGATTCACCAATATAACAGCAGCCAGTGCATATGGTAGAGCACATGTGATATGGGATGATCTTGGTAAGCCAGTAAATAACCTGGCCACCGCATTCTGCACTAGCTGCAATCAGTGACTATCAGCCCCTAGTAACCCTAGGTATAGGGCATTGCAGTAATCAAGGAGCGTGGTTACAAAGATGTGGACCAGAGCTGGTAAATCACCAGGTGGAATCAGGCACTTAATCCAAATGATGTTCCTCAGATGGTAAAACTGGGCCTTGACAATGGCTGACACTTGATATTTAAGCATCAAGTTGCTGTCAAACACAACACCAAGATTTCACACCTGATTTGAGGTCAGCTGCTGGGCATCTTTGAGCCAAAGCCTAGAGAATTGACCAGCCCACAATCCCACGCTTTGGCAACCTGGCTCAACCACCAACACCTTGGTCTTATTAGGATTCAACCTCAGCTAGTTGACACTCATCCAACCCTGGATCATGGAGAGACAGTTGTTAAAGACTGAGACTGCATCACCCTGCTCAGGTACAAAGGACATGTAGAGTTAAGTATCATCTGCATAGTAGTGAAGTCTCAGTCCATACCACCTTATAATGCCCCCAACAGCAGCATATGCACTGCAAACAACATTGGGGATAAGATAGAGCCCTGTGGAACCCCACAAGATAGGGGGAGAGGCACCAAGAAATAAATCCCGACACCACTTTCTGCCTCTTGCCAGTGAGGAATGATTTAAACCAACTGAGGACTGCATCAGACAGTCTGCAGAAGATTCCATAGGTGCTCCAACAACATCCCATGGGCCACAGTGTCAAGTGCCACAGAGAATTTGAGAAGAACTAAGATGGAGTGACACCTTCGATCCCTCACTGCCAGGAGATCATTAAGTACCCAAACAAGGGCGGTCTTGGTACTATGCCTCTTCCTGAAACTAGATTGGAGATGATCATAGACATTACTCATTGTTAAATGGTCCTCCAGTTGTACAGCCACAATGTTCTCAATAACCTTGCCTACAAAAGGCAGCTTACAGACAGGCATGTAATTTGTCAGGCAGTTCAGATCTAGAGAAGGTTTCTTCAGGAGGGGTACTACTACCACCTCCTTTAGGGGGTCAGGGAAAACCCGTGTCTCTAGTGAACATCTGACTATCCTAGAAATATCCCAGCTGATGACCTGAACACACCACACAAAGAGGCGCATTGGGCCCAGGTCCAAACTACATTAAGTCGGCCATAGTCCCTGGATGACCTGTACCATGTCCACAATCAACAACTGGCAGATGTCAGACCAGACAGTCCTGGTGCTTGCAACCTACCACCCATCACCCCAAGGCCCATTGGAGGGTGCTGACTGGCTCTCCAACCTCATAGTTGTAATCTTATCAGTAAAGAAGTGAGCAATCTTATCACACTTAATGTGTGAAAAGGCTCCTTGAGACTGAAGGCAGGTTGGATTGCACAACCTGTCAACAGTCCTGAAGAGCAGACACATGTAGATCCACTGTGGCAGAGTAAGGTGCTTCTGTGAGGGGAGTGGTGCAG
The DNA here is from genome assembly GCA_016271365.2 of Neoceratodus forsteri. Taxonomy (NCBI): domain Eukaryota; kingdom Metazoa; phylum Chordata; order Ceratodontiformes; family Ceratodontidae; genus Neoceratodus; species Neoceratodus forsteri. The sequence goes on from CM057455.1 coordinate 941,702,387, forward strand.
GAGCTAAGCAAAACTGGAGAAGCTATGATGCAAAAATAACACTACTCACACCATTCATACTGGAGATGTGTTAATTAAAAAAAATGTCCAAACGTGTGAGGAGAGCCAAAGAGCTAAAAAAGAATTCAAGTTGGGCAATGCAGAAGCAAAGGAGAACAAAAGCCACAATGAGAGACCCAGCCCAGATGACAATTTGTTCAGGCAAGTGGAACAAGTCAGAAAAACCCTTACCAGCTATATCATCTCTGTTGCAATCACCGACAGGCATGGCAGACCGCTTGAATATGTCGGCAACTGGAGGGGTGATTCTGCAGGAAAGTAGTGGCTCCAGCATACCAGAACAAGGATTTAAGTTGGAAGAGGAGTACAGAGGAACTGACGGTGATGTGGCAAGCTTTGCTGCAATGACAGAACTTTCAGACTGAGAGGAATTACAGGAATAGGATGTAGAGGGTCCCAGAGGGAAAGAATCACAGGAACACCAAGTGGAAGCACAAACCAGAAAAGAAAACAGGCAAACTGACATGGGAAGCGATGAACCCATTGCAGTTGGGACTAAAATAGCTAACCATGAAAACCAGGGTTTTAAATAATTGATTAGCAGTTTTTCTCTTGGGACAATACTAACTGTTCAGAAAGTATTTATATAGGTTTTCTAGAAGTGGTATGTTTGTTAAACACAGTGAGGCAGGTGCTATGCATTTTCACAATGTTTTAGCACTTTTATGAGCAAAACGCTAATCAATTTTTAGAGTTAAATAAAACCCTGAAAACCCATGACGCCTATCAAAGAACAATGTATAATCAAAAATAACAGCACGGTACAAGTAAATAAATGCATGGAGCAGACTAAAGACCATTGTGAGCCAGAAAACAGTCAGATACCATCAGACAGTGAGTTTCAATTTTCTGTTTTAAAATGGATTACTAACATTCAAACCTCTTTGGGGTCTTTAACAATGGTGGTAGTGGGGATAAATCAAAAACTAGAGGCACTTTCATTAAGAACCACAGACAATGAGAAGAGAATCAGTGAGACAGAGGACACTATGGGCCCAATTAAAAAACTGTAATGCTGCATACTGTACAGTTAGAAATGCTACTTGAAAAAGTTCAAGACCAGAAGGATAGGTCTTCAAGAGGAAATATCAAGTTGGGGAAAAAAACAGAAGGGGTAGAAGGTAATGGTGAGCCTATCCCTTAATTTGATGAACTTTTAACAAGAGCAATGGAACATGAATTTCCAAGACAGAAAATTTTGCTAGATAGGGCCCACAGAGTAAGTCCTGAAAGGAATACAGAAACAAATGAGAGACCCCGCTTTGTGTTTATAAAACCACACAAATTTCAAGACAAAGAAGTGATTCTTAGGAAAGCAAGAATTGAGAAAGTTCTGAAAGCTAAAGGTTTGAGATTTCAAGCTTTCTCTGACTTCAGTCATGAAACAATGACTGAAAGGTGATCCTTTAATCATGTCATGGCCTTGTTAAGAGAAAAGGGGATAAAATATGCTCTAATCCCCCCTGCTAAACTAAAATTCTATTATAAAGGGAAACTGCATTTTTTCACCTACCCCAGTGATATTATGTACTTGCTTAAAGAAAATGATGAGCAGTCATTCAGACAGGGAAAGCACTCCCATCCTTGTGACCCAGCTCCTACCAGTTCAACAATGTCATTGCTGCAAGTTCTATCTTTTAAAAACAGATTTTCCATAATTGATAATCTTCAATCAAAATGACAGTATACTTTGGAGCAGAATATGAGAGAAACAGAGGCCCAAAGTGTAGAAAATGTTGATTTGGATTTAAGATGGATCACACTGACAAAGAATGATAATGAATGACAAAACAGGGGATAGCCGGGGTATTGTCAAACCTTCTGATTTTAGGAAAAATGTTCATGCTTCTTAAGTAACAAAATATTAAAAGTTGGAATGAGTAAATACAATAAGGAATAGATGGATGAAGGGGAAAGAAGAAGGGAAAAGAGAGGAAGATGAAGAAAAAATAGAATAAAAACTGAAGGTAATACTTAATTGATTAGAACAGTAGTTTGGAAACATATAAATGCTCCAGATGGTCTCCCACCATTCTCAGAAGAGAGAGGCAAGCAATAGACATCTTTGTTGGTATAGATATTGGAAAGTAGACTTCATCACCTTTAAAGGGGGAGAGGAGGTGGGACTAGGGACTAGCTTATATATACTGATAATGGGAACTAAATATGATCTTCATATATCTAGACAGAGGGAGAACATAATAGAAAAGGAGGAGGCAGAGGTAATGGACATAGAAGAAGCACAAGTTGAAAAAAAAAAAACTACTTATAATTTGATGGAGGGAAAACCAGAACAAAAGAAAAGGGAAATGATTAAGATCATTACATGGAATGTGAAGGGCCTAAGACACAGGTTGAAAGAAAAAAAAGTATTTAATTGGATTGATAAAAAAAGGAGACATAATGTTAATGCAGGAAATGCATTTCTGTAATAAAGAAGCATCATTTCAAGATAAGAAGTGGGGAGAAGGAAGATGTTCTAACTATACAAATAAGGCCAGGGGTGTAGCCATTTTTATGAAAAAGAACAGTAAATCTATAAGATTTGGAAAATACATAGAAGAACCTCTGAATTGCTTTGTAATTGCAGAAATTAGAACTTTAGGAGGAATTTTCACTTTAGCAAACATGTATGCACCACATATCTTCGATAAAAATTGTTTTGTTGATTTATTTTCTCCAATTAGCATTTTTTCAGGGTCCGTATATTATAAGAGGAGACCTGAACATGGCCTTGAACTGTAGAATGGATAAATCTTCCTCCTTCCAAGATAATATGTCAGGAGGGAGGAAACAATTAAGTATCTTTATGGACGACTTGAATTTGGTAGATATATGGAGAGAACACAATCCAGAGGCACAGCAATATTCATTTTTTTCAGCCTCACACCAAAGTTATTCTAGATTAGATTATTTTTTTAATTTCACAACAGTTATAGTTCTGTACAACAATGGTGAAATATCATAGTACTATAATCTCAGACCATGCACCACTAGAAATGGTAATTAAAACTAATCATCTGGGTGGAAATAATCAATGGTGAATTCAACCAGCCTTATTACAGGATAAGGACTGTGTGAAATATTTGGAAACACAATTAAAGATCATTATGAATTTATTGACCCTAAATACACCTCCCATAAGAATAATTGGGACACATTTCAAACTGTAATAAGTGGGTCTGTCATTGCCTATTCTGCTGCAAAAATAAGAAAAGAAAGGAAAGTCAAAACAGATTAGAAAAAGAAATCAGCCAGCTGGAAAAACTGCATATGATAAATCATAATCCTAACACTTTCAAAAAACTCTTAGCAACAAAAGTTCAATATAATAAATTAGTAACGCAAATTGTGAAAAACAGGTTAATGAAAACTAAAGCTAAATGCTATGCTCTTGGAGACAAGCCAGACAAGTTAATGGCCTATCAACTTCAAAAGATAAACAAGAGCGAACAATATTTTAAATCAATACAACAACCAATAATAGCATATATAAAAATTTGAACCACAAAGAGATTAACAGTTGATTACTAGAATACTATCAAAAACTTTATACATCTGAAAGACAAAAGTATCCACAAGCCATAAACAAATTCTTTAAAGACTTAACACTTCCCACTATAAGTAAGGAGGTAGCAGATCAGCTAGATAGGAAAATTTCAGAAACAGAATTAGTAGAGTGCTTAAAGGAACTACTGATGAGCAAAGCCCAGGGACCAGATGGGTTAACAGCAGAATTCTATAAAACATTCTGCACTCAGTTAAAAACACATATGACACAGCTTTTTAACCACTATTGGAATAAGGGTGAACTCCCGGCTACAATATATGATGCTAGAATATCTGTTTTTTTTTTTTTTTAGAAAAGGGAAAGACCCGACATTGGTACTGTCATACCATCTGATATCACTACTTAATATGGATTTGAAACTTTTTGCAAAGATTATGACAAAGAAGCTGGAAAGAAAATTATCAAGTATAATAGAACAAGACCAAAATGGTTATATTAAGGGGAGGAAAATAGGGACTAACATAAGAAGAGTAATAAATGTAATAAATACCTGTCAACAGACTTATCCTGCAATAATATCAGTTAATGCTGAAAAAGCCTTCGACTGAGTAGAGTGGGACTTTATTTATGCAATTATGGATACATTGGGATTTGGAATAAAATTTCAAAATGCTATAAAGACAATATGCAATAATCCTAAAGCAGCAATTCAAATCAATTGAAATTTATCAGAACATTTCAGTCTTTCAAGAGGGACTGGACAAGGCTGTCCACTGTCCCCCTTTATTTTTGTAATGGTTATTGAACCACTAGCCATTGCTATTAGGTCAGATAAAATAATAACTGGTATTGCTGTTGATTATAATCATGTATTTTTGTATTTTTTTGTCCTGATAAGGCCAGAAAAGGGACCTTTGGTCCAGTGCCTTTACCTGATTACCAAAGAATACATGAAAATAAAACAGAAACTATAGAACATCGTATAAGTCTTTATGCAGATGACACTCTGTTATATTTTACTATTCCACTAGTATCAATACCAAGGGGTTTAGAAATTATACAAAGATATGGGGAAGTATCGGGGTATAAAATCAATATGGAAAAAATAGAAGTTTTAATTTTGGGGAAATGCAAAAAAAAATGCTACCTAGGATATTACAAAACAGGGTAGTAAAACAATTTAAATATCTAGGAACCAATATAACTCAAGATATTAGGGATATATGTGAAAAAAAAAAACTATAAACTACTAATTACAACAATAGAGAAAGACTTGGACAAATGGATGGGACTACAATTAACATTAATCAGCCAATGCAATGTAATAAAGATGAACATACTACCCAAACTTTTATATCTATACCAAACATTACCAATCGATCTACCTAATAATCATTTTAAACAGATGGAAAAACAAATATTGAAATTTATATGGAAATAGAAAAAAACAAGGCTGTCACACACAAAAAAAAAATAAAAAAACTATGGCTGTCCAAAGAGCAAGGGGAGCTTGCACTACCAAATATGTATTGGTATTATTTGGCAACACAAATCTTTCAAATACACAATTGGTTTACCAGAAAAGGAACTATAAATAAAGATACAGAACAGGAAATGCATAATTTCAATCATATTAGAAGCATATTATCTTCAGGATATTATAAAAATAAAAAAGTAGATATTGGAAAAATAATAATATCCACTCAAACATCCAGTATAAAATGGAAAGAGGTGCATACAATAATAAAATGGCCAATACAAAAGTCCCCTTTTGCACCACTTTGCGGAAATAAAAACTATGATATTTTGAACGTAGACAAAGGATTTGAAATATGGAATAAAGACAGTATAAAACCAAAAAATGACCTGTATCAAAATACCATTCTGATATCATTTCAACAAATTCAAGTTAAATACTCTTCACCCAAAAAATTTTTTTTAGATACCTACAGATCAGAGACTAAATCCAGAAAAATGGCCTTAACACAGAAGAATCTCCTATCAAGTGGACATTAAGTAGGACTAAAGATAAAATAATTACCACTATTTACAGGTTAATACAGAACCAGGCCACACTAGTACTAACCCAATTAATAATAAAATGGGAATAACATCTGGGATATGGAATCCCGGATAATATCTGGGATGAAATTAAAAAAATACCCACATGAACAATTTTACTCAACAAAAATGCAGCAAATTCAATTTAACATATTGCACTGAACTTATTTTACACCCAGAAGACTCTATAGAATAGATCTATCATTAGAAGAGAATTGTCTCCAATGTTGACAACATTCAGGATCTTTAATCCACATGTTTTTAACATGCAGAAAGCTGACTAAATTTTGGAATATGGTTATACATATACTAGAAGTAGCCACAACACTGAAGATTCTAGGAAATCCATTTACAATATTATTAGGAGGAAACCAGACGGTAGGCTATCAAACAAAGGAACAAGAAAAGCTTATAGAAATGGGACTACCTGTGGCAAAAAATGAATGTTAATGCATTGGAAGGATAAAGATCCTCCAAGCCCAAATATGTGGAAAGAGTTTATGATTGATCTGTGTAAAGTAGAAAGAATCCACTATTATTTACAGCAGAAAGAGTTAATATTTGATACAATATGGTACCCACTCATTGAAATTGTTTTCTGTAACTAAGAAGAATAATTAGACTCAACACATAATTTAATCTGAAGAAATGAGAACTCGATGAATTGAAAGCTCAGAAAACAAGAAATGGGTAATATTAAGGAAAATTAATGTATGATTAATTATGTACAGAACTACTGTTGGAATTTGAACCCAAAATGTTACTATCTGTCATCATAAAATAAAGATTTAAAAAAAAAAAGTCCTAAAGAGCTGAGCTGGTCAATTCCCTGCTGCAGCAATCTTCTTGGACAGGAATTCTGCCTTCTTACAGAAGATTGCTGTTTGATAGTCTTTACAATGGGCTATAAGTCTAAGTCTGTCATCTGCCAAGTCGGATTTCCTCCAACACTGCTCCAACACTCAACCCCCTCACCTCATGTCCTTCAAAGTCCCATCAAACTAAGGGAACTTCTGATGAATGGAGAGGGGGAGAACACAGACAGGATTTATGGAGTCGAGGGTTTCAACCACTGTCTTGTTATAGGCTAGTACTAGTTCCCCCGGCTCCTCACATACACTCGTCAAACCTGATAGGCCCTCTGCCTCTATAATACCATCCAAGGTCAAACCCCTTAAAGGTTGGTATTAGACCAGCTCTGTAGGAGCAGGTCTTTTGGTGGTGCCTTGAATCTGAACCTTATAATATGATGGTCAGACCAACTGACCAGCTCCACCCCCAGATGAGAGATCTCCATGTGGAGTAGAAAGAGCAGATCCAGTGAATGACCATGAATATGAGTTGTAGAGGTAACCACCTGTGTAAGGCCAAATGAGTTCATTAGTTGGAAGAAGTCTTGTCCAAATTGTGAGAGTTCATCATCAACCCAGGCATCGAAATCTCTGAAAATAATCCATCTCAGGAATTCCAGCACCTGGTCATTACAGTCATAAAGGGGGAAATGGCTCAGATCCAGTATGAAAGAATGAAACACAAGAAATAGATCAATGGTTTGGCACACAAGGGAGACAGGCACACACTAATCCTTTTGATAGCTGCACAAATCAATGAAAGAAAAACGAGATATGACAAATTAAATTACATGATGGTACTCTGATAAATAATGGATGTGAGATCATTAAAGAAGTAGAAAGGTATTTTTCCAAATGTTTCAAACAAATACTGAATTAACAGAGAGTGAGGTTGACAGGTGGTTAGCAGCCTTTGATTTAAACTAAAATACCTGAGTATTTTTTCACATCTTTAACAGGATCAATCACAGTAACGGAGTTGCAAACTGGGTGATAACACATTTACATACAGGGACTGCACCAGGGCAAGATGGACTGCCAAACAAATTGTACAAATTACTTTTCCAAGAATTATCTAGCTAGTAAAGGAGGGCAGATGAGGAAGGAAGGGAAGATGAAGGGGTGGAAGGTGGTCACTCTGAATGCTAGGAGCCTTGGGAAGAAAACTGCAGAGCTACAGACTTTCATGGCAGAAGGGGAGGTGAACATGGTGGCCAGCACCGAAACATGGGCCACCTGATACAATGACTGGGACCTGTTAATACCAGGGTACAGGATATTTTGTAGGGATACAGAGAATGGGAAATGGGGGGGCACTGTATGTGAGTGAAAGATTGAAATGTGAACAGAAGGAAGGAGAGGAGGGCAGTACAGAGTCACTATGGATGTAAATCCAGAATTTCAAGAATAGGACTATCAGGATGGGAGTGGTGTACAGGCTGCCTTATCGGACAGAGGAGTTACAGATAACTAGTGGGGCAGATCAGGAGGACCTGCAAGAAGGGTAGTGTGGTGATCGTGGGGGACTTCAACATGCCAGGAGTTGATTGGAGCATCCCAACAACCAGGAATAGAAGGTAGCAGATACTGCTGAATGCCTTCCAGGACAGCTTCCTGATGCAAATGGTCAGTGAACCAACCAGGTTAGGGAATACTCTTTACCTCATACTGGCAAATGGGGAGTTTGTGAGGGAACTGAGGGTGGAAGAACAGCTGCTGAGGAGTGACCACCACTCAGTATGGTTCACATTGGATATGGGTAAGGAAAGAGTGGAATCTGGCATGAGGGTTCTGGACTTCAGGATGGTCAACTTTGGGAAGATGGGGGAAGTGGTAAAAGGGTACCTGGCCAGAATTCAACCTAGTATGAGAATTAACCAGAGGTGGAAGCTCATAAAGCTGGGTATAGTGGAGGAAACCAGAACCTGCAGCAAGGCCCAGAGCAAGAAGACTGGGGCAAAGAATCCTAGCTAGGTGAGCAAAGAGGTCATGGAAAAGGTAAAGAAGAAAAGGGCTGCCTTTTGGAGGTACAAAAAACAGGAAGAGGGTGGACCGAAAGAAGTACCGGAAGGAATCGAAGGAGGTGACAAGGGCAGTAAGGGCAGCCAAGGCTTCTAAGGAATGCAGGCTGGCACAGGGTATTAAGAAGGGGAAGAAGGACTTCTTCAGGTATATCAGAGAGAAAAGGAGCTGTAAGGATTATATATTAAGGATTAGGAAGGAGAGAGGTGGGTAGAAGCAGGGGGTGATAAGGCAGAAGTGCTGAGTGATTACTTCTGCTCAGTATTTAATAAGGAGAAGGGGTGATACTCAAGGGGGTAGGGAGGGCAAGAATGGAGGTGAAGGGGTTGATGGATGGGGAAATCATGGAGGGCAGGATTCTGGAGGGTTTGAGGGCACTAAGGGTGGACAAGGCGCCAGGCCCAGATGGCATCCACCAAAGGATACTGAAGGAGCTGGCATAGGTCCTGGCAGGACCTTTGGTAGACCAATTCAATGCTTCACTACACTCAGGGTGTGTACCTCAGGATTGGAGGATGGCTCATATGATGCCCCTCCACAAAAGAAGCCCCAAGGATGAACCAGAAAATTACAGACCAGTGAGCCTCACATCCATCGTGGGTAAGCTGATGGAAACTATCCTGAAGAAGAGGCTGGTGTCCCTCCTGAAGGCTGAAGGGCTACAGGACAGCAGATAGCATGGCATCATAAGAGGCAGATCCTGCCAAACCAGCCTGGCAGATTTATATGATTGGGTAACTAGGTAATTGGACAGGGGCCATGCAGTGGATGTCCTGTACCTGGACTTCAGTAAGGCATTAGACCCAGTGCTGCATGGGAGGCTGGGAAGTAAGTTAGAAGGCACAGGGAAGGGTGCAAAACTGGTGAGATGGGTAGGGAACTGGCTTCAGGGAAGACAACAGAGGGTGGTGGTGTGTGGGGAGCTCTCATCCCCAATGGTAGTGATGAGTGGTGTTCCGCAGGCCTCGGTGTTGGGACCAGTGTTGTTTGGGATTTTCATTGAAGACATATCATTGGTCAACAAAAGCAAGATCAGTCTGTTTGCTGATGACACCAAGATTGGAGTGGTGGTGAATGATCTAGGGGGATGGCAGGAGTTGCAGGATGATCTGGCAAAGCTGGAAACCTGGTTGGACACCTGGCAGCTGGGTTTTTTTGCCAAAAAGTGCAAGGTGCTGCATTTTGGGGTGAAAACCCCAAGGAGGAAGATGCTCTATTAACCAACCTAGGGTTGACCCCAAAAAAATCAAAATATGAACCCAGGGGACATCAGTTTCAATTAACAATTCAAAAATGGCATACTCTTCTGAGAAAGCATTGGTTTAGCCAGAGAGTGGTTCCTGGCTGGAACTCTTTACCGGCAGAAGTGGTAGTCAGTAGTAATATGGATATTTTTAAATCTAGATTAGACAAGTATCTTCTTGGTAAATAAAAGACATGATAGACTAATGTTCAATACATAAAATAAAGGCAAGCTGTATGGATGCAAGTCTAACTAGCTTGAAATCACCTATGAACCTATGAGAAGTTACCAGCTGGGAAGACAGCAGCTAACCAAGAGAGAGGAGAAGAAGGATCTGGGGGTGCTCATTATGTAATCATGGAAAAACTCTGCACAATATAGGAAGGCAGCTGCAAAAGCCAACAAAATACTGGGTTGCATTGCAAGGGGAATATCCTCAAGGAGGGGGATGGTGATTCTGCCACTATATAGATAATTGGTTAGACTGCACCTGGAGTACTGCGTGCAGTACAGGTGCCTGTATCTGAAGAGGGACATTAAGTTACTGGAGGGGGTGCAACGCAGAGTGACAAAGATGATCCAGGGGCTGGGGGACTTACCATATGAGAAGAGGATGAGGGAGTTGAACATGTACTCTCTGGAGGAGAGGACAGATGGGGGCATATGAGTGAAACCTTCAAGCATATGAAAGGAATAAATAAGACAGGTACGGAGGGGCTGTTCAAAGTAAGGGAGGGGAGGGACACCTGGGGCCAGGATATGAGACTGAAGGAATGAAGGTTCAGGAGGGAGATGAGGAGACACTTTTTTACGGAGAGGGTGGTAGCTAAGTTGAATGCATTACCGGCAGAAGTTGTATCCAGTAGAACTGTGGACTGCTTCAAAAGGGGCTGCAACAGAGCAAGGGGGAAGGTCAAGGTCATGGGGAGGGTAGGAGGGAGGGACAGCTGCAGAATAAGAGGTGCTAGCTGCACATTTGAGCAGACTTGATAGACCAGTTATCTGCTGCCAAATATTGTACATTTGTACAGTATGCTCATATCTAGTGCACTTCTAAATGATCAGATAGCATGTATAAGGTTTTAATACTATTACTTCATATATCAGAGGACAATGAGCTCCTTACCAACTGGATGCCTCTCTACTAAACTCAGATTGCAAAATACTAATAAAAAGTATTAGTAGCAGGATTGTGATGGTATTGAATGATATTGTACATCCATCACAGTTCTGTGCAATTCCAGGTAGGAAAATCTGTCAGACTAATCTTTTTTTTTAAAACTTTATTTTAAAATAGTCAGCAATACATGAGAGCAATGGTCAACAATGTACAACAGAACAGCTTCCACAGAGAAACATAAGTGAAGGGATTGCTACATATTGACAGTGCTTAAAATGCATTCATAATGAACACTTTTGTATTGCAGTCCACAAAACACGAAGTTACCATAAATGGAGCAAATAAATGTGAAGGAGTCAGGTAGCTGTGAAGGTATGTCAAGGAAACAGCCTTATTAAAATACTGGTAACCACGTCTCCCCTATTGCAGCCTCCAAAGAACCCCATATAAGCTGGTATTTCTCCGATTCAATTTGGTAAATAATGGAAAAAGTTAATTCGGAGGAATTGTCTGATTTTCTCATTAATCTTGACCAGGCCAAAACCTTTGATAAGGTGGCACATTTATATCTGCGGAAGTGTATGGAACAGTATGAATTTCCTGATGTTTTTATTCATTGGGTCAAACATGTTATAATAATGCTGTAGTTGCCCCACATGTTAATGGTTGGGTGGGTACTGAATGTGCTGTAGTGAAAGCGGTGAGACAAGGGTGCCTGCTAAACCCTCTCCTTTACATTCTAACCCTGGAACCTCTCATACGCAGACTAAATACAGATGACATTATTAGGGGACTTTCAGCCACAAGTGATGATAAAGAAATTTAAATGGTGGTGTACGCAGATGACATGTGCCTTATGTTACTGAATCTCCTCTCTAGTAGAATGGAAGAAACCATGTTGTGAGAATTTTCAACCAGCACAGAGTCGGAGATAGATTTTGAAAAAAAGTAAGTGTATATCCATTGGTATGGGAATAACAGTTGACACAGAAATTATGGGGATACCACCAGTCCAAGCAGGTTATTGTAAACTTTTGGGAATTTATAATGGTCAGGGAGACATAGGTTTTTGTAATTGGAATTAGCTTCTTAATGAGGCCAAAGGAAAAGTTATCAGATGGAATACCTGGCATATGTCCAAACAAAAACTAGTATATGTAGTCAAAACCTGTTAATTGAGCATGTTTTTACATGTATGTATAGTATGCCTCCCACCCCAAACAACTCAAAACTACAGTTTACAGCATATTTTTTCAAAGTATTTGGGGAAGTAGACTGAACCCCATAAAAAGGGAAATCTCCTACAGTACCTACCAGTTAGTAAAGGCAGAATGGGCATGGTCAACCCAGTGGTGTTCCTATTGTTGTTTGTTCCTGTATGCAAACATTAAACCTGTATTATAAGACATAAAGAAACCTTGGACTCCCTGAAGTTTAGACCAGATACAGCCCTGGCTACAATCATGGGAAATGGACAAAGCATTTCAAAAGCAGAAATCTTTATTAGGGCTACCCCAATACTTCCATTATTGTTTTGGGAAATTAAAAATATGGACCATTCCAAAACAGTCATTAATGAAGTTGATGAGGAAAGAAATGTATGGTCACATAGTGTCAGAATTATTTTCTGAACAGTCAACCTTTAGTAATACATTCAATACAGAAAGTTTGGAAATTGGGAAAATAATGACACATCATCGGACATCCATACATATGTGGGATGTCCTATAGTTGTGTATACATGGTAAACTCAACATAAAACATAACCTGAAACACAAAGACCAGAGTGAAAGGTTTTGTCCAAGGATGGAGTTTTGCCTAGCAGGTATAAAACCATGGAGCACTTATTTTTTGAATGCCCTTACGTATTGTCATTTTGGTCAACTCATTACTCAAAGTGAAAGAATTCACCCTTTTTATTGCTTACTGCAAAAATGGTATTCTTGTGTATATTACTGGTGGCATGGGGATAGTATGAACAAAGTATAGTACATACATACTGTATATTCCAGTAGTATTTTAAATACCATATATGGCATGCTAGATGTAAATTAACTTTACAAAAGAAAGACATTTCACCAGAGCATTTGTTTTGGAATATACATAATGCAATCAAGGAGTTCCAAAAATAGGAGATCAATAAAGTTCCAACACACATATTTTAGAAATGATGGAGGAATATTACTTTTTTAAAGGGTGTCTAGTGTTTCCTTCCTTTATAATTTTAGCAGAAAAAGGGAGGGGGTGTCGGAATATGGGTTCATTGTATAGGATATACTTAGATTTCCTTACTGTTGTATGGATAAGGTGTTATATGATATGATTTGCTTCTCTTATTTTCCCATATAGTGTATGATTTGCCCTTAGAATTTGAGAGGGTAGGAGGGATGAGAGTATGAGGGAATGCTTATTTGCTTTATAGTTATTTTAATTTTTTTGAAGCAGATTTTTTTGAAGTGAAGTAATATGTTTGTATCATTTTTTATGTTTGAAGTTTTAATAAAAGATCCCCACTACTCTTTAGTAGAATGGGGGGGGGGTGTATGCATTAATACTTATTTGACTTACCTTATGATTTCTTTATTACTTTCCAATGGCAACAATGTACTGTATTATTATTGTTTTTTAAAGTTTTAAGTAAAAAAAAAAATTCCCTATGCCCCTCTACTTCTTGGGGTAAATTGGCTGTTGCCTCCATTTTTTTCACTTCCAAAGTTCTTTCTTGTTACAGTTAAGGCACAATGGTCAATTAGGTGCCTTTCAACATTTTCCAGAAGGACATTCAGATTATGCTTTGAGAACTTTTTGGAAGGTAAGACAGTAGTGACTGCCTGTGGATTTAGATAGGGTGAATAATAAAAAAAAGCTGTACTATTTTATTCTTGATAATTTCTTTAGAGCGGATCCGGTTTTTAATTTCTGTCCTACAATCCTGGAGCAGTGGCTCACTGTCCAATTAACAGAGCAATATATGACACTAAAGATATGGGACATAGTATGGTTATGTTACCATGATTTTCTGAACATTTGTAATAATCATCATCATAAAAGCCATGCAGACAGATATTAAGACCAAAATGTAATCAGTCTTTAGAAACCATGGTCCATCTCCTTTCAGTGCAGCTGTATTTCAATTTGTTGGTCTTTCTTAGATGTAAAATGGAGTAAGCTGCTATTTGTTACCCTGACTTATATTTCATGTGTGTTTTTTTTTTTCTGGAGAATGGAGACAATTTCATATGAGGACCTTGAGGCTTCTCTTCTGTTCTTTAAATATTGCATTTGGCAGGTACAGTGCCAGTCTGCAATGCAGCAAGAACATGTTACTTTAGTAGGAATCTTAGGAAAATCTAATTTTTGATCATTGTTTAATATTTGAGAAAGAAGCTCTTACTCACCCAAGAAATATGATTGTTACTCTGTATCGAAGAACATGTTATGGGTCCATTCCCAAGATCGAGTAGATTCCAAGTATGGTTTCTTATTCTTTTTTGGTTTGTACATGTTCCTATATGTCTCCTTTTGCACTACTGTAATAGTAGTCATTATTTGATTTTCTTTTGATTTATAATCTGTCCTAGTTTTTGCATAATGATCTTTTTAATAATAATTCCCCTGCTCCCAGCTCCTGAACATCTTACGTTTCTTCATCAGCCCATCAGAAGGTCCAGAAAAATTACGATTCCAGATTCTGTTTCCACTTTAGTCAACAGATGGGTGTGTGTACGCGTGTGTGTGCACGAAACACAGATTATTCAACATCACTGGTGCATAACAGGAGGTACAAGATCGACCCCTCCTAGGATGGGATGATGGTGATCACCTAATAAAGGACAAGATTAGCAGTGCAACATATAAAAACAGCTCCAGTCCTTCTTAAAAATAAGGTTAAATCCTTGCAAACTCATAAGAAGAAGTGGGGGATACAGATACAGGTGAAATGGACTCTGATGCTTTCTTGCACACATCCGTTTTACAGTCCTCACATACTTTTCCTTCATCAGAAACTGAGGATGATGGCTCTGAAAGTCCCAGAAAATCCATGAAGAAAAGAAAGACAAAACTAAGAAGAAAAAATATGCTAACTGATTGGCTCTGAGTATTTTCTTAGTCTCCCTTTTTTCCTTGTTTTCTAAAGGATCTCCTAAATTCAGCCACCGGAAACTTCAGAAGCTTTAAAAATACCATCAGACAGGAGTCTATTTTCCTTATTAGTACCATGCCTGCTTTGAAACAGTGTTTTTCAAGACACTAGATTAACATCACTGTTTTATGTTGCAGAAATGAAAACATGTGGGTATGAGGACCATCTTATTGGACCTCTGTGGATGATAGAGCTAATGGGTGTAGCTATTTTATTTAGGGGTCTGAATTTCCAAGTCCACAAATTAGTTTACTTGAAAAAACTCAAAGGAAATTAACTAAATCCTTAGTGGGTTTCAAAAACAAAGATTATAGGTCTAGATTAAACAAATTAGGTTTGTTTTCACTAGAGACTCGAAGGAGGAGAGGTGATTTACTTCTGACCTATAAAATCTTGCAAAATCCAGATCTGATGAAAATATGTGGTTTCAACTTCTAAGATATACCAGCAAAGAATTTAAGATCACATAAGAGACAGCTATTTGTTTCAAGGGCAAAGACTGTTAAAATAATTTTTTTTTATAAGAGCATCTAAATTATGGAATTACCTACCTATGAATATTATTATGACACTCTGTTTTGATCAATTCAAGAGTAGATTAGATAATCTCTTGATTCAAAATCAGATAGGTAACTGATTCTATGGTAAAAGGACCCCACTAGGAGTGGGAGACAATTAAATGGGCCTTATAGCCTACTTTGTCTTATTCTACCAAGTATTACCAAGTATAATTGGTGGATATCTGCCCAGGTAGGGCTTTACTTTGGAGTACTGAGTTTAATTATACACTGCAACTTAAATCAGCTATGGTCTCTTAATTTGAGGACAGCTATACCTATCTCCATACTGCCAGAAAACTTTTAATTTTTTAGGGGAATTTTTAATTATAGATTAAACAGTGTGGTTGTGACATCATTGGAAAAAAAGGTTTACTTTGATGCATCGTCTATAAATCAATTAATTAAGGTGGCAGGCTTAATTGACGCTTTCCAGTCCATAGATGGCTTGAGGGGGGAAGGACTTATTTTTGCAAGCAGCAAGCAAATATAATTTTTTTGGTATCAAACTCCATAAAGGTGACACATTTTCATGAATGCCCTATTGCATTTTAAGACTATCTGTTACTAGAGTGCAAGATTCTTTTTCCAGATACTCCTCCAGTACCTATACAAAGATGAAGGTTAAATACTGTACTGCACATCTCTTTTGGAATCTGCCTGTGCACAAACTGCTCTTAGTCATTACATGGCAGGAAAATAGCACTTTGTATATATGATGACACAATGCAATGTTGTGATGATACTATAAAGAAGATCTTAAAGAAGTTTTCCTGGATTTTGGTAAACAGAAGCCACAAATTCTCATTATCTCAATTATTTATTCCTCAAGGACCATTTGCACAAAGTCCTAACAAAATCTGTACAATGCAATGCAGATTATAGATAACAAATTGTGCATGAAAGAGTAAAATATCAACATTTTAATATTATAGGACAACTTGCTTAAACAGAACAGAAATTTGGTACCCCGAGAACACCTTTTGGGGATCTTTTTGCAGCATGTAAATACTGGGTAGTCATATCAATTTTTAGCCTTAGAGACAGCTTCAGGACATATTGTCACCAGAATGGGTGATCTCCTGAAGGTTTTGGTAGACTATGTGGAATCCTCCTTTGGAAGGGAGGTTCCCATGATGGGAAGTCTTAAGGATTTTTTTTTTATTAGCCCCAGTACATTCTTTTCTGCCTAAAGCTACAGAGAACCTTCTGCTCCTATTTTGGAGGAAACAGGCAAGGTTATTCCTTTACTCATCTAAATTCCTCTCCCCTTTCCAGTCTAGTTTTCAGCAACACCATTCCACCATCTTATCCCTGTTACGTAATGGACTCCATTCTCTCCAAGATGGATATGGGGCACATCACAGCTGCCATTTTTATCAATCCAGCCAAAGCATTTGATTTGGTGGCCCATCCACTCCTTTTGGATAAGCTGAGCTCTGTTGGCCTCTCATCCTCTGCTGTTGCATGGCTTAGCTCCTACATCTCTGGCCTCCAATAGTTGGTTCAGGTCAGTGGCATACTGTCCCCTCTACTTCCAATCCAGCCTGGGGTGCCTCAAGGCTCCATCCTGGGTCCCTTCCTCTTTCCATTTTCATCATTGACATCCCCTCCACCTGTGTCAACTCACATAGTCATATGTATGCTGATAACACAGTTTTCTGTTCCTCATGCCCATCTATGGAAGCTGGACATCTCACTCCAGCAAGACATCCACAATGTCCTGCATTGGTTTCAGGCCAACCATCTCTGCAACAACACTAAAAAAACTGTATCCATGACATTTGGTTCCAGCCAGAAACTGGCAAGGCTTGCTTCCCTCCCCTCCTTCACCACCCTGGAGGCCCCCCCCTTGAAATGGTTCATCCCTTCAAGAATCTTTGTGTGTGGCTTGAAAACAGCCTCAACCTCTCTGCCCTCATTGATGCCATCCATGCTAAGCTTCACCAGAAGCTTGGTGCCCTGTACCAGAAAAAAGACTACTTGAGCCCTTATGTCTGCCTGGTAACAGTTATAAAGATGGTGATCCCAGTCGTTGACTATGCGGATGTGCTCTACAATTCTGCCCCCTCCTCCTCCTCCTCCTCCCATACCTGACTGGAAACCCTGATTGATGCCTTCTGTCAATTAGCCACAATCTCACACCCTCATACTCATCTTTGCTATCTCTATTTTTCCCTCTTCATTCTCCCTCTTTACTCCCATTGCCTGCAACACTGTGCTTCTTTCATCTCTAAATACTGGCCTGATGCTATGCCCTCAAATCTTTTAACCTCATCTCTCCCACTCCAACCACTTCTTATTCCCTTCATTCCAAGGATCCCCACTCCTTCACCCTCCCTCCCTCACCCTATCTCCTCTGCTGAACAATCTGCCTTATCCAATTGACCTGCCTTACTCTGGAACCTCCTCCCCACTTCCATCCATCTTTGATTCTCCCCAGCCTCCATTAAGCATCTGCTTAAACTCGTGCCCTCCCTCCCTCCATCTATTAGCTCCTCACCTGACCTGCTTTTTTACTTTTTGTCCAAGCACATGCCTCCTCCCTGGGGTTGATCTTACTACTCATAATCAAGGACACTGTTTTTCAGTTTTTACCAGAAAAGCTGGTAAAATTCCAGAATTAGGGCTACCTGAAGACCGGTAAAAACAAAGATTTCATGGAATCTGGCATTTTATATCAGATCAGTAACTCTACAAAACTTGTGTTTTTCTTTTAATTCCTTCTTGTACTATTTTCAGTTTGCTTTATTTAATGCTCTGCATATTAAGCCTTCTTTAATTCTGATTATTTATGCACATACTAAAAGAATGATAGCAGAATCCAGGTAAAATACAGAAATTAGAGTAACAATCACTAGTGCAACTCTAGAATCTGAAGTCTTGAAAACAGAATTTCATTATTTTAATCACCATATATCAGTGGCCTTGCTCATAATGTTCTTTTCACAGATTGTTTCGATCCATTTTTTTTTAATAGTAATTCCTCACCAGTAACAAATTCTAGTACAGTGAGGATATTTAAGTATAGGTTGGTTCAATGGCTTGACACTAAATCAGAGTGCAATTGTTTCCATTAACTGTGCGTTTGACTAGAATGTGATATGTAATAGCAAATTGTTATTTATATGTATTTTGTAGTGTGTTTTGTAATTAAATAATGTGTGTCTTTTTATGTTAAACTTGTCACTTGTGAAAACAGGCAATTTGCCCATCTTGCTTACAAGTATAAAAAATAAAAATGAAATGAAATGAAACATAGAAACATAGACGTTGATGGCAGGTAAGGACCACAAGGCCCATCCAGTCTGCCCAAAATGATTGTATCTCATCTATAACTGACTAGCACATCATGTGCCACACAGCTGCTGAATATGAAGTGACTTTTTTGCACGTTACTTGTATTGTCTTGCTCAATTCTAATGCTACTGTTTTGACTGTATCTTTACCCTCACCCCAAAGTAGGGATGCAACAAAGTTTTACTCTGCAGGTTAATATATGGCAAAGTCTCCAAATTTGCCTCCACAGAGCAGTTTGTGAAAAATATCCCAAATTAACTTCACCTTCCTTTTGGTTTTCTTAAGTGTAAATTGCACTCAAAAAACCCAAAGCAAGTAGAGGTTACAAATATGGAATCCCCACTCACCACCCCCGATATATCCCTGGTGTCTAGTTCACCCCCTGCCGATCACCGTCCCCAGTTAAAATACATATATATATATATACACATGTAATAGATAAGCCACTCTTAGGTGTGCTGTCATTCTCTGATATACGCATGCCTTGGTATGTGTTGTATGCATGTGGTCACAAGCCGAGTGCATCATCCACTCAAGGCATGCGTATATCAGAGTGCAACCGCATATCGTAGGGTGGGTTAGCTATCTTATAAAATGGCAAAATTGTTTTGGATGTGGGTAAAATTGTAGGTGTGCAGTCACGCTCTGATATACTCACGGTCATGTGATGTGTGTTATACAATCAGAACACTTGATTTGGAGAATATCATCATCTCCATTTTATATATATATATATATATATATATATATATATATATATATATATATATAGATAGATAGATATAGTTTTATAACTATAATCCCTCGTGTCTAGTGCCTCCCACCAATCACCAGCCCCAGTTTAAAAAAATACATTTATTAATAAAATCCCTAGTGTCTAGTGGTCCCTCCCCCACTGAATAGCAAATTAAAACATCAGTACACTTAGGTATAGATGGGAGTGCAGGCCCACATGAACATCAGAGACAATTACAAAATGTATGCATGATGGCAACCACATGAGTAACATTACACTTTCTATATTATACTTGCATGGTACTACCAATATAGTTAGAGTGAAAGTTAACTTCTATGTTAAATCTGAATTGTTGAACATAAATAAATTTGGAATTGTTCCATGGAGTTAAAAGAAATTTGGCTCATGTAATGTCCATGAGATTGCCTCTTACCCTACCAAGGTTTGTGTGAATCCATCCTTTGGTTTCTGAGATATAGGGCCAGATATTCAAAACTTTGCACCTGGCAGAAACCATTTGGGCAGGTTTAGCACCGGATTAGCACTGGTCTGCTATATTCAAAAGGCCAAATAGCGTGAGCAAACTGCATTAGCGCCGGGCAAAATCACAATGTATGCAAGGGGCAAACTGACATGAATACAGGCGCAATGCTATATTCAGCGATTAACGCTGCGGAAAGTGGTTTTTCGAGACTTAGTGTGACACTTAGCAAGGTGCACATTACCACCCAGGAAAAGCTTGTCTTAACCCTGGGCAATCAGCGTTGCACGACACAATGGCTTTGCGCGGTGTTTGCAGGGGTTATGCACTGGTTTTGTGTGACCCTAACAAATAAATATGACACATAGACAAAGCCAAACATAGAGGAAGCATGCTGCTAATTGATGGCATCACAATGATGCCATCATCTGCCACCATTCCCAGCCATGCCAGGCAGTAAGTGGTGACCCTGCAACCAGTTTACAGCATGGCAGTGTGGCCATACAGCACACACCTGCAGACCACACTTCTGTGGACACCAACAGATACCAGCACACACATGCAGCACTGTGGGCATGGAGGATGTTGAGGTGAGAATGTATGGGTGGCCACGCTGTGCCACAGACCAGATGTGGCCACAAGGGTGGGACATATCATGCAGTGCACATGGGCCAGTATCGGGCATACCCCAACACCAGTATGCCTTTCTGATAATATATGCCCCCCTCCGGCCACATAGCACACATCTGTACAACTGCCACAGCACACATAGCTGGACATGTGTATGTCACTGTGAGCATCCCATGCCAGAGGTGCAGCATCTGTAGGTCACACAACAGTGTAACAGTAATGTCTACTGTCAGTAAACACCTGCAGGTTGTGCCTCTCACTGTGTATAGTGCAGTCATCATCACTGCCCTACACACCATAGGCATTGCTGTGTCCACACACTACTGGCCCCCTTGCTACTGTAGTGTCTGCTGTGCACTGTAGCATGACCTACAGTGTGACAGTTGCATGCTGCAGCACCACCATCTGCGCCTATGCTGTGTTGTCCCAGTATAGCTGCAGGCAGCAGCACATGTGGAAGTAGTGTTCAAAACTTCATAATATTCCCCAAGCTGTTTGAGCAGCGCTAACACGTTTGCGCAGGTTTAGCGCAGGGCTAAACCGTTAGCCTGGCGCAAACAGCATGCAGATCAGGGCATAATGAGATGCTAATCTGGATGTTTGCCCAGAGACTATGTAAGTAGGCTCATTTGCAAGTCACTTTTGAATATGGCAAAGTTTAGCGCTGGGCAAACGTGTTTGCACCGGGCTAACAGTTTAGGCCTGCGATAAAACCCGCGCAAACATGTTAGCACTGCGCAAACAGTTCGGGGAATATTTTACAGTTTTGAACACTGTACTTTCACATACGCTGCTGCCTGTAACTGTACTGGGTCCACACATTTGCTGGCACACACATTGGCCACATAGTTCACCTCTACCTACCTTCACATCGCTGTGCACTGTTTTGCTGTTGTGGTTTGCACTTCCTGGTTGCCATATTCAGAGCTGTCTTATTCCAGGGCTAAGTTTGCCCTGCAATCCCAGCTCAGTTTGCTTGGCCTCATTCCCATGCTATATTCAGAAGCTGCTTGCCCCAGTCTATTCCTTTTGAATATGGCTTGCAATGTGCTCCGGGCTAAGTTTGCCCACTGGGCAGTGCTAATTTAGCCACGGGGCAAAGCTTTGAATATCTAGCCCATAGAATGTTGAAAAAACAGAAAAATCTGTTTTTTTACATTTCTTTGTCCACCTGGATCTGAGAAACAGCTTTAAGGTGTGGTCTGAAATTTTTATGGTAGAAAGCAATTGCCTGACAGATGTGTTTTTTGAAAGTTTGGTAAAAAAATATTAATCCATTCAAAGCTTATTAAACTTTAAAGTTACCCATTATAGCCTGGGGCCTGGATATTCAAAGGGGTTGCACTCTGGTGGGATATTGAGAAGGCTGCCTGGTTCAGTGCAAATCCTGATGTGCTGGGATGCAATGATAATGTATGCGGCACAGATGCAGGGAGCGTGCCCATGCATATGCGGCACATCCTGATATTCCGTATATGCCGGCACACCATCGCACTGCACCGCATAGGGGTGCTCAAAGTTGAACCCCTGCAAAGTAGGAGCAAATCCCTGCCACCCACAGGCAGGCTTCTGTATTGCAGGCACAACAAAGCAACCCAGCCATGGGTGGCCACCCGCCCAGCCAGGACACAGTCCGCAAGCACTCACATCCCTGGTGGTCTAGTGGACCCACTGCCCATAGCTGCAATTGTGTGGAATATGTTGCTAAAGATATCCCTGGTAGTCTAGTGGCCCCCCCAGTCCCTGATTCCCTGATGAGTATGCAACATGACCAGCCCTGGTGGCCTAGTGGTCCCCCCTCCCACCCAAGTCCCTGATTTCCCAATAAATGACAATATGACCTCCCAGGTGGTCATGTTGCATACTCATTGGGGAATCAGGGACTGGGGGGGCCACTAGACTACCAGGGCTATCTTTAGAGACATATACCACGCGATTGCTGCTATGGGGTGGGGGATGCCCCAGGATCCCCACAGCACATGTCATTCTGTGCAGGGCACCAGGTGCAAGTCACCAGCCTGCCTGGTGCAAGGCATGCAAATGGGACCATAATGACATGCAAATGGCCCCATTTGCACCTTGCATATATTGTGGCCTCATTTGCATGCCCCCTGCTGAATATCACGAGTGATGCACCTAGCACAACTTCACTTGTACTGGCATATCTCCATGCTCCCTATCAGTGGCTTGCACCAGCGCAGTGCCTCTGTGCCATGTGCAGTTTGTGCACTTCCCATGCCATCTTCAATGGTGCTGTGCCATGGCACAGCACCATTGAATATCACCTGGACCTGGCCCAGGTGCATTACAGTTGTGCTGCACTCAGGCTTGTGCCACTGCCTGGTGCAGTCTGAATATACCGGCCTATGGGAAAAAAATATATGATCTGAAAGTCAAAGCAGGTTAATAGCCCCAAAAAACTGTTTATTTGCCACTTCATAGCTGGGAAACAGATAGGACTTTTGGGATGAAATGTTCAGGGTGGCAAGCCCTTGCCCCACAAATGACCCCTTTGCTGGTTTGTTCAAGAAATGGACACCAGTTGCATAATTACAGCACTCCAAAGTTGCCAATTTTCCCAAAGGATAACATTGTCTGGTTTGATGTCCCTAAGATCAGAACACATTATGGTGCCACAGCCATCAGCTATGCAATCCCTTCCCAATGGAACACTATACAGAAGTCTCTAAGACTCACCCAAATACATGGGATATCTGTCTTTAAATTCCTAGTAAACCATGTCTTGAAGAAACAATGCAATTTTTATCATTAGCCACATTTTGCGTTATACTTTATAAACATTATGATTTCAGCTGCATACCCCTTATGTTATCTCTTCCCCCCTTTTACCCCCTTCTTGGATCTCTCCTAAACCTCCACAACTTGGAATCCTCTCCCCTACATCTTCCCATTCATCAACCATATTCTAACTGCCCCTTCTTTCCTCCTGCCTTCCACTTTTCACTCCCCTACCTCTGCCTCACATTTGCCTTCTACCCCACTATTCTGCTCAATTCTAGCATCTTTCTATCCTCTAGCTATCTCAAGCACTTAATTTTTTACTTGCACTACCAATTTAATATGTTCTTCAGTGTAAGGATGGGTGTAAACCTTGTTACTGGGCGCATCTTTTTTTTACCTAGTTCTCCTCCTCTGGTAGAAAAGTGATGTATGCATGAATACCTATTGGATCCCTCTGTAATTCCATTTGTATTATGTTCCTATTTGTAGATATTGCCTAGGTGTCCCACCTTTTGTTTCTGATGGGTACTCAAATTGTGTACCACTGTATTGTCATTTGTTTTCTTCACTCTCTTTGGAATTATTTATGTCCTTCTAGGACCATCTTGTAAATGATCCTGCCCAATGATGTATTGCCTGGTTGAATAAAGATTTATTGATTGATTGTGGTGGTCATGGTGCCTTTTGGCAGCTATATCTCGAAAATGGTTCAAGATATGGATTTTTTGTTAAACGAAGCATACTAAGCATGTGTGGAGGTGACCAAGCCATAAACAAAACTGTGAAGGAATTTTTTTCAAAGTTCCTATGGTTCCTGAGATATTGCAACTTTTGCAGTACAAGGGTTACCTGGACTGGCTCTAGGCATGTGCTGTGTCTCTATACTTATGGGTACATGGGAGCGCATGGCCTGTAGGGTGCTGTGCTCCCACATTGGGATCCTGTTATGCAATAATGGGGGCTCAGGGCACTATTATTATGCAGTAGTGGGAGTTCAGTGCCCGGAGGCCCTGCACTTTCACACGGAGATGTGATATCATTAAAATATCAGTACACTTATGTATAGATGGGAGCACAGGCCCACATGAACATCAGAGACATTTACAAAATGTATGCATGATGGCAACCACATGAGTAACATTACACTTTCTCAAAAAGAAGGGAATTCATTACAAAAAAACATTGTTAATGCATCATTTAGGGTTGTTATTACAGTGACAAAAGTTTGGAAAATCGATGTTAGGGTTACCAACACTACCCCATCCCCATTCTCTACACACCAACAGGTGGTGGGGTGTGCCTTGCAGACATCAGACCTAACTCTCACCCCATTGTCCAATACTGTACCACTCAGCTTCCTTACAAATGGAATGGGGAGAGAGTTAGGGCCGACAACCACAAGGCACACCCTGATGTCTTTTGGTGTGTTTAGAGTGTGGGTGGGGAGATACGGCTGGTAACCCTAACATCAAATTTCCAAACTTTTGTCGCTGTTATGACAACCATAACCAATGCATTAACAAAGTTGTTTTTATATATATATATATATATATATATATATATATATATATATACATGGCAAAAAACTCTTTTATTGCATCAGTTAAGGTTGTTCCACAGAGACAAAGGCAAGGAAATTAGATGTTAGGGTTGAAGCCCCCACTTACCCCCCCACCCCACCAACCAGCATCGGGTGCACTGGGGTCATCAGTCCTAACTCTCACCCAATTCCATGTGTAAACAAACTGAGGTGGTGAAGTATAGGAGAATGGGGTGACAGTTAGGATCGACGACCCCAACGCACACCCCAATGCTGGTTGGAGGGGCAGGGTGGGGGGTGCAAGGGGGGCTTTCAATGGTAACATTGAATTTCCTCACTTTTGTCGCTGTGGAACAACCCTAACTGATGTATTAAACAGATTTTTTGCCATGAAATTCCCTTCTTTTTGAGAATGAGGACTATAAATAGTGAATGGTATGTGGTGGTGGGAGCGTGGGACCCTCAGGCCCCACGATCCCAACACATGATTTTTTTTGTCACATAGTAATGGCAAGTCAACACAAACACAAGCACAAATGGTTATGCACATGGGGATGCAAAAGTAAATGGTAACACAAACGGTAATAGAAACGCAAGCGCAAAGTGATGCCAAAGCGAACAGTGACACAAACGGAGACACAGACTCAAGCACATATGGAAACGCAACTGGTAACATGCATGGTCATGGTACCACAGTTGGAAATGCAAATGGTAACAATAACAGCAACAATAACGCCAAAGGAAACAGAAATGGAAACACAAATCCAAGCACGTATGGAAATGCAAACTGTAATGTGCATGGTGACAGTACCACAATTGTAAATGCAAATGGTAATGGCAACAGTAACACCAAAGGAAACAGAAACAGAAATGCAAATGCAAACGCGTATGGAAACACAAACCGTAATGCGCACAGTCACGGTTCTGCAACTGTAAATGCAAATGGTAATGGTAACAGCAACAATAACGCCAAAGGAAACAGAAACAGAAATGCAAATGCAAGCACATTCAGAAATGCAAACCGTAATGCACACAGTAATGGTACCGCAATTGTAAATGCAAATGGTAATGGCAACAGCAACAATAATATCAAAGGAAACGCAAATGCAAGAGCGTACAGAAACACAAACCGTAACTCGCACAGTCATGGTACCGCAATTGGAAACACAAATGGTAATGGTAACAGCAACAATAACACCAAAGGAAACAGAAATGAAAACGCAAATGCAAGCATGTACGGAAATGCAAACCATAACATGCATGGTCATGGTACCGCAATTGGAAATGCAAATGGTAATGGTAACAGCAACAGTAACACCAAAGGAAACAGAAATGCAAACGCAAAAGCAAGTGCATATGGAAATGCAAACCGTAACGTGCACGGTGATGGTACTGCAATTGGAAACACAAATGGTAACAATAACAGCAACAATAACGCCAAAGGAAACAGAAACATAAAACGCAAATGCAAGCGCATATGGAAATGCAAACCCTAACACACACGGTCATGGTACTGCAATTGGAAATGCAAATGGTAATGGTAACAGCAACAGTAACACCAAAGGAAACAGAAACGCAAACACAAGTGCGTACAGAAATGCAAACCGTAACGCGCATGGTGATGGTACCGCAATTGTAAACACAAATGGTAATGGTAACAGCAACAATAATGCCAAAGGAAACAGAAATGCAAGCTCGTACAGAAACGCAAACTGTAACACGCATGGTCACAGTACTGCAATTGTAAATGCAAATGGTAATGGTAACAACAACGATGACGCAAAATGAAAGGCAAATGCAAATGTAAATGGAAGGGCGGCCGCAAACGCAAATGGTAATGCGCACGGTGATGCAAATCAAAATGCAGACAGAAACAGTAGTGGAGACACAAATGGTAACAATAACGCAAATGCAAGTGCAAACGAAAACGCAAAAGGTAATTACACGGTGGCATACATGGAAACGCTAATGCAAATGGGTACGGAAACATAAGTGGAAATGCTAAGTGTAACAGTAAGTGGAGTGCACACCCTGGTTTTCCCCAACAGCTGCACAGAGAAACACAGTGACTACAAAGAATGTATACATAATAATGGGCCTTGGACCAGAAAATGAGCACTTGGAATACTAAATTGCTTATATCTCAGGAACCGTACAATGTAGAAAAACAATTAAAATTTCATATGCTTCATGACTTTCCTGGCTAGTTTTGTACTTAGCCACCTAGTGGGGGTACTATGCATTTTTTCTGACGAAAAGTCCGTATCTCGCACAGTTTCAGAGATACGGGCCCCAAAAAGCGTGGCACACGCCGCAGTGTTAGTCTATGGGAAAAAGTGTCAACTTCAGAGTACCATAACTTTGCATCCCTGCAATATTTTTTCACCAACTACCATAAGGCACATCTATGGGATGTTGGCTTTCTTCCCTTCTAATCTCAGCCCAAAAGACCAAACCGTTCTTTTGCAACAGGGTAGCAAACAATTCCTGTTATTTTGGCCATAGTGTGGCAAAGTAGTGTCGTGATTTGCGACACTTTCGCAAAAAAAATCATGAAAGTGTCGCAAGTGCGACACTACTTTGCAATGCTACAGATTACAAAAATTTGAAAAACATATTTCTGGGGTGTTTAACCCCCCAAAAAAGACATGGCTAGCATCATCAGGGCTCAACTAGGTGAACACAAAAAGAATTGTTTCCCTAAAGGGTCCCAAATTTAAATGCCAAGCATTTCTGTGTCCAGTAACTGAAAAAAAATGGCTGACTCACAACACTACAGGGGTCATTTCTGACACTAAAAACTGCATTTGCGACTGTCAAACTTTTTGTAAACTTTTCCCATTGACTATAATGGGAAACTTGTTTTCTGAATAACTTTTAAACTGTGTAATATTTTTTCACAAAATCTTCAAAAGGCACTTCAGGGACCTTCGCTGCATGTTCCCTGATGTTTTCAGACCAGTTGCACAAACCATGTGACCTGTAGGGGCTAGCAAAGAATGTGCAAAAAAAGTGTAAATGTGCTACGGAATGTTGCTTCATAACTCTGCAACTGTATATCTGACCAGTACGATCCCAAGACCTATGCCACCGCTCTGAGCCTGCAAATTTCAGGCAAATCCATCATATGGTGGCAAAGTTATTAAGGTGCAAAATTTCACCATTTAACCTTAAATGGGGTACTCAACCTAACTATAGTGGCACTACCATGCCACTATAATATATATATATATATATATATATATATATATATATATATATATATTAGAGCAAAAAACTCCATTTAATGCATTAGTTAGGGTAGTTACAGCGACAAAAATGAGGAAATTCGGTGTTGGGGTTGAAACCCCTTGACCCCCGCCCATCGCCAACCTGCATTGGGGTGCGCACTGGGGTCATCAACCCTAACTCTTACCCCATGACATGTGTAAAACAGCAGAAGTATAGGAGAATGGGGTGAGAGTTAGGACCGACAACCCCAATGCGCACCCCAATGCTGGTTGGGGGGTTTCATGGGTCTCAGGAGGGTTTTCAACCTAACACAAATTCCTCACTTTTGTCACTGTGGAACAACCCTAACTAATGCATTAAATGGAGTTTTCCTCTAATCCCTTCTTTTGAGAATGATAACGAGAAATAGTAGATGTAATGCG
The DNA here is from genome assembly GCA_016271365.2 of Neoceratodus forsteri. Taxonomy (NCBI): domain Eukaryota; kingdom Metazoa; phylum Chordata; order Ceratodontiformes; family Ceratodontidae; genus Neoceratodus; species Neoceratodus forsteri. The sequence continues at coordinate 941,731,038 of CM057455.1, forward strand.
GTGGCGGGGCGTGGGGCCCTTTGGGCCCCTCGCTCCCGCCACGTGATGTCTTGTGGCATAGTAACAGGAACAGCAACACAAACAGAAGCGCTAACAGTGGTGCACATGGTAATGCAAGCGCGAATGAGAACAGAAAGGGTAACACACATGGTGGCGTAGACGGGAACAGTCTGCCAGGTGATGTGTTGTCACATAGTAACATGGTTCCTGCAAACGGAAATGTCAATGGGCATGGTGACACAAAGTGAAACAGAAAGAGAAACAGTACTGTAGACATAAATGGCAAAAAATAACAGAAACGCAAGCGCAAATGAAAACACAAAGGTTAACGCACATGGTGTCGTAGATGTCAACGGTAAGTGAAACGGGTACGGAACTGCAAGCGGAAAGGGCAACGGTAACAGTAATGTAAGGGCACAGGCTGGTTTTCCCCAAAACCTGCATAGGGAAAGACAGTGAGTACAAAGAATGTATGCATAATAATGGGTATCGGAGCAGAAAATGAGGACTTGGAATACTAAATAGGTTATATCTCAGGTTATATCTCAGGAACCGTACTACGTAGAAAAAAAATTTAAAAGTCATATGATTTATCACTGTCCTGGCTAGGTTAGAAGCATTATTCCGCCGAAAAGTCTGTATCTCACACCGTTTCCGAGATACGGGCCATGAAAGGTACGGCGAATGCCGTAATGTTATCCTAAGGGGAAAAAAGAGAAGTTCGGAGCACCATAACTTTGCCTCCCTGTAATATTATTTCACCAAACCACTGAAAGGCACATCTGTGGGCTGTTGGCTGTCTTTCTCCAAATTTCAGGAAAAAAGACCAAACCGTTATTTTGCAGCAGGGTGCCAAAGGATTCCTGTAATGCGTCGGGCGCCATAATGTTATCCTATGGGAAAAAACATCAACTTTGGAGTGCCGTAACTTTGCTGGTGTGTAATATTTTTTCAACACAACACTGAAAGGCACATCTGTGAGATCTCGGCTGCGTTCCCTCCAAATTTCAGCCCCAAACTCCCAACCGTTCTTTTGCAGCGCAGTGCCAAAGAATTGCTGTCATTTTCCCACAGACTAGAAAACTACTGTCGCAATTTCCGAAAGCTTTCGCAAAAATTTGCAACACTTTCGTGAGCACAAAAGTAATTTGCGAAAAGTACTTTTCTAGAAATTTGAAAACATATTTCTGGGGTGTTTTACCCCAAAATAAAGACATGGCTAGCATCCTCAGGGTCCAACTAGGTGAATACAAAAGAATTAGGTTGCTAGAGGTCCCAAATTTAAATGCCAAACATTTTCTGATCACCAACTGAAAACAAAATGGTGGATTTACGAAAGTAACAGGCCCATTTGCAAAAGTAAAAATGCATTTGCGACACTGTCAAACTTTTTGTTAACTTTTCCCATTGACTTATAATGGGAAATTGTTTTTTGAATAACGTTTGAACCGTTTAATATTTTTTCACCAAATCTTCAAAAAGCACATCAGGGACACAGGCCACACATTCCCTGAAGATTTTGGGCCTGTCACACAAACCGTATGACCTGTAGGTGCGACCGTAGAATTCCAGAAAAAGCATAAATGCGTGTGCAGATAATGCTTAATAACTCCGCAGCCGGATCTCCGACTGATACAAAACTTGGCAGATCCCAAGGCCTATGGTTCTTGATCATGTATTCCAAATTTCAGGCAAATCCATCAAACAGTTGCAAAGTTATTAAGGTGCAAAATTTTGGGGTTTAACATAGAAATGGCTCCTCAACCCTAACTATGGTAGCACTACCGTGCTACCATAATATATATGTATATTTATGCAATAGGTGTGGAACCAAAAGCAATTGCATAAATCCATTTATTTCCACATATGTGGGATAAATCTAACCACCCTAGATTTATCCCACATATGTGGGATAAATGCAAACTGTCATTCAAAGCTTTTTTGTTCACTTTTTTGACAAACAAATATGAATAACTTTAAAACTAAAAATGATAGCATGGTACTGTGAGCACAAAAAATGTGCAGCACAAAAATATCTACAAAATAAGTGGTGTTTCATTAATAAATACCTTTTATTTTTTTTTATAATTAGAAAAAACAACATAAAATTCAATTTCTGTTTCACTTTTTTGACAAACAAATGTGAATAACTTTAAAACAAAAAAGGTAGCATGATACTGTGACCATGACATTTGTTCAGCAAGAAGTTCTCTACAAAATGAGTGGTGTTTCATTTAATAGCAACCACCATGCTAGGTGGACATACACTAGCAAAATTAACCAAAAGTCCCAGAAATTATCATTTGAAAAAAAGAAGATAAACAGTCAAAACCAAATGTTTCTGCACTGATAAGAAGCATCCCTATTGCATAAATGAAATATACAATGATGAGCTGTCAGATAAATGATTTATCTACACTTGTGCAGTTTGACCTCGGACACCTCACTCGTGGCTTACGCCACTCATGAAGTTACCCGAGGTCAAACAGCACTTGTGTAGATAAATCATTTATCTGACAGCTCACCATTGTATATCCTTATATATAGATGTATATATCTATATCTATATCTATATATTCATGGCAAAAAACTCAGTTTAATGCATCAGTTAGGGTTGTTCCACATTGACAAAAGCAAGGAAATTCGGTGTTAGGGTTGAAAACCCTAACTGCACATTCCCCCCCCCCACCACCACACACACACACATACATAGTAGGGGAAGGACCAAGGCAACACAACTAATTACACACATCCAGCAGTAGGTGTATACCTGTGTTACTGTACAAAATAGAGAAATCCAACTTGAGATATCATAGATTATTTACAAAGTTGCTCTTCAAGATTAGTTCACATAAAGGTGAACCAAGCTGGCAGTAGCGAAAATGGTGTACCTTGCTTTGTTTTCAACCTATGGCTGGTGAAAGGCATCATGGGTGCTGCAATGTTAGTCTATGGCAAATTGTTCAATTTTGGAACAGTGTAACTTTCCTGTGTAAAGGAAGGGAAAAAAGCAACTGAACAAAAGAGTAAACAGGGAGGAGAGGAGGCACTGTGGGTCACCTTAGAGACTGGAAATGGCACCACAATCTGCACAGGGGTTGTATACAGACCCCCATGTCAGGGGGAGGGGAGGGAATGGACAATGATATGATAGAAGGCATTCTTAGGATGGCAGAGAAAGGGGAGATACTGTTGATGGGAGACCTGAATATGCCAGATGTTAACTGGCGCACATATGTTGCAGCCACATCTAAAATCAGGGCCATTCACAATGCCACCTACAGGTGGCATGCCTCAGACAGCTAGTTTTGGAACCCACTTGTGAAGGAGCAATCTTAGACCTCATACTCTCAAATGGGGACAGTGAGAGGATCTCAGATCTAGAAGTGGGTTGCTATCTGGGAACAAGTGACCATCAAACAGTGTGGTTCATGATAAACTCAGCTACAGAGTCAAGCCATACCAAAGTGAGGGTACTGGACTTCAGGATGGCTGACTTTGGCAAGATGGGAGAGTGCCTTAGAAAAGCACTAGCAAACAGACTAGAAGGAGGGGTGGAGCAACATTGGGGAAACATCTAAACTGCCATCACAGAGGCATCACACCTTTGTGTGAAGCAAATAAACAAATCAAAATGAAAGAAAAAGCCTCTGTGGTTCTCAAAAGAGGTGGCAGGGAAAGTCAGGGAGAAAAATATAGCATTCAGGAAGAATAAGGAAACACAGAAAGAGCAGGACAGAGAGCTGTACCAGTTAAGGCAGAAGGAAGCAGGGAGGAAAGTCAGAATAGCAAAGGCCCAAACTGAGGAAAAGATAGTCAACTCAGTTAAGAAGGGGATAACACCTTTTATAGGTACATCAGGCATTGTAGAAAGACAAAGGGAGGGATAGTGAGGCTGAATAGAATGGACAGTGGGTGAGCAGAGAGGGATAGTGAAAAAGCAGGGATACTGAACAAATATTTCTGCTCAGTACTCACAAAACAGTAGGAGGGGGAGGTGCCTAGTCCAATTAACAGAAGCACTCTTGATAGGGGGGGTCGATCCCAGTCTTTTCACAGAAGCAAGGGTTCTGAAAGAACTCCTAAAGCTGAAGGTGGACAAAGCAATGGGGCCTGATGGAATTCACTCCAGAATTCTAAAAGAATTAAAGGGAGAACTAGTGACACCACTGACTACCATTTTTAACAAATCATGGGAGGATGGTGTGGTACCTGAGGACTGGAGGAAGGTGGATGTGATTCCCCTTCACAAAAGTGGGATCAAGACAGAGGCAGAAAACTACAGACCTGTCAGTTTGACCTCTGTGTTAGGGAAAGTGATGGAATCACTTATGAAGGAAAGAATTGTTGAGTACCTCGAGGCCAGTGGTGCACAGGACACAAGGCAGCATGGGTTCACAGCGGGAAGGTCATGTCAGATGAATCTAATTGATTTCTTTGACTGGGTGACTAAAGTAGTAGACCAGGGAAGGGCTGTGGACATGATCTACCTAGATTTTAGCACGGCATTTGACACAGTCCCACACAAAAGATTAATTGTCTAATTAAAGGGTACGAGATTGCCTGACTGTCCAGAGTTTTAAAACTGCATTAAAAACTTATCTTTTTGATCTGGCTTTTGGTAACTGAAGTGTTTTTATGTGGTTTCATATTTATTGGAATTTATATAATGTATGTGATTTTACTTTATTTGTTTTATTTTATTGTACAGGTGCCTTGGTTTTGGAAAGGCGCCTTTTTATAAATAAAAATTGATTGATTGATTGATTGAACCAGCCTGGGAGTGGGTCCCAGGGTGGTAGCCTGGATAAAACATTGGCTAGACAACAGGACACAGAAGGTAATTGTAAATGGAGTCCACTCTGAAGAAAGAGGGATTACTAGTGGGGGAACCGCAGGGTTTAGTACTGGGTCCAGTCCTTTTTAATGTCTTTATAAGTGACAATGCAGAGGGAATGGAAGGGAAAGTATGCTTCTTTGCAGATGACACAAAGATCTGCAACAGGGTTGATACACAAGGAGGCGTGGAAAGGATTAGAAGGGACTTGGCAAGGTTGGAGGAATGGTCAGAAGTATGTCAGCTTGGATTCAGTGCAAAGAAGTGTAAAATACTGCACCTGGGAAACAATAACCTGGGGGAAGATTACATAGTGGGGGGAGAGGTAGTAACAACAACAAAAATGGAAAGAGACCTAGGGGTAATCATATCAGATGACCTTAAGGTTAGCAAGCAATGTGAGAAGGCAGTAGGGAGGGCTGGGAGTATACTGGGATGTATAGGGAGAGGCTTGACAAGCAGAAAACAGGAATTTGTTATCCCTCTGGGCAGACAGTTGGTGAGATCCCATCTGGAGTACTGCATCCAGTTCTGGAGACCCCATCTCTGCAAGGACATAGACAGGATAGAGGCAGTCCAGAGGAGGGCAACTAAAATGGTGCAGGGTCTGCAAGAGAAGCCATATGAGGAGAGACTAAAGGAGCTTAATATGTATACCATTGAGGAAAGTAGGGAGAAGGGGGACATGATAGAAACTTTTAAGTACCTCAGTGGAATCAACAAAGTCCAAGAGGGCAGCATCTTTCAGAAAAAGAGATGTGCAAGAACTAGGGGACACAAATGAAAGATAAAGGGGGGAGGTTCAGGGACAATGTGCGGAAGTATTTTTTCACAGAGAGGGTGATGGACACATGGAACAGCCTTCCTGAGGAGGATGTGAGGTCTAAAACAGTGGGAGAGTTCAAGAATACATGGGACAGACATAAGGCAATTCTTGTGTGGGGTAAGAAGAAATAGGCTATTGGTTAACTAGGATCTGCAGCTTATCCTGTAGGTAGGGAAATTGGCAGCCTAGGTGGGCCAGGCGGTCCTTATCTGCAGTCAAAGTCTATGTTTCTATGTTACAATGGAAGGAAATGATATGAAGGCAGGTACTGAGGTAGTCTGGACATTAGTATGTAGAATGGTTGAGAAACATGAATGTAGCACTGGCTTATGCTCTCTTCCTCTGCCCTTTCTACAAAGACCATCTCCCTTCTGGGGTACCATAAGGACACAATAACCCTCTTCAGAAGGGGTTCCATTATATCTTTGAGAAGGGCATATCTGATACCTCTCTGACTCGAGCTATAATCACCATTATCCCTAAACCCGGCAAAGATCCCCTCTTGATTTCCAATTACAGACCAATCTCCCTAATTAATGTGGATCTCAAAATTCTTGCAAAAATTCTCACTTCTAGGTTAGGCCAGGTTTGGGACTTCCTGATAAGTGTAGAGCAGGTAGGGTTCATAAAGGAAAGGCTTTCACCTGATCACCTTAGGAAAATAGCATATCTCTCTTCTGTATCCAGGGACTCATCTGCACCAGTAGCACTTGTTTCCCTGGATGCAGAAAACGCTTTTGACAGGGTTTCTTGGGACTATCTTTTTAGATTATTACCCAAATATCACCTCCCAAATGAATTTATACAATGAGTTAAAATTTTATACACTTCCCCATCAGCCCAAATTCAATGTAACGGTGTTCTTTCCACATCTTTCACCTTATTTCAAGGTATCTGTCAAGGGTGTCCCCTTTCTCCTTTCCTTTTCAACTTATATTTAGAACCTCTCATCAGGAAAATCAAGAACTCGGCATTGGTCTCTGGTATATCAATAAGTAATACGGAATATAAAATCTCTGCCTATGCAGATGATTTACTTCTTCATATTTCTAATCCCACTCAATCTTTATCTGCTGTCTTTCATATTATCTCTCAATTTGAGGCAATCTCAAATTATAAGTTAAAAATCGAAAAACAGAGGTTTTTCCCCTCAACAAATACATGGTTAGGACTGACATTGAACATTTGGGACTTCAGTGGAACTCCAATAAATTTAAATATTTAGGGTTCTATCTTCACTCCTCTCCCCACATTGTGAAAAAACTTAATTTAGATGCTTTAGTTAAAATCTTAGGAGAAGATCTTAAATGCTGGTCAAAATTACCTCTTTCTATATGGAGTCATTTGAATATAATAAAAATGAATGTTTTACCCTGGGTATTGTATCCCCTACAAATGTTTAATGGGGCTCTTCCATTATCATGGTTTTCCCAGATTCAAAGAGTAATCAACACTTTTATATGGCAAGGGAAAAAAGTTAGAAGAAGTTACTGCAAACTTACTTGCTCAAAAACTGATGGTGGTCTTCAAGCTCCTAATTTTTACATAGATTATCTAGCTATACACCTGACTAGGGTTAGATATTAGATACATCTACCAGAGAATTGTCCAGCTCTTATATATTGTCCCTCCTGGGTCAAAATAGAACAAGCACTTTGTTCTGAAAAAGGCATTGACCCCAAGGCCCTTCCTTTTATTACTAGAATGAATCTCCCTAAATCCCTAAAGGAAACACCATTAAGTTTCTCACTTCATACACATCATCAGTTAATTACTTTCCTCAAAGTGGATGCCTACAAACATACTGCCCAACCCCTATTCTCAAACCCTAACCTTCTAATTTTAGGCAAGGTAATCAGACCTCATCTTTTTTGGCCTGATATGGGTGTCCTAAGAGTGAATCAGTTAGTCTGGGAAAAAAAACTGCTCCCCTATAGTGTTGCCACTCTCCTGTTTAATTGGCCCCCAACAAATGTTTTTAAATATTTTCAGATATACCACATGTTGACACATTATTTTGGGTTAGGGGAATGGGACAGTCCCTTCATGTCTGTTTTATTCCCCTATATTAGCTCTATCCCCTCTTCCCATATAATATCCTATTCATACAAATTTCTTCCAGCAAATGTTGCCTCTCTTGAAAGTAAGAGGTTCTATTGGTGGGACAATGTTTTCACAGCGACTTCCCCTTCCAGGAACTGGTCAAAAATTTGGAATCATTTATACAAATACATTAAATGGGACGGTTACAGACGTATGCAATTTTGTATTAATCATAATTTATTTTATACACCGGTTAAACTTCATCAAATGGGAAGGGGTCCCTCTAACAAATGCCCCAAATGTCAACAAGCCCCTGTGGACTTGTTTCATATGTTATGGTCATGTGACAAAATCACTCCTTTTTGGCTTAGCATTCAAAATCGTCTTGATCCACTTCTTGCATTATCAGATAATTTTAATCCAGTAATTTGTATTTTGGGTGATTATATGTTTACAAGAGAGTCAGAAGAGAGCACATATGGCCTTAATATCAAGTTGTGCCAAGAAAGTAATTTTGAGGCATTGGTTGGAACCCAATGTCCCTGTTTACATGGAATAGTACAAGGAGATCATGTTCGCTTTGCAAGCAGAATTCATCATTGCTGGAATCAATAACAGAATGGACAAATATAAATTAAGATGGGAATCTCTGTGTACCCTCCTACTGATACAGTAGACATTAGATATTTTCAATTCCTTTTTTTTTTCAAGATTATTGCAACTAATATGGTTTTTCATTTTGTTATTTCTTTATAACCATCCTCGATTAATAGTAAGTGGCAGATCGGGGAGGGTTGAAGGAAGGGGGGAAGAGGGTGGGATACAGGCAATGACATTACGTTCTATGACTTTTCTATAATATAATCTTCATCTATGCATTTCATATTATGAATATGCATTAATTATTCATTAATGATCATTTCTCTGTCTGTGTATTTACATGTTGCCTGTATGGATGATTGTTGTAAAAATTTGAAATTAATAAAGCTTACTAAATGAAAAAAAAGAAGGGGTTCCACTCCTAGAGGTGTCACAGGGATGAGATCCCCTTAAATCAAAAGTACCTTAGAGAAGAAGGCCCAAAGGAGAAAATGAATGAATAGACAAGCACTTACTTCCCAAAAGGAGAGTATAGATGCCAGCTAGAGAAGGAGATAACAGTACTGAGGAGGGGAATGCCAGGTCTGAACTACAGGACCAGCATCAACTTCCACCTTTCAGTGGAAAAGCTCATTGATCAGTAATAAAATTATGACCTTTGACACAGAGGAGAAGAAACCCCCTCTTGAGCAAATCTCTATAGAACCAAAGCCTTGGTTACCATCATTCATGTATTGGCCTATAATTTATGGTGACTATGTTTACTATTGACTTGGGAATCCAATTGAACAGAGAAGTTTGGATTGGAGGGTTCTTGTTCTATCCTTCTAATGGTATAATGCAATGAGGTGCTGCTGAGTAGATAGGCACAGCCAGAAGGGCCCCTCCTACAAGACATGGGGGATGGGAGAACAGCGGGATAGCTTTAGCCTGACCTTAGGTCAAGGAGGAGGTCTAGACTATGACTGATGATTATGACTGGGGACTAAAGAAAGGGGAATGTGGAGCAATACCAGGCATGCTTTAGGCAAACACTGGGAAGGTGGCACAAAGAGGTGCCATTGAGTCAATCTGCATTGCCAAAGAGACCCCCCAAGATCAGAGCCCTATACTCAAGGCACAGGAGACAGAACAGAAGAAACACAGAGAGGTGATGTTAAGCCTGTCTAAATGGCTAAAAGGGCCCCCCAATAAAGAGGGTTCCATCCTCAAGAGCAAGAAGTCATAAATACTACACCACATGGTGCCATTGAGTCAATCTGCATGGCTAAAGGTTCCCCTTCACAAGAGTCCTACCGTCAAGATGGGGAAAAAGGGGTGATGAGAATGCTGAGAGGTGCTATTAAGTTTATATGTATGTCCAAGAAGATGCTGCTCTGTGATGCCCTGTCACCCAGAATGAGTATCAGAACTAGAAGTTGTACCAGAAGCAGTGGCCAACTCCAAGGTTCAAATGACACAGCCATATAAGTGCTCAGTTTACATGTATATTTTAAATAATAATAATAACTTTTATTTCACTTAAATGCCTTTCCAAATACCAAGGTGCTTTACAAAAAGAGTTAAAACAATGATAAAATCAGCAAACACAATAATAAATAAACTGATGGATCTTTTCATTGCATGTCACTAAAGGCCTGATGCCACAGAAAAGTTTTCAATGCCTCTTTGAAACCCCCCACATTTGTGCACTCCCTTAACTGACAGGGTAGAAAATTGCAGAGGGTAGGGGCCACGTACATAAATGCATGGGCCCCAGAAGATTTCAAGGACACCCTCAGAATCTCCATCAACCCCTCATTAGCCAAGTGGAGCTGTCACTCAGGGCCATAGAGAACAAGAACCTCTTTCAGGTAGTCGGGGCCAAGTCCATGTAGGGCTTTAAAAGTCAGTAAACCAACTTTAACGGTGATCCGCTACTGAATCGCTAGCCAGTGCAGATCTTGCAGCACCGGGGTAATATGAGAAGATAGAGAAGTCCCCATCAACAATCGTGCTGCAGCATTCTGCATTAGCTTTAGGCGGTGGATATCAACCTCAGGTAGCCCTAGGTACAGGGAATTACAGTAATCAAGGAGCGAAGTCACAAATGTGTGGACCAACGCAGATAAATCCCCAGACAGAACAAGGTGCTTGATCCTGGCAACGTTCCTTAGATGGTAAAATGAAGACTTGATGACCGCTGATACCTGAGATCTTAGCGTCAGCCTGTCATCAAGCACCACCCTGAGGTCTCGCACCTGGTCAGAGGTAAGGATCTGGGAGCCCCCCAGATAAAGTCCAGAGGGCTGACCAGCCCTCAACCCCTCTATCTGGCAGCCAGGATCCACAACCATCACCTCAGTCTTTCCCACATTCAACTTTAACCAGCTCGAATTCATCCAATCCTGAATTTCAGTGAGGCAGTTATTAAATATCGAGAGAGCACTATCCTGGTCAGGTGTAAAAGACAGGTAGAGCTGGGTATCATCAGCATAGCAGTGAAACTTCAGCCCATACCATCTTACAATGTCTCCGAGGGGCAGCATATATACTGAAAACAACATGGGGGACAGCACTGAGCCCTGAGGAACCTCACATGACAGAGAAAGTGGGTCAGAGGAAAAAATCCCAGATGCCACTCTCTGCGTTCTGCCAGTGAGGAAAGATATAAACCACCTGAGGACCGTACTTGTCAGGCCACAGATGGACCTCAATCTCCCAAGCAGCACCCCATGGTCCACAGTGTCAAAGGCTGAAGAGAGATCAAGGAGCACCAAGACAGAACAGCTTCTCTGATCTCTCACCAGCAGGAGATCATTGAGCACCTGAACCAGCATGGTCTCAGTACTGTGCCTCTTTTGAAAACCGGACTGGAGAGGTTCATAGATGTTATGGATGGTCAAGTGGTTCTCCAGTTGTACCCCCACTACTTTCTCAATAACCTTCCCTATAAAGGGGAGGTTTGAGATTGGTCTGTAGTTGGCCAGAGAGTCTGTGTCCAGAGAATCTTTCTTCAGGAGGGGTGCTACCACCGCCTCCTTCAGAGAGTGTGGGAACTCACCTGAAACAAAGGAGCACTGGACTATCTGAACCAGGATCAGGCCGATAACATCACAACAACCCATAATCAGGGAAGTTGGACCTGGAGTCAAACTACCTCATGTAGGGCGCATATTCTGGACAATCTGCATAACATCCACGAACTCCAGCAGTTCAAAGGTACTCCAGGAAGTATGAGGTAAGGTGACCAAGCACTGATCAACAGCATCCCTCACAGAGCGAGTCAGGAGTATCTCTGACCTGATGTCGGCCACCTTATTCGCAAAGAATCGAGCAAGCTCATCGCACTCCACTTGTGAAAAAGCTATTTGGAGCTGCAGACAGGCTGGGTTGCACAGCCTGTCTACAGTTTGGAAGAGTTGGGCTGGTCGGTTCTGAGCAGCAGCAATCTCCCCGGACAGGAATTCTGCTTTCTTATGGGAGATCACTGATTGGTAGGCCTGATAATGCTCTACCAATCTAAGGTGGTTGACCTCCAGGGTGGATTTCCACCAACACTGCTCTAACCATCATCCTAATCACCGCAGCTCCCTCACGGACCCATCAAACCAAGGGGCCCGAGGATGAAAGGGGAGAGGATGAACACAGACAGGAGCAATCAAGTCCAGAGCCATGGAGATGGCCTTATTACAAGCCAAGACCAAAGTCTCTGGACTTCAACTAGCCACAGGAAACTCTGAGAGGTCAATCACCGCTGCAAAACGTTCAGGGTTCACATCCCATAAAAGGCGATAACTGATCATCTCCACAGGGGCAGGCCTATGGAGGAGGGTGCAAAAGTTGAACCTCACGATGTAATGATTGGACCAGCCAACAGGTTCCACCTCTAGATCAGAGGCCTCAATCCCCAGGAGGAAGATCAAATCAAGAGAGTGACCATGTTTATGGGTAGCAGAGGTAACAATCTGTGTCAGGCCCAGTGATGTCATCAACTAGAGGAAGTGCTGTCCAAATTGGAGAGTTTGTCATCGACCCAGGTGTTAAAGTCACCCAGAACCATCAGTCTGGGTGACTCTAATGCCGTGTTGATGACAAAATCCGCTACTTCCTGTAGGAAGCACTTTTCGTCCCCGGGTGGATGGTAGACAAGAGCTATCCTACAGCTTACACCTGCTACCACAGTACACTCAAAGGATTTGGTCTCCTCAGCTGGTATACTCATGAGGCCCAACTCGGTCTTGAAGCAGACCACCACCCCCCCATGATCCACTCTTGAACGGTGTATCACTGAGTACCTGGACGGAATTGCAGCTTCCAATGTGGGGCCAGCATTTTCATCCAGCCAGGTCTTGGTGATGCAGGCCAGATCAGTCATTCCAACAAGATCTGCAATAATTGCAGTCTTATTCTTAACAGATCTGGCATTGCATAACTCCACTCGAGTTGGATGGGTTTCCAAGGCCACCCCAGCTACTTGCCCACCAAGAAAGGTAGTGCCCTTGGGTATAGGGACTAGGCATGGTGAGTCACGTTCCAGTCTCCATTTCACACCAGGGTGTCTTCTATGCCTAACTACCCTGATATGAGAGACTCACTTATTCATCCTCTGATGTCCGCATCCCCCATCTCCCCCTCCTAGGAGCAATACCTAGCACTCAACAGTGCTGGTAAATTGGCAACCTCAATGGTGGGGGGGGGGAATGGGCAGAGGGCATGAAGGGCAGAGGACAAATAGCACACAACCGGGGGAGGACCTACACATTCCACAGGCTAGCCAAAAATCAAAATACATAAAAGACAAGCCCCTGACCCAAGAAGAGACCCCCAAGCAAACAATAATAAAATACCTAACCCACACACAAAGTAAAAAATGGATAAATACCCCCAAAACAAATAAATAAAAATACCCCCCAAAACAAATAATAAAACTGTTAAAAGTAGATCCTTTCCCACACTACATTGCTGAATCAATACAACACTTGGCTCATGGAAAACACAAACCGGAAATAGTAACAGCAATAAAACAAAAGCTAATAAAGTCTCCTGCAGTCACCTCTCACTGGATATGCAGAATTAAGGTTGTAAATCCCCCTCCTCCCCAGGCCCTCTCAAAGCCTGGGAGTTGAAGGAGTCAGAGCACTCTCACTGCCCGGGAGTCCAAACTCAGCTCAGATTAAATCAAACTGTTACGAATCCAAAAATCTACTTTCAGAATTAACAAAAGAAAAAATGAAATGTGGACTCCCAGGTCCTCTCACCACCAGGGAAACCACGATAAGGACACTCTCACTGTCTGAAGTAAAAATCTAATCGCAATTCCAGAGCAAAGTACAAAGTAATCCAGGAAGTGCAGGTAATGAAAAACAGAGGATCAAATTCGATCAACAGCGGCCAAAAGTCTGGGTCAGCAGTCAGAAGCCAGGGCCCACAAAAAAATATCCATGGAGACCACCGCTGGAGATATTCACTGCTCCACTTTGGTTCCTGGGCAGTGACCCACACAGTAGCCAACCCCCGGGAATCTAGGAGCACTACAGGCTCATCATCCAGCTCCCTGGCTGATCTAGGGCCCGGTCCCCTGTGTAACAGCAAATCCGGCAGTTGGTCCCCAGAACAATGTCAGGCCCAATTGCAACACCCACAGCTGACCTCGCCAAAGGCAATCATACCACAGCTGATCCAAGATCACTTTAGAACACCCTTTGGGAAAAACAGAGGGTGTCTCAACTGCACACCAGGGAGGATACCATCCTAAGGCCTCCTACTGTCGCTTCAGCCACTGCAAAGGTCAGGCCATTCAGCCCACTCCCAAGGAGCCTAGGAGCACCTGAGACTGTACCACCCGCTCTTCAGTAGGCACTGTATCCAGACTCCTGCACAGCCATTAATCCCGGTGAGCACCACTTCCCAACAAGACAGACAAGAACCCCCCCCCTACCTCCCCAGATCCCATCAGGGCAATTAAACAAAAGAAACAGCGAGCCCTGAATCCCCACACAGACTCCTAAGTCCTTCAACTAGATTGGGCAGTTTAGACAATTCTGGCCCCAGTTCACCTCCTTGATGCGGCTGCTGCAAACAAAACCTCCTCTGCCGCAATTCCCGCAGGGGACTCTTCGGGCTCCAAAGTTGTTCCGTGCTGAACTCCTCTGATATTCTGTATTGGCACCTCCTCTGTTGCAATCTCCTCACCAGTCAAATCGACTCCCTTTCTCCTCTTCTCCAAACTGAACTGGAAAGTAACTCAGCCAGGTAAGGAAAACACAAATCATTAAAACATTCTGCGGACCACCATAAAAAATTAACCGAACATTCCCCGTGCTATGACATGAAACGCTGGGGAAATGAATAAAATGTAAAATAAATATATGACTCTGTTTATCCACAATACCCAAACCATATCTTGTTCATGTTGACAAAACCCAAGTCATTTTTATTACAAAAATAGTATTATAAAACTAGTATACATAAGCATAAATTCTAGGTAAAAACTTGTCTACAATTTCTTAGTAAAAATATTTCTTCAAAACACCATGACAAAGCCAATTTCCTGTTTACCCAGATAAGCAATATGCAGCTCCCTTTATGTTAAGCTAAGCAGTTTCTTTGTATATTTCCTTCCTATCAATTCAGCTATTTCTTTGCAGATAACAGAACACACTTTTAAGTTTGAAATATAAAACTAATTGCCCTAATCCAGATATACATTTGTTACTATTCTTATTAAAAATTATTATTCAAAACTATATCCTAAGTAACCCATTGCAAAGCTTCTGCACATTTGTTGCAAACATCACCAAAAATAGTCTCCCTTAGCATTATGGCCTATGACTACTAGTAAGTTAAATCTGAAGCTATCAGTGCAAGAGGTTAAAGAGCTCAACCAATGTATTATCACTTCAGGGACTCTGCCAATGGGTCTAAACAATAGCTGCTAAACACTCAATAGTCTCTTCGTAGGAACATGTTAGAAGTTTCCTCCTGAGTTATGAAAGGTCTGGGATTTTATAATTTAACAAAGGAGGGATATTCAAGCAGACACCGGACATGTATCATAGTTGCTCATGTATCATAGCTGAGCTGCTAATAGTAAAAGTCATTGCTATTACAAGGACATTCCTGCACACTGCAATTGCTATACAATGGATTGTAGCTCTCACTGCAAGTGCCATTTTATGATTTTCTTGTAAAATGTATTTTCTTCATAAGATTATGTAATACTATGAAGCCTTGAGCAATTGTTGTTGAAATATGTTACCCTATTTAAAACTGTTCTCCACTGCATTTGTGAAAAGCTGCTAAGCTGAAAGGCTATAATAATTTTCAAAGATATTTATATGATTTTCAGCAAGCTGGTTTCAGCATGGCTATTGCTTGTATTATTCATAGGGCTATTGCTTGTATTATTCATAACTAAAGTTCAAACTGCTTTTGGGCATTGTTAGGCTATCAAGGTCTATTAATCACTGCATTTGCCTGAATTATCCAGTTCCTTGGAAAATGGTTTTCCCTGTATCATTCAAACTGTCAGCTTTATATTACTTACAGCTATGCCTTATTTGCTCTAAGGTCCTCTTTAGTAGCTAGTTTTCACTGGAATGCTTTTGCCTGGCCTGCTTCAACCCAGACTCAGGTCATGGAGAATAGTAACAAACACACAGGAGTTCAGTGTAGCTGCCCCTAGTGCTTCGACTACATGAGTCTTCAAGGGGGTGGTGCTACCGAACAAACCAAACATTAAATATCCAACAAATCTCTATGTCATAATGACTAATTTTAGCAGTACTTTTAAAGTGACAGTGCATTACATACATTCTGACAATGACTAATAAACTATTATTATAATAACCTTAATCAGTTTTTTATAAACAAATTCCTTACAGTTAATAGTCATATCATATCAGTAAATGTATCATGAAAGTACATTTCATATATTCTTATGATGACTGTTAAATTATTATAAAGCAACCTGAATCAGTTATTATAAACAGTTACTTTTCAGGTAAATACTAATAAACAAAGTGAAAAAAGTAAAAAAAGAAAGAAACTAAACAGCTACCACATCCCAATGGTGTTTGTATCCTGGGACTAACAAGCAGTAAGGCTGCCATACACCACTGTGCCAATTGCCAACCGTGTAGGTAGGAGCCCAGATAGGACAGGTAAAAGGACACACCTAAAGAGAGAAAAAAATAAATAATAAAAGAGCAAATTATTAGAGCTAATCACTGCATTATTACATGTATCAACCACACAATAAACTGGATTACTGTATCAACACCACATTCTTACTAAGGACTGAAGTAGTTCAGCAAATTTCAAAACTGAATCAATATTTTTTGTTATACAAAAAACGCTTAACATACCAATTATTATTTAATCCCTTTGGTTTTACAGTATCCAGTTTAAAAATGCACATACTTTCTTTTTTTAGTAGTCTATTAGCCCTATCTCCACCCCGGAAGTCTGCTGCTATCCAATCAATACACAGAAATTTCAGGCCTTCTGGTTTGGAGTTGTGGTGGGATGCGAAATGTATACCTACAGGGGTATCATTTCTAGCATTGATTATTGACCTCACATGTTCTTGAATGTGTTGCTTTAACGGTCTCACAGTTTTCCCAACATATAATAAATTGCATTCACATGAAAGTATGTATACTACATGTGTGGTATCACATGTAATGAGGTCATTGATTCTAAATGTAAGCTCTGTTTTCTCAGGGTGTGTATAAACATCACTCTCTACAGCATATTTGCACACATTGCACCTCTTACATTTATGGACTCCTTTTGTCCTTTGTGGAAGCCAAGTTTGTGTAGTATTGGACAAATTTTTTTGTTGTCCCTTTTTAGTTCTTGAATGAGTCAACTTGTCTTTTAAATTATGGCCCCTGCAGAATGTTACCCTTCGTTTGGGTCCCATTGCTATGCCCACCACATCATCACTTGTTAGAATAGGCCAATTTCTGTATATTATGTTACCTATTTGGCCTGACAAGTGGTTATATTCAGTGATGAAAGTGCAAGGTGCACTTTGCATATTGTTCTGACTTTTTGGCTTGAAAAGAAAAGAAAAGAAAAGAAAAAGAGTGCCCTAGTAGGGCTGAGGGCAACAGGTGTAGGGTGGCAGCAGCGCATGTAAGGCAGTACAGGGCAGCAGGGGAGGGGCTGGGGGGATAGGAGAGGACACAGATGCCAGGATCCAGCAGCAACAGAACAATGGAAGGAGGTGATGGGAGGAAACAACAAAAAAAACATGCATGGCAGGGGAAGACAACATATGTACATAGTTGCCACAGGGAAATCCTAGCAGAGCAGCAGTGGAACCGGCCAGCAGGGGGCAGCAGCAACAGCAGAGGATGCAGGTTGGCTGCAGGCTCCCAAACAGCCTAAGTAAGGAGACCAAAACCGTTAGTGGAGTAGCTAAAGTTAGAAAATAGGAAGTTAGGAGAAGCAGGCACTGCAGTGGGAATGTGGGAAAATGCCAACCAGGCAGCAGAGACAGCCAAGCCACCACACAGCTGTTCAGGAAGCTGGTGGTGCATATCATAGAAAGAACTGAGGTATCAGCCAACCCAAACCCAGAAGGTCAAACAATGACAAGACTGGAAGCTTGAGCCAGAGGAACATAGCTGGAGCTGCTGTACCAGATGCCAAAAGTTGCTAGAGGAACATTCACACCAGCAGTCACAGAACTGGTGGAGTTAGGAGAAGGATGGGAAAGGAGGGCTGGCAAACCAGCAGCCACAAGACTGCTACAACTAATGAACTATTAATCAATTTATTTATTTATTTCAAATGTTTCACCAGGGAAGACATACTGAGGTGCTAACAGCGTGTTTCCAGATGTATCCCAGGGGTAGGGGATGTGAAAAAATTATGTGCAGCAAATACAATATATCAAGGAGCATAATCAAAAATTGAAGAGAAATCAGAATAGTATATGTTTAGGCAATGAAGGAAGCACATTGCCAAGGCAGAACTATTGTGTGTGTGTGTGTGTGTGTGTGTGTGTGTTTGTGTGTGTGGGGAGGCAGTCATGGCAGTTGCAGGAGGGAGAAAAAAGTGACAGACTTTAAAAAGCAACTGACACATCTCGGTAGAGATGTGCCAGTAGTGTCATATCCCACCTACAGTACCTCCTGGTACAGAGGGTACTGCAAATGGAGGTACTGTAGGGCAATATTTTACTCTAAAGATGAAGCGGAGCGCAATACACGTGCCCGCTGCAGCATCAGGTCCCCTTCCTGACCCAAGCCTGAGGATGATGTCAGGTCATGGAATTAGCATTTTGCTGATGAAATTCCACTTTCACCAGCGAAATGCTAATTCCGTGGTACTTTCACTTGCAAAATGGAATTTCACCAGATCCCCATCCCGTCCTGATGTTTTCCTCAGGCTTGGGTCAGGAAGGGGACCCGTTGCTGCAGCGGGGGCATGCATTGTGCCCCACCGCATCTTTATAGTAAAATATTGCCCTACATTACCTCCATTTGTGATACCCACTGTACCGGGAGGTACTGTAGGCAGGATATGGCACTACTGGCATGTCTCTACCGAGATGTGTCAGTTGCTCTTTAAGGAGAAAGTGAAAGCGTCACAGTGAATTACCAAGGGAAGGGAGAACTAAATTTTAGGAAAGCAGTATGAGAATGCAAATTGACCAACAGTAGATTTTCTAGAAGAAATAGTGAGGGAATGGGAAGTATTATTGAGTAGAGAGTAGGAGGAAGCTGAGGGAGAGGGGCGGCAAGCAGGTGGGGAGCTGCCACCCGCCGCTGATTGCGGGAGGGAGCAGGGTGGTGGGGTTCAGTGGGCGGGTGTGGAGAGGGGTACCACTGGACCACCAGGGTTGGATTGGTTCATCATGTGCTATTACTGACACCCGCGATCGGGCTGGAGCAGTCCACTGGACCACCAGGAATATAAGACTATCCTTTTATCTACAAATGACCGTGATCGGGCTGCAAGCGGTCCACTGGACCACCAGGGATAGAGTTAACTGTGTTAAATATACTAATGCCCGTGATCAGGCTGCAAGCGGTCCACTGGACCACCAAGGATATTGGACGTGATCTTACATATACACATTCCCACGATCGGGCATTGGGGCACTTTGCCGCGATGAGCAGGGGGCGTCAGTCTCGGATGGCTGCAGCCTGGCAGGGCGCCAGGTGCAAGTCTCCGGGGATCGGCACACTTGCATGCAAATGGGCTCATAATGACATGCAAATGGCCCCATTTGCACCTTGCATACATTATGGCCCCATTTGCATGTGCATGTTTGAATATCACAGTTGTTGCACCTAGCACAATGGAACTTGCGCTATCGCATCCCCCTGCTCCACTCTGGCCACTTGCACTGGCGCAGTGCCACTGTGCCATGTGCACTGCGGGTAGCCAAGGTGCGATGTTTAATGATGCTGTGCCACGGAGCAGCTCCGTTGAATATCACCCTGCCAAAGCCCATGCGCATCCCAGTTGCACTGCGCCCAGGCTTGCACCACAGCCTGGCACAGTCTGAATATCCTGCCCATTGTATATTACTGAAGTTTTAAATTTGGTACACATTAATTGTAGACAAATTCTGTGTGTGTGTGTGTGTGTGTGTGTGTGTGTGTGTGTGTGTGTGTGTGTGTGTGTATGTGTGTGCACGCGGTGCATGACATGACATCAATTAATACACCTTTTATTGTGCCACAGTTTAATTGCAGGTGCAGCAGTGTGATCCTGATATCCACTGCAGCTGCATGATTTAGTACTGCCATTGTGGTATCTTTTCTTGGTTTTGCACTGCAGTAATCTGCAGTCAGTGTCCTCCACCAGCAAAAGGTATTCTTTTCCAGATTGGATTGTTTGTGACTTGAGAACACCACTGGTTAGTTAAGGTGTTGTTGAACATGTTTGTGACTTTGTGTCTGTATCTGTTATTGAAGCCACAGTTGTTTTTTTGGCTTCACATCCAGCGTCACCTCCCTGACTGCCACCCAGAGTGAACGTTCCAAAATCTGAATTTGTATAGACTATTCCTGTTGATCCCCCAAAATGCCCGCAAAGAGATGTGCAAGCAAAGCTGTTTCTCGCCATGGCACTGCTGCCAGTGGTAAGATTGTCTATGGCATGGTAGTACTACACAGTCGCAGAAGTGCATTGCTGATGTGAGGAAAGCTATTTCTCCTTCAGTGCTTTTTACAGCACAATCAGTAGCTTCACTCATAGTTGGAGGAGATGATGTTGTCCCAGCTGGTGGTGTTAGTGCAGTTGCTGGTGGTGGTATGAGTATTGCTGCTTCAAGTGCCAGTTCTGACCAGTTTACTGTGTCCAAAATTATAGTGGAATGTAAAGCAGTGGCAGTGAGTGACAGTGTAGATGATGTTATACTCCCCAGTAACATTCCAGTAACTGAACATGAGGATTCTGATCATCATGTCAACGATAGTACACAAAGTGACATTTCTTCCACAAAGGTTCAGGTCATGCATTTGCCATGCAGTGATTCACAGTGTGGTGAAATAATTTTGGGTAATAATGATGATGTTGCTGTGGTTGCAACATGCAGTCCATATGCCAGCATCCAAGCAGAGGATGTGGATGTTGTTGATGAATATGATGATGATGTCAGTAACCCTTGTTGGGAACCGGAGAAAAAGAAACTCAAGGTGGCTGTGTCTGGGTCTGTTTGCATCCCCCACCTCCTGTAAAAAGTTTTGATTTACCATTTTCAGTTGATGATGATGACCCAGTAATAATGATAGATAGTTGTGGTAGTCAGTTGCAGTCCAAGTGTCTCTTGCCTGAAAAATCATGTAGTACACCCCCTACTTCATGGCTTAAAAAAACGGAGTTCAATAAGCAGCATCAGGGGTGACATGTTAAAACTACAGCATCAAGATCCCTTGTTTGGGATTTTTTTGTGGAAGATGCAAATGATGAGTCAGTTGCAATCTGCCAGGTTTGCCAGATTCATGTGAATTAAGGTAAAAAGTGGAGCCATCTGGGCACATGGGGACAGCATACACATCTTAAGAATAGGCACATGGCACTGTGGACTCAGCACAAGATGGCAGTTAATACCTGTACCACAGTGGGGCATTCACCCTCATCATCAAATATAATGAGCATGTTATCCCCTTCCATGACTGTAGTATCAAGTAGAAAATTAAATGCTAGCAGTAGTGATGAAATAACAGCAGAGGATTACTACGGGCATGATGAGGTGGAAGAATAGAATGATTTTGAAGTCTTGTCCTGTGGTGGTGAGAGCAGCAGTTTTGGTGGTGGTGGTGGTCAATACAGTATGTCTAGTGCAAGTGCTATATCAACCCCTGTTGGTAGATCTGGGAAAATAACAGCATATCTGGGTTTGTCATCACCTGTGCAACCGTCTTCATCACACGTCCAAAGTCCACCCCCTGCCATTCGCAGAGCAGAGCCATTTGTCATCACACCCCATGTAAAACATTTAAATCAGCCTATGTTACAGAGTGTTATTGCGCATAAGCTGAATTACCACCCAATCATACAGTGTCACATGAACTTAATGCTGCTGTAGCTGAAATGCTGGCAATTGATCGTTTGCCCTTCTCCTTTGTGGATAATTCTGGGTTCCTGTGGTTTGCTGCATGTGCTTATCCAAAATGGAAAGTCCCATCCAGGACATACTTTTTGACCTGTGCTTTCCCCAAGTTGTACCATACTGTGTCCGAATCAGTAAGACATACCCTTCAACATTCCTCCTCTCCATTCAACCATTTAAGTATGGATATGTGGACAAGCAGCAAAACATCAGGGAGTTCATATTTGTGTATAACTGCACAATGGGTGCAGGTGCCGGGGGTGGTTTGTGCTGTTGGTAGTGTGAATGTGTAGTAAGGCGGAGTGTTGTGGTAGCAATCTTCCAGGAATTCAACAGCATGCAACGATTGCTATGCACAATGTGACCTGTTCACACACTGGTGAAAACATGTTGGATGTGGTACTGACTGAAATTGACAAGTGGCTGAACCCCTGTCCCTGAGAGCTGGGTTCATATCAAGTGACAATAGGTCAAATGTGGTGAAATGCATCACAGATGGTGGCTTTTTTCAGGTTCCATGCATGACCCACTGTTTAAATCTTGTGGTGCAGGAGTTTCTGCAGCATCCTGATATAAAGGAAATGCTGGCAGTTGCATGCCATATCTGTTCTCACTTTTCACGCTCTGCAAAGGCCTGTGACCAACCTCGGTAGTTGCAGATCTGAAACAGCCTCCCGCACCACCGCTTGAAGTTGGAAGTTGTCACCCAGTGGAACTCCACTTCATATATGGCAGAGAGGTTGTATAAACAGTACAAAGCCATCTCAGAATATCTTGTCATGCACACTAGCCGTGACAATTCTGGGGCCTCCATGAATCTGTAATAAGAATCTTGATGCCTTTTGAACATGCCACACAGGCAATGATTGGCAAGTCTGCCTCCATTAGCAAGTCAGTTCTACTGCTGCTGGTGCTGAGACAGACATTGGCGAATGTACAGCACAGCATTGATGTTGCCGGAGACAGTGCTAGCAGTGTGTTGCTAAAACACATGCTGACAGTATTCGACCAGAATCATCACATCTTGAGCATTCAGCGTAGTGACAACTTTGCAATAGCAACAATGCTGGACCCATGATACTAACATGGAATTGCCTCAGTACTGGAGGGCGGGCCTGAACAGGTAAACAATATCAGTGGGGAACTGGTGCGCTTGGTTCATGGGGCACAGAAGTCATGTGCCAAGGTCAGGAAACCTGAGTAGCATAATCAGGCTGAAGGTGAACCTGGAGGAGTAGTATCAGGCATATCCTGTAAGGGGAAGGGACTGCAGTTATAGGTGGTCTGTCATCAAAAGTGGCTGGCATTAACCCACTTTGGGAGGCTTTGTCCCAAGTGGGGATTTGTGACATAAATGATTCTGGAGAAGTGGATGATATATCAAGTACTGTACTTAGAGCAGCACAATGAATTGTTGAGTCATATGTGTCTGAAAACTGGCATCTGTCAATCACTGATGAACCCCTTTTATACTGGGGTGGAAAGGTCAGTGAATGGCCAGAGAAGACTGCTGTGGCACTGAAGTACCTGACATGCCCACCCTCCAGTGTGAGTGTCGAGAGGATATTCAGCTCAGCAGGTGCAGCAGGTGCAAAAGCTCAGGATTGTCATACAAACCTCTCTCCTGCAAATGTTAGTTTGCTGACATTCATAAAAATGAATGAGAGGCACATACCAGCTCAGACTGCAACCTCGGTTTTTGTACCCTGGCATACTCATGGTTTTGCTGATGTTGAAGAAAGGGACCATCCTGGTGGCAGTGATAGCATGAAGTGGCCTACCACTAATGTAGATGATAACACAATGGAGAAAGAAATTCCCCGTGGTCCGAATTCAGACATAGAAGACTGCGAGGGCAGCTTTCTTTCTGAGGATGATGATGAATGATGATGAGGTTAATGTTGGCAGGTTTTAACACAAGTGGTTAAAAGGCTGTCACATATCTTGTATGACATGTTCTCTTTTTGATAAAGTTAAATCACTGTTCCACTCATACTGACTCAAATTCCATATGTCACATCATCACATTTATAACACAAAGCACAGTATATCCTGGCTCCCAAACTACCACCACCATAAGACCGCTGTTCTCCACTGTTACCATAGGGAATGTAACCGTGTGCCCCCCCCGGACTACCACCACCATAAGGCGACTGTTTTTCACTGCCACCATAGGGAATGTGATGGTGTGTCCCCATGGACTACCACCACTATAAGACCACTGTCCTCCACTGTAACCAGAGGGAATGCGACCGTGTGTCCCCCCCCGGAGTAGCACCACCATAAGACCACTGTTTGCCACTGCCACCATAGGTAATGAGACTGTGTGTGTCCCCCAGACTACCACCACTATAAGACCGCTGTTCGCCACTGCCACCACCACCAGATGCAGGAAGATGTGAGAGGGAATGTCATCATGTACCACAGCTATGACCACCAGCACCCACCACCAGTGTAATTGAGACAATGTTTTTTCCATTACATTGACCATGCCAAGGCAGAGGGAGTCGAACGGGAGACCACATCCATCAGCCACAGGTACAAGGCTTCTTACTATTAAAAGTATAAAGTGAGTATGTGTACTAATGTTTTATAAGCTATTCAAATTCCTTTAGCTGTGTGTTTTGTTTTCTGTTGTTTTTCTGAGCTGCAATGGTCAAACAGATATGGTCAACTTATTTTTGTTTTTGTTTTTGCAGGTTAACAACAAATGACTCTCCTTTGCTGAAGGTCTGTATCAATGGTATAGCAGCAGTTCTGTCTACAGGAACCTATGGAATATCCATTTCCAATCCATACTGGTAAGTACAGTATATCAATTTTATTTCATCTATTCCTTTTTTTTCATAAGAGTGTAACAAATCTGACTAAGGGTTCATAAACTAGGTGACATGTATGTCACAAAAAATATTTCTGCAACATATCATGCACTGTATTCCAAATTTGCAGCTCTGCAGCCATGACAGTGTTGAAAAAGTTGGACCCAGGTTGTGTTACTTGACAAGATGTGGTTTTGAAATGCAACTTGAGTTAAGCCGCAGGGACACTGACACAGTGTATTTGTTACACAGCTTGGTATAAAATTAAGTTGTGAACTAATGATTGCAGTGGGACAGCTTGCTATCTGTGTTAATCCAGATACCTGTGGAACAGCCACAGCTTTAACATAATGTCTTACTGCTGCAATCAAGTTGTAATAAGTTCATTTCTTTTTTTAGGAAACTTCCAGATGCTTTGTTGTGTCTTAATTGTCTTATCCAAAGAACGTCTTCAACAACAGACCCCCCCTCCGGGATGAGGCAGACATGCAACACGCAGAAGTCATTTCAATCGATGACCATGACCATCATTACCAGACTGGACAAAGATGCAGATGAAATCTGTGAAAAAGCAACCAAATAATAAACCATTAATGAGACCTACTTGCAATTTGCAAATATGCTTCCCACCACCCCCCCAAAAAAATACTTACTTTCATTGGTTTGAGAGTATTCCATTTCCAATTTCAATGCCAAAATTTCTCATCAAGCACTGGAATGTGCACATTAACAGTATGTGACCTGTGATACAAAACAATACAATGAGTACAGGTCTATCTATATATGTCAACCCCCCCACCTAGAAAATACATATATATATATATATATATATATATATATATATATATATATATATTATATATATATATATCAACTCATCAAGGCTACTATTAGTGTACACATGAAGGGCACCCTTCCATCTGGTTGAGGTGATCGCATCACATTCGTGGGAATTGCAGCACACTTTGGACCAGCAACAGTTCTCTTACAGTCATCATTTTTGACAGAACACTTAATAGATTCATGTCATGTTATTCCACTTTCACACAGTTTGGCAAGACACTGTGCATCATGACATCATCATCACAGAGTATGTAAACTTTCTGGACACACGACAGTTGCATTTTGGGGATGCAAAAAAATTCTGGGGACTCTATGTGACCACTGCATGCATGAGTGACTGCACAATAGATTCTGGAGGACTTTGCATGTGGTGTAATGCTCTCATTTCACTTCCTCAGCACTTGGGAATTTTCTGGACACAAGACAGTTTCATTTTGTGTGTTGTGATTGTCAGCACATAATGACATACATAAATTATAAATTAAAGCAGCAGTGCAACAATGTAATGAAAATGTTGACCTATACTTTTTTATGTTATTTTACATTGCCAGCCACTAGTTACTCCTTCCTGACTTCTATGATACCCTTCTTTTC
Source organism: Neoceratodus forsteri (assembly GCA_016271365.2). NCBI lineage: Eukaryota > Metazoa > Chordata > Ceratodontiformes > Ceratodontidae > Neoceratodus > Neoceratodus forsteri. The sequence continues at coordinate 941,757,161 of CM057455.1, forward strand.
ACAATTTGTATCTTCATTACTTCTTTTCTCATGTCTGAAAAAGGAGCACCCTTTTAATATGGCTCTGACCAGCTTTTAATCATTATTTGCAGCTGTTTTTGAATAAATATTGTTCTGTAAGGTCATAAAACACTGCCTGCTGCATAATTGTTAATTTTACAACAGAAGTAATATATAACAACTGATGGAGAAAAACAGCAGAAAATACTGACGAAGAACTGGTCTGCATCGTATTAAAAGGAGTGCTCCTTTTATTATTTCCGACATGAAAAAAGTACTAAAGCAGACACAAATACTGGAAAGAATGGTATCATACAAGTCAGGAGGTAAGTAAAGTGGCAATGTAAAATAGCATAAAAAAGTATAGGTCAAAATTTTCACCAGATTGTTGCACTGCTGCTTTAATGTCTATTTCAAAAAAGAAATATTTCTGGAGCCTCAGTAATGTTTACTTTGTGTTGGGACTCGTGATTTGAAGTGTTCCGCAAAAAGCATGACTGAGCAGTGCAAGTATGTTGTGCTAAACTGCATGTGTGTCATCAGCATTCTTTCCTGTGTGTGCAGACATTGTCCAGCTTCATGCAAACATACATATGGTGTGACTTGTTGCAGTAAGTCAAGAATAAAGATAAAAAAGAATATATGATGTATATTTTATTTGTACCATCAGCACCAGCGGAGTAAGTGATATGATATTTTTTCAGAGGTATCGGGTCACAGTGTACCTCAGTCACTCACAGTGCACACATGACTTTGCAGAGATCATAGCACAAAAAACACATGCTCTCCTAAAAGTCATGTGTGCAGTATGTGACTAAGATGCACTCTGGCAAGACACGTCTGAAAAAATATTGTATCACTTAGTCCACTGATGATGATGGTAACAATAAAATATACATTATTCTTATCATTATTCTTTATATCATAAACACTGCAACAAGTCAGCAATATATGTTTGCAGGAAGCTGGACAATGTCTGATGTCACACACACACACACACACACACACACACACAGAGGAAACAATGCTAACTGCACACATGTAATTTAGCACATCATACTTGCACTGCTCACACCAGCTTTTCCACAACCACTCCACAACAGAAATTAAACATTTCTGAGGCACTAGCTTATAATAACAGGGCAATAAAGAACATGTATGTATGTATGTGTATGTATATATTTAAAGGGAAGCAGTCAACAGCAGGAGCTCCTGCCCCCTGCAAGGCTTACCCTCCTGTTAAGCCTTTTAAGTATGTTGCAGCTTTTTTTTTGCACCGCAAGAACATACTTTATTTTAATAAAGCAAAGTCAGCGATTAACTGAAGTATGGTCGACGCTATGGGGGCTCCATTATGTGTAAAGGAAAGGTGCGGTAGAAATGCACCATGCACTTCAACACTTTTGTATTGAAGCGCATGGTGCATCACCATTGCACCTTTACATATAATGGAGCTCCCATAGCGTCCGCTATACTTCAGGGTCACTCACTTTTCTTTATTAAAATAAAGTGTGTTGTGGCGTGAGAAAAACACTGCAACATACTTAAAAGGCTTCACTGGAGGGTAAGCCTTGCAGGGGGTGGGGCCTCCTGTTGCTGACTGCTTCCCTTTAAACTAATACTGTGGCCTTCCCTCTGTCTGTTATTAAACTTAAACAAAAGACAAAACACTATAGCAGTTGGGGGGGTGCTGAAAAAAAAAACTAATGGGGGATCCCCTGATGTTGCAGCAGCAGATGGAACATCGTCACAATCTGTAGCTGGTGTTGCTCAGTTTGCTCCACCTGCTGCTGCTCAGTTTGTTCCACCTGCTGCTGGACAGCACCCACCCTCTCATTATATTCCTCCACTGCAGCCCACAAAAGTGCTATGACTGCCTGAATCGCAGGCATTGTAGGGTCCACTCGTGCGGGGGGAAACCAGATAATGGTGGTGGTGAGAGTGGTGCTGTTGGCAGTGGTGGGGGTAGTGGTGGAGAATCTGCTGCTGAGCCCTCCTCCTGCTGTTGTGTCACACAATAGCAGCATCCTCTGCCACTGCCACAGAAGGGCCAGCAGGTGGAGGCTGACCCATTCGGTGGCAGCCTGCCACTGCACCTTGTGGTGGTTCAACACATGTGTGCATTGGCCTCCAGTCCCCAGATGTGTTCCACGGGGGCCATGGAGCACCTGCACACCACAAAGCAGACACACCACAAGGCTGCTGTCCCCCGATGCAGTTGAAAAACTGCCAAACTGGGGAGCTGTGGGAGAAGACCAGGCACAAGAGAGGCAGATGTAGAGCCTGCAGCATGATCATGCACCTAGGGCTCCACCTGCTGCTGTGGAGGTGGTGCTGCTAGAGGTCCTGCAGCTGCTACTGTTGGTGGTGGAGGTGGCGGACTTGGATGTGTTAGTGACACTGGTGGTGCTGCTGCTTCTGGGGTGGGGGGAGGCAGGACCAAAGAGTCTGGAGCAGTCCAACACCACCCAGCTGCAACCCCCATGTGTGGGCACTCCCCTCCGGCCAAGGGCCACATACTGTCCCTGGTCCATCACACAAAAAAACACCCCATCCCTCTCTGACACGATGAGCGACTTCACATACATGCACACACAGGCACACATGCAGTCACACACAAACATACAAAACAAAACTTATAAAACAAAGAAGTCAGTCACCAGAAAGAACTGACAAAACAGTACAAAAAAACTAAAAAATTAGCTTTTAAAAAAACTTTTGGGTTTTTGGAATTTGCTCAAGAAAGAAACTAACACCAGAATCTTCTCTCCTACACAAAATGCTTCCTCTTTCTACCTCTGCAAAAGAGAAAGTGAAAGTGTCTGTTTGTGTGACTCACTTTCTTCCTGCCTGGCTAAAGCATGTGACTTACAGTACTGTAAGCCATGTGATGTGTGGGGAGGGACTGCCTAAAGTACCTATATTGTTGTCATTCCACCTTACTTCTCGTTAAGGCAGAATAACAATGCAAAGTCATAATAACAAAGCAAAGTGAGCACTTTTCAATGGCCACTTCGCGTAGCATTATGATAATGCTAAGTGGCCACTTTGCGTTCACTTCACAGGCAGAATTTAATTTCACTGCATCTCTGAGGGGATTGTTCTGCTTGAAGAGTGGGAGGGTCACAAGAGGCACAGTCTGAAGTTAGATTGGGGTAGATTTAAGAGGGAAATGAGAAGGCATTACTTTACAGAAAGGGTGGTGGAAGAACAGAACAAACTACCAGAAGAATTGACTGCGTTGAGGACAGTGGACATTTTAAAAGGGGTTGGGACAGGGTCCAAGGAAGGGTAAGTACAGATAAGAACCATGGGAGGGAAAAGCCAGGGGGTAGGGATGATGGGATGGGAATGGGGGGGGGCAGCTGTTGTAAAAGCATATGTCAAGCTGCACACTCTGGCAGACTTATAGACCTCTAGGCCTTTTTCTGCCATCATATTCATATATTTGTATCACAGAAACTATGGCCTAAGAAGATCTTGAGTGCCTTGGGCTATAATAATACACAGTTATGAGTACCAGCTTCATTGATAAAGGAAAAAGGTTCAGACTATAGTGCCTGAATGAAGCAAGATTGACACTCTGGGGATAATTATCCAGGATCGAGTTGTTCAACAAAATTGGGGTGGGGGAATAAGACAGGACAGGTAGATTTTTAGTGAAGCTCAGATGGAGATTTATCAGCAATAACAGTTGCAGATGTTTAGTTCTAATACTGAATATGAGCTTTTAGGCTTTTCTTAAAGAGCAGCTGATGCCTTCAGAAGATCTTTAATAAAACATATAGAATAGTGTATGGGTGGTCATACACAACAAGGCTGTGTTTCTATCGAGGGGATGTGATGACGGCATACAGACCTCGAGAGCGAAGCTCGAGAGGTCTGAATGGAGTCATCACATCCCCGAGATAGAAACACAGCGTTAGTTGTGTATGGCCATCCATACACTATTTTGTATAGTATATGGCTCCTAGACTGTAGAAAACTTTAATTTCACAAGGATTCATACCTTGTGTTTGTGTTCACTTGCTCCAGGTCCACGGTGAAGTCCCGCTATGCTCTCCTGACAACATTGCGTTTCTCGATGCAGTGCCACTCTGCTCTCGACCACGATGATCTACAGCACTGGTGTTTAAAAAAAGTAAAAGAAAACTGCCACACTGATAGTTTGGACACACAGAGTCAAAAGGTAGTCAGTGTCCAAACTACGATTCCACCACTCTCCAGACCACTCGCTAACCTTCGCCGCCATTTTACTCTGTTCATTTTACCACGCAGCTGTTTGGCCAATCAGGCAGCAGCTCAAAGGGGAAAAGTTGTTGTAGTATCGTTGTGACATCAGAACGATACTACAACAGCTTTTCTTGACCTTTGAACTGCCTTACAACAACTTTTCGAAAGCCACTGCTTTTTATCCACAATAAGCACTAACCATATACTATATAATATTTAGACACAGTTCAGCTTGTATTTCAATTATTTCTGTATTCCTCACCCCATTATTTATTACTGAGGTAATTTGCAGGAAAACAGGATCTTTGGTCCTGAAGAGTTAATCTATTCATGTTGCTTTCTCCCTACCTGAGAGATCATAATGCACTGCTTGTGACATTACAGTTTACTCCCATGGCAACAGATTGTGATGTCACAACAGAGGATTATGACTCAGCGTGGAGAGTAAGCTATAGAGGCAGATGACTGCTAAGTTATAATGATCATGTATTCATGCAAATTTCCTCAGTAATAAGTAATGGGGAAGAGAAATATATGGAATATATATAGAATGCAAGCAGAATTGTACCTAAATATCATGTTTTTCAAGTTTTCTTTGAGGTGTCAGCAGCTCTTTAAAGCCACCTAGAGATAAGCATTCAATTAGACTTTTGGGAGGGCATTCCGAAGGATTGGTATGCAGGTGGCAAATGACCTGTCACCTGCTGTAGACCTAGTTCTTGGGACTAATAGCTGGGGTCAGTTACTGCTCAAACATCTGGCATTTGTCTATAACACATTCAATTTGTGCTACCTCTCCCTTCCTTCGGTCCCCTCTGCTTTATTCCATGTCTATCCCTTTTTTCCTCCATCCCTGTAGTAGTCCCTGACATCATCCTTATTTTGGAGAGCAACCTACACTCCCACAGTGGTCATGTTCTTGTCCTTGTGCCTTATTGCAGCCCTCCCCCTCATCTAGATAAAACTGCAGATTATCGCTTCCTAAAAGTCCTGTCATCAACCCAGAAGGAATCTCAGTTCCCCACAATCCTGAGCCTGTCCTCTTCACAACAACCCATTAGCCATGAATTAAAATCCTCAATCCTGGCCTTTCTACTCTTTGCTGCTGTGACAGGGTCTGTCCCTGCCACTGAGACTTGGGACCTTTTCCTCTTCTTAAACCTCTGGTTGCAACCACTTTCCTGTTTCTCTTTATGCTGTCTCTATTTTTCTGTATGGAGGCAGGCCACCTCCTTACAAACTCCCCTTCTTCCTCTTCTTAATTCCCTGCTGTTTAAATTTCTCTTCATTTCCTGGTCCCTTGTCTGTTCATGTCCCCCTGAGTTTCCTGAGCTGGCGAACGCTCTGTTACATAAGCAGCACATTATGATTTAAAAGGAATTTATAAGCTGCAGGTAGTTGTATTATAAAGATAGGCTGCTTAAAAGTCTCTGTACTTTTAAAAACAAACACCACTTAGGTTCCTTTTTGTAAAGAAGAGGGAATAGCTAAAATAGTTTGATTAGCTTCTGTTTTAAAAAGGTGTATGTTTAAGGAAGCACAGAACAAAGCTGAAGACAGTTGTTTTGCCCCCTAAAATATGTTTGAAGATTTCAAACTGCAATTAAAACAAAACTAACTCCTGTGCTGCAAACACCTGAAAAGGGAGGAAACAGTTACAGTTTTCTGTGTTTTAATTACTCCTGTGACATAGTAGACCTAAGGAGGGTTTGTTATTTCAGACCTAGAAAAATATTAAAAAAATAAGCCAAACAAGGAAGTTACCAGGAAGCCATTGCTGGGCTGCTCCTTGGAAATAAAGAGGAGGTCTGCTTGCTAGCAGCCCCTGCAGCAGAATGAGAGTCACTATAGGGAGTGAACGGCCCCTAGTGGTCTATATTTGAAGAAAGCAAACTGTCAATCAAATGTGAGGTGACTGTTGATTATGTAAAATCCTTTGTACAGAGATTTTATTGTATAGCAAATTAAGAAGGAAGTTTGTACTATTGTATAAAAAGAAGGTTATGATATTTAACACTATTTTGAAAGGTTATTCATCGAATTTACCTTGTACCAAAGGAACACTGGGTCACCTGACCAAGGAGGCGGGTATATAAACCTTTCCTCTCCAAGTGGCAAGTTAGATAGGGTCAGTACTTCCTGACCTAGCTGGAGGGAAGGTTCAGTCTGTGAGTGAAGAGAAGTCTTTGGAATTACCATTGATTGTTTATTATTTTGTTTCTTTTGTTTTCTGTATTTATTTTTACTTTTTGGTGCTGTAAATTGTTTATGAAGTAATAAACATCCCACCAAACAAACAGTGGGTTGCACCTAAACTGCTGCTTCTGTGTACGTTTTTGTCTGCCTGTAGACCCACCCTATAACAGCTGCGTGTTGCACTGGCAGTACCAGCAAGAAGGCTACTGTATCTGCACCTTTTCTCTGCTTACCTGTGTGACCTAGGTATCTCAATATTTTTTATCCAGATCTACAGTATGCTGCAGTGCACTAAATTATTGGTACCTAGGTAAATCACAACATCCAGTCTCCCTCTCTGCTCTGGTCAAACTTTCCAGTCATGAAAGTACCTTCACAGATGTCATACCTGGGAGGAACATAATGTATTTTTCATCCTGTGTTGCTACGTGAAAATAAAATTGATTTGCCTTTCCATTGAACAGCCCAACCATCCCTCCCTCTAGATGGAGAGTCATTAAACCCTGTAACCTTTTTACAATCATTTCTGTCCTTTACTTCCACCCTCCTTCCTTTCTAATCACTCCTGGATGAAGTCTCCTCCCTGGAAGTACAGCCTACAACCATGAGGCTGGGGCTGTCATTTCATGCCTCTTCTTCCAGACTACAGAGTACTCCCAAGAGCAGACTCTTGGGGTACTCTGGGATAATGAGTACTAGCAGCTACTTGAGTCATGTACACTGTATGCCTGTTCCCCTCTCAGGTTATAGAAACAGTCTGTTAGGTCTCCAGTTGTAGAAATAAAAAAAATCTCTGCAACAGCCTAATAGCATGTTCACTGTAGGGTGAGACGTCCTGGTTGACAATGTGTTAAATACATTTAAAAAAACATGTTATATTATCTTTTTTCTTTAGGCATCATTTGAAACATTTTGGCCATGAACATCACATGAAGATGAAATCATTAGATCAGTTCAAGATTAACAGCTTGATCATATTGTCTTAATGTTATTTATAATTCTAGAAATGAAAAAGGATGTATATATAAATCATAGCAGGAGAACAACTAGTAACACAGATAACAAGTGGAAGGGGGGAAAAACATACTTTGAAGTTTGTGGAGATAGAGCATCTTGTATTAGACCCAAGGGGAGGTGATGGAGAGGGTTTACTCAGTAGACCGGAAAACTACTGGATTTTTACATTGGGGGGCCTACATGGGTCAAGGCCTTAATGATCATATTGAGCTTAAACCCTTTCTAGAAAATAGGTACTAATCCCTTCGGTTACTTTTTTTCTTTTATGATTCTAGGCCACAAGATGAAGATTCATTTATTTTGGATTTTATACATTTTTCTGTGATGCCCATTGATATGTTTAGTCTTTATCCCTCCTCCTTTTTACCCTCCCTTTTCTTTTTCCATTTCTTCCCTTTCCCTTTCCCCCTCCCCATTACCCCCTACCAACTCCCCTCCCCTCTTCCCCTCCCCTTATTATCTGTTTTACTAGTTGTCTGCCTGTTAGGATTTATATGTACATCCTTTTCCTGTATGTATCTAGTTAGCTCCAAGGAAGAAATTATAGAAATTTCTATTTAATGCTAATGTGTTGCATTCTAACATATTACTGTAGACTTTCAGGATGTATTTAGGCTCTCACAGTTTCATGTATTTTCAAATTAATATTGTTATATGAATACTTTTACATAACAGACTTTTTAATTTACAGTAGGAATGATAAATATGGTAATGGGCTTGAAGTATTCACTTGCAGTGGAATTTTACATTTTACATTACATCCCTATCTTGCTTGCTTCCATGCCCCCGATCAAGACTCTCCATGGCGATAATCTTGAGTTAGTCTTCAATTTTAAATTCCTAGGTTGTGAATGAGATTGACAACTACATTTTTCAGCTCACGTCAACTCCATTGCAAAGAAATTATGTCAAAGAATTGGCTTCTTTTATAGGAACAAATCTCTATTCAATTCTAACTCCAGGCTGCTCCTGGTCCAAACAAACTTCATACCACTTATCGACTATGTCGATATTCTGTATGGCAGATGCTCTGATGCCCTGCTACATCAACTGGACACTCTCTATCAAAGAGCGATACACTTCATTTCCAACACTCACCGTCGGACTCATCATTGTGACCTGAATGCCTCCTTCGGGTGGACCTCCTTAGCAACCAGGCATCTCTTCCACTCTGCCACCTGGCTCTACAAAGCCAAGCTGGCAAAACTGCCCCCCCCATATTTCCAACCTCTTTCAATGAATTACCTGCCCCTGCCCCCTATGCAGTAACTCCTTCATTATGCTAGATGTCCCAACATCCCGTTCCTGGTTTGGAAAGATGGCTATAAGCCATGCCCTCCCAGCTGCCTGGAATAAAGTCCAATCCAGGCTCAAACTGCAAAGTCTGATCCCCCTGAATAGCTTCAAAAGACTTGTTTATGACAACCTATGGGACTTCAGTGACTGCGGTTGATAAAACGCCTTCTCCATGCCTGGTCTACTGCAGTGACTGCTCTATCGTCTTGTCCACTCCCCTCCCTCACCCCTAAGTGACTTTCAATTATACTCCCATTCCCCCTTCTTCCTCTCCCCCTTCCTCTCTCATTGTTACACTACCATCACCACACAATCTACCCCTAGTCTGTATTCCACACTATCATCACTCCACAGTCCCTGCCCTTATCTACAGCTATCCTTTCTTTACCTTCTATCTCTACCTCCTCTTCCTATAACCTCCATAGTGCCCTTTCCCCAGCCAACATAGCCACTCTGTTGTATTCATTTTTCCCACCTCCTCTACCTTGTTGTCTGCCCCCTCCTACCTCTGTCCTACCATCCTCTGTCCCCCTTCCCTCTGACCTTATCCCACCCCACCTGTGCCACTATCTTTACTTTCCTTGCTCGCCTTGTAGTTTCTACTTCCCTTAAATGGTACTATCTTGTTACCCAGAGGTAACCATTTATTTAACTCCTAGCTTTAGTGCGCCTATGTATATATGATGTAAATATTATTGTCCTAGTTTCTTCTCATGGATTATTCATGTGTTTAATGCATATTACTTTGTATATGCTTGTGTAATGTCACTGTTGTTAATCAGGACCTCCTTGTAAATGAGCCCTCTCAACTGAGTTTTTTTCCTGACAATAAATTTGAACTTGAACTTGAACGCTGAAAATATGAGGAATTTGTATCTTCAAAGTCCTTTGGTGCTGGTTTTGATCACTTTTGTACTTATATGCACTTTTTATGCACTTCTGCTATAAATGGATAATATGTAATGAATTGTGTTTGCTATTTAAGGGTGCTTACACCAGGGAACATTGACTTTGAGAAAGCCCATGATTGGGTGAAACATGAGGAGTTTTGCTGTGTACAATTTGTCCATGAACTTTGCTGCTTTTGAGTAAATGGAATTTTTTCACCATTTTAGTGTTTTGAACTTTTATTGTTAGTGCTGGTGGTGAGTGCTGTGACTGATTTGCTCCTCCAAATAGGCTTTGTCCACTGTCCTACTCAGATCTAGTTCCCTGGTCATCAAGTCAAAGAAGTATATTTGATTTGTTTGACATGACCTGCCCCAAGAATCCATGTTGCCTGTGGTCATCTAGCCTATTAGATTAAAGATATTCTATCATCCTTTCTTTCAGTAGTGTTTTCTCCAATTTCCCCATCACTGAAGAGAGTGAGACAGACTGGTCAATAGTTGCCAGCCTTCTCCCTACTGCCACTTTTATGTAGAGAAAAACATCAGCCCTTGTCCAGTCTTCTGGTAACACTCCTGTTTTCGGCAAGTTATTGAAAAAGCCTGTCAGTAAGACAGCCAGAATCTCCTTAAGGTTTTTTAGGATCCTGGCATGAATCCCCTCTGATCCCATGGCCTTGTCCACCTTAAGGATTACAAGTCCTTTCAGCACTCTTTCTTCTGAAAATGGACCTGTGTCCATCCCTCTCTCCACTGTCAATGTTTTTCCCCTGATGGTCCATTCCCTCCACTCTCCAGTGTGATGACTAAAAACAAATACCTGTTTAAAGTGTTACATTTTTCCTGGTCTCCTTGTGCACAATCTTCCCATTCTGTCCTAATTCTTACTATTCCTCCCTTTGTTTTGTTTTTTTCTTTTCATTTACATACATAAAAAACTATTTTCTCCTGCTGCAACCCCTTGGACAATTTTTTCCTCTGTCTGTGCCTTTGCACCCCTCATGGCCCTGCCTGTTTCCTTCTCTTTTCTAGGTATACCTCTCAGTTGTCCTTCCTTTCTGTTTCCCTATACTTTTGGAATGCAACCCTTTCTTCTTTTACCAACCTTGCCACTTTCTTTGAGAATCATAATGATCTTCTCTTCATTCTGATCTTTTTTTTTTCTTCTGCTTTTGCTTACTTCCTTCTCACAAAGTTTGGGTGTTATAGTTCTTCCCTCCCTTCTTTTCACCCACTGTATCTCTACTACTCCTAGGCACTCCTCCACTCCACTTAGATTGCTCTTAAGACAGTCAGCCATTTACTTAAAAATCTACTCTGCAAAGGTCCAGAGCATTTATCTGGTTTGGTTCAACGGTGCCATTATATTGAACCACACTGTACAGTGAAAACTGGTACCAATGGTTTATGGATGGTAGATAACTGATTTGCCAGAAAGAATGGCAGTTCAGGCTTAGCCTTAAAGAACTATGCAACAGCGGAGGCTACTGCACTGAGCAGTTGAGGCAACCAATAAGTTAAGGAGGGGGGTGGCCAATGCAAATGATTGAATCCTAGACCATACAGTGCATGGCTGCCAGCAAGTCTCAAAAGATGGGATACTTTTGACAACACCCCAAAGGTAACAGAGTCTTTACCAAAGCAATAATCCAAATACATATCCAGCAAAGAGCAGGGGTATGAACTGGCCATGCAGTGCAAAATGAGTGTTGAGGCTCTTAGTGGGGGCCATGGAGGGCATTTGGAAGAAGTGGAGTAGTCATTGTCTCCAGTCCCTCAAATCCCTGTCAAGCCTTAAAATGCATCATGGTAATATAATACAATATTAAAAACTCTTAAATCACTTATTATCTGTTACCATACCTTATGCAATCTAATATGACTTTAAAAACCTGTTACTTACTATGAAGGCTCTAAATGGACCAGGACCCCAGTACTATGTGAGCTTCTTTTAACTCACCCGGTATCCTTAAGTTATGCTCCACTGGAACTCACCTTCTAGTCATTCTGAAATGAAGACTAAAATCAGCCAGGGACAGATCATTCTATGTAGCTGTTCCATTGCTTTAGAATGGTGTGCCAATGGACATTCAATTTGCCCCATCTGTTGCACTTTTTAAAAGGGAAAGGGGAAATTATTTAACCAGGAAAGGCACACTACGTCAAAGCGTGTTTCCTGGGGTGAGCTAAGAGCACAAGGAATTTAAATGACTTGCTTAGGGTCACACACTATGCAAGTGGGGGCTGTGGGATTCAAACCCAGGTCTCCAGGTTTTCAGCTAGGTGCCCTAAGCCACAGCACTATACTGCCCCCAGCAGACTTAAGACATGGTTATTCAGACAAGATTTCAAAGGCAATTGACATAGTTATGGATTATTGCATTGTTTTGAAATTGTATTTGCTTTGCTATTGCCAAAGTTATATATGCTGATTTTATATTATGACCATATGACAGTGCTTTGATTTTTATCCAATATCTCCCAGTAAATTTTGTATTGATAGTTCACCTTTTGTCCCGTGAACATAGTATTAGTGTTACGTCACTAACTGCATTGTTGTTGAGCTTAACATAGAAACATAGAAGTTGATGGCAGAAGGAGACCGCTAGGTCCATCTAGTCTACCCATTTGTTTTAGACCTATTTTGACACTCTAGTTGCCCTATGTAGTCAGGGCTCCCTTGTGTCTATCCCATGCATTCCTGAATCCCCCCACAGTGTTGATCCCCCCAACCTATTGGGGCAGGTTGTTCCAGGTGTCCACCACTCTTTCTGTGAAGAAAAACTTCCAGATGTTGCATGTGAACTTCCCTTCTTGCAGCCTGAGGTCATGTCCCCTGGTCCTGGAGCTCTTCTTGAAGTGAAATAGTTCCTGTGCCTGTACCTTGTTAATGCCTTTTATGTACTTGAATGTTTCAATCATGTCCCCTATCTCACTTCTCTGCTCCAGGGAGTACATATTCAATTCCCTAAGTCTTTTCTCATAGAACATGTACTGCAGACACTGAATCATTTTTGTCTCCTTTCTCTGTACTGTTTCCACCCAGCTAATGTCCTTCCTGTGGTGAGGCCTCCAGAATTGGACTCCGTATTCTAGGTGAGGCCTGACCAGTGATCTATGCAGTGGTAGTACCACCTCTCTCTTCCTACTCATGATTCCCCTCCCAATACAGCCCATCATTCTGTTGGTCTTCATTGTTGCCTTCTTACACTGCTTACTAACCTTCAAGTCATCTGAGATTATGATTCCCAGAACTTATTCCTGGTTTGAGGCTGTCAGTCTTTCACCTCCTAGGTAATACTCCTTTCTTTGATTTTTATTTCCTATGTGCATGACCTTACACTTTTTGGCATTAAATCTCAGCTGCCACACTCCAGAAAATTCTTCTAGTTTCTTGAGGTCAGCTTCCATCTTGCTTACTCCTTCTGGGGTGTCTACCTTGCTACATATCTTGGTGTCATCTATGAACAAACACCCCTTCCCTTCCAGTCCATCAGTGATGTCTGCTATAAAAACATTGAAGAACAAAGGCCCTAGCACTGAGCCCTGGGTCACCCTGCTGATCACCCTACCTTCCATCGATTGCACTCCATTAACCTGTACCCTCTGGGTTCTACCTTGTAACCAGTTTTGTACCCATCTGACTACTTCTGGACCATCCCTTGTGTGGTCAAGCTTCTTTACCAGTCTTCTGTGTGGAATTGAGTCAAAGGCATTACAAAAGTCTAGGTAGATCACATCCACTGCCCCACTGTCGTCCACTATTTTTGTAGCATAGTAAAAACACTCGAGCAGATTTGTCTGGCATGACCTACCTGCTGTGAATCCATGCTGTTTAAGGTCTTGTCAGCCTCTAGTTTTGAGGAATGCTATGATCCTCTGTTTGAGTAGTGTCTCCATTAGTTTCCCTACTATAGACGTGAGGCTCACCAGTCTGTAATTACTAGACTTTTCACAACTGCCTGATTTGTGAAGTGGAACCACTGTTGCCAGTTACAACTGGTTACAAAAGACGTGATTCGTGGATGCTTTTAACAATCCTCCAAATGTAACAGAGTGTTTACCAAGGCAATATTCCAAAAACTTATCCAGCAATGAGCAGTGGTACAAAATGGCCATGCAGTGCAAATTGAGTGTTGAAGCTCTTGATGGTGGACTGCAGTGGTACAGTAGAGGCCACTTAATTGGGACATGAGTAATTAGGATGTCACATTGGGAACTGATTCAGTGGCCATTGATTTTTATTGAATCCCCATCATTTCAGTAAGGACAGAATGCCTAATTATTGGGATGATTCAGTCCCACTTATTGCTTTCATCCCCAGATTTCTGGTTATTATAACCATCCTGAGGCTGAACTACCTGCTACTGTTAATCAGTTGCTGATGAACTGTGGTGATTGAGCCATTGAGCTGCTGAGCAGGTGTGAATGTGCTGTGAATAGCGCTGTCAGCCACTAGCACAAACATGTCCTGGTTTGGAGCTCCCAATATTCCCGATTCTCCCATTCCCCATGGCTGAAACTGAACTCACTGGTTCCAGATTCTTTAGCTGCCTCCAGGTAAATGTGTGGTTCTTATAAAGGTTTACTTCCTTGTCAAAGGTTAACTTATTTACCTCTATTGTGGCCCTCTGATGGCAACAGCATAGTGGCATGTCAGTGTTTCATCTTCATGTTGGAAGATTCGGAAGGGCAAGAAAAATGACTCAACTCACTGGCCTTAAACAGAGATTAAGGATTTAAATTTAAGTATTTAAACATTAAACATTTTTTAACAGCTTAACTAAATGTTTTGTTTCTTTTGATCTGCTTTCTTACTTCCTGGTTTTTGGATCAGTATGTTGGTGTCTGTGATGATGGAAGCACTATGCTAACATGTTACAGTACAGTACTAAACTTTTTTTAAACTATAGTACTGTACATTTTAACTTAACTTTTAAACTCCTTCTAAAAAATAATCAGCTATACTGTACATCTCTGCATTCATCAAGCTATTGGGTGGAGATACAGTAGAGTACAATGGGGTAGGACCAGTGCAAACACTGACTTTTCTTTACTGGGACAGTCACTTAATCAGGTCAAAAGGGCATCCACCGAGGTGTCCCAATTAAGAAGTTTCATCTGTATTAAGAAAACTGACAAAGGCTCCGCAGTTGTGATGTTAAACTATGAAGATTGCGTTAATGAAGCAAACAGGCAAGTAACAAATCACATCTACTACAAGGAACTGGCTAGTGATTCAGCTGCACGATATGTAAAAAAAAAAATGGGACATTATTAAATAATTTCCTAAGCATGTCCAAGGCAAAATAACTGTTCTCATTCCTTATGAACCTAAGTCAGGTACATCCAACATGCTGCCCAAGATACATAAACCTAGCCGGCCCAGTGGCACTGAGGGTTGAGGTGCTGCACACCACACCTCGCGCTACAATGGTGACCTGGGTTCAGGAACGAGCCCGGACTGCTGGGGGTCAGCAGGGTAGAGAGAGTATCGAACATCCATAGGACTGCTCTCCTCTCTTGGAGAGGAATCCAGGGGTAGCCCGGTGCAGCAGCAGCCCCCCATGGAGACTGGTGGCATTGCTATGCACATGGGCTCGCTAGCAAGCTAGGGGTAGACATCGGGTGGCTGCCTTCCAGACGTGGGTGGGAGCACCCATGTCTCAGGCTAGGGCAGCATTGCACATCCCATGTCGGGGGCGTAAACACTACAGAAAAACCCCTCTGGTCTGGATAGGTGACAGCACTCCCTGAGCCATACCACCACACACCCAACACTGGAGCCCTCTCACTGCCCCTTCGATCTCCTCAGGCCCTATGTCCCCAGGGGGGCTCAGGGAGAAGAGTAACATCCTTGAGGATGGCGGGGCTCACAGTGGGTGGTATAGTGAGACTGGCCAGTGGTGAGGCCTGAGGGAGTTCTGGCTCTGGGGGCGATAAAGAGAGTTGAAAAAAAAAGATACATAAACCTGGGAGTCCAGGGAGACCAATAATATCTGGCATAGGTATCCAGACAGATGGTATCTCTAGACTTACAGGAGCCATCTTAAAATCACTTGTTATAGAAAGATACAGCTATATTCAGGACACTACACAATTCTTCTGTAAGTTTTCTGCATTTAGATATTTACTGCCTAACTCCATCTTTGTCATGATGGATGTGAACTCCCTGCACACTGATATCCCACATACTGATGGGATTTCAGCCTATCTTAAATACCTACAAGACAAAGGATAACACCATGACATACACCCAAAATTCATTCCCAGATTTATCAAATTTATACTGACCCACAACCTCTGTTTCAACAGCAAACATTATGTTCATACCATGGCAACAGCAATGGACACCAGTGTGGCTCCACAATACGCCAACCTACTCATGGCCAGTTTGGAAGAGGATTTCCTAAAACATTATAAAGTCAAACCACTCACATACTTCCAATATATTGATGATATATTTATAATTTGCACAGAAGGTACTCAAACACTTAAAGAAGTTTGTGAGGAACTTAACATCCTCCACCTATCCATTAAAATTCCCCTGGGATACTCTGACACCAGCATCAATTTTCTTTACACCACAGTTACCATAAAGACAGAACCTTAAAGACCTGTATATATAGAAAACCAACAGACAGATATTTCTACACAGCAACAGTAATCACTCTAGGCACACTAAAAAATCTTTAATGTACAACCAAGTGCTTCCATACTACAGAATCTATTCAAGTGATGAAGACAGAGATAAACACCTTGTCACATTGCAAACAAAAGTAAAAAAATAAGGAACAGGGACACTCCTGTAGGGAAAATGACAGAGTTGTGGAATGTGCCACTCTTATGTAAAGAGAACAACTATGTAAGCAATAATACTCGACAGGGTGGGTGATATTGGGCTATACCAGATCACCCCAGTGGCGTAACGAGGCTTGATGTGGCAGGTAGAGGGCCTTATAGCTCCTGGGTTGTCCAGTATAGCCCAATAATGCCAACCCTAGAGGGCAATTTTGCACTTAGAAAAGGCATTATAGGTAACATTTTATGTAATATTTAAAAATTTTAAAAATACTAAAAAAGAACCAAAAATTAAGTTAAAGTTGTTTTCTTAGTAAAGTAGTCCCTCTACTAGTATACTTGCCAGTAAAGGGCAGTGAAGTGTTTCACACTTGTTTTATTGTGTACTGTCTTTCCTTTACTACTATGAATCCAATCTCCACTCCCTCGCTGAACTGTTACCCCCCCCGCCTTCGCTCACTTGTGTTCATTTTTTGTTTTCCCTTGGGAAACCATGGTCTCACCCCCCCCATGTTTCTTTTTTTTCTTTGAGAGACCAGTGGCTGACAGAAGAAGCACAATCAAAGGAACAGATTTGGATTGTATACGACATGAAAACTGAGAGGTGCAGTGTGCTTGGGAAAGTAGACTGAGTTATGTGTGCTAGGAGGCATTACAAAAGGTAAAACAGTTGATTTCTCCAAAAAGGAAAAAAAAATCTACATGTTGTACTCAAGTGGGTGTGGAGCAGAGACAAGTCAGGGGGAGGTTTAAATGCTGTGTAGGAATCGTGCTCAGCAAGTGACATGCTAGCACTAGTAATTTAAAATGTAAATGTATAGAAGTTGATTTCACCTAAAAAAAGAAGAAAAAAACACACATTTCTATATGTTTTACTTGAGTAGGCAGTGCTACTGAAAATGGAGGGTGCTGCTGTGCTTTGTGTATGTGGTGTGTGAAGACTTCATTTTTGGGTAATTGATAGCAGTTATGGTGGTTGAAACACGGTCAGGCAGGCACGGTGTCTGGACTGAAGTGGGTGGCATGCTACAGATCAGTCTTCAGATGAACAGCTAGGATCAAGAAGGTACTAACAACAAGGGGAAAATGCCATTTGTGAGAGAGTGACAGTGCTAAGAGCAGTATTTTTTTAACATCTCCATCTTGTTGATGTGAATTATGAGCGCAATCGGAACAAAAGAGGAGACTGGTAGCAGGAAAGAGGGGGACTTGTAGTGGGAACAAGGTTGCTCTGTTTAAATGCAGTGGCAAAGCAGCTGGTGAGAGAGAATGTTTACAATTGTTGAAATGGGGGGCTCCACAAGTACAACTGCTCACTGAACAAAAGAAAAAAAAAGAAAAAAGAAATGATGGTGAATTCAAAAGCGAGCATGGTGATGCTGTATATCTCACTAACTGAGAGAAAAAAAGATTGCAGCTACTTAAATTTGAAAATTCTATGGGCATGGTGGTATTTGAGCATAATCAGGCTGCCAGAGACTGGAACTTATTATTTCCCGGGCTCTGTTGCCGGATACCAGGCTGGCTACTTGGTGGCATTAGCCAATTAAAAACAAGAGCTCTCCCTACCTATTTTTAATACATTATAAAGAAATACCTACCACCAACCAGATCTTAGTTGTTACAACCTTTATTTATTTATTATTATTATGGTCTCAGATTAACACATTTGAGCTGAAAGCTCATTACATAGGTTCTACATCAGGTAAGTATGGAAACAAACATCAATTAGAACAATCAACAACTGATAACAGAGCTTATACATAGGGTAAGAAAAATGTAGCAAAATGAGCTGAGCAAAAGTGGCTGTAATGGCATTGCAAACTTTGCCATATTACTAAGTGCTGTAGGAGGACAGCATCCAGAATTTACAGAGAAGGTGAGCAGCCAAGTGGCCTTGTCAGGTGGAATACAGTACAACAGGGAACAGTATTTAATAGGCGGGGATGTTCAAGATGGCAAGACAAAGGATAGAGGAAAACTGACATTAGGTCAGGGGTGGAGAAGAGGGAGGGGGAGGAGGAAGAGAGTAGTGGAGAAGGGTAAAAAATAGGGGAACAGGGGAGGGGTGGGTCTGGATTTGGAGCCCCTACAAAAAATTATTAAGGACCTACAACCAGTATTCAGTGAGGATGACACCATGAAATGTATTTTCCAGTAATCACCTTTACTGTCTTTCAGACAACCACTTAACTTATCCAACCTGTTTGTCAGGAGAAAACATATACCTGACCAAAACAACAGAACACTAGGAGGCACTAAACTCTGCAATATTTCTAAACATAAAACATGTGAGCACATTTCCACTTCAGACTTTATCAACACCCCCAAAAAGATAAGGGGAGTTATACACGTGGACCCCAGAATGCTGTCCGTTGCATCCAGTGCAAGAAGTGTCCACATACAGGCTATGTGATGGAAACAAAACAACCCCTCTGAACCTGAATGAACTCTCACAGGCACAACATAAAGGAGAAAAAAACAGACATTTCTCTCAGTCTGATCATTCCAGTTCTGACTTCTCTGTCAAGGTTCTCAAGGAACACTTCAAAAATACACAAGAAAGGGGAGTTTATGAGCTTAAACATATCCATCTTCTTGATACTAAAAATAACGGACTGAATGCAGACCTTAGTTTAATGACTCATTAAAAATTTTAACTGGCAACTGTCTTCTTCTTGGTTCAGGTGTATATGCATTTCCTGTGCATATATTTATATACATTTATCTCTTATATTTGCTATATTTTTACTGTGCCTTATACAGTAACAAGGTCTAATTTATAAATCAGTCTCTCTCTCTGTCTCTCACCCAACATACACACACACACACACACACACGTGCGCACCGGCATACACGCATGCACGCACATGCACATACACACACACACACACACACACACACACTATATATATATATATATGTAGGAAGGCTCTTTGAATATAAACATCTTATAATTTATATGCCTCCTGTTGTCACATTCCATTTTGGGAGAAGAGTCTACATCACTAATCCAATTTACAACCACCTAGTATTTCAAAAACTGTTTTTTTTTGTCTCTGCATACTCCCTTATCAAAAGCACTGTTATGTCCATGTGTAAAAGTTTATTTAACAGTAGATTTCTCTATTCTAAGACACTTTATTTTCTGTTGAACCTGGCTGCTGTGCCTGACGAAGGGCTCTGTGTAACCTCAAAGCCTGTGTTTTGTAAATCTCTTGGTTCAATAAAAGGTATTATAGCTCCCACTTTGTTTACTTTTTCTTTTTTAAGAAGGCATTTTTTTAAATGAATTACCTATCTACTTTTATATTATTTCCTTCCTATTTGCCATCATACAATACTGTATTTCATAGCACTAACATTTTACAGTACCTTGGACTGCAGGCAGGAGAAAATGACATATCTGGTTCTTTTAAGAAAGTCACTGACAGGTACAACAAGCTTTAGCCAGAGCCGATATGGCTGTGGCGAGCATGAAGAAGCTCCAAGTAACGAGTGCCATGAGTGCCTCTGAATGTCATCCCACATACACCATGCAAGGAAGCCTTCAGCATTGTCAAATGCTTGTTTTTTTTTATCTTTGCATGGCTTCCAGCAGTCTAACTGAGATAACAACATAATTTCTGATTATACACTGCAGTCACTAGACATTTTAATAAAATTCATCTTGCTCTGTGCTGTATATTACAATGTAATCCAGTCTATAGTTTTAATTTCTGACATGATCACACTTACCCCCTGTACAAACCTGTCATAATAAAAAATAAGTTAATCACTGTTTTAACTAATAGCATATTCAGCAGTAGCAAGTCCAAATCTCAGATCTGAAGTAAGAAAATCTAGTGATATGAACATATGAACATACAAAAATGCCAACAGATACAGGACAACTGCTCTATCATGTCTGCTTAATCATGCAGCACACAGGTTAGACTCCTGCTGCTGCCCCCCTCCCCTTGCTTCCTTCTCTCCCCCCTAACTTCTCACCAACTAGTATCTTGCCCTTGACCCTGTCCCACCACCTTTTGAAGCTCTCCACTGTTTTGAGATATACCACTTCCTCAGGAAGTGTGTTCCACTCCCTACCTCCCTCTCCATGAAGTAATGTCTCCTCACCTCTCTCCTGAAACTATCCCCTTCAACTTCAGGCTGTGCCCCCTAGAAATTCCTTCTCCCTTTAATCAAAACATGCCTTCTGTACTAACCCTGTTGATGCCCTTTAAGTATTTAAAGGTTTTGATCACATCATCCCTTTCCCTTCTCTCATCCAATGAGAACATGTTGAGGTCCCTCAACCTATCCTCATAAGGTGATCTGAAATGTGTCATAGAAAACATGACAGTAACATGTGGTACATCAGATTTATGGCACAACAGAAAAAAGTATTCTGCAGTCTTATGTTTACAAAGTTGTTACTTGGCCTGAGAAAAATGAATCTCCTGCTTCAAATCCCACCACAGCCACTTACATGTGATGACCCAGAAACAGTTGTGTTAGATTAGGGCTTCTTTCAACATGTTCATGGCTACTGTTGCAAAACTGAATCTATGCACACATATTTGTTTTTTAAATCTGAGTTGAATACATTTTGCTGAAGAATGTATGTCCATTACCCTGTTGCAGAAAGGTTAAACTAGTTCCAAGGAGATACATATGTAAATTGACAGTAAATTTACAGCCATGGTCAAGAGTGGATTTTTTCATTTTAGGAATATTACCTGAATCCAAACCCTGATCCTGTCTGAGGACCTGACCACACTGGAACATGCTTTCATCACTTCCAGGTTGGACTACTGTAATGCCCTGTACCTAGGGTTATCTGGAGACAACCTCTGCAGGCTGCAGCCAGTGCAGAACATGGTGCCAAGAGTATTGATGGGGTGAAAAGGTTTGCTCATATTACTTTTGTCCTCTGTGAACTGCACTGGCTGCCGGTCAGGTGGAGGACTTTCTTCAGGGTAGGGCTGCTGTCCTACAAAACCCTGCATGAGCAGAGACCTGTCTACCTGCATGATCTTCTTGCCTCCTATCATCCATCCCGGGCACTCTGTTCTGCTGGGGGAGGCCTCCTTGGTGTTCCCAGGGTTCAGTTGCTTCATTCTGGGGACAGGGCATTCTTGGTGGCCATACCTATCCTGTGGGACGTCTTGCCAGTTTATTTAAGGGAGGCTTCCTTGGTAGAAGTTTTCAAGAAGAGCCTGAAATCATATCTATTTCAACAAACATTTATTGACTAATTATGTGGTTTTAAAGGGATAGATTGATTGAATGTATGCTCCTGGTTGAAATTTTATATACATATTTTTATGTATGATTTTAAAATTTGTACTGTTATTGTTTTCTACAGCCCCCAGAGTCTCTGGAGATGAGTGCTTTTATAAATAAAATATCTATCTATCTAAATGCATGCAGAGGGAATAACAGAACATAATTTAAAGGATACTTAAACACTATTTTTGTGCCTGAAATTCCAGTTACAATGGATCCCAAAGTGAAGCAGAATAGACAGTGTCCAATTACAGAATGTGCCTCCTTAGCATGGAATCAGTTTAACCATGCTGCAACAGGCAAATGGACACACATTGATAACATTGTTTTAGTACTGATATTTGGAGCTGCATGGCATAGCAGAGCATTCATTTATTAAACAGGGCTCATATACTTACAAATGGATACTTATTTTGGACCAGTAATAGAAAGCAAACAAAAAAAAATATTCAAGTCATTATACCCTCTGTATGACTGGTTTTGTAGTTCTAATTTATTTTTGAACTACATAACTTAGACATGTGGGAGTGTTGACAGCAGCAAACAGTAGAAAGTACTACATGATGACTCCCAGCTTCAAGGCTGGGATTCGGGGGGGGTCTACTTCTTACATTGCTTTGTCTCCCACATAACCCATGTGCTTAATTAGCTATGGTCTACTGGGTCAGTATTTAGTCACAGTAAGAAGATAATGAGTTAACACCTAGGCTAATGAAAGAACTGGAATGAATGCATTTGACTTGAGCTGGACAGATGCTCATTCTGCAGTCCTGCAAGGGTTAAATGACAGCACTTTCAGAAGTTTTTTTTTTTGTTGTTTATATCCTGTGAAGTTAGGAGGCATAATAGCATCCCCCTGCCTTTAAGGCAGAGTAGCCAATAGCAAAAATCAGAGAGGAAGCTCACTATTTTGCAGTTGATGAAAGGATACACTGAAAACACCTAAAAGATGTGTTCCATGGAAACACCTTTTTTCAAGGGAAAGCAGGATGGCTGTAGGCTCCATCCACAGCCATAAAAACTGACTTGTATCTATGCTTCACAGCTGAAAATCAGTGCTTCCTTCATTAATGTACAACATACTTTATGTACAGTACATGCAAGCCTGTTATACCAGACATATCTGTGCATACAACTTTCAACCTTATATCCAGAGAAGGTGGAGCATACAGTATGTGTTAGTTGTGTCTATGAGTGTGAGGCAGAGCTCAGAGAGAATGAGAACCTATTATAAAACTTCATAGATTACTCATAATCCTGCCTGCCATGTATTTTTCTTTATTCTGTGTGTTTATTTAAAGTTAATTAATTGTCAGGGAACATGATTTTTTTTAAGGAAGTTTATTGCAAAAGGTAAGAAGAAAATAGTAATCATAGTAGCTAGAGGTTGGGGTTCCAAGACAGTAAGAAAAAAGAAAATTGTATTGTAAGAATTGTACTGAAATACAATATTATTTCCCTTTAGTGTAATTAATTAACTAATAAAAGTTTATGTAGCTTGTGGAGAATTCATTTGTAAGACATTTAATCTCTGTAGCTTCTCCATCATAATTCTACATTTATCAAATCTCCTCACCAGTTCTGCACTCCCTCCCCCAAACAAAAAGCAATATGAATGTCCATAAAAGTTTCATAGTGCCTGTTATAAACAATATTTCTTTACATTATAACCAGAGAAAAAATGCATTGGATTTCATGTATTTGGTTTGGACAATCATTTTTTTTGTCCACTATAACCAACTGTTCATTATAACAGTGTCCATTATAAGTGTAGTGCACAACACACATAGGGTCTTTCTATAATTTGCACATTAATGGGAAGAGCAAGTTGAGGGAAAATGGATCAAACTTTTCAAAAAGGAAACAGTTTTTAGCACTCACTGCTCTCAATTAGAGGTGGTCGAAGTGACCAAAATCCACTAGGCATAGCAATTTGTGTATTAATGCAGAATCCGAGGAGTAATCAATGACTCTAAGCAGAGTACTTCACCTTCTAATTATGATTGCAAAGTCCATTGAAAGCACTGACTTTGCATTATTCTGCCTTTCCCCAAACACTTCTATGCCAAATTTTAATGTGAAGTACAATGATTTCAATGTACTTCACATTACTTTACCTTGTTTGTCAGCTCTAAGGTGAATTGTGCAGTGATTCATGGGATTGCAGGTCTCATGAGCTTTAAATTGTTCTGTACAACCTCAGTTTTTTGTAGCGTGTATGTAGTGGTAGCTGGAGACAGTTTCCTCTCAGAGCTCTGAGATTCAAACCCTATAAAAACAATTCAAAAAGCCTTTTTGAGCCATTTTGTTTGCTCAAAATTTAGTACATCAATTATAGGAAACTCTCCTGTATTGATATCATTCAGTGTTTTTTTTTTTGGTGTGGATTTTGAATGTTAATTTAGAACATTCAGTCTGTACTGACAGACACTGTTGAAGTATGCTTGGGGAGAGGGGCATATCTGTGGTGGAGGTAGATTAACCGGGAGAAAGGCAGTCTTTCTAACTGTTTTGGTTATACTTTTGTTGTATAACTGTGTTCATGTACACACAGTAATAATTTCCATTAATTTAAGACAATTTTTTGCTTATTGTTGTGGTGCAGTGCATAATTTCAGTTTGTTTAAAAGATTTGGTTATATTACAGAAGATTTCAATTTGCTGCGCATTACCTGTAGTGTGTGTGTGAGTGTGTGTGCAATGCTTGCCATCAAGTCTGACACATTTTATTGTGCCACTCAGTAATTGCAGCACCATGAACCTGTTATCCATCTATGTTATTTTTTTACTGCTTTGTGGTATCTCGGTAGTGGACTGTTACTGCAGTGCACTTCTCCCCCCCCCCAAGCCACAAAACGTATAATTTATTTCTCCAGTTTGGGATTTGTGTGAACACTGGTTAAAGTGTTTCTGTGCTTGTGCGGCTGCATCTCTTTATAGAATGCAATCTGCATCTTTTTGTTTGCATCTGTTAAGTGTCCAGCATACATCTGTAAGCCACAGTTGTTATTTTTTGGCTTCCCCTCCACCCTGAATTTCAGAAATCTCAATTTGTTGTGAATTTGCTGTGTAATCCAAAAAAATGCCTGCAAAGAGACATGCATGCAAAGATGCTTCTGGCCATGGCACTGCTACCAGTGGCAAGAGTGGCCGTTGGCATGGTAGAATGCAGCAGAAGTGCATGGTTGATGCCAGTAAAGGGATTTCTCTGACTATGTTCTCACAGCGCAATCAGTCACTTCAACGTGGTTGGAGATGCGGTTGTCTCTGCTGGTGTTGGTGGTGGTGGTATTGAAGTTGGTGACAGCACGAGTACTGATCAAAGTTCAACCCGTGCAGACTTATCATTTTGCCAAAATCTTGTGGAGTCTGAATACATGATTCAAAGCATAGTTGATGTCACACACACTCGCCATTCCCATCCCCACAGTAGTTGCATATGATTCTGATCATGAGTCTGACAATGACTCACAAATGAATTTTTCCAGCAATGTTGAGGTTGTGCCTGATGTGCTATCCGAAGATTTATATGTTAATGAAAAAATTGTCGATGATCATACTGCAGCCATGGTTGGAAGGAACATGTTTGCTACAGGACAACATCCAAACTGAATTTGTGGATGCAGATAATGATTATGATGATGATGATGATGATGCTAGTGACCCCAGTTGTGAACAGAAAACCTGGAAAGAAGAAAAAACATTAATGAAACTTTCTTTGAAATGATGACCCCCTCCCACCCCACAAAAAAAAATACTTACCTTTCCTGGCTTGATAATTTAGTAAGTAGTGAGTCGACACACTTTACATCAGTAGCAGCAGTAAACAGCAGGACAATGGCAGCAGGCTCCAGCACATTATTTTCTCACTTGGGACACTTATGGAGAGTTGAGGCTGTAGATGCATGCTTGAATCAGTGCGTCCTTAAATACATGTGACTTTTATGAACAGTTTCTCTTGTGATTATTCTTCCTCTAGACTAGAGTCTTGACTTTTCATGACATTTAAACAGCAGGCATTTTCTCACTTGGAATCTTCTGGAATTCTCTTCTTACGTGCACACTAGTGCAGAAGCAGCTGTACTTCATAGCATGTAAGCATTTCCTAGGTTCAAGGTTATGGAATTTTCATGAAATTCAATAATTTTCACAGGCAGGAATCAATTAATAAATTTGACACACAGTCCCCTTTTAAGGTCTAAGAACCTTCCAAATTTAATGGCATTGCATTCTCTAGTTTTAAAGTTTCAGGGGTTTATAAATTTGCAGTTTGCATTCTTACAATTTTAAAATTTTATGAAAGTCTGACTACTATTATTTCAGTCCCATTTAAAGCTGTAAATATGAACTAGCAGATAGGAAAGATAATGGCAAAATTTTTTTTTTTCATATATTAACCGGCAAAGAAGAGATAAGCAGGGAGTGGGACCATTAAATATAGGTGGGAGAGATATCACAGATATAAAAGAAATAGCCAATAAACTGAATGATTTTTTTGGGACTGTCTTTGAAAAGGAAATGGTGTAGAAAATATTATAATAAGGAAAAATTATCAAAATATAAAAATAGAAACTACAAAAGAAGAAGTGGAAAGATTGGTAAATAAAATTAAAATACATAAATCAGCAGGACCGGATTTATTACATCCCTGATATATTAAAGAGGTGCTACAGTGGATATCAGAAATCTTGATGTATATATTTAACAGATCTTACAAGACAGGGGATATACCGGAAGACTGGAGGAAAGCCTATGTGGTACCATTGTTTAAGAAAGGCAAAAGGGATGAGGTAACAAATTACAGGCCAGTAAGTTTAACTGCAATACTCGGAAAAATTGCTGAGGGTATATTAATAACAAAATTAGAAAAAGGCCTTGAGAATTTAGAATATAAGGATGAGAAGTAGCATGGGTTTAAAAAGAATAGATCATGTAGCACTAATCATTTGTGTTTCTATAAAAATATTAAAACTAAATTAAACAACAATATACTCATAGATATAATATTTTTGGACTTTAAAAAAGCTTTCGACATGGTACCTTATGATAAACTGATAAAGAAATTAATAAATATGGGATTGGATAGTCGAATTATATTATAGATTAAAAATTGGCTGAGCAAAAGAACACAGCTAGTAAGATTAACAGGTGAAATGTCAAAATTGATTAAAGTATAGAGCGGAGTCCCACAGGGATCCGTGTTGGGGCCCATTCTGTTTTCCTTATATATTAGTGACTTATATCATGGAATCACAAATCAAATAGTGAAATTTGCTGATGACATTAAGCTAGGAGGACAAGTAGAATCGTTAGAACAACAGGAAGGACTAAATGAAGATTTTTAAAAAATTGAGATGTGGGCAGAACAAAATAGGATGACGTTTAACATAGAAAAATCAGTGGTAATGTATTTGGGAAAAAGAGATAAAAAGAAAAATAGGTATCTATTAGATGATAAGGAAATTAAAGAAGTAGACAAAGAAAAAGATTGTAGAATAGTGATTGATAATAGATTAAATTTTGTTAAACATCGAACAATGACTATACAGAAAGCTAATAATATGGTGAGGAATATAAAAAGAAGCTTTATTAATAAATCTTTATCATGTATGGTACCAGTGTATAGTTCTTATGTTAGGCCATACTTGGATTATGGGTCACAATTGTGGAACCCATATAAGAAGATGGAAATAAAAAGACTAGAGGGAGTACAAAGAAGATTTACAAAGATGATTGGAAATATGGGGAGATATGGGTATGAGGAGAGACTGAGATGAACGGGTCTGTGGAGTCTAGAGAAAAGGAGAGAGAGAGGAGATTTAATGATGTTATTCAAGATAATAAATGATAAAGAATTAAAAAGTGAGTTGAATTTAGAGTTACAAGAAAAAACAGATGGATTAAGAAGATGCATGAATCAGATTAAGTTAAGAATGGTCAAAAAATGGTGTATACTATTCCTTTATAAATAGAACAGGAAGATTATGGAATAAATTGCCAGCTGATATAGTAAAACGTCAAACACTGGCAAAGTTTAAAAGAAAAATTGATGAGTATATAATGGAAAATAGACTAATGTGTGCCCACTGATGTGGGGAACAGTTTATATGGACATCAAGTTCTGTTCTAAACACCTAGTATGAGAACCTAGTATGAGAACCATGTGGTACAGTAATTTAAATGTTTCAAATCTGATTCAATTTGAATAAGTTGTGTTAAAATTAGAGGGAAATAACTGACATTTACATTTTGGCAACATGTTTGGCAGGCTATAACTCAGTCCCATTTGAAGCTAGAAATCTAAAACTATGTACATATGTACAGTAAATGTAGTGATAACCTGTACATCTGTAAATTATTTTTACATTTCAGTGAATACTATCAAAATTATACTAAAATAAGAAAATCAAATTGTTGCCAAAATCTTTCAAGACCTATAACTCAGCTCCCTTTGAAGCTTGAGACGTATATCTTGGTGTGCATATCCATGTTTCTAATTTGCTCTAATTCCTGAAGCTGTGGAGAAATTTGGATGAGAACCTTTAAAAGTACATCAAAATAACTGAAAATTAACTTTGGCCACATATAACTCCATCATGAACTGAACGTATGACTCTGTAATTTAGTACATTTATGTAAGCCATAACAAAATGTCCATGTTCCAAATTTGGTGTTATTTGGAGGCATACTTTTAAAATTAGAGTAAAATAAGTGAAATTTAAAATTTGGTAAAATTCCGTAGATTGTTATGGAAAATTCCACAAAATTCTGTGTGATCAGAATGGTAATACAATGGGCATTCCATGGATTGAATTTTAGATTCCTCACATCTCTAGTATTTGCACAGCCATAGTCCAATCATGGTAAACTGAGTAAGAAATTGGTTAGGGGGTAGGTGACAGAGGGTGGTGGTAAATGGAGTTCTCTCTGGAGAAGGAAGGATAATCAGTGGAGTGCCTCAAGGATCATATCTGAGACCAGTCCTCTTTATTGTCTTTATAAGTGATATTACACAAGAGCTTTAAGGGAAGATCTGACTCTTTGCAGATGACACCAAAATCTGAAAAAGGGTGGACACTTGGGGTGGTGGTGGAAAGAATTAGCAGAGACCTGAGAAAACTAGAGGAGTGGCTAAGGGTATGACAGCTGAGTTTCAATGTGAAAAAGTGCAAAATCATGCACTTAGGCCACAGAAGCCCTTGAGCAGAGTACACAGTGGGCAGAGAGGTTATGACAACAATCAAATAGGAAAGAAACTTTGGGGTAATTATATCTAATAAACTGAAGTTGGCAAGATAGTGTGAAAAGATCGATGGGAGGGCTAGTGGGATGCTGGGGTACATAGGGAGGGTATCACCAGCAGAAAGTGGGATGTGGTGTTGCCTCTGTATAGATCACTGATGAGATCCCACCTGGAGAACTGTGTCAAGTTCTGGAGATCACATCTCCAGAAAGACATAGACAGAATGGAGGCTGTCCAGAGGAGGGCAACTATAATAGTGCAGGGTCTGCATCAAAAGCCCTACAAGTAGAGACTACGAGGCCTCAATATGTACACCCTGGAAGAAAGGTGGGAGAGATGGGATATACTAATGACTTATAAATACCTCTCAGTGGTAAATAAAGCACCAGAGGGAGTATTTTTCAGAAACAAAAGATGCTCAAGAACATGGAAGATGAAATGAAGCTGGAGGGGGGTTCAAGAGAGATTGGAGGAAGTATTTCTCCCCAGAAAGAGTGATGGATGCCTGGAACAGTCTTCCAGTGGAGGTGGTGGGGGCAAGAACAGTAGGGGCATTCATGAATGTATGGGATAGGCATAAGAGAATCTTAGTGGAAAGAAAAGTGTGTGAGAGAGAGAGAGAGAGAGAGAGAGAGAGCACAAAACCAGTTATTGTCTGTGGTGACAATGTAGGTAGAAAAAATGGGCAGGCTGGGTGGGTGAAGTCCTTATCTGCTGTCAATTTCTACGTTTCTGTGTTACCCAATCTTACGAGTTGTGGTTCTGGTTTTCAAATTGGCCCTTTGCCTTTCAGGTCCTACCAAAGGAGCCCTGAGTGGAGAGTTGTCAGGGCTGATGGGGACTCCTTCATCTGATAGTTGTGCTGCCAGGTTACCCTATGTTATGAGCTATTGTTCTAGCTTTCACAATGTCTTTTGTGCCTTTCATGTCCCCTTGGTGGAGCCCTGAGCAGAAAGTTGTTGGGCACTCCATGTCTGGGGACATCAGGGGAATGGCATGAAAATGGCATGATGACAACCCATTTGAATAAGAATCAGGGCAATGGCAGGCCATGAGGGCTGCCTGGCAGTCAGACAGTGGGGGGCCCATGGAGTTGCTATAGTTGAAACTGCATATCATTAAAATTGTTCTTGCATTTTCCAGGTCCTCTGGATGGATCCAGTGGATGGATTGGCAGACATTCCTTCACACACTGAGTGATGGAGACTGGGACAATGGCCTGAGTGGAGGAACATGACATTCTCATGGAACTTCTTCCCAGACTAGTGACTAAGGCAAACTGAGGAAATATTCCAGGAGTTACCACAGGATCACTGGGTTGAAATGTCCAGGGACTCCAACAGGCTGTGGTCCTCCACTTTGGGGTGAAGGAGACTGTAATTCATTCATGAGTAGTTGCCTGATGTTGCTATGGAGATGCACTGTTTAATGTCCATCTGACATCTGCAATATGACATGGCATCTATGGTACAGAGTGACTACAGCAGGACTCCAAGGTTATAGCTCTTGATGAACAATGGTTGGGATTTATCGTGGACTCAATATGCTATGTCTTGCAGTCAGTACACTATATCTTGGAGAATGAGCTGCTTGTTGGTTGTCGGATTGCATCCATCCTGTTGCGGCTTGGGAGTCTCTCAGAAAAATGATCCAAGGGGAAAAGGAAGGGAGTCAATTTTCCCTGAAGGAGTCCTCTCCTCCACTGGCATAAGGCATCAAGATGGCCTGCAGGCACAGCACCACCAGAAAGGCTTAGTGCACTTGCCACCCAACCACTTGACCAACCACCTTACTCTTGGAGCTTTGAATTCTAACTCAAGGAGATGCATTATTTGTTCAGTCCGCACAAGGGTATGGCCCTTCGTGGGAAGGGCTATGGTGCTTCTTAGGTTGATCTGACAAGAATCCTAGCTACACAGGTCACTCATATGTATCATGCTGGTAGTTTAATAAATACATGGCTTCTGCCCTTTCCTCCAAGACCTGCATGGCATGTGGTTTGTCCAAGGTAAAGTTATATAGGGTCTATCAAGACAATAAGCAATCTTCACAAGCACTGTAGCAGATGAAGCATTGTCTTTGACCCTTCCCCTGAATGCTGTCCTCTAGGTTGGCAGATAGGGTTCAACCCATGGAGTGGGAATGTGCTATGTTCCCTGGCACCACCCCTGGGTGGGGACATCTGCCTTGGGGAGGAGAGTGAAGGATTAAAAATAGCTTCAACTGAGGGCTCCACCTCACTCTCTCTCCCTCTTTCCCACCTGCTTTCCCTCACAAAAGTAGGAGTCCTTGATAACCAGCCTAATATAACAGACCCTTGGCACCCATATGGGGGTTTGCTCTAGGGGGAGGGAAGGAAATTTCCAATTTTTTTCCCTCAGAGGGTATTTCCTGGGTTTTTCACATCCTCCCAAGGGTTGTTTGAGAGTAAGGTAGATCCATTTGCCACAGTCAGTTGTAAGCATGTACAACTTCGGAGTCTCTCATGTACAAGGGAAAAAGGGAGGGAGTTGATTTCCACTGAAGGACTCCTCTCACCAGTTAGCATGAGGTGGCAGGCTGCAGGACCTTGTTCCAGGTTTGAGGGGGTCATTGGTTTTGCCTGTGGGTAGAGGACCATCAGATGGGGAAGAGCAACCTAGCCATTTGACTCCTATTCTCTGAGGTTTGGGTTTAAACTCAGGGAGGTACATAATTCCCTTGATAGAACAAGGGTATGGAACTTCTAAAGTTGACTTGATGAGACCCCTAGCAGCACACATCACTCATATGTATCATGCTGGTAATTTAATAAATACATAGCTGCAGAATTTACTCCAAGACATGCAAGGTGTGTGGGTAGTCCAGGGTATGGGTATGTAGGGGCTTATTAAGGCAATGACCTTCAAGTTCAGACTTGACAAGTAATATAAAAAAAAGCTGTGACATGGTACAGTACAGTGCAGTGCACATTAAACATTTATGCTAATGAGTTGGTCTTGCATTTTTTTATCAGTTTGAGTGCTGAATATATTTGAAACTTATTCAGATAATGGACATTTATATATTCACAATGCATTGTATGTTGGCAATGAATTGGAACTTCACATTGTGTTTTTTTGAGCACTTTAATCAGATGAACAGCAACTTTTATAAAATATTTTTCGAACTCTTCTGGAATGCATCTGTTCTGCCACAATAAAATGGAGTTGTAACTTGTATGTAACAATTTTAACTAGGTT
Source organism: Neoceratodus forsteri (assembly GCA_016271365.2). Taxonomy (NCBI): domain Eukaryota; kingdom Metazoa; phylum Chordata; order Ceratodontiformes; family Ceratodontidae; genus Neoceratodus; species Neoceratodus forsteri. The sequence goes on from CM057455.1 coordinate 941,789,326, forward strand.
TTGTGCTGGATTTAGCCACACCTACATTATGCAAATTATATAGAAATGCTAAAGCAACTCTTTGGTGTGACATTCTAATACAAATTTGAGCCAATGGAAAGGAATGGCTCTGTTGACCAAAGGTATTGAATTTGAATTTGTTTTGCAATTATACAACTCCACTAGAGATGCAGTGAATTTAAATTCCACCAGCGCACTTTGTGTTGTCATTCTGCTATGCGGAGTAGTCAACATGAAAGGCTCACTTCACCCTGTAATTATCACTTTGCATTGTCATTCCACCTTAACACAAAGTAAGGTGAAGTGACAATAATATTGGCAGCCCCTTCACACATCACATGGCTTACAGTACTGTAAGTCACATGCTTTAGCCAGGCAGAAAGGAAGGAAGTGACTTATGCAAGGAGATAGTTTCACTTTCTCCTGTGCAGAGGGGGAGAGAGAGGAGGCAGTGAGATTACTGTTAGAGAAGAGATGCAGATGTTGGTGAAGTGCCGGAGAAGTGGACAATTCACGTTGCCATTCCGCTACGTGGAGTGGTCAAGATGAAAGGTTCACTTTGCCATGTGATTATCACTTTGCATTATCATTCTGCCTTAACTTAAATTAACGCAGAGTGACAACAGTATTGGTAGCCCCTGGGTCTCCACACACCACATTTCTTACAGTACTGTAAGTGTAAGTGACATGCTGTACAGGAATGCGAATGCCTGCAGCAGTACTTCCCTGATGACCTGTATCACAAAACTACCCTATTTAAAAACTCATATCAATGACTACAGTGGTGAAGCCTTGAGAGATACTACAAAACAGGCTTACATGCAACTAACTAGTAAAAAAATAAATGCTGTGATTTTTGATGTGATCGTGAATCGTGACCACATTTATGACCGTGATGATGAAGAATATGAATGTATTTTTCTCTGAGTTGGAGTTGATGAGTGTCTGGTGTGAGATAACCAATTATATTAAACTGTATGGGAAGGCGAATGCCTATGGCTGTATTTCCATGACCTGTACTACACAAAACTACCCGATTTGAAAACTCATATTAATGAGTACAATAGTGAAGCCAAGACCCGAGATACTATGAAACAGGCTTACATGCAACTAACAACAAAAAAAAGTACAGTTTTGTGATTTGTGATCATGAATCGTGACCGTGAAGATAAAGAACTTGATTTGTCTCAGATTCGGAGTCGTGATGAGTGCCTGGTGTGCGACATGACTAATGATAGTAAACTGTACATGAACCAAATACCTATGGCTATACTTCCCTGACCTGTACCATACAAAACTACCCAATTTGAAAACTCATATTAATGGGTTATGGTGAAGCTGAGATCCAAGATATTATGAAACAGGCTTACATGCAACTAACAACAAAAAAAAAGGTACAGTTTTGTGATTCATGATTGTGAATGGTGACTGTGAAGATGAAGAATGTGATTTGTATCATGAGTGAGTCGTGATGATCGCCCTGAGTTAAATGTTCATGCAGAGATATGCACCACACCAGTACTCTGAAGGAAAGCCAATCAAACAACTGTGACTTAAGTTACAGATGGAGATTGGGCCCTAAAGAGATGCAAATGCACAGACAGATTAAGATTGTGCTGCACACTCAAGAGATGCAGACTCAAAGGCACAACAACACCTAACCAGTGCTCACAAGTCACAAATCCAAATCTGGAAAAGTTGGGGTGGAGGGGGAGCAGTGTACTGCAGTAACAGTCCACTACTACCAGTAAAGATACCACAAAGTAGTACAAAAAAATCATGCAGGTGCAGTGGATAGCAGGTTCACACTCCTGCAATTATTTTGTGGCACAATAAAATGTGTCTGTTTTGATGGCACACGTTTCACACACACTCACACACGCACTACAAGTAATGGCAGCAAATTGAAAACTTCATTAATATAATCAAATCTTTTAAACACACTGAAATTATGCACTGCTGCACCACAACAATCAGCAAAAAATGTAAAAAATTAATTAAAATATTACTGTGTTTACATTAACACAGTTATACAACAAAAATATAACCCAAACAAAAAGACTGCCTTTTTCTCCCAGTTAATCTACCAACACCACACATATGCCACTACCCCAAAGCACACTTCCAGTGTCTGTCAGTACACAGACTGAATGTCCCAAATTAACATTCAAAATCCACACACAAACGATAAACACTTGATGATAAGAGCACAAGAGGGTTTCCTACAATCGATGCACTAAATTTTGAGTCCAAAGAAAGACTCAAAAAGGCTTTTTTAACAGCTTTATAGGGTTTGAATCACAGAGAGCTCTGTGAGAAAACTGTCTCCTACAGCTACCTACACACACTACCCCCAGGCCAGAACTGAGGCTGTGCAGAACAATCTAGAGCCCATATGACATGCAACCCCATGAACCACTGCAAAAATCATCTAGGAGCTTTAATAACAAGGTAAAGTGAAGCGAAGTACATTGATTTCAATGCACTTCACCTTGAGGGGCAACGCGAAGTAACACAAAGTCATTGTTTTCAATGGACTACGCATTTCTCATCATGGTACGAAGTGATCCACTTTGTGTTCTGGATTTGGCAGCCCCCCCAATACATCACATGACTTACAGTACTGTAAGTCACATGCTTTAGCTAGGCAGGAAGAAAGTGCCTTATGTAAGGAGATAGTTTCACTTTCTTCTGTGCAGAGGGAGAGAGAGCAGGCAGTGAGAGTGTGTGAGACTAGAACAGTTAGGAGGATATCTAGAGACTGAGATCCAACAGCTTGTTTAAAAGCTAATTTTTTTTTATGTTTTGTGTAGACTCTTTTTGTACTTAATTTATTCTTGCTGCAAATTTCTTTTTTTCTTACTTTTGTAAGTTGTTGTTTGTGTCTGACTGTGTGTGTGCCTATTTTGTGTGTGTCTTGTGTGTGTGTTTTGTTTTGTTGCTCGGACGGAGGGAGGGCAGTTGACTGAGTCAAGTGGGAGGAGCAGAGATGGACCAGGGTCAGGGAATGTCTGGGGCGAGGCAGTTCTTGGACCACGTCGTAGGCATGGCAAGAGAGAAGTGCGCAAGTGTGGGGGGCATGGCTGGTTCATGTTGGACCATACAAAAATCTTGGGTCTCTTCCCTGGGAAGCAGGACCAGCACCTCCTCAGGCAGTTGTACCACCATCACCAACTCCCACACCAGCTTCAGCTCTAGCTCCAGCTCATCTGGAGCAGGATGTGCATGTACCCCCAGCCAAAAGTGTGGAGCCTGAGCACCATGACCAGGCTGTCAGTGCATCTAGTCCCCCCCCGCCTGTGCCTGGTCCTCCCTGCACTGCCCCAGTTTGGGAGTTTTTTGATTGTGTGGGGGGGAGAACAGCCTGGTCAGGTGCCAGATTTGTAGGGCGGTGGTGCACTGTGGACCCTGGGGGACTCACCTGGTGACTGGGGGCCATCGCACCGATATGATAAACCACCACCAGGTGGAGTGGCAGGCTGCCACAGAACAGGCCAGGCCTGCACCCGCTGACCCTTCTGTGGCAGAGGGTGTGGCTGTGCATGGCCCTAAGAGGAGGAGGGCCACAGCAGCACCTACTGCTCACCAGCACCACCCCCATCACCAGCAGCTGCAGTACCTGTGTACGCCAAAGTACTTCATGTAAAACAGGCAGACATTGCATTTCTGTGGAATGCTGTTTATGAGGCAAATGAGAGAGTGAGTGTTGTTCTGCAGTGGTTGGAGCAGATAGAGGGACATCAACTGGAGATTCTGTTCATGCTCCAACTGCTGCTGGACCAGTAGGGGATCCCACACTAGATTTTTTTCCTCCCCCATGTGCTCCCCCCACCCTCCCTGCTGTCTTATAAAATGTATTCCCCCACCTCCCCCTGTATGTAATTATGCCCTTTTTTGGTTGTCTTCTGCATGCGTGACACATTGTATCCTTCCCCCTCTTCCTTCTGTTAAGTGTGTGTGCTCTGTTTTGGTTTTCCTTGTTTTACATTAAAATGGTTTGTCCCTGCCATCATTATTTCAACTTAAAGGAGTAGTCCAACCCAAATTTGAAACAGCATATGTTATGTAGAGCGCTTTGATGTGCATGTAAAGTCCTTCCCCTAGTGTGTCCTTCTCTCTGTCTGCTATTAGGAGCTTTTACTAAATCAGTAAATTGTATCATGTTAAATCGCTTTATTACCTTTATCGCTCCGACAATGCCCCCTGTGTCTTGTGACAGACAGTGATGTAGCATAGTCCATTGATTTACCAAATGCACAGTTCACAATCACAACAGCAGAGCTGTGTAACTGACTAGCAGTTTTCGTACAGAAACCCCACTCACCTAGGTCTGAGCTCTGAGATGCATGATAAACTGTAACAGTTGCCACTTGGTGTTAGTGCATAAGAAAAGTTACACAGCTTTGCTGCTGTGCATATGGTAAATCTATGGGCTATGCTACATCACTGTCACATGACTCAGGGTGCAAGTCAGAATGATGAAGGCAATAAACCGATTTTACATGGCGAAGATCCATAGGGCTCATAAAACTACCATAAAGGTAACAGGTTAATTTAGTAAAAATTCCTAATAGCAGACAGGGAAGGATGCAGTAGGACTTTACATACAAATCAGAAGTGCTCTGCACAACATATGTATTTTTCAAATTCTGTGTTGACTACTCCTTTAACAAAACCAGAAGGCCAAAACTCCACATGAATAGATACCACTAAAAATGTTTCCCTAGTACTGCAACTGTATTTATGACAAAACAAGGCACACAGTAATGAGCCTTGTGTTTTACCTGTTAGGCCTTCAGTGGTGTGCCTAATGAAGGTTAAGTGGCAAAGCACAATGCTCATTTGTGTGCCTTGTTTTGCCATCAGTAAAGTTGTAGTATCATTGAACATTATTTTGTGGCATGTATTCATATGGACTGGTGGCTTTGTGTGTTTGTCTTGCACTTTAGGAGTCAGGTATTGTGCACCAGCACCCGTCCACATAGTGCAGTGTGCTTCTTATTGCCCTGGTACAATCCAAGTTAAAAATGTTTACCATGACATATTTTGGGTGCCTCAGTAATGTTTACTTTCTGTCATGGAGTGTTTTTGGAAAAGCAGGACTAAGCAGTGCAAGTATACTGTGCTAAGCTGCATGTGTGCAGTCAGTGTACTTTCCTGTGTGTGCACTGCAGACACTGTCCAGCTTCTTGCAAACATATATGTGCTGACTTGTTGTAGTGTTTATGGTATGAAGAATAAAGATAAGAATATACTAACATGCTAACAAACTAAAATGCCAGCAGAATAGGCCTAACGGTCTCTCGAGTCTGCTCGATTTTCAGCATCTGCACTGAGGGCCGATTTTGGTGTGTCCCCTTCCCCCTTAGGTTATACTGTCCCCAGTCTGAGATGTTCCACCTGTATTGGGCCTGGTCAGATTTACCCTCCTCCTGTACCTGTCCCATCCCCTTTTAAACCCATCCACAGTCTCCACCGCTACCAGCTCCCTGGGCAGTGCATTCCATGGCACCACCACCCTTTCAGTGAAATAACATCTCCTCCTCTCCCCTCTGAGCCTGCCCCCTTCCAGCTTACACCTGTGACCACTTGTTGTCCCACTCTCCTTCCTTTAGAGCACCCTGACTGGGCCTCCTTTATTGATCCCTTTCATGTACTTAAAGACCTCTATTATGTCCCCTCGTCCCTCCGCTCCTCTAGGGTGTACATGTCCTGCTCCTTGAGCCTCTCCTCATAGGTCCTCTCCCCCAGGCTCCAGATCATTTTGGTCACCCTCCTTTGGACCCTCTCTAGGAGTCTAATGTCCCTCTTCAAATATGGTCTCCAAAACTGTACACAATACTCGAAGTGTGGCCTAACCAAGCAGTTTTACAGTGGAAGGATCACTTCCACCTTTCTGGAGATAATCCCCCTCATGCTGCATCCCAGCATCCTATTTGCTCTTGCCGCTGCCCTCCTACAGGTCTCTGAGTTGTTCATTTTGACATCTACCTCTACCCCCAGGTCCCTCTCACCCTCCGTGACTTGAATCATGTGTCCTCCCAGGGTATACACCTGACCTGGATTTCTGACTCAAAGATGCTGAACCTTGCACTTCCCCACACTGAATTTTAGTTTCCATTTTCCTGACAACCTTTTCAGAGCCTTCAGGTCCTCCTGCAAGGCCACCCTCCCCTCCTCCCCATCCACCACTGCACCCAGCTTTGAGTCATCTGCAAAGAGACTCATCTCACTCCTGTCCCCCCTCCTGATGTCTGAGATATAGGCGTTGAACAGGAGTGGCCCCAGCACTGACCCCTGGGGAACCCCACTAGTAACCCACCTTGGGGAGGAGGCTAATCCTCCAACCACCACCTTCTGAGTATGCTCAGAGAGCCAATTTCCTATCCATCTTAACAACTGTCTCCCTACCCCCATTTCCTTCAGCTTAGCCTGCAGGCCACTGTGGGGTACCGAATCAAATGCCTTGCTAAAGTCCAGAAAAAGGATGTTCACTGGCCTACCTTGGTCCAGGGCCCTCATCACCCAGTCATAGAACTCAATAAGATTTGTCTGGCATGATCTTCCTGTGACAAAGCCATGCTGCCTATCGTCCAAGTACCCAGTTTGTTCTAGTAACCCCCTCAGCCTTTCCTTGACAATACCCTCCATCACCTTGCCAACCACTGATGTCAGGCTAATGGGCCTGTAATTTCCCACCTCCTCTCTTGATCCCCCCTGTGGATCGGCATGACATGGACCACCCTCCAGTCATGGGGCACCCACCCAGTCCTCAGAGAGATGTTGAAAAGCTCTGCTAGAGGGACTGCCAGGACATCCACCAGTTCCCTCAGCACCCTGGGATGTATCTCATCTGGCCCAGGTGCTTTCTCCATCCGAAGGGACCTGAGGGCTTCCCTTACACTCTCTACTGGGATTTCAGCCTCTACGTCCTCCCTCTTTTCACCCTGCACTGCTGGGCCCCCACCTGTCTGTGGTGGCCACTCCCTTTCCCCAGACCCATCAGGGCCCCTGGTCTCCCACCCCTTGCTCTGGTTTGCCCCCACTCCCCTTGCAAGACATAGCCCCTCCACCCCCCTGGTAAAAACTGAGGCAAAGTACTCATTTAGTACTTCTGCCTGTTCCCCAGACTCATGTGCCTAACCATCCCTTATCCATAACTTGCTGATCTGCCCCTTACTTTCCTTTTTCCCCCATGTATCTAAAGCACCCATTGTCCCCCCCTCCTGATCCCACTGGCCAAGGACTGCTCCTTTTTTGCCTTAGCTGCTCTCACCACCCTGGTGACTCTCTTGGCTGTCAGCTCATATTCCTCCTGATCCCTTTCACTCCCTGAGCACTTGAAGTGCATATAGGCCACTTTCTTTTCCCTCACCACCTCCTGTACCTCCCTGGTCCACCAGCAGGGTTTGCTGGCCTTACCGAACTTACACCTTTCCCTTGTGCTGGATCTGGTAACCTCCTGTATTCCCCTCCTAATGATCCCCCACCTGCTGTCAGCATCCATATCTGGCCTTATCCTGTCCAGATGATCTTTAAGGATCCTTCCCATCTCCCTGAAGTCTGCACCCCTAAAGTCGGTTACTACTGTCCTTGTTCAGCTTTCCTCCTCCCTAGGTCCAGGAAGAACCAGACTGTGGAGTAATCACTCCCAGCCAGTGGGTCCCTCACCTCTAGGCCCCTAATCTGATCACTGTCCGCCAGGACCACGTCCAGTGTCCGGGCCTTCCTAGTTGGCTCACCCACCTGTTGTGTCACAAATGCATCCTGGAAGACATCCAGCAGCCTCTGCTCTCCGGTCACTGGTGATGTCATATTCCCCCAGTCTGTTCTTGGCATGTTGAAGTCCCCCATTACCACTACCCTTCCTTTTCCCAGTCTACAGTGTCCTTCAACATTTGCCACCAAACATTCTTCCAGGACCTCCGCCAGTGCTGGTGGTCTGTATACCACTCCGACCTTTACTCTCTTACCCCCCTGCATCAGTAAGTTGGCCCAAATAACCTCCACATTCCCCTCTGCCTCCTCTACCCCCTACTATACCCATGCCATTTCTAACTAACAGTGCTACACCACCACCCTTTCCCTCCTCCCTGTCTTTTCTGAACATAGTGTAACCCTCCAGATTTAGGTCCCTCTCATGCCCTTGAGTGGCCTAGGTCTCAATGACTGCTTCCACATCTACCTCCCCCTCAACTAGCATTGCCTGGAGCTCTGGCATTTTATTTCCTAAGCTCCTTGCATTTATCAGGAAAACTCTCCACCCCTTTTCCCTCCTCTCCTTTCTCCCCTTGAGCTCCTATTTCTCAGCTCCTGCACCCTACCTGATGACCCATTTCCATATCTCCCTAGCACCCTAGAGGAGTGGAGACCATGTCCCTCATTTATCATACCTGCTGGCACTGCCACTTTTTTGATCCCTCTCCCCTTCGCAAGTTTAAACCCCACCTTTCACTGATGAACCCAGCTAGTTTGAAGTTTAGGATTTCCTTCCCCTCCAAATTAAGGTGGAGCCTGTCCCTAGCATACAGCCCCTTATCCTCCCAGGTTTCCCCCCAGTCCCCCACCAGGCCATTCCCCAATTCCCCACACCACTCCCTAAGCTACTGATTCATCTCCCTAATCTTCATCTTGTTTTCCCCACTAGCCCTTGGCACCAGCAGGATTTCCAAAAAGGAGATCTTACAGCCTATGGAAAGGCATACCCTGGCCAACACCCGGAACCGTGCCTGAATTTCTAGTTCACTATTACCATTTATGTCGTTTGTCCCCAAGTGCACTAGAATGCCCGGGGTCCTCCCGCATTCCCTTGCCAGTGAATACAACTCATGATTGGCCTTGTGCACCATCAGGCCTGGGTGGCATTTGATTTTTATCAGACAGGCTTTACCCTCCTTCTGCCCTTCCCACAGGATGCCTCTGATCATGGAGTCCCCCAATAGCAGTACTCTAACCCCCCCTTGCCTTCCTTCTCACCCCTTGGGTTCCCCCTCCTTCCATGCCCCTCCTCATCTCTTCACCCAGATTCTCCCCTTGACTGGCTCCTCGCACCTCCCACAATCTGGGTGTTGAAGGTAGCCCCTTCACTATTGTCCCTGGTCACCTCCTCTACCCATGTCCTGGCCTTGTTTATCCCCCCCACCTGAGTACCTTTCTCTGTATCTCTTTCCCCACTACTTACTAATCCATCCATCCTATCCATCTGTCTACTTGGCTTTCTGCTTGCTATCATCCAATTTACATCCTGTGTCTTCCTGCCTGTCATGCTCCACTGTTCCATATCATTAGCCTCCTCCTTATTCCCCTGATCCTCCTTTTTCTTTTCCCTCCTACCCCTCTTCCACCATCCTGTCCTGGTCCTCCTTTATTGCGCCCTTGCCACTTGCCCCCTTCATCCTTTCTGTATATCCCTGCCCCAGCTTCACCAGCAGCAGCATCATCATCATCATATATAATGTATATTTTATTTGTACCATCAGCAGCAGAGGACTAAGTGGTATGATATTTTTTCAGAGGTCTCAGACTAGAGTGCACCTCAGTCACACAGTGCTCATATGACTTTTAGGAGATCATAGCACCAACAAATCCTGCTTTTCAACAAACCGTACCCAACAGACATGAAAAATTGTTGAGGCACCCAAAATATTTCAAGGTGTACAGACATTATAAAGTCAGAAAATATATAGGGTCCAGTTCACTGCCACCATACTGTGCTGGCACATTTCTTCTTTTCATTTTTTATTCTGGAATAAGTGATGTCTTTCTAGTTTAGACTGGCAGTGTCAGTTCTGCAGCAAGCTGATGTACACCATAACATGACATGGCACCAGTGGTAGCACAGTGTGGTGGCAGTGGACTGCAGGACCTGTTATATATTCTGACTTTAAAATGTCTGTACACCATAAAATATTTTGGGTGCCTCAGCAATATTTTATGTCTGTTGGGTACGGTTTGTTGAGAATCAGGAGTTGTTTGTGCTATTAACTCTGCAAAGTCATGTGTGAACTGTGAGTGACTGAGGTGCACACTGGCCCAAGACCTCTGAAAACATATCATACCACTTTGTCCACTGCTGTTGGTGGTACAAATAAAATATACATTATATATTCTTATCTTTATTCTTTATATCATAAATACTGCCAAAAGTCAGCCTATATTTTATGTTTGCAATAAGCCGGACAGTGTCTGCACACACAGGAAAGAACACTGACTGTACACATGCAGTTTAGCACAGTATAATTGCACTGCTCAGTCCTGCTTTTTGTCACACACTTCACGATAGCACAACAGAAAGTAAACATTACTGAGGCTTCAAAAATATTTATTTTTGGAAATAGACATTATGGCATTATGTGCTCACAACACACAGTCACCAGAATTAATGTGCAAGCTCAAAATGCAACTGTCTTGTGTCCATAAAATTCCCCAGTGCTAACAAAGTGAAATGGGAGCATAACAAGAAATGCTGCTGCTGTTTCAATTACTTGTAATGCTGCTGTTGATTGACCATACCGTGATGATGATGTGATGATGCACAGTGTCTTACCAAACCATGTGAAGGAGGGATGACATGGCCATTGAGTTTACCATCCCAAATGATGTCACTGAGAACTGCTGACTGCCCACAACGTGCTGCAGTCACCTCAACGGAAGGATGCCCTTTGTGTGTACACTAATACTACCCTTGGTGAGCTGATATATATATGGGGGGGTTAACATATATATCCATGTACTAATCGTATAGTTTTGTGTCACAGGTAACATATTGTTGGTGTGCGCATTCCTGAGCTTGATGAGAAATTGTGGTGTTGGAATTAGAATACTTTCAAGCCAATGAAGCTAAGTATTTTTTTTGAGGGGGGATTATCATTTGCAAGTAGATCTCATTAATGGTTTATTGTTTGGTTAATTCTTCACAGATTTTATCTGAATCCTTCTCCAGTCCAGTAATGATGGTCATGATCATCATCGATTCATTCTACATGTTGCATGTCTGTTGGCCCGGGGCGGGGTATGATGTTGAACAAGTTATTTGGATCAGGCAACTATGACACCACAAAGCATCAGGAAGTTTCCTACAAAAAGAAATGAAGGACTTATTACAACTTGATTGCAGCAGTAACACATTATGTTTAAGCCGTGGCTGTTACACCCCATCATATATGCTGATTAACAGATAGCAAACTCTCCCACTGAAGTCACATGAAGACCAAATCATCACATCACAATTAAATTTAGTACCAGGCTGTAACCAATACACTGTGTCAGTGTCCTTGTGTCTTAACTCAAGTTACATTTTAAAACCACATCTTGTCAAGTCATGACCTGGGTCAAACGTTTTTCAACACTGGCATGGCTGCAGCTGCAATACAGTGTGTGATGTGTTGGACAAATATTATGTGATGTACATGTCACCTACTTTATATGAATCATCAGTCGGATTTGCACTCTTATGAAAAAATGAACAACAAAAAAGAAACAGATGAAATTAAATTGATATAACTATCAGCATGGAAATGGAAATATCCTGTAGGTTGCTGTGGATAGTAATGCTGTACCATACAGACCTTCAGTGAAGGAGACTCGTTTGTTAACCTGTAAAAAACAAAATAAGTTGACTATATGTGTTTGACTATTGCAGCTCAGCAAAGCAACAGGAAACTAAACACAGCTAAAGGATGTTGAAGAGCATGAAAAACATTAGTACACATACTCACTTTAAAGTATTGATAGTAAGAAGCCTTGTGCCTGTGGCTGACAGATGTGGTCTCCTGTAGAACTCCCTCTGCCTTGACATGGACCGGACATATAATGGAAAACATCATCAGAATGGTGGTGGTGGGTGGTGGTCATAGGCACATGATGACATTCCCTCTCACATCTTCCTGCATCTGGTGGCAGTGGCTAACAGCGGTTATATGGTGGTGGTCAAGGGGGGAACACAATGACACTCCCTTTCACAACTTCCTGCATCTGGTGGTAGTGGCTAACAGCGGTTTTATGGTGGTGGTCAAGGGGGCACACAATGACTCTCCCTTTGACATCTTCCTGCATTTGGTGGCAGTGGGGATTGGGAACAGCTGCAGCATGCTGCAACACATTCACTATCAATGTCAGATGCAAACAGGTGTGTGGCAGGCAGGATATATTGTGCACTGTGTTACAAATGTGACGTGATATATGGAATTTGAGTCACTCTGAGTGGGACACTGATTCAACTTTATGAAAAACAAAACATGTACCATACAAAAAATGTGATAGCCTTTTAACCACTTAACTTGAAACCTACCAATATCAATCTCATCATTATCCTCATACAGAAAGCTGCCCTCACTGTCATCAATGTCTGAATTTTGCCAACTGGGAAATTCTTCCTCCATTGTGTCATCATCTACCTCAGTGGTAGGCTGTTTCATGCTGCCAGTGCCACCAGGATGATCCATTTCTACAACATCAGCAAAACCATGACTATGCCGGGATACGAATACTGAGGTTGCAGTCTGAGCTGGTATGTGCCCCTCATTCATTTTTATGAATGTCAGCAAACCGACATTTGCAGGAGAGAGGTTTGTACAATGATCCTGAACTATTGCAGCCACTGAGCTGAATACCCTCTCAACACTTACACTGGAGAGTGGGCATTTCAGGTACTTCAGTGCCACTGCAGTCAGCTCTGGCCATTCATTGACCTTTCCACTCCAGTATAAAAGAGGATCAACAGTTATTGACAGATGCCTGTTTTCAGCCAAATATGAGTCAACCATTTGCTGTGCTGCACTATGACCAGTGGTTGATGCATCATCCTGTTCTCTGGAATCATTTATGTCACAAATCCCCACTTGGGACAAAGCACCCCAAAGTGGGTTAATCCCAACCAGTTAGGATGACAGACCACCTGGAACTGCAGTCCCCTTCCCCTAACAGGATATGCTTGATACTATTCCAGACTGACATTCAGCCTGATTATGCTTCTGAGGTTTGCTGACCTTGGCACGTGACTTCTGTGCCCCATGAACCAAGACTACCAGTTGCCCACTGAAATTTTTTACCTGTTCAGGCCCACCCTCCAGTAGTAAGGCAATTCCACATTTGTATTGTGGGTCCAGCATTGTTGCTATTGCAAAGTTGTCACTATGCTGAATGCTCAATGATGTGCCAATTCTGTTCGAATACTGTCACCATGTGTTTCAGCTAAACACTGCTAACACAGTCTCTGGCAACATCAAGGCTAAGCTGTAGATTCACCAGTGTCTACCTCAACACCCACAGCAGTGGAATTAATTAGCTAATGAAGGCAGACTCACCACTCACTGCCTGTGTGGCATGTTCAAAAGGCCTCATCATTTTTATTACAGAGTCCATGAGGTGCCACTGTTTAGTCATCATAGACATGGAGGCCCCGGAAGTGTCACAGCTGGGTTTGCATGACAATATATTCTGAGATGGCTTTGTATTGTTCATACAACCTCTCTGCCATGTATAAAGTGGAGTTCCACCTGGTAACAACTTCCAGCTTCAGGCGGTGCCGTGGGGGGCTGGTTTGGATCTGCAACTGCAGAAGTTGGTCACGGGCCTTTGCAGAGCGTGAAAAGTGAGAACAGATATGGCGTGCAGCTGTCAGCATTTCCTTTATATCAGGGTGCTGCAGAAACTCCTGCACCACAAGATTTAAACAGTGGGCCATGCATGGAACTCAAACAAAGCCACCATTCATGATGCATTTAACCACATTTGACCCATTGTCACTTATGAACCCAGCTCTCAGGGACAGAGGGTTCAGCCACTTGTCAATTTCAGTCAGTACCAAGTCCAACATATTTTCACCAGTGTGTGAACAGGTCACATTGCACATAGCAATTGTTGCATGCTGTTGAATTTCTGGAAGATTGCTGCCACAACATTCCACCTTACTACACTGATTATTCACACTACCAACAGCACAAACAACAGCTGGCACATATGCCCAATGTGCAGTTATACACAAATATGAACTTTTTCCCTGTTTGCCACTTGTCCACATATCCATACTTAAATGGATGAATGGAGAGGAGGAACATCGAAGGGCATGTCTTACAGAGCTGAACACAGTAAGGTACAACTTTGGGACATCACGAATGGAAAAGTATGTCCTGAATAGGACTTTCCATTTTGGACAAGCACATGCCTCAAACCTCCAGAACCCGAAATTCTCCATGAAGGAGAAGGGCAACAGATCAATTGCCAGCATTTCAGCTACAGCAGTATCAAGTTCACGTGACACTGTATGATTGGGTGAGTACTTCTGCTTATGGGCAAAAACACTCTGCAATGTGGGCTGACTTAAACATTTTGCATGGGGTGTGCTGACAAATGGCTCTGCTCAGTGAATGGCTGGGGTGGATTATGGAAGTGTGATGAAGACGGCTGCACAGGTGATGAAAAATCAACAAATTAAGTTATTTTCCCAGATTTATGAACAGGGGTTGATGTACCACTTGCACTAGATGTACTGCATTGACCACCACCACCACCACCAAAACTGCTACTCTCATCACCACTGGACGTGATTTCAAAATAATTATGCTCCTCCACCTCATCATGCCAGTAGTAATCTTCTGCTGTTATTTCATCGTTACTGCACACATTCCTAATTGATTTTACAGTCATGGAAGGGGATAACATGCTCATTATGGTTGATGATGAGGGTGAACACCCCACTCTAGTATTAGCTGCCATCTTCTGCTGGGTCCACAGTTCCATATGCCTGTTCTTAAGATGTGTATGCTGTTGTCCTGTGCCCAGATGGCCCCCCTTTTTACCTTGACTCACACACACATGACAAAGCTGGCAGATTGCAACTGACTCATCAGGCCCGATTCTAGAAGGGTGGCACAAGTTGCCACCGAATGCAACTTGTTCCACCAGCAACTGTGGCATTGAGCCTGTGCCCTATTCTAGAAGGGGCAGGGTCTCCACAGCAAAGTCCTGCAACTTGTGCTATGTGGCTAGGTATGCCACACAGAGGGTGTACCTGGCCAACATGTCATTACCTACTGCCACAGGGCATAAGTGCACCCCCCTGCCCTGCAAGCCCCAATAGCCGCCCTGCAGGGTGACCCACACCCCCTGCCCCCCAAGCCACCTGTATGTGCCTCGCAGGGCTGGTCACAACAACAGGCCCTCTGAAACCCCATATATGAGCTCCACAGGGCTGGTCACACCAAGTGGCCCCAGTCACCCCCATAGATATGCCCCGCAGGGCTGCCCACACTCCCAACCCCTCCCGGATCCCCCATTGTAATACACTCTGTATGGTGGCACTGCCATCCCCCCACCCATGCCCGGATCCCTGAGTCACCGGCTGCATATGGGGCAATGACCGTTCCCTGGTAGTCTAGTGGCCCCCTCAGATCATTATAAAATATATAAACATTCCCAAGTCTCTGGTAGTCTAGTGCCCCCCAATCATTGTATGTTAAATAAGTAACTCCATATCCCTGGTAGTTTAGTTATTTCCCCCACCCAGCCATGCCAGCCACCCAGCACCCCACCCATCCCCAGCTGGCAACTGGCACAGCCACCTCTAACCACCATGGCCAGCCACTGACCGAGTTCAGTATCAGTGCGCACTGTAAAAATGTGCTCAGATATTAAATTCTGGCGCATGTTTTCAAGGCATGCTGATACTGAACTCAATCGGCACTGGCCATGAGTGTGAAGTGAGGCTGTGCCAGTGCGGCTGGGGATGGTGGGGCTGCTGGGTGGACTGGCATGGCTGGAGTGGGTGGATGGGAGTCACTAGACTATCAGGGATATGGAGTTACTTGTCTATTAATATACAATGCTCGGGGGCCACTAGACTACCAGGGGCTTGAGATGTTTTAAATTTATAAGAGATCGGGGGCCACTAATTTCTAAAAGAATATTCTCTATTTTATAGTGATTGGGGCCACTAGACTACCAGGAAGGGGTGCCAGATATGTGACCGGCGACTTGGGGATCGGGGCACAGGTGGGGGGATGGCAGTGCCGCCCTACGGGGCATATTACAACAGGCGATCTGGGGTACTGGTGGTGTGGGAAGCCCTGTGGGGCAGTACCTGAGCAGGGATTGGGTCAGTCAGTGTGGGAAGCCCTGCGTGGCACCTACTGTGTGGGGCTGTACAGTAGGGGATGGGGAAGGATCATGGTCCTGAGTCCAGGACTGGCTATGCGGTGCCCAGTGGGGCAACAACAGGTGCAGTCTGGGCATGGGGGGCACATGTACCAGGTTCTACAGAACCCTCAGAGGTGGTATGTAAGTTACACCAGCTAAATGCAGGTGTAACTTACGATGCCGGTTCTCCTCCAAGGGTTCTTGTAGAATCCCGATGGTGGGGACTTTGTGGCTGCCCTGCTAGAATGGGGTGCAACTGCTGTCATAAACCCCATAGCACCATGGTGCAGGGGGTCTATGGCCACAACTTCCAGCCTAACTGCTGTTTGGCGCAAGTGGCCTGTGTGATGTTGCATGCCAATTTGTAGAATTGCGAATGTCGCAACTGCTGGTGTAAGTTGCTACATACACCATTCTACTTGGCACAACTGCTGTTATGCCAGGCGTAACTCTTCTAGAATCTGGCCCATCATTTGCATCTTGCACAAAAAATCCCAAACAAGGGATTGTGATCCCCTACATTTAACATGTCCCTGATGCTGCTTATTGGACTCCATTTTTTTAAGCCCTGAAATGGTGGGTGTGCTACATGATTTTTCAGGCAGAACACACTTGGACTGCAACTGACCACCACACCTACCTATCATTATTACTGGGTCATCATCATCATCATCAACTGAAACTGCTAAATCACAACTTTTTACAGGAAGGAGGGTGTTAATGAAAACAGACCCAGACACAGCCACCTTGACTTTCTTTTTCTCCGGTTCCCACCAGGGGTCGCAGACATCATCATCATATTCATTAACATCATCCACATCTACATCTTCTGCTTAGATGCTGGCACGTGGACTGCAAGTTGCAACCACAGCAACATCATCATCACCACCATCACCCGATATTTTTGCACCATGCTGTGAATCAATGCATGGCAAACGCGTGACCTGAACTGTGGTGGAAGAAATGTGACATTGTGTGTTATCATTGCCAGGATGATCAGAATCATGTTCAGTTACCATGGGGATGTTACTGGGGAGTATGACATCATCTATGCTGTCACTCACTGCTTTAGACTCACCTATATTTTTGGACATGGTCAACTGGTCAGATGTGGAACGTGAGGCAGCAATACTCATACCACCAGCAACTGCACTAACACCACCAGCTGGGACAAAGTCACAATCCAATCTGGAAAAGAATACCTTTTGCTGGTTGGGGGAAGCACTGCAGTAACAGTCCAAATCCAAGATACCACAAAGCAGTACAAAATCACGCAGGTGCAGTGGATAGCAGGTTCACACTGCTGCAATTACTCTGTGGCACAATAAAATGTGTCTGATTTGATGGCACACATCCCACACACACACACTCACACACACACAAGTAATTCATAGCAAATTGAAAACTTCAGTAATATAACTATGTATTTTAAACAAATTGAAATTATGCACTGCTGCACCAAAACACTCAGTAAAAAAAAGTCAAGAATTACTGAAAATATTACTGTGTGTACATTAACACAGTTATACAAGAAAAATATAACCAAAAGAGAAAGAACTGTCTTTTTCTCCAAGTTAATCTACCTACACTACAGATACACCCCTCCCCCAAAGTACACTTCCAGTGTATGTCAGTATACAGACTGAATGTTCTAAATTAACATTCAAAATCCACACACAAACACTAAACACTCAATGATATGAGCACAGGAGGGTTTCCTACAATCAATGCACTAAATTTTGAGCAAAAAAAAAAATGACTAAAAAAGGCTTTTTTTAACAGCTTTTAGAGGGTTTGAATCACAAAGAGCTCTGAAAGCAAACTGTCTCCTACAGCTACCTACACACACTACCCAGAACTGAGGCTGTGCAGAACAATTTAGAGCCCATATGACCTGTAATCTCATGAACCACTGCAAAATTCACCTTGGAGCTCAATAACAAGGTGAAGTGATGTGAAGTACATTGATCTCTATGTACTTCACATTAAAATAGGTGGAGAAGTGGTAGGGGTAAGGCGGAGTAATGCAAATTCATTGTTTTCAATGGACTTCATGTTCCTTAATGATGTGAAGTACTCCGCATCGCATTGCGGATTAGTCTGCGGATTCCGCATTACTCCGCGAATCACTTCAGTGAGCGAATTATGGGCACTTCACCAGCCACGAAACTCTACTGAGTAATGCTCAAGGATATAACTCCACTGAGTTTTGCTCCTTTTCAAGATGTCTTGGATAGCACAAACAAGAGTTACAATATTAAAGAATTACAAGTCAGGAAAATTGTATAGACATATACAATATAGGGAGAATGGCAATATGATACTAGTACAATACCAGATTTATTTTCTCTTTAAATATGTACAGTATATATGCATGCTTTTATGTATGTGAGAATAATTAAGAAAAAATATAAAAATCAAATTTAAAATGAATTCCATTTAAAGATGATATTTTACTGAGTTTTCTGTGAGGCATTATTGAGCAGCTGCTCAACTTCGGTCTAAATCAACAACCTGAGCTGGACAGAAGGGACTTCAAATTAATGTCTTATCTGCCTCATGTAAGACAAATGTTTAAATTCCTCTCCCTGTTTTTAAAGCTCCTTTTATGCTATGAGTGCCAGCCAGCAGGAGGTACACAGAGGAACAGAAGTGAAAAATACACACTTATTAAGCAGGTGTCAAAGCCAATAAAGGAACATTTAGGTAGACGGCCAAGGACATGCAGAAAAAAGATGCTAATTGTTATTCAAGGGAAAGTAACCCTCAATAATCTTGCAGCTGGAGCTGGTAAATAGTGTAATTTTTTTTCTTTAAGAATTGATGCAGACAGTGATGTTCAAAAACCTGTGTGTTTGTTGGAAATGAACTGTGTCCTCTGGATTACAGTTATACAATAAATGTGCAGGGGTGGTCGACTTTCCCCCCTGCTGTGGCTGAAGACTGCTCTGTCTTATATAAAGTACCTTCAAGGGAGGCACTTTCTTTATAGTTATACATTGACAGATTGATTTGTAATCCCTGCTCTTTCTCTCATCTCCACTGAGTCCTACCAAGGTCATGAATCACCTTTAACCGTCAGTGAGGGATCCAGGCTTTCAATTCTACACCCTCAGGCAGAATGTGTATGCTGTCTATTTTAACAAAAGGTAGTACAAAATGCTCTTTGCTCTTAGTTCAGTGTATCGAGTGAATCTTAACCCTGCTTGTATTGCTGTGCTAAAGATCAACCCCTTTCCTTATAATGTCTGCCTTGCTGGAATGTCATTTTTTTAGTTCTTTACAGTTTCTGTATGACATCTTATTGCTCATGACATCTGGCTTATTGCCAATGACAGAAGGTGCATCCCTTTACTGGAGGGGGTAGTTCTATGGGGAGAATAGGGAATGATGGTATTTTCATGCTGCAGAAGAGATGGACAAATAAGGGAACATTTTGAAGGGGAATTCTAGAGTTGACCAAGTGATGATTTTTCAACTATTATGGGATGCTTAACAAGGGCCAAAAACTAAGGTTGTGAGAGTGGGTGTAATGGAAAAACTCTATGAACATTTTTGTTGCAGGAAAGTCCGCTAGAAGAGGCTGTAGATGAACAGCATGCATAATAATTTATTCAATAGGTTTACATGACTTAGTGTGTCATTATGCTTGTGAAACTGTTGATAAACTTTGGCCATTCGCGCTCTCTGTTTCATGGGGAACTACCACCCTGATGGGATACCAAAAGGCAAGGAACCCTTGAGGAGGGTTCCACCCCTAGAGGTGCTTCAGGAAGGATTCCCTTTGGATAAAGGTACCTTATGAAGAAGCCCAGAGGAAAGAAGTGTGCCACTTGAGGAGGAGGGGATGGTGGTGGGGCAAAGGAAAAGTGCTTCTGAGTGAGGTTGGAATGATCTGCTTTATATTGTTCAAGCAGGGGGGATGACTGGTTGCTCTGGCCCACTGAACTGCAGGCATAGCCATTCAATTCAATGGGCTTATGCAACTTAGTGTGTAGTTATTCTTGTGCAACTGTTAATAAACTTTGACCATTTGTACTCAGTGTTCCACATGGAACGATCACCCTGTCAGGGTACCAAAAGGCAAGGAACCCTCAAGGAGAGTTCCATCCCCAGAGGTGCCATGGGAAGGATTCCCTTTGTCTATTGGTACCTTAGGAAGGAACCCCAAAAAGAAAGTACTGAGCAGGAAGCATTGACCATGAAGGCTGAGGAGCACAGATTGATGGTAACCTGTGATAAATGGAAACAGACACAGACTGAGATGCAAAGCTGATAGTTATCAAAATTGAAGCAATGAGGTTTGACTTCTAAAGGAGAAAGGGAACAGCGAAGAAGGAGAGCCACAATCCAACTCCATCCAACAGTGGAAACCTACCTGGTAAACTGATAGACCTATACTATAATATGGACTACCTAGCTTTTATTACCTTTGCATGGAGGAGAGGAAAAATACCCTATGAGGAAGAATCCTCTGGGGGTCCAAGGCCTAGGTCGTCTTCCCTCCAGGCTTTGGATTCATTTAGTGATGGCTCATCTACTCCAATTTAGAGACCCATTTCATGGGAAAATCAATCTGGAGGAAGGTTGTCACTCTATACATCTAATGGGAATGCTGTGATGGGACTGTGAATGAACTCTGCAGCAAAGGGAGACTCCTGCTTATGAGGCCCTCACCCCAAGGTGGGAGGAGGACAGCAACAACCACTGAAAGGTACTCACCCAACCTCGATGAGGGAGACCTGAAGATGAAGATGAGCATTTGAGAGGTAGGGAAGGGGAGGACATGGAGTCCAGGTGAACCTTAAGCAGTTGAAGGGAAAATAGCTTTTGAAGTTGCTGCCTACTTGGTCCACACAGCTAAAGGAGCTCACATGGGCTATAAGGGCCCCATCATTTGGCAGATGAAGTCTTAAATTCTACATCAAGAGGTGCAGCAGACACATCTGCATGGCTAAAGCTCTGCTCAGAGTAAGGGCATTCCCACCAGGAGCTCAAGATGTGGTCTTCATGGACACAGAGTGAGATTGTCAGCTGCAAGGTGTTCCCTGAGCCATATTGTAGTATGTGTGTGGTTGCCATGCATCTGATGAAGAGTAGTTTGAGGTTCATGCATATAGGAGACCTCCATGTAGGCTTGGGTGATGAAACAGAAGAAGTAGATGAGACCTCCACGTAGGTCAAAGTTTGAATGCTGATACCATCACGTAGGTATAAGCAATTAACCTGAGTATAAATTCAGTTGGCTTATGTTCAAGACCCTCACAATGGTCCAAGGTAAGAACTGAGCTGTAATTTAGACAAAGATGGAGGAGGCAAACTCAAAGGATAAACAGACTATACCTACTTTCGTAACCTCCTTGTATGTATGAGGCATAGACTAAGTTAAACTCTGCTGGTGAGCTGAAGTAAAATAAACAAGTGAAACTACTAGGAAAAGCAGGATTTTAGGAAGCAGGCAGCTGGTGACCAACAACATATCACAAAAGCATGTGGCTGCTTAGCTAGAGGCCAGGTGTAAACAAGTAGTTGGAACTGAGATTTCTGAAGGTATGGAAAAAACAGTAAAATGGGGCCTGAATAGCACAAGGCAAAGCAATTAATGAAGGCAGGATGCAGGGAAAATTAGAAAGTGCAAAAAGAAACAAACTAAGAAAACACAGAGAACAGGGAAAACATAATAGCAGCAGAAACAGGAGACAGAGAGAAGCACAATTGCAGCCAGGAGGCAGGAAGCAAAATACTGACCTAAAGGCTGGAGAGGCACAAACAAGCTGAAGTCCAGCACAAATGAAGCAGAATCCAACACAAACCAAGCAGAAAGTCCAAAGCACAGAGGAAAACAAGAGAGAAATGCTGGATACGGGGTGGGGGTGGGGAGCCTGGCAGAGCCTCTGGCTGCAAAGGAAAAGTGCTTCTGAGTGAGGAAGGAATTAACTGATTTATATACTGTAGCTCAGGCAGGGGACATGGCTGGTTGCTCCAGCCCATTGAACTACAGGCATTGCCTTTCAAAAATTAGCTTAAATAAGTCTCCTTTGTAGAAATATCACTGGATATAAGACTTTTACAAATAAGGGAAGGGCAGATTTCTCAGTAAAACTGTAAAACAGCATGGGTGCAACAACCAAGAGTGCTTGGATTAAACTAGATGAACTTGTGGCCTGATTCCATCTAGCAGATCATATGTTCCTATGTTACTATTGATGTGCAGCACAGGTATAGAAATGGGTGAGCTGAGCAATCTAGCAGATTAGAGTTCAGGAACAGATTTTTCAATGGGATCAAACCAATGTATGGTAAAAAATGGTTACACAAACAAGCCACAGTTAAATTAATTACCAAAAACTCAATTTGAAATGTTTATTTCTTAGCATTGTATACTAAAAGTAATGTTTCCTAACCACAATTATTTTTTTCTGTTGTTAGTACAAAATACTGTTTGTGGAGGTTCAGGTTGCCAAATATTAATAAATTAGTTTACTGTGTTTGGATCATCCTTAGTAAGGCAGTTCATCAAATGAGAATAAATAGGTAGGATAAACTAGGTGGAAGGGTGGAACTAGCAGAGCCATTATCAGAACTGTTTAGTGGGTCTCTGAGCACAGAAGAGGTCCCAGAAGACTGGAGAAGGGTTCATGTGATCCCGCTCCACAAGAGTGGTAGCATGGGGGAGGCAGGGAACTACAGACCAGTCAGTCTTGCCTCAGTAGTGGGCAAGATTATGGAGGGACTCCTTAAGGAAAGGATAGTGCAACACCTGGAATCCATAGGAGCACAGGATCCAAGACAGCATGGGTTTACAAAAGGAAGGTCCTGTCAAACTAATCTCATAGATTTCTTTGACTGAGTAACCAGAGTGGTGGACCAAGGGGGAGCAGTTGATGTCACCTACCTTGACTTCAGTAAAGCTTTCAATACTGTCCCACATAGAAGAGTGATTAATAAGCTGGGTAGGCTCGGGGTGGGTCAGAAGTTGGTCAACTGGGTGGCAAATTGGTTGACAGACAGAAAACAGAGAGTGGTGATAAACAGTATACAGTCAGAAGAGACGCAAGTCACAAGTGGGGTACCTCAGGGTTCATTCCTGTGGCCAGTACTCTTCAATATCTTCATCAGTGACACTGCAGATGGACTGAAGGGTAAGGTTTGTCTGTTTGCAGATGACACCGAGATCTGCAACAGGGTAGATGTTCCAGATGGAGTGGGCAGAATGAGAAGAGATCTTGATAAACTAGCAAAATGGTTGGAAGAGTGGCAACTGGGGTTTAATGCAAAGAAGCGCAAGATCATTCACAGAGGGAAGAGAAACCCTGAAGCCACCTATAGGCTGGGAGGGGAGTTGCTGGCAGTCACAAGGGAAGAGACTTGGGCATCATCATCACCGATGACCTGAAATCATCCAAGCAGACTACTAAAGCAGTAGGTAAGCCTGGAGGGATGTTGGGGTATATTTGTAGGGGTATCACAAGTCAGAAGAGGGAGGTAATAATCCCTCTTTACAAGACACTGGTTAGGCCCCATCTGGAGTATTGTGTGCAGTACTGGAAGCCACACCTTCACAAGGACATTAACCAAATTGAGGCAGTTCAGAGAAGGGCAACCAAAATGGTGCAGAGACTGCATCAGAAAACATATGAGGACATATTAATGGAGCTCAATATGTATACCCTAGAGCAAAGGAGGGAAAGAGGTGATATGATCAAAACATTCAAACACCTTAAAGGCATTAACAAGGTGAAAGATTCTAACATGTTTCAATATAAGAAAAAAAGCAAGAAAAGAAGACACAGCATGAGATTAGAGGGAGGCCAATTAAGGTGTAATGTGAGGAAGTTCTTTTTCACAGAAAGGGTGGTGGATGCATGGAACAGCCTACATCAGGAATTAGTGGATATGAATACAGTGCAGGGCATCAAACAGGCATGGGATAGGCATAAGGGAGCAAACAGATGAGTATAAATAGATAGGCCATTGACAGAGCAAAGGCAGATGGAACATTTATAAGGTAGAAAAAAAATGGGCAGACTAGATGGGCCTTGCAGTCCGTATCTGCCATCAACTTCTATGTTTCTAACTCTACTGCAAAGTAGTTTTTTTTTATCTCTAAAAGCTTTCTTTTATTATTAAACCAGTTTTATTAGTTTTACAATAGTCAATACAGTACCCAGCAATCGTACAAGTATCATATATCAGAACAATAAACAACAAAATCAAACAACCAGGTCCATCCCTCCTCCCCTTCCCCCACAACTACACACACCATTAGCTCTTGGCTTACTGCTCCTATAGCGAGTTCAGCCATCAAGGCTTCCAGGCTGTCAGGAGTGCCTCCAGAGAGCCCCATAAAGATGCATATACCTTAGGTCTACCATGCATGTAGGCTATATGCCTCTCCAACTGCAAAGCCAGAGTGCTCTCCTTGTACCACTCCATCAAAGTGGGAGACTTGTCACTAGCCCAGTGTCTCAAGATTGTTAATTTGGCTGTTGCAGAAATAAGCGACATATGGGCCCTCTTAGCTTTGGTGGTACCCATTGGGAAAAAGTTAATTAGACAAACTTCAGGGGTAAACAGGGTTTCTAAGCCAAGGATAGGGTCAAGGATGTTATTAATAGACTGCCAGAAGGCCTGCACATAGGGGCATAGCCAGATCATGTGAAACAGGGTACCGTTGTCCTTCTTGCATTTTGCACAGAGTGGCTTTGTCGATGCCCAATATTTACATAGCTGAACAGGAGTTATATAGATATTATGCATAATGTTAAAATGCACCAATCTCAGTCTGTCTTGCTTTATAAATCTGTACATTAACAGCCAGAGTTTCTTCCAAAGACTAGGGTCCTCTGGGATTCTTAGTTCCCTTGTCAAGTAATAACAAATCCCTGATGGTAATCTAAAGTCCCACTCCTGAAGAGTTTTATACAAGTTTGAAACTGAGCGTGGTTGGGAGGCTTTTTGAAGGAGCATGGATAGGTCCCTGTCACTCGGATCTATCGGCGAGACCCAGGAGAAAAAGGAAGTTAGGGCTTTACTAATTTGCAAATATTTAAATATCTCCTTACGCGAGGCACCTATGGACTTTTGTAGATAATCAAAAGGGAGCGTTTTCCCGTTTGACAAACAGCTTGAAACCCTGGCACAATTTAGTTGGGGCCAAAAGACGGAGGACAGCGGTGCCCCCCCCGACCTTAAAGTGTGGATTACCGACAATGGGCTGGTCAGTTGAGTGATACCACCTTACTGCGAGATACTTTTGTATCTGATGGGAGGCTTTTAATGACCATCCTATAGGATTGCTTCTAAGGGCCTTAGGGATAGCCGATGGGGAAACATACAGAAGAGCCCTCAGTGAGCATTTAACCAGTGCCACCAAGTGCTGCTCTATATCTAACCACAGCGGTCTATATTCTGGGTGTCCAATCTCCCTACTCCAGTGGGCTAATTTGCTTATATGCTGTGCAGCATAATAGAGAAAGAAGGAAGGGGCGGCCAAGCCTCCTCTTAACTTTGGGGCTGTCAATTTGAGATAAGATCTATGGACTCTTTTCTTGTTCCATACAAAAAGATTAACTGCACTTCGCAATTTAGAGAACCATCCTTTCGGTAGATAAACCCCCAGCATACCAAGGGGGTACCATATCCTTCGTAATATGTTCATTTTAATTATGCTTAGCCTACCCCAGAGAGAAAGGGAATAGCTACCTCTCCATATCCCCGGTTATTCCATTAACTAAATTGCCAAGATTATCTTTAATAGTGAAGTTCAAAGCTTTGCAAACATTAATTCCCAGGTATGTGATTGACTTTACTTCCCAGGAAAGGCCAAAGGGAAGAAGTTCAGCCTTATTAGCGCTGCTATTTAAAGGAAGTATCTTTGTTTTGGCCCGATTTAATTTATGATAGGATATTTTGGAAAAACCCTCAACCTCAGTTAGGGTGGCTGGAATTGAGATGTCTGGTTCCTCGATATGCAATAGAATATCATCTGCATATACCGAACAGGCATACCTGGCATTTCCTATTTGAATTCCCTTTATAGCTGCATTCCTTGTCAATCTGCTCAACAATGGCTCTAAATATAAATTGAAAAGTAAGGGGGACAAAGGGCATCCTTGCCTTGTGCTCCAGGCTAATTTAAATGACGGGGACAATACCCCATTATACTTGACCCTGGCCGAGGGAAACAAATATAGAAGTTGCACCCATCTCCGGAATTCTTTAGGCAGCCCAAATGAATGCTAGGGTAGCAAATAGGAAATCCCAGGAAACCCTGTCAAATGCCTTTTCGGTATCTAGTGATACTAGTACCATTGGTGTATCAGAGTCCCTGGCAGTTGCCATGAGATGTAGCAATTTTCTCATGTGATCTTGAGATGACCTCCCCATCATAAATCCCGCTTGTTCACAGCTTACCAGGCTACCCATAACTTTTGAGAGTCTATTTGCGAGAATTTTGGCCAAAATTTTAACATCCGTATTTAATAAAGAGATGGAGGTAGACTATCGATATTTAGGATCTTTCCCTTGTTTTAGAATTAAAGAAATCGTGGCTTCTTGGAAACTAGGATCTGAAACCCCGTTGTCATACCAGTACATAAATACCTCCTTTAAAACAGGAATTATTACCGAATGACAGGCTTTGTAAAAGTTATTAGGCAGTCCATCTGGCCCAGGGGATTTATCTCAGGGCATCTGCTGAACGGCTTGCTGTATTTCAGTAAGAGTAATTGGGGCACTCAGAGATGCTGCCTCTGCGTCTGTAATCTTAGGCAGGTTCACCGAGTTAAGGTAGGAACTAATGTCAGTATCAGTAGGCCGTTGGGCTGGGTCCACAGCATATAACCCTTGGAAGTAGGTACCAAAGGCTTTCGCCATTTCCAGAGGGTCAGTACATACTTGGCCATCCCCTCCGAATAGATTCCTGTAATGAATTGCGATGAATCTAATTGATGGATACGCATAGCGAGCAACTTACTTGCCCTCTCCCCTACCTCCAGGTATCTGAGTTTAGTCCTCAGAAGGGCTAATTCTGCTCTTTGAGATACCAGGCCTGCATACTTGGCTTGTAATTGATAAAGTCTGGCCCAACTTTCCGCCGTAGAGGCTCGAGATAGGCTATATTCTAAATTCTTAATGGATACCAAAAGAGAGTCCAATTGAGCCCTTTGAGTCCGAGCCCTCATGGAGGCCATTTTTATCAGCTCTCCCCTTAGGGAACATTTTAAAGCTGCCCAAATTAAATCATACTTAGCCACTGAGCCCTGATTGCTATTAAGGAATGTGGTAATGAAATCCACTATGTGGCCCAGAGAAGCCTCATCTCTTAGTATCTGGCTATTTAACCTCCACTGGGGAGACCGTTTACTCCCTGCTGCTAACCAGAATTCCAGACTAACAGGAGCATGATCAGACAGGACTCTGGCGTCTGTCTGCACTACCCCAGACATGGCAAAAGAACTTATAAGTATGTAATCGATTCGGGAGTATGTCCTATGTGCTGCAGAAAAAAAAGTGTAATGCCAGACAGCTGGATTTATGACCTGCCAGGCATCAACTAGAGCAGCATCTCTAATGAGATCCTTCAGTGCTCTTTGTGCTGGAGACAACCCTCGTCTTTCGCGGACGGATCTATCCAGGTCTGCTTGGAGCACTAAGTACCAATCCCCACCCAGAATGGTAAGCTTAGGTGGATTGGACACCACAATATTTAGTAACTGCACAAAAAAGGCTGGGGAGTCACAGTTTGGGCCGTATACTAGGCCGAGTAGAACCGGATGGGATTCTAATGCACCATGCACAATAATATATCGGCCCTCCAGGTCCCAGATTTCCTGGGCCAATTTAAGAGGGACATTTTTTGCTATGAGAATGACTACTCTTCTCTTGTTTGTGGACACCCCTGCCCCCAAAACTTGCCCAACCCATGATCTTTTAAAAAGGAGAATATCCTCTCTCCTCAGGCGCATTTCTTGTAGAAAGGCAATTTGCGTCTGCAATTGTTGCAGGTGCCTTAGTATGATTTGCCTCTTGACCCTATCCTTGGCTCCCTTAACATTCCAGCTAATAAAGTTGTATTGACTGCCCATATCCTATGGTAGTACAAAGTGAGCGTGAATACACAGAATACACAGAGCTACCCCCAGTGGGTGATGCCGAGGTTCTGCTGAGAAACTGGAACAAGTCCTGACTTTACCTGGAGTTAACAACCCCTGAAAGTGTATCGTTGTGGCCCCCACCCCCACACATAAGATCCCTACCATTCCCTCGAAATCAACAAACCTACAACCCCCCAACCCTAACAGAACAAACATCCCCCAGTTCAAATCAACTGTACTCCCAATCCAGTTATGCCACATGATTAACATCTTAGCAGTCCAAGCTCCACAGTCATCCTCCCGGAGCCCCCCCCTCAATATTGTCAGATTGAACAACTGTACCCCTTAGAAGACCCCTAAACCCCACCAGCATCATTAACAGAGATCAAATAACTTTATTTCTGTGAAATCAGTATTTAAGTATAACAGAGAATGGTCAGTGACCGGTCTGTCAGTGCCAGCGTCGCACTGTACAACCCCCCGACTTCTTTTAAAACTTTGTGCTGAAACAAGTGATCCCATTTCCCTCGTCAGCCGTGGAACATTTTAATCAGGAACGAAAAAAAAAAAGGTTGCACTCTACAGGGCACGAGTCATATCTTCGGGTCATACTTAATGAAGTGCCTCACTAGAGCACTTAATTTGTTGAAATATCTCAACTGTGTATAATTGTCAAGGCTCCTGTTGCCACTGCAAGTGTAGCCTCCTATTTGATCCTCACGACTCTTTCCCGTATCCCAGATCCAGGATCTATGCTGGACTGTCTTTTGTCCCACTTCTTAGCCATTCCACGGTTATCAATAAAATCAAATAAAATCATTGAACTCTTTAACTCAAAGATGGGAATAGTCTATTCACCGTAAAAGTCATGAATCTGGGCAACACATCAGCGTACACTCATCTGAGGTTGAGTTGCCACTTTAGCAAGTAGATATCACCATTCATCTAACTCACCCTCATATTACTTTACGAAGCATCGGCATGGCATTTAGGTGCAGTGGCAACACAGTTCGAGTTCCGCACTATCGTACTCGGCTCTTACAGTTGCTAGAGTGATCTTTCCAATTCTGTTCTGAAATATACCTCTTCTCAAGTGGAAGTCGTGGTGGTAAAGCTCAGAGCCCTCTGATATAGCAGATGTTTGTGCCCAGGCATTATCCTCCTCAGGAAAAGATTGCCAGTGTAATGTGCTCTGCTGAATCAATCAGTCTTTCAAATAAACTACCAACAACTGCGACATGCTTGTGACCCAGGGTATGCCCTTCTGCCATTCACTTGAAGAGATCTGGGAAAATATTTTTAAGCTCTGGCAAGGCTTGTATGGGCAATTCAAATGAGAGCCATTTATCCTCATTTTTGACCTTCAGGATAGCAGGATATTTGACCCTGAACGGCTTTGAAGCTGCCACCAACTTGGAAACCAAAGGGTGGAATTCCTGTCGCCGTATCCGTACCGAGTGTGGCAGGTCCTGGGCAATGCAAATTTTCCTTCCTTCCCAAGTCACTTCACTGATGCCTCTGACTTTATAAAAAATATGTTGTCTATCTAGATAGTTTAAGAGTTTGAAGATAATTGGCCTGGGAGGCTGACCTTGGGCTGGTGGAGGGCGCAGCGCTCAGTGGGCTCGTTCTATGATATATTCTCCTCCGCCCGGGGAAGGGCCGGCTATTTTGCTACAAAGCTTCTGCAAGAACGTAATCATCACACTCCCTTCCTCTTTCTCTGGAATTCCTATTATTATTAAGTTATTCCGCCTACTACGCCCCTCTAAGTCCTCTAATTTGTCTTCAAGTTTCTTCATTCTGCATTTCATATTTACCAACTCTAGCTCAGATTTGTCTTGTTTTCTTTCCAATGAGACAATTTTAATTTCCGAATCGCTGACCCTTCTCGTCAGCGACTCTACTGAGCCCTTAATTTTTTGCAGGTCCTCAGAGATGGAGGCTATAGCAGTCTGAAGAGATTGCATAATTTCCAGAAATCTGCCTTCGGAAAGGGCTGCTTCAGCGATAGGCATCTTGACTGCGCTAGCGGCCTGCTGCTTAGGCCGTTTCACGGCCTTATCCTTCTCTGGCTTTCGTGGAGGAGAATGCCTTGGAGGCGCCTTCTTCATATATACCTCCATCTATTAGCCAGCCTTGCACGTTGGAGGTAAGTTGTCTCAGCTTTAAGCTGATTTTGCAGCAAGTTTTCAATGTGAAATGCCGTTAATTTGCAGAAAATCAAGAGATAGGGAACGGAGCTCCGAGGGACCGCTGCCGTAGCTTAAGCTGCCATCACGTGACCAAAGTAGTTTTTTTAAGCAACAAACACTTTTTTATTCTATCATCAATTCACATCAAGCAACCAGGGTGATTGTTTTGTAGCTGATGTCACTTCCTCAGGCCCATAAGTGTTGAAACTAAACCAAAACATACAAAAGAGCATTTTTTAATATTGCATAATGATTTTGTTACATTAAACACTTGTGACTGTTCCTCTACCTCTATCTATAGTTGTGCATCACAACACCCTGTAATCTGCATATTAAAATCTTATAATTGTCTCAGAGTAAGCATGTTTTCAAAAAAGCTCTTAAAAGCTAGAACACAGCACCTGGTGAGTTTAAATCTATAATACTTTCTAATGATTTTATTACCATATCTCTCTATTCTACTTCATTTCATTATTTTTCCTCTATGTCTGTTTCTCTAATGTGGTTCTATTAATTCATCTTGTTAACAGAGGGTATAGTATGGACACAATTCAATCAGCAGTGTACCAAGTAAAGGAGATTCCTAGAGAGGAATTACTGCAAGACAGGGAAAAAGAAGGAATGGAGAATAGACTAGTCTTCTCCGCAGCCTACAGCCACATGAGTGGTGAAATTCAGAGGATCCTAATTAGAAATTGGCACATTCTCCAAACAGGAGATGCAGCAAATAGAAGAGTCAGGGATTGGCCATAAGTGACATCAAAAAATAGTCTGACTCTTAGGGACTAGTTGATACACACAACAAATTACATACCAAAGGCATGAAGCAGCTCCTTCTGGGACCCTTGAAAATGCCAGTTACCTGTGTAAACACCGCTTCCAGTGTGGTAACACAAGTAAGAAACTGCACTTTGAACATCCGTACACTAATCAGAAGCATGAAATTAGACAGCGCATCACATGCAAATCCGACCACATAGTATACATCCTGCAGTGTCCATGTGACATGATATATGTGCTGAAAACTAAGAGACAGCTAAGAGGTCACATGAGCAAGCATAAGTGTGACATAAGACTAAAGGATCAGAATTCATCAGTAGCACAACACTTTAATGCAGCAAGCCACTCAGCCACCTCACTAAGATTCTGGGGGTTGGAAAAAGTTGAGAAACCACAGGGGGGCACCATAAATTGAGACAACTTCCCACTGAGAAGAGAGGCATTCTAGATTTCTATGATGGACTGCCTGAACCCCATCATGGAGCTCAATGAAAACTGTGACTGGAACCTTTATTAGTAAAGAGAATGGTGAATATTACTTTGAAGCAAAAAACAAAGATAGATATAGGTCTGGACACACATGAGAGAATGCTGGGAATAGTATTTGATGCGCATGGAGACAGCCGTGTCTTCACGGTTTCCAGGCAGTCCAAGCCTCGATTCTTATGCATTTATATCCTGAGGTACACTGGAAAGAACTCAAGGAAAAAGAGACAATCCTTATGCACAACGTGTAAATAATGAACTACAAAGAGAAAGTGAGCAGTGTTCTCCACTGATTATTTTGGACTCCTGCCTTTTAATGCTGGAAGGCCACACAATTTGGTTTGGTCTTTTTGTGACAGTTTATTAATTCGTTTTCAAAGAACACCTAATTTTGTAAACTGTGTGAAATGCTTATAAATTGCTATAGCTCTTTGAAGATTACATACTAACTGGCCAGAAAAGCAATGCATTCTAAAATGATGCTGTGGTAAATATGTAAATGAATAATTCTCATGATTTTTTGTTAATTGAAAAGAAGAAACATTTTTCAACATTTACAAGCCTAGGGTTGGGGGGGGCGAACTGCATGCAGGTCTCCACAGAGGTACTGAGTGGTGCAGCTCTGCATTCTTTCCACTCAGCCACTGTAGGAGACTGTTCTCTGCTTTTAGCAGGGCTTGTAGGCAACATCTTAGGCTGGGTAATGTGACGTTAGCTCCCCCCACCATCTTGCAGTATTTGCGCATGTGCAGGATTCCGGTGGCTTCCAAACACCATGTAGATAGCTGGAATCTGAAGAACAAATGTTTTTTGGTGAGTCTTATCCATTAGATCAATATAAGGACAGTGGGAGACAGCATTTTTATGCTTTTCGAAACAAATAAATTTGAAGTACTGAAAGGAATGTTTCAATTTGTTGTTTTATAGAAACGAATGAAAGTAGAAAACAAAGCAATCAAATCCAGTAAGGAGTGGAGAGAGGTGAGCAATGAATAAGACGGTGGCATTTTAAATGGAGAAACTTGTAATTTAACTTGTAACATAACAGCTTTTGTTGGAAAGGCTGTAGGAAAACACATGTCCTTTGTTGCGGGAACTGAGAAGAATATAAATGTCTTGAGCCTTATGAAGGAAAAGCACTGAGCTTGTTTAGGCCTTAAAGGGGCATGATGTAAGAAAGTGTACTTGAATATATATTGTATAAGAGATAAGGATTTAAATAATCTAGGGCTCTGGAGCTCAGGTATAAATGCTTTGTATCCACAGGATGAATCAATAGCATCACATCAGAGAAGCAGACATAGAGGAAAAATAATGAAATGAAGTAGAATAGAGAGGTATGGTAGTAAAATCATTAGAAAGTATTATGGATTTAAACTCACCAGATGTTGTGTTCTGGCTTTTAAGGGCTTTTTTCAAAACACGCTTAATCTGAGAAGTTTATAAGATTCTAATATGCAGATTACAGGGTGCTGTGATAATCAACTAAAGACATAGATGGAGTTCATCCTACCTATTTATTCTTATTTGGTAGTACAAAATACCACAAAAATTAGAAATGGACATTTGGCTTATTATAGGTACTGAGAGTTCTGATGTGCTTTAAAGCAAAATATGTTTTGCTCATGCAAAATCTAAATACTGCAATGACTACAGCTTGATTATTTAACTACAAGCATGATGTTGGACAATACTTGCCCCTATATATTTCATGTTTCATGAAAATTTCATGAAACACAGGGAAAATGATCGTCTGTCATTCATGCTTTCACCAGTTGAAGGTGTGTACTAATATATAGTTTGTTCAGATTAGGATTCCATATTTAACACTGTAAACTAAATTTAAACAGTGAAACAAGAGCTGTGCAGAATGTAAAATTCTACTGGTGGATTTTAGGGGGAATAATCAATTTGACTCCATGAAATTGCATGGAATTTTTGTGAAAATTGTAGAAAAATGTTGTCAAAATGTATATTTTATTTATGTTGGTCCAGTTTTAGAAATACTCATCAAAACATTACCAAATTACATATCTATACCACTTGTATAAATGTACGAAGCCAATATCCAGATTCCTAGCTTTAAAGGGGCTAAGTTCTGTAGGTGGTTGAATGATTCATTAGAATTTAGTTTTCAGTTATGTCCACCTAATTTAAAAATTCCAATCTAAATTTCTCAATATCAATATTAAGAAGCCGTACAAAATGGGTATGTGTACTGAATTTTATGTCTCCACCTTTAAACGGTAATAAGGTGTAGTCAGCTAAACATTTAGCCCAAATTCAAATTTCAGTTAATTTTGTGTAATTTTAAAAATGCTCATCCAAATTTTACCATATTTGGCAGTTACACATTTCCATACCTTATATATAGTGTGGGTTTTCCAAGTTACAGATTCCTAACTTAAAAGCAGCTGAGTAATGGGTAGCCAAACATTTTATCAAATTTAATTTTCAATTATTTTCAACTAATTTTAAAATGTCTTATCTAAATTGCTCCACAGTTTCAAGAGTTACAGTACTATACAGCATGGATATGTGTATTGAGTTGTAGGTCTCAGGATTTAAAGTGAGTAGCATTATAGTCAGCCAAACATTTGGCCAAAATTTAAATTTCAGTTATTTCCATCTAATATTATAACAACTAATTGAAATTTCAACAAATCTGGAATGCTTAAACTATTATACCACACAGATATTTGTGACATATATCACATTTCTAGCATTAAAAGGGGAAAGCATTTCAAGTAGCCAAGCATTCAGAAATTTTGCAATTATGTAAACTGCAAAATTACAAGCTCCTGCACCATTAAACCTAGAGAACACATTGTCATTAAATGTGGCATGTTCATGGACCTTAAAAAGGAGACAGTGAGTCAATCGTATTAAACTCTTTCTTAAAGGCTGCCCATGTTATAATATGTCAAAAATTGCAAAATAACATCATTGCTAGAGATGGTGCAAAGTTTAAATCTGAGGGCAAAGTTCTTACGAAGTCACCAAATTCCACCATGAAAAACTTTGCGTAAATAACCTCTCTGGTGCTAAAACTTGCCA
The DNA here is from genome assembly GCA_016271365.2 of Neoceratodus forsteri. Taxonomy (NCBI): domain Eukaryota; kingdom Metazoa; phylum Chordata; order Ceratodontiformes; family Ceratodontidae; genus Neoceratodus; species Neoceratodus forsteri. The sequence goes on from CM057455.1 coordinate 941,824,076, forward strand.
GGAAACTTCATCGGTTAACTTCAACTTTTTTTAGTAACTTTGAAGGTAATTGTCTTAATCTGGTGCCAAAACATTGCTGGTTAACTTCAAAGGAAACTTCGACTTTGTTAGTAACTTTGAAGTTAATGAAAAATTTGGTTTGTCACATGATTCACTTACTGCATGTCACATTGGAGACTCAAGGCAGGCAAGAAGTGAATGTTTCACTGTTATTTCAACTTGTAGCTGAATGAAAATGGAGAGCAGGCAGTGTGACTGAGGACAGTAGAGAGAGCATTGTATGTATCTGACTCTTTAGAGTTTTTAGACTAGAGTTGAATATTTTACTCCTTTTTTAGTTTTAATCCTTATCTTTCTTTACTGTACTTTCTAATTTTATACATTTTTTTTAGTGTATACTTCTTTTTTCTGAGTTCTTACTGTCTTTTTCTTTCATTTTCTTTACATTACTGTTTGTGATGGGGGGGCAGTGTCAGGACTCAACTGAGTCCAGACAAGTTGGTGCTGGAACACCAGTAAGATGCCCACACCATAGCAGGTGTGTTTTTTCAAAAGGAACTGCAGACCCCCCCCAGCTCAGGAAGGGAGTTCTGCTGCTGCAGACCTGCAGCAACAAGAAAACGATAAACAGCAGGAGCAGGAATAACAGCAGCAGCAGCAGCCACAAGTTCATTCTCCCCAGCAGGAGCCTGCTACCTCCTCTTCTGGTGCTCCTCCAGTCCCGCAGTGCTCTGTGTTGTGGGTTTTTTTTTTGATATGCACCCTTCAGATGAGAAAGTGGCCATCTGCAAGGTGTGTGGGTGGTGTGCGAGGCATGGCAAAAAAAGGAGCCATCTTGGGACCGGCTGCCAGAGGACGCACCTCTGCATCCACCACTTCACTGAGTGAAGGGCCAAGGAGCATGATATGGCTGCATCACATAATGGTGGTAGTGGTGATGGCCCTGGGGGACATATGGAGCAGCATGAGGTCGGGGGTGCTGCTGCAGTGCCAGCAGTGAATCAGCAATGATGTGGCAGGCATGCTGTGCACCGCAACAGTACTCCTTGTGTACCTCAGCAGTGCTGGTACAACAGTGGCAGTGATGATGACCCCATGGCACCTACCACAAATGACCATCTTGTTGTTTTGTGGGCTAAGGTGAATGATCTGCACCAAGAATTCAGTACCCTCCAATAGGAAGTGATGGATTGGCTATATAGTGTCATGTCCAGCCATGACAGGATCCTCTCTCTCCGATCTGAGCTGCGTGGTGGTGGTGGTGGTGTGCATGGCTCATCTTCTGGCAGTGCTGGTGGGGTGATCTGAGTTGTTTTGTTTTAAGTTTTATTTTAGTTTATATGTAGTTCTTCTGTCATCTGTGTTCTTAATTTCTCCACTCTCTAGTCACCCCCTATTAAAAATAACAAAAATAAAAAAATATAAAAAGTAAACAAAAAAGGTCTGTTGTTTTAAGATCTGTTTTCTCTGTCCTCTTTTTTTAGTATTGTTTCATTTGTGTGGATGTCCCTTGCTTGTCCAGTTCCGTTGTTTCTTTAATCCTTTTTACACATGATAAACCACATTCCTTCCTTTCATTTTGGTCACTGGTTCATCAAGTGTACTCCCTCCTTCTATCCACAAATGTCAAGTATTTGCCACATTACATAAATTGTGTCCTCATGTTATGTGATGGTGTGTAACTGATAGTTTTGTTGTGTGCAACTGCCAACCACCCAAAGAAGAGCAAACCCTATAGTAATACAAACATGAGCTATTCTACTGAGAAGTTAAACATAAATCTATTTTAAGTACTTAACATGTTTACTGTCTTTGCCAGAAATATGAAGTTATTTCCCCAGACATTAATTGCTTCCTTTACTGAAATACTGTTGCCGCACACACCAGAGAAGACAGTGCAAAGCATATGTGAAGCTTGCAAGAGAACATAAACATACTTATCGTACTAAGGATTTTTGAGCCTGCCACCCCACCACCAGCACTTTGCCAGAAATGTGAAGTTGTGTCCTCAGAGACAAAACACATATTTTCAGTCAAAAACTGTTGTTGCACACACCAGAGAAGGTGGTGCAAAGCAAATGTGAAGCTTGAAAGAGAACATAACATATTTATCATACTAAGCATTTTTGGGCCTGCCACCCCACCAACACCACCACCAGCACTTTGCCAGAAATGTGAAGTTGTGTCCCCAGAGAGAAAACATAGTTTTTCAGCCAAATACTGTTGCTGAACACATCAGAGATGGCAGTGCAAAACAATTGTGAAGCTTGCAAGAGAAACACTATTGCCACACGGAGAAGGTGCTTTGATGCTACTGCATGCTGCTATTGTTTCAAAGTCAGAGAAATGGCCTTTTGCTCATTGTGATCCTGGATTCATGATGGCATATAGACATAATGAACAGGTAAGTACCTTTGTTTTTTTTTTTCATTGTAATGGAGGGGGGTTATTGCTACTGTTCAAAGTCTAATATATTTGTAATTCTCTGCCATTGATTTTTCAGTTATTTGTTCATATGACATTATACTACTGGACATCTACATCATAGATGCTGTAGTCTGAATCATTCCCAACATTGGCCAACCATAAAGGTAAGTATTTTTTTGTTTGTGGAGGGGCGATTGCTCACTGGGGGTTCATGATGGCACATAGACATAGTGCACAGGTAAGTATCTTTGTTTTGTAAAGAGAGGGGTGGTTATTGCTACTGTTGGAAGTATAATATATTCATACTTCTCTTTCATTGATTTTCAGTTATTTGAGCCAAATGCAGATAGATGACATCATACTGCTTGACAGATACAACATAGATACTGTTGTCCGAGTCATACACAACATTGTTCAACCACGAAGGTAAGTATTTGGGGTTTTTTTAGGGTGTGGCAACTTGTTTCTGTACCATAATTGACAAATTAATTTCATTTCTTATTCACTGACTCTGCTGTTCTTCCTTACCTTTACAGGTATTCCTTGTGCCTGAATGTGTTGCAATGATGTGCTTGATGATTCACCAAACAAATGATGTCAGTCCACAGAGAGCACCTGGAAAACAAGAAAGGATTTTTGTAAATCAAAGTTGTTGAAAGAAAAGGAAAGGAAAGGAAAATAAAAGAAAGGAAAGCAATAGAAAGGAGAGGAAGTGAAAGCAAAGGAAAAACATTAAATCACAATGATACATACCGTTAGAGTACTATTGGTGGATGTGCAATTCTGTTTTGGTGTCTGTGTTCTGTAGTAGAACCAGCAAAACCTGCATGAAGAAGATATTACATGAAAACATTTTAATGCTGCAACAAGTCTCATCAATCATGGTCTGATTTTCTGCCTCTGGTAGGCTTACAGAAGTGCTGCAGTGTCTCAAAAACAGTGCAGGTGTCTCACCAAGAGTGGATGAAGAAAGTCCTTAATGCAGTGTGGTTACACTCGCATGATGATGCTGTGCAGACTTCAGCCAGTGGCTTGATTAAGGAGGAGGACCAAGATGAATCTTTCAAGAGGAGAGGAGAGGAGAGGAGAGTTTTGAGGAGGTACAGGAGGTGATTCTGTTAATCACATTTGTGGCAATGAATCATCAGTCACTATGGTAGTGGAAGTGATAGCCAAGCCATTGCTGTTTCTTACTTGATGTGATTGTGAGGAGGAGGACATAGCTGAAGCAGCCCAGGGAGTACAGAGGAAGTAGAGGAGGTGGTTGTCTTTATCACAATTGGCTGCCTACTACATACCGATACCACTGATGGTGGAAGTGCTGAGCCATGCTGTTTCAGCCTGTGTTGGAGGAGGATCCAAGGCATCAACAGTGCACACAAGAGATAATAGGAGGAGGAGAAGGGAGAGGTGTTGAGGTTACTGCTGCATGGCTGCGGTGTTTTTTGCTGGCTAGAGCAGTTGTTCTATTCAGTAATTCGTTAGTGGCATAGTGCATTGTTTACAGCTGTTCAAATTGACACAATTAAGAAGCAGCACTAATTAATAGTTGTTGATGTATATCTCAGCACTGAATGTGATAAATTATTGTTATTAAGTTGACATCCAAGAGTACATGGTTGTGGATGGATGGGGACATGGAGGGAGAAGGAGAAAATAAATACTAGAGTTCATTATTCTTCCACGTCCTCCATGAAGCATCCCTCACAGTCTTCAATACTGGAAGTGTCATCATATAAGAACTCCCTCTCCATCACTGCTTCATCCACTTCAATGTTGTGAGATAATGATGAAGCACATCCCGTTCTGCCTAAAACACTTTCCTTCTCATCATCATCATCATCAGTGTCAATTGATGCTGTTACCATGGACATTACTCTTTTTGAGAGTATGTCAGCCTCATTTACTTTGATAAATGTCAGCATGCCAACATTTTTAGGAGATAGATTTGTGCACCTGTCACCCACAATGGCCCCCGCTGAACTGAACACCCACTCAACGCTGACACTGGAGGATGAGCAACTAAGATATTTCAGGGCAACCGCTGTTAGTGCTTGCCAGTCATTGACCATAGTGCCCCAGTATAGTAGTGGCTAATCTCCAATAGTGAGGTTTTTTGTATCTGCAAAATATGCATCTACCACGTGTTTTGCCAGTTGAAGACATGCAGCGTGATCATCCCCCTCCTCTTCCTCAGTTTCCTTCATGTCTATGACTCCCACCTGACTGAGGGTGGCCCAAATGGGATTCAGCATAGGTTCCTTTACCTTGCATTGCTTTTCTGTAATTTGACACCCTGGCTGAGATGAAGAGAAGTGGGTGGCAGTAACACTGTATCGTTGTGCAGTCCCATCATCTTTCTTTGCCCCCTGTGCCCGTAGTAGCAACTGTGTACCACTTACCCTCTGAGTGAGTAGTTCTGTAAGCCTCTGCAACTCATGTTGCCCACCTTGTAATATGGCTGCCAGCCCATGTCTATAACATGGGACAAGCACTGTTGCAATTCCAAACTCCTCAGACTGCATAATATACATTTTGTGGGTGTTGGAGTCTAATGTGGACAGCATGTGTTCCATTAATGAGCAAATTTCTCTATCACCACCTGCCTCCAGATGTTGTTGCATGTTCAGCAGTGTCTGCCTCAGCACCCATAGCAGAGGAATGGACTCACCAATGCAAGCAGTGTCCCCACTCACTCCCTGTGTTGCATGCTCGAAGGGTCTCAGAATCGAGTTGAGCCCATCCATTAGGTGCCACTGCTCTGTTGTGAGACACATGGATGCCTCACTGTTGTCACGACTCCCATGAATTAGCATATGCTCAGATATAGCTTTGTACAGCTGGTATTGATGCTCCACCATGAACAAGATGGAGTTCCACTGGGTGACAACGTCAAACTTTAAACGGTGCTGAGGCAACTTGTTCTTTACCTGCAGATCATGAAGATGGTCACGTGCTTTTGCTGAATGTGCAAAGTGGGCACAGATGCATCGGGCAAGAGCTCAAACTTCTTTTATATTCAGATGGTTAAGGAAAGCTTGCACCACAAGGTTAAACAATGTGCCATGCATGGCACCCTGACAAATCCCCCATCAGTGATGTATTTCTGCACATTTGAGGTATTATCTCTGGTGATGAATCCAGCTTTCAGTGCATGGGGTGGAGCCACTGATCAGTCTCAGTATGACCTCCAGCATCTTTTCTCCAGTGTGTTACCTGGGGATACTGTTCATGGTCAGTGTTGCATGCTGTCTTACACCAGGCATGTTGCTACCACCATAGTTTGTCCTAGTGCAATTCTTGACTCTCCCAATGAGCCGCTACCCCAAGTACTTGTGCCCAGTGTGCTGTAATGCACATGTAAGAGCTACCAGATGTTTTCCCACTGGTCCACATGTCCATGCTCAGATGGACATACTGTGCTGAGGAACATTGCAGGGCATGATGTACCATGTCACATACAGTACTGTACAATTCATGGCACGCTTTGAAAAGTATGTACGTGATGGCACCTGCCATTTTGGCAAGGCATGGGCCATGAACCACCTAAATCCCACATTCTCTACAAAGAAGTATGGTAAAAAATCCAGAGCAATAATTTCTGCAAATGATGCATTCAGCTCCAGTGCTGTACCATGATTAGGTGGGAATTTTGTTTGCCTATCCAAAATGGAGGGCCGCGTCGGCTGAACTTTTCTTGATACTGCTGCCATCAGTGATGCCCCTGGTGTTGTGCCAAACAGCTTGCCTCATTGTGCCAGTAAGGGATTGGTCATTGCCTTGGCACTGCTAATTGTTCTCATGGCCTGTGGCGATGCACAACACACTTCAGCAGCTTTTTGGTTTTTCATAACTAGTGGGGTAGCAATCACATTTTTGGTTGGGGTGGTTCTCCGGATGCTCAGACCACTACTTTGCCCATTTTCAGAATCCTCCTCATCCAGTACAACAATTACATCCTCCTCCTCCTCACCTGCACCTCCATGTCCCTGTAGTGGTGCTGTTTGTATTTTACTTACATTGCCCTCTGATTGGGATGTACCAGAACCACTGGCACTGGCTGCCTTCTGGTGTTGACACCACCAAATTGGGTACCTATTTTTAAGGTGTGTATGTTGCTCACCTGTGCCGAGATGACTACTCTTCTTACCCCAACTTACTCAGGATTGACACAGTTGGCAAGTTGCCACTGTCTCATCAGATGTGTCCAGTCATAAAAATCCCACACTAGGGATTTATGGGACCTTGTATTTACTTGGTGCCAAGATGACTGTGATTGTGGTAGCAAAAGAGAAGATTTGCTCTTTGTTATGTTGCGGGGTGACTGGAGCAATGTAGAAAAAATGGTTGGGATGACCTTCTCCTTGGTGGTTTTAGCAGTTAAGACAACAGGAAAGACACGCTCTGTAACACCCTGTTTTGTCCTTTTCTTTTCTGACTCCCATGAGGAATACATGACGTCTGACACATCATCATCATCCACATCATAGTCTGGAAGAAAGCTGGCAGTCTTATCAGCCTCAGCAGGTCTGTCTGCCTCAGTAGCAAGCGCCACAGGCTCTGTAACACGCACCTTCTCTTCATGACTGTTGTCCTTGTGTTGCTCCACATGTACCACCACCTCACCCTCACTCACTGGACATGGACACACATTATCCGGCTCCGCCTCCAACTTACCATCATCCTCAGCACCACTTTCAAATTGCACATCTGCACCAACAACCTCCAAGCCCACAGTTGTTTGTTTGCTGGTGGTGCTACTGCTTCCTCTCACTGTGTCATTTGACATTGAGACATCAGTCAACATGTCTGCCACAGATTCTGCAGAGAAAATCCTATTGGCAGGAAAGCCAACAACAGGGCTTTGGTACTACTGCTACTGCTTGCCATAGAGTCATCTGAATGCTGTCCTGTGCTCTCACATACACATTTTTGGTTCCTGCACCACTATTAGGATTAGTTTTAGGAAACACAAACTGGGAAATGTTCTTTGTGGCCGCTCTACGGCCTCCCCATTAGTTGCCCTTTTCTTCCCAGTCATTCTTCAGCACACGCAGGGATACAACAATCATTCGGGTTAAATCACTGTCTGGAGAAAAGTGATTTTGTTCTCTAAATACAGATGTATACGCATGGACACAACAATCACTCAGCTTAAATCGCTGTCTGGAGAACAGTGATTTTTTTCCTATATACAGGTGTGTATGCAGGGACACAACAATCACTCGGCTTAAATCACTGTCTCGAGAACAGTGTTTTTTTTAAATTTTTAAATACAGGTGTGTGCTCAGGGACATAACAATCACTCGGCTTAAATCGCTGTCTGAAGAATAGAGATTTTTTTTCATAAATACAGGTATGTACACAGGGACACAACAATCACTTGAGTTAAATCACTGTCTGGAGAACAGTGATTTTTTTTTTGTAAATACTGTGCACGCAGTCACACAACAATCACTTGGCTTAAATCGCTGTCTGGAGAGCAGTGATTTTTTTCCGTAAATACAGGTGCACGCAGTCACACAATAATCACTCGGGTTAAATAGCTATCTGGAGAACAGCATTTTTTTTCCCTAAATACAGGTGGATACTGCCACTCAACAATCACTCTGGTTAAATTGCTTTTGGAGAACAGAGATTTTTTTCCTAAATATAGGTGCATATGCAGGGACACAACAATCACTAAGGTTAAATCGCTGTCTGAAGAACAGCAATTTTCCTTTTCTAAATACAGGTGTGTTAAAGACAAATGATGTTTCTTTAACCAGTTCTCCAGTTCATGAAAATCTTCATTCAATGTATGATTTAAAGTTTCCACCAAAGATGAGCTGCTGTACAATATTATATCATCTGCGTACATTGGTTGATTTGTGTTTTTCAGTGTAGATGGTATTGTATCAATAAACAATGTGAACAGGAAAGGCTCCAGGATCAAGCCCTGGGCAACTGCCTGTTCCATTGTCCTGCTACTGGACATGTTTCCACTAATGCTAACCCTCAGAGGTTGTCCTGTAAGATAACTATTGAACCACTCACATAGGGAATCTGCCAGTCCAATGTCTCTCAACCTCATGAGTAGCAGGCAATGATTCACCAAATCAAAAGCCTTGGACAGGTCCACAAACACAGCACCAGTGAGCAACCCCTCATGTATAGCTCCACTGATATGGTTTGTGAATCTGGCCAAGACCATTACAGTGCCATGATACTTACAGAAGCCATGCTGCTCGGGAGATCGGGAGCCACCAGAGTGGACATGTACAGTGAGCAGTTCATTGACAATGTTTTCCAGAAGTTTCCCCAGAGGTGGCAGCAATGAAATAGGTCAGAAGTTGTCCATATCTTTTGCACACCCACTTTTAAAGCTTGGTTTTATTATGGCTTGCTTCCATTGACCAGTGAAACATCCAGTAGTCAGGGACAAATTGAATATTTTCACCAAAGGATAATTAACATAGGCAGCAACTAGTTTTAGAAACTTTGGTACAAGTTTACAAGCTCCTGAGCTTTTAATTGGAACCTGTTTTAATAATTTAAACACCTGATGAAGTTTAATTGCTCTGAAATAAGAAGTAGAACTTATAGCTGCTTTCCTTAAGGGAACAACATTATTATTATCAATAGAGTTGAACTTCTGAGTGTATTTAGTCAGGTCTATGGATTTATTTAAAAAGTATCACTGATTTCCTACATATTAATTAATTTCTTCCCATTACTATAACATTCTTCTGTCTGCTGATTTATACAGTAGGTGGATTCATAAGAAATTTTATGGACAATTAGAACTTTTTCTGATTTTTTAACTCCGTATTTTATTGGTTTAGATGGTAATTGGATTTACTTTGTCTTAATTTAGACTTACATTTGTTTCATAGCCTTTGATAATTATTAAAATCAGTTTCAGTATCAGTTAATTTAAATAGTCTCCACACAGTGTCCCTCATTTTCATTAAGAGGAACAAATTTGGGGGTAATCCATTTATTTACAACTCCTCTTACTCTTCTAGTAATTTTAGGAAAATACTTATTTTGCAATTCCAAAAGGGATGTTGTGAAATAGTCAACTGCAGCATCCACCTCAGGAATTGCATCTAAGGAAGACCAATCAATCTGCTGTGAGTCCATTAACAGGCCATAACTAATTTCACTGGTAAATTTATCATAGGAAATAAATCTCGGGGGTATGGTTGAATTGGTGCCCCTGACCACCATCATCCCTGACTCATCATGGCAAGGTGACTAGTACTGGTGCAGTAGTGGTCATGGCATAAGGGGGGCACGCTCCTGGATGAGACTACACTCAATACCTCTAAACACAGGAAGGTGGCCTGGCCCTTACGCTATGCTGACCTGTAATAGGACCAGGTTACAAGAATATAAAAGAGACATTGGAGAAGGCAGAATTTTTTTTTTTTTCAGAATTGGACTCTATGCATTTTTTGGTGTCTCCTGTGAGGATGTAAGCAAGGCAGTGGAGGACTATAATTTGTCAGTCCTGTCTGTTGCTGCTGCCTTGATGCCTATCTGTTACCACCCTGAAATTTCATGTCATGAATCACCATGGTTTAATGACGAGTTGTGCCTGTTGACATCCCCAGGATAGCAGATGGAACACAGGTAGAGGAGTTCTGGATCTAAATGAAAAAAAAAAAAACTTCTACTTTCTTACTATGGAAGACGTCAGGGGCTTTCACTGAGGTGAGAGGTTTTTTTTTTTTCTCAAGCATCATCTCATCAGGGAGAAAAAGTCCTGCTGCCCTAGTCCATATTGTATGTTCCATTCATCATCCACAGTAACTCACTGTTTCAGTTGATGAGCCATCTGTAGAAAGGCTTGAGGAATTTAATGTTGTCTTCTCTAGCAGAACTGTAGATAGCATGGTTAGGCAGCGCTAGGATCTCCTCCTGAAATATTCTATGTGTGACCCTGAGCAAGTCACTTAACCTCATAGTACAGGAATCCTTGTAGCTGCAGCTATGGGTAAAAGCAAGCATGAACTGGAAATTAGATGTTGAATATTGTCTGATCTATTCAGGGTAAATGCATTGTAAACATGGATGAAACATAAAACTAGGGCACTTCTGTAAACAGGATGTTACATCTCAGCTAGGCTATCCTGGATGAATAAATTACAAATATATGTATGTATATCTATATCTATATATCTGTCTATATATGTGTATATATATGTGTGTGTGTGTGTGTATATATATATATATATATATATATACACATATACATTATAGGGGTGCAGTCACGCCCCTATAGTTATGGTTGAGTAGGCACTTTAATGGTAAACCCCAATTTTTGCATGTTAATAACTTTACAACTGTTCAACAAATTTGCATGAAATTTGGATTATGTGGTCTGATAGATGCCGGGGTGTGCCTTGGGGTCATGAGGCCTTACGCTCACCCCATTGTCCTTTACTGTAGCATGTTAATCTGTTTACACATGGAATGGGGTGAGAGTTGGGCCTCATGATCCCATGGCAAACCCCAGAGTCTGTCCATCTGTAGAGGATTGGGGATGGTGTGGTGGCCGGTGTCAAAGGCTCAACCATAAGGTCTGATTTCCCCACTCTTGTCGCTTTAACCATACCTAATACATTAAACAAAGTTTTTTGCAATGAATATATATATATATATATATGTATATATATCTATATCTATCTATATATATACTGTGTATTATAGTGGCACGGTAGTGCCACTATAGAGTTGAGTACCCCATTTATGGTTAAAGCTGAAATTTGGCAGCTTAATAACATTGCCACCTTGTGACAGATGTACCTGAAATTTGGAACGTATAGTCTGGTGCCATGGATCTCTGGACCTGCTAAGTTTCATTATGGTTAGGTGTATGGTTGCAGAGCTACAGAGTGCCAAACAACACATAAATTATGTTTTTTTGCATGTTTCTTTGCTCACACCTACAGCCTGCACTTTTTGTGTGGTCAGCCCAAAAACTTCATGGAACATGCAGCTGGGGTCCCCGATGTGCCTTTTGAAGATTTTGTGAAAAAATATTAAGCGGTTCAAAAGGTATTTACAAAACATACTGAATCCCATTATAGCCTATGGGGGAAGTTAACAAAATATGTGGAAGTGTCACAAATGCAGTTTTTAGTGTCACAAATGACCCTTCTACTTTCGTGATTCAGCCATTTTTTTTTTCAGTTGATGGTCAGAGAAATGCTTGGCATTTAAATTTGGGACCCTTTAGGGACACAATTCTTGTTGTGTTCACCTAGTTGAGCCCGGAGGATGCTCCCCATGTCTTTTTTTTGGGTTAAAACACCCCAGAAATGTGTTTTTTACATTTTTGTAAAGTAGTGTCACAAAGTACTTTCACATATACAACACTTATGTGATTTTTTCTTTGCGAAAGTGTCATGCTTTGCAAAAATACTTTGCGACACTATGCCCAAAACAATTGGAAATCCATGCCACCTGGCTGCAAAACAACAGTTTTGTCTTTTGGGTTGAAATTTGCAGGGATGAAAGCCATCACACAGATGTGCCTTCTGGTGCTTTGGTGCCAAAATATAATAGGGCTGCAAAGTTACAGCACGCCGAAGTTGATGATTTTTCCCATAGGATAACATTACGGTGTCTGCCACGCCTTTCGGGTCCCGTATCTCGAAAACGGTTCAAGATACAAACTTTTTGTGGCAAAAATTCTTAGTGCCTGGAAAGTGGTAAATAATATGAGCTTTAAATTTTTTTTCTACGTCATACAATTCCTGAGATATAAGCAGTTTAGTATTCCAACTACTCATTTTCTGGTCCGAGGGCCATTATTGTGCCCACATTCTTTGTATTCACTGGGCTTCTCAATGCATCTTTTTGGGACACAAAGCTTGTGCGTTTGCGTTACTTTTGCCGTTAGCATTTGCGTTCACGTTTCTGCTTGTGTTCCCATTACAGTTTTCATTGTCGTTTCCTTTTGCGTCACCATATGCATTACAATTTGCAGTTGGATTTCCTTTTGCGTTTCCATTTGCGTTACTGTTTCCTTTGGCATCACCACTGACGTTACCATTAGCATTTGTGTTTTCTTTTCCATTTGCGTTACCGTTACCATTGGTGTTTTCATTACCATTTGCATTACCATTGCATTTGCACTTGCATTTACATTGTCACTTGCATTACTGTTTCCTTGTGCCTCGCCGTTGCCATTACTGTTTGCATTTGCGTTTGCATTTCCATTTGTATTACCGTTACCATTTGTGTTTCCATTACCATTTGCGTCACCATTACTGTTTGCATTTATGTTTGCACTTGTGTTTCCATTACTGTTTGCACAATCATTTCCATTCGCATGTGCGTTTGTGTTACTTTTACCATTACCGTTTGCATTCACCTTTCTTCTTGCGTTACCGTTACAGTTTGTGTTAGCGTTTCCTTTTGTGTCACTGTGTGCATTACCATTTGCAGTTGCGTTTGCATTTCCATTTGCATTACTGTTTTCTTTGGAGTCACCAATTGCTGTTATTGTTAGCGTTTGCGTTTCCAGTTGCATTACCCTTACCGTTGGTGTTTTCGTTACCATTTGCATTACTATTGTGTTTGCATTTTTGTTACTGTTAGCATTTGTGTTTGCGCTTGCGTTTACGTTGTCGCTTGCATTACTGTTTCCTTGTGCCTTGATGTTGCCGTTACCATATGCATTTGTATTACCATTACCATTTGTGTTTCCATTACTGTTTGCATTTACATTTCCACTTGCATTTCCGTTATCATTTGCGTGATCGTTTCTGTCATCATGTGCATTACCGTTTGCGCTTAAGTTTGCCTTACCATTACTGTTGCTGTTTCCTTTTGAGTCACTGTTGTCTTTACTGTTTGTGTTTGCTTTACTGATACCATTTACATTTCTGGCACCATTTTCAATAGCGTTTTTGATTACGTCACCGTGTGTGTTTACTGTTTGCATTTCTATTTGCGCTTGCATTTGCGTTTCCATTTGCATTATCATTACCATTTTAGTTTTCATTGCCATTTGTGTTACCATCTGCATTTGTGCTCACATTTACGCTTGCATTTCTGTTACCATTTATGTTACCGTTTTTATTTGCTTTTGCGCTTGCATTTTCATTACCGTTTGCATTACTGTTTCCTTTCATGTCACCATTGGCGTTACCATTTCCGCTTACATTTGCATTACCGTTACCATTTCCATTTTCATTACCGTTTGCATTACCATTTGCGTGTGTGTTTTCATTACCGTTACTGTTCTCGTTACTGTTACCAGTACCATTAGCGTTGGCATTACTGTTAGTGTTAACGTTCCCATTAGGATTACCGTTACCATTACTGTAAAGGTTATTACACAAAATGGGATGCATGGGGGGAACGCGGGGCACTTTGGGGTCCGCGTTCCCACCACCACATACCATTCACTATTTATAGTGCACATTCTCAAAAAGAAGGGAAATGCATGACAAAAAAATCCATTTAATGCATCAGTTAGGGTTGTTCCACAGTGACAAAAGTGAGGAAATTCAGTGTTAGGGTTGCAACCCCTACCATCCAACCCCCACCCACCCCACCAACAGCCATTGGGGTGTGCGTTGGGGTCTTTGTGCCTAACTCTCACCCCATTCTCCTATACTGCACCACCTCAGCTTCTTTATGCATGGAATGGGGTGAGAGGCCTATGGCCCTAATGCATACCCCAATGGCTCTTGGTGGGGTGAGGGTGGGATGGTAGGGGTGGCAACCCTAACACTGAATTTCCCAGCTTTTGTCGCTGTGGAACAACCCTAACTGATGCATTAAATGGAGTGTTTAACCATGAAAAAAAATAATATATATTTATTTTTTTGCAAAGTGCTTTTAAAGTTTTTGTAACCAGTGTTAAATCAAAGGGATTTCTGTGCTCCAGTGTTATGTATCAGGGGTTACTGTAGTTCTGACTGCAGAGAGAAGCAGGATGCCTCTGAAAATGAGATGGGACTACCGCTGATATCAGCGTCTGAGGTGGACGACTGAATTCAGAGATCTTATTCTACCTTAAACAAAAACAACTAAAACCAGGTGCATATCAGTCTAATTCTTTTTCAAGGCACTTTATCAAGCTGTTATCAATACATGGTGAAGAGGACAGCCAAAAATACAGAGCTGAACACTGCTGATGTTAGCAGATTGAAATCGGTAGACTCAGAGAGTGAGGCCTCTATAATATCCCACATGGCACATCTTTATCCTCCATCCCACCATGCACTACCAAAAGAAAATAAACTAGATCTCATATTAATAGAGATATGAGCCTTTCACTCTGAAACAAAGACTGAATTCACACAAGTCCACCTGGAGATTGCAGACTTGCAACAGACTTTGGAAAAGCATCAGGCAGTGATCTCTGAGCTGGACTCTTGGGCCAACAAAACAGACAAGCCCTCCTGGATGCACTGAAAAAGCTGCAGTCTCTGGCAGCCATATGTGAAAACCTGGAAGGTTGCTTCCAAAGAAAAGATATGTGCCTCTATGACTTCAGGGAGGTGATCAAGGGGAATGATTTAATGGGATTCCTGGAGGCCTTTTTTAAACAGAAGTTGAAGTTACCGACAGATTACTAGTTTCACTTTAAATGGACATGTCGTGCCCTGAGACTGGTCCCTAAACATAACAACCAACACCAGAGATCCATCATACACCAATGTATGTTGTATGCTACAAAACAACAAATCTCAACTGGTCTCTGGCAAAAAGTAAAGTTGTTTCATGAATGGACCCACATATATGCAGACAACAACTATTAGCTGGCTGTATATGGAGCAGGGGGAAAAAAGCAGGCCCCTACTGGCCCTTCCTCAAGAGAAAAAAATGAGATTCCATACCCCTTTGTCAGCCAAGCTGAGAGTATTTTTCCCCGAAGGCTGTCCTATATCAGACACCCGAAGAAGCCCTGAGTGAGCTACAGAGGAAAAGATTTATTCAGGCAAACCACAGTAACCTCAGACTAGGAAAGATTAGAAACAGAACTGGCCCCCGGACCTACAAGCCATCCAAGACTCCAAATCTCATTTGGCCACCATAATGAAAGTCTTTTAAGCCCTTCTCCAAACTTTCACTAAATCCTAAACTGCCTGACTTCTGCTGCTTGGCTTAAGGGACTATGATCTGGGGATTGCACTCTGCAGTGGTTCCCTCACAGCATTTTATACTGGTATAGTGCTGGCTTTGATTTTCCAGGAGTTTGATGTGTACAGGTGACAAACCATTATTTTTATAACTCTTAATTTTGGTTATCAACCTGAAATCTTTTGGCTAGGCTAATGGAGGGGCATTTGACATGGGCCACTCCTTGTTGGAGCCATTGACTGGGCAGTTGGTGGAGGGGCTGCCTCACATCCACCATGGCAACCTATGAGAAAACACATTGCTGACCATTGCAGCTAACCATCAGGGCTGCTGCTCTGCAGCATTGTGGATTCTTCTGTGAGGGCTAGGGGGGCACACACCAGGGGATCTTCATTGTGTGGTGATACACTTAGTTATCTCCTCATGGCAGTAGCTGAATCTGGTAAGCCTTTATCTAGCAGCAATAAACAGTGCCTATGCTTAGACACAGGCATATATTGCCAGTGGCTGGGGGGGGGGGGTGTGAATGTGGGTCTCTCTCCCATACAAGCTAAATCTTTGTTCTTCCAATTTGACTTAGTGCCTCACTGAGGGGTGTCATTCCCATCCAATACAGTATAAATCCTGCTACTGCTGTCTTCTTAGGGGATGCACTCTGGTTATCACCCAGCACATTTGGCTAATTGGGATGTTAAGATCAGTCAGCACCTAGTTTCCCTCATTTGCTAATTTGCTCTCTCTCTATAAAGAACCTCTCTATAACAAACTCCCTCTTATAGCGAACACCTTTGATGGCTCCCAATGTTCACTAAGTAGGCATATTAGCACCTCACTATCTTGAACACCTAGCTGTAGTGAACACCTCTACTGGCTCCCAAGGTGTTCACTATAGAGAGGGAGCACTGTAATGGGAACTTTACCTCCAGACAGCCAAGACTTTTGTTTTGTACCATATTGTGCAGCATCTGAACACTCAGTGTCATAATGTTTATCACTCAGGTGTTTACGGACTGCAACTACTCCTGTGCTGGATTTGAACACTACCTGTATGTTTCCGCCTTCTCCTTAATAATTGACTTATTAAATTCTGCTCTCTATGATCCCTACTACAGAACGACTGTTTTGGCTATACAATGTGCACCTTCCCTTTTCTACCCTTAATTACTTATGAGAATGGGATATTTGAAAAACCTCTGTACTGCCTTATCCCATGATTATTCAGATATCATCAACTCATAGTATCCCATTGTTTTTTTTTTGTTTGTTTGTTTTTTTAGGCTGTCCTCCACTTTAGGTAAATAAAAGGGGATTGGGAAGTACTCACTATGCCCTTATTATTAGTGTGGGATTTCATCTGGCAACTGCCAGTCCATCTCAGCTGGTGTGAATTATCCTCTCTCCCTCTAGTAGGAAGTTCTCCCCTTTCCCTTCAAAGTGGGATTCTTCCATCTCTTGGAGAAGTGGCCACTCCTCAAAGACCACCCTGTTTCCTTGGGTTGAGTTTCCACTCCATTATCTGGACCACCTGAGACTTCAGGGAGCCTACGGAACCATTCCCCTACCTTGGAAGCCACCAGGAGTATCACAATAGCAGTGTAGTCCCGTGTTCTTGTTCGATCCTGTTAGACTTACAGGTTTTCCACTCTGTTATATCTGCTGGGGGCCTCCATATTGCTGAGGTGCCACCCAGAGTGAATTGCAAGAGGTGGCCTCCTTCTTTCCCTGCAGAGAGTGGATCGTACCCTTGGATTCTTGTTCATATTGGGTTGTCAGCCTGGGTAAGTAGTGCAGAAGAGAAATGGCACAGTGCCTCTAACTGGAGCAATGGCAGGGAATACCTGTGAACACATTGCAGGTTACCACCCCTTGGAAATATACAGTAGCTGCCCCTACACAATAACAATTCCCCATTTCAATAATTTGCAACACTAGCATATAACATAAACACATAGCAAGATTTATTAAGGGGAGGGTACAAGGGGGGGAAAAGAGCTCAACATTAATAACTGGCTCAAACAATGTTACCCCACTCAGTATCCCCACATCCCAGCTGCTGGTGTATCCGGCTTTCCACTGGCAGCTACTAAGTGTCTATAGTCCCTTTCGGTGGGTACCAAACTGCATTGCAGATTCCAACTCTGGATATCTCTCGTTGGGGCCCACATAACTTGAACAGTGACCAAAATGTAAGTCCAGCCCTGGGCTTAGCTTTAGTTGCATAGACCTGCCCAGGATCTAACGCCCTAACACTATCTAGCTAGCTGTCTGGCTAATAAAGCTCTCTTCTGAGCAGCAGCCCAGAGGTACTTACAGTTTGTGGAGGTTCCACAGAATGAATCTGAATGGTAACACAGTACTGTGGAGGTATTTCTTTGAAGGTGCACCACAGGAGCAGCACAGCTTACAGAAGAAGTTGGAGAATGCTGGTCTTCAGCTGCTTGGCCTTGTCAACTTTGCCTCTGAGGTCTTTGTAGGCAGTTTTCACCAGGCAGGCCTCTTGCTGTCTTCCTCGATGGTCTTCTTCGCTGCTGGTCTCTGTGGTGGTCTCTGTGGTGGTCTGAGGGACAGGGCAAAGCTTAGGTTACAAACCCAGCAACTTATTTGGAATGGATTTCATTAACTGCAGGTACTGTGGAACAATTTTCAGAAGGACAGTCTTACAGGATTTAGGACACTGTCCTACATGCTGGGCCTTTGGAGATCTTAGGTCTCAGCTCCGGGCAGCATGGGCAGAGATTGCATGCCTCAAATTTCATATTGAAGAGGAAATACATTATAAGAACCACCCGCCATTTCCCCAGCATCCAACAGAAAAACCTCAACCGCAGAGGGTAGTTGGTCCAGGAGGTTGGCAGGTGGTTAGGAGGAGCAAATCAGGTGCCCCATCACTCTCTGCTCTCCAACACATTACCTCCAAAAACCATATAAACACTACAAACAGGTATCTGCCTCTATCTCTGAAATCAAATAAAGAGGCAGAAGACACTGCAGAGCAGGACACTGCGCACAGGAGCTAACACAACAATACTCACCCAAATCAGGAACCAAAACTAAACAAGCACAAAGAAATCCAAAAACTTCTGATCATAGGAGACTCCATGATTCGGGGAGTTGATACCCATCTCCAGCCAGGGGTGATGGTCAGATGTCTCCAGGTACATCAGCATGGAGAGACACTGACCGCATTGCTAAAATTGTTCACAAAGCAGGAGAAAACACTGATGTCCTAGTACACATAGGGACTAATGATCTCGCCAACCGGTCAGTTGAGGAGACCAAGGAACACCTGACTAGGCTGGGTGACAAACTATCATCTATTTCGTCCGGCATCTCTTCTCTGAGATCCTGCCAGTCTGGGAGAAGGGAGCAGATGGACGGAAGGTCAGAGAAGGGAGATAGGGGAGCTAAACACGTGGCTCAAGGACTGGTGCCAGGAAAAGGACACAGATTTGTAGGGAACTGGCAACAGTTCTGGGGCGAAAGTTCTTTAAATTTGATGGACTGCATCTGACTAAAGAGAATCAGTGCATTGGGGCAGAAGTTTGACGTCTTTGCAGAATATTTAAACTAGCAAATGGGGAGAGGGTGCAGCACCCCATACGTCGAATGGGAAGACCACTCCTCCCTCAGCTAGTGGTCAAACAGAATTCCAGCGTGTTTGCCATTCATTTGCATCACCAGGTAAGAAAAAGGTTTGTCTCCCATACGATGCACAGGGTAATGCCAAACTTCACCCAACAACTAACACACCAAAATCTGGCCAATGGAAAATCATGTACACAAATGCTCACAGCCTGGGAAATAAGATCCCAGACCTGCAGGCAATAATGTCAGAGGCTAAACTGGACATAGTAGCAATTAGTGAGACGTGGTTTACCAGTAACCACACTTAGGAGACTTCAGTACCTGGATATGTATTGTTCAGAAGAGACCGAGGTGCAAGGGGAGGGGTGGCCTGTATGTTAATGAAAATATCAAAGCTACAGAAATTCAGAATACACATAAGGAGCCAGAAGAACTGTGGGTCACCCTGAAACAGGTAATGGGACAGCCATAAGAACTGGGGTTGTCTACAGGCCCCAGACCAGAGGGAGGACATAGACACATTACTGTTAGAAGATATACAAAACATGACAGCTAAAGGGAGGTTCTGATAATGGGAGACTTCAACATGCCAGATACAGATTGGTCAATACCAGCAGGAACATCTGCCAGAACTAGACTCATAGTGGATTCCTGCAGGAGGGCCTCAAACAACTGGTACAGCAACCCACAAGAGACAGGGCTATCCTAGATCTAGTACTGACTAACAAAGAAGGGATCACAGATCTCCAGGTAGAAGGTCACCTGAGGGGCCAGTGACCATCACATGGTATGGTTCAATTTGGCTACTACATCTAAATCATCCCATTCCAAGGCAAAAATATGGGACTTCAGAGGAGCTGACTTTGATAAGATGGCCAACAGAGTTAAGCTAGCCCTGGCAAAAAGAAACACAGGTGAGGAGGTACAGGCAAAGTGGGCAAGCATTAAGATACAATACTTGAAGCAACATCCCATTGTGTTAGACAGAAAAGGAAGTGCAAAGAAGAAGGAAACCACTTTGGTTCTCAAATATAGTAGCAGAAAAGGTCAGAGCCAAAAGGCTGGCCTTCAGGAAATATAAGGGAACACAGCGGGATGAAGATAGGGAGGCATGCCAAACTGCCCTAAGGAAGCAGGTAAGGCAGTAAGGCAGGCAAAGTCCCAAACTGAGGAAACACTAGCACGAACAGTAAAGAAGGTGACAAGACTTTCTATAGATACATTAGTGAAAGGAGAAAGTCCAGAGGGGTATTGCTAAGCTTAATGGAGAAAGGGAGCATGTGAGGAGGAGGACCTGTAAAGGCATCTATCCTAAATAGATACTTTTGCTCAGTATTTACTATGAGAAGGTAGGGCAGGGCCACAGCTCAGCATCATGGACACAGGGGGGGGAGGTGAGCACTACTCCCTTCACAAAGAAAGGGTCCTACAAGAGCTTGCAAGCTCAGGGTGGATAAGGCAATGGGACCTGATGGCATACATCCCAGGGTACTTAAGGAGCTAAAGGAGGAACTAGCAGAGCCATTAGCAGAATTGTTTAGTGAGTCTCTGAGCACAGGAGAGGTCCCAGAAGACTGGAGAAAGGCTCATGTGATCCTCCACAAGAGTGGTAGCAGGGAGGAGGCGGGAACTACAGACCGGTCAGTCTTACCTCAGTAGTGGGCAAGATTATGGAGGCACTCTTAAGGAAAGGATAGTGCAACACCTGGAATCCATAGGGCACAGGATCCAAGACAGCATGGGTTTACAAAGGAAGGTCCTGTCAAACTAATCTCATAGATTTCTTTGACTGGGTAACCAGAGTGGTGGACCAAGGGGAGCAGTTGATGTCGCCTACCTTGACTTCAGCAAAGCTTTGACACTGTTCCACATAGAAGATTGATAAATAAGCTAGGTAGGCTCGGGGTGGGTCAGAAGTTGGTCAACTGGGTGGCAAACTGGTTGACTGGCAGAAAACAGAGTGGTGGTAAATGGTATACAGTCAGAAGAGATGCAAGTCACAAGTGGGTACCTCAGGGATCAGTCCTGGGGCCAGTCCTATTCAACATCTTCATTAGTGACCTCGAGATGGACTAGAGGGTAAGGCTTGTCTGTTTGCAGATGACACCAAGATCTGCAACAGAGTAGATGATCCAGATGGGGTGGGCAGAATGAGAAGAGATCTGGATAAACTAGCAGAATGGTCAGAAGAGTGGCAACTGGGATTTAATGCAAAGAAGTGCAAAATCATGCACATAGGAAGAGAAACCCTGAAGCCACTTATAGGCTGGGAGGAGTTGCTAGAGTCACAAAGGAAGAAAGAGACTTGGGCATCATCATCACTGATGACTAAAATCATCAAGCAGACCTCTAAAGCAGTAGGTAAGGCTAGGGGGTGTTAGGGTGTATTAGTAGAGGTATCACAAGTCGTAGAGGGTAATAATCCTCTGTACAAGACATTGGTTAGGCCCCATCTGAGTACTGCGTGCAGTATTGGAGGCCACACCTTCACAAGGACATTAACAAATTGAGGCAGTCCAGAGAAGGGCACCAAAATGGTGCAGGGACTGCATCAGAAGACATATAAGGACAGATTAACGGAGCTCAATATGTATACCCTTGAGCAAAGGAGGAGAGAGGTGATATGATCGAGACATTTAAACACCTTAAGGGCATAAACAAGGTGAAAGAGTCTAACATGTTTAAATATAAGAAAAATAGCAGGACAAGAGGACACAGCATGAGATTAGAGGAGGCCGATTAAGGGGAATGTGAAATTCTTTTTCACAGAAAGGGTGGTAGATGCATGGAATGGCTTACCACAAGAAGTGGTGGCTATGAATACAGTGCAGGGCTTCAAACAGGCATGGGATAGGCATAAGGGAGCAATACAAATGACTATGAATAGATAGGTCACTGACAGAGCAAAGGCCGATGGCACATTTATAAGGTAGAAAAAGAAATGGGCAGACTGGATGGGCCTTGCGGTCCTTATCTGCCGTCAACTTCTATGTTTCTATGGGTCCCCAAGACTTCTTTGCAGGCATACAACTTCAACAGCGAACTTTCTGGTTGGACTTTGGCTTAGTCTCTTGCCCCAGCATGCGCATTTCGCCATCTCTGTGCACAGCTGTGACTGGGCTCTGGTTCAATCTCTAGCCCCAGCCTACACAGTCACTCTGGTTGTAGCACTAAGCAGTCTCCAAACTTACCCCACTGAGAGGGAAAACACTGTGACTCAGGCTTCACTCATTGCTGCAGAACTCTTCAGTTCCAGACTGCACAACTTACAGTCTCTATTTTCACACTGCAGCTCCAATATCTTTCATTTTCTTTAGCTACTCAGCTCCAGTTGCCTTCCTCACTGTGTCCACTCCACAATCTCTCTTCCTCCTGCTTCTGTAGCAGCTGGAGTTATACTGGTGTGCTGGCTACTTATCTTTCTCTCTAGGGCCGAGTGGGCCATTGGTGTCCCAGGGCAGGTCTCGGGCTGGGTAGCCCACAGCAGTTTCTCCTGCACTTTTGCACTCCACAGACTCATACTGTTGCTGTCTCCACCAATCGGAAAGTGTGAGCTTTCTCCGGCTACACTCCGATTGGTCACCTTTACTCTCTCTGCCTGCTTGCTGCCTGGCGCTGTTAACTGCTGATGTTTAATATTGAAAACTGCCAGAAAGACCTGTAATTGCCCTAGAACTGAGAACAATGGTCTAATCTGTAATTAAGTGACCTGTTTAAAGTTTAAGTGATTCCAGCCCTTATCCTTAATACTTTACACTCACTCAGCCTCTTTGGCACCTAAACCTTTGTCTTGCAAATTCTCCCCTGCTGTGTCTGTCTGCTGCTCTGCTCCCACTCAGCTCTTAAACCTGAACTTCCCTCTCTCTCCCCAGCTGAAGTTGCCCTTTGGCCAGGGCTCACAGCTCGGCCAGCCCTCAGAACTCAGCCCCCTGGATGGATGGCATCCCTGGAGCTGCCGCCCAAGACCACAAACCCGGCCAAGACCACTCAAGGTACTGCTGGTGTCTCCACCCATCGGAAAGTGTGCGCTTTCTCTGGCTATGCTCCAACTGGTCACCTTTACTCTCTCTGCCTGCTTGCCGCCTGGCACTGTTAACTGCTGATGTTTAATATTGAAAACTGCCAAAAAGACCTGTAATTGCCCTAGAACTGAGAAAAATTGTCTAATCTGTTTGCAATTAAGTGACTTGTTTAAAGTTTAAGTGATTCCAGACTTTTTCCTGAATACTTTATGCTCGCTCAGCCTCTTTGGCACCTAAATCTTTGTCTTGCAAATTCTCCCCTCCTGTGTCTGCCTGCTGCTCTGCTCCAACTCAGCTCTTAAACTGGAACTTCTCTCTCTCTCCCCAGCTGAAGCCACCCTTTGACCAGGGCTCAGAGCTCGGCTGGCCATCAGGACTCGGCCCCGCGGATGAACGGCATCCCTGGAGCTGCCACCCAAGACCGCAAGCCTGGCCAAGACCACTCAAGGTACTGCTGCTACCCCACTGGCACTACGCGCAGGCTCCCCACCCACCGCTCACCCACCCGCCCTATCTCAACATTTTGATTTATGGCTAAACCGAGTCACATGTTTGCTGCATTTCACTAACAGCCTACTTTCCCATTGGCTCCTTATATTCACTCACCACTAGAGGGTCCCTGCAAATCTAGATCTAAGGCTTCCGTTCTTTCTGCTCTCCCTGTATAGCTACCTAATTTATATTTATTTGCCATTATGCCACCCACTAACAAGTAGCTGTTATATCTACAGTTCCTTGTCCTAATGATATTTATTAGTATCTTTCCTGGCTTATCAGTCCCACGTGCATCCTCGGCTATATTCCCTGTGTCCCAACTTGATACTGCCTCCATTAGCTACGCTGGCACACTCCCTTACACCCTGACCCTGACCACTCAAACTACCCACATTATCTGTCAAAACCAGTGTCTCTCTGACTGACTTCCATGATCTAGTGGTCACATTGCTTGAAATCTCCTCATCAGCCCCCCAATGTGTTAAATTGTCTGGTCACTTCACTAGGTACTACTCTGTAAACCTTAAATACCATAAAACTAGATTTCTCGCTCTACTGATCCTCCTACTGCTTGCTAGTGATGTCCACCCTAACCCTGGTCCACCCTCCACAAACTCCCCTACCTCCCAAACCACCCCCTCTAATCCCCCAGACCTCCCAAATGGCCTAAAGATTATCCACCTAAATGCCCGCAGCCTAACCTGAGAACTTCCTATGCTGCAATTAATGGTTCTTGAATATAAACCTGACATAATCATTATCTCAGAAACATGGCTCTCTGAGCACATCTCGGACCAAGAAATTTCAATCCCTGGGTTCATTGTAACTAGGATGGATAGACGCGGACGAAGAGGCGGAGTGGCGATCTATGTCTCTACCTTTCTCCAGCACTCAATTGTGCTGAAAGTCACTTTTCCCTTCTCTCAAGAGGTTATCCTTCTCAATTTGAAGGTACCTTGCTCCGCTCCACATTTTATCGCAGGGGTTTATTGTCATCCTGGACAACCGCCCTCCCAAGTCACAGAGCTACTAAAGCAACTAGTGGCCCTTGCCCACACTGGGGAGCTGTACATTCTGGGTGATCCTAACATCAACTGGCTCTCAAATAAACTAACCATAACTCGCTCCTACATCAAATCAATAAATCACAACTAATTCAGGAACCTACTCGACTAAATAACAAAACCAAAAAACACTTCCTTCTTGACCTTGTCCTCACAACACATCCCCATAGGGTCAAGGCAGCCGGCCTTCTGCCTGATGCACTAAGTGACCATCATCCTGTCTACATGGTGCGCAAAATACACAGGCAAAAAATACAGCGCAAAATCCTCCTAACCCGTGCCTACCCCTCTCTTGATATATGAACTCTTCATAGTGACTTCGCCAACTCTGACTAGTCCCCACTCACAGCCTACTCCTCAATTGATACTGTTCTCCAGATGTTCAGTGACAAATCCCTTCAAGTTTGGAATCTACATGCTCCCCTGCGTAAAACCAGAGCCCGTGGAAACCATCTACCCTGGGTATCACCTGAGCTCCTATCCTGTCAAAGAGCTCATGACACTGCATGGCATAAACACAAGGCAACCAACTGTCCCAGGGACCTCCAACACTACAGGGAGCTATGAAATAAATGCACCAAAGCTATTTATCTGGCCAAAGTAGAACACTACTAGGCTACCTTCCAAGCAAACACAAACAATCCCTCTAAGTTTTGGAAAGTTGTCCAGTCCCTCTTTTCCCCTCTACCAAACCCCCCCACTCCTGCTCTTAAGCTAAATCACTTGGTCATCTACGAACCCATGGCAGTCACTGAATGCTTTAATACCCATTTTACATCCTGTGCCTCTGTGCTCCAAGCTGCCCCTCCACTACCCCCACAGATTTCCGGCTTCCCCCTCCTTGGTGGCCACCTGTCTGCTTGCTCCCTCCCCCTCTCTCCGTAAAGCCCCTCCCTCATCAACCCCTTTTTTCACACACATCTCCCATGCTGCTGCCTTAAAATCCCCCTTGTCTAGCGATCCTGCCAAAGGCTCTTCACCAGATGGCCTGGACCCCAAGCTCCTCTCTGTCTGCTCCTGCTATTGCCTACCCTCTCTCCCTCTTATTAAACCTCTCCTTTGCCTTATCCTCTGTCCCAGAAGCTTGAAAACCTGCTTCAGTTTACCTCTTGATCCCACCTCCCCTAACGACTACCACCCTATATCTTTCCTTCCCACCCTCGCTAAACTCCAGGAACATATAGTTCTTGAGCAACTCTCCTCCTATCTTACTGACTCCACCTTTCTCACTCCTTTCCAAGCCAGTTATAGAAAGTACCACTCCACCGCCACATCCTTGCTACAGCTGACTGACACTATTGCTATGGGCATGGACAATGGCCTCATAACCTCTGCTATTTTTATAGACTTAGCCAAGGCCTTTGATACAGTCTCACACCCTTTAATCCTATCCTGTCTCAGATCAACTGGTCTTTCCCCAAAAGCCACAGATTGGTGTAAGTCTTATCTGTCAGGCAGATTCCAATCTGTCCGTATGGCTGATGCTATCTCCCCACCACTTCCCATTACTACGGGAGTCCCACAGGGCTCTGTACTCGGGCCTCTACTTTTTTCTATCTTCCTTAACAATCTCCCTCTGGCTTGCACAACAACAAACATACACATGTATGCAGATGACACAGTACTGTATACAACTGGAAAATCAGTCCCTGATGTCACCTCTAGGCTCCAACTGGACTTCAACAATATACAATACTGGTTTAAAAAGCACCGCCTCATCCTAAATGCAAAGAAAACAGTATATATGACTTTCGTAACATGGCAGAGGCTAGTAGGCTCTCCTCCTTACCCACATTCCACACCTTAGATGGTATTGTACTAAAGGACACCTCCTCCTTCCGATACCTCGGAGTTTGGCTGGACAGAAACCTACATTTCTCGGTACACATCGATGCCATTCAGAAGAAACTCTGGCCTAAGCTAGGGGCCCTGTGCTGAAAAAGTAAATGTAGCCCCCTTCCAGCAAGATGTTAATTGGTGCATAAAATGGTTATGCCTATTTTTGATTACTGTGACTAAGTTTATGGAGCTGCCCCCCAATCCTCCTTATCAAGGCTGGACCCTCTTTTTAACTCCTTCTACCAGTTTGCTTTAGATGCTCCTGCCCAGACCCACCACTGCATACTCTACCGCTCTCTGAACTTTCCCTCCCTTGCTGATAGGAGAACCATGCATGTGGCAAAATTCACCTCAAAATTTTGGCTAGGTACGCTCCCAGCCTACCTCTCTACATCCCTAGCTCCCCTCCCCCTCTCCAAATACACCCTCAGATCTGATGACTCACATTCCCTGAATATACCCTATAGAAGCACTACGACAGGCCAAATGGTTTTCTCACATTGACTACCTAAACTTTGGAATGAACTACCGTCCCAGTCCGACACTCCTCCTCAGCCAATTCTCTCTCCACATCATTAACAAACTATCTAGTGACAAACTGCAATTGCACCTAGTCCCCTGGACTGGTCTCTGCTGAGGGTCTATTTTTCCCCCACCCTCCAGCAGAACCAACTAAGCTGTCTCCGATTTCCTAAAACCTCCTGCATCCTAACCCCATACTCCACCCCTCTTGCTGATTTGTAAATACTCCACAGCTTGTGATCTCTTGCTGATTTGTAAATATTCCACAGCTTGTGATCTCGTTGTAATTGTCTATGTACAGTGAAGCTTTCTTGCTGATTTTTAAATTTTGCACAGCCTGTGATATCCTTTAATTGACTATGTACAATGAAGCTATTTTTTTCCTATTTCCTGTATACTGATGTACTATGTAAATGCTCCCTCTCCCCCTTTCCCCAAGATGTACCATGAGACGTGCATCTTGTTGCTTGGTGTAATGCTTCTGGTAAAACATTTCAATAAATAAATACAAAAAAATACTGAATCTCCCCCTTTTGGCAGGCATGCAACCCTATTTATAGTTTTTGCATAGTCCCTTTTGATTGGCTGCATCTCTGCCAGGCAAATTCAATGCCCTCCAAACTTTACCCAGCGGCCTCCACTCAGCCAAGTCCATGGGGGCTGCTATATTTATTTACATTTCACACCACACATTCAGCCCCTTATATTTTAAGTACTGGCTCTTTCTGAGGGCACACAGCTATTTCCCCCAATGTCAGAGGCATTTTGACCTCAATCCCTGGTTCCACAGCATGCCCTGGAGCTGGTAATATAGTGATATATTGATATAGTGGCCACAGCCAAGGCATTCACTTTGGAGCCATGGCTCCTTTAATTTGTGACTTCAATGGCCTTACATGCTCAGTAGGGTGCATGCCACCATCTTTTTTGTTTACATCTGATGGTCCATTCATGGCAATTCCCAGGACCGTTCTTTGTCACTGAAGTGCCCAGTGACACAGAAATACTTGCTGAACCTCAGCACCCTACAGAACATGGGGCCAAGACACAGGATTTTAGCATCCGCAGGCGAGGAGCACAGATGGGCACCAAGGGTCCATATCCCACCAGAGCAACTAGGTATGGGATACAGCAGAACACTGCTGGGGCCGAAACCTACAAGGTAAGTCCCAAATGAAGGGAGCTTACACACTCCTCTTGCCAAATGCTTGCAGTCCCCAACAAGCCATTAATAGCAAATCCCAATATTAATATTCAACAAACAAAGCAATACGCACATTGTCTAGCTGGACACATAAATCCTATCTATTCAAAATTTGCATATTTGTTTACAATAACATAGCCACAATAGATCTTTGTCTACACAATAAGTGTCTGTCTGGTAGCAATAGGCATTTGTAGGTACATGCATCTTCCCACTCGATCCGTGGAGCAACATATTGGAGGGTAAAAAATAGGAACCATAAGTTTATGGATCACATGGACTGGTATTGGAGGAGGCACCAGAGGCACCATAGGTGAGCTTAATAATTGGTTTAGGTTGTCAGTCAGACCTTTTAGGCAGGGCTGTATCTTGTGCTGCATTTTCTCACTGGACAGGGGTACCTCAATGTGTCCTTGCTCTGCGGCCAGCAAAGGAGCATTGTCGGGTATAACAGCATTATCCTGAACTTTTTCACCACAGTCCAAGTCTACTGCATCATCCATACCAAAGTTCAATATTTGCTTGAGCACTTGGTTATTGGACCTTCTCTCGGGGACAAAAGGGTCAGCATTGGGATTCAAGGTTGCACAGGTCCCATGGGGGCAGTACTAGTGGAGGGCTGCAAATTTATACAGTCCATTTGCCATCACATCAAACTTTAAGTTGCCACTGGCAAGTACTGTTAGCATGCAAGGTCCTCATCATTACTTTGGTTCAGCAGAACTGATTGCAGGCTCTAATTCAGGTTCTGTAGCAGGAGTTTTGGACTCTGACTGGGTCTTTTGCTTTTGCTCAGTATGAACCCTTGTCTTTGGCCTTCTGACTACTGAAACTGTATTGCCAGGAGCAGGGTCAGGCACATTCTCTCAGATGGGGAGCAGGTGATTCCAGTGCAGTTTTTTCCAATCCTCTCCCTTGCTGTTGCTGAAGCTTGTAGATCTGGCAATGGCTCAGCTACAAGGTAGACTTCTGGTGCCCACTAGTCTTGAATTTTGTGCTTGCTTTGTATGCTGAGATTTCATAGCAGAACCTGGTCTCCCAACTGTAATACCTGGTGTCTCACTCTTTGGTCATACCTTTGCTTGTTTGCTTGGGTGGACTTAGCTGCCACCTCCACTGCAAGTTTGTAGGCTTTACTCAGCATCTCTCTCAACTTTTGCTTGTATGCCATACATGTTTCTTCAGATGTGCCATTGGGGGACACACCGAAACATAGGTCAACTGGCAGTCTTGCTTCATGACCAAATATAAGATAAAAGGGAGATATTTGGGTGGTGTTGTTCTTGGTACAGTTATAGGTGTGTACAAGATAACTTACTCTTTGACTCCAGTTAGCTTTGTTGGCTGGATCCAGGGTACCCAACATATCCAATAAAGTTCTATAGAAATATTCAGGCTGAGGGTCCCCCTGGGGATGGTACTGGGTTGTGCATGATTTCTTTACAGCATATGCTACCAGGAATTCTTTAATCAACCGATTTTCAAAATTGCACCCCTGAGACAAGTGAATTCTTTGCAGAATGGCGTAATAGTTCACAAACT
The DNA here is from genome assembly GCA_016271365.2 of Neoceratodus forsteri. Classification (NCBI taxonomy): domain Eukaryota; kingdom Metazoa; phylum Chordata; order Ceratodontiformes; family Ceratodontidae; genus Neoceratodus; species Neoceratodus forsteri. Next base: position 941,853,865 of record CM057455.1, read on the forward strand.
GTTGCATGACTTTTAATACATCACTTGCTTTTTGATCTTCAATTGAATACCGGGTGTAGTGGTCAGTGATGACTAGAATGTTGGCTTTGTTCTACCAGTCAGGCTTTAGCGACAGAAAGTCCATACACACATGGTCCAGCAGGTCACTGGTTTGTATATTGACCAGGGGTGCAGCTCTTTTGGGGAGGGTCTTTCTCATTCTGCGTCGCAAGCAGGCTTTGCAGTGCTTTTCTATGTCCCTTTTCATTCTGGGCCAGTAGAACCTTACTCTTGCTGGTTCTAGCATGCGTTCATAGCCCAGCTGACTCACTTCATCATGGAGGGATGAAAGAACTGCTTTGCAATATTTCCAAGGCAGTACCAGCTGTGTTTTTGAACACTCAGGGTTATCGCTATCTTGCAATTTACATACCAGCAGTCCATTTTTTACAGCCAACTTACTCCACTCTCTTTGTATTAACTTGATGTCAGAGTGATGACTGCTCTGAGTTGTGTCCTTTCTCTAAAGCTTGAATGATCTCACAGAATGCATTGTCCTCTCTTTAAGCCTGCTGCATCTCTGGTTTGCCCGGCTGGGAAAGAGAGAATATGTCCAGTCCAGTAAAATTTAAGTAGGCCTTAGGAATAGCATCTGGCACAGCTCCCAGGATATCAGTTGCTCTATCTGGGTTTGCTGGGGTGGCTTCCTCTGGTGCAGTGGACTTGGAGCACAGAACTTGTAACAGTGGCATTGGCAGTCTGCACATTGGATTCAAGCTGGTCTGTATGGAGGTGCTTGACAGTGCTTCGGCATCAATGTTGGTCTTTCCACTTCTGTACTGTAAGGTATAATCACAAATAATAATAATAAATAATAAAACTTTATTTGTATGGCGCCTTTCAAAAACCAAGGTGCCATTATAATATTAAAATCACAAGAAACAAAACAAACATCACAGCAGTACAAAATATCAAGTTGGAATCACCCAATGGTTAGTCACCAAAAGCTTGGTACCATAGGAATGTTTTTAATGCTTGCTTAAATCATTCCATAGTCGTTCACTCATGTAGCCAGTGGGGTAGAGAGTTCCAAAGGGTAGGGGCAGCATACATGAATGCTCTAGCCCCAGAAGATTTCAGACACACCCGTGGGATATCTAGCAATCCCTCGTTGGCTGAGCAGAGCAATTGCCCAGGGCAGTAAGGGACCAGAAGTTCTTTCAGGTAGTCCGGGCCAAGTCTGCGTAAGGCTTTAAAAGTCAGAAGACCAACTTTAAATTAATCCGCCGCTGAACTGGCAGCCAGTGCAGTCCACAAAGCACCAGCAAAATATGGCAGGACTGAGATGATCCTGTCAAAAGCCAGGCCGCTGAGTTCTGCACTAGCTGCAAGCGACGGATTTCTACCCCTGGTAGGCCTAGGTACAGGGAGTTACATTATTCTAAATGTGAGGTCACAAAGACATGTATCAGAGTAGGAAGGATGCTGGATGTAACAAGGTGCTTAATCCTGGAGATATTCCTCAGAGTAAAATGAGGATTTGACAATGGTGAATGCAGGGTCAGCCCTTAGTCAAAAATTACCCCCAGGTTTCGCACCCGTTCAGAGGTCAGGGGTGACATGTCACCAAGAAAAAGTCCAGAGGGTGAACCCACACCCAACCCCCCTATTCAGCAACCCGGATCAACAACCAATACCTCAGTCTTATCAGAGATCAACTTCAACCAACTGGCGTCCATCCACGCCTGGATTTCAGTGAGGCAGCTATTAAAGACTGAGAAAGCGCCATCCTGGTCGGATGCAAAAGAAAGGTAGAGCTGGTTATCATCAGCATAGCAGTGAAACCTCAGCCCATACCTTCTTACAATGTTTCTGAGGGGCAGCATATACACTGCAAACAACATGGGGGACAACACTGAGCCCTGAGGAATACCACATGTCAGAAAAACTGGATCTGAGGAGTAAACCCCAGACACCACTCTCTGAGATCTTCCAGTTAGGAAAGATGTAAACAACCTGAGAACTGAACCAAACAGTCCACAGATGCACCTCAAACGATCAAGCAGGACCCCATGTTCCACAGTGTCAAACGCTGATGAGAGATCTAGGAGAACCAAAATAAAACAGTTCCTACAATCTCTAGCCATCAGGAGATCATTGAGCACCCAAACCAGTGCTGTCTCAGTACTATGCCTCTTTTGAAATCTGGACTGGAGAGGTTCATAGATGTCATGGATGGTCAAATGGTCCTCCAGCTGAGTGGCCACTACTTTCTCAATCACCTTCCCTAAAAAGGGGAGGTTAGAGATTGGTCTGTAGTTTGCAGGGCAGTCTGGGTCCAAAGAAGCTTCTTCAAGAGTGGTGTCACCACCGCCTCTTTTGGTGAGCTTGGAAACTCACCTGTCTCCAAGGAGCACCACACTACCTGAGCTAGGACTGGACCGATAGAATCTATACAACCCAAAATCAGGGAGGTAGGTCCCGGATCCAAACTACAGCATGTAGGGTGCACACTCTGGACAATTCGCATGACATCCATGAAAGCCGGCTGCTCAAAGGTACTCCAAGAAAACTGAAGGAGAGTGGCCCCATGCCGATCCACAGCAACACCCATAGAGCGTGCTGGATGGAGTGCCGCCCTGAGGTCAGCCACCCTAGTCACAAAAAATCGAGCAAGCTCATCGCACTCTTCTTGTGAAAAAGCTTTCCGGACTTGAAGACAGGCTGGGTTGTACAGTATGTCCATAGTTCAGAACAGCTGAGCTGGTCGGTTTTGAGCAACTGCAATCTCCCCAGACAGGAACTCTACCTTCTTACGAGTGATTGCAGATTGATAGACTTGATAATGGTCCATCAGTCTAAGGTGGTTGGCATGAAGGGCAGATTTCTGCCAGCAATACTCTAACCTTCATCCTAGTCACTGCATCTCCCTCGGAGTCCCATCAAACCATGGGGATCGAAGGAAGAAGGGAGAGAGGATGAACATGGACAGGAGCAATGATATCCAGGGCCACCACAATGACTGAATTATAAGCCATCAGAAGGGCCTCTGGGTCACTGTTTGCTTCTGAGAGGGACGAGAGATTTAGGACCGCTGCTAGTCCTTGAGAACTTATATCTCGCAAAGGACAGTACCTAGTCATCTCTACAGGGGTAGGCCTACATAGGGGGCACTAAAACTAAACCCCACGGTGTAGTGATCAGACCATCCAACTAGTTCCACCCCCATGTTGGAGGCCTTAATCCCCAGAAGGAAGACTAAGTCAAGAGAGTGTCCGTGACCATGAGTAGCAGTGGTAACTATCTGTGTAAGGTCCAGAGATGTCATCAACTAGAGGAAGTGCTGACCAAATTGCCACAGTTCGTATTCAACCCAGGTGTTGAAGTCGCCCAGGACCATCAGCTTGAGCAACTCAAATGCCATGTCAATGACAAAGTCCGTGACTTTCTGAAGGAATCGCTTCTCATCTCCTGGTGGACGGTAGATGAGAGCGATCCAATAACTTACACCTGCTACTACAGTACACTCAAATGACTCAGTCTCCCCAACTGGTACATTCGTGAGGTTAAGTTCAGTCTTGAAACAGACCGCTACCCCCCCTCCCCCATGATCCAATCTTGGGCGGTGTTATCACTGAGTACCCAGCCAGAATTGCAGCCTCCAAAACTGGGACAGAGTTCTCATCCAGCCAGGTCTCGGTGATGCAAGCCAGGTACACTGATTTAACAAGATCTGCAATAATTGCAGTCTTGTTTTTACTGGACCTAGCATTTCATACATGGAAAGCGCTGATAATCATCTGTGTCCAGTAGGGTCTAATTTTGCTGTGGTGTTCACATAAGTTAAAGGGTTATTATTAGGGCTGTGTGAATACCATTTACTGAATATTTGGCTGAATATTCGTTATTCGGATCTTTAATGAAAATATTAAAAAAAAAAACACAGTGCCGCCACTCACCCTCCTCCCAATCCCATATCTGGCAATTAAATAGAGAATCCTCCTTCCCCACCCTCAGTTAGCACCCAACCCCCAACCCATCACATTTTCACATGTTATATTTGTAAATAACAAAAAATTACTACACTAAGCGACCGGCACAACCCGCCCACCTCCACGGCCTGCCGCCAAGTTTCAAGACTGTGCCCCCCCAGTAGCTATCAGCAGCCATCTGCCTCCCGCTGCACCCAACACCTAACCATAAATTAAAACAGAAGGCAACCAGCACAGCCGCCTTTGTCAATGGCTGGCTTCCTTCTTGCGAATGAAGCCACTCATGCATGTGCTTACTCGCATAGTGAAACCAGCTGATCACATTAGAAGAGGTGGTGGGCTGCTACTAGTTATCAGGGGGGACACAGTCTTGAAATTTGGCAGCCGTCCATGGAAGTGGGCTGGTTGTGCCAGTCCTTTCATTGTAGTAGTTTTTTCCCACAACAAAAAACATGTAAAAATGTGGTTGTGGGGAGGAGGGGGTTTGGGTGCTAACTGAGGGTGGGGGAAGGGGGATTCTCTATTTAATTGCCAGATCTGGGATAGGGAGGAGGAGGGGTTTCTGGTTTTTGGTAAGCTTCTCAAATAGTAGTATTAGAATAGTGTGCACTATTCATTATTAGGGATCCAAGTAATGAATAGTGCGCTATTCGTCCCCTGTTCGGGGAAATGATGTTCGGAGCCTGCACAGCCCTAGTTAATATCAGTCCAGACAGTGAAGTGAACACCGTACAAGCAATCATGAATTTCTCTGTCATTGCCCACTTCAAAGCCAGGAATTTGATTTATGTACAGGATAGTGCTTTTCAGATGCTGACAGGCTGCAAATAGCAAATGTCACAGGCCAGAGCCCCTCTGGATGTTCTTTGTATAGCACTACTCCTAACCCATTCAAACTGGCATTGGTGTGGAGGATGTATGGCATACTGTGGTCTGCAAATGCCAAGACAGGTACTTCATTTAATCTCTTGATAACTTCCCTGAAAGCAGACTCACACTGTGGCATCCATCTGTCACTAAAAGGTTCATTTACCATGCGGTACTCTTGCTGAGAACATTCTGTTTCAAACCAATTTTCCTTTTTCTTGAGGATAACATTCTGTTAAATCATTCAGTGGGAGCACTACCATAGAATAGTCCTTCACAAAATGTCAGTATTACCTGCAGAAACCAAGGATGGATTGGAGGGCTTTTAAGTTGTGTGGCCTGGCCCACGTGGTGAGGGCCTCGACTTTGGCTGGATCAGTCTGTACTCTGTCTGTTGAGACAATGGGGCCCACATATTTTACCAAAGGCTGGAAAACTGGCATTTGTCTATAAATACTTTTAAACCAGATACCTTCAGCCAGTCCAAAATCTTCATCAAGCGGTCTTAAACATAGAAACATAGACTTTGATGGCAGATAAGGACCACTTGGCCCACCCAGTCTGCCCATATCCCTACCTACTGGATAAGCTGCAGATTCTAGTTAACCAACAGTCATCGCCCCTCATTACAATTGCCTTTATGTCTGTCCATGCATGTTTGAATTCCCCACTGTTTTAGACCCAACAACCTCTCAGGATGGCGTTTCCATGCATCCACCACTCTCTCCGTGAAAAAATTTCCTCACATTACCCTGAGCCGTCCCCCTCTATCTTTAAATTGTGCTCCCTTGTTCTTACGCATCTCTTTTTCTGAAAGATGCTACCCTCCTGGACTTTGTTGATTCCCTTGAGGTACTTGAATGTTTCTATCATGTCCCCCCTGTCCCTCCTTTGATCAAGGGTATACATATTAAGCACTCTCAGTCTCTCTTCATATGGTTTCTGATGCAGACCCTGCACCATTTTAGTTGCTCTCCTCTGGACTGCTTTCATCCTGTCTATGTTCTTGCGTAGATGAGGTCTCCAAAACTGCACACAGTACTCCAGATGGTGTCTCACCAACTGTCTGTACAGAGGGATAACCACTTCCCTTTTTCTACTTGTGATGCCCCTTCCTACGCATCCCAATATCCCCCTGGCTCTCCTTACTGACTTCTCACATTGCTTACCAAACTTTAGATCATCTGATATGACTATCCCCAGGTCCCTTTCCATTTTTGCTGTTGTTAGTACCGCCCCTGCTATTGTGTACTCTTCTCCTGGGTTTTTTTGTTTCCGGTGCATTACTTTGCACTTCTTTGCATTGAATCTAAGTTGCCATATGTCTGACCATTCCTCTAACTTGCAAGTCCCTTCTCATCCTTTCTACCCCCTTGTGTATCAACTCTGTTACAGATCTTTGTGTCATCTGCAAAGAGGCATACCTTTCCTCCAGACCCTCTGCAATGTCACCTATAAAGATGTTAAGAGGACTGGACCCAGTACTGAGCCCTGAGGTACTCCACTAGTGACCCCTTTCTTCAGAATGTGTTCCATTCACCATTACCTTCTGTGTCCTGTTGTGCAGCCAGTTTGTTACCCAGGTTACCACCCTGGGACCCACTCCCAGGCTGGCTAACTTGATTATTAATCTTTTGTGCGGGACTGTGTCAAATGCCTTGCTAAAGTCTAGGTAGGCCATCGCCACAGCCCCTCCCTAGTCTATTACTTTGGTCACCCAGTCAAAGAAATCTATTAGATTCGTCTGACATGACCTTCCTGCTGTAAGTCCATGCTGCTTTGGGTCCTGTGCCCCACTGGCCTCTTGCTCTTCCAAAGTTCAGCCGAAAACAATCAGATCATCCTGGTATATGATAACCTCTAACAAGTTTATGTCCCCCACTGCCTTCTCCATTAATCTCTGGACTGTGGCAGGTGCTCAAGAGATCCCTTGAGGCATACATTCAAATTTGTAGAAACTCAGGGGGCAGATAAAACATCTTCTCCTTATCGTCCTTGACCATGGGAATCTGATAGTACCCACTATGAAGATCCAACACTGAGAACCATTTGCTCCCTGACAAACTTGCCAGAGCATCTTCAACTAGAGGCACTTTGTATTGATCTGCGATGGTCTTTTTATTCAAAGTCCAGTAATCAATGCATATTCTCACAGCACCATTTTTCTTGCATGCCACAACTATGAGGGAAGAGTATGGGCTCCGGGACTCTGATTATACCTGTTGCCAATAGCTCCTGTAGGTGCCACTGGACTTCCTTGACATCTCCAAGGACCAGTCTCTGAGATCTCTCTCTGAAGGGGCAGTCATCTCATAGATGGATCCGGTGCTGTTCAGCTTGAATATCTTACATCTGATTCGTGTAGCAAAAATACCTTGTGCCTCATCGCTAACTTCTGGCTCAAAGTCCATCTGTTGGGCAAGTCCCCAGACTCGAAGGATGCTGGATCTGTGTCTGTTTCTCCAGCTACAAATGGGTTCACTTCGGTGACACTATCAGCGTTGAAGATATGTGCCAGCACTCTACCTCTTCGAATGTTTATGGATTTCTTTGACTCATTCTTTACCCTCACCATTACGTGCATGGCCCAGGGGGTCTCTGGAGGTGGCATTACTCCTCATTGCACCATTAGCCCTTTGAGAAAACTGTTCTCTGGTGGGGCATCAGTAATAAAAGTGGGTCTTTCTGGCTGCTATGCAAATTCTGCAATGCCCACAAACTCTACACTCTGAATTAGGAGGCTGCATCACTTTGTTTCCTTCCACCCTACAAACCACACCAATGGGCTCATCAATCAACTCAGTTACTCTAGTATCCAGGGACAGACCAACTTTCTTCACCATGGCTTTGACAGAGGGGTTCAACAGGTTGTCCACTTCTCCTTTCTCTTGACATAGTTTGGCCAACCTGCCTAACATATTCCCATGTGTCTCAATTAGCGCAGGCATATCTGTCATTTCCTTGGATTCTGGACAGATCAGAGTCATGTCTCAATCTGGTGCAGTTCATCTGGACCTTTTGAGATAAAAGCAAGCTGCACAACACAATAGCCATTGTAGGGACAACTAGAGTATCCTATTCCACAAACTGACAGACAGGGGTAGGAGTGGCAGGTGCTTCAATAGCCAGTTGTAAAAGGTCCTGTGGATTATAATGCCTTGCGACCCATTGTCTTACAATGCAAAGAACAGCTCCCCTTCAATCAAAACATTCACATCAGCATGTGGCCCAGTCAAGCCTGGTGGCATCTTGCGCTGTGCCAGGATTTTTGGTTCTGTCCATTTGGTGGCACTTACCAATATCAGAGACCCAGGTCACCCCCTCACTGGGCTCCGCTGCCATTTCAATGGTTCTTTTGACATTTCTTCTCTTCTACCAGTTGGAGGTTTTCTGCACAGACACATCTATGGATGAGGTGCAAATCCTCCCCACGTTAGTAGCAAAACAATCCTTCTCTATTCACAATAGGCTGTCGCGGTCTGGCCCTCAGAGCAGCAGAGGGAATCATTTGTCATCCCTTTCCTGACATCACACTACTTGACTGTAGATGGGACTCTTGCACCAGCTGCACCGCCCCCACACAATCATGGATTTCTTGTAACTCTGCCATACTGGGTTGTGGCTGATGCTCTTGTGTCATTTGCAGCATCTTCATGCAGACTCTAATCTCTCTGAGCATATCTTACAGGTCAGAAGAGGTGTTCAGCTCCATGTGGCTGGCTACTTGGGGCTGCAGGGCAGCATGGAAAGAGTCAGTAATGTTGTCTTGACCTTCCTCCTCCTTTTCCTTATCAAGTAACTGCTTGAATGTTGAGGAGGTCTGTTCACTGTTCTCTCAACTAGAGGGATATCAAGGTTACATGAGATTGGACAGCACCTCTTAAAATCTGATCTAATCACATCTGGGCGATTTGCCTTGAGGAGACCCTCCAGTCTCTGCAATCTTTCGGATCACTGCCTCTACCCTGGTGATATACTGAGACAGCTTCTCTCCTTCTCATTGCATGGTGCCCCACAGCTGAAAAACGAGAGCATTCTTCTTTTCTCCCATCCCAAAAGTGCTTTTCAATATGGCCTGGTGGTCATCTGCAGTACACATGGGCGGGCTGGCTCACAATGATTGTATTACATCCAGTGCCATACCCCTCAAGCTCTCCACAATCCTTTTACACTTTTCTTCATTCAAACACCTCCACACTTGTACCATTTGGGCAGCCTGGCTCATCATGCTTTCATAATCGTCCCCTTCTGCAGGAATTGGGGTGGCTCCCAAGAAGGTTTTCGGCCCTTTGTACTGTTCATATGGTGACACCACATAGGGGGTCACTCCACTAGGTAGCACTATCAGGGATGCCCCACCCCTCTTTGAGCAAAGCTTGCACATCTTTGATAGTCTTGCCATCAGCAGCCAACATAGATTTGATCTTTTCCCACAAATCTGATTTAGGTGCTGGTGAGTGAAGGGATCTTGTTGCAGACTGCTCCCCTTGCCGAACAGTTTACATTCACTGTCCATTCCTTCTGTAGTGAGGGTTTTAGGCAGTGTACTTGTATCATCCTCTGACGCACTTTCAGTCAAGGCATGAGTGCTTTGACTACCGCGAGCATACCTCATTCCATGTACCTTTAATTTGCCCAAACTTGACACAGTCTCTAAAGCATCTAAAACAGTACCCCTCTCAGTGCCCTCCAGGATCGCCATGACTAAAATTACTTTTTTGGGGTCTAGGCACTCCCCTTGGCACCAGTCTACTAGTTCCTGTTGCTCCATACTGACTCTTCAAAACATCTCTTTTCTGGGTGGGGGGGTCCAACATTTTTAGAATTGAAATTTTTGGTGTGACCACTAGGGGGCAGCCCAGCCTAGTGGTGCCTCCATTTTGTAACAGCCCCTTGACTCACCTGGGCTGTTCCAGGGCCCTTGGGGTCCAGCCTGCACACACCTGTGAGGAGGCCAGCCTGGGTTCAGTAGTGGAGAGGAGAAATGGAGCAGTGCCTCTATCTGGGGCAATGGTAGGGAATACCTGTGAATACATTGCAGGTTACCACCCCCCAGGAAATATACAGTAGCTGCCTCCACAACACTTCCCCCATACAATAATAACTCCCCCTTGCAATAAATTGCAATGCCAGTATATAACATGAACAAATAACAAGATTTATTAAAGGGAGGGGAAAAGGGGGTGGGGGGACATCACAACAACATTAATAGCTGGCTCAAACAATGTTACCCCTCTCAGTATCCTGACCTCCACTTGTGGGTGCACCCAGCTTCCCACTGGCAGCTCCTAAGTGTCTATAGTTCCTTTCAGTGGGTACCACACAGTGGTGCAGATTCCGATTGTGGGAATCTCACTGGGGCTCAAATAACTGGAACAATGACCAAAATTTAAGTCCAGCACTGGGCTTAGCTTTAGTTGCACAGTCCTGCTCAGGCTCTAACCCGCTAATCTTATCTAGCTAACTAGCTAATAAAGTTCTCCTCTGAGCTACAGCCCAGAAGTAAGTACAGTTTGCTGGGGTTTCACACTCTGGATCTGAATCTGCATGGTAACATGATACAGTGGAGGTATTTCTTTAAAAGTGCACCACAGGAGCAGCACAGCTGACAGAAGAAGTTGGAGAATGCTGGTCTTCACCTGCCTAGTCTTGCCAACTTCACCTCTGAAACCTTTGTAAACCATTCTCACCAGGCAGGCCTCTTGCCGTCTTCCTCACCTGTCTTCTTCTCTGCTGGTCAGGGGGACAGGGCAAGGCTTGGTTTCCCAAGACTTTTTTGCTGGCATACAACTTCAATAGCAAAATTTCTGGCTGGATTTTGGCTCAGTCTCTAGGCCCAGAATGCGCCCTTCACCTTCTCTGTGCGCAGCTGTGGCTGTGCTCTGGTTCAGTCTCTAGCCCCAGCCTACACAGTCACTCTGGCTGTAGCAATTAGCTGTCTCCAAACTTACCCCACCAAGGGGGAAAACATAGTGACTCAGGCTTCACTCACTGCTGCAGAGATCTTCAATTCCAGACTGCACAACTTACAGACTATTTTCACACTGCAGCTCCATTCTCTTTCAATTTCTCTGGCTACTCAAGCTCCAGTTGCCTTTCTCACTGCATCAGCTCCAGAATCTCTCTTCCTCTTGCTTCTGCAGCAGCTGGAATTATACCGGTGGTCTGGCTACTTGTCTCTTTCTATGACCAAGCAGGCTATTGGTGTCCAAGGGCAGGTCTCCGGCTGGGTAGCCCACTGCAGTATCTTCTGCACTCTTGTGTTCCAGAAACTCAAACCAAATCTCCTCCTTTTTGCAGGCATGCAGCATTATTTATAGTTTTTACATAGTCCCCTTTTGATTGGCTGCATCTCTTCTGGGCAAATTCAATGCTCCCAATCCTTACCCAGCAGCATTAACTCAGCTAAGTCCATGGGGAACACCATATATATTTACATTTCACTCCACAGATTCAGCCCCTTATAGTTTAAGTACTGGCCCTTTCCTAGGGCACATAGATATTCCCTCCAATGTCGGAGGTATTCCGACCAAAATCCCCAGTTCTGCTGCCAGCTCTGGAGCTGGGGATATATTGATGTAGTGGTCACAGCCAAGACATTCACTTTGAAGCCGTGGTTCCTTTAATTTCTGACTTTGGTGGCTGCACATGCTCAGTAGGGTGTGGGCTGCCATCTTTTTTATTTACAACCGATCGTCCTTTCATGGCATCTCCCAGGACCGTTCCTTGTCACCTAAACACCCGGAAGCACAGAAACACTTGCCAAACCTTGGCCCCGTTCAGGACATGGAGTCGAGACACAGGATTTAGAAACATAGAAATACAGAAGTTGACAGCAGATAAGGACTGCAAGGCCCATCCAGTCTGCCAATTTCGTTTTCTACCTTATGAATGTGCCATTGATCTTTGCTCTGTCAATGGCCTATCTATTCACACTCATCTGTATTGCTCCCTTATGCCTATCCCATGCCTGTTTGAAGCACTGCACTGTATTCATATCCACCACTTCCAGAGGTAGGCCGTTCCATGCATCCACTACCCTTTCTGTGATAAAAAAACTTCCTCACATTACCCCTTAATCGGCATCTCTCTAATCTCATGCTGTGTCCTCTTCTCCTGCTATTTTTCTTATATTGAAACATGTTAAGACTCTTTCACCTTGTTAATACCCTTAAGGTGTTTGAATGTTTCAATCATACCACCTGTCTCCCTCCTTTGCTCTATGGTATACATATTGAGCTCAGTTAATCTGTCCTTATATGTTTTCTGATGCAGTCCCTGCACCATTTTGGTTGCCCTTCTCAGGACTGCCTCAATTTGGTTAATGTCCTTGTGAAGGTGTGGCCTCCAGTACTGCACACAGTACTCCAGATGGGGCCTTGTGTCTTGTATAGAGGGATTATTACCTCCCTTTTCTGACTTGTGATACCCCTACTAATACTCTCCAACATCCTACTAGCCTTACCTACTGCTTTAGTGGTCTGCTTGGATGATTTCAGGTCATCGATGATGATGACGCCCAAGTCTGTTTCTTCCCTTGTGTCTGCCAGCAACTCCCCTCCCAGCCTATAGGTTGCTTCAGGGTTTCTCTTTCCTATGTGTATGATCTTGCACTTCTTAGCGTTAAACCCCAGTTGCCAATCTTCTGACAACTTTGCTAGTTTATCCAGATCTTTTCTCATTCTTCCCACACCATCTGGATCATCTACTCTGTTGCAGATTTTGGCGTGATCTGAAAACAGACAAAGCTTACCCTCCAATCCATCTGCAATGTCACTGATGAAGATATTGCGAGGACTGACCCCAGAAATGATCCCTGAGGTACCCCACTTGTGACTTGCATCTCTTCTGACTGTATACCATTTACCACCACTCTCTGTTTTCTGACCATCAACCAGTTTGCCACCCAGCTGACCAATGTCTGACCCACTCCGAACCTACCAAGCTTATTAATCAGTGTTCTGTGCGGAACAGTATCGAAAGCTTTGCTGAAGTCAAGGTAGGTGACATCAACTGCTCCCCCTTGATCCACCGCTTTGGTTACCCAGTCAAAGAAATCTATGAGATTAGTTTGACAGGCCCTTCCTTTTGTAAACCAATGCTGTCTTGGATCCTGTGCTCCTATGGATTCCAGGTGCTGCACTATCCTTTCCTCAAGGAGTGTCTCCATAATCTTGCCCACTACTGAGGTAAGACTGACTGGTCTGTAGTTCCCGGCCTCCTCCCTGCTACCACTCTTATGGAGCAGGATCACATGAGCCCTTCTCCAGTCTTCTGGGACCTCTCTTGTGCTCAGAGACTCACAAAAAAGTTCTGATAATGGCTCAGCTAGTTCCACACTTAGCTCCTTTAGTACCCTCAGATGTATGCCATCAGGTCCCATTGCCCTTTCTTTTGTGAAGGGACTAGTGCACACCTCCCCCCCCCCCCGTGTCCATGGTGCTGAGCTGTGGGTCCTGCCCTACCTTCTCTTCAGTAAATACTGAGCAGAAGTATCTATTTAGGATAGATGCTTTACATGGTCCTCCTCCTCACATGCCCCTTATCCCTTTGATCTCAGCAATACCCTTCTGGACTTTCTCCTTTCACTAATGTATCTATAGAAAGTCTTGTCACCTTCTTTTACTGTTCGTGCTAGTGTTTCCTCGGTTTGAGCCTTTGCCTGCCTTACTGCCTTCCCTGTTTCACATAGGGAAGTTTGGTATGCCTCCCAATCTTCATTCTGCTGTGTTCCCTTATATTTCCTGAAGGCCAGCCTTTTGGCTCTGATCTTTTCTGCTACTGTGTTTGAGAACCAAAGAGGTTTCCTTCTTCTTTTTCACCTATTTTCTCACTAACACAATGGGATGATGCTGCAAGTATTGCATCATTAATGCTTGCCCACTTTGCCTGTACCCCCTCACCTGTATTTCTTTTTGCCAGGGCTAGCTTAACTCTGTTGGCTATCTTATCAAAGTCAGCTCCCCTGAAGTCCCATATTTTTGCCTTGGAATGGGATGATTTTGTTCTAGTAGCCAAACTGAACCATACCATGTGATGGTCACTGGCCGCCAGGTGACCTTCTACCTGCAGATCTGTGATCCTTTCCCTGTTAGTCAGTACTAGATCTAGGATAGCCCTGTCTTTTGTGGGTTGTTGTACCAGTTGTTTGAGGCCCTCCCCCTGCAGGGAATCCACCATGTGTCTAGTTCTGGCAGATGTCCCTGCTGGTATTGACCAATCTGTAACTGGCATGTTGAAGTCTCCCATTATCAGAACCTCCCCTTTAGCTGTCATGTTTTGTATATCTTCTAACAGTAATGTGTCTATGTCCTCACCCTGGTCTGAAGGCCTGTACACAACCCCAGTTCATATGGCTGTCCCATTTCCTGTTTCCAGGGTGACCCACAGTTCTTATGGCTCCTTATGTGTATTCTGAATTTCTGTAGCTTTGATATTTTCATTGGCATAAAGGGCCTCTCCACACCCCCTTTTTCTACCTCGGACTCTTCTGAACAGTATATAGCCAGGGACTGAAGTCTCCCAAGTGTGGTTACTGGTGAAGCATGTCTCGCTAATGGCTACTATGTCCAGTTTAGCCTCTGTCATTATTGCCTGCAGGTCTGGGATCTTGTTTCTCAGACTGCAAGCATTTGTGTAAATGATTTTCCATTTGCCAGATTTCTGTGTATTAGTTGTTGGGTGAGGTCCGGCATTTCCCCTGTGTGTTGAATGGGGAGCTGGACATTTTTCTTTACCTGGCAATGCAAATGAACTACAAACGTGCTGAACTCCTGTTTGACCACTAGTTGAGGGAGAGGGGCATTTTCTCAGGTCTTCCCATTCGACGTATGGGGTGCTGCACCCCCTCCCCATTTGCTAGTTTAAATATTCTGCAAAGATGTCAAACTTCTGCCCCATTGCACTGACTCCCTCCTTAGTCAGATGCAGTCCATCAAATTTAAAGAACTTTAGCTCTCAAAGCTGTTGCCAGTTCCCTACAAATGTGTGTCCTATTTCGTGGCACCAGCCCTTGAGCCACATATTTAGCTTCCCTATCTCCCCTTCTCTGACCTTATAGATATACAGATACATAGATACATAGACAGTGTCAGCAGTTAAGGGCCTATGGCCCATCCAGTCTGCCCATTTGAGCTTGTAAGTTCAGTTTATGTTTTCCTAGAAGTCTGTTGCCCCTTACCCCTGACCTCCAGAATTCCTTTATGTCTATCCCATGCATTCTTAAATCCCGTGATTGTTTCAGCCCTCACCACTTTCTCTGGCAGGGTGTTCCACTTGTCCATCACCCATTCTGTGAAGAAATTCTTCCTCATGTTTCCTCTGAATCATCCTTTCTCCTACTTTATCCCAAGCCTTCCAGTCCAGGAACATTTTTTCGCTTAAAAAAAGTGTATTCCTGCACCCTGTTCCTCCCTATAAGATGCTTGTATGTCTCTATCATGTCCCCTCTCTCCCTTCTCACCTCCAGGGAGTACATATTCAATTCCTTCAACCTGTCCTCATAGGACTTGTGATACAATCCATGTACCATCTTGGTTGCCCTCCTTTGAACTTTCTCTACCCTGTCTATGTCCTTACGTAAGTGAGATGTCCAAAACTGTACACTGTACTCCAGGTGGGGCCTCACTAGTGTCTTGTATAGTGGAATTATGACCTCCTTTTTCCTGCTGGTAATGCCCCTGGCCTATGTATCCCAGCATTCTATTTGCTTTTCCTGCTGCCTTGTCATACTGTTTCCCTACCTTGAGGTCATCAGAGATGATAACCCCAAGATCCCTTTCCTGCTTGGTGCATGCTATATCCTCACCCCCCAACTGATATATTATGCCAGGGTTTATGTGCCCCATATGCATTATCTTGCACTTCTTTGCATTGAATTTCAACTGCCAAACCCCTGACCATTCTTCAAGTTTCTGCAGGTCCCTTCTCATTCTGTCTACACCCTCTGGTGTGTCTACTCTGTTACAGAGCTTTGTGTCATCAGCGAACAGTGAAATTCTGCCTTCTAGGTCCTGCACAATGTCACTGATGAAGATATTGAATAGGACCGGTCCCAGTACTGATCCCTGTGGTACCCCACTGGTCACTCTTCCCTCTGTGGAGTGACAGCCATTTACCTCCACCCTCCGTGTCCTGCCGCTCAGCCAGTTACCTACCCACCCCACTGCAGTCCTGCACACATCCATATTCCCCAGTTTGTGTAATAGTCTTCTATGTGGCACAGTGTCAAAGGCCTTGCTGAAGTCCAGATAGGCCATGTCTGCTGCCTTCCCCGATCCACCTCCCTAGTCACCCAGTCAAAAAATTCAACGAGGTTGGTCTGACATGACCTCCCCCTGGTGAAACCATGCTGCCTTGGGTCCTGTAGTCCATTGACAACCAGATGTTCCACAACCTCTCCTTCAGTAGTGCTTCCATGATCTTCCCCACTACCAAGGTGAGGCTGACTGGTCTGTAGTTCCCTGCTTCCTCTTTGTTCCCACTTTTTGTATAGGGGACTACATCTGCTGTCCTCCAGTCTTTGGGTACCTCCCTGTTTCCAGTGATCAGCTAAACAGGATAGCCAGAGGTTCAGCCACCACCTCTCTTAGTTCTTTAAGGACCCTGGGGTGCACCACATCAGGCCTCATTGCTTTATCAACTCTTATTACTTCCAGTTCCTTCAGGACCCTTTCTCGTGTAAAGGGACTTGTGTCCATTTCTGCACTATTCTCATCCCTTGTACTTCCTTCAGACCCATTACCCTCCTCTTCCTCAGTAAAGACTGAGCAGAAATACCTGTTCAATATGTCAGCTTTACTGTTGTCATCCTCCACATGGCCCCCATCCTTCCCCTTCAGTCTCACTATCCCTCCTTTTGCTTTTCTTTTTTCACTTATGTACCTGAAAAAGGTTTTGTCCCCTCTACCCACTGATTTTGCAATGTGTTCTTCTGTATGAGCTTTGGCCTCCCTTACTGACCTCCCTGCCTCCCTTTGTTTCTACTGGTACTTCTCCCTATCCCATTCTACCTGTGTCTTTTTGTATTGCCTGAATGCAATCTTTTTGGCTTTCACTTTCTTTGCTACCTCTTTGGAAGACCATAATGGTCTCCTCTTCCTTTTCCTCTTACTAACTTGCTTGATGCATAATTCTGTTGCTCTTGTAATCCCCGTTTTAAATACTGTTCCTCAACCCCTGATTCCTGCCCCATTCCCCTTAATGCCTCTTTCAAGTATCTCCCCATTTTCCCAAAGTCTGCCCCCCTAAAATCCAGGCTATGTGTTTTTGTGTGGTTTGGTTCTGCTTCTTCCGTGATTTCAAACCACAATGACTGGTGGTCACTGTTCCCCAGGTGCTTCCCCACTGTTACCCCATCACACTGTCCCTGTTTGTGAGCACAAGGTCCAGTATTGCCTTTTGCCGAGTTGGTTCCATGACCAGTTGCTTGAGGAAGGCACCTTGAAGGGAGTCCAGGATAAATCTGATCGTAATCGATACTGCTGCTGCGATGCTACAGTCCACGTCTGGAATATCGAGGTCTCCAACCAGTACTACCTCACCATTGTCTGCCATCCTTTGGATGACTAGCATCAGCTCCCTATCTGTTTCTTCCTCCTGGGCTGGTGGTCTATAGACCACATCTACGCGGATGGCTGGCCCCAATTTCCTTTCCAACTTCACCCACAGTATCTCTCCCCCATTTTGTTCCTCCTGGATCTCTGTGGCTCTTATGTCATTTTTCACATACAGTGCCACTCATTCTCCCTTCCTAGCTGCCCTGTCTCTTCTGAATATGTTGTAGCCAGGTATGGCCATCTCCCAGTCGTGGTTATCATTATACCAGGTTTCAGTGATGGCCACAATGTAAAGGTCTAACTGCACCATGACAGCCTCCAGTCCATCTGTCCCCCTCTCCCAGACTGTCAGGATCTCAGAGAAGGAGATGCCGGATGAAATGGATGATAGTTTGTCACCCAGCCTTGTCAGGTGTTCTTTGGTCTTCACAACTGACCCTCTGGTGAGATCATTAGTCCCTATGTGTAACAGGATATTAATGTTTTCTCCTGGTTCCTGAACAATTTCAGCAATGCGGTCAGTGTCTCTCCATGCTGATGTACCTGGCAGACATCTGACCATTACCCCTGGCTGGAGATATGTATCGACTCCCCAAATCATGGAGTATCCTCTGATCAGAAGTTTTTTGGATTTCCTTTTTTGCTTTTTTTGTTTTGGTTCCTGTTTTGGGCGAGTTTTTGTTGTGCTAGCCCCTGTGCTGTAGTGTCCTGCTCTGCAGTGTCCTCTGCCCCTTTCTTTGATTTTGGAGATAGAGGCAGATACCTGTTTGTAGTTTTTATATGGTTTGTGGAGGTGATATGTTGGAGAGCACCGAGTAATGGGGCACCTTATTTGCCCCTCCTGACCACCTGCCAACCTCCTGGATCAACTACCCTCTGTGATCGAGGTGTTTCTGTTGGATATTGGGGAAATGGCGGGTGGTTCTTATAATATATTTCCTCTTGAATATGCAATTTGAGGCACATAATCTCTGCCCATGCTTCCTGGAGCTGAGCCCTTAGATCTCCAATGGCCCAGCATGTAGGACAGTGTCCTAAATGCTGTAAAACTGCCCTACTGAAAAGAGTTCCGCAGTACCTGCAGTTAATGATATCCATTCCAGATAAGTTGCTGGGTTTATAACCTGATCAGAGTAATTAGAAGGAAGAATATGAAAGCAAAAGTTTGATTTTGTGTTTTGTTTGCTTGTTTTTGCTTAACTTGTTATAAGAAGTTAAATTACTAGTGCCCCTGTAAATGAGGTTACTGTGTGGATACCCCTCTGATCCGCCCCTACCTGCTTTGCTACAGGAAATGTCACGACTGTGCTACCCTATAAAATTAGTGTAGTGTGGTGTGGTTGGGGATGGGGTGGGGGGCTGGGCCCTTCCCCTGCCAAAAAAGAAGAACCACGGACAAAAGAAACAAGGAGGTAAGAGCAGAAACAATCAAAGCCAGCAACAAATGCAGTAGCCCTGAAAGCTTATCCTAAAGGTGAGGAAGGTTTGTAATTTGTAGTTAAGGTTTTGGTTTTTGTTAGATTTGTATTCATTATGTATAAGTTATATATTTATTAAGTTGAAATGTCTGTTTTAAAGTTTGTACGGCTCCCAGAGCCTCTGGGATTGGGCGTCTTTTAAATAAATTTTGCCTTGCCTTGCCTTGCCTAAAGACAGATAAAACTGTACAACCTGTAAAGCACCACCTGTAATAATTTCACAGAAGAAAAACCCTGTAAGAAACACTTTACTACAGAGAGAAATAAAGCAGTAACAGAAGATATACCTTGCAAAAGACAATTTGAATCAGAATATTACAGCAGTAATCTGTAAGCACACACCTGTAGGCACACCCTGTAATAATGCAGAAGAAGGTATACACAGCAACGATTATTTGAATCAGAGAAAAATAAAGCAATACAATGTTAGCAACAAACAGTAACAATCCCTGTGAGTACAAAATAAAAATAACAACACACAATAAATCTGCCTAGCCAAAAGAAGCCTTAATCCTTATCCTTCCTCTGGTAAGGTTCTTTGTTCTGTCCTTTCAAGCATCCTAGAAGAAAAGAGCTCAGGTGAAAATAGGTGCCTTGGCCAGCAAACCTAGTCTTCCACCTCCAAGATATCAACTAATCTGACCTTTTAACCCTTCCCTCTGTTGGAAGTTACTGACAGTTTGTCAGCTTCACCCCCAGATACACACCTAATCCCCTGGAATAGCTGTGGGAAGAAAGCAATTAGCTCCTTCTCAATGTGAGAAGAAGACTGCAACACCTGTGAGACAAACAAAAATCTTTTAGCAAAAAACAAAATAAGTGGTCATAGCCGCTGAGCACAAATTGGCGCCAAGGATCCATTGCCCAACACAGCCACTGGCTACAGGACACAGTGGGACATTGCTGGGGGTGAAACCCACAAGGTAAGCCTCAGATTGGGGGGGGGGCTTACATTATGGTGGAAAATGGATTTTGTGTTCACTTTCTGTGTGTTGTCTCCAGCCAAAGGGGGCAGAGCTATGGATCATATGCTGGCTTTATTTCTGTCCTGACCTGCCTGCCCTGGAGAAGGGGTAATCCCCAAAGTTTAAATGGAGTCTCAACTTTTACCCTTCCTATGACTTCAGCAAATCCCACCAAGGTTTTCTCTTATAATGTAAATGGGTACAGCAACCTGCTTAAGTGGAAAAAGGTACTTACAGATATTAAAAAATAAAAAAACTCAAGTCCCACATTTATTCTTTTACAGGAAACTCATCTTTTCACAATTGAATATACTTAATTACAGTGGTTTGGCTTCTCCACCACGATTGCCTCTACTTATTGGAAAAGTAAACACAGTGGTACTGCTATCTTAGTTCCTAGGACAATTCTATCACAGACTACTGGATGATACACTGACCCCTATGGATATTTGGTCCTGCTTATGAGTCTCTGTCTGGAGGCGGAAATTACATTATTGAGTCTATATTTTCCTCCTGGTGCAGATACGCTGACTGCAAACATTGGGTCCTATGCACTGAGGTGCGGAGTGGGTACACAATGTGTAACCCTGGTGCGTAGCCCACTCCGCACCCACCCGGGTCCCACTGCGCCCTCTGCATGACATTCACAACTGGCTGGACACCTCCCTCCATGCTGGATCCCCTGCGGCGTGCAGACCAACATGCGGGAGGTGAACCAGGAGATGTGAAAGGGGCGGGCCGGCACTTCGTGGGATACACAAATGTGTGGATTGCCAGGCGCAGGTGTCAGCACCTCCACCAGCTCAGGGCAGCCATAAAGATGGGAGGCCAGTTACACTGCCCCCCCAGGAGGGACAGCCACACACTGCAGCTGTGAGGCGGGGTCCTGTGCAACCCCACCAAGGAATCCCCAGCATTTGGGGCACAATGAAGGGTCTGCGGGTAGTCATCCAGGCACCCACCCCTACACCGCATGTGATGCTCTACACACTGGCACCCTGCCCACCACACATGGGTGCAGGTGATCCACTGTGGGCTCTGGGACGGGCAGCTGTTTGGTCACATGCTGCCCACCAAGATCTTTGGCTGTGAACCTGATCGCCCCCACGGACCTACTCGCCAGGGGGGTGGGCCCACTTATGGGTGTCGCACAGTGGCCACTGTTAGTGAATGTGGCCCGTCAGTGCAGAGCTGCATGGGTGGGGTATGTGTTTTAGGCCGCCCCTTTGTGCATAGGATCCAATGTTCTGACTTTGTACACTAATCAGGGGGGCAATTAAGATGTCTGGCTCTGTACTCTAATGGGGGGCAATCTATTGACTTTGTTACCTTCTCTTCAGCTCTAATCTGAGTTGTACACTAATAAGGTGGGCAACTAGTCAACTTGATCTTCTTCCCCCATGTAAGCCTGTCATACACTGGGAGGGGACTCCCAAGGTCTCCATTGCAATAAAATGTCTTGTTACTGCTTAAGTATCTGGTTTCAACTCAAAATGGCATTACTGCCCCTTTTCAAGCTACTACTTGCTCTATCAATATTCCTATCTCTTTTGCTGCCTTATCCACAAGGGGTAGAAATTGGCAACTCACAGAAGCTAGCAGTTTCACTGTTCTGGAACACAGACCTCAGATTGAAGGTGCCCATAACCTTACCACCTTCTGCTTATACCCAAATCTTCCCGGACTGACCATTAGCCATGGTGGCAGCTCTGAATTTATGGGGAACCCCGTTACCACCCCAGCTACCCTACTGTATGTTAGAGACATGAAAGGATGCTTGCGATCTATAAAGGCCAGGATGAATACTCCTGTGAGGAAGGTTTATAAAACACTGCTATACATTCTTCTCCTTCTATCAGGAA
Organism: Neoceratodus forsteri; assembly: GCA_016271365.2. Lineage (NCBI taxonomy): Eukaryota > Metazoa > Chordata > Ceratodontiformes > Ceratodontidae > Neoceratodus > Neoceratodus forsteri. The sequence continues at coordinate 941,875,565 of CM057455.1, forward strand.
ATATCCACCCCAATCTGCACCCACCTAGGAACAATGTGACCTGCAGGGACCACAAAGGAAACCTGAAGGTAGCCCCTCTAAATATTGGAAGCCTGCTCCTGAAATTTAATCAGCTAGAAACCTGTGTTGCTCTCATTCAGCTTGTAAACCTTGCCTTGTAAAAAACTGTCCTTATAGAAACATGGCTCACCCCCAAAATATCTGATTCCACTATTGCCTTATAGACATGCAACCTATTTTGGGAGGATCAACAAGGCAAAAGGGGTGGTAGCTGCATTATACACCTACAAACCAACTCGATCGACCACAAATTGACCATAGATAACCCATCCAGTGAATGTGAGTGCCAGGCTGTTAGAATTCAGATGGGGAGGGATAATAAAATCAGTCAATATCCCACCTGGAAAACAACAAATGGGCATTGAAGCATGTGCCAGATACATGAACCAATCTTGCTTAACAGAAGACGCAATAGTCATTGGTGACTTTAATATTAATTGAGCAGCCAAATCCTGGTTCACCCTCAAGGACCAGGGGATGGATTCTCAAAGCTTTCAGAATGTGCAAAACCTTCCCTAAGTCCCCAAAACTGCCGTAGCTACAGAAAAAATTGGGAGATTGCTCTAAGTGCTATGCACAAAAACCTCCGCAGCTGCAGAAAAAAAACACTATGTGCTGTGGAAAAAAAGTGCAGCTGTGGAAGTCCCTGAGGAAAAAAAGGTGTGAGATAAGTAAGGCACATCCCCTGAAGGGCTATTCTCAGTCAGGTTTTTTCCGCAGTTGAGGAAAAAATGTTGCACACAGTGAAATGAGGTGTAACTCTCCCTCAGCAAACTCAGTAGTGCCCCAACAATTGGAATCAATTAAGGTGGAGGTAAGGCACAGGTAATAGCATTCCAGATAGTATAGCAGTGGCTGATGTTACAGCAACAAAAGCGCACATTGCCATGCTACGCCAACAGGCAACAACCACCAGACCCAGTGCAGCCCATGACGGAGCCCCACAGGCAGTAGAGTCTGACCAGCCTGCAGTGAGTGCTACCCCTGCAGGCAACAGGAATGCCCCAGGGAGGGACAACCAGTGGTGACAGTCAGCCACTGTGGTGCCACGGTATTGCTAGTACCTGTGGTGCTGCAGTAGTCCCAGTTGAGGGACTGGTTGCTGGTATCTTTGTGGGTGCTGTCAGCCTCATACTATGGCAGCAGTGTTAATGTCTGCTGCTTCAACTACTTGTTGTACTATTGCTGTACCTCCTCAGCCATTTCCATAGCTGTGGACCCGCAACTGCGGATTTGTGGGACTTTTTGCAGAATTCCCTCAGCTGTGGGATTTTCTTTAAGAATATCATGCAACTGCATTTCCACAGTGCTGCAAGCCTTTTTCCCGCAGCTGAGGGATTTTTACTGTTCTTTGAGAATCCTGCCCCTGGTGTCCAGCCTATTCCTTACTCAGGTGGTTAAAGATTGTACCAGAGTTAACTATAAAATGGGGATCAAAACCCTATTAGACTGGACCTAACCCCCCCCCGAAAGACTATTCAAGGCTGAGGTCCTATCTGATGCTGTCAGTTACCACTCACCTGTCCTATGTGAATGGTCTGCCCAGACACCTAAGACCACTACTAAAACAATCTCTAGAAGAGTCCTATGGAAAGACTTAACATGTGACTTCAAAGCATACATGGCATAGTTAGATTGGAGCTTTTTGGATGCCATCCCTGGCATCAATACAGCAACTGAATACTTTATTACCCATTTTACTGAAGCATGCAACACATTTGCACTACTAAAATGATGCAAAATTAAAGAGACTTCAGCTGAATGAATTACTTACTCTACTAGCCCAACTGTGAGGCAAGGATAATCTCTGGAACCGAGGAAGGGATACTGGATTGCCTGCAAACCTGCAAAGTTATACAAAAGGCTGCAACAAGTGCACACGGGTGGTATGAAAAGCTAAAGCAGATTTCTACAAGGAACAACAGAATAAAAATTGGAGCAATGGGAAGATATTTTGGGACAACATAAAAGACCTCCTTGGAAGCAATGTTGAAACATCCCCAACAATGCTTAACACGAGTGGGAGGATCAAAATGGCAGAAATGGAAATGGCAAATTCCTTCAATAAGGACTTCACTGACCTGAGCTCAGTCCCTCATCTGACAAGTCACCTGAGAACAAAGATGATGACTCCACTGGACAAAGCAACCAACCCTGCCCTGACCTGGATCTCCCCAAATTTTACTTTAAACATGTAACCATAAAGGAACCCTCAATTATGTAAAAAGAAACTATGGAAAAATGAGAGTGGGTGGTGATATGGTTGACATGAAGCTACTGGCCCTAGCACTTGATGAGCTAGCAGCTCCCCTGACTAATATGTACAACAGTCCCTCCAGTACTCACAGTTTCCTGAAATATGGAAAGCCACAATAGCAACCCCAGTGCTTAAACGTGGGGACCGCAACACTGTGCCAACTATAGGCTGATCTCCATCCTCTCCCCTCTGTCCAAAGCATTGGAAAAATAGTCTCTGACCAACTAGTTGCTTACCTAGACAAGTATAACTTTATGTGTAAACAGCAAAATGGCTTTAGGAGACTTCACAGCACCAGTACAGCCCGTATTGAGTATACCAACCATCTACATGTGGCCCTTGACAAAGGGCATCTGATTGGAACCACCTATACAGACCTGGCAAAAGCCTTCTACCTCATACACCACCCTCTTCTGCTGGACAAGCTATCTGCCCTGGGCCTCTCTTCAGAAACTCTAGCATGGCTTGGGTGCATCCTCTCTGGGCAGTCACAGAGGGTAAGGGTCAATGGAGTGCTGTAGAATGCTAGGAGTGTCCCAACCGGGGTTCCTCAGGGGTCTATACTTAGCCCACTCCTATTTGGGCTATTCATAAACAGACTTCCAGAAGCTTGTCCACTATCAAAGATGCTACTCTACGCTAATGACGTGGTGATCTTCAATGGTAGTTCTCAGCTTGGGGATCTCTAATGTGATCTGCAAAGTAGCTTTAAGACACTGGAGGATTGGTTTGAAAGCAATAAGCTTGTTCTTAATTATAAAAAGACTAAGACCATGCTGTTTGCTTGGCTTCACCTTAAGAAAAAGATCTCTCCCCTAGTTATCAAAAATGCACATGGAGTTACCCTTGAACAGATCGAATCTCTTAAATACAGTATCTGGGTATCACCCTGGATAACACATTATCATATGCTGCACATGAGGACTACCTTGCAAATATGGAAAACAAAAAACAAGGAACTCTCTTCAGGCAAAGACTAAACCTTACAACTGAGGCTAGATGCTTGTCAGTCTCCAGCATGATCCTCCCGCTGATTGACTATGGTGTCCTGATATATATAGAGCTGCCTGTGAATCAGTCCTCTGTAGAGTTAGAATGGTCCTCAACAAAGCCTGTCATTTTGCAAATGGGGCTGATAGACTCACACATACCTGCTCCCTGTACATGCTCACATGCGTCACTAGCACAGGCATTAAGGTAGAATAATAACACACAGGGCATTGCCTTAGTTGACAGACAATAAAGGTTTGTGTTGCCGCTGATGACCTGTTAATCTACCTCACCTCCTCTAATGAATCCTTGCCATATCATTGGGCCCTCCTGCAAAAATTTGAAGTCTGTACTGGGTATAAATTAAACACTTTGAAAATGGAGGTGTTGCAGTATCAGTACTAGTCTACCCTTCAAGTGAAGCAGGAGTTCAAATTTAAATGGGACCTTCCATCCCTAAAATACATGGGAGTGCATCTTATAACTGACTTGACAGCCCTATACAAGGCCTTTCAGGAGGATCTAACACGTTGGCAAATCATAAATCTTCCCTTAATACAATGGGTAGATTATATAGGCATGACTCTTTTACCCAGATGTTTACATTTAGCCAAGGCTGTTCCTATCCCTATGCAGAAACCACAGCTACTTATGTGGGATAAAATGATTTCCCAATTTATATGGATGAGAACCAGACTCTGAATGAAATATAAGACCATGCAGCTTCCCAAAACCACAGGTGGCTTGGCCAGCCCGAACCTCTTATGGTACCGCACAGCTTTACACTTGAGGATGGCTCTCTACAGATTATCCCCACAGTACACAGCACTGTGGAAAAAGGTATGACTGGTGGAAGAGGACTTACTCTCAGTTACCTGCAGAATACTTAACCCCCAAGTCTCCCACTCCAGGCCCAGGAGTGATAGCCCCTTTACTGAAATCACACTTGTAGAGTGGTTTAGGTGTTAGTCCCCCCTCTCTCTCTCTCTCTCTCTCTCTATATATATATATATATATATTCTTTGTAAAAATATTAATTATTATTAGTTAAGGAGTGACAAAGAAATGTGGCATTAGAGTTTCCAACACTTTTCCAGCCCTAACACCTTCCCTCACCGGCAGGCAGTTGCAAGCATGCAGTGTGCCTTGCCATTGTCAGTCCTAATGCTCACCCTATTCAATGAGAAAGTAGGATGAGATGAGTACAATATATGAGAATGGAGTAAGTATTTGGGCTGACAATGGCAAGGCACACCCCATGCCTGCTGCTGCCTGAAGGGTGGGGTGTTAGGGTTGGAAACCCTAATGCCACATTTCCCTGTTTTTGTCAATTTAACCCTAACTAGTGCATTAATGAAGTTTTTTGCAAAGAATGCCCTTACTTTTTGAGAAAGAATAATTGTATTCTTATTTGCCTGTGGGAGCGCAAAAAACCCTCCTACTAGTACCAGGCACTAAAAGAAACACAGTATGCTAATAAAAAAGCAAATGTTTTCTGATGTACTGTAATAGGATTTGTTTGTGTTTAACCTTTCCCACTCTCAGGGCTCTCTCCACCATGTCTTTCTATGCTGCAATGTGGCAGTTACATGATCTTTCTTTGGCAAACAAGTCCCATGACATCTTAAAATCCTGTTGAAAAGCCGACCTGAATACCCGCTGAATAGTGCCGCTGATCAGTATTCAGGTTCTGAATATTGAATAGTGCATTATTCATGGTATCTGTTATTTAATATTCGTTACTCGCACACCCCTAGCTCCAAAAGTCCTCTGGATTAGTGCTCCATCCATCCAAGCTAAATCACCTCTCAGGCACTTCACTTTGCGATCCCTTTCTGTCCCCCACTCTCAAGAGTTACCACCTAACCACAGAGTCCCCTATCAACAGCTGCTTCCTTTTTGGCTGGAAGCCTCTTCTTCCCCCCACCTTTGGGTCTTCCCTTATGAGGACTCCCACTATATAAAGTACTGCATGGATGAGGTGCTGTGGGTGGGCACCCTGTACTTGTAATCATGTATTTCCAGAAGCATGTTTTCCGTAGCATTTAGTAGTTTTTTTTTCTCTGCAGTGGATGAAAACTATAAATCAAAAAGGTGATTTGTTCATGGCAAGCATTACATTTGAACCATACGTTTAGATTATTGCAGTTCAGAAAATTTACAGAATATGAGACTGATTCCAGGTCCCTATTCCAGACAATTAATATGTCATCAATTTACCTGCTGCAAAGAAGCATCTGGAGTAGGTACAGGTTATGGTCCATGTTGAGAACCATGGTCCCTCCCACCAACCTAAAAATAGGTTGGCATAGGAGGGGCCGTGGCAGCCCCAATGGCTGTACCAGAGGTTTGAAAGAAACACTTGTTATTACACCTTTTTGGATTCACAGTTTTCCTCCACTGTAGGGAAAATCATTAAAACTGAATTTTGGAAAAAAAAATACTTCTAGAATCACATTATTACAGGCACAGATTGCCCACTCACAGCACTTCAAACACGCAATACCCAAGCTCTGGTTTATTCAGCAATGTAGAACTTGTTCCTCATTGTCCACTTTTGCAGGATGCACTGGTGATCTTAAGGAGCATTTCCTGGCATGGGGGCTATAGCATACATACTGTTGGTATGGCTCTCAATAGTGCCAGACAGGGGTGTGGCCTGATTGCTGAGCTAAAAAGACATGTGGTGTATGAGTTCCAAATGAAAGCTTTAAAATTGATTATTTTTCACTGAGTGAACTAGTTTCTGTTAAACCAGAATTATTGTTGTAATCAATAACAGCATATCAGAAAGACTAGAAGTAATGGTAAAGCCTCTGGAATATACATTGGGAACAGAGGCTTCCAAAACACAGCACCAGAAGTGATGGTAAAGGCACAGAAACAGACACTGGGAGCAGAGACTTCCAAAACATAGGACCAGAACCTCAAGGCATCAGCTGCTGTGGCCAACTCCAGAGAACTGACAATTACCTCAGTACTGGCTGCAATACAAGCACTGGATAGAACAGCAAAAGGCTCTAATTCCAGAATGACAATTTTACAGAAGAAGTTGGATGCAGCAGAGGCAGATGCTACACAGGCTGGCCATGGAGCAAGCCACAATGACATGCTCAGGGCTCATCAAAGAATATAACAGCCTAAGAGCCCACCTAGAGCACTTGGAAGACCACTCAGATCTGTAAACATATGAGTACTTGGACTGCTAAATTAACAGAGAAGGGAGATCTCAAAAGCTACCTAGTGTCTTGGCTACCCAGTGCACTATTCATACAGACTGCTATTCACATCAGAAGGGTTTGCTGAATTATTCTCTGGAGGAGACCCTTCTCAGGAGAAACTAGCCAAGTTGCATTTATGGTGGTAAGCAGCAGTGAGGAACAGGACAAGATCTTGTTGGCTGTGAAACCAAGTAGAGGAGTTTCACTCGCTGACTTTGTGGTGAAGTTTTTCCCAGATCTGGGTTTCAATACAAGTCAGCAGTGAAATGGGTTTAGTGTGATGACAGCCTTCTTTTGCTAGCTGGGACTTAATCATATATGTCCCCCTGCTCATTTGAAGGTGCAGCAAGGGGCAAAAATTTACCTCTTCAAATTCTGTGATGCAGGGAGGCTGGCTGGGTGAATTAGGAAGGAGTGCTCAGCAAGGGAAGACACTGGAATGAGTTCAGGAGACAGAGACTTGTCATTTGCAGCTGAAACCTAAAGCATTTTAAATAATCTCTGCTGTACATGTGTTTATTTAGGATTAGAATTACTGTTTTAAAACAAGTAGATGTTTACACTGCAGTTGCTGGTGGGCTGGGACTGACTGTGGTGGTATATATCCTAAACTGAAATGTGCTCACTTTTCTCCTGTTCACTACATGGCATGCAGCCATCATGGTGCCAACAGCACTCTTGTTTATCTAGTTCTCTCAGACTGTCTCCTAGGTAAGGGTAAGTTTCCCACCATGGTGGGTAGCTCTCTCTCTCTCTCTCTCAAACAGAAGCTTAACCATTTTAATACTATTTTTTGTTTTGCCTAATCCGGATATAAAGCTCTGAGGTTTAGGTGCTCACTCCAGGAGGGGGGTCTGTTTTATGAGATTATTACAGTTCTAAGTGCTATACTGATTTAAATGACTGATAGTTCTGCAGCTTTTATACTACTAGTTTGTCATTTGAATTTATCATTAAAAAGCAATGTTGTGAATTCATCTGGACATTCTGGAAATGGACATACTGAAATGTTTTTTCAGGTGGACTTTTTGGTTTAATACTGTAAAATCCCAATACAACTATCTTATTAAAAGCACAGATGTGCTGCACAAACTTCCTCAGAGTACACTTAAGCCCTACAAATAGGCAGGAACTTAACCGAACAATAGTTTCTGCCCTATCTTGCGTCCCCAGCACCGTACAGTTGCTGGGTTTCCAACAGACAATATGTGGTCCTTGGGGACCATGTGAAAACTGTCATCACCTCAGTGTTATACCATAGCAGAAGACGTTGTGATGTAGAAACACAGAAACATAAACTTCAATGGCAGATAAGGATCACTTGGCCCACCCAGTCTGCCTATTTCCCTAGCTATTGGATAAGCTGCAGATCCTAGTTTTACTAACAGCCTACTTCCTCCTACCTCCCACTAGAATTGCCTTACGTCTGTCCCATGCATTTTTGAATACTCCCACTGTTTTTGACCCTAATGACCTCCTCAGGAAGGCCGTTCCACGCATCCTCCACCCTCTCCATGAAAAAATACTTCCTCACATTGCCCCTGAGTAATCCCCCCCATCTTCAAATTGTGCCCCCTTGTTCTTGCACAACTCTTTTTCTGATACATGCTACCCTCTTGGACTTTGTTGATTCCCTTGAGATACTAGGAGGTTTCTATCATGTCTCCCCTCTCCTTCCTTTCCTCGAGGGTATATATTAAGCTCTTTTAATCTCTCTCTTCACATGGCTTCTGGTGCAGACCCTGCACCATTTTAGTGTACTGTACCATATATCCAGGTTATAACTTTGCTCTAATTGCATGAACTGATCTAACCTCATAGTTTTTGAATGCTGCTGTTGTATTTTTCACCCTAAAATGCAATAAATGGAATTTACAAAAAAACAGTATATGGACAGACACTTGGATAGGAAGACTCTGTTGCAATATAGAAACATTTATTTATTTAGTTTTTGATAACCGGGTGGGGTGTGCTAGACACAAGCTGTGAGTATTTTCAGACATGACCCGGGAGGTTACAAAGTTACAAACATTTTTACATCAAAGTAATACAGTTTCAGATTAGGAGCATCAACATTGTACAGTACATACGATGTAGAATACCTGGATGAACACAAGCTCCTATGTCCTGAGCAGCATGGCTTTAGGGCAGGGCCCAGCACCACTACAGCCATCCTGGAGTTCACAGGCTTCATCCATAAATCTTTCAATCTTGGACAGCTTGCTGGGGCAATCTATATTGATCTAACAAAGGCCTTCAATGCGGTCAATCATGCCCTCCTAGTTGACCAACTCACTGCTACACGCCTTGCCCCTGATGCAGTTGCATGGTTCCTCAGTTACCTGCACATCTGCTCCCATCAGGTCAGGATAGGTACTGTCCTCTCAGACAGCAAATCTGTCTGCTCAGGCATTCAGCAGGGCTCAGTACTGGGTCCCCTCCTATTCAGCTTATTCTTGTATTACCTCCCCCAAGCCAGTCAAGGCCACATCCTCCTTTATGCAGATGATGCGTTTGTCTTCTCAAATGGCTGAGACCCTAATGCCCTTGAGCACCAACTACAGAGTGACTTCACCAGTGTAGAGATGTGGTTCAAAGATCCTAAACTGATAATGAACTACAAGAAAACAAAAACCATGTTGTTTGTCAGCTCTCTAAATAAACACAAAAACTACCCACTATCAATACGCAATAGTGGCAGGGTTTCCCTTGAACATGTTCAACACTTTAAATACCTTGGTATCACTATTGACAACTTGCTCTCCTATACTCTCCACATTGACAACACAGCCAAAACTATCAACAAGCACACAGGACTACTTTATTGTCACAAGCATAGTCTCTCCCCTGAAGCCCTCAGCATAGCTGTTCACAGTTCTGTAGGTTCCCTGGTGGACTATGGGCTGCCTATATATGGTTCTGCCACAGATACTGCTCTCAAGCACATAAAAACCGCACTCAACAAAGCCTGCTGGCTCACCTTAGGTGTGCACCAACTGACTCACACCTGTGATCTCTATGCCAGGGCACACTGGCTCATGCTCAATGGCCAACTAAAATATCAATCCTGCTTTCTGGCCAAAAAGATCTGCCTTGGTCAGCTACCACCAGGGGCCAACAACTTCTATTTCTAGCAATTATCCATGGCATACCCGTAACGCCAAACACCAGTCCTTCCTAACTCAGAAATGTCGAACATCTCAAGGACAAAGATCCTTTGCTTACCATACACTGCTGTGGTTCAACTCCCTCCAGGAGAACATTGAGCACCTGCCCACACTGGATAATTTAAAAATGGACTTGAAGCACCTTATGATATGCAAATCTCAATGTGCCTGCCATTGCCAGCACCACCTTTCTACCCCCCATCACTACTTCCATCTCCTGCTCCCTCAACCCTTCCCTCTCTCCCCTGAGTAGGCCCTCCTGCTCCCCCCTACACACCTAGCACCCTCTACCTCTGCCTCCAATCTAGTCACCTCCCTCCCTGTGACCTGTACTGTGTTTGATATACAATCCAGTTTGTTTACCTTTGTATTTCTGCAATCCTTTGTATAATTTCACCTATCTGTTGTACTGAAATGTCCTGACATGGAACCTATGTAAAGAGCTCTGATGTCAAATAGTTTTCCAAATACTGAAATAAATAAAGAAATAATTAAATAAATATCAAGGTAAGGTATACAAATTGACAGTTACATTTGGTCATAGACAAAAATTCACATTAAAAAAATTGTGTGGCAGGATTTAAAAAACAAATGGTAATACAAAGAAATAGGCAGACATAGTAATTTAGGCAAGTGCCATAACAGTTGTCAGCAGAGGACCATGTTATACAGCACATATGCATGAGTCACCACTGACTCAGTGCCAACTGGACAAAAACAGAACTAAATGGCATAAGAATTAGTTTACATAATGCATCTTAAGTACTTTAAGTAAACCCAGTGATAGTAACAAGTTGGGAGGGTAGGCTATAATTCAGGTGGAAAGGGAGGCAGGTTTTTAGAGGAGGATGTAAGTGATAGGGTTGCATCTTCAGAAGATTAGGGAGGTTTAAAGCAGGTGCAGGATTCAGGGTTGAGAAGGAAGCTGCGTAGTTTGTGTTTGAAGATGGTGTGTGTGGGTGCAATACGAGCTTCCATGGTTATGGAGTTCCAGTACTTAGGGGCCACATGAAAGAAAGCAGTGCTACCCATTGTGATTTTGCACCTGGACACAAGTAGTAGAGCTAGGTCAGCAGAATGTAGGCCATGGGTGGAGGAGTGAGGCATTAAAAGGGTGTTTAGTGACATTGGGGTGTTAGACCTGATTGTGTTGTCAACCAGAGAGCAAAGGGAGAGGAGCTGATGGGCGGAGGGGGAAGGTCATTTGACGTCAGCATAGAGATGACAGCAGTGTTTTAACTGAGGGGAGGTAGAGGCATATCAGCAGGTGTTGTTGTAGGTGGTGTCCCACTTGTGAAGCAAGGCTTTAGAGATATTGATGTAGTTGATATAACCATAGGCAAGTGATGGTAATAGAATACCATGTGCAATGGCCAGTCTAGTGGAGAGAGTGAGCACATGATTTGTTTTGTAGGCAACCCCAGTTTTACTGTTTACTGCCTTGCAGGTGGCCAGGATGTGTTGGTCAGTCTAGTGTTTCATCGAGTACTACCCCAAGGTATTTAAATGCACTCACAGTGTCCAAGAGGGAGCCATCAGGACCAGGAATCTTAAGCTGACCATGACAAGTTTTCAGTTTGGTGGCAGAGCCAAAGAACCTGGCATGTCTTGAAGACATTGAGAAGAAGTTTGTTGTTAGTAAGCCAGGATTGGACATGAAGAAAAGCAGAGACTAGTTTCAGGTTGATGTCCTGTATAGAGCTGGAACTATAATACAGGACAAGATCATCTACATAGAGGATGGTCGAGCAAGAGGGGATGTTGAGCACAATCTGGTTTATAAAAATAGAAAAGAGGAGAGGCCCTAGTATTGATCCCTGGGGGATGCAAAGTTTAACAGGATATTCACCAGACATTGCAGAGCTGAATTTAACAACTTGATATCGATTGGATAGATAGCTATTTATGCAGAATTTGACGCCAGATAAGGATCACTTTGCCACACAGTCTGCCCATTTTTCCCCACCAACATTATTACTGCAGACCATACTTGATCTACGTCTCTTTCTACCTCCCCCCTTCATTTAAACTATGATTCCCTTGTGCCTGTACCATACATTCTTGAACCCCACCACTGGTTTTGCCCCCGCCACCTCCACTGAAAGGCTGTTTCAGGCATCCACCACTTTTTCTGTGAAGAAGTACTGTCTCACATCTTTCCTGAATCTATCCCTCTCCAGCTTCATAGCATGTCCATTTTTTCTGAAAAATACTTTCCTCCTGTACCTTATTTACCCCTGTGAGATATTTAAATGCCTCTATCATATCCCATCTCTCACTTCTGTCTTCCAGGGTGGACATATTAAGGAACTTTAGTCTCTCCTCATAGGGCTTTGGATGTACACCCTGCACCATTTTGGTTGCCCTACTCTGGATGGCCTCCACTCAGTCTATGTCCTTCAGGAGTTGTGGTCTCCAGAATTAGACATAGTACTAAAGGTGGGGTCTTACCAGAGGTCTGCATAGAGGCAACACCACCTCCCTCTTTCAGTTGGTGATATCCCTCCCTATGCACCCCAGCATACCACTACACTCCTGACTGCTTTGTCATGCTGACTGGCCACCATTAGGTTATCAGATATAATTACTTTCAGGTCTCTTTCCTACTTGGCAGTTGTCAATACCACTCCACCTATTTTGTATTCTGCCTCTGGGTTTTCCTGACTTAAATGCATTATTTTGCACTTTTTTGCATTGAAACCCAGCTTCCATAGTCTTGACCACTCCTCTAGTTATCTCAGGTCTCTGCTCATCCTTTCCATCCCTCTGCAGTGTCCACCTTATTGTAGATCTTTGTATCATCCACAAAAAAGCAGACCTTCCTTTCCTGCTCCTCTGCAATGTCACATATAAGGACTTTATAGAGGATCTGTCCTAGCACTGATCTCTTAGGCACTCTACTAGTCACCCCCCTTCCTCAGAGTGAACTCCATTTAATACCACTGTCTGTTGTCTATCCCATAATTAGTTTCTTACCTAGTGTACCACCTTTGGACCCATTCCTAAGTTACTCAGCTTGCTTACTACTGTAGTTTCCTATGTGGAACGGTGTTGAAAGTCTTACTAAAATCTAGATAGGCCATGTCCACCACTCCACCCTGATCTGATTCCTTTGTCACCCAAAGAAATCTATCAGATTCATTGAACATGAACTCCCTCCTGTGAACAAATGCTTCCTCAGGTCTTGTAACCCACTGGATGTAATATATTCTACAACCCTTTCCTTCAGCAGTAATTCCATTAACTTTCAAATCACCCACGTCAGGCTAACTGGCTTATATTTGCCAGCCTCCTCCCTGCTACCACATTTATATAGTGGGATTACATCTGCCCTCCTCCAGTCCTCCAGGATCACTCCTGTTTCCAGTGAGCTGTTAAATAGGATAATCAGGGGTGCAGCCAGTACCTCCCTGAGCTCCCTCAGTATTCTTGGATGCACTCCTACTGGCCACATTGCTTTGTCCACTTTCAGATTAGTGAGTCTCTTTAGGACTTTCACCTCCAGAAATGGACTAGCATCCACCTTCCTCCTCCTAGGCTTACTAACATACTATTTGCCAGCAGATTAGGCCTTATGGTCTATCAAGTCTGCTCGAACCTAGATCCTTAGTTGGGTGCCGAGACCCTCCCATCCCTTGTGCTCCAGAAACCCCTATCATCCATCCCCACCCCCCCGGGACAGGCCATCATCTGATACATCCACTTTCTGTGTCTGTCCCACCCTCTCTTCAAGCTCTCCACTGTGGATCTCTGAACCAGCTCACCAGGCAGAGTATTCCAAGGGTCCACCACCCTCTCAGTGAAAAACCTCCTCCTCTTTTCCCCCCTCACCCTTCCACCTTCCAACTTCAAACCATGCCCTCTGGTGATGCCTCCCTGCTTTAGTCTAAAGATCCCCTCCATGTTTACCCTATTTATTCCCTTGAGGTACTTGAAGACCTCAATCATGTCCCCCCTGTCTCTCCTCTCCTCTCCTCCAATGAAAACAGGCAGAGCTCCTTAAGTCTGTCCTCTTAAGTCAAATCCCCTAGCCCTCGTATCATCTTTGTTGCCCTCCTCTGTACCCTCTCCAGGAGCTGTATGTCCCTCTTCAAGTGTGGTCTCCAGTACTGTACACAGTACTCAAGGTGTGGTCTAACCAGTCCATTGTACAGTGGCAGAATCACTTCCTTGCTCCTAGAGGTGATCCCCCTTGCGATGCATCCCAACATCCTGTTTGCCTTGTAGCTGCTCTCCTGCACTGCTCAGTGTTATTCATACATGTATCCACCATGACCCCTAGGTCTTTTCCCCTGTTGAGGCTTCCAGCACCTCCTCCCAGGGTGTACCTGTGTTTGGGTTTCCCCGACCAAGATGCAACACCTTGCCTTGGTGATATTGAAATTTAATTTCCATGTGTGAGCCCAGCTTTCCAGGGTGTCCAGGTCCCTTGCAGGGCCAACCTCCCTCTTCTCCCTCAACTACTGCTCCCATCTTGGAGTTATCCGCGAAGAGACTCATTTCACACTCTATACCATCCCTGATGTCTGATATGTATGCATTAAACAGGATTGGACCCAGGACCTGAGCCCTGTGGTACCCTCTCTACCAACCTCTGTAGGGTTCAGAGCCCCACAGACCACTATCTCTGAGTGCATCCAGCTATCCAGTTTTCAATCCATCTGACCATCAAAGGCCTACTGCTAACCCCATCAGTTTCTCCACCAGACCATTGTGGGGACAGAGTCAAACACCTTGCTGAAGTCCAAGAATAATACATCCACAGGCTTACCTCTGTCCAGTTCTGATGTTACCCATTCATAGAACTCCACAAGGTTGGTTTGACATGATCTACCTGGCACAAACCCATGCTGCCGATATCCAGACCTCCCACCTCCTCCAAGTAAACCCCCAATCATTCCTTTAGTATACTCTCCATTAATTTTCCCACCACCGAGGTTAAACTGATGGGTCTATAGTTCCTGGTACTTCCTTCACCCCCTTTATGGATTGGTACCACATGTGCCTCTCGCCAATCCTAGGTACCTCCCTGTCTCAAGTGACCTGTTGAAAAGCTCCGCCCAGGGGTGCAGCCAGTATGTCCGCCAATTCCCATAGTACTCGGATGAATGCCATCCGGCCCAGGAGATTTGTCTTCTTTAGGCCTTGAGGGCAACCACACCCTTTTGTGGGATGGCATCATCTGTCCCCTCCACCTTACTGGTCTTTTATCCTTATCCAGATGTGACACCCTGGGTAGCTTTCCCTCCCTTTGCTCCATTTCTGTTGCTCCCTGATCCCACTCCCTGCCGCTTCTATCCCTTTGTGCCTTGCTTTGTAGATATCCCATCCCCTCCCTAGTGAACACAGAGGCAAAGTACTCAAAATACCTCTGCCTGGTCCCTCGCTTCTTCCACCCACCCTCCTTCTGATCTCAATCTGCTGAGATGGCCTTTGTTTTTCTCCGCCCCAATGTACTGGAAGAACCCCTTTTCCTCCATGTATCCTGTGCCAGCTGTTGTCTTTACTGACTTAGCTCCCTCACCATACGGGTGACTTTTCTAGATGCAAGCTGGTACATTTCTATCCCTATCCCTCTTGTTGTTTTTATTTTTTGTAAGCCGCCTTCTTTTCTCTGACTGCTACCTGGACCTCACTGGACCACCAGCATGGTTTATGTGACCTTGCTCCTTACGCTTCAACTTAGCGCAGATCCTGACTGCCTCATGAAGTCCCTGCTTATGACCTCCCATCTTCTTTCCACACTTGTTGTTGAGGTAACTTCTCAAGTGATCCTTGAGAATATTCCATGCCCATAAAGTCTGCTCCCCTGAAGTCCACTGCCAGTGTCCTAGATCTCACCCCCACTCCCAATGCTTATTTGAAACCAGACAGTATTGTGGTCCCTCCCAGTCAGGGGTCCTGTACAACCATGTCCCTTACCAGATCCCCATCTGCCAGAACCACATCCAGGACATGCCCCTCCTTGTGGGCTCCATCACATGCTGTGTTAAGAACACATCCTGAAGCCATCCAGCAGCCCTCTGCCCTTGGCCACCTTAGAGGACATGGTTCCCAGTTTGTACCTGGCATATTAAGGTCCCCATCAACACCACTCCTTCCCTTTTAGACCACACTGGGCAATGATGTTGTCCAGCAAACCATCCTCTAGAACATCACTCATCCCGGGGGGCCTATATGCTACTCCCAGCTTGACCTTATCTCCTGCTGGGGATCGTGAGGTGACCCATAAGGCCTCCATGTTTCCCTCTGCCTCTTCTACCATAGCAATTTCTATGTCATCTCTAATGAACGAGCTCCACCCCTCTGCCCTCCTTTCTGTCCTTCCTAAGCATAGTGTACCCCTGCATTTAGGTCCCAGTCATGGTTTTGTTGGCCCACGCTCGGACTGCCGCCACATCCACCCCTCGAACAGCATGGCCTGGAACTCTGGCAACTTGTTTCCCAAGCTCCTGGCATTTACTAACACTCAACCCCACCCCTTATCCCTGATCCTTTTGTCGAACCCCACCCAGATTCCTTATACTTCCATCCTCCCCTGCTCCTCCTGAAACCTCCACCTCCAGTCTGTTTCCTCCCCCTTGGGCTTGAAGGCTACTCCCTCATCTGGAGGGAGGGCTTTGTCAGCCCTCCCTTATCCCTTCTCCCCTTACAAGTTTAAACCCCACCTTTCTTGTATGTAGTCAGCCATCCCTGTTTAAGGACTTCCTTCCCTAATGGGGCAAGATGAAACCTGTCCTTGGCATATAGTCCCTTATCCTCCCAAACTCCATTCCAGTTCCCTAACACCCCAACCCATTCTCTTCACCCCACTTCCTGAGCCATTCATTAACCTCTGTGAGCTCATTTTTTCTCCACTGAGGCCTTTGGTACTGGCAATATCTCCGAAAAGGAAATGTTGCATCCATTATCCCGACAGACTCTGGCAAGTTCTTGGAACCTTGCTTGGTTTCATAATGCTATTTCCTCTAGATCATTAGTTCCCAAATGCACCAGGAAATCCGTTTCCCTCCACAATCCCTAACCATTTCATACACCATGAACTTTGCTCTGTGCACTGTCAGCCCAGAGATACTCATTACCTTCACCTGGTTATGGCATCCATGCCCCTGTCCCTTCCAATGGATACCCTTAATCATCGAGTCTCCCAGTAACAGAACCTTAACACCGCCATCATCCTTATGGTTACCTCCACTATGCCCTCTCAGCCCCTCCCCACTTTATTCATGATCGCAATTTCATGGGAGTCTTCCTGCCTTATTAGAGACCCCTTGTCACCCTCCCTTCTGCCTCCCTTGCTATTTTGTCCACTTAACTCAAACCCTCTGAATAGGTGTCCCTTTAACCCTCTCTTATCCGAACCATTTATCCTGGCCCTGATGGTTTCCTTCCCCCAACACTCACCCCTTGTAATAGTATCCCTGTCTCCAGAGGCTCTCTGTGGGTCCCCTTTAGCTAGGGCCCCATCCTTGGTACTGACCTTCCTGCTGAAGGGGCTCCTCCCACCTCCTTGTCTCCCAGTTCCTCTCCAATCATGCTCTCCTCCCTCATGTCTGGAATATGTTGCATCTCCCCTTGCTTAACATATATGTTTCCCTTCTCCTCTGGGACTATGTCTATCCTTTCCATAGCTGTTCTGTGATGCCCTATGGGTATCTGACTCCCTCCCCTCGGCCTCTGTATAAGTTTCCTCATTTCCACCAACCCCTTCCTCCCCCTCTAGGATGCTTAGTATCTCAAATTTATTGTGACACTCTATGTCAGCCTCCATCAAGTAACCCGAGTTTCCCCTGACTGCATCTCTAAACTGTCCCTCTTCTTCCTCTCTTGCACTGTTCACCTTAGGAGCTCCCTTCCCACAGTCTGCTGTTTTAGGCTTCCGCACAACAGCCCCTCCTGACTCTTCCCCCTCCAGTCTCCTTGAATTCAGAATTTTCACCCTGTACGCTTTCCCCTTAGCATCAACTTCCCTATCTAAGGGTCCTCTGTCACTAATATCCCCCCTTCTGCTTGCTGTAGCATAATGTCCTGTAATTTCAGAGCATTGCCCCAGCCTCCCCTCAGCCCCACCCTTCTGCTGCCCATATCCACACCCCTTATCCTTGGACACCCCCCCCAGCTCCCACAGCTTACTCCTTAACCAATATACCTCACTCCTGATACAAGATAGCTGTCTACAGAGTGGGCAGCCTCCCTCTCTACAGGCCCAATTTAGAATTATTGCCATCCCACAGCCTGTGCAGCCTACAACCCTTCTGAAGATGCCTGCCATGGTGGAATATGGCCACCCTGATTATCCCCCCTGTTTATAATAGCACACCCCTTTCTCAGTCCCTTTCCCTGGAGTACAGTTTTCTCTATACTGACTGTAGTTATTTACAAACCCAATTTCAACCCCACCAACAAAGTTCCTCAAGTCTCACAAACACATACAGTCCAGTATGTGTTCAGTCCCACTAACAGTGTGTGTAAGCAGACTCCAGGTACCGTATGATGTCACAGGCCCACCAACTCCTGTTGCTTCAAATTTCAGTCCCAAACAGAAATACTCAGCCTTTCAATCCCAACCCCCAGTGGCTTTTCAGTATTTAAGAAAGCCTATAAAACAGGGTGGGTGGGAGGCTCTTACCAAACACCAGGCAAACAACACATTTAAATTACCTTCTAATTTTATCTGCCAAACATCTATCCCCAAACCTACAATATCACAGCTCAAGTATCAGTTCAAATTCAAGGTAATAATTTTAACACATAGAACTAATTTCACTAACAAACTATTCAAATATTTCAGTTTAAAACAAAATATAACTCCTGGCCTCTTTTCTACCAACCTGTTGCTTAAGCTCCCAAGTGAACAATGAAAGCCACAGTAATTCCTGTTTAAAGACAAGTTAATTGCAGCTAATGTCCCCTCCTCCAAACACCAGGCAAACAACACATTTAAATTACCTTCTAATTTTCCCTGCCAAACATCTATCCCCAAACCTACAATATCACAGCCCAAGTATCAGTTCAAATTCAAGGTAATAATTTTTAACACATAGAACTAATTTCACTAACAAACTATTCAAATATTTCAGTTTAAAACAAAATATAACTCCTGGCTCTTTTCTCACCAACCTGTTGCTTAAGCTCCCAAGTGAACAATGAAAGCCACAGTAATTCCTGTTTAAAGACAAGTTAATTGCAGCTAATGTCCCTCCTCCAAACACCAGGCAAACAACACATTTAAATTACCTTCTAATTTTATCTGCCAAACATCTATCCCCAAACCTACAATATCACAGCCCAAGTATCAGTTCAAATTCAAGGTAATAATTTTTAACACATAGAACTAATTTCACTAACAAACTATTCAAATATTTCAGTTTAAAACAAATATAACTCCTGGCCTCTTTTCTACCAACCTGTTGTAAGCTCCCAAGTGAACAATGAAAGCCACAGTAATTCCTGTTTAAAGACAAGTTAATTGCAGCTAATGTCCCCTCCTCCAAACACCAGGCAAACAACACATTTAAATTACCTTCTAATTTTCCCTGCCAAACATCTATCCCCAAACCTACAATATCACAGCCCAAGTATCAGTTCAAATTCAAGGTAATAATTTTTAACACATAGAACTAATTTCACTAACAAACTATTCAAATATTTCAGTTTAAAACAAAATATAACTCCTGGCCTCTTTTCTACCAACCTGTTGCTTAAGCTCCCAAGTGAACAATGAAAGCCACAGTAATTCCTGTTTAAAGACAAGTTAATTGCAGCTAATGTCCCCTCCTCCAAACACCAGGCAACAACACATTTAAATTACCTTCTAATTTTATCTGCCAAACATCTATCCCCAAACCTACAATATCACAGCCCAAGTATCAGTTCAAATTCAAGGTAATAATTTTTAACACATAGAACTAATTTCACTAACAAACTATTCAAATATTTCAGTTTAAAACAAAATATAACTCCTGGCCTCTTTTCTACCAACCTGTTGCTTAAGCTCCCAAGTGAACAATGAAAGCCACAGTAATTCCTGTTTAAAGACAAGTTAATTGCAGCTAATGTCCCCTCCTCCAAACACCAGGCAAACAACACATTTAAATTACCTTCTAATTTTCCCTGCCAAACATCTATCCCCAAACCTACAATATCACAGCCCAAGTATCAGTTCAAATTCAAGGTAATAATTTTTAACACATAGAACTAATTTCACTAACAAACTATTCAAATATTTCAGTTTAAAACAAAATATAACTCCTGGCCTCTTTTCTACCAACCTGTTGCTTAAGCTCCCAAGTGAACAATGAAAGCCACAGTAATTCCTGTTTAAAGACAAGTTAATTGCAGCTAATGTCCCCTCCTCCAAACACCAGGCAAACAACACATTTAAATTACCTTCTAATTTTACCTGCCAAACATCTATCCCCAAACCTACAATATCACAGCCCAAGTATCAGTTCAAATTCAAGGTAATAATTTTTAACACATAGAACTAATTTCACTAACAAACTATTCAAATATTTCAGTTTAAAACAAAATATAACTCCTGGCCTCTTTTCTACCAACCTGTTGCTTAAGCTCCCAAGTGAACAATGAAAGCCACAGTAATTCCTGTTTAAAGACAAGTTAATTGCAGCTAATGTCCCCTCCTCCAAACACCAGGCAAACAACACATTTAAATTACCTTCTAATTTTCCCTGCCAAACATCTATCCCCAAACCTACAATATCACAGCCCAAGTATCAGTTCAAATTCAAGGTAATAATTTTTAACACATAGAACTAATTTCACTAACAAACTATTCAAATATTTCAGTTTAAAACAAAATATAACTCCTGGCTTTTTCTACCAACCTGTTGCTTAAGCTCCCAAGTGAACAATGAAAGCCACAGTAATTCCTGTTTAAAGACAAGTTAATTGCAGCTAATGTCCCCTCCTCCAAACACCAGGCAAACAACACATTTAAATTACCTTCTAATTTTCCCTGCCAAACATCTATCCCCAAACCTACAATATCACAGCCCAAGTATCAGTTCAAATTCAAGGTAATAATTTTTAACACATAGAACTAATTTCACTAACAAACTATTCAAATATTTCAGTTTAAAACAAAATATAACTCCTGGCCTCTTTTCTACCAACCTGTTGCTTAAGCTCCCAAGTGAACAATGAAAGCCACAGTAATTCCTGTTTAAAGACAAGTTAATTGCAGCTAATGTCCCCTCCTCCAAACACCAGGCAAACAACACATTTAAATTACCTTCTAATTTTACCTGCCAAACATCTATCCCCAAACCTACAATATCACAGCCCAAGTATCAGTTCAAATTCAAGGTAATAATTTTTAACACATAGAACTAATTTCACTAACAAACTATTCAAATATTTCAGTTTAAAACAAAATATAACTCCTGGCCTCTTTCTACCAACCTGTTGCTTAAGCTCCCAAGTGAACAATGAAAGCCACAGTAATTCCTGTTTAAAGACAAGTTAATTGCAGCTAATGTCCCCTCCTCCAAACACCAGGCAAACAACTCACTTAAATTACCTTCTAATTTTCCCTGCCAAACATCTATCCCCAAACCTACAATATCACAGCCCAAGTATCAGTTCAAATTCAAGGTAATAATTTTTAACACATAGAACTAATTTCACTAACAAACTATTCAAATATTTCAGTTTAAAACAAAATATAACTCCTGGCCTCTTTTCTACCAACCTGTTGCTTAAGCTCCCACCAACCTGTTGCTTAAGCTCCCAAGTGAGCTTCTGTTACTTTTTTGTGGCCCATCCCCTTCTCCTTCCTCTGTGAACACTGAACAAAAGTATTTGCTCCTGATGTCTGCTTTTTCCTAGTCCCTCTGTGTACAGTCCCCACCTCCCTTTTTAAAACCTTACAATTCTACTCTGAGCTTCCTTTTTTCACTTATTTACCTAAAACATGTAATGTCTCTTTTTGTTTCCTCCTGGGCTATTCTTTCTTCAGTTTGTGCCTTTGTGCTGCTTACTGATTTCCCTGCTTACCTTTGTTTCCCTGAAACACTTTCATATCCTCCTTCTTGTGCATCTCCTTATACCATCTGTTTGCTACCCTTTTAGCCTTTACCTTTTCAGCCACGTTTTTTGAGAACCATAGCAGTCTCTTTTTCCTCTTGCTTTCGCTTCATTATTTGACTCAGAAGTTTGTTGCCTATACTATTTAATATGCTCCCTTTATCTTTGCCCACTTTTCCTCCACCCCACCCAAGCCATTCCCCCTGCCATGCCATCTCTGAGACATTCACCCATCGTCATAAAATCTGCTCTTCCGAAGTCCAGAATCCTTGCCATTGTGTGGCTTGATTCTGCAGCCATCCTTTTATGGAACTACACTATATGGTGATCACTGGTCCACAGGGTGGCCTCACATCTTAATGTCTGCAACACTGTCCCAGTTAGTGGGTACCATATCCAATATTGCCCCATCACAAGTGGGTTCAGTGACTAGTTGCTTGAGAAATACCCCCTGCAGAAAGCCCAGAATGGCCCTGCTATTACTGTAGCTGAAGCCACTGCTGGGAGGCTCCAATCTACATCTGGCAGGTCGAACCCCACTACCAACAGCAGCTCCCCCTTTTCTATTATCTTGCCAGTGGCTTGCACCAATACCTTACCTAATTCTTGCACCTGCTATGTTGGAGGTCTGTAGATCACCCCAGTGTGAATTGAGGCTCCCTTCCTAATCTCCAAAGTGACCCACATTACCTCTGCCTCCCCCAGTATTCCCTGTTTCTCCATTGCTTTTATGCCTCCCCTCACATAAAGCACCACATCCCTCCTTTCCTTCCCACTCAGTCCTTCTTGAACAGAGTATAGCCTGGTATGACCATATCCCAGTCATGGTTTTCAGTGCACCAGCACTTGGTAATGGCTATATGGGCAACCTCACCAAAGAACAGATTACACAGAACAGTCATCTTTGTGACCAAATTTAATCACTTAACCACCTCTATGGTTTCTATTATTGAGAAACATTGGCATGTACTGGCAGAAAACCCTGCCTTAATGGATCTTTCTTTGGAGATATGATTACACATAGCACGTTTATTACCCTGCCCCCTCCCAAGTCCTCACCTGGCTCCTTCCATGACCTGCAGTTAGCTTTCCTTGTTTCCAGTGCAGTTCCTGAAAATACTGCATGAAGGGAAATCTTTTTACTTATCCAGTACTATAGACTCTAGAAGAATATATATCAAACAATTCATCAGCTGCTCCACCGCTTATGTAATTTTTGTGGTTATCTGCAGCTGTCCCAAAATTTATATAGGACGCATCATCTTCCCTTTAAAATATAGGAGTAGTGAACCTATGCATTCATTTACTACTGCAGCCCCCTACACCTTTGGGCACCCATTTTTACCACATACCATTGGACCAACTAGTGGATTTCAAATTTAGTGGAACAGTATGTGCTCATACTCCACCTAAGAGAGTGGATTGGATTAAAATCCTACTACAAAATGAATGTAACTGGATATATACCTTAAAAACTGTGTGGCCACAGCCATAAGGAGGACGTTATCAGTGGGGTTGTTCAGCCTGCTAACCTGTAGGCTCACCTAGCTCCCCCTGATCACCACATACCCATTTACAAGAAGCAGAAGCTGCTTGTTGAACTCTGTTGTGCCCAGTTAATCCAGGATTCCAAAGCTCACACAGAGGAGGGATTTAGCCCTCCATGATGGAAGCCAAGAACTGTCCCCATCTGCAGCTACAAGGAGAATACCATTGGTGTGGGTCATTGAGCCTGCTGATCTGTACACTTCCCCTACAGTAAAAGTCACATTAAATGGTTCCACCAATGAGCTGGTTTAGCATTGTTTTTCACAGTTGGCAATGCATTGGCAACTCATATTGCATTGCTTTTCAGTGTTTAACCATCTCAATAGCAATGTTTCTAAAATGTTTTTGCCACTCAATTGGAATGCATCAGCAGTCCAGTCACAGTGCAATGCAAAACTGAGTTTTAAATCTAAAGAAACAATTTATGCTGGACTTTGTGCTGGATTCAGCAACACTTCTGCAACTCAGTCTGAAATGCTAAAACAACTCATTAGAGGAACAATTTAATGTGACTTGTACTGTAGTTCTCCATGATTGCCAGGTAACCATTTGCAAGCAGCAGGAGCTGCTCATTGAACTCTGTTGTGACCAGCTAATCTAGGACTCTAGCACTCACATGGGGGGGGACTTAGACCACTGTACTGGAGGACAAGCACTGTCAACAGCTGTAGCCATGAGGAAAACACCATCAGTGGTGGTCATTGAGCCTGCTGACCTGTAGGTTCCCCCTCGCTTACCCTGATCACCAGACACCCATCTGCAAGCAGCAAGAGTTACTTGTTAAACTCTATTGTGCCTAGCCTATCCAGGACTCCAGCCTCTCTTATGAATCCATGCCCTCTAGTGGTCTTGCATGAGTGGCACAGCAGGAGTGATAGTCCTCGAGAGAAGTCACCAGAGGGGAGACAACAAGACGCCAATGGACTGTGCCTATCTTCCACCCTGCGAACTGTAAATTGTGCTGTGGTTTGTTGATCAGATGTATATTGTACTGCTGTTAGTTAGATATTGGTATTAGTGATACAGTTATGCTTATACCATCTGCTGTGTCTTATTAGCTATTATTTATACTGAACTGCTACTAGATAGGTATCTGTGTTAGCCTCCAGTTGTGCTCTTACAATCTGTTGTGTTTACTCTACTGCCACAAGAGGTTACACAAGAATGTTATTTACTAGAGGCTACCCTGACCCCTGCCTGTGCTATGCCAACAAATTAACAGGGACCTAATGCATTATGTGTTGCCACCCTTCTCATATACTTTGTTAGCCTGGTGCATCCCTATTGTTCAAATTAGGCTTTGTCCCCTTCTGGCTGTAGCACCATCCCCCTTTTCTGAAACTAGGCTTCCTTTTTCCTGGGTGAAGCATACACCCACCCCAATTACTTATATTAGGCTTCCTCCCTTTCTGGGTGTAGCCTACATTCCCCCCATGTTTAATTTTTTAATTTGTTTCTCCCTTCCAATCTGAGTTAATCTCACCCTCACCAATTGCTTAGTTTAGACTTTCTCACCATCTGGGTGTTGCCCGATTCCTACCCAATTTGTTAATCTAGGCTTCCTCCCTCAGGGTGAAGCCTGCATCCCCATATTATTAAATTATTTATTTAGTTTTCATTGACCGGGAAAGGAAGGCTAGACAATTCTGCCTATTTTCAGCCACATCCTGGGGGGGGGGTACAGATAGACACAAACTGACATTGAACCAGATTAAGCTACTAGTGTTATTTTTAGTGAATGGGGGATATTTGGCCAGGACACCAGGGAAATTCTTCTACTCTTGCTGTAGAGGCACTGCAGACTTCCTGTCTGGGAGAACCATTAGTGTGGACAGAGAGATGGTGACCTGAGTGGTGCAGTTGGCTTCCCTCACCACCCGGTCCAGCATGGAAGCAAAAAATGTGGAATTTATTCAGGAAGAAACAAGTACACTGGTAACAGAACCAAAAATAAGGAATTCTATGGAACAGAACCAGGAATCTGGATTGTTGAACATGTCAGAGTCGGTGACTGAAGAATCTTACAAGAAAAGATGAGTGTACCTTCTAAAATTATTGGCAGTGGAAGAACAGCAATACTGTAGCCAGAAAAGGATTTTCAGCACTAGCAAAGAGGTGCAAGATGAGACAACAGTTGCGGCACAGCATGTTCCTGACTTGAGTTCCTGAATGCTGGAGCAGAAAGTTCAAAGTACCGAAGGTAACTTACCAACATGTATTAATGCATCTAAGATTTCAGGCACTAATACAACAAATGTTAAAGAAAAAGGGAATAGTAATACTGGCTTTGCTAAGGAAAAGAGTATTGTGAATGGGGGCAGGTAACAGACCGGCAGTGAGCTGATTTCAAATGCCGCATGGAACAATACACAGATAGCACCAATAGAGGTGTTTTTTCTGATCACTGAATTGTTACTTACGAACTCAGACAAGATGGAAATGAAAGATATAAAAAGGGATATAGAGAAAGGGACTTTAATGAATGAAAACTTATTGGATATATTGCAAGCTGCTTCACCACTACCAAACTATGATGACCAGGTTTCAGTAACAGATATGACAATTGCAGAAGCATTTCACCAAGCTGGCTGGGTCAGGAATGATAAAAAATAACCATGGATGTCTCTGAGACCAATGAGTTTTACAGATGTGGTGAGTGTAGAAACTAACACTGAACTATTAGCTCTACCTTTGATATGGCACAGCATCCAATACTTCATTTTCCTGATGAAAATATACTGTACATGAAGTTGGAAGAACTAACTCGTGTTACTCAGGAGTCAGAATGTATGGATTACATGCCCTCCATATCTACTATAGCTGGGTTAGCAGACTGCAGGCCTCCCCCCTACCACCCCCAACCTACTCCCAGAGAAGGCACCACTACTGCTACATTGTACACTGGTAATCCTCAGACATCAAAATAAAACACAGGTCACAATGCACACACTTACGCTGGTTTATTTCACACACCAACACAACTGGTGAAGCAATGAATTGCTGTCCAAATAAAATACAGAGAAGGACTACACATATAACCAGACAGAATGTATGTTGGTTGTAACCTTATAAAGAACCTTGGCTTTCTGGCAACAGAAAAGTATGCTTTAATACATACATCCAGAGATCCAAATTTTGATCAAAGTTTTAAAATGGCCTCCGGCCTTGAAACTTTTTGGCAACAGTATCAAGCAGTAAAGTATACTCCTCTGTGACCACCTTTCATCGTTATCTCATTGACTAAACCTGTGTTCAGGACCATCACAGTGCTCTTCAGAAATGAAGGGGTGACAGTTACAGACATTATTTACTGGGTGAAATTGAAAAGTACAGTGTTGGGTAACCCTGACTCAATTATGGACCCAGAACAGATATGGACTGGTGGATGGCAAATCCGTGTAAGATTTCCACAAACCAATGGCACAATACAGCACGTGCTCAGTTGCTTTTACCTAGGAAGAGACCAAGGCTTCATGTTTTATGCCAGACAACAACAATTCTGCTTCAGATGCAGAGCGTATACTCACCTAAATAGTGCTTGTGACTGTTTGAAGTGTTTATTGTGTGCTGGACTTGGTCATACAAACATAAATTGTCCTAACCCAATTTGTAGCACCTTGTGTGATATAACAAATCATAGATACAACAACTGTCCAGGGGCTTCTCACAATAATCCATCTGCAGAACAGGAAGACCAAGAAGAAGTGGTCACCCATGACCAACATTAGGCGTCTGTTAGATGGCCAAGTATTTCAAGACAAGAGGAGGCAGCGGATGCCACAGTGATATTAGAGACCAACATGGATCACCCCGCTGACACACAAATGGCACCAGACACTAGGCAATCTTACATCCTGGTTTCACCCCTGCAGACAGCACATATGGCAGATGAAGCCCCTAAGAGCACAGATCAACAACCAGAGGAAAAATCTCACAGCAGAGACACTTGCAGGGATCCTCAAATTGGTAGAGAGGATAACTATATAAATCCTACCTTAGCACAGGAGCAGGACATGCCTCCACCCACAATGACAACTTGGGAACTATGAAGCTCCAGAAGTCTCACCAGAAACAGGGTGAACAAAGGGGTACCCCCAGCTACAACATCAAAAATCGAGGCCATAAATACAAGAAACAGATTTGCGATCCTAACTAAAAGAAAACAATGGGAGGATATTGAAGATGACTCTGATGCCTCTTCAGTGGCTTCATCTCAACCTGATCCAATGATGGATACGGAATGGCTTCATGGCAGCCTCCTAGCCCTCCTGAAAATGAGAGATAAGTGCTGGGCCAACTTAAAGGCCACGGCTGATCAGGCCATCTTTCAAAAATACAGGAAACTCAGAAATTAGTGTAAAAAGAACATAAGGGTAGCCAAAAGTGAGTTTTGCAAAACTGCTTTACTGGACTCAGCTAAGGACCCAAGGAGGTTCTGGAAGAATATTAAACATATAGTGAGTGGTACTCAGAATAAGGAGACTACTGACAAGACAACTGATGGATCCAGCTGCAACAACTCGGAAACCATTGCCAACACCTTTAATCATTATTTCTCTGATCTGTCGGATTTCACCTCTACATTCCCCAATGGGGGTGGTGACAATGGCGATCAGCCCACAGCACTATCGCCACCCCGCCCGCCCTTTCATTTCAAGGCAGTGGTGGTGCAAGAGGTAAGGAGACTGCTCTCGGGACTCTTCCCCTTCTCTAGTGCTGGCCAAGATGGCTTGGAACCAAAGCTTCACAGCCTCGGTGCCCCCTGGCTTGCCCCTCTGGTGGCACACATCTTCAACTTGTCCCTGTCAACTGGTGTTATCCCAGACATATGGAAAGTCACCAGGGTGGTGCCAATCCTTAAACAGGGGAACCCAAAACTGATAGAGAACTATCACCCTATATCCATTCTATCAGTGGCCAGCAAACTCCTGGAGAAAGTTGCAGCAGGGCAACTCACAGAGTACTTACATTCACATGATATACTGTCTCCTGTACAGCATGGATTCAGGAAGGGGCATGGTACATCCTCAGCCCTTGTCACTGTCTCATCTTGGATTAGGGATGCCATGGACCATGGCAAACTCTTGGGGGCTATATTTATAGACCTCTGTAAGGCCTTCAACCTGGTTGATCATGTCATGCTATCAACTCAGCTAAGATCAATTGGCCTATCCTCTGCTGCTCTCAGTTGGTTCTCTAACTAGCTACATGGTAGAATGCAGTGGGTTAAATATGGCAAAGAGCTCTCGGGCCCCATCCCAGTAACTATGGGAGTCCCTCAAGGCTCTGTCCTTGGACCCCTGCTCTTCTCCATTTTCGTTAATAATCTCCCCACAGCCGCTGCTCACTGCTCTGAACTGGTCATCCTGTCTCACTACTCAGAGATGGGGGTCATTAACAGCCACCTGAGTGATGACCTAAGTAATATTCAGACATGAATCCAGACCCATGAGCTGGTCCTTAATCTAAAAAAGACCCAGGCCATGCTCTTTGAGTCCCTGTCTAAGATTAAGGCCTCCCCTGTGCCGTTCTGTGTCTGTGGAACTGGTGAAGTCCCAATCCCAATGACGGACAATTTCATGTACCTTGGGGTAATGTTGGACCAGCAGCTTGACCTTGGCTGCCACATCCAGAATACATGCAAAACTGTCAACTGTAAACTGGGTCTGGCCTACAGAGCTAAAAATAACTTCAC
Source organism: Neoceratodus forsteri (assembly GCA_016271365.2). Lineage (NCBI taxonomy): Eukaryota > Metazoa > Chordata > Ceratodontiformes > Ceratodontidae > Neoceratodus > Neoceratodus forsteri. The sequence goes on from CM057455.1 coordinate 941,904,551, forward strand.
TCTGGCTGCACGCATTACTCTGGCCAGAGGTGTGCTTCTCCCCTTGCTATGTTATGAGCTCCTTCTGTTTGCCCGGACCACCAAAGCCCATCTCTCGAGGTGGTCGACTGCCTACAACAATGTCTGCCATTTCACTTTGGCGGCTTCCCGGCTTACTCACTATTGTGATCTCTATAGCAAGCTAAACTTGCTCTCTCCCTCAAAGCCCATCAACTTTGTCCTTGGTTGCTTCACAGGAAAGGTCCTTAGCACCGGCACCCTCTCAGGGGTGGCAAGTTTTCTTGCCCAGACGGTACCATCTTCCTACCACCTTAGGTCTCAGGGGTCTGCAACACTCAAGGTACCTGTGACATGGACTCAAATGGGTGGAAGGGATTTTGCAGCGTGTGCCCCCAAACTATGGAACACCTTCCCGCCCAGGTCCGGGTTGCCCAATCACAGGGCTGCTTGCGTTCTTCCCTATGGAACCATCTCAAACTCTTGTCGGCCTGTGGTTGCCCAAAACCCCCGTGACATACTTATCGCACTCAGTCCTTATGCATAACAGTGTCCCTTATGTTTATAGAAATGTACCAACTGGCTCTCAATCCGTGCCTTTGCACTGCTCCTAATTGGCACATACTGTTACGCTGTTGTGTTTATGCTAACTGAAATATGCATCACAAGACCTGTACTTGGTGTAATCTGCATTATGTGGTTCTCATGTGACATGTCAGCTTTTCCTAACTCTGTACCATGTTGTCCTGCGACTTGTAATTTTTTCCTAATCATGTACCATGTATGTAAGTATGTAATTTCCTGTATTCTCCTGGGTCGTACCTGAAAATAGGCAATGTCTTGTCTAGTGTACTTACCTGGTCAAAAAAAGCTAAATAAATAAATTCACAGAAATCAAGCAAGAAAAAATACAAGTTGAAATAACCCGTGAAGGAGGGACATCACTGATTTACCATCCCCACTACAGATGGATCACAACATCTCTTGTGGCTCTTTAAATACAAATAGCAACAAAAGCCCTAAGAAGAGACATACTACTTTTTCAGTATCATGGGACTTAAAGTTACATGTTTATTTTTTACAAGATACTAGATTACACACACTTAGAGAAACAAATCAAGCCTCAAGGGAATGGTTTGGAGGACCCTCATTCCAGTCATTAGGGGAGAACCATGTGTGAGAGTAGGAATCTTATTTAATACTCAGGGTATTACGGTAACAAGATTACTAGATTTGGTAATGGGTAGAGCCCTTATACTGGATGTTACATATAATAGACAGGAATACAGATTGATCAACATTTATAATCCTCAAACAAAGTTTCAAAGAGTGGAATTATTAAAACTTGTACAGCCTTATCTAGACACAACTATATCTCTGATACAGGGGGGAGACTTCAATTGTGTCCTCTCACTTGAAGATAAGACAGGGACATAAACTAAATTATATAGTGACACAAATTTTTTAAATACTATGTATACCCCTGTTTAGGGTTAGAGGACCTGGTTACAGTAGAAGTTTGCCTCCTGGGATGCTATGAAGATATTAGGGTCAAAGAGCGCAGATATCATATGGCCCTAATAGCCATCATTGTCAAAAAACTAGTCCTGAAAGATTGGAGGGACCAAGTGGTAATATCTTATAAGGATTGGTTAAGGGATATGTCCAGCTTTTTCAGAGCTGAACGGTTAATAGCTGGTTTCCGGAATAACATGGCAGGTTTTGATAAGAAATGGGGGAAACTATATGCGGTTTATCTGCAATAAGTGAGTGTTGAGTACTTAACATATGTAGTGTTTTAGGATAGTGGACACCTCTTCTCCTCATATATATAATAAACTTGGCACACTCCAGAGGGGTGGGGGGATGTGTGGGAAGGGGGTTGGGGGTAGCTGAGGGGGTTTAGTTAGTTGATCTATGTATAGTTTAGAATGATTCTGTTATCTGGGAAATACTGTATATTTTGGCAACTGATATGCTCATGGTTGGTTGTGTAAAATCAATAAACTTTGAATAAAAAATAAATAAATACTATGTATAAAATAGATAGACTGATACTGTCACATTCAGAAAGGGTCCTCCACTCCATACTTTTCGTAAAGGCTGTCTTTTATCATGAATTACATAGAAACATACATAGAAACTTGACAGCAGAAAAGGACCAAATGGCCCATCCAGTCTGCCCGAACCTCCCTCTGTCCTTTTATCTTGCCCCCCCACCTCCATGCCATTTTTTGAGATTATTTAGCCCCATGTAGTCATCCCAAGCCCTCTTGAATTTGGTCACCAAGTCTACACCCACCACCCATTCTGGTAGCCTATTCCAAGGACCTCTCTCTCAGTGAAGAACTTTCCCCTCACATTTCCTCCAAACCAACCCCCCCCAGCTTGAATGTGTGTCTCCTCATTGATTTGTTTTCACTCATCCTGAATATGCTGCTCTATATCACCTTGTTTATTCCCTTCAGATATTTGAAGGTTTCAGCCATATCCCCCTTTCCCTCCTCAGCTCCAGTGTGCACAAGTTTAGTTCCTCTATGTCCTCCTATGCAGCCCTTGAACCATCTTGGTTGCCCTTCTCTGAACCCTCTCCAGTCTGTCTCTGTCCACCTGCAAGTGTGGCCTCCAGAACTGGACCTCATATTCCAGATGTGGTCACACCAGTATCCAGTGAACACAGCGACTACGATTGAGTGCTTTCAAAATGGGCGACTCAATCACCGTGCCTGTGTTCAGGGCTACCTGGCAGGGTAGTGACCGGATACCTAAGTGGGTGAGGTAGGTCAATGGGAAGCATATGCACATATATGTGCGTGCACAAGTGTGGAGGGGGAGAGGAAGGGGAGGGGAGGTATGTGGGAGGGGGTATGGTGGGCAGCTGCCAAGCTGGTCTGCTAACATGGTGGGGATGGTGGTCAGTTGGGGTGTGTAAGGTGCAGGGTTCAGGTCTGGTGCAGCACATTTTTTTTTTGTGCTGGTAGGTAGCTTGTTTTCTTTTTAAGATTTTCACCCCCCCAAGACATGCATCCCCCTGGAGTTGAGAATCCTTAAGTAGCAGGGGGTTCGGAGGGACACAGCCCCACACATAAAAATAGAATCCACTGCCTCCTTTTAGTTTGCCACGAGGGTACATCGACGTAATTAATTTTCAGTGCTGTACACTCGCCCAAATGGTGATTGCTATTCCACTATCACAATTCCAGATTGCCATTATTACATAGAACTGATCGAACCATAATTTTGGATAATGGGACGATCACATCCCTCCTGCTTGTAAAGCCCCTCCCTATGCATGCCAACATTTTGCTCTCCTCCCCCATTGCCTTATTGCATTGGTTCCCCACCTTCAGGTTATCCAAAATGATGATCCCAGGTCCCTTTCCTGCTCTGTTATATGTAGTTCCCCCCCAGCCAGTATTTTGCCCTTGTGTTCCTACTCCCTATGTGCATAATTTTGCTTTTTTTTCCATTAAATTGCAATTGCCACTTCCCTGACTACTCCTCCAGCCTGACTAGATCCTCCCTAATGTTCTAACAGTCTAAGGTGGTTGGCATGCAGGCCAGATTTCCACCAACAACGTTCTAACCTGTGACCTAAATGCAGCAACTCCCTCAAGGCTCTATCGCACCACGGAGCCCGAGGGTGGAGGGAGAGAGGCCGCACACAGACTGGTGCAATAGTATCCAAAGCTGAGGAGATGCCAGTATTATATGCCAAGACCAAGGCTTCAGGATCATTGCATCCACAGAAAGTTCAGATAGATCAAGGACTGCAGCTAGACCATTGGAAGTAATATTCCTTAAAGGTCAGAACTTGGCCATCTCCACAGGGGACGGCCTACAAGGGGGATGCCAAAATTGAACCTCACCATGAAGTGATCAGACCAACTGACTGGTTCCACCCCCACATCTGAGGCCCTGATCCCCAGGAGAAAAACCAGGTCAAGAGAATGGCCACATTTTTGAGTAGCAGTGGTAACCATCTGTGACAGGCCCAGTGAATTCATCAACTGGAGGAAGTGTTGTCCAAATTGCGAGAGTTCTTTGTTGATCCAGGCATTGAAGTCACCCAGGACCATCAGCCTGGGTGACTCAAATGCCATATCAATGATGAAGTCTGCCACTTCCTTAGGTAATAGCTTCCCATCACCGGGTGGATGATAGATGAGAACTATTCTATAGCCTGCACTTGCTACTACAACACATTCAAATGAGCTGGTCACCTCAACTGGAACACTGGTGAACTCCAATTTGGTCTTGAAATAGACCGCAAGCCCCCCCTCCCCTGCAATCCAATCTTGGCCGGTGTATCACCCCATACCTGGCCGGAACAGCGGCCTCCAATATGGGGCCTGCGTTATCATCCAACCAGGTTTCGGTAATGCAAGCCAGATCTGCAGAACCAACAAGATCAGCAATCACTGCGGTCTTGTTCCTGACAGATCTGGCATTGCACAACACCACCTGAGTTGGACTGAACTCCTGGGATTCCCCGACCATCAGCCCATCCCCGATGATGGTGCCCTTGGGTATGGGGGCTAGACATGGAGACCCATGCTCTAGACTTCATTTCACCCCAGGGCATCTTCTGAACTTAACAACCCCAACTGGAGCACCTCACTCTTCCAGCCTCCACTTTTCACCCCCCCTCCTACGGGCAATACCTAAAGCCCAACAATGTTGGTAGATAGAAAAAGCCAATGGATGGGGGGTGGAAAGGACAGAGGGCATGGAGAGTGGAGGCTGAATAGCACAAAACTGGGGGAACCCAGACTGACAATTATCCCAAAATCCCCACATATCTAGATAAATTACAACAATTAAACAAATATTAAAACCCCAAATCATAGCCAGACCTTTTCTTGAACCTCCCATCCAGCTAAATAACCAACCAACTTCAAATAAAACTAATAACTAAAATACATAACTTAATAATCAACCCTAATCTCCCTATTACATAATACAAATAAATAAATTAAATTGGCCCACCAGTACTCTCACAACATGGCCCACCTAACAAACAAACTATAACAAACTATAACACTATAGCACTGAAGACTCTCACTCCCCAGTGCACTAACACTGAAATCAAAATAATAATTAAACAAAAAAAAATATATATACATATTTATAGAAGATATTTGAAGATTCCCTCGAGAAAAGTCTCTCACAAATCTTTACAGAGGGGAAAGTTTGCAGATGAAAACTGAGCCCTCTCACTGCTCATATAACTTCCATAAAGTACATAAAGTCAAAGAAAAAGTGCTTGCAGGTGGGGTAGATCAAGGTGGCTGTAATTCAGCCACCTACAGTCTAAAAAATAAATATAGAGATTCACTGTACCAGACCATCTCACATCCTTATATCAGGCATAAATTCTCAATTCTTCAATTTGGAGGTGTTGAGACCCTCACTGGGCCATAGAAGTTCTTCCAACAATAGTAAGGGAAATAACCCCATCAGGACAGTGACCCATCACTATGGCTCTGGGACATGTTCACCCTCCAGTGGACTGCCCCAGAAGCCTAGGAAGGAGGAATAACAGGCCAGGTCCTCCAACTGGCCCCACTCACCCACCCTGTGTAGGACACTATCCTCCCGAGACCCCTCACAGGCCCATCAATCGACTCAAAATAAGGTCCAAATTCAGATAATTCTTTTACCAGGAAACATAATCACACAGACAGAAATGTGTGAGGTAGTGTCTCATTTAAAAACACATTACAGCCCCTGGACCAGATGGGATACTAGGAGAATTGTAGAAAAAGATCACAGAGAGCCTTTTAGGACACCTAGAACTCATATTTAATGAAATAGTTAATGGAAATAGTGACCTCCCACTGGTCTTAGCAATCAGTTTATTAATTTACCTTCATAAAAAAAAGAAAAAAAAATGAAATTAATAACTGGAGACCAATTAATTTAATCAATTCAGATTGGAAAATATTATGTAAAATACTAAGTAACAGAATATCACAAGCTGCAAAGACTCTAATATGTCCAACACAAACTTGTGCAATTCCACAAAGAACTATGTTAGATAATTTACTGTTACTAAAAGAAGTCTATGAATGTCTCACCACAGTGGGATATGTGTTAAGGTTAGATTAAATGAAAACATTTGATTTGGTATCATACATTTACATTTTTAATATTTTATATCACTACAGCATGCCAACAGAATTTAACCAGTAGATACAGTACTTATATAAATATGCATCCGTAAGTCTGATAGTAAATGGATTTGTGGGGGAAACATATCCATATCAGAAGACAAGTAAGACAGCGGTGTACACTAAGGCCTATTTTATAAGTCTTTGCAATTGACACCCTACTAAGAAAATTAAATGCAGACCAGAATATCAGACATATGATTACTCTGACTGCCATACAGTTTCCCAGCATATCAGAGTATGCAGATGATGTCTGCTTATTAGTGGCAGATCATAAGCCTCGCGACAGGGCATTAGCAGTTAAAGTCATTTTCCTCGATTTCTGGCTCCTCCCTGAATAAAAACAAAAGCATAGGAATGCCTATAGCAGTACGCCCAGAGCAGTGAGTAACCCATATAACAGGGATACAGATCCAGCAAGAATCCTTACAAATACTAGGTATCATATTTGGGAACTCAGAACTGGCAGTCCACAATTGGATGGAAAAAATAGAAAATCCATAAGTTAAAGTAAATAGATGGACACCATATCCTATAACAAGAAAAAGGAGAAAAAATATGTTAAAAACTTTTACAATCCCAATTTTTTGACTATCAGTTATATATTCCCATTGTCAATAAAACTAGAGACCCAAATTTATAACTTTTTCTCAGCTTTTTTGGGGAAGTAGGTTAAATCCGGTTAAACAAACAGTCACATAAAAAGGGAAGTACTGGACACGGTTAATTCTGTAATCTTCCTTTTTTGCTATACTCTTGTACTCAAATGTATTACCTATAATTCAGGGATGGCTACATGTTTGGCCTCCACTGTTCCCTTCAAGAGGAAATTCTTTTTTCCAAAAATGGGAAGCCCCTACTTGAGGAGCTTTTAGGACATTTCCACCAAAACAGCTATATACTGTACATCATAGAACTGTTTTAAAAGATAAAACTGTGGAACATATCTATGCAAGATCTATCCTACAAATCCAGGAAGGAGATCTATATTAATATACTTAACTCATGGTTCCTTACCTCCCATGTTTTACATGTCCAGCAGAAATTGAGGAAAAATACCTACTGAACCAATTAACTGAGTCAAGGGTCACACAGAAAATGTGGGACACATTGTGGCAGTGTTGCAATACTAAATTGAATGTACAAAGTAACCACCACCGTAAGATGGTACAAGACAAATTATGCCCAAGGGAACAGTGTGTGCAACAGTTAGAGACAATGAATTACTTATTATTTGAATGTTCATAAATATTAACATTTTGGAATTCCCTGGCATATAACTGGGCACTCCCATGGTTTTCAGACATGTCATACAAAGTACTGGTATGTGGCAAATATCCACATGACTGGAACCAATTTAACCAGTCATACTTAGAGTGATATTAGTGGTTATAAAATGGACTATCTGGCAACTACGGTGCCAATATATACTGCAACAAAAATATATTTCAGTCACAGGACTAACGAAGAACATCACAAAAGAAATTCACCTTATATACACTAAAGGCAAAGCTGGAATGCCCAAACTGGTAGTAGAAAACAGGTGGAGACATATGCCCAAACATGTGCTAGAAGGCATAACTTAAAAAGTTTAAGGCTTTCATGCTTTTGGTCATCATGAAATGCATGTTAATAATAAGAATTGCTTATTTTTGCATACCATGTCACCTTTCAACCAGTGGAATATGATAATGTACAATTGATGTAATATGAATGTGAATGAATGTATTATATTTAATTTTCAATAAAAATTCCCTTACTCTTGCTGCAGGGGGTGTTTCACTTCCTGTAAGCAAGATGTAGTAGTCCAGTGTGGTGGACAAAGATGGAGGAGTAGGAGTTTGATTCAGAGAAGAGACAGAGAATATGTATTTGGCCTCACAGGCTACAACGTCAGGATTTGGTGATTTCAATGATGAGGATTTAATCACAGAAGAACAGAAACTACAGATCAAATTGGAGGAAAAGAAGAAACAACTTATCACAATGATGACAGACACTGAAAAGCACTATGCAAATGCAAAAAAAATAAGTTAGAGGATGAAAAGAAATGCAAAAGACTATCCATTTGCCCATCTGGAGTATGGGGTAAAAAGTTCCAGTTACAATTGCCAGACAAAGAATTAACTGCATCTACTAGTATACAGGGCTCAGACGCTATAACCACAGTGATATTGAAGGATAACTGGTCACTGGAGGCTGCCTTGAAAAATGCTGGATGTACTCAAACTTCTAATGGACAATGGATTCCCAATGCCAGTATCCCCCTTCCTCCAGAATTTGATTTTCAAAAAACTCAGATGGATAATGGAGAATCTAAATCAGAGCCAGCACAACAACGATTAGACAAACCACTGCCAGCAGCAACTGCAGCTGCACAACATTCCGACAACCAAGATACAGATTTACCTACACAAGGAGCAGAAACACCAGAGAAAGGTATTGACAGATTTGATAATTTATCAAAATCAGCCAATATTATCTCAGAAGCGAAAGTTGCAGACAGAAACAAACTTGATACACAGAGTAATGACAATGTAAATCCGGTGGATTCACCCAAAATTGGGAGATTTCCATCCCAAAGGTCACTAAGTTATGCAAGCTTATTACACCATCCAGTGGAGTCTGCAAAATGATGGAAGGCAGTCAGGCTAAGATATAATGGAGGTTTGGAACAACCTCCCAATAGACAATGTGTGGGGAGTGAACTAATCAAAAACTCCTTTAAGTTTTTCCCCCTCTGATGTTTACTCCTTTATTCATGTCCCCGGGGACTTTAATTTTGATATTAGTTTTTGAAACACTGCATTTTTTGATATGTTTTGGAGTCTTTTTCTTACAATCAAAGATTCTGCCATGTGGTCTTCCTTTATAGATATACCCCTTGTGAAATCCACAATTAAGACTGTAACAATATTGTTTTAAAACAAAGGGGTCAACATCAATGATATAGTATATTGCCTGGAAAAAAGATGTAGTGCACAAGGCACTCCTGCTCCTATCATTGACAACACGGTATTCTGGATGGTGGGGCTGGACATTTTGAGTCCAGCTCAAACAAACAGAAATGGGAATTCAGCACCTCCCAAATTGTTGTTTTTTTTGGGGGGGTGGGGGTAGAGATCATACCATTCTGTTTTACCCTGGCCAGTCCAAATTGTGCTAGCATTGTGGCTTCTTGACACATTTAAATAATACCTGCGAAAAACATAAATGCACCTTAACTGGGGTGCTGGGGTTTATAAGTGTGCTTTGTACATTTACTCCTAAATGTATCCTCTGTGATGACACTGAACATACATTCAGATCCTGCCCATGGGCTGCTCATAACTCTTCCAGTTTTGGAGAACAGGATTATTATGTACACAAGGCCACTAAATTGCCCAGAACTTCACAACCCAGCACAAACAAAGATGTGAGATCAGCAGACATCAGAGCTCACAAACCACTGCTTACTTCTTTCTCTGTGCACATCCCTGAGGAGAGAACTTCTTCTGAAGTAGAGACACATTCTACAATGATTACTACCATGCTCCAAACAGACCTTCCCACTGCAGATATGCCCCCACTGAAGGATCCTTTCAAATTGCAGGTAATGAAAAAAGGGAGATAAAAATTGTAACAGGTAGAAACAGACAAAACCATTGTTTTGGAAAACCGATTTTCCACCCTACAAGATTGGGGAGACCTTATGGAGGAAGAGGACTCATATATTTTGGCACCCTCATCCCAAAAAAGATGCTGTTTAGAACTCAAAGAAGCAGGCCCGTCAACTGTTTCTAAGAAAAAAAAAAGAAATGGGAAACTAGATCTGATAGACCGAAGAGTGCTACAAACCAAACATTGAAATTAGGAGCCAAATTTGACATTTGTTACACTTAATGTTAATAGCAAAACATTGAATGTAAAAAGACTTTCTTTTTCTATTTAAGAACAGTTCAAGTATGACATTTATTTTTTCCAAAACACCAGACTGAATACCACAGAGGAAGTAAAAAAAGCACAAGAAGGATGGCTGTGAGGGGACTCGTACTGGTCCATAGGGGAGGAGCAATTCAGTGGCTTAGGCATTTGTTTTAAAACTCAGACATCAGTTACAAAATTGGTCGATATTTGTCAAGGGGGAGTACCAATGGTAGATTCACAAGCATACAGGCCCCTTAACATTTATGCTCCTCAAACAAATGTATCATGTATTGAATTGTTTAAACAAATCCAACCTTACCCGCATACAGCAAAAACAATAATGTTTGGAGATTTCAACATCAGGTTATTAAAGACAGATAAAAGTTTTCACACAAATAAAACTTAATGTCATGCATCCTTCTTAAAACAATTCATTAAACAAGCCAGCTTACTAGATGCACATGGGAACATGGTGAATCAACCACAACATACTGATTTCAGTGGTACTGTATCAACAAGAATCGACTTTTGGTTTGTGTCAGATCATATTCCAATTTCCAAAACCCAAGTCATACCCATTGAATCATCAGACCATTATATGGTATGAATACAACTGTCAAACACCCAGAATCAATCTACTGGTTCTGGAATTTGGCAGTTGAATGCAAGTCTATCAGAGGGAAAATACACTACTAATGGATCTCCAGCACATTATAAATGATAGGAAGTAGATAATTTGTTTGTGTGATTCAAAGATTTCCTGGTGGGAGGACAGTGACATCTGCTTCAGAGGTTGTTTTTTTTTTACATATAAAGCTAAACAAATGGCCAGGGGGAAAAATAGAAAATATATTGACTTGAGGAACCAGTTTCAGAAATTGCTTTCCTTACAAATTTCTGGGGAAATAGACTAGTCAGAACAAATTTGTCAAATAAAAAAGAAATGTGCATATATCAATATGATCACTCAAAAACATTAGAGTTTGAACAAACATTTGGCACGCAAGGTAAAACCTGTCAAATTAATTCATTTGGAGGGTGCAGATAATGCACTGACAGGAACCATATAAAGAAACTGCTTAACTCCTTAGAAGAAACATTAACAGGAAACATTGATATCCTATATATGAGATTGAAATTCATATGGAAACAGAGTTTGCAACACCATTTGCTTTAAAAAGTCCTCCTCGGGGTCATGCCCCCTAGCATTGAAAAGCTCCTCTTTGACCACCACAGCACCCAGCAAACTAGAAGTTCACAACAACTAACCTTTCTTGTCCCCAGATGCTGGACTACCATGGGCCAGAGGGCCTTGGCCCACAGAGCACCACAGTGGTACAATACTCTCAACAAAGAAGCTCTTACTGCAGCTGCTCTTGGCCCTTTTAAGAGCCAATTCTGACTTCATCTCATTTCAACTAATCGTTGTGATTGCCTCACCTAATCAGGGCAGGGGACCACCGCTCACTGCCCTCCACTTCAGTCTTGACAGCTACCTCTCCCCACCTTGCCCCATTCGACCTGCCTACCCCCTTGCCCCCTCTCCTTTTCCTCCCCCCTGGGCATTTCTTGACTTTATTTCCTAAGCCTCAGTCTCTTACTTCTTTTTGTTGTGTAACTATGTGTAACCCCTAGATGGCGCTATCCCAGGGGCTACTACCCCTGCCTGATTTGCCACTAACAGGTTGAGGGGCCTGGATCCAATGGCGGGTGCCTCCACCCAGAGGTCAGGGTTTGCAATAGTTAAACTTACTTGGTCACAGCCCTCTGGGACACTGCAACCCCTTTCTTCCCACTAGTGGCCCACACAATATATCAGAATTACCTTCCAGTATACACTTACCCCAGGACTATTTCCGGCACTGGGACCCCTGAAAATAAGATACAGTGCAACAATCACAGTACAATATTTTAACATAGACAAATACCTCAGGCAGTATAACTTTGCTGAAACAAGCAGCTCTGATTTATTAGGGGATATAACAAGGACAGGGGAAATCAGGTTAATTAGCTTATCACTCTAATCATCTACCTATGGCTCTGTGCACAGGCTATCCCTATCAGTTACTGTCCCTGGGTATCCAAGCCTAGTGGCTGGTCCAAACCGTGGCAGCTGGTAGGGGCCCTTTCACACAGAGAAAAGGAAAATTAAACAGTCAGCAGTACAGTAATTCCATTTGGATTTAATGTGCAATTCAACAGGAAGCGACCCTGAATTAGTACTCACGACCTCCAAATAAGATAGGGTCCTTCAATATCAGCAGGGCTACTCTTGAGCTCAAGAGACTCTTCACACATTTATATGGTTAAAAGGAAGTACTATACCAGGCAGGCTGCTTCTCTATCCCGATCGTAATTACTGCACAATACTCGGGAGAACACACAGCAGATTCAGTTCCTGACAGACAGAGTGCAATTCAACAATTTCTCCAGTCTTCTACAGGGTGAGCCTGGTTTCTACTCTTCAGAGATCCTTTGATTCTTTTCACGGGACAGTTCAGTCCTAACAAGCAGTTCACAAGCTGCAGACCGGAACTCTGGGCCTTACATGTTTTTGACTGAAACTGTGCACTGAAGGAGCACAGGGGTTTCTTCCTTCTTCACTGCCAAAGCTCAACTGAAACTCCAACCGACAAAACCGGGCACTTCCTTTGAGTTCCTCCCAGTTCTTGACTGGATTGGCTGTCACTCACAATAGACTGCTGCTGTTGGTCCAAAAAGGCACTGAAGTCTAAACTACATCTCCCAGAGTCACTGCCCATACAATCCTCTTGTGGCTGGCTCAGATTATGAGTCCAAGTTCTGATTCGTCCAAGGCACCATTTTAGAGCTAGCTTACCCCACACTGATTGGTCCAGTTCAGCAGTTCAAAACCAGAATGGGGAACTAGGCAGACACTGTTCTGACTGCAAAAGAAAGCAGGTTAGACAAACTGTAATTTCATTATCACTCTAAATGGTTTCTGGCAAACAGTTACAGCTTTCAGATAGGTTCCCTTTGCACTCCTAGTGACTGCAAAAATGGAGTGAATTGGCAGCAGCTTGAGTGGTACTCAATCAAAGAAACACACAGTCCCCCATACAAACAAATTATGTCTGCAAGCAGACAGCTCTTAAAGAGACAGTACCAGAGGTTCTAAAAACACTCACTGATAAATGGCTTAAGCGCCAAACACCATTCAGGCTTGGAGCATTCAAGCAAGCTCCTGGAAGTCTTTTGGGAACCCCCATTTGCAGGGGGGTTACACCCTTCCTGGCCTGGGAAAGCTTGGCGTCGCGTCAAGCAAGTACCCATAAGTTTTAACTGCAACCATACACATTTGCATTAGGCTCACACATGTAATCATCAGTCAATATATCATTTTACCAAGAACACATTTCTGAAACATTGCAGTACGTCCTCTTTACACAGTATTACACACACATTGTACCATAACTCAAGTTATTACCTCTTGTACATGAAACCTGAAGAGGGGCCCTTCCCTATCAGTTACCTGGCTGGACGGGACAAGGCACCATACTTAGAGTGCAACACAAGTAACTTTGAGTTAGCACTGACGCTCAGTTTGGGCAATGAGCTCGGGGACACATACACTCCTTTATGGACAACATTGAGAGGCAATCCACAGGCCTCCCAAGGGAGTCATAACTGAGGTGCACCACAGGCTTTACAGCTCGACCAGTCTTTCTAGGGGAACTGTTATAGTCTCTGCACTCTGAGCCTCATTTTCAGCATTGTCCTCACTTGTCAGAGTCTCCATGGGGTAGAGAGGCTAGAACTTGGGGCACTTTCAGCTCCAGGAGTTACAGTTTCTGAGTCCACAACATTTGGCTCGCATGAGAGCTTTCGGACACTGGCAGTGGACTGTCAGGCACTCAAAATACTCTTCTTGTTCTGGTGTATCACCAGTCTGACCCAATCCATCATTTTCCTCCCTGAAAGCTCAAACAGTTCAACCATGCACAATGATTCCATTTCATCTGATCTGATGCTTTGCACTTCACTTTCTGGGAGCATTGGCTCCAGGGACGAAGCTGGGGCTGGACAGTCCAGAAGGCCCAGCTTCATCTCCAGTATTGACTAGGGATTGCCCCGAAACAATTGACTCAGTTCATAAGAAGGATAGTATTCAAAGTCACTTCACTTTCTTCTGATATGGACTGGACAGTCATGCTCAACTGGGACTTGTGCAGGGGAACACTTTAACTTTGCTTCTGTAGGTGCAGACTTTCTTGATCTTTTCTTAGCAGCAGCTCTAGTCACTGGTCCGAGGGGCATCTTCTAGGGCTCAGACTCAATTAAGATTTGTCCAATGGGCAGTAAATGATTTCTATGCATTGTTTTGACATCTTTTGAATTATTCTCAGGCCTTACTTTGTACACTGGCAGATCATCTAGTTTGCCCACTACAATGTGAGGGAGATGGTGCCATCTGTCAGCAATCTTGTGCTTGCCATGCAGTCCAGATTTCTTAGCAATACCCGATCTCCCTCCTGGAGTTCCTGTGCTTTCACCTTTTATCATACCTTTCTTTGTTGGCCAGATTTCTTTTGGCAGCCATGGTTTGAGCCAGTTAGTGCGCATGAGTTAGCTGGGCCTTTAACTTTGCACATACTGTAAATAGTTGTCAGCTTGAACCACATCAGGAGAGACCCAAAACACACATCTACCGGTAGTCGAGCTTCTCTTCAAACATCAGGTGGTAGGGGAGAACCCAGTGGCATCACTTTTGGTGCAGTTATAAGCATGTACCAGGGTGCTAATTTGTTGGCTCCATCTAGTCTTGTCCTTTGGGTGCAGGGTGCCTAGCATATCTAGCAAAGTGCAGTTGAAATGTTCAGGCTGTGGGTCCCCTTGGGGGTGGTAAGGAGTGGTTCTGGACTTTCTCACTCCCCACAGAGAAAGCATCTCTTTGATCAGATGACTCTCAAAGTCTCTCCCTTGATCAGAATGGATTCTTTGTGGAGCCCCATAGTGAACAAAAAAAAGTTTTCTACAAGTACTTTGGCTACAGTGGATGCTTTCTGGTCTTTTGGTGGGCAAAGCTTGGGCATATCTCATGAATTGGTCAGTGACCACCAGCACATTACTGATATTTCTTTGATCTGACTCCAAACTCAGAAAATCAATACAGACCAGCTCCATGGGTGCACTGGTGGTTATGTTAACAAGGGGGCAGCCCTCTGGGCAAAGCTTTCCTCTGTAAGCAGCGACTACAAGTTCGAATGTGTTGCTCCACATCAGCCCCCATCTTAGGCCAATAGAATCTGGATCTCACCAAGTCAAGTGTTCTGTCTATACCAAGGTGCCCCATGTGGTTGTGCAAGGACCTCAATACTGAGTCTCGAAAGGCAGTGGGCAGCACCAGTTGTTGTTTGTCTACTTGTCCCCGTCTGTCTACTGTTTCTCTGTATAACAGTTTATTGATCAGTTTCAACTTAGGACCTTCTTTGTATAACAGTGCAGTTCTCAAATCAGTGGGCGTAATTTGGACATCTTTTCCTGCATAGAGGGCTTCTAAAGCTGATTTGATCATAGGATCAGCGGGATTGAGCCAGCCGAATACTGTCATTGTCCAGCTGAGGCAGTGCACCAATGTCTATTGCAGAAAAGTGGCAATAAGCAGCAGGTATGCAATTCTCAGAGGGTCCCAAGCAATCCACCATGCAGTCCACTGCGTCTGTGGACATTTGTTCCTCCCTGTCAAACTTCCGCAGAGTGCCCGAATGTCAGGTTCTGCCAATCGGACCCAATCATTCTGGGGAACAGGCCTCCTGGAGAGCATCAGCATCTACGTGGTTCAGACCTGCTCGGTATTCGAGAGCATAGTCATATGTAGATAATGCAGAAAGCCACCTATGGCCAGTGGCATCCAACTTAGCTGAGGTCTGCACATAGGTTAAAGGATTATTGTCAGTTTTACTAGTATTTTGCCCCTATAAGTACTCATGGAATTGGTCAACAATAGCCCACTTCAAAGCTAGAAACTCTAACTTATGTACAGGATAGTTCTTTTCGGATGGGGTCAGACTTCTACTGGCAAAGGCCACTGGTCTCAGGCCATTCTCGTGCTCTTGGTACAATACAGCCCCCAACCCTTGCAAGCTAGCATCAGTGTGCAGGACATAAGGTTTTCTTGGATCGGCATAGGCCAGCACTGGAGCATGGGTAAGTTGATAAATGATCTCATGAAAAGCAGTCTCACAATCCGGAGTCCAGCGGGCCCCAAATACTTCACTTGGATGAAAATACACTCTTTCAGTCTTGAGGACGCTGACTTTTGGTATTTTTGGGTTGGGGGATACCCTTGGTAAGGTTAAGTAAAGGGCGGATCACTCTTGAATAGTCCTTGATGAAATGCCGATAATAACCACAGAATCCAGGAATCTTTGCAGTTCTTTAGATTTTGGGCTGTGGCCAGGTGAATCAAGGCCTCAACTTTACTTGGGTCGGTCTCTATTCCTCGGTGGATACTATTGTCCCACATACTTACTGATGTTTGAAAGAATTGACACTTATCAATGGACAGTTTAAGGCCAAAGTCCTCCAGTCGGTCCAATACCTTAAATAATCTGCTCTCATGTTCCTCCAGTGAGCTGCCAAACACAATAACATCATCTAGGTATACCAGGCATTCTAGTAAGTTCATGTCCCCCACTGCACGCTCCATCAATCGTTGAAAAGTGGCTGGGGCACCTGAAATCCCTTGAGGCATCCTCATGAATTCATAGAAGCCAAGCGGACAGATAAAGGCTGTCTTCTCATGGTCCTCTGGGGCCATCGGGATCTAGTAGTACCCACTGCGGAGATCCAGCACAGAGAACCACTTGCCCTGTTTAGCAAGCAGTCCAAAGCATCCTGAATGCGGGCATTGTGTACTGATCAGGGATAGTCCACGGGTTTAAGGTGCGATAATCCACACACATCCTTACTGTTCCATTCTTTTCCTCACTACCACAATGGGGAAGCATAAGGGCTTCTGGATTCTTGTATTACACCAGCAGCTAACATCTCTTGCAGATGCCGTCTCACATCATCTATGTCCAGCAGGTGCCAGGCGTCGAGACCTCTCCGAAATGGTCTTTCGTCGCAGGCGGATATTGTGCTCAGCTCCTTGCATGCATCCTATGTCCCATTCCTTTAAAGAAAACACCTGGTCTCTCTGGGCAAGCTTCTCACTGATCCTCACTTTCCATTCAGCTGGCAGCGGAGTCGCTGAAATCAAACAAGTCAGGCGTTACTCTGTCATTCTTCCTTGAACTCTTGCTGCTGGGTAGCACTGCAGTGTCTGCACAATGCACATTAGCCAGGATGCAACCCCTATTTACTCGAATGTCTCTTTCAGACACATTATGAACTTGGACCATTACCCTTCTGGCATAAGCATAGGCTCTAGCGGGCAAAATACTAGGCTTGACCAGCAGTCCCTCTGGCAATTTCCATCGCCTGGTGCATCCAACATTAATATTTTATTCTTAACATCCTTTCTGGATACGGACCTCTCCCTGTAAGGTACACTGGGCATTTGGTGCCAGGATCAGAGACTCAGGATCCTTCTTCCATACAATCCGACCGGTTCCTCTGGTTCTATTTTTTCAGCATCTCTCTGTGCCTCATAGGCCTTCTTAATTAAAGCCGGAACTCTTAAAGCTCTACTAGTCTTTGACCCTGTTTTCATAACACAACTGTGCCAGCCTTCCGAACATATGAGCATTTGTTCCAATCAACAAAGGGACACCATCATACAGTCCAGTGGGGGAACACACTAAGGCTAGGGTCTCTACTTGTTCGGCCACTCCAGCCACGGAGGTGGGGAAAGACAGCCAAATTCGGATATACCCAGAATAGGGGTAGGCCTTCTCACTTAACCCCCATACATGCAGTCCTTCTAATGGTTGTAAGGGTACGTCTGACAAATGCTTCTGATACCAATCTTGGAACATAATTGTCACTTGGGAGCCACTGTCTAATACAGCTCTTGTAGACACTCCATTCACCTTTACAGTGGTCTCCATGGAGGGACCCACTATTCTGGACCAGTCTGGAGAGGCGGTAGTGGGGGCCTGGGCAACTGACCTTGCCACAAAAGGACGTGAATTAGCATTTTTGGTGCCCTCACTGGGATCATGTCGTGCACCTCTCAACCACTGATTTGTTCTCCGAAGCTCTCCTTGTAGCCTATATGCAACTTTGTCAGTGTCTTTTGGGGACTGGCATTCCCTTTTCATGTGCCCATCTTTCCCACAATTATAGCAAAACATACTTTCTGGAGTTTGAGCTGGCCGAGGCGCCACACTGGGAGCCAGGGCGGGGGTATTACTAACTGGAAACCTGGGTGCCATCTCTGTCTGCGGCATGATAAGCATTTGGAGACATCTCGTCAGTTTCTCCACTTCCATGGTCAAGGAATTGAGTTTCGAGCTGTTATCAGCAGGAGATACATGGGTGGGTACCCCAACCCCCATAGCAGATGCAGTCGGATATAGGTCAGGGCCCGTACTTGCAGGCGTGGCCTTCATAAAGGGACTGTTTTTGAATTCCCGGATCTCTCTCAACAGTTCGCCCCATTGTGGCATATCTTTTTCCTTGCCAGAGCACTCATTTACTGCCAACCTCTGCCCCTGAACTTCACTTGATGGGTCACCCTCAGTCACTCGGGTCGTAGCCGCAGCTATTGGTGCAGGTCCCTCCCGAGGTCGCCTTTTCTCAACTCCTCGAATTTCTCTCATTAACTCATCATAGGAGGGTGGGGATTCCAGTCGATCTGCCAGGCGTAACTGAAGCAACAGCAGTTCTGAGAAGGGGGCAGACTTAAGGATCCTGTCCAGCCTGGTTCGGTCCAGTTCAATCGCTGGCAAACTACCTTTTCTGAGGCATTCTTGCAACAATTTTTCCAGCCGAGATACATACACAGACAACAACTCCCCTTGGTACTGTTGTGCATCTCTTACTCTCCACCATAGGTCCTCATCAGAATCTGGGCTCCCATACACATTCTCCAGGGCCTCAAGATAGGCCTGTGCAGTCACTTCAGGGTTACTGGCCTGTTTAGCAACGAATGGTAGCCAGGGCAGGACCTCGGAGGCTCTACTAACCTCTTTCACTTTTCGGCTTCCGAGCATTGCCATTCTAGAAAATTGGGGGCAAATATAGTCTATCCAGGTCTCCCAGTCATCCTCCCTTGGGGGTGTGGGAGGGTGCTAGAGAAGATCCTTAACCTTCTCGAAGAGTCGTGACTAATGGCAGGTGCAGAAATAGGAGTCTGCATTGGTTCAGCCACCATTACGGGTACTGAGTGGGAGAGGGTGTTGGGGAGGAACACCCCAGGTGGCAAGAATAGTTTCTTCAAGTCCTCCACAGTTTTCCTTCCCCAGCAACCATTTAGCAAATTTCTCCTCAAAAGTTTCAGATAGTGGTGGGGCTCATTCCCCTGGTCTTTACTGTCCTAGTTATCACTCTCCAAGTAGTGAGGGCTCCCTCTGGGGTAATGGTCTGTGGCACTTTGGAGCTATCTATGGGATCCTTAAACTCTACTAGGGCCAGGAAAGTGTGGGTGAGCAGATTAGCATGCCGACCCACCACCACAGGGTTTTGTAAACCTTCCACCTTGGAAAGTACTCCCTGCACAGTGTCCGTATTGATACCCAGGGGATGTCCAGGATAAGCATAGCATTTTGGGGTCGATCTCCTACCCAGTACACCACTCCACCAGCGGTACACAGCCACTTCTGTCGGGTACCATTTTTATCTTAACAGTGGTTGTAAATATGGCCACTAGAGGACACACAATCCCAGCGGTGAGCCTCAAGATGTAACCCTAGATGGCGCTATCCCAGGGCTACTACCCCTGCCTGATTTGCCACTAACAGGTTGAGGGGCCTGGATCCAATGGCGGGTGCCTCCACCCAGAGGTCAGGGTTTGCAATAGTTAAACTTACTTGGTCACAGCCCTCTGGGACACTGCAACCCCTTTCTTCCCACTAGTGGCCCACACAATATATCGAATTACCTTCACAGTATACACTTACCCCCAGGACTATTTCCGCACTGGGACCCCTGGAAAATAAGATACAGTGCAACAATCACAGTACAATATTTTAACATAGACAAATACCTCAGGCAGTATAACTTTGCTGAAACAAGCAGCTCTGATTTATTTAGGGGGATATAACAAGGACAGGGGGAAATCAGGTTAATTAGCTTATCACTCTAATCATCTACCTATGGCTCTGTGCACAGGCCTATCCCTATCAGTTACTGTCCCTGGGTATCCAAGCCCTAGTGGCTAGTCCAAACCGTGGCAGCTGGTAGGGGCCCTTTCACACAGAGAAAGGAAAATTAAACAGTCAGCAGTACAGTAATTCCATTTGGATTTAATGTGGCAATTCAACAGGGAGCGACCCTGAATTAGTACTCACGACCTCCAAATAAGATAGGGTCCTTCAATATCAGCAGGGCTACTCTTGAGCTCCAAGAGACTCTTCACACATTTATATGGTTAAAAAGGAAGAGTACTATACCAGGCAGGCTGCTTCTCTATCCCGATCGCAATTACTGCACAATACTCGGAGAACACACAGCAGATTCAGTTCCTGACAGACAGAGTGCAATTCAACAATTTCTCCAGTCTTCTACAGGGTGAGCCTGGTTTCTACTCTTCAGAGATCCTTTGATTCTTTTCACAGGGCGGATTCAGTCCTAACAAGCAGTTACACAAGCTGCAGACCGAACTCTGGGCCTTACACATGTTTTTGACTGAAACTGTGCACTGAAGAACACAGGGTTTCTTCCTTCTTCACTGCCAAAGCTCAACTGAAACTCCAACCAACAAAACCGGCACTTCCTTTGAGTTCCTCCCAGTTCTTGACTGGATTGGCTGTCACTCACAATAGACTGCTGCTGTTGGTCCAAAAGGCACTGAAGTCTAAACTACATCTCCCAGAGTCACTGCCCATACAATCCTCTTGTGGCTGGCTCAGATTATGAGTCCAAGTTCTGATTCGGTCCAAGGCACCATTTTAGAGCTAGCTTACCCCACACTGATTGGTCCAGTTCAGCAGTTCAAAACCAGAATGGGGAACTAGGCAGACACTGTTCTGACTGCAAAGAAAGCAGGTTAGACAAACTGTAATTTCATTATCACTCTAAATGGTTTCTGGCAAACAGTTACAGCTTTCAGATAGGTTCCCTTTGCACTCCTAGTGACTGCAAAATGGAGTGAATTGGCAGCAGCTTGAGTGGTACTCAATCAAAGAAACACACAGTCCCCCATACAAACTAATTATGTCTGCAAGCAGACAGCTCTTAAAGAGACAGTACCAGAGGTTCTAAAAACACTCACTGATAAATGGCTTAAACGCCAAACACCATTCAGGCTTGGAGCATTCAAGCAAGCTCCTGGAAGTCTTTTGGGAACCCCCATTTGCAGGGGGGTTACACTATGTATTATTATGTTGACCTTTGTATGTATGTATACCCCCCATTCCTTCAACGTGGAACCTTTGTAAATGAGCAGTTCCTGCTCAAAGGTATTTGTAATCCTAGATTTCAATAAAATAAAATAAAAATAAAAATATATGGATGAAGCGATTATTGAAAACAGCTAAATTGTCCCAAATAACAAGTGTGCAAAAACAATGATTGCTAATATTACACCTCAGGAACTTGTGAGAATAGCATCTGGTTCAGATGGGCTACCTGTGTAACTCTATAAAATTTTGTGGAATTCCCTATCTAAAGAATTAATGCAACTATACAATGCATTCCTTACAAAAAATATGCTCCCGGATAACATGTATGAAGGAATACTGATTTCTGTTATTTAAAAAAGGCATTAAAATGGATTTTTAGAACTGGCATCCAATTACACTGTTAAATACAGATTTTAACATTTTAACGGAAATACTTACTCAAGTATTGGGTGATATTGTACAAGAGATATAATTTTGCTCAGTATCAGAGTGTAAAATCACAGATGCCTTAATTCTACTTAGAGAAATTTTCAAAAATGGTAAGCAGGATCACAGCTTGGGTATCGCATAAACTATGATCAAGCAAAATCTTTTGATAGAATCTCCATTGACTATTCGTGGTTATGCCTGGGAGGCTACAGCTTCCCTCAGAAATGTATCAGCTGGATACAATTATGTTATAAAGAGGCTTTTATATTAACATATGAAAATGGTTGGATAGGGGAAAATATTGTATAAAGCATGGCCTTAGAGAAGGTTGTCTGCTATGTCCTCTTGTATACATTTTAACCATTGACACCATTAGTAGATTATTGGATCAGTCTCCAAGAATACAAGGAGTTCATTCCTCAAATTCCACAGGCATGAAAACTAAAGCATATGCGGATGACTTGTGTACTGTGCTAGGAAACAGCTTGTCTTTATATATAGCAAACAATGTTGTACAGGCATTTACACATATGGCAGGAGCAAAAATTAATCTAAAAAAAGCCACTTCAAAGAAATAGAAACTCCCCAGAAGCAGTTTATACAGTAGATGATGCTTGAGTGGAACAGAATCCATGAAAATTCTTAGGATTTATTTTTGGTGGGGAGGGAGACTTGACAATTTACAATTGGAAATGAAAAATAAACTTAGGAAAACAAAAATTCACTATGTCGAATAAGTGGTGAATGAGCAAAAGAACACCCCCCAAAAATGTATTTTTATGATAAAAACATATTTGGTACCCATCTTTTATATTTATGCTATACCCACCCCCCCCAAAAAAAACACATTAGAGACTAGTTTGTGTTGCATTTTTCTTCAGTGTTTATGAGGGAGCCACCTCAATCCACCCAAATGAGGAATAACCTATTTGGATGAAAAAATGGAGGGCTATGGATGATAAATTCTATAGTTTTATTCATTGTATATTTTTTATGACAATTTGGTCCTAGTATTACTTAATTCTAGAAAACAGTTGGTTAGTTAGCAGAAGCTGTCTATTTCTGATATCCTACAGGAGTGGAATACAGGGTCCTTTGTCCATAAAAATAAGAGGAAACAAAAACTAAATCCTGATTTCATCATTTGTTTTGATTATGTCAAAAAATGGAACGTAATCCCACTTCAAATATGTACAACCACAGAAAATAATTGTATTAATTCATTATGCATGTAACAGGGTTGAGTACAGCCATGTCCCATTTGTTATGCAGAAAGAGCTTAAATGCAAGGATCTGTTCTACCTTTTCCTGTTCTATCTCTTCTCTGTCTGGTTGCACAACCAAATTTTCTTATAAGACCTAGGACTTGATCACTCCGACGGTTTTGCGATTCTCCACCTCTCGCTATCTCTCTGCCTTCACTTGCTGTTGTGTCTTTTCTTCCCCCATGCATATTTGCTGGTATAAAAATATATGTAAATCATTTTGTGGAAATGTAATTGATACTGGGATCCCATTGTTTAAAACTGTATATGATTATATTGTTGAAATGATTGCAAAGATAAAGTTGTATATAGTTATACTGTTGAAATGATTGCAAAGTTATTTGGAACTCAATGGGTTAACCTAAGATGCAATGTGTAAACCTCTTGCAGAAGATGTAAACAAGAGGTCAGTTCTGGGTCATAATGTTCTTTTTGCTGCACCTGCTGAAAGTAACAATAACATTGGAAACTTACAACAACATTGTATGAGAAGCATGCTTTTTTCTTAATGAGCTCCTGCACAGACTTATAAAAGGAGCCGCAATGTTTTGCAAAACAGAGAGACAGAGACTGAGATTTGAAATTGAGAAGAAAAACTCATAAGGACTTTGCTTTCTATGTCCCTACTAGCTTTGTAAATAGTTATTCTGAACATTTAATTTATTTTACTAATAATAATAAAACTCTTGCTGCAAATTTTACAACTGCTCCCGGTTTCCCAATGCTTCCTGACCTGTGCCTTGATGACAGATGGTGTCAGCCTAAGTGAGATTTACACTGTGCATACTCTAAGCCAGGAGTTTTGTGTGTGGGTGCTAGACCTCATAACAGGGAAGCATAGAAGAAAGGTATGGATTCTGCAGCAGCAAGCCCAGGAATGGTTACCAGGAGAATGGCAGCCGAACTAGGAGAGACAGAAGTTCATGCTGAAACTGTAAAGCTATTACCAGTTATTGAAAAAGAACAGTCAGTGACAGAACCTGAAAGCCTGACTGCCTTTTTCAAATGGTGGGCTATACAACAAAAGGAGATGGAGAAACAGAGAAAAGAAGAAATGCAACAACTCAAGCAGCAGAGGAAAGAAGGGATGCGGAGACAGGAGCAGTGATGGCTGGATGCCTTGCAGGCTTTCAAAGGCAAAGGATCTGGCACAGATCCAGACAAGCAACAGGACACAGGCAACTTGAAATACAGTACATTAAACTTAGAAAGTTGTGTCCCTCTGATGATATAGAAGCATACCTGACAACTTTTGAAAGGGTTGTCGCAGCATGCCAGTGGCCAAAGCAGCAATGGGCAATCAGAATGTTACCTTACCTGAAAGGGAAAGCCCAATTTGCCTAAAGCAATATGGACACTGCACAGTCAGAAAACTATGACCTGGTGAAAGCGAAATCCTGGAAAGGTATGACATCTCAGGAGAGATCTACAGGCATAAATTTCAGTCTCTGAAGTATAAGTCAGTGTACAGTGCTCGAGAAGCCTTCACCTGACTCACAGAACTCCAGATAAAATAGCTCCAACCATAGAAACATAGAAACATAGAAGTTGACGGCAGATAAGGACCGCAAGGCCCATCCAGTCTGCCCATTTCTTTTTCTACCTTATAAATGTGCCATCGGCCTTTGCTATGTCAGTGACCTATCTATTCATAGTCATTTGTATTGCTCCCTTATGCCTATCCCATGCCTGTTTGAAGCCCTGCACTGTATTCATAGCCACCACTTCTTGTGGTAAGCCATTCCATGCATCTACCACCCTTTCTGTGAAAAAAATTTCCTCACATTCCCCTTAATCGGCCTCCCTCTAATCTCATGCTGTGTCCTCTTGTCCTGCTATTTTTCTTATATTTAAACATGTTAGACTCTTTCACCTTGTTTATGCCCTTAAGGTGTTTAAATGTCTCGATCATATCACCTCTCTCCTCCTTTGCTCAAGGGTATACATATTGAGCTCCGTTAATCTGTCCTCATATGTCTTCTGATGCAGTCCCTGCACCATTTTGGTTGCCCTTCTCTGGACTGCCTCAATTTGGTTAATGTCCTTGTGAAGTGTGGCCTCCAATACTGCGCAGTACTCCAGATGGGGCCTAACCAATGTCTTGTACAGAGGGATTATTACCTCCCTCTTACGACTTGTGATACCCCTACTAATACACCCTAACACCCCTAGCCTTACCTACTGCTTTAGAGGTCTGCTTGAATGATTTCAGGTCATCAGTGATGATGATGCCCAAGTCTCTTTCTTCCTTTGTGACTGCTAGCAACTCCTCCCAGCCTATAAGTGGCTTCGGGTTTCTCTTCCCTATGTGCATGATTTTGCACTTCTTTGCATTAAATCCCAGTTGCCACTCTTCTGACCATTCTGCTAGTTTATCCAGATCTCTTCTCATTCTGCCCACCCCATCTGGATCATCTACTCTGTTGCAGATCTTGGTGTCATCTGCAAACAGACAAGCCTTACCCTCTAGTCCATCTGCTAGGTCACTAATGAAGATGTTGAATAGGACTGGCCCAGGACTGATCCTCTGAGGTACCCCACTTGTGACTTGCATCTCTTCTGACTGTATACCATTTACCACCACTCTCTGTTTTCTGCCAGTCAACCAGTTTGCCACCCAGTTGACCAACTTCTGACCCACCAGCCTACCTAGCTTATTTATCAATCTTCTATGGAACAGTGTCAAAGCTTTGCTGAAGTCAAGGTAGGCGACATCAACTGCTCCCCTTGGTCCACCACTCTGGTTACCCAGTCAAAGAAATCTATGAGATTAGTTTGACAGGACCTTCCTTTGTAAACCCATGCTGTCTTGGATCCTGTGCCCTATGGTTCCAGGTGTTGCACTATCCTTTCCTTAA
Source organism: Neoceratodus forsteri (assembly GCA_016271365.2). Taxonomy (NCBI): domain Eukaryota; kingdom Metazoa; phylum Chordata; order Ceratodontiformes; family Ceratodontidae; genus Neoceratodus; species Neoceratodus forsteri. The sequence goes on from CM057455.1 coordinate 941,930,650, forward strand.
GGTGCTTCCATAATCTTGCCCACTACTGAGGTAAGACTGACGGTCTGTAGTTCCCCGCCTCCTCCTGCTACCACTCTTGTGGGTGGGATCACATGAGCCCTTCTCCAGTCTTCTGGGACCTCTCCTGTGCTCAGAGACTCACTAAACAATTCTGCTAATGGCTCTGCTAGTTCCTCCTTTAGCTCCTTAGAGTACCCTGGGATGTATGCCATCAGGTCCCATTGCCTTATCCACCCTGAGCTTAGCAAGCTCTTGTAGGACCTTTCTTTTGTGAAGGGAGTAGTGCTCACCTCCCTCCCCTGTGTCCATGATGCTGAGCTGTGGGCCCTGCCCTACCTTCTCTTCAGTGAATACTGAGCAAAAGTATCTATTTAGGATAGATGCCTTTACAGGGTCCTCCTCCTCACATGCCCCTTTTCTCCATTAAGCTAGCAATACCCCTCTGGACTTTCTCCTTTCACTAATGTATCTATAGAAAGTCTTGTCACCTTCTTTACTGTTTGTGCTAGTGTTTCCTCAGTTTGGGACTTTGCCTGCCTTACTGCCTTACCTGCTTCCTTAGGGCAGTTTGGTATGCCCCCTATCTTCATCCGCTGTGTTCCTTATATTTTCTGAAGGCCAGCCTTTTGGCTCTGACCTTTTCTGCTACTGTATTTGAGAACCAAAGTGGTTTCCTTCTTTTTGCACTTCCTTTTCTGTCTAACACAATGGGATGTTGCTTCAAGTATTGTATCCTTAATGCTTGCCCACTTTGCCTGTACCTCCTCACCTGTGTTTCTTTTGCCAGGGCTAGCTTAACTCTGTTGGCCATCTTATCAAAGTCAGCTCCTCTGAAGTCCCATATTTTTGCCTTGGAATGGGATGATTTAGATGTAGTAGCCAAATTGAACCATACCATGTGATGTCACTGGCCCCCAGGTGACCTTCTACCTGGAGATCTGTGATCCCTTCTTTGTTAGTCAGTACTAGATCTAGGATAGCCCTGTCTCTTGTGGGTTGCTGTACCAGTTGTTTGAGGCCCTCCCCCTGCAGGGAATCCACTATGAGTCTAGTTCTGGCAGATGTTCCTGCTGGTATTGACCAATCTGTATCTGGCATGTTGAAGTCTCCCATTATCAGAACCTCCCCTTTAGCTGTCATGTTTTGTATATCTTCTAACAGTAATGTGTCTATGTCCTCCCTCTGGTCTGGGGGCCTGTAGACAACCCCAGTTCTTATGGCTGTCCCATTTCCTGTTTCCAGGGTGACCCACAGTTCTGCTGGCTCCTTATGTGTATTCTGAATTTCTGTAGCTTTGATATTTTCATTAACATACAGGGCCACTCCTCCCCCCCTTTTTGCACCTCGGTCTCTTCTGAACAATACAACCAGAGGGCAAAACAGTCCCACAGATCATCAACACATTTGCAATTAAGCAATTCATCAATTTCCTGCCTTCAGATGTGCAGCTTTGGGTGAATGAACACCAACCCAAAAGTGGGGAAAAGGCTGATCCTTTGGCCAGCGACTACCAAATGGCCAGACAGATGCCACAGCAGTGAGGTAAAATTCCTTTTCTCATTTAAACTCCAGGTCTGATAAGAACTCTGGTGGGGGTAACAAATCTGTGCTGAAACACTTTATTTGCTATAACTGTAGTAAGCTGTCATATTGGAAGAAATTGCTGTAGTAAGAAGAGTAACACTGGAGCAGATTTGTGCTTAGCAATTTGTGGCAAGTACTTAACAGATGTGAAGATGGGAGATAAGATTGTGAAGGGACTTATAGATTTGGGAAGCAGACAGGCCCTAGTACATATTGAAGTGCTAGGAAAACAATGTCTAAAAGGACCAGGTACTGGTGTCATCTGAATTCACAGGAACACTCAGTACTATCCCACCTGCCAAGTGACTCTGACTATTAATGGGGAGTTGCATCAAATGAAAGTGGGGGTAGTACCTAAGTTACCTGCACCTGTGATTATTGGAAATGACTTTACAGGATTTACTGAGTTAATCAAAAAGGGAGTAAATCCTGATGTTTCAGCAGCTGTGGTGTCAAGAGCTCAGGCAAGGAAAATCTCAGATAGCAGGGACTCTTTTCCTTTTGCTGATTTTGATTCGGACTTGTTTGAGCACACCTCTAGCATCCGGAAGTCCAGGAAAGAAAGACAACACCTGAAGAAAAAGTGGCATCAAAAGAGTGATGGACATAAGGAGTTAACATATGAAAATGCTGAAACTGAAGTGATCACTGATTGTGATTTTCTTTCAGGACAATCTAATGATGCTTCTCTACAGGGTTATGTTACACAGCTGAGGATGAAACCAAAACAGGCTGAACATATGTTTAAAAAATGTAATGTGCTACTGTAGAGAGTTTGGTTTAAAACTCAGACACAGGACCAGATAGAACAATTGGTTATGCCACAAAAGTATAGCTCTGAGTTGTTACAGATAGCACATGATAGTCCTATGGCTGGTCACTTGGGAAGGGATCACACCCTTGCCAGATTGTTGTACAGATTTTACTGGCTTGGAATTCATGAAGATGTTGCTACCTATTGCAGTTCTTGTGCTGAGTGTCAGAAAGTAGCCCCACACCCTAAAAAAGACAAGGTGTTCCTCGTGCCCCTACCCTTGATAGATGTGCCTTTTGAGAGAATTGCAATGGATGTGGTTGGTAACTTAGAAAAAAGTAAAAAGGGAAATTGATTCATTTTGGTGGTATGTGACTATGCTATACCCAGAGGTAGTTTCTGTGTGAACTGTCACAACCCCAAAAGTTGCAGCAGAGCTTGCCAAAATATTCAGCAGGGTGGTCATACCAAAAGAGATTATTACTGATCAGGGTAGTAATTTTGGTGCTGCTTTACTGAAGGGACTGTACGGACTACTAACTATCTCCCCAAAGAACCTCCCCTTATCACCCTCAGACAGACGATCTTGTTGAGCATTTTAATCAAACCCTAAAATGCATGTTTAAAAGGTTTGTAAAAGGGGAAGGGAAAGACTGGGACCAATACCTGCCTTACCTGCGTTTTACATACAGAGAAGTGCCACAGGCATCAACAGGTTTTTCACCATTTGAAATGCTGTAGGGTAGATAACCTAGACGGCCACTAGATGCAATAAAAGAAACATGGGAAATAACCCCATCAGAAACAATCTATTACATCTTACATGTGTGCCTGAGAAAGAAGCTGGCAAAATATGTTGAAATCACCCACAGAAATCAGGAAGAGGTCAAAACCAGCAGAAGGTGTATTGTGACCATGGGGTAAAAGAAAAACTTTTTGAGCCAGGAGAAAAGGTCTTGCTACTGTTACCCACTACAGAAAATAAAGTGTTAATGAAGTGGCAAGGGCCTTATAAACTACTTAGATGTCCTGGCACAAATAACTATGAGACTGAGACCCCTGAATGGAAAAATCCTACTAAGATATACCATGCTAACCTCCTCAAGGAATGAGTTAAAAAAACACCAAAATCTGTTTTGCTGGTTTTACCAGAAATTGATAAAGATGATATTGATGTAGCTTATGATAGAGTGGAACAAAATGCAACTGCTGATGATGTAAAGCTGAATGTTTCCTTAATCTCCAAACAAACCACAGAAATTCATAACTTGGTAAAGACATTTAACAGTAGTTTTACCACAATAACAGGCTGCGCAAAAGGAGTCGAGCATGTAATAGTGACAATGAATGCTTGCCCTATTAGACAGAAGACGTACAAATTACCAGAGCAGTTAAGAGCAGATGTGGTTAAGGAAATACAAAAAATGAAAGAATTTGGTATCATAGAAGAGTTGAGAAGTGCTTGGTCATCACAAATGGTGACTGTAAACTAAAAAGAAGGATGTTCAAGAATCTGCTTTGATTTTGGAAAATTTAAACAAGTGTCACAAATTGACAGTTATCCTATGCCCAGAATAGATGATATGGTGGACAGACTGGGGAGTGCCAAATATATCAGTACCCTAGATCTCACCAAGGGTTACTGGCAAATCCCCCTAGCTAAAGCATCCAGAGACAAAACTGCATTTGCCACTCCTATAGGATTCTATCAGTTCACCACCATACCATTTGGTTTACATGGTTCACCCACTACATTCCAGTGGTACATGGATGTAATTTTATCCCCTCACACTGGTTATTGTGCTGCGTACCTGGATGATGTTGTGGTGTACAGTCCAGACTGGAAAAGCCACCTGGAACACCTACAAGCAGTTATCTAATTGACCAAAATGCAGGTCTGAAAATTAATCCTACCAAGTGTGCATTGGGCATGCAGGAAACCAAATATTTGGGCCATGTTTTGGGAAATGAAGAAGTCAAACCAGAGGTTTCCAAAATAGAAGCTATAGCTAACAGCCCTGTCTCCAAAACCAAGAAACATATCAGGTCATTTTTATGGCTGGCTGGCTATTATCAGAGATTTGCTCCCGGCTTTGCCCAGTTAGGTACTCCCCTCACTGAACTCACAAACAGATGGTACCCGAATAATGTGAAATGGCCCCAGAGTGTGATGAAGCTTTTCAGGCCATTAAGGCTGCATTATGTTCAGCCCCTGTTTTAAGAAGCCCAGACTCTGAGAAACAATTTCTGTTAAAGACTAATGTATCAGAGGCAGGTCTGGATGCAGTCTTGTGTCAGCATATAGATGGGAAAGAACATCCTATTTTATACATAAGTAGGAAATTGCATGACAGAAAAAAAATGTTCTCCACTATTGAAAAAGAATGCTTTGCAGCAAAGTGGACCACGGAGTCCCTTAGGTTTTACTTACTAGGAGCTGACTTTGTACTTGTAACAGATCACAGCCCTCTCGGTTGGCTTAACCAAATGAAGGATAAACATTTTACAATCACACAGTGGTACCTGGCACTACAGCCATTTAAATTTAAAGCGATGTACAAATCTGGGAAACAAAATAGCATTGTTGATTTTCTGTCTAGATATGGATCTGGAATTGAGAATTCTGAAGGCTGAAAAAACAAATGTATGAGTATAACCTTTGCTATTTGCTGTACTGTTGTTATGGAAAAACGGATACTGCATATGCACAGAACTGTAAAGATTATATGTTTGTATTAGATGGTAATTTCTAAAAAGTTTTGGAAACCTGTTTTTGTGAAACAGGTTCCCTCTTGGGGGGGGTATGTGATAGGGTTGAATACAGCCCTGTCCTGCTTGTTATGCAGAAAGAGTTTAACTGCAAGGATCTGTTCTACCTTCTCCTTTTCTGTCTCGTCTTTGTCTGGTTGTGCAACCAAATTTTCTCATGAGACCTAGGACTTGATCACTCTGACGGTTTCACAATTCTCCGCCTCTCGCTATCGCTCTGCCTTCTTTTGCTGTTCTGCCTTTTCTTCCCCCTTGCATGTCTGCTGGTATAAAAATATATGGGAATCATTTTGTGGAAATGTAATTGATACAGGGATCTCTTTGTTTAAAACTGTATATAGTTATACTGTTGAAATGATTGCAAAGCTGTTTGGAACTCAAGAGGTTAACCTGAGATGCAATTGTTAAGCCTTTTGCAGAAGATGTAAACAAGAGGTCAGTTCTGGGCCTCAATGTTCTTTTTGCTGCACCTACTGAAACTGACAAGAACATTGGAAACTTACAAGAACATTGCGAGAGGCATGCTTTTTTCTTAACGAGCTCCTGCACAGACTTATAAATAGGAGCTGCATTGTTTTACAAAAGAGAGAGGCAGAGACTGAAATTCAAAATTGAGAAGAAAAACTCAGGACTCTGTTTTCTATGTTTCTACTGCCATTGTAAATAGTTATTCTGAACTTTTTTTTTATTTTACTGTTATTAATAATCAAACTCTTGTTTCAAATTTTACAACTGCTCCTGGTTTTCCTGTGCTTCTTGACCTTAGCCTTGACAGCAATGCAAACTCAATTCCATGTACAACCACATTTTTCACAAAAAACTTTAGTGGAACAAAACATGGTTAGAGATATGTTAGTAGATAATAGGATTCTGAATAAAATGTAGGATGTCATGTACATGGCAAACTTAATGTCAAAGGAAATTTAAAACACAAAGAGAAAGAGGAAAAGTACTGTCCTAGATCCTCGTGTATAACAGTCACTGAAACAATGGAACACTTATTTTTAGAGTGCCCATATATTGCAGAGTTTGGGGATTTAATTCATAGTAGATAGAACATTGCACTTTTCTCAAATTTAACTACTGATACATTATTTTAGGAATATTTCCAGTAGCATGAACCTCTATAATGCTAGCAGTTTAAGAATAGTGCTTGTATGTTTGAAATTTTGGATATGGCAGACTGTAAACTGGTTCTACAGCAACAACAAATAACTCAATAGGAACTGTTATATTCTGTTTTACATGAATTATCCTCCATACAAGAGGTAGAATGGAAGACAGTCACTAGTGGTACTTATTTGGACCTGATGGAAAGAGTTTCATTGGTTAAGATGAATTAATAACAAGGTATTTGCAACATTAATCTAAACCGTTTGGGAACACTGATTTGTTTCTACATTTTTGCTTTCTTTTTTTTCTTCTTTTTTCTCTCATTCTATTGTAGAATTATGTAATAAGTGATTGAGTTTCTTTATGTTTTGTTTATCTGTGTGTTATATTTTGAAAGAGTTCAATAAAAAATTCCCCCTGCTCTTTTCAAGAAGTGCCATGGAATCCTTAATACCCTCTAGGACAGGCAGATGAGACCTCAGTTTAACATCTCATCAGAAAGACAGCACCTCAGGAGTGCAGCACCCCCATCATGCTACACCACAGTGTCAGTTTTGAGATTTAACCCAAGTGCCTGGTGTGGCGATAGAACCCACAGCCTTCTGATCTTCCAGGCTCAAAGGTGAGTGTGCAACCTGCTGAGCCACTGACATTGCTTAGATTCTCCCTATCTGGTGGTAGCCCCCCTCCCCAAATTTATTCAGCTTAGGCTTCCTCCCCTGCTGGGTGTAGTGCTTCTCCCCTCATAATTGAAATCCTCCACACCAGAACAAAGCTTACTCTCCCACCTTAATTTTGGCAAAGTTCAGGGTGACAGCTGCTGCTGTCCATGCATTATGCATCTTTTAACCCTACCACTCCTCTTCTCCTATTTTCCCTCACTTTCCTTCCCTCCTACAGCCTAACAGCTTATCCTTACTTTCTCTTCCCCTTCTCCCTTCCCCCTCCTCATTACCCACCTTCCCTATGTTCTGCTTCCCTTCCTAGTCCATTCGCCCTGGTTTCCTGGATGCAGTCTCCTTCCATCTCCTTGGCTTCACCTTAATGCCCTCAGGGTCCTTCTTCCCTCCTACCACTCTCATCCTCCTCACATACAATACACCCCCTCCTCCCTTCCAAGTGATTTATAGGCTCCCTCAAGCTCATTGTCTCCCTGTTGCTTATAGTAAAAGGCTATATTGAGCTTAATATCAGCCCTGCCCAGTCATCTCCCTCTCATGTCACCAAGGGCCTGAAATTTTCTCATCTCAATAACCAATGCCTCCTCCCAAAGATTGACCAGTTGCAGCTGTTCATGGTCAAGCTTGTGCCTGATGTGCTTGTAATCTTGAAGTCTTGACTTCCCCCAAGATTCTAGATTCGGCTATTGCCATCCACGATACACACAATTACCAGGCACGATTGACTAAGGAGTTGGTGGTGTTGATATTTGCCTCTCCTCTAGCATCTAGTTTGAGACTATGGTATGTCTCCTCCCTCTCTGCCTATAAGTTGCTCCTCCTCAAGTTCTCCTCCCCTTCTCTGTCCCAATATTCGTAGCTTGTACCTATTGCTGTACTGGCTTCTCCTCACCTTCAGTCACTGAGCTTCTCACCACTATCTCCTCCCATGCCTCCTCTGGTGATCTTCTCATTTTCAGCGACTTTAGCCTCAATTGGATTGCCCTGTCTAAATAAATTGTGCCAAAACATAAACTCCCTCCTACTTTTCCAGCTTATCACTGAACCCACTAGACACAATCATAGTTCCCTCAATCATTCCTTTCTGAACTGGGTTCTCACCTTTCATGCCCTTCATATTGTGGATGCTAGTACCCACCTGACACCCTCAATGACCACCATATGGTCTCCTGTGTGCATAATATTCATTGTCCCAAAGCACCCCCTCAAATTCATCCAGCTCCAGTCCGTAAGGTCACTGGACTTGTCCACCCTTCACACTGACCTTGTCACTACCAACTGGTCACCCATCTCTACAGCCAGCAACATATATTCCACCCTCCAATATTTCAACTCCAAATTTACTGTATGTTGGCCTGGGATCTACATGCCCCCCCTTAGAAAAAAACAGGTTCCAAGGTTCCCACCTTCAATGGATCACAGCAGAGTTGCTGGCCTGTCTCTATGCATAATGCATTGCCTGGTGGACTCACAAGTCCTGTGGCTACCCTGCCAACCTAATGAAGTACCAGACACATTGAAATGCATGTACCAGAGCTACCAGGCTTGCCAAATTCAAATACTTTGCATCCATGCTGCAGAACTACCATAAGCACCCCTACAAGTTCCAGAAATTCATCAATGCCCTTTTTTCTTCCCTAGCTCAGTCCCTTCTCTGTGTCCTAAAGGTGGGTGACATTTATATTTCTGACCTCTCTTCTGTTTCCTTAGATTTCAACTCCTTCTTCACCTCTTCTATCAGCTTCTCCCTCTTCTCCCAGTCCCACCTTCTTCCACTACCCCACCCTCACCCCTTCTCCTTCTCTCCTACCTCCTGTCTCTACACCTCCACAGATGTGTGGGCCCTGATGGCCTAAACCCCAAACTCCTGCTCCTCTCCACCCCCACTATTTCACTATCTGTTGCCTCCGTTCCTAACCTCTCCTTCTTCTTAGCCTTAGTCACGGATTCTTGGAAACAGGATACAGTTATCCCCCTTCCCAAAGAAGTGAGTCCATCTATCCTGGCAACTACCACCCTATTTCCCTCCTCCCCACCATGGCCAAGCTCCAAGAACACCTTGAGCTATCTTAGCTCTCCCTCTTCATTTATCCTTCTGCCTTCTTCACTCCTTACCAATCTGGCTTCCCAAAGTTCCTCTCCACCTCTCTCCTCCAGCTTACTGACTCCATTCTGTCTGGTATGGATCAGGACCTGTACACCTCAACTAATGTTGTCAACCTGGCCAAAGCCTTCAATACTGTTTACCTCTTCTCCTGGACCAGCACAAGGCAGCTGTGCCTTCTGACTCCTCAGTTAAGTTGTTTTCCTCCTACCTCAAGGATGGTTGTCAAGCTGTTCAGATTAGAGAATCTATCTTCCCCCTTCCTATCAGCTCAGACATGTCTCAAGGGTCCATACTTAATCCCATACTCTTCTCCATCTTCATAAATGAGCTCCCCACTACCTACTCCTCTGCATTTATCCATATGTGTGCAGATGATATGGTACTCTTTGCCTCCAGCTCCTCTGCCTCTAACCTCACTGCCATGCTCCAACTGGACCTTACTAACATCCAGCATTGGCTCCCAGAAAGTCAGCTAACCCTCAATGCCAAGGAAACAGTCTCTATGACATTTGGCACTTGTCAAAGGCTCACTTCCATACTCTTGATGGTGCAGCAATTAAGGATTGTCTCCTCATTTAAGTATCTCAGGGTCTGGATGGACAGACACCTCAGTTTCCCCAAACATGTGGATTATATCCACCAGAGGCTTCACCCCAAACTTAGTGCACTTTACATGAATAAAGAATATATCCCACTTCTTGCCTATAGAGAAATCATCTCAATGAACTAAAGAGAGCACTAGTGACACCACTGACTACCCTTTTTAACAATTCATGGGAAGATGGTGTTGTACCTGAGGACTGGAGGAGGGTGGATGTGATTCCCCTTCACAAAGGTGAGAGCAAAGCAGAGACAAGAAACTACAGACCTGTTTGTTTGACCTCAGTGGTAGGGGAAAATGATGGAATCACTTCTGAAAGAAAGAATTGTTGAGTACCTAGAGGCCAGCGGGGCACAGGACCTAAGGCAGCATGGATTCACAGTGGGATGGTCATGTCAAATTAATCTAATAGATTTCTTTGACTGGGTGACAAATGTAGTAGACAAGGGAGGGGCTGTGGACATGGCCTAACTAGACTTTAGCAAGGTATTTGACACAGTCCAACACAACAGAGTAATAAACAAGTTAGCCAGCCTAGGAATGAGTCCCAGGGTGGTAGCTTGGATAAAAAAATTTGCTGGACAACATGATGCAGAGGGTAATATTAAATGGAGTCCACTCCAAAGAAAGGGGGGTTAGTAGTGGGGTACCGCAGGGTTCAGTACTGGGACTGGTCCTCTTTAATGTCTTTATAGGTGATATTGCAGAGGGACTGGAAGGAAAAGTATGCCTCTTTGCAGATGACACAAAGATCTGGATCAGGGTTGATATACAAGGGTGTGAAAATGATGAGAAAGGACTTAGCAAGGTTGGAAGAATGGTAAAAAGTATGCCAGTTTAGATGCAATGCAAATAAGTGCAAAGTAATGCACCTGGGAAACCAAAACCCAGGGGAAGACTACACAATGAGGGGGGGTACTAACAACAACAACCAAGGAAATGGACCTGGGGTAGTTCAATCAGATGACCTAAAGGTATGCAAGCAAAGTGAGAAGTCAGTAAGGAGGGCTGGGTGGATACTGGGATGCATAGGGAGAGGCATCACCAGTAGAAAAAGGAAGTTGCTATTCCTCTGTACAGACAGTTGGTGAGACCACATCTGGAGTACTGCATGCAGTTCTGGAGACCTTATCTCTGCAAGGACATAGACAGGATGAAGGTAGTCCTGAGGAGGGCAACTAAAATGGTGCAGGGTCTGCACCAGAAGCCATATAAAGAGAGACTAAAATAGCTTACTATGTATACTATTGAGGAAAGGAGGGAGAGGGAGGACATGATAGAAACTTTCAAGTACCTCAAGGGAATCAACAAAGTCCAAGAGGGTAGCATCTATCAGAAAAAATGATGTGCAAGACAAGGGCGGGCACAATTTGAAGATAGAGGGGAGATGGCTCAGGGGCAATGCGAGGAAGTATTTTTTCATGGAGAGGGTGGTGGACACATAGAATGGTCTTCCTGAGGAGGTCGTGGGGTCAAAAACAGTAGGTGAATTCAAGAATGCGTGGGACAGACATAAGGCAATACTAGTACTATGCTTCCCTTCTAACCCACACCACCACTTCCTTCCCCCATTGCAATTCTGGCTCTCACTCTCTCGCACTCCCCTCAAGGAAATTCACTGCTAATCAAGTTCCTTCTCTTTCTGGTTCCCCAAACTTTTGGGGTTCTCTCACCCCTGCCATCTGCTCTGCCCCAACCCACCACTTACTCACCTCTCTTCTCTGTGACTTTACTACTCACTCCTGCAGTTGCTCCTGGTACCTAACCCAGAGCTGCTACCCTCCTCTCTCCTATCCTTGCTCCCCTGTTGCTCCCCCTTGCACCCTACACCTACACTAGTGAAGTTCTCTTTTCCTCTGTCCCTTGCCCACGACCATGGATTCCCTCCCTAAACTTAGTATTGCCTTCTGCACATTGCAAATGTTGTTATTCTCCATCACTTTATTGAATTGTAACGTATTTCAGTTACACAGAATCTCTGGCCTTGCACAATTGTTATTTATAATGTTTACTTACCTATTTGTATTAATTGTATTTGTATTAAATGTAGCTGTGTTTATTATTCATAATGTATCTCTCTTCCTTTCCATCTCCCCTCAGGTCACATCAAGGAAAAAGTTGTTACCAACTTGGTATGCCTTTTCCGATAAAACTTTTGGAATAAATAAATTAAAAAGCTCTATAATCCGTATGACTCACTGTCATTGATATTATTACTTTTCTATAAGGTCCCTCCATGATCCATTGTGATTTGTGGTCTGTATCATACTGCCTAAATGAGTCCTTTACTAGCACTTGTATTAAATGTATGTTTTTTTCTGCTGCCTTCAAGTGTAATACTTATGAATTTTATTTTCCCTAGCAGTCCACCTCTCCTGGATGGGTCTTTTGCTCATCCTTGCATTAAATTTACAGCAGATAGTTTGGATTATATGAATTATACAGTCTATCTCCGTAAAGGTTTTATAGCCCTCAGTGTATTAGATATTATTGTATATTTTCCCATTTGGCTTGCTGCATAATTTTTCTTCCATTCCCCCTTAGTTCCCTTACCTCCCTTATTCTCTTCCCCCTGTCCTATACCTTTGTGTGCTGCCCCACATATTGTGCCCCCCTAACATTGCTTTTTCCTTGGTTCATTTTGTTCTTCTTTCCTTAGTCTCTCTCTCTTTTGATTTAGTACCAATTAGTCTTTGGGTTTCTTATGTCTACCCAGACTGATCTTCCTTACAAAGCAGCACTTTTAGGCTTGAATGCTTTTACTTTGGGAGACCCTGCAGCCAACAATGCTGCTTTTGGCCACTGTGCCCCTCTTACTATTGTTCAGTTCTCTTTTTTTATTTCTTGTTCCTTTTCACATTGGTGTTTTCCATTTTTTATCATCAGTTAGTTTATCAGTTGGTTGTGTAATGCACATAGTAAATGTATTTTTGTGACCTAGCAGACTAGCCCAAGTTGGTAACTGCCACTTCAACTGAAAGCATTGAAATAATGCTTCTAATACATACAAGCTCCACCCCTGACATAGACTCATTTTGAGTCAAAGTGTTGGGGCTTTTGCAACTGCTTACAAAGCCTTTGCAATAAATCTTTCACAATATTACTTTTGCTGCTTTATTGTCTTTTTGAGCTGTATTTGTTTCAATTTTCATTTGGACGGTCTCCTGAGTGCAGGTTCCCTTGTTTGCAGTAATGGCAGAGGGAAGAATGGCAGCATGCAGGGAGTAAAGAATGTGTGGACAGCCATGTGCACTAACACAGGAAGCTTGGAAACAAAATTCCAGACCTGGAAGCCATCACAGTGGAGGCTAACTTGGACTTGTGGCCATAACGGAGTTGTGGTGTGCTGAGAGCCTTTGGCAGTTATGCCAAACTCTTTGTTCAGGAGAGACAGGTCAGGGTGGGAGGGGAGGATGGGCTGTATTATATGTGAGAAAGAAATCAATGCCACAGAGGTGCAGGGCCACCAAGGGGAGAATGAGGGTCTGAAATGGCAGAAGGTCATTCTGGAGACAAGCTATGGGGCCGCTATCCATACCAGATAGTGACCTTTAGCACAGGGAAAGGAGCTAGATATGGCACTTGGGGAATCCGTCATCAGAATGGCAAGTAAGAGAGAGGAGCTTCTTGTTGTTGACTTCAATCTGCCAGATGTGACATGGAGTCTTCCAACTGCAGCTTCGGCAAGGAGCTGGGCCATCCTTGACTCCCTACAAGAGGCTTTTCTCCAGCAACTAGTTGAAGAATGCACTAGGGACAGGGCAGTACTGGACCTGGTGCTTACAAACAGTGATAGCACTGCAGACATGACAGTGGGCAGTCCTCTAGTTACCAGTGATCACAGTACACTGTGGTTTAACATTAAGATGGGAACCAAGCCGAACCACATGAAGATAAGGGTCCTGGACTATAGAAGGGCATGTTTTAATGAAATGGAAGAATGCCTTAAAAACTGCCTTGGGGGGGGTGTTCACAGTGAGGCATAGAGACACAGTGGATAAAAATAAGGCAGGGCATAATTAAAAGCAACCAGTGTATGTGTCAAGGAAGTGAGCAAAATCAGAAGGAAGAACAGACTGTTATAGTTCTCACAGGAAGTTTCAAAGGTGGTGAAGAAAAAAAGATGACATTCAAGAGGTATAAAGAAACAGAGGGATGAGGACTGGGAGGTATATCAATAACATCAGAAGGAAGTAGGTAAGGCTGTGAGGGGGAGAAAAGGCATAGACAGAAGACTGCCAAAGGGATTGCTTAATGGGATAAGACTTTCTTCAGATACATAAGTCTGCAGATTGATTACTGGTGCCCACAGGCTCACACACACCTGTCAGCTGTATGTCGAGGCTAACCTGCTTACCCTGGATGAACGGCTCCGATTCCAAACCTGTCTCCTCACAAAAAAACCCTACTCGGGCTCTCCCCCCCCGGGGTAACGGCATCCATCCACCAGAGCCCTCCCACTATTGCAACACGGTCTTCCTACAAGACCACTCTAAAGGTCCCCAGATCAAGAACCAGCCGTTGCCAGAGGTCCTTCTGCTATAGAGCCCCAACCTGGTTTAACTCTCTCCCTGCCCCCATCACCAATGCCACTACCATCTCCAAGTTCAAAACCACCCTTCGGAACCACATCTTCAGCACTCGTAACTGCTCCTGTCTCTGAACATAGCCTCCACCTCTGCTTCTCTTGACAATGCCCCCCGGGCAGCTCTCCACCTAACCATCCCCTCCACCACTTCCCTGTACACCGTGCCTATGTTTAACCTGGCCAGTGCCAGCTGTTTCAGTGTTTACCAACTAGATTGCTCACTTGATACCAACTTGTGTAACACCTGTTATCAATTGCATGTACCCTGCACCCAATTGTATTTGTCTGACCACAGTGTGACATGGCGCCTCTGTCGAACGCCTATTGTTTTGCAAATCTATGCTATGTAACCAAAAACACAATGTATGTCTTTATGTGACGAAGTACCTTTGGAAACGAGCCTCTGGCTCAAAGGTTGTAAACTGATTCTTAGAAATAAATAAATAAGAAGAGGAAAGCCAGGGGATCAGGATTAAAAGGGTAGATGAGGCAGACTGCACACAAGGGGACAAAGAAAAAGATAACATTCTAAACAGGTACCTATGCTTAGTCTTCATAGTGGAGGGATGAAGGGAGGAACAATGAGGGTGATGCAGGAGTGGGGAGGAAGGTGAACACAAGTCCATTTTCAGAGGAAAGAGCATGGATTCATGTGGGGGAAGGTTATGCCAAATGAACATGATATATTTCTTAGACAGGGTGACCAGGGAAATAGATCAAAGGAGGGCAGTGGATATGGTCTATCTAAACTTTAGGAAGGCCTTTGACACTGTGCAACATGGAAGGCTGATTAGGAAATTAACCAGCCTAGGAATGGGATCCAAACTGGTAAATTGGGTAAGAAACTGGTTAATGAATATGATACAGAGGGTAGTGGTTAACAACAATCAATGTAATGATGGGAGAGTGATGAGTAGGGTACCACAGGGCTCAGTACTGGGCCCAGTCTTCATCAATGTTTTCATAGTGGATATTGCAGAAGAACTGGAAGGGAAGGCATGCCTGTTTGCAGGTGATACCTAAATCTGTAATAGGATGGACACTCAGGAGGGGATGAGAGAATGTGCAGGGATCTTTGGTAACTAGAGGGTGGTCAAAAGCATGGCAGTTGTAGCAAGACCTGCAAAATAATGCACCTAGGGCATAAGAACCCAGATGCTGAATATTGGACAGGGGGAGGTACTGACAGTCACAAATCAATAATAAGACCAGCTTAATCTGGTTTAATTTCAGTAGCTTACCATCTGTATTCCCCCCCTCCGTGGTCACCCCTGAAAAAGGGACTTCTAGGCCCAGTGGGATTACCGGGTCAACAAAATTCAATAAATAAATTAATTAATGAATCATATCTGAGGATCTCGAGGTGGCAGGGCAGTGTGACAAGGCAGTGAGTGGGACTAGTGGAATGCTGGAGAGCATAGGGAGGGGTACTGTATCTCCAACAGAAGGAGGGCGGTTGTGTTGCCACTGTATAACTCGCTAATGCAACCCTACTTTGAGTACTTTGTTCTGTTTTGGACAAAGCATCTCAGAAAGGACATATAGATGGTGCAGCTGATCCAGAGAATAGCAACTAAAATGGTGCAAAGTTTGTACAAAGCATCTTTTGAGAAGAGATTGAGAAATCTCAACATGTACACCCTGAAAGAGGGGAGAAAGAAAGAGGTGACATGATAGAGAGCTAGAAGTACCTCACAGGGGTGAACAGGGTACAGATGTGTAGTCTCTATGAAATGGCAAAGAACACCTGGAACTGGGGGCATGCAATGAAGCTGGGGGGGAGTTCAAGAGAGATGTCAGAAGCTATTTCTTCAATGAAAGTGTTGTAGACACCTGGAACAGACTGGCAACAGAAGTGGTGGAGGCTAAAAGAGAGGGGGACTTCAAGCATGCATGGGACAAACAAAGGTATATTGAAGATGGAGCAGGGAGGCGGGAATATCGCTGGAGATCAGACAGCAGCTGCGGAGGCAGATTAGGCAGGGAAAATTTGGGCAGACAGGGTTGGCGATGCAGTACTTTTCTGCCAGCAAATTCCATATTTCTAAATTTTTATGTTTGACTGGTGTCTGCCCTATGGATGAAAGGCACTGAATATTTTTTTTAAATGCAGCCAGGTGGGGGATTGAAAGTATTTTATTTAGCCAGCTCCATGGCACCAGGCAATAGGAGATTGCCTGGTATGCTGATGAACCGGGTTCGCACCTGAGCCGGGACCTCAGGAGTGGAGGCCAGCAGGGAGGATTCAAAGAGTGTCCTTTGGATGCTTTCCTCCTAGGAGGGTGGGTCATGGAGGCATCTCCCATTGGTGGCCCCTCATGGCCAGACTTGGTCCTTGCGCTTTGTGGTATGGGTGACCACACGCCATATGCACAAGCTACAAGGGCACCACAGTGTGCCTTCCTAGGGAGCAGAACTCACAGAACAAGGAAAAGGCCACCCATGCCACCGGTTGACGGTGGCTCACATCCCCCAGCTGTGAAGCTGGAAAGCTCCCGTGTCTGTCACGCTGCCTGCCCAAGATGCAAAGAGGTGCCAAGAGCACCTCAATCTTCCCTCCTCGGTTGCCACACAGGGGGTAGGGGGGCCCCACGGAGAAGGGATAAGCCAGGAAAGGCAGGATAGCGGGCATATGGATGGCAGATCGGGGGAGTGGTAGGAGAAGAGGACTTGGCTGCCTGAAGGAGTGGTGGCTGGGTGGGATGGAAGGAGGAAAAAAAATAGTATTTTATTTAATGTCACCCTATAGTTTTAAAGATTTAAATAAAAACTCTAAAGTAACTTATCCACACAAAACTAGAAATATTTTTGATTGATAAATCAAGGTAAACTTAAATGTGCCCTTATTCTCTTTTTTTAATGTAGAATTTATACTCGTACATCACCAGTTTTTCCCCCCTTCCTTGAGCTACTGCCCAGATCTATCCCTTGGCTTTCTCTGCATTAAAGAGCAAAGGTAAGGGTGGCTAAGGGAATCCATGACTGGAGCTCACTCAGAAAAAAGTGAGAGACAGCAATGAAAGAGAGTGGCTAGACAACCATTGTGTAAAAACAAAAACGTAGCCTGGTTTGTAGTTAAGAAACATTTAATACATGCAAATCCCATGGTCATGTGGGTGAAATGTTGGAGGATGCCGGTGGGGTGTGTGTGTGTTTTTTATGTACTAAAAGTTATTTTTTTAATTACAAATGATACTACGGTTTTGTTTTTACACACTATTTGCCTGTTAGCCACTCTCTCTTTTCCTTGCTTCCTCTGCACTTACCCTTCTTTGCCACTTAGCTTACTCCCCATAGTGGGACCTTCCAGGAGGGAAGAGTAGGTCTGGAGATGTCACCCCAACAGGAAATCCCCCTGGTGGAGGAGGCAGGTCATAATGGTGGGGTTCAAGTGTATCTTGCAGCATGTTGAGCAAACTTGGGTTTTTCCTTGTTCAGTTTACAAGAATAACAGCAAGTCCAAGTCTGTGCAGCATTTCCATGTGTGCAATGGTGTCCAGAATTTAGGAGGTTTTTCAAAAAAAACTCTCTCCTCTGTGAAGATCTCAAGCTCCCAACATTTCAATAACAGATATTTAGTTTCTGTTGAAGAGAGTGGTCACCCTGGTCAGTACTCCAGGTGATTTGACGGCTGTGTCTAAAGATTTTGTTTATACTGTATTTAAAAATAAGACATTTTAGTTTATTATTTTTTTGTGCACAGCAAGCATTGTGTTAAAAAGGACTACACTTCAGAGATGTGTCACTGTCAGGTCCAATGCGGCTCCGGCTGCAGTGGACTTGACAGTGACAAGTCAATTAAACAGGCTGATAATGACAATGGTTACTGCTTGCAGGGCAGAAACTTCTTTTAGTTGAAAGGACCAAAGTGCTCATATGAAACAGTACCTTAATGATTTCATCTGCATGTAGTTGCCAGGCTACCACTGGAGCAACCTCACAATCAGCTCCAAGCCCCCCCATCACAGATGGAGATGTGAAAACAACTCCCTTCTATTGTCAAGTATCCCACTCACCTCCTGTTTGTTCCCCGTGCACCATCCATACAAAAGCAACTCCTTTCCCCTGAAAAGTATCCCACCCACCTCCCAATTGTCCCCCAGTGTCCAGTCCATGAAAAGCAGCTCCCTTACACTGCCATGTATTCCAGTCACCTCCCAACTGCCTCCTGGTGCCTTGTCCATGAAAAGAAACTCCCTCCCACTGACACATATCCCAGTCACCGCCCAATTGTCCCCCACTGCCCCATCCATGAAACACAGCTCCTCCTTCTGCCAAGTATCCTGCCCACCTCCTAATTGTCTCCTGGTGCACTGTCCATGGAAAGCAACTCCCTCCCATTGACAAGTATCCCTCTCACCCACCTGTTGCTTCCGATGCCCCTGTCAAACACCTTAAAGAAAGAAAACTGTGCTTGTAGTCTTTTTTCTTTTTTCAATACCCTATAAAAAAAGGAAACAGCCCATCCTTGTCTGTTGCAGTCACCACACCCTGCAGCTATTACCCTCCCCCAACCTGACCCCTCCACTCAGCACGCACCCCCCTCACCACGTGAAATTGTTCCGATTTTTACTCATGACATTATTTTTGCAGATTTGGGCCCCTAATGTGCTGCATAGCCCTTGTGTTAACCTCACCTCATGGACATGACAGGTGTCCGTTTTTCAAATCTACTCCAAAACATGTTTTCACAGTCAGACTGTGAATCACATTTTGGATGAAATTAAAAAAATTCCACCCATCAAGATCATAACATTAGGTCATAAAGAGACTGTTGGAAATTTAGGCTCAAAATCTGGGAGACCACTGAAAATTAGATATTGTCTCTCAGCTGGCCTATCCTAAGTAAATACAGTACAATATATACAATCTAAATACTGGTACACGTAAAAGCAGGACACCACAGAAAATGAGATATTGCATCTCGGCTGGTCTATCCTGAGTAAACATTTAGTAAAAATGTGTGAAAGCAGGACACCAGTATAGTAGAGCTCCAACTGAACTGTCCATCTGTGCTGCTCTGTCTTAGGAAAAATACATTGTACAAGCTGGACCCCATTGAAAATGTAACTTGCCTTTCCGCTGGGCTATCCTGGGTAAATACATTATAAAAATGGATAAAAGCAGGGCCCCATAGAAAATGAAATATTGAGCCAGCCCAGTGGTGTGGAGGTCTGGAGCATCATGCCTTACCTCCTGCCACATCGGCGACCCATGTTCTTAGTGTGAGCAGGTCACCAGGGGTTGGCCAAGGAAGGAGAGCATCGAGCATCCAGAGGACAGCTATCCTCTCCCAGGGAGGGTGGGGATGAGAGACTGGTGCAAGCCTGACACCTTGTGGTGGCTGGATGTTGGCACACTGGGTCCTGTACAATGGTGGGAGGAGGTGGAATAGCCGACCGGCATGCTGTGTGTGCAAGGAGTGTGCCACTTGGCCATTGTTGGCATTGCACGCTCCCCCTCTGGCAAAAATAAGAAAAAGGTCCCAGGCATATTGGATGACTTCTGTCCTCTGCAGGCTCTGGTCCCGACAGCATGCACCTCCCCAAACTGGATCTGGTCTTAGTGGGTTGAGTGGGACTCCCTGCCACCCTGCCATTGAGGGCAAGCCATGGGTGAAGAAGAGAGATAAGTCCTGTGGGTCAGGGGATGGGGTTGGGAGGAAAGGCATGAATGTGGGCCAACCATGACCACAGGGAGAAAATAGAAAAAAAATGAAATATTGCATCTCAACTGTGCTATCCTTGGTAAAATACAGTGCAAAAATTGGGAAAAGCAGGATCCCACTGAAAACACGATATAATCTGAGCTGTACTATCCAGGGTAAAGACAGTACAAAAGTGTGTCAAAGCAAGTCTCATTTGAAAATGAGACATTGCATCTCAGCTGAGTTATCCTGTGTATATATATTGCAAAACTGTGTAAAAACAGGATCCTGCAGCTGAGCCATGCTGAAAAGGAGATGTTGCATCTAAGATGATCCATCCTAGAAAAATACATTATAAAAGCTGGACCACATTAACAATGAGATATTGCATCTCACCTCTACTATCCTGGGGAAATGCAGTATAAAAATGTGTACAATTAGGATCACATTGCAAATGATAAATTACATCTCATCTGGTCCACAGTATCTTGGGTAAATATATAGTTAAAATGTGTACAAGAAGGACCCAGTACAACAGCATACAAGCAAATATTTGGCATTGACAAATGCATGTTTATTAAGTTCTCTCCCTTCCAGTCTGTGTTTTAGCACATTTTGATCATTTTTACTGTCATTTTTGTGTTGCTTGCACACATGTGCAAGAAACACATTGCTTTCAGCAGTTAGGGAGAATGCCTAAATGTGTTAGGAAATTCAGGCCACATCACCACACAATCAGCTGCTTTGGTACATTACAAGCTACCAAAACAGCTGATTGGTGTCCCCATGGAGACGGTTTCTCCATTGGCCTCTCACAGTCCCCAGAAAGCTGACAGAAAGCCGCCGCCCAGTGTTCAGTGTGCCTTCCTCATGAAACATTTCAATAAAAACAAAAGCCCACGGGGTGCCCAATCCCCTGTCAGCATGACCCCCTCCCCAGTTAACTAGAATCAGCAGCTTATCCAATAGGTAGCAAAATGGGCAGACTGGGTGGGCCAAGAGGTCCTTATCTGCTGTCAAAGTCTATGTTTCTATTTGCCGATGAAGGTAGCCCAATCCCCATTGGCATAATGCGCCTCCCCCCATTTGTTGTTTACTGAGGGGGTGCCGAATCCCCCCTCAGCTCATGCATCCCCCCCAAGCACACTGTATGGCTGACGGGGGTGCCCAATCTCCTGTTGGCTTCACTGCCCCCCAAACAAACTTCCGTCTGCCACACTGGGAGCCCACCGCAGCATGGCAAAAGTCTCTTTGGCCAACAGGGGTGCTCAATCCCCCGTCGGCTCCACTGCCCCCCGAAACAAACTGCCTGGTGCCATGCTGGGATCTCACCCCAGCTTTGAAAAAGTCCCCCGTCATCTGTGTAAAAAAAACAAAAAAAACTAGAAGAAATAAGGTCCCTCATTGATTCTTTTGCCCCTTCCCCCAACCTGCACCCACCCTCTGTGTACCCCACCTCCCCACACCCCTATCTTACCCCACACTTACCTCAGAGCCCAGCGCAACGATCTTCAGTGGACCGGGAACATGTCTGCACTCTTCAAAGTCAACCACCTACTGAAGAAATGCCAGTAAGCTGTATAATGGCATAAATGGTTTTGTTTCAACATTGGTGCATATCTCGGCCATATTTGGGAATTTTTTCACCAAATTTTCAACATGGTGTTCTTAGGACCCACCTCATAAACTTGGCCACTGTCATTTTGTTATTCAGTCCCAAAAGGTGATTTCCCAGTCACTGCATGGAACCACCTTTTGGGACTGATTAACAAAATAACAGTGTCACAGTTCATGAGGTAGTCCCCCAATAACCCTATGTTGAAAATTTGGTGAAAAATTCCCAAAAATGACTGTTTTAGAGCATACGTTGCAAAGTGACTACCCACACTTGTAACTTTCAGCATTTTTTATATTTTCACTCCAGATTTTCAACATTGCCATTTTACCATACCTTCTTATGAACAGGATATCTGTCATTTTTCACATCTCACCCAAAATGTGTTATCGCACATGTAGTGCACTATGGCGTGGACGGTGTACGAAATCAATGTTCAGGACAAATTAAGAAAATCACAGTGACACTGTTCATGAGTTATGCCCCCAAAACCCTATGTTGAATATTTGGTGAAAAAATTCCCCAAAATGACTGTTTAACGCGTGTGCATTGTGCAGTTCCTACGCACTCTCATAACTTTGAGCATTTTTAATATTTCCACTCCAGATTTTCAACATTGCCATTTTACCACACGTCCTTATGAACAGTACAGCTGTCATTTTATACATCTTGCCTGAAATGTGTTTTCGCACATGTAGCGCACAGTGGTGCAGTCAGTGTGCAAAATGAATGTTCTGGACAGATTAAGAAAATCAGTGACACTGTTCATGAGCAGAGGTTTAAATTGGCTATGCTGAAAATTTGGTGACAGACATCCATAAAATGACTGTGTTACGAGTGTGCATTGTGCAATTTCCATGCACCCTCATAAGTTCACGAATGCGTAATATTTCCAGTCCAGATTTTCAACATTGGCATTTTTCCACACTTCCTTATGAACAGTACAACTGACATTTTTCACACCCTGGCCAAAATGTGTTTCACACTTCCAGTGCAAAATAGCGTGGTTGCTGTGGGAAATCAGTGTTCAGGACAGATTAAGAAAATCACTGTGACAGTGTTCATGAGCGGAGGTCCCAAAATGCCTGTGTTGAAAATCTGCTGTAAAATATTCCCAAACTAACTACATTACTGGTGTGCTTTGCTCAGTTTCTATGCACACTTGTGACTTCACCAGTTTTTTTTATATTTTCACTCCAGATTTTCAACATTGCCATTATTTACACCTCTTCATGAACAGTACGGGTGTCATTTTTGACATCCTTTCAAAATGTGTTTTTGCACCTGTGGTGCCAAGTGGCGCAGTCGCTGTGCAAAATCACCTTTTGGCTAACAAACTGATAGTGTAACTATTCGTAGGGTCACAAAAAGCCCATGTTGAAAACTTGGAGGAAAAATACCAAGAAACACCAGGGGTGTTAGGGTTTTTGTCTATAATGCCCTACCCTGTAGGGACTGACAGGCATCAGGGGTGTGATTTGGGATTGTCGACAGTAATGCTCATGCCACTCCACCCCCACCTTGCAGCTAGTGGTAGGCATCGAGGTGCACCTTGGACCCTTTGGGCCCCAGAGTTCACCCCATTCTCCTATACTGCACCCATTTCAGCATATTTCTTTATGGAATGAGGTGAGTGTGAAGCCTAAACACTCCAACACACACCTCGACACTTGTAAGTGTCTGCAGGGTAGGATGAGGTGAAATGTCATGACCGTTATTGGCGATGACCCAAAGGCACACCCCATGTCTTCCATCTCTGCAGGGTGGGGGTGGAGTTGGCGTCAGTTCAATACTTCACTGCCATTTCTATACTGCATCTGTCTAACTACTGCACTTTCACTGATAATGACAGCAAGCAACACTTGTCATTGACAGATGTTTGTTCATGGTTCCCATTAGTTTCAGGAACTGTGAATTAGGCTGCAATTATACACTACTCACAAAGACTGTGATGGTGTTGTGGTTTATGAGCATACGAAGAAGCCAGCAGAATAAGGCCATTTGGTCAACCTAGTCTGCTCATATTGCATGGTCCAAGGCTTAAGCTACTGACCCTGCCCCTTCTCCACAATCCTCTCATCCCTTTCAGCTGCCCATACCATTACCCATACTTTCCCCTTATGTCTATCCTAGCCTCTCTTGATACTGCCCACTGCATTAAATGAGACCACCACCTCAAGCAGTGCATTCCAACTGTCCACCATCTTCTCCATGAAGAACTGCTTCCTAACCTCCCTCCAAATTCCCCCTCCACCTTAAGAGTGTGTCCCCTTGAGTTTCAGCTATCACTTAGCTTAAAGAGACCCTCCCTATCCACCCTATTTATCCCTTTTAAGTACTTGAAGGTCTCAGTCATGTCCCCTCTCTCCATTCTCTCCTTCAGGGAGTACATGTTTAGGGCCCCCAACCACTCTTTATATGCTTTACCCTGCTGCCCTGTAGTCATCTTTGTTGCCTTCCTCTGGACTGTATCCAGCAGGTTAATGTCCTTTATAAGGTGTGGGTACCAGTACCATAGTCCAAACTCTAGATGTGGCCTCATCAGTGTCCTGTACAAGGGCAGTATAACCTCCTTTCATCTACTGCTGATCCCTCTGGCTATGCATCCAAACATCTTGCGTGCACTTGCTGATGCTTTCTTGCACTGCATGGAGTGTTTCAGCTCACTATTGTTTATCACTCCTAGATACTCCTCATCCTGTGTTGCAGATACCTGGACTCTTCCCAGATAAAACTTTGTCCAGGGATTCTTGGCTCCAACGTGGATAACTTTGCATTTCTTGCCAAGCTGCCAAATCCCAGACCACCTCTCAAGCTTTGTCAGATTGTCCTGTTGGTCCTGTATCCCTTCAGCTTCGTTCACCCTCCCACAGAGCCTGGTGTCATCCATGAATAGTCACATCTTGCACTTAATGCTGTCACCAATATCATTAATGAAGACATTGAACAACACCGGCCCCAGCTCCAAGCCATGTGGGACTCCACTGGTGACATTCCTGGTGGTAGATAACTCTCCCCCAACCACCACCCTCTGGGTCCTATTCCTTAGCCCATTCTCTACTCATCCTGTCATCCTCACCCCAACCATGAGATCCACCAGCTTCCAGATCAACCTCTTGTTGGGTACAGAGTCAAAGGCATTGTTGAAGTCCAGATAAAGGATGTCCACTTCTTGGCTCCTGTCTACTGTCTTAGTGGCCCAGTCAAAGAAGTCAATCAGATACATGAGCTTCCTCCCATAAACCTGTGCTACCTCACATCCTGGAGAACACTCTCCTCTAGATATTCTACCAACCATTCCTTATGTATGTATGTCTTCATGAGCTAGCACACAATTTATGTCAAACTAACCATTCTGTAATTTCTTGGGTCATCCTTGGGACTGCTCTTATGGAGGGGCACCACATTTGGTATTCTCCAGTCCTGTGGTACCACACCCAACTCCACTGAACAGGCCTGCCAGTGGCCCCACAAGGTCCTCTACCAGTTCCATCAGTACCCTTGGGTGTATGCCATCTGGGCCTGGTGATTTGTCCACCTTCAATGCCAGTAGCCCTTCCCTTCCTCTATCCTCCTCTACCACCACATCCATGCTCCCCATGCTCTCCTCTCCCCTGCTTCTCCTCTTCTCCCCCATGTATTCACCTGTCTTTCTCCCTGGTGAAGATGGAAAAGAAGTATTCAATCAGTACCTCTGCTTTTCCCCCATTCTCCTCCACGCATTCATCCACTTTCCAAAGCCTAACAATACCATCCTTCTGGTCTCTTTTCTGGAATATATAACAAAAAAGGCCTTCCTCCCTTCTTAATTCACTCAGCTATCTGCAGTTCCTTCTGTGCCTTAGCCCACCAAATTATCTTGCTTCTACACTAGCCAACATTAGCTAATTCACCCTATCCACATTTATCTTGGGCTTTCTGAATTTCCTATCGGCTAACCTCTTGTGCCTTATTGCATGGGTGACCTCATAACTGACCCAGCTGGGTGATTTGGCCCATGAATTCATCCCCCTGAGCCTACCACACTCCTCTGTGGAAACCATTATGCCATCATTAATGATGGACCACATTAAAAGTATACCCCTATATCTGCTCTGATGCTCACCAGGTCCTTCCTTAACCCATATTCCATCGTTATGAAGTATGCCATCCTAAAATTTTGGTCTCAGTGGGGATGTTTTCCCTGCACATATCCAACCGGAACCACACTGTGTGATGGTCATATCCACCCAGGGGCTTCTTGACCATTATTTCTCGTATGTGCTTCCCATTCATGAGCACTAGATCAAGTATCGCATCCTTTCTGGTGGGACTCTCTGACACCCTGAGTCAGGAACCCTGTCTGTAACCCTTCTAGGATCACGTGATTCCTGGCACATGCTGTAGATCATACACTCCAGTCTGCCTTGGGCAGGTTGAAGTCCCACACTGTTACCATCTCTCCTTTCTCTGCAGCTTCCAATATTTGTGAGCTCAGTTCCCTATCCCTTTCCACTTCCTGGTTGGGTGGTCTGTAAACCACCCCAGCCTCACCTTTCTCCCTCTACTGGACTATAACTGAGCACACAGTGCGTCCACCCTCCCCCCCTCCAACTCCTCCTTCATTCACGTTATCCAATCTCTGATATAAACTGCCCTACCCTTTCCCTACCACTCTGTTAGTTTATATCCAGGGACTGAGAGGTCCCAGTCATGGTGTTGTGTGGTCCAAGTCTCGGCTACTGCTGCTGTGTCCACCCTCCCTTCTGCTAATAGTGAATGCAGGTCATCCATCTTGTTTCCAAGACTTTGTACATTCAGAGACATCACCTTTCACCTAGAATCTGAGCCTTCTTCCAGTCCTTCTCTACTTTTTTCCTCATTTCTCCCCTCTTTGCACTCCAACACCCCTGTTGCTAACTGCTCCTCTCCCGCTCAAGCTCCACCCTCAAGACCTCCGGTATGGAGAGGGATCTGTTGACTTCCTCCACCTGAATTTTTTGGGGCCTGCAGGGCCTGTGTAGTGTTCATAGCCTCACAGTTCCATTTTAATGAATCCGCTTTGTATAAAATATATTTTAGGTGTTTTTTAACTTTCTCCAGGGCACTCAAGGCTACTTTCTCAATTCAAGACTGTAGTTGAGTCAAGTGATAGAGCTGTCGGTTCACAGGGAGTGGGGTTGATAGAGCTGCGTGGAATGATAAAATTCCACATTCATAGAATTTTGATGGATTTTTGTGGAATTCTTGAAATGTATTAATTTGGACATAACCAAGTTGTCAACTGAGCTAGAGATCTGAACTGTTGCATGATTATTTGTTTATAGTAGCTGTAATAGTGTGCTAAATAGCATGGAATGCATATTCTCTAAATTATAGGTGCTTGGATTCTTCCATTTTATTTTTTGTGAAAAATTTCATGAAAATATATATCTGCATATACCTCAGGCACCTTTGGAGCAATAAATCTGAAAATATGTACATATATAAATGTAGCATTAACCCTTCTACCTGAAAACATTTATAACATTTTGATGAATGCTTTAAAAAATTATAGCGAAAAACCAAAAATTAAAATTTTGGCAAAACAATTGGCTAACTGCTGTATAGCATAGCCCCCCTTTAAAGCTTGGTACTTAAAACTTGGTGCAGATACCCATATTGCATGTTTATCTAAATCCTGACACTATGGAGAAATTTGGATAAGAATTTTTAAAACTACATGGAAGTAACTGAAAATTAAATTTTGATTAAATATTTGGCCACCCACAACTCACCACCTTTCAATTTAGGACTCTGTAATTTGGTCCACTTACAAAAACATCTAGTATCTGTATACCAGCAACATTTGGTATCATTTGGATACACACTTTGAAAGCTAAACAAAAATAACTGAAATTTACAATTTAACAAAATTCAGTGGAACTTTTAAAATGTATTAATTAGGTCATAACTCTGGGTCTCAGATATTCAGAAATGCGCCAAAGGCCGGCACAAGTCTGGCACAGCACAAATCCGATGTGCCCCGGCACAGTAAGAGTGATATTCAGAGGTTGAGCATGCTGCAGTGTGCCAGCGCAACCCAGCTGAATATGGCACAGTTGCACCATGGCACAGAAAGAGATGCCCCAGTGCAACCATGGGAGCAGAGCAGCAGAGCAACAGAGGGGGGACACGGCACAGAGAACTGACCCAGGGACAGAGCCAGGGAAGCACAGTGACAGGCCACAGGAGGCCACCACCAGCTGGGCACAGCAGGGTGCACACAGACACCCAGACCCCCACCCCAGAACACAACAGTGGCACAGATAGTAGGCAACAGGAAGTGCCAATGGCTAATTTAGGGCCACCAAGGGGGCCCCCCACAGGCTGCAGGCTGTGCCCCCCTACACACTTAGACCAGAGCAGGCCACATCCAGGACCACGCAGCCAAGCACACACACCCGCCACACACCCCTGACAGCCACCCCATGGGCACCTCAAGACACAGCCAACAACCTATGGGAGGGACACCACCACAGTGGGATACACCACAGCACACAACAGTGAATCACAGAAGCACAACACATGCCCCAACACATGCGCACCACATGGACAGGCACTGGGCCACTGCAGCATGGCTCCTCATGCCACCTGCAAAGCAGACCCAGGCAGGTATGTCTAAATATATATATATATATATATATATATATATATATATATTAAAGAAGTGAACTATGTACAAAACAAGGATGTGGAAGAGGGTAGGAAAGCGAGGGAAAGGGATAGGGAACAGGTACTGTACTGTGGGAAGGGGGACTGTAGGTGGAGGTACAGCTGGGGAAATGGGAATGCAGGGTCCCAACTAGTGGCGGCCACACCCTGCCACCCCTTTCTGTCTTCACTGCCTTCAGTCAGCCAGCAGCATCCTGCATACCTGCAGCACTGCCTTCATGGTGGTCGAGGCAATCAATATTAGCTGCCGGAGCAGCTAGCAGTAAACGGGCATCCTTTGTCTCCACCGGACACCTAGGACAAGGGACCGGACAGGTGATCAGTGCAATGTCCCGAGGAACCATTCCCACCCTCAGCATGCAATGAGCAGTGGGATCACACCCCCCCGGAAGGCTTGTACCAGCCACCTGCAGGGAGGTAGACCAATGCCAGCCAGCAACACAGCACACCACAACAGTGCACAGTGGTGGTCCCCGCCGCACAGTGGCCACCTGACTGTGTAATGGCAGTCACCATCAGTGGTGGCCAGGTGCACACCCATCCCACCAACAGCTGGCACATGTGTCCAATGGATGTGCCACAGTGGCAGGCATCATGTACAGTGCAACACACACAGGTGCCACAGCACATGGCTCAGGTGGCCATGCCTGCACCCACACCCCTGCCACCCCCATGTAAAGTATGAAGGACCAAGACAGTGCCTACCTGCCCTCTGTATCCCTACTTGTGTGGAGCCACTCCTGTGCCACCACCCTGGCCCACTGCAGCTTGCCGTCATGCCACTGTGCTGTTGCCACTCTCCTTCTATTTTCAGGCCCTGGGAATGGAACATAGAGAGGTACACATCAGTAACCAGCCACAGCAGCTGCCCACCACCCCCACCCCTGTGCACAGGGTGAGTCCTTGCCTAACACATCCTACACAGTAGCATTGCAATGCAAGTGGTGGAGCATGATGCCATCCCATGATGCACACGATGGCAGTGCACCACTCTGTAGGGCATGCCAAGCAGCCTAGCCAACACCACAGTACAGCACCAGGGCACACATGCAATATGGGACTTCTCACCTGGCTGTGGCACAGGCCCACACCTGACCCACACCTCCAGCCTCCAACCTCCTGAAGCACCCCAGGTCCCTCCATGCCAGGTCTCCGTAGTGGTGGTGACACTGTTCCCCCATCCTAGCCTCCCCTGTGTGCTGCTGCAGTGTGGTAGCAATTCCCTGCCACACTGCTACCCGGGGCTGCTGCAGGGGCACCTGGCTGAAGAGTTGGGATGCATGGGGCTGGATGTAGGTGGCCAGGTTAACCAGTTCTACCTGCATCCAGTTATCTGACCTTGGTGCTTTGCTGCACCATGCTGTGAGTCATAGCCAGTGAGCAAAATGGCAGCGGTAAATGCATGTGGCCACAGCAAGCACCAGATGTGCGATCCGAGGAGACATGCACTGTGTACACCCATTGTGCAGTCTCGGAGATGCACGGCATGGGTGTGGCTAGGCAGGGTCACAGGTGCGGGTGTCACCCAGGGGCAGAGGTCACAGCAGGGGTCAGGGTTCGGTATTGCACTATGTGCACGTGAGCAATAGCAGGCCTGGCACACCATACGCCATGCCCCCATCGTGCAGTCAGCTCACAGTGCACAACTGGTGACTTGACACCATCTGGTGCATGCGCACTGCAGCTCTGCACACCACACATGCGTGCGCATTGTGCCGCAACTTGCTCTGGAGCAATCTCATTGTGCACGGAGCAAAATAGCCATATTTAGCTGCCACATGCAAATGAGCTCATCAGCCAATGCGTGGGACACCGGGGGAATTAGCATGTCATTATCATTGTGCCAAGGCTCATTTGCATGTGATGCACCATATAAGAGCCATGGAACAGCACAGGTCATGGACTGGAATTGCATCCTTTGAGGTGGGTTGCATATGCTGATGCAGTTCTCTGGGAGCAGATGGCACAGCAGGGTAGGATGTTACAGTTGGATGTTGCCACGAGCACATTGTGCTGTCTCTGTCCACAGGAGATGTCATGTCTGGAAGTGAGGAGGGTGAGTGGCATGAGGAGCATGAGGAACATGGGTCTGCTTGCAAGTGCAGGCCCGATTTCACTAAGGATGAGACAGAGGCCCTGTTTGATGCCTAGCTGGACAGGGATCCACTGTTGAGTGGTGCTACAGGTACACCAGAGGTCTGGGTGGAGGTGGCTCGCTACATTAACCAGCATGGCATCCACCAGCGGTAGGACATGGACAGCTCTTAAGACTTTCCTATTTAATCAAGCTTTTCCAGAGATGTAACTTCTGTTATGAATAAGACGTTATTTATTACTGTGGTTTTAATGTTGTATGTAGAATTTTGCAAAGGCGCCCTGAGCATGGGAAGGGTGCCTTATAGAAATAAAATTTTTACTTACTTTTACTTTACTTTAGGTGCAGGAGTGCCATAAAAAAGTGGGCACAGACAGGAGGCACATAAAGGAGAAGGTGGCAGCCATCTGTGCCTCCTGGACTGCCACCGCAGGGGTGGCCTCCTACTGCACAACCACTCACAGCACAGGAGAATTTGGTGACAGCCACCATGCACTGCAACACAGTGGAGAGTGTGTCTGGAGGAGGATTCCATCACTGCATGGTAAGTATGTCAGCCATGCACAGCTGGTGGCACGGTGGGTGCATACACGGGCATGCTAGCATGCATGCTGTTGGCATGCATGTCCTGTGCATGTGTGCACAACAACGCACATGCCATGGTGCTGGACACATGCAGTGGCAGTTTGGGGGGGCACATGTGGGCATTGCATCACTGACACACCTTTCTTCTCTTTCAGCACCAGCACGCCTGTGTGCAGAGGATGGGGCAGCAGCAGCGGCCATGGATGCAGGACAAGTCCCAGAGGACCAGCATTCCACCTCCAAAGTCATCTGAGGGCCTGATAGGCTGCAGCACACTGCAGTCCAGGCGGATGTCCTGGCATGGGGTCAGATGAGGCCCTGGATGTGTTCCTGCAGGATGCCAGTCTTGGTTTCCTCTGTGTGGAGACACAGATCGGGGCAGGGTCCAACATCGATGATAACATCAACATCATCTTGGACAGTATGGGTGATGTTGTGGGGGAGACACCCATGCCAGCCACTGACACAGGCAGTACACCCAGTGACCTGCCGGCTGGGAACAGCTACCTGCCACCACCATGGGTGCAGCTGTGTGCAGTGCCATGGCTATGCCATTTGGTGGTGGTGTGGCCGAGCAGGTGCTGGGCCACATTCATTACCTGGACAGGCAATGGCAGTAGGCTGCGGGTGCCACAGGGCCGCTGGACACTGAGTCCACCTCCGGGGTGCCAGCTAGGGACATTCCCCATGAGGACCCCAATGTGTAGTGTCCACAAGAGAGGGGGGGCTGCACAGCATGGCCAGTCACCACTGGAGGGTCAGCATCCCACCCAAGATCCCCAGGATGCTGACCCACTGGCTGAGCACACCCATTTGCTGTAGGCCTCCATAGAGCAACAGGTGCTGCTTGCTGCTGGGGTGCATGCTCTGCATGCGGAGGTGTGCCAGTTGGCCGTGCAGTGTGAGAAGGGCACTGCACAACTCCTGGTGGGGATGCAGTGCATGCAGAAGGCCATGACTGCATCCCTGGATCACATTGCCAATGCGATCATTAATGACTTTGAGATGATGGCTGCCACAAGGCATGGCCAGACACCACTGACCCCACACAGTGCACTGTCCACCCCATGCTCCCGGCTTCAGATGACACTCACACTGTCAATGCCGAGCTCTGGTGTTGGCATACCAGGCATGACTGGGGTAGGCCTGTTTGGGCTCCTATGCACCCCCGTGTGGACCCGGTCATCATCCCCCAGTTCAACCCCTGGGGGGCTATTGCTAACACCTCCTGTGGCTGATGTGCAGCCTGAGGCTGCCAATCAGCCCTGGCATGGCCGCACCCATGGCTGTGGTGGCTGTGGTCCCATGCAGCAGCCCTGATATGCATGCCGCCCAGACTGTAGTCTGCAGCTGCTGCCCTGTGCTTGCATGGGTGGCGTGTGTGTGTGCATATCACTGATGTGGCACCTGTGTGTCACACCGCACCACACACTGCCTGTGTGCATGCTTGCCTAGCTGCTGGACCATGTGGCATGGGCATGATGAGGACAGTTCAGCACCAGTTGTGACTGTGCACTGGTGCAATGCATCTGATCCCAGCCACAGGCCAACACCTGGGTGTGTGGGTGCATGGGTGCATGTGTGTGTGTTGCTGTGTGTTGCTGTGTGTGGTTGTGTGTGGTTGTGTGCCACTGAATCCCCAACCCCTGCACCATGCCCCTGTGTGTGCATGTCCATTGCCATGAACACCCCTGCATGTGTGCTGTAGCTGTGTGTGTGGCCCATACATGAGTTGCACACCACCTACCTGCTTGCACCAAAGTGCTCCTGTGTGATGGTGTCCCAATGTTGGTGCACTTGCCATTGCAGCCGGGGATCTCTCCACCTGGGGGGGGCTGTCCACCACCCTCCAGCCCATTGCCTCCATCATCCCCACTACTGTTGCCCTCATCAGCCTCAAACAGCTATCCCATTGTCAATGGCCATGTTGTGCAGTATGCAGCAGGCCAGGAATAGGCCACATGCTTTTGAGTGTCTGTACTGTAGGGTACCGCCAGACATGTCAAGGCAATGGAACCATGCCTTCAGTATGCAGAATACATGCTCAATGATGTTGTGGATGCTGCTGTGTGCCTCGTTGTAGTGTTCCTCTGCTGGGGATGACCGGCGCCGGTAGTGGGTGAGCAGCAAGGGCCTCAGTGGATAGGCACTGTCTCCTGTATGGACAATGACATGGTTAGCCCACTGCCATCCTTTGATGTGCCCCTTGCCTGTCCCTGGTGCCCATGCCAGCCTGCCCACCTGCCCACCCCATCCCATGGCCTGCTGTGCCCATAACCCCTTGCCCATGCCATACTCACTCACTAAGTGGCCCATGGGGATGTCCCCATGTTCAAACCTCTGGCACTGTGCAGAGCTGTGCCAGATGAATGCATCATGTGCACTACCAAGTTGTGTGGTGCAGACATTGGTAATGTACCCCATGGCATCGCACACCACCTGGCAGTTGACACTCAGGCTCCCCTTCCTATTGATGTACACCACACTCTCAGGGCCAGGCTGCATGCAGATGCCCAAATGGGTGCAGTCACTGGCCCCAATCACAGCAGGCATACATGCTACCCTGTGGAAATCCTGAATGGTTGCTGCACATTCTGCCTGTGTGCTGGGGAAATGTATGTATTCTGAAGCATGTGGCAGCAGAGCGGTGAGGTACTGTGTGAGGAGGCAGGACATGGCTGACTTGGTCATGCCTGTGGTGTCCCCTGTTGGTCTGTGGAAGGTGCCTAAGGTGAGCAGGCACATGACAGCTGTTACCTTCATCTCCGTGGACATGGCATGGCTCCATCTGGTGGATGCCTTCATCTCTTCACTGCTCAGCTCACAGAGCTGCCTCAGAATAGCCCTGTTCAGGTGGTACCAGACCACCATCTCTGTGTAACTGTAGTTCTCAAAGGTGATGTGGGTATGGCACCACCTGTGTCGGGCATACCACCAATGGGCCCTTCCTCGGCCATGCCGCTGTTCCTCCTGCCCCCTCACCCCTCATTACAGCCTCCATCATAAAGGGAGCACTGTCCATGGCCCCTGATGCCCAATATCCCCCTGGGCAGTTGGCTGCTGCTGGCTATGTGCCACCCTGGTGCAATGCCTGGCTGTGTGTCTGCCTGTGTCTCTCACTCTCTCTGCTCCTGTCTCCCTCTCCACTGCCACCTCTGTCCCTCTCCCTCTGTGCCTGCCTCGGTCTGTCTGTCTGTCTGTCACTCACTCTGTCTCTCTGTCTGTCTTTCTTTCTTTTTGTCTCTCTCTCACTCCCTCTCACCTTCGCAAGTGCTTTCTGTGTGCTTATGCCCTGTATTTATAGGAACAAGTCTGCTCAGTGCATCTTTGATTTGCTCTGCACTTGTGCCATGGTTCCACAGTTGAATATCACACTGCGCTTGATATTCATGGGCATGCCTCCTGCACTTGCGCCTACATTCATTAAAGTTGCACATTGGTGCACTGAGATTTACACTATGCATTGGCTCCCACTAAATATCACACCTTGGCGCAAGTCCGCACTTGTACCGGTGCAACTCAGTTGCGCCATGCGCAACTGCTTTGAATATCTGGGGCTAGGTATTACACTAGAGATCTGAAAATTGCCACCAGTAATTGTTAATCAGAGTTCTAATGGTGTGCCAAATATCATGATATTAGATTGTATTGTCTCAAAATAATAAATGCACAACGTCCATCATTTTATTTCTTATGTGAAATTTAATGCAAATTATTAACTGCGTATAATTCAGGCACATTTAGAGCTAGAAATCTGAAACTGGGTACATACAGTATATAAATGTTGAAATATCACACATATCTGCAAAATTGTATAACATTTCAAGGAATGCTTTCAAAATTATACTAAACTAAAATCTAAATTTGGCAAAATGTTTGGCTGCCTGTAGCACAGTCCCCTTTAAAGCTTGAGACTTAAAACATGGTGCACATACCCATGTTGTATGTTTCTCTACATCCTGACACTGTGGAGAAATATGGATAAGAAATGTTAACATTGTATTGACAAAGCTGAAAATTAAATTTGGTTAAATCTTTGCTCCCAATAACTCAGCTCTGTTTCATTCCAGGACTCTGACATTTGGTACACTTAGGCAAACCATTAGTACCCATACACCTGCCAAAAGTGGTACTATGTGGATAGGTATTTTAGAAACTAGACCAACATAACAGACATTTAATATTTGGCAAAAGTCCACCCATGTTTCACACAAATTCAACAAAAATGCACAGAAATGGAATGGTAATTTCACAGGCGTTCCACTGGTAGAATTTTATATTCATCACAGCTCTAGAAGTTGAGACTACAAAATGCTTCTATCACTATTTAAGTTATCACTTTCAACTCACAAAAACTGTGGTTGATTAAAGCAAGCAAAATCCTTGTTAGTCAGCTCATGGTGACTGTGGCCAATGTACACAGAACTGGCTTTCAATGACTGAGGTTGGAATCATTACTGTAGTATCCATTCTGGTTTCATGTCTGAGTCAGGATACATACAAAATCTCTAAAAAACATATTGGGCCCACAGATTTTATAAACTTCCAAATTGTGTCACCTGCTTGCCTAAGACAGATGAGTGCCACACATATCTGGGCATAGATAATGATTGGCTAAACTGATTTTTGCTAATTGTTTAGTCCTTAGTCACAGACTAGGAGACACGCTAAAAGGCAATTACTATCAGCTCCTGCCTGTCTGTCTGATTCCAAAGAATGTTCCCCTAATAGAAAGGCTTAAAACCCCTCTTTTCAAATGTCTGCTGACAAATCTACTATACAACCAGTCTAGTAAGGCAGGGTCTACAAATAATTTTGTTATAGAGCACAATGCATCCAATGAGGAATGTCCTAATAAAAAGGACTCCAGGAAAAGTCATGGAGAGGAATCTTCCTCTTATTCAAGCTTCAAAAATACAAGAAAAGAAAATCATTTGAAGCCCTCTAAGACTGCAGAGCACATTGTCCAACCTGCTGGTGATTCTCTAATGCCATCCATGGATAATTTCAAATAAAAATGGCCATATTCTTCCAAAATTTGAAAAATTAGGCATCCAAAACCATTTATTTGGTGCCATATAATGTCACAGAGGAGGAATATTATTTTGAAGAGGGGGTGATCATCCTATCACCCCAGAAGTCACTAAGGATGAAGGAATAAGTTTACCCATCATCTTCTTAAGGATTTCACCTACTGTTATACCTTGCTGAGAGGGATGACTGAAACGATCAACATACCTATTGAACAAGCTGAACCTGATGTACTAAAGTCAGATTTTCTAAACATGCTAGTCCTGTTCTTTTCTAAGAGGATCAGTATCTCAATCCATGACACATTCAGGAACAAGAAGATTTTGCAGTTGTCAGCATCAACAACAACATTAGTAATAATAATAAAAAAAAATGGAAAAGGGTATATGTGAGCAGAATTGGGTCTGACAGAGAAACTAATACATGCATGTGAAAGGGCAAAGACAACTTTTTCCACAGTTTCCGCTGACAAAGATTTCAGAAAGACAGACACTCTCAGAAAAGGTTCTATTCATCAGCTTCTCTCATTATAAGGGAATCAGCCATTCAGAGTTATACTACACATTAAAAGGAAACACTATGGAATGGAATGCTACTATTGTGTGATAACATGCCCTCTGATGACAGGGACAGTTGATGCAGTTGGTAAAAGCAGGCAGAGATGCAGCTCAGAGCCCATAACAGATGGTGGTAGATAGAAATTACATGGCAACCAGAGCTCTGTGTAAGGCATCATCTACCAGACAGTAAGCATGACTGAGGACCACAAGCTTATCTATGTTTCTGCAAAATAAAGCAACTGACCTCCTCTTCAAGAATACATCCCTCTTTAGAGACCTGACAGAGCGTTATATGGGTGATAAAAATAAAACTACTTTTAACAACCTTACAGAAACGGCAGCCCAGTGGTGTGGAGGGCTGAGGTGTTGGATGCCTTTCTAACTGCCATGCTACTGACGCAAGTTCAGGAATTAGCTCAGGTTGCCTGGGGTCAGCCGGGGTGGGAGATTATTGAGTGTCTGGAATACTCTCCCCTCCCAGGGAGGGAGCAGGATATGCAGTGCCACTCCTAGGCTGCCATCACGTGGAAGTGTGGCGGCAGGGCATTTAGTATGGCTCCATGGGGAGATATCTGGCAACATGTGTGTGGTGCATGCACACCTCTACATTCACACACACCTGCATCCTTGTACACCATCAGGTGATGGGAAAAAATTAAAGGAAAATGCCTGGGGTTGGTGAATGAAGCCCAATCCAACACCCAACCCATACAGTCACCCTGGCCCACCATTCTGAATAGTGCTTGGGGTGGTGGATGGCTCTCCAACTCCTGGCTCCTATGTGGGGAATCTGTGGAGGATTAAGGTGAGTCTGGGGGAGCTAGTCACTGGTGGGATGTTAGTTAGGGTTGACAGTCCAGCAAGTTTTAGGGCTGAGTAAAAAACTTGATTAAAGAAAAGAACCTTGTAGAGAAAGAGAAGAGGGGAAAAAAACAAAGTGTACTATAATCCCTATGGTAAATGAAGCATGGGCAGAGGGTACTACAATAAGCAATACTATTAACAGCCATATAGAGCATTCAGTGGTTCAAACAGAGGCAGGATCAGGAGGGGCAAAATGCAAACAGCTCCAGCCGATCCACCACAACCACAAACTAACTCCTGATGAGTTACAGGTTCCCACATCTCAGTCCCATGTAGGGAACTGCCTGTGTCATCATCTTAATCATTGGCAATCTGTAACAACAGCAAATGTGTATGGGAAATTGTGAGAAAGGGGCTCTTGACTATTGTGTGTTACCGGCCCAAGTCAGAAGAAATTCAAAAGATTCAAATCAAGCTCACAAGAAGAGCTGCAGCAGTTAAAAGTGGAAATCCAAAAGCTACTGGCTCTGAATGCAGTGGAAACAGTACAGCAGAGCCTGCTGGGATTCAATGTAGTATTTTGCAGTACATGACATATCACAAAATTCTGCATGACAAAAGGGCTTAACTGCCATTGAATGACACTGTTTTCTGATGCGGATCCATGACAGTAGGTTGACAAATTATTTGCTGACCGACATTACAGTGACTCCTTTATGTTGACCGTATTTTGCGGTCTGCATAAAAGGAGTCAATGGACACATTGCTTTCTTCTGGGGACTACACCCCCAAACCCCACATGCAGAGGGGGCTCTGCCCCCACACCCCCCACTACTAAAATAATCAACTTCAAGTCAGAGTTGTTTCAGGAAGGGGGTGCAATACCCCCAGGAAGCAGTGCCGGGGTCCCGCACCGACACTACAGCGGCCTAATTTAGTTATTTTTTTCACATTTTGTCCCTAAATTTTCAGAATAGTCTTTTTATGACCATTACTTCTGAGCATGACAGGTGTCATTTATTACACTGTGGTCAAAACATCACTTTGTGCCACAAGTGTTTAAACACATTTTGTCCAGGAGGATTTGAAAAATGACAGCTGGGAGGTTCATAAGGTGGGGTAAAAAAATTGTCTATGTTGAAAATGTGGGGTCAAAATTGTAAAAATTATCAAAGTTACAAGTGTGTGTTATAGAAATGTCAATGCAAACTCACAACTTCATTGATTTTAATATTTACCTCAAATTTCTAATATACCCTTCTTATGATGCCCCCCCCCCATTAACAAGGGGAGAGAACATTTTCAAATCATTCTTGAAAGGTAATTTCACGCTATAAATGCAAACACATTTTGGCCAAGACTTGAAAAAATGACAGCTGTCATGTTCATCAGGTGGTGTGAAAAAATGGCTATTTTAAAAATGTGGGGTCTAAATATTGAAAATTGTCAACGTTACGAGCATGCATTAAATAATTTCAGCATATGCTAATAACTGTTGTCTTTTAATATTTTTACATAACATTTTCAACATAACCTTCTTATGAGCTCACCTCATCAACAAGGGTAGAGAAAATTTTCAAATCCTGTCTAGAAACAGAAACATAGAATTTGACGGCAGATAAGGACTGCTTGGCCCACCCAGTCTGCCCATTTCCCTACCTAATGGATAAGCTGCAGATCCTAGTTAACCAGCAGCCTACTTCTTTCTACCCCAACCCCCTAGAATTGCCTTATGGCTGTCCCATGCATGCTTGAATTCAACCACTGTTTTTGACTCCACAACCTCCTCTGGAAGGCCGTTCCATGCATCCACAACCTCTCTGTGAAAAAATACTTCTTACACTACCTCTGAGCTGCCCCCCATCTTCAAATTGTGCCCCTTGTTCTTGAACACCTCTTTTTGAAAGATGCTACCTCTTGGACTTTGTTGATTTCCTTGAGGTACTTGAAAGTTTCTATCATGTCCCCCCTCTCCCTCCTTTCCTTGAGGCTATACATATTAAGTTCCTTTAGTCTCTCTCTTCATATGTCTTCTGGTGCAGACCCTGCACCATTTTAGTTGCCCTCCTCTGGACAGCTTCCATCTTGTCTATGTCCTTGCGGAGATTGGGTCTCCAGAACTGTACACAGTACTCCAGATGGGGTCTCACCAGCTGTCTGTACAGAGGGATAATAACTTCCTCTTTTCTACTGGTGATGCCTCTCTCTATGCATCCCAGTATCCCCCCAGCCCTCCTTACTGCCCTCTCACATTGCTTGCTTGAAAGGTGATTTTGTGCAACAACTGCAAAATCACCTTTGAGGACAGATTTACATATTTTTTCCTGCCCTTGTTCATGAGGTGATGTCCCAAAAAGGCCATGTTGAAAATTTGAAGAAAAATATTTAAAAAATGACCAAGTTATGAGGACACGTTCACAACCCATTAAAATACATTGAACTGTATACCTGATTTCCTCAGTTCCTAGTTTAGCATTGAAGAGTAAAGACGTGTCACTGGTCCTGCAAGGATTATATCATTAGTCCTCTGGTAGGTAAGTAAGGGGTGAGGGGTATGGGGTGTTGGCTGCTGAGTCGGAGGGCTGGGCCGGGGTGGGGTAACAGCAGCTGTGTGCAAGTGGCAGCAGCAAACATTGATGGATAGTTTTCTTTTTTACAGGGTGTATAAAAATAAAAAAAAAGTCTGCAAAGGATGGTCATCTTTATTTCAGGTTCCAGCACTGGGGATTTGGCATCTCATTGTCAGTGTTATGTTTGGTGGCACCGGAGGTGGGCTCCTTAGTGTCACACAATGAAAATGGGCAGGGTGGGGAGTACTTTTTGGCACTGGGGATCGGACATCCTGTTGTAGAAAAATTAAAAGTAAGGGACGTGTGGGGTGGTGGGTGTTCAGTGTGAGGGTTGGGTGTGGTGAGGGTAATGGTAGCAGTGTGCCAGAGGTGACAACAGACATTGATGGATAGTTTTCTTTTTTTTACAATGTGTATAAAGCAAAAAAAGAGTATGAGAAACAGTTTTCTGTATTTCAGGTACTTACACTGGGGACTGGGTACCCCAGTGTCAGTATTATGTTTGTTGTCACTGAGTGTGGGCTCTCTGGTGTTATACAGTGAGAACAATCAGTGTGGGGGGGTACAGGCCAGCACTGGGAACTGGCACCCAACTGTCAAAAAATTAAGAAGGTAGAAGTAATGGGAGGTAGGAGTGATACTTGGCAGAGGATGGGAGGGACTGATTTTATGTTGGTGGGTGAGGACCACAGCAGGCTAATCTTGACACTGATAAGCTCTGTGCTGGGCTGCTTATGCAAACCAAAGGAAAGAGTCACCCTATGTTTCAGGCAGCTCTTTTCTTTGAACTATGCAAATTTTCCACCCAGCCAGACCAGAAGAGTGTCATTGTCTGACATTCTCAAGCATCTTGCAATCTGCCATGCATTAAACTGACGCTGACACACCTCTTAAAAACCCACTATGATACCAATATGTCCACTTTGTACAAG
This sequence comes from Neoceratodus forsteri, assembly GCA_016271365.2. Classification (NCBI taxonomy): domain Eukaryota; kingdom Metazoa; phylum Chordata; order Ceratodontiformes; family Ceratodontidae; genus Neoceratodus; species Neoceratodus forsteri. Next base: position 941,971,378 of record CM057455.1, read on the forward strand.
TGCAAAGGTGAACATGAAAAATCAGAAGAGTGCTAGTCAGTCCTTGACTTAAGATGTCTAAACAGACAGATAAAGAAAAGGCTTAAAATGGTCACTGTGCAAACGGTCTACCTTTTCTACAGCAATGGGTTTGGTTTTGCTTGTTGGATCTGAAGTATGCTTACTTCCAAATCCCAGTTAGAGGAAACTACAAAAATACCTACTATTAATGGTAGTCCTGAATCAGTAGCAGTTAAAGGCAATGCATTTTGCTCTAACATAAGCACTAATGGTGTTTACAAAGTGCATGGCTGTAGTAGCAGAAGCCCTTAGTAGTTGTAGTAAATTTTATTCTGATATTCAGAAAAGGATAACTCATTTGAGCCTAGATTTATTTGCAATGGGGTCCCATGGGCATATGTTACACATACAGAATATACAAAGTTATACAGAATTTACATAATTTACAGTCAATGCATAATGAAACCTAATTACAAAGTTAAGAAGTTTAAGCGAGTTGATCACAGCAAACCTTAGGTAAGGCAGCATGATTCAACAACCATGTCTTTACAGAGCTCCAATGTGGAAAATTTTTTTGTAACCATAAGTGACATGGTAAAAATGGAATCACACTCTATTATCGATAATGACACAGACAATACTCATGATGCAAATCCTTGTTTTCATTCTGAATCTGGAGAAGTCCAGCCTCAGACCTATGCAGGACCTGATCTTTATTGGACCAAAACTGGGCACAGTTCTGTCCAGAGCTTTCCTGTCATAGGAAATGGTTCACACTCTGACTCAATTTGTAGCCTCATTCAAAAAAGTAAGAAAGAGAACAATATTTCCTCAGGCTATGAGGCTTCATGAAAGACGACCTCAGTGGTTCCCTTGACAAGACAACATATGAGAGTAATTCAGTGGCACTTGAAAGAGTACTGGTCACAACTCAAGCAGTCTCTGATCACATTTGCTCCAGCAGCAGTCTCCCACCAGTGCAGGCAACAGGTTTAGCACTTAATTCACAATACCATTCTGACTACAGATGCCTTCCTCCTTAGATGGGGAGGGCACATCTTACAACACATAGTAAAGGGTGTGTGGAGCCAGGCAGAGTGTGAGGAGCACATACATCTGCTAGAACTCAGATCAATACTTGTTTCTATGAAGCACTTTTCAGAAATGGTCCAGGATCAAGTCCTGCAGATCAGGACAGACAACAATACAATATACTATATAAACAAACAATTTTGAGCAAGACCCCCAAAACTGTGCAATGAAGCACTGGAAATCTGGGATCTAGAATATGTACTCCAGATTCAGATTTCTGCAGTCCATACAGCAGGAAAAAATAATGTACTGCCAGACTCACTAAGCATGTCAATCATGAGGGGTCCCTGTAACAAAATTAGTAAACATTTTCAAGAAAATCCAGAGGTGAACCTTTTTGCTTTCTGTCAGAACAGAAACCTACAATTTTTAGATGCAGAGACCCATATCTGGGTCTTGTTCCAGAAGTTGCTCAGAACAGTTACTGCATTAATTAATTAATTAATTCATTCATTCATTCATTCATTCATTCATGCATTCATTTTTATTTTATACTGGAAAGGCATGTGGGCAAATTGTTTCTTTTCACAAGCGTCCAGTTGTCCAGTTTTACAGAGGTGGATATATATATATATATATATATATATATATATATATATATATATAATTTTAATAAAACACATGGTTATAAATATACAATGTGTGAAAAAAATGTATGATGCAGGAAACTTAGGCACAAAACAAATGTTAAAATATATACAATGAAAGACAATTTCATACATTGTTGGAAAAAGTGAAAAGTGGCTTATGTACATCAAACCACAATATTAACAGCAAGATACTTGAGAAACAGAATCCTTTATGTTTTTCACTATTTCCCAAATTCAGAGAGTTCTTCTCAAAGTCAGAATGAAAAAAGTAACCATGATTCTGATTGCACCAGATTGGCTAAGGCAGCCATGTTATTCATTGCTATGTCAGATGTCAACAAGCTCCTATACTCTACCAATGAGCAGAGACCAGCCGACAAATGCAAAGAGACAGGTGTCTCATCCAAATCTGGAATCACTTTACCTGAAGGCATGTTTCCTGAGGGGTTGATTTCCCATGTTCTGGAAGTCCCAAAAGTGGCTAGAAAGCCATCGACAAGGAAGACTTTGCC